>CAWUFW010005411.1:0-1342137 GCA_963921515.1 Calotriton arnoldi
AAAGGAAGGAAGCATGGGCATGCTGGGAAGTGGGGTGGAGGCAATAGCATGATGGGAGTCGTAGTCACTGACATTAGCTCACCCCCACAACTGTCCCATCAACACCACCCTGAACCATGCTCACATCACAGGAAGTGGAGAAGGACTCACAAGATGGCTGACACTGGCTACTGCTGTGGGGAGCACAAGGCCCTGCTGGCAAATGTGCACCAACAAACAGCAGGACACCACTGAGTGACATCCTGAGAGACAACTTACACTCCCTGCAACGCAAGCACGTTCCATGGTGGGATAACTGACTGGCTGGGTGGGTGGGAAGGAGGGCCGGCTGTCAACCAAACACAACCAATGCAGACCATGTTCACACCCCAGAAAATACATAGAAATGCCCAAATAATGCAGGACAATGTGCCACACCAATATCAACCCCTGACTGTGACGACTTAGGACAATGCAATGTACAGGCCCGCACCCAGAGGCACAGTCACAACTGTCATGTGTGTCAACCATTGATGCCTGCAGAAACATAACATACATTGTTTGTGTCTCCCAAAAACAGGTGATGATGGGGACACAGCAGCAGACGCTGAGGAGTCCCAGTCCCAGGCTCAAGAGGATGCGGAGCTCACTGGCGTCGTACAGCCTCTGTCCTCCTCGGACGATGAAGACCAACCTGGCACATCCGGTGCAAGTCAACATGCAGCACCAGCAGGACCACCAGCTGCAGCACCAGCAGGACCACCAGCTGCACCCCCTGCACCCACCCCTCCAACGACTGTCACCACGAATACCATCCCTGCCGACATGGACAGAACAAGGAGCAACACCAGCACAGGGACCCTGGACCAACCTGGGGCCATGGACACCACCACCACCACCAACCCCCAAGGTGGACCAGGGTTATCTGTGCGTGCCACTGCACACACTGCACATGTCAGCAGGGGTGGTGGGAGGGGTGGGAGACAGAGGTCGCTGCTTGCAGACGTTGCTGGTGTGCATGATGACCCACAACTGGTACGCATAGCTGATGCGTACCAGTCCAGCACCGGAGAGCTCAGCCAGGTAGTGGGGCTCCTCAGAGACATGAAACAGCAGCAGGCTGCCCATCATGCCCGCTTGGACTCCCACATGTCCCACGTGGAGTCACACATGTCCCGCGTGGACTCACACATGTCCCGCGTGGAGTCCAAGTGGGATGCACTGCATGAGATGACGGCGGTGCACAGGGACATTTTACAATGCCTCCGCCAGATGAACAGCAACCAGTCCACACCTCCCTGTGTGCCAACAACATCTGGTGCCGAACAAACTGCAACTGCCACAGGGAGGGAGGAGGACTCTGGCGGAGAGTCCCCTGCACCGCAGCAGCCTGTACTTGAGGGCCCCCCAAGAAGAGGGGTCGTCCGAGGAGGGAAAAGTGAGAGGCCGATGGCCAAGCGCAACTCCCAGGAAGCCTGAACCTGTTCTGGATGTTCGCCTTTGTGCACAGACTGTTCACCCTGTTGACGGCAACACTACTCCCACACATTGCATGGGGAGTACAAGTTGGACCAATGTGTCAGACAACTGTGGCCCCGATACTGGGGATC
The DNA here is from genome assembly GCA_963921515.1 of Calotriton arnoldi. Lineage (NCBI taxonomy): Eukaryota > Metazoa > Chordata > Amphibia > Caudata > Salamandridae > Calotriton > Calotriton arnoldi. Next base: position 1,590 of record CAWUFW010005411.1, read on the forward strand.
CTGTCTACCAGGACTTTCAATTCACCTAGGAACTTCGGATTGCAAGATTTATGTACAGCACTACCCATCCTATGCACTATTAACACAAATGTATCACAATAAACACACTAATACACCATACTTGCCTCTGTCGTGATTCCAACGTGGGTGCTGTTATGGGGATGATGAACTGCAAAATTACACTGTGTATGCGAACTGCAACAGCAAGGACAACACAGGCATGTGAGTACAGGCAACGTGACACACATGAGGGAGACACACCACCAGGGCTACACAACACATACACACCTAGGCCATCTGACTCATTGCCTACACTGATGTTGCCAGGGAAGACGGTGCAATGCACAGACACCACACCCATTCCCAGTTGTAGTCAAGTAGCCCACAGGTGCAGTAAGCAAATGGCAGTCAAATGTGTGACCACAGACAACGCACATCACAAAGTGAAGCACAGGTTTATTACACAGTTGCAACATGTCGTAACCACTACAGATGCAAGGTAATCCCACCTGGCAGCGGGCACACAGTCAACAACTGTAGACGGAAGGAAGTCCATGGGTGTGGCGCACATCACCTGTAGGGACACAACAGCTACCAGCCTGGATGTGCAATCACGTCGTCGGTGGACACAGTTGACCAAACGAATCTGAAAGTACCCTGTGAAGGACAGAAATGACACACAGTCAAAAGCAATGGAGTACAGGACAGAACAGCAAAACTCATGCACAATACATGTTACAAGATACCCACCCAGAACCAAGTTAGCATGTCAACACTGTTGGGGAGTACAGCCCACCTGTTAGCACACATCGCAACACACATCCAGTCAAGTAGCCCATGGACACACTCCAACAGCACCAGAGCACCACCCACACATCATGCCAACTCACATCATTGACATGACACCTCAGGATACTCACATTCAGCTAAAGAAGTTGGTGATGAGCTGTGTGCGGACATCACCATCATCATCATCATCATCATCGTCACTGGCATCGTGGTCCAGGCCAGGATCCTCCACAGGTGGCGGATGTTGGTCATTGTCATCCTGGATGAGAGGCAACTCCTTCCGCACTGCCAGGTTGTGGAGCATGCAGCAGACGATGATAATCTTGCACACTTTCGCAGGGGCATATGGGAGGGACCCTCCGGTCTTGTCCAGGCAGCGGAAGCGGCTCTTCAGGAGACCAAATGTCCGCTCAATCACTCTCCTGGTCCGACCATGTGCCTCATTGTAGCGCATCTGGGCTGGTGTCACAGGGTTCCTGAGGGGTGTCAGCAACCACGGCATGTTGGGGTATCCCGAGTCACCTACGGACAGACAAGTGCACATTAGCTGACTTGGAAAAGTGGGCGGAATACTACAGATCAGATCACACACAATGGCACAAAGTCAGTACACACCGACAAGCCAGGCACGCTGGTTCTGCATCTGTGCCATCATCCTGGGGATGCGACTACTCCTCATCACAAAGGCATCGTGTGCTGAACCAGGGAAACGGGCACACACGTGTGTGATGGTCATGTCTGCAAGACACACCACCAGTGCATTGACCGAGTGGTAGTGCTTGCGGTTCCTGTAGGCCTGCTCCTGGGCCTGTGGTGGTACCAAAGCCACATGTGTCCCATCAATGGAGCCAATGACATGCGGCATCCTCCCCAGGGCATAAAAGTCACTCTTCACGTCAGTGAGTCGTCGCAGTCTAGGGAAATAGATGTACCGGTTCAGGAAGAGCAACATTGCCGCCAAAACATCGCGGAGCACACGGCTCAACATGGTCTGTGACATCCCACCAGCAGTCGCCACAGTATGTTGGAAGGTACCGGTGGCAAAGAAGTGTAGGGCTGCCATCACCTTCACCTTGGGGGTCAGCGCTGTAGGATACGGCCGGCCAGGCTGCAAATGTGGGGACAACTGCACTGCCAAATCCTCAATCAGCTGCCTGGTGAAGCGGTACCGTCGGATGCTGTCCCGTTCCACCATCGTTGCCAGGTCTGGGAATGGTCGATGGACAGCAGGAGCCCTGCAGTGCAGAGGAGAAGTAAGCAAGATTGTCAGTCACCCCACATATGCGGCATTGAACACACTCAAGATCCCAACATACATCATTATGAGGCACAACTACATGAAGTGTGCAGTTCCGGAAGGACATGTATGGTACATACATGGCCAACATCTGTCAACACGGTCCAACAGGTGGCATCAATTAGTCCCAGGTTGGCCCATTGGATATCATGAGGCCGTGTCACAGTTCCCATCTCCTGCTGCCGTGTCACAATAACCCCCACAGTGACATGTGAGGACAGATGTGCCCCAGGCACCACAGCTCAACGACAGGTACATTCCCAGGGACCCTGTATTGCCACATGGACACTGGCATTACATGGAGTATCATGTATACACCACAGCAAAACAACCATGACCCCCACAGGTAGTGGCCCCACTTGCCACGGCAGGACAGACATGGACGTCTGTGACACACACACGCACAACATCAAAGTCCATGCACACACAACGTGGATGTGGAGACTGTCTCCCATTGTGCACATGAAATCAGAGACATTGTAAACACTACATGCACAAAGACTGTGGAGGACCATCACTATTGTGCCACTGGGACACCCTGGCTCAAACATACCGTCCCACATGGGACTCACGGGGTATGTGACATGACATACACATACACCACCGTGAAATGTGACCATGGCACATGCACAGATATGAACAGTTGCACATCACAGTGGTCATGTACACGTAACACCCAGGATCCTGTCCCCATGAACACGTGCACAGCCTGGGGGTGGCTGCCCACAGGTGACACCCACAGGACAACATGTACACCAACATACACACAATAGGAAATGCAGCCTTACATGCCTTATGATAAAGTTTGGACAGGCTGTCGTGATGTAGGTGTGCCCCTCACTCCCTGGGAGCTATCTGTGGCTGGCATATGTCCATCTGAGACAGGCATGCTGACATATGCCAGTCACATGTACAGTGATGCGTTGTACTGCAATGGACCGATCGGTGCCTCCGGCCGGCCCATTGCATTCAATGTGTGCGGGTGCAGCGTTGTACCCCTGTGCGCGTTGTACTGCAATGGACCGATCGGTGCCTCCGGCCGGCCCATTGCATTCAATGTGTGCGGGTACGCGTTGTACCCCTGTGCGCGTTGAACTGCAATGGACCGATCGGTGCCTCCGGCCGGCCCATTGCATTCAATGTGTGCGGGTACGCGTTGTACCCCTGTGCGCGTTGTACTGCAATGGACCGATCGGTGCCTCCGGCCGGCCCATTGCATTCAATGTGTGCGGGTACGCGTTGTACCCCTGTACGCGTTGTACCGCAATGGACCGATCGGTGCGCACCCATTGACAATGGGCTTGCCTGGCAACGGACGCGTTTTCGAATTTCGAGCGAGTCGGTTGCTGGAAAATCAGTTGGTCACCCACAACAATGTTGCAAAATCATGTATGTCATGAAGTTGAAGATTTGAAGGATGCTGTGGGCGTGTTTTGGTGCTGCTATTCCATGGATTGGCCAGATTCAGAAGATGCAAACGACTTGGACCTATCACTTTGGACACAAGGGACAGTATCTGCCTCTCCAGCACATATATATTGCTGGCTGTTCCCCTGAGAGCTCACTTGCCTGCACTACATGCTCCAGGACGACATCTGCCACTGCACTGCTGCTGTCTCTGCCCCTCTGGACCCTGCAATGGCACGTACTGTGGAGAGAGCCCCAGCCTTCAGCCTTGAAGAGAACCAGGCCCTGCTGGACAGCCTACTTCCACAGTACAGCAAGCTGTATGGGACACCAGGGGAGCAGGTGAGTGTTCTGTGCACTGCCTTTCTGAATGTGCATTTTGTGTGACTAGCAAGGCTGAAAGTCTGCACGCCACTGGCTAGCAGGCTCACTGAGTAGTTGTCACCCCCATAGTGTGTAGTGACTTGCACTGGACAGGTATGGTGCAGTGACAGTGCATTTGAACATGGTTTTACTTCCCATGCAATGATACCATGTAGTGACGTCTGGCAAACTGTCCATGGGCAGCTTTGCACTGCCTGTGTACATCATGTGCCCCTGTGATTGAGACATGTATATACAACTGTGTCATGCACGGATATGTTGCATGTGTGGTAATGGCCTTTTCACTTTGTCATCCTGACAGGTTAATGCCCATCGGAAGCAGGAGATCTGGAAGGACATCGTCCGGGCCGTCCGGTCCGTGGGGGTCTACAAGCGCCGGATCCGCAACTGCCAGAAGAGGTGGCAGGACCTTCGGGGCTGGACCCGGAGGATTGCACGGGTCCAGCTGAAGCTGTCGCCTCCTCGCAGGAGGGGCGGAACACGGACCCTGACCCCCACATGCTCCAGATCCTGGCGGTGGTGTTTCCAGACCTGGATGGGCAGCTGAAGGCCAGACAGCAGCAAGGAGGGGGTGAGTCAAAGACTGCACTGTGAACTCTGTATTACATGCTTTGTGCCCTCCTCTGGCCTGGTTCAACTGCCACAGTGCAGCAGTCATGTTGTCCAGGAGCCATGTCCCTCTATTGTGCACTGCCCACTGCTCATCTGATACCCAGGTGTGGCCCTTACATTCAGGGAATTGTGTCACTTGGGACTGTGTCCTTGCAGTTTGCTTCACTAAAGGTGGGGGACAGCATCTGTTTCCCTAACTCTGTTGTGGGCATCATGGGTGGGTCCATTGTTCACACAACGCCTGTGTTTGGACATGTGATCTGCGTGTTGCTTTGATATGCGGTCCACTTGCTGAGCTGAGCCACCACATGTGCCTGGGGTATGTGGCACACGCCCATGCAGCGGGTGGGAACAATGTTTGGGCCCCAGGAGTGTGCAGATTACGTGTGTCACACATACATAGCCAGCTATCCACTGTCCAGGGCACATCCCTCATTCATGTGGAGCAGGACAGTCATGCCTACTCCAGGCCATGCAATGCACTCTGTACTCCCACTCCCGTGTATCAGCTGACACATTGTGCACAGTGATTTGACCCCTCAGGTGTCTGCCTCTGTGTCAGTGTGCTGTGGATTAGTTGCCAGGACTGCTGGGGTGTTTCTTGGTAGGGGCTCAGCATGCCCCTGGAGATGTGACCATAGGAGACGATACTTGTGTGTCACATAGGTGTTTGATCAGCTGCGCGTGCAGACTGGGGTATGCGAATGTGAAGTTCAGGCAGCTGTTCCCCATTCACAGCAAATTGTGAGGGGCTCAGGTTCAGAGGGTAGTGTCACAGGTCTCCCATATGTCCAATAGGTATGACCTGGACAGATGAGGGTTAAGATGATGTGTTGTGTGGGGGATGTACATGTGCACTTGTGCAGCTCCAGGACTTGCATTCCCCATGACCTACTATTGTGACACAGTGCATAGTGTTGTTGTCTGGCTGCCAAGTCATACATCACTGAGACAGTGATGTATGACTTAGCAGTCATGCCTCTGCCATGGCATGTGTCAACTTATTGGTGGTCCTGCAGGGGAGTGACATGTGCTACATGCACACCATTGTGGCGATGGCTATCAGGACATGGGTGCATCATGGTGTCTGTCGCTGGTATGCATCACATGCATTTCCTATTTGACTCTGGGCATCCCTTTCATCCGGAAACCTGTACTGACTCAGTGGCAAGAGCTGTGATGTGTGCATGTCCACATGCCACACCGTGTCCTCTGCACTGTCCAACTACTGTGTACTTGGTGCATGTGTCCACACTGGGGTGTTGCAATCCAACAGACACCAGACAGATGGGTGCAAGGCCATGTGGGATGTGAGTGCCATGCTTGGCATCAGACTGACAATTGGCTTCTCCTGTTCAGTTAGGGCACTTTTAGCAATGTACAACTAATGATGCCAGGGCTTGCTCTGTAATGTGCTGTGCTCACAGTGGTGTGTGCGTTTGGTGCAGGTGACTGATGTCTGTCTGTTTCCCCATTGTTTGCAGATACATCCACGGCCACGGAAGGGGACAGCTCCACGGACCAGGAGGAGCCAGAGAGCCAGACTGGGTCAGCAGCCGAGGAGTGGTCGGAGGGACCCAGTGGCACGGAGGGCGAGGGGAGCCACACCGAGGAGTCCTCAGCACCATCCACCTCAGCTGAGGACCAGAGCAACTCGGAGGATGACTCCCTTGTGGAGGCGGGTGTCAGCAGCCACCACACCCCAGCTAGTGTTGCTGTCCCCGCCACCACCAGCACCACCACCGCCCTCCCATCGGCTCCCATTCCCCAGGTCCGTGGAGGCTCCCATGTTCGGGAGCGTGTCTCCTTTGGGCCAGGCACCGCACCCCCTGCCCCTGTGTCCCCTGCTGCCCTGAGTGAGGAGTCTGTGTACCTCCTTCGCCAGCTCCATGTAGGGCAGACAGCCATGCTGAGTGTCCTCCATGCGCACACCGCACTGTTGACTCAGCTGGTGTCGTTCATGGAGGGCATCTCATCGGGCATGTCTGACCTACAGAGGGGCAACAGGTCCATGGACTCCTCCCTGACGGCAGCAGTGTCCCTCCTCAGACAGTCCCTCACCCCTCCTGCCTCTGCTCCATCCACACTCCCCAGCACCTTACCCGTCCCAAGCACACACACACCGGCACAGGCACACACCAGCACACACACGTCCAGCACACAGACACACACGCCACAAACTAAACGCACACGCACGCACAGTCAGGGGACTGAAACCAGACTCACAGGGGATGGGGCCCTGGTACACACACACGCATCCACGGGCACTGCGCAGTCCTCAGTTGCCTCTCCCTCCAAAGCACCCTCCCTTGCCTCACCTGCAACCCCAAAGACCCAGCGCCTCTTCCTCAGTGACCTCGGCCTCTTCCCCTCCGATCCAGCTGCCCCAGCATCCAGGGGAAGAGGAAGCCCCCCACACGGAGCAGAGTGCCCCTCGCCCCCGGACACCCTCCCCCAGGCGCAGACAGACTGAGGCCCCCACCCGCAAGTCCCCCGGAGTGCTAAGAGCAAGACCCCGCCGCCGCCCTGCAGCTCAAGCACCAGGTCTCCTTCCTCCATCCCTCAGGCCCCCACTCCACAGGTGCCCCCACCACACCCTGCCCCAGGTTCCCCCACCCACAGATATACCATCCCCAAGAGGCTCCGGCCTTCTCCCCCTGCCACTTGCTCTCCCGGCACCACACCCCCCGCTGCGCTTGTCTGTGCCACTGATGTGGTGAGGGTGTCCTCCCCCTCTGTCCAGCCCACCTTGCCTGTTCCCCATTCTCCTCCCCTGGTGGTAGGCACTGCAGTGGAGTCCACTACCACCCTGTCTGACTTGGGCACTGCAGTGGCGGACCTGTCCACTCCATCTGCAGGGTCCACTGCAGTCGTGCCGGCACCCACAACATCTGAGCCATGCCCCCAGTTGTGCCGGCACACACCATGTCAGACACCTCCACTGCAGTTGTCAGTGGCTCTCCAGCACCCACCACCCCTTCCCTGCTTCCTCCTGGTGAGCCCTGATCCTGTCCCTGCGGTGCCTGGCCTACCCCCGGTTGCCCCTCCTAGTGGATTGTCCCTGGTTTTGTGCAGGCATGTGTAGGGTGGCATCTGCCACTGTCACCCACTTGTGACTTTGTTGATGGACTGGCCATTGGCCTTTGTTTATGTTCTACCGGACTTCTACTTTTAATGCCACATATGCTGAATAAAGCAACTTTCTGTTCTCTAGTGCTTTTGCTTCTGATGTACATGATGTTGATGATGCTAACCATGCCCTTGCTGCAGTGATGGTGATATTTGGTCTCATGATAATGAAGTGTTACTGTGCAGGAACCCATGTGGTCCAGGGGAATGTGTCCTATCCTGTGGTGTATCCATGTCATCCATAGCAGCATCTGAGGGTGTCATGTGTTCAGTATTTGGCAATGGGATTTCCTACTTAGATTGGCTATTTCACATCTGTGGCTTCCACCCCTGCACATCTGTTGTGCCTGCCATTGTTCAATTCGTCTACTTCCCTGACCGTGTGGCCATCTCCACTGGACATGCAGGTTTGGGCATCAATGGGGAAGGACTCATCTGTGTTGTCAGTGCAACATTGCTATACAAGTGTGTTGGATCTGTGCTGATGATTCCGTTGGCACTTCCATGACCAGGCTGATGTGACGGGAGCCCTCATTTGGTGCTAATTGTTGATTGTGTGACCAAGTGCTCAGCTGACATGGTGGGGCCCTACTGAGGCAACATATGGCACAGCTTTCCTCACACAGGAGTGGAGTCCCCTCATGGCAGTGTGTACTCCTGTGACATTGCCTGCGCCCAAGGTGTGTGTTGTATGTGCATGTCTGTGTGTTCACTTCCGTTTAGCTGTGCATGCTGTGATCCCTAGTGTTGTACCTGTTTGTGATGCTAGCTGAGTTGAGCTATGTTCCCCCAAAGTCTTCTCCCTGGGTTCTCTGTGATGTGGGTGCATGGCACATTACTGGTCATCAGGGTGTCACCCATAGGTGTGCTTGCTGTCAGGGCTGAGTTTGTGTGCAGACGCAGATGGGTCACAGTCAGGTTTCCCCTTGGCACTTGTTGTTTGCCCCTGTCATGTGATTTCCAGTTTGTGTTATCTTTCAGTGATTGTGACACGTTGTGTGTGTGACTGCTGGCACTCCTCAGGGTCCGGGCTGCAATGTTGGTTGTTGTCTATGTGTGTTCTTTGTGGGTGACCTTGGCTTCTTCATTGGTGTGTGACTGTGGCTGTGATCCCATTGGTTGGTGTGGTATTGCCGTCATGTCCATGTACGGCGTAGTGTGCAGTGTGTCAGACATTCAGGAGTCTTGTTGAGTGTCCATGTGTGATGTGTTTCTGCACCTTGGTTCCCACCCACCACCCTGGAATAGTCATGGGTGCATGTGCAATGTCACCAGTGCATGTGTGCTTCACTGCTGCACATTGTTGGAGGTCGAGGGGTGTGGTGTTGAGTGTGTGCAGATGAGAGTTGTTGCCCGGCTAGGCCCCTGCCTCCATGTTGGCCTTGGCTTACTGGCCATGCTGTTTGATTTGTGCTTGTGTAGGTGTGATGGTAGTTAGTTGCTCAGTACACATGACTGTGGTTCACAGTGTGAACCACATTTAGCTTTGTCATCACAGTGGGATTGTAATGCAGCCCAGGGTCACCACATTGTGGGGGCCCTGGGGGTGGTGCTGTGGTGTGTCTGTGTCTTGCTGTGTCAGTTGCTGTCCCTACGTGCCTGTGTGACATGTGTGATTTGTGCTCCCTCTCATCTGACAATGCCTGCTTGCCCACATAGGGGATTTGGATCCATGAGTTACCTTTGTGTGGCACTGTATGCACATCTGTATGATTGGTATTCAGGTCTCCTCATGTGTTGTGTGGTTGCCTGGGGACACTGGCACCCCCCTCACCTGTTGTGTATGATGTGCAGTGTGGGTCTGCCTGTTTGTGTTTGTGCATCTGCACCACTGCATTGGCATATCTTGGGTGTGCCATTGGCTGTATGTAGTTTGGTGGGTTTCCCCTGCTGTCCCTGGGACTCCTAGGTCATCGGTCAGCACAATGATCATGGTTTGTGTGTCCCATTGCTGCCATGGTATGGTATCTGTTCACCTCACATCTGCAGTCTCCACAGGGTATCTGCATGTGTGTGCCCATTGGTGCAAATATGTGGGTCTGCATTCTGATGGTCACTTCTGTCATTGTGTCATTGATGATTGTTGACGGTGTCAGCCCCCATGGGTGTTGTTTGTCTGCACATGGCCAAAGTTATGTCTTATTTGCACTGCAGGATTTGGCTCCCCCAATTTATGTTGCAATGGGACACATACACTACTTTGCCACTGATGTGTTTGTTGTTCTGTGACCAGGAATCATCCATGCAGTTTGGCAGTTGCACCTCTTTCTTTGTCAACACTTACCTTTTGGTCACTGTGATGATGGGGGTTTGGACCCCATTGCCACAATGTTCGAAATGTGCTTCAGCTATGGACCCCACACTTACATTTTGGTCACTGTGATGATGGGGGTTTGGACCCCATTGCCACAATGTTCAAAATGTGCTTCAGCTATGGACCCCACACTTACCTTTTGGTCACTGTGATGATGGGGGTTTGGACCCCATTGCCACAATGTTCAAAATGTGCTTCAGCTATGGACCCCACACTTACATTTTGGTCACTGTGATGATGGGGGTTTGGACCCCATTGCCACAATGGTCATGGCCTGCTTGCATTGTGGGTGCCACACACATATATGTGTGGCACATGTGCTAGGGGGTCACATTGTATGTTCAAAGTCATGTTCGGTGTTGTAGGCATTTGACACAGTCTACACACGCTTGTCATGGTGTTGGGGGGATGTCTTCTTCTTGCATTCCCTAGGTTGTGGTGTGCTGGTTGTGTCATGCATTGTCCATCCTATGAGTGGGGGTGGTAGTAGTGGTAGGCATCCAGCCCCCCCTGGGTAAGGGTGGTAGTAGTGGTAGGCATCCAGCCATCCAGCCATACCACTGTTGCTGGTGTAAGTATATTCTGCATCCCTCTGTGTGTGTGTGATGTGTCGTGTACGTGTTGTATGTGTTTTGTGGTTGGTGTCTGGCTTACCTTCTGCGCCGTACGCGTCCGTGCCTGTTCCGGTAGTAAATGTAGAATATTGGTATGATCGGGACGAAGGGATTCATGGTTGGTTCGTGTCGTTCGTCCTTCTCGTTGCTTCGCGTCGTCCTCGTCGCTTCGCCTCGTCCTCGTCGCTTCGCGTCGTCCTCGTCGCTGCCGTGTTCGTCTCGGAGCCGTGGATCGTGTTGTGGAGCGAATCGGAGCTTATGTGCGCCTCTCCCGGATGCTTTGACGTGCCGTGCGTAGCGACGGGTTCGGCGCGTACGGAAAGCGCATCGTACTCGTTCGGCCGGACGGAGCTGCATTTTCCCTTCCGTGCGACTCGATTCAGCGTTTCCGGATTCGCCTCGGTCGGGGAACAGGACCTGGTTTGGGTGAGTACGGCTCGGCCGGATTCTTTGCTGTTGTGCGCATCGTACTTACTCGTTCGGTGTGCTGTACGGATCAGTCGGGAAACAGGCTTTCGCATGGCTTTTTTCCCGACCGAATGGTGTTGGGTACGCCTCCGACCGAGATCGGAATCGGCCCCTAAGCTGGAGACTCCACTAGACAACCATGGAGGTCATTTAGGGCTCGCCAAGGGGGAAACGGCCATTACAACGCAGGCATTAAATCGCAATGCCTTTACAACACAATTTTTACAACGCAAGTGCCTTTACATCTCATGCCATTACAACGCATGCCATTACAGCGCATGTCATTACAATGCATGCCATTACAACGCATGCCATCACAACGCATTATAAGGTTAGTAATGGAGAATTTTAAGTTTTAGGGTGGGTATGGGTTTTGGGGTAGTTGGAAATAGTAATTTTTACCCCTACGCTATCCAACACTTTCCCTACTGTTGCACTCACTGGAGGAGGAATAGTAATTTTTACCCCTACGCTATTCAACACTTACCCTACTGTTGCACTAAAAGTATTATGCATTGTATTGGTATGCATTGTAATGGAATGCGTTGTAATGGTAGTTTAAAAAAATGCGCTGTAATGGTATGCGTTGTAAAAACTGCAATGTAAAAGCATGCGTTGTAATTGTTTGCATTGTAACGCCATATATTCCGTCAGGGGGTCGCAGCTGCGACCCCTGGCTTGCTACTTCTGGCACTTGCGACCCCTGGCTTCCGCTGTGGCAAAATCAGTGCCTGGAATACAGGGACAGCTCTTACTAATGAACGCTGGTTGAAGCTCCACTTGGCTGGTTTCCGTCAATTTGTTTATTATACAAATAGTGAATAATAGTAATAAAAAATGGAGTACATTAGCTGGAATATGACTATCTAGAAGCTAAGGTAACTAAAAAATGCTGTTAAATGTATGTTGTGTGCTTGCTTGAAGGTGAGAGTGTTTATGTACGCAAGATTATGTAAATGTGTTAGTATGTGTAAGCATGTATGTGTGAGTCAAAGTAAAGGTCAAATGGCACGCAATGTCACTTCCACTACCCCTGGTATTTTGGTGAATTGATGGCAATGTAGACAACACATTGAAAATACATATTCACTTATATGATCAGTCATATGTTTCATTTTCCTGCTGCCCAAATGCTTCCAACTGAACTTAGAGGGTCAGTCTGGCAGCTTGAAGGAATCTAATGTTCAGTGGTGTCAGTTCTGGATGCAGTGGTCTTGACTGGTAGTGCAGGTCGAGCTCATCTTGGAGTTTAATGCCTGCCCAGCTCCGACGGTTCTTGCAACTTTTTCAGAACCCCTTGTCTCTGCAGGTGTGGACACCCTCTGCACAGCAAGCATGGCGATCTCCCTCCAAATTTGGGTTTGAGCTGCAATGGTCAGCTGGGTTTTAGAAGCCCTATAGAGCTGAGGGTAGTACTGCAGGACAAACTCAAAAATAATATGGGTGAGTGTGGAATATGCATAATTTCCTTTTTGCATAAGCCAAAGAAATTAGGTGAAACTATGCACAGTTATGTAAAATACAAATATACCTCAAAGCGCTAAATTTTACTACAAAATATGTCCCTGCATCTGTTTCGGAAGCCAGGACGCATTTTATGTCACAAAAACATAAGTGCCATAATCAACAGCCATTTGCGTTCTGTTTATTCACGTTGCTCCCATGCTTACCCAAATGGACTTGAACTTACATGATTTAATGGCATAATTTCTAGAATTTTACGCAACAAGCATATTGTGAAATGCTGAATATTATGTAAGATTACCCTGGCGTAACAAACATTTCACCCTGGCATAAAATAATCTTAAATTCTTCAGAGAAGCTTGGGCCTTCTCTTTTTGAGGGTTTCCCTCTGCCATTTTCTGGATTTTAATTGTCAAAAAAGTGGAAGGAGGGAGGAGGATGGTATTGTGGTGAGAGGATGCCTCCGACTTACCAGAAAATGGCCGACATCCTGTTCTTGTATTTCAGTTCTTCTTTGTGACATTAGGCAGAGAAGGTCTCTGCCCCTCACATCGATGCCTCTTTGTGAGGAGGGCTTCGTCACACGTTGAAAGGTCTCCTATAGCGTAGAGGAGGAGGTTGTATGTTAAAGGGAGCTGATTTCTATTGTGGTGAATGTTGGGATTGGAATGTCCCCGCATGGTGTACAGTCTTGTTCATCTACCTAAAGTGCCCAACTGCAAGTATCTGGTATCCTGGTTTTGATTTAGACCCAAGCCTCACACTTAATCCAGCATGTGTGAAAAGGCCTAGGCAGGCCCTTTGAAATGAGAGAGGTCCTTGACCTGCCCTAGATTGGAGGGGCACATAAAGCATACACTCATTGGTTAGACAGTGAGCTACTGTCCCTGTCATGGGTTTACTATGAGGACATAGGTGTTTTGTGAATCAGTGGTCGTGACAAGACCTTTTTATCTGTGTCACAAGAGGGGAAGCATACTAGCCCACTCATGTGGAGTTCCACTGCTACATGCTTGCATAGATCCCAGTGCTAACATCCCAGTGCATGTTTGTGTGTACGTCAGAGTGTGATCTGCATGGTGCTTACATCATATTTTTGAGTAAAGCAGTGTAATGAATGCCATTTTGAAAGGCCCTGCCCTTCCACATGCACAAGATGGAGATGAGGTTGCTTTCCCAGGCAGTGAAAGTGTATTGCTGGCATTCCTGAAGTTGGATGGAGCTGACTTTCTTGAAGCAGATGGTAGGAGACAGGCTTCCCTATGGAAATCCAAATAGATCCTTTTGCTGCAGGAGCTGCTGAGTCGTCCGAACACTGCTCATTAGTAGATGGGGGGAGAAGGGTGGGAATTCAGCCTTTGTTGTTCAGAGCATGAAGAGTCCTCTAGGTGAGGCCATCCTTTTGTCTCTTTTCCTGACCACTGTTAAGTGTGGCCATTGAGAGTCAAGTGCAGCATGTTCGCACCTTTTTGCGTCTTTGTTGTTGGTGCTCCACCATGGACACAACACTGTGGTGAGAAGCATCACTCTGTACAAATACTGAGTCTATAAGATAGTCTGGAAAGAACACATGAAAGGAGAACCAACCAAAACCATTATAGAAGTGCAGACATAGAATACACATGCCTTGTCAGCTTAGTCTGTATAAAAGGGGGAACTCATGACCCATTTGTTGTTCCAGTTCCACGTTCTCTTTGACCAAAGAAGGGGGTGCTCTGCAGAGTATCCAGAAGACTGCTGTGCAACCAGAGCTGGTGGCTGCCTGACATTCAGCTTCTCAAAGGTGAGGGCTGACATAGGCAGAAGTTCTGTCTCCCTCTCCTGAAGCACCTGGAAGTTGACCTGCCTGAGAAGCATAATGAAGGGGCGACCCAGCCCTGCATGCGGCGCAGACCACGGGGCAAGCAAGAAGCAGCTTATCCCTGAGCTGTGGGTTTCTCTACCCAGAAGAGACTGGAGAGAGAGAGAGAGAGAGAGAGACCAGCATGCTCCTGAATGAGGGCATCATCTCTCATGTCTGCAGTGGCCTGTGCTGGGACACTGACATGAAGTGTGCTTGATGTGGACTGTGAAACTATGACTCAGAAGAAGCAGAGCCACGGCACTGCCGAAGTCTACCAAGATGCGAGCTACTGTGATCCTGAACATGATCAGTGCTGTAGCATCCTTCCTTACATTCAATCCTTTCACTCATTCATTAATCCATCCTTTCTCTTATCATCCGTCCACCTGTTCGCTCATCCATCCATCAACCCTCCCTTTCACTCATGCGTCCATTCTTTCACTCATTCATCCATCTTTTAAACATCCATCTAAATCTAAAAATGTAAATCCTATATTTGTAAAGCCCGAACATATCACCCCTTAAGGTTTTAAGGCGCTGGGGGCTGTTGGGGAGATTAAGTGAGCTCTTACCCAGAGTCACATGATGCTGAGCTGCCGCACTGCCGGTGATCAAACCATGAACCCCATGCTCTGGAGTCAGCTGCTCTGGCCGCTGCGCCACACCTCTCCCTCCATCATATTGCTTATCTACCCAACCATCCTTTCACTCTGGGCATCCATTCATCCTTTCACCCCATTCATCCACCCTCCCTTTCAATCATCCATCCATTCTTTCACTCATCCATCCATCCTAAAACTCAATAATCCATCCATCTACTCATCCACCTTTTCACTCACCCATTTAGTCACTCTTTCACTCAAACATCAGTCCATCCATCCTTCCTTCCGTCCATCCATCTATACATCCTTTTACTCACTCACTCATTCACCAACCCTTTCACAGTATCAGCCTTTGCCTGTCGAGTTGCAGACACAAGAGGTCCATAAAGAACTCCCATCCCCGCGGTGGCTGCTAAAGTGGGGGGGTCATGAACACATGACATGACTGGCCCTAACCTGGCAGGAACCAGACACAAAGCATTTAAAAGAGCCAGTTTGGCAATAGCCAGAATGAGTTAATACTCAGTCCCCTGCCTGTGTGCTGTGCCATTTCATGCCAAGTAGCAGCCCGCAGGGAGGCTGGGGTGATTGAGAAGCTACCTGCTCCCAGTTCCTCACTAGCAAGCATTCCTTTTCTTCATTTTGTGTCCTGGCTAGTAGCAGGTGTGAGAAGTTAAAGGGAACTAAGCTGGATTTAGGCACACCTCGTCATCAGACTCAGCAGCCAATCAGGGGAAACATTATACACCCTATGAGTGGCCTCACAAGTTAGCTAATAGATGAATCCAGATATGAAGTGTTTACTTTTTAAGGTACATGTCCACGTAAGGTACATAGGTATTTGTGCTTCATCACTCTAAAAAGGACCATGCAAGCTAAATTCAGATATTCAAGAATTCAAATATGATTTTAAGGACGTCACAAAACCCTCCAAGCTATTTTACCAGTGGCGGCTCGCACAGGTATCGCTGTGGGGCGTTGAGGCAGGGCGGGGCGGGCTGGGTGGGGGGGTAGTGGAGTGTGACATACGACAGGAACGTTTAGAGTAAATAAATAAATAAACAAAAACACTTACTTTGCAAGCCGCCACTGTATTTTACTAGGATCGGATCATGCAGCTCACAGGTTATGATCTTGCAGCAAAATCCATTAGCCTACTGAGCATTTAACCTGATGACGAATAGGTTACATGCTGGGCAGCAGACAGATTAATTCTCTAAACTGCTGTAAGTTATTCAGACCTATAAACAAACGATTACGGATAGATCTCTGGAGCAACTGTGTTAAGCAAACAAGCTCTCTTACCATTATTACAGCTAGAGACTCGCTCACAGTTCTCTGTATCGGGTGTGAGTGTGTAAAATGCTTGCAATAACATAATAGTGATCTCAGGTTACACTTTCAAATCCTGGCAGGGCAATGTCTGTCTTCTATCTTTCTAGGGTTGGGAAATTGAGTAGCATTTGTAAACGTAAAATTTGGTAAATGTAACACCTGTTGTTTATGGCATTTAAAAATGTAGGGCCTCATTTACAAAAAAATTACACTTCTCGGCGTCACAAGCCATTTTGCTGCACCGAGCGGCGTCATTTTAAAAGCACAGGGATGCATCGTATTAATAGTAATATGACCTATTCATATGGTTTCCACTGCTCTGCCGCACAATGTCCTGCCATGCGCCAGCTCAGGCACCCTTGCATCAAGGGTGCTTGAGTTGTGGTAATGATTGTTTTTGTGCAGAAGGGAAACCTTCCTGCACAAAAACAATCATTAATGGCATCTTCCTCTTTTTTTCGTGCTGCAGAATGCAGCACGCATAGAAGGAAGAAAAAACGAGAAGGAATAAAAGTATTTCTCCTCAATGCCCCACTCCTACGCCTCCCCTGGGAGGCGTAGAATTCTGACGCATTCCCAGCTTTACAAAACTGGTAATGCGTGAAAGGGGCCCATATTTACAAGGCCATGAAAAGTCATGCAGGGTGACTTTATGTGGCCTTGTAAATATTAGCAGGCACACTGCACCGCCGGTGAGTCAAAAAAAGTGATGCACCGGTGGTCTCAATGGCCTTGCAAATGAGGCCTGTAGTATGCAGAGATACATATAAGTATATGTATAGCTAGTATATATGCGGATGTGTTGAGGGTAATATGCTATTTATTACCATTGTTGGGTGTGGGTGTAGGCCGTGACTCACAGGTGTGGCGTTGAGTGAGCCATGATGTCCCTCCCTTCCCTCAACAATCGTAATATATAACCTATTAAACTCAGCACATCTGCATCTATGGTTCATGTCAATGAAGTTTTCATGTATACTTGATTTACCAAAAGGTTTTTAACATAAATGTATGAATGTGTATCCTTTCTATTTAGGTATCTATCTACATATGTATTACTTTACTCCTACTGTAGAAAAAAAGAAAGAAAAAAAGGTTTCAACTCCCTCCAATGCACAACTCTATGTCTCATCCCAAACCTCTCTCAATATATCCTCTACCTTCACTCTCGGACTCATCCCAAACCTCTCTCAATATATCCTCTACCTCCACTCTCTGACTCATCCCAAACCTCTCTCAATATATCCTCTACCTCCACTCTGTCTCATCCCATACCTCTCTCAATATATCCTCTACCTCCACTCTCTGTCTCATCCCATCCCTCTCTCAATATATCATCTACCTCCACTCTCTGTCTCATCCCATCCCTCTCTCAATATATCCTCTACCTCCACTCTCTGACTCATCCCATCCCTCTCTCAATATATCCTCTACCTCCACTCCGACTCATCCCAAACCTCTCTCAATATATCCTCTACCTCCACTCTGACTCGTCCCATCCCTCTCTCAATATATCCTCTACCTCCACTCTCTGACTCATCCCATCCCTCTCTCAATATATCCTCTACCTCCACTCTCTGACTCATCCCATCCCTCTCTCAATATATCCTCTACCTCCACTCTCTGTCTCGTCCCATCCCTCTCTCAATATATCCTCTACCTCCACTCTCTGACTCATCCCATCCCTCTCTCAATATATCCTCTACCTCCACTCTCTGACTCATCCCATCCCTCTCTCAATATATCCTCTACCTCCACTCTGTCTCATCCCATCCCTCTCTCAATATATCCTCTACCTCCACTCTCTGTCTCATCCCATCCCTCTCTCAATATATCCTCTACCTCCACTCTCTGTCTCATCCCATCCCTCTCTCAATATATCCTCTACCTCCACTCTCTGACTCATCCCATCCCTCTCTCAATATATCCTCTACCTCCACTCTCTGTCTCATCCCTCTCTCAATATATCCTCTACCTCCACTCTCTGTCTCATCCCATCCCTCTCTCAATATATCCTCTACCTCCACTCTCTGTCTCATCCCATCCCTCTCTCAATATATCCTCTACCTCCACTCTCTGTCTCATCCCATACCTCTCTCAATATATCCTCTACCTCCACTCTCTGTCTCATCCCATCCCTCTCTCAATATATCCTCTACCTCCACTCTATGTCTCATCCCATACCTCTCTCAATATATCCTCCACCTCCACTCTCTGACTCATCCCAAACCTCTCTCAATATATCCTCTACCTCCACTCTCTGACTCATCCCAAACCTCTCTCAATATATCCTCCACCTCCACTCTCTGACTCATTCCAAACCTCTCTCAATATATCCTCCACCTCCACTCTCTGTCTCATCCCATACCTCTCTCAATATATCCTCTACCTCCACTCGCTGTCTCATCCCATCCCTCTCTCAATATATCCTCTACCTCCACTCTGTCTCATCCCATACCTCTCTCAATATATCCTCTACCTCCACTCACTGACTCATCCATACCTCTCTCAATATATCCTCCACCTCCACTCTATGTCTCATCCCATACCTCTCTCAATATATCCTCCACCTCCACTCTCTGACTCATCCCAAACCTCTCTCAATATATCCTCTACCTCCACTCTCTGACTCATCCCAAACCTCTCTCAATATATCCTCTACCTCCACTCTCTGTCTCATCCCATACCTCTCTCAATATATCCTCTACCTCCACTCGCTGTCTCATCCCATCCCTCTCTCAATATATCCTCTACCTCCACTCTGTCTCATCCCATACCTCTCTCAATATATCCTCTACCTCCACTCTCTGACTCATCCCAAACCTCTCTCAATATATCCTCTACCTCCACTCTCTGTCTCATCCCATACCTCTCTCAATATATCCTCTACCTCCACTCGCTGTCTCATCCCATCCCTCTCTCAATATATCCTCTACCTCCACTCTGTCTCATCCCATACCTCTCTCAATATATCCTCCACCTCCACTCTCTGACTCATCCCATACCTCACTCTTCTACTGTGATCTTCCTAAGATCCTTTCTTGACTCCTCCCTACTCTGCCCCTCCTTTGACTCATCTCAAACCTCATTTTACTGCTATTATATCTCAAATAACCCTCTCTAGACTCTTCTCTTCCCCCAGACTCACCCCAAACCTCATTTTGCTACAATAATCTCTGAACTAACACTTCTTAGACCCTTCCTCTAACCTCATTTTATTACTATGATCTCCTAATAACCCCTTCTAGACTCTTCCCTCCTCCATTCCTCTATTATCCTATTCAATCAAACTAACAGACTTGCATGTCCACCGCTCAAATTAACAACTTATATTTCCCTATACTAATCCACCACTAACCCTTTGGGTTTCGGAGTAGCGTGCTACTCGCCAAAAGCGCTTCGTCAGGGGTAGTAAGCGCTATATAAATGCAATTACAATAAACCACAATGTAAGGGGTTAAATATGTGCAGTACAGGAAAATCACACCGAAGACCCTCCTTGCTATCTACAGAGTTGTTTCTAGTATAAAATAATTGTTGCCACTTCTTCCCCCAGAGCTTCTCAGCACTCCGAGATGGAACAGTACATTAAATTGAAAATGTAACCTACAATGCTGCACCCGGTACGAGGCTCCCACCATGCACCCAGCATCGGTCAATAGTCTTTATTGCCCTTCCTCAGGCCCGGCTTGTCTGCTCTCCTTCATCCCGTCAGGTGTCCTGGTGGCTGTAAATTGCCTCCTTTAATTGTGGTACTAGCGAGGCGGATCGAGGCCCTCCTCGGTGCGCTGTAAGAAGAATGGCGCGCTCCCCGAGGGATGGTAATACAAACAGTCACATCAGAGAGTTTCAGGCCCACTTAATCCGGCTACCGTCGGCGCGCGGCTTTCTCCATCTCACAAGCCACTCAAGCCCAATCATTGCCCGGGCAGTAAAACTCCCGGCTGATTCATCCCTCTGCTGAGAAAGTCGATAAAGCAACCTAGGGCTTGACACGGCGCTCATCTCCGCGCCGACCAATCAAAAGGCCGACAGCCGGCCCGGCCGGCGCGCGCAGCCGCTGCCGGGGAGGCTCGCGGGCCCTGGATTCATCATGGCGCGTGAAATTACCTTGGCTAAAAGTGATAGGGGAATAAATAAGGCCGGCTTCTCGGTCATACATGTCACCGGCGTGTCTCCAACCTTGAGCCGGGGACCCTGCAGATTAGCGCCCTTTGTCTCTTTCATTTTACGCTTGCCTGGCTGCCTCTGTGAAGGGCATCGCTCGACATTGACTTGGTCTGCCTGTTCGGACTGATTAGGTTAAAAGGTCAGAGCAAAGGCCCGGCACAGAGGGCCAGTCTTACGAGAAAACCGAACTCACAAAGCCAGTGCTACACAAATGTGATGCCATGTGAAGCCAATTCCATTTGAATTGTGCAAAAGTAATATTACAATTCATGACGTGCATTGCAAAATGCATTGCAAATTCATTCTATTCGTAAGAGAAAAGGGATCGGGGAGGGTACATTTCCCACACTTCTTGAGACTCACAACGAAATGTATCAGTGGTTTGCACTTTCTTCTATGCGTAGGAAGCATTAAATGCCATCTAATTACAGAGAGCTGGGAGGCAACTTCAACGGCCATAGCTGCCAAGCTTTGAGATTGCTTATGTGTGACATTTTCATAGTTTCAGTGTACTTATGAGTCCTATTCAACGACCAATGTGTGACACTTTCTCACGAGTAAAATCAAGCAATGAAGTCCATGGAAACAGATAAATGTCAGAAGTTACACCTATACACAGCGAGAAGATCTTGAAACTGCTACAAAGCACCTGAATGGAAGGGCACTAATCTCTCTCTTTCATGTGTTTCATTTATTTTATAGCGCTGCTCATACAAGTGTAGGGTGTCAGAGCACTTTACATCATACACAAATGATCGAGAGACAATGATCATGCATGTGTAAATCGGTCTAAAGGAAATGTTATATAAAACAATAAGGATTACAAGTTATAGAGTCACATTTCATCCATACTAGTAGGCAGTATATTTTAAGAGTGTTTGGTCTGGAGAAGCACAAACTCAGGATTTAAAACGTGCCACAGTGGTTGGTTTGACTTAAAACAATGTATTTCCACCCAAAGTAAATAAACCTATTAGCAACATTAGGATAATGAAAGTCTGGAGGAAAAAATAGCGCTCTAACCTACAACACGCAGTTTGAATACAGGCCCTTCATTGTAGTTCATAAGTAATAGTGTTATATTAGGATTGTAATTTAGGATTGTAATTTATGAAGTGTGAGTAAGAAAAGAATCTCTGTGACTAAAGCAGTAACCCACTGAGCTACCCACATAAAAAGCACTTTAGTGATCTGCATGAACACGTTTTTTGCAGCAGGCATATTAACCCTCTGTGCTGCGTCAGAATGGGTGAAAACTGCCACTATACAAGATGCTGATCTTGGTCCAGCAGGAACATTATTCACAAGAGTTATGTTGGCATGATTTTAATTGTTGCCAGAAAACTCCTGGACACACATGGAATTCGGCAGAGGATGATTTTTATTTGTGAAAACACAGCACCTGAGGGGAGATGCGGCCCCACATCGCCATAGTTAAAAGGGCCGATTCCCATGTCCTTCTCACTCGCAGGTGGACCCAGCAAAACAAAAGTAAGCGGTCCCAGCAGTGGCTGCAACTGCTTACAAATATACAGAACACACGGCCTCTGCACTGCATGACGTAAAGTAAAAGCAAACTGAAAACACCGTCAGAAGAGGGAAACCTGGCCTGTGCAACATACGGGCCCCTGCACCACAACAGCTGTAACAAACAGTACTCTATTATTTAAAAAAACAAAACGATTCATACCTTAGAAGTCGAACCAACATAAAAACTATGGGAAACGGAGGACCCTGCACTTCAAGAGAAGCCTGCAGCAACCTTCACAGAAAGCCAGGCCTGTAGTCTCACAACTCTGTGCTGCACTGTCCTGCTGCCGCAGGCTGCCCTGAAGTATCCATCTGTTGAGGTCAGGGACAACAGTCAAACCCCGGCCGGTGGCAGCAATTCCTGGGGGCCCCAAGTCCATTGGCAGGAAATAAAAAAACGCCTCATGATGACACAGCCTGCGCCCTGCAGCATAGTCAGATAGAGTCCGTTCATGGTGAACAGTGAATCACGTGCACCGACCTGACAGGCGCCAGCGGCCCCACTCTGGCTGAGGGCACTAATTCAAAATATAAAGTCTGCCCATTGTGAGCCTCCGCAGATAATGCCGCAGATGGCAACCAAGGGTGGCGCCAGTTGCTGAAAAATAAAAACACTGGGAAGGCGCCACCCCCAATTTATCTGGCTGGCTACACACTCGTACAGCAAGATGGAACTGCAGACCACGTGAAATGCCGTAACTGGTCTTAGCTATTTACAATGCAGTCACCTGAGCCCAGCCCGCTACGGCAGTCCTCGCGATCACTCACATGTCTCTCTCGGAGTGCGCCAGTGGTGTGAAGGCGCTAAAAATGCGTGACTAATGCATTTTAGTGCGGTGATGCGGACCACCATACTAAAATGCGTTAGTCTAACTCCTGATACGTGGTACTTGGCAGCACTGCACGGTGCGTTTGTAAGCTGCCTGCATTGTGGAGTCAGGCAGTAGTCCCACGGACAGCTGTATTGGTTCTCCCTAAATCCCTTTCAAAATGTCCCACTATTTGAGGCATTCCGACCCCTGAGCCTACCTATGACCAAATTTCTTTTTTTTCTTTTTCGCTCGGCATGGGAGTTCCCCCCCCCCCACCCCAGCCGTGGGCAAGAGGGGGGCTCCTGGAGCGATGGGACCAGGCAGGGACTGCGCAAGTCTTCAAACCCCCAGCCCGGCCGTAACGGGACCGGGAAGAACCGGTTACTTTGCTACTAGGGAGGGACGCCCCACCTGCACATCAGCCGTCTGCCACCAGGCTCGACTGCCACGGCATCGAGAGTCCCCGGCTCAGGCAGTGGCCTGAGCCATGCTGGCGAGCTCGTGGGTAGCCCACCCTCCTTACCCAGGTCAGAAGCGCTGGAAGGGAAGACCCCGGTGGCTCCCTATCCCACTTGCCTCCCACAGAGAGGAGCCAGGGTCCCCTCGCAGGCGCCTTCTCTTCCAGGCTGCCCCGCTGCACAAGAAGGGCCGCTCCTCGGTCACCGAAGGCCAGGGAGGTACTACCATTCAGTTTCCCCCACCCCTAGGGTCATGCTGGGTGAGCATGGGTTCCGTCTTGGGAGTGCCTACCGCTGTGCCCCTCCTGGAGGGACAGGGGCCGGAGGCTGCCCTCTGTCCCAGGTGCCTTGCGCATTGATCGGTCGGCTCCTCCCAGTGGAGGAGGCCCGCAGAGGCCCGGTCCTCACCCAAGCGTGCAAGGGCAGGGCCAGGCCCTGTGCGTACGTTGTGTGGGCGCGTTGCGCCTGGGAAGTGGCTGAGGGTTTCAGGCTGGCGCTGTCTGTTGCTCGGGATGCTCCGCCGTTAATGATCCTTCCGCAGGTTCACCTACGGAAACCTTGTTACGACTTTTACTTCCTCTAGATAGTCAAGCTTGATCATCTTCTCGTCGCTCGGCCAGGGCCGTTGCTGACCCTGGCAGAGGCCAATCCGAAAACCTCACTAAACCATCCAATCGGTAGACCACATTTCAAAAGCAAATGATGAGATGGAGGTCTTTTGTCCCTTGCAAGCCTCCTCCCTGCATTTGCTGTGGTGTATTATGAGCAGAGCTACTGGAGTTGTGCAGGCGCAGACCTTCCAGCATAGTTATAGATTTGCTGCATTTGCTACATAATCTATCATCTGCTGCATAATCTGCCGATTTTAACAATAACAGAATTAGTTTCTAGGTTAAACAGTTCAAAAGTTACTATAAACGCAGCAACACGTGTTGCCACGCAGTGGAAGTCCATTTGCAAAGGTTGACTGGTCACCTTTCTGTTGCTTATTGCTATATTTGGGTGTGGAACTGGTACTAATGAAGTGCAGCCAATGCTCAGACAGTGCTAACAAGTGTAACAAGCATTGGTAAATGCATTAGGATTCGCCTATGTGATTAATAATAAGCTGTTTGTTTTTATAAGTTGTAGCTTGCTGAGTAGTTATACAATATAAGTCACAGAAAGTCTGTTAAAGTGTTATGACTTGTTTCTGTACAGAAAGGCAATATATTGTGATGTTACTAGTGGTATAGTGCGGGTAAGTAATAGCAGCATTTTGAAAAATGAAATGAAAGAGGGAAATAGAATTAATTGATGTAATAGCATATTATGTGTTTAGAGAAGTTCTGACAACTTTTGGGCCCGGTGCCACTGCACCTGCTGCACCATTCAAACATGACCCTAGTGCCTGCAAGGTAATTGCATTTGTGACTGCATGTTTAGTACTAAAATATAGCAATATTTTGTGTTTAGAGGAGATATGACAACTTTTGGGCCCGGTGCCACTGCACCTTCTGCACCATTCAAATCATGACCTTAGTGCTGCAAGGTAACTGCACTTGTGACTGCTTATTTAGTAGTTAAATATAGCAATATTTGGTGTTTAGAGGAGTTCTGACAACTTTTGGCCCCGTTACCACTGCACCTGCAGCACCATTGAAATCATGGCCCTAGTGCCTGCTAGATAACTGCACTTGTGACTGCCTGTTTAAAAGTAAAATTTAGCAATATTCTGCATTTATTGGGATGTGGGGTCCCTAGAGCTGTTGGCCCCGGTGTGACTGCACCTTCTGCACCATTCAAATCAAGCCCCTTTTAACTGAAAGATAACTGCAATTATGTCTGCCCGTATAGTAGTAAAATATAGCAATATTAGGTGTTTAGAGAAGTTCTGAGAAATTTTGAGCCCGGTGCCACTGCACCTGTTGCACCATTCAAATAATGACCCTGTTGTCTGCAAGGTAACTGCACTTGTGACTTCCTGTTTAATAGTAAAATATTATTATCCAACATAGGGATTCTACCATGTATTATGTGAATATATATGCACCCATGTGTGTGCTGTTATTTTTATTTGAAGTGTCTAGTCATACGTGAAAAATGGTGCAAAAGGATCAGAGCTCCTTCTCTCAATTTGTGGAAAGGGCAATGTTTCAAAAAATTGTAAAATACCCCTCACACACTGAAACCTGGTTCAGTGTCATGCTTCATCATTGGGGTCTTCCCGCCCCTCTACGGGACGGGACGTGCTACGACTTACGTAGACGCAGGAGCACTTTATTCAGTGATTGGTGAGTATGTGTAGTGCGTGGGATCGTGAAAAGAAAATGTGAGATGGTTAAAAATTCTCTGGCTAGTGGAACGAAAATACTTTATTGTCTTCCCTGGCTGAGAATAGTAAAAGAGGGGAGGTGTAGATGGTGTACTATAATGAGTCACCTCCTACAAGGTCGACATGTTTCAGAAGGCCAAAGAGACCACGCTTGTTTGTTTAAAAACGACCCTGGCGTTAAAACCTTGTTTTTTCTTCTGTTCTTTTAAAATACCTACAGTGTCTATTTGAAGGCGCCCAACACCGCTCGTGTGAGCTCATGGAGCGATGACGATTAAATTCTAAAGTATGTATTATTATGGCACGTCCTTTTGAGAGCATGAATACAATTTTTTATATTAAAAGACACACCATGAGATCACAGTTAAAAAGGACGAGTGCACAGACTTTTGCCAAACATCTCCCATTTTTTCCAAGGCTCATCATGGGAGTATGAATGCGTTTGCTCAGTTGCTGAGAACATCAATCTGTAACCTTTTAGGGGCACAATAGGAGTGTACAAATACTTCCTTTATGTATGAATGTATTGTAATATAAAATGTATCTTGCTAGGAGATACATATGTATGAAAGAATGTTGAATAAATGTGATACTGGGCACTAGAAATCACAAGGAGTGTTCTTTCAGATGATGTATGAGTAGAGGATACTTACCAAATGATACCATTACCAACAAAAGGGTTGCACAAGAGAAATATATCACAAAAAAGCTTAAAACTATCAACGTGATGGTGATGTGAATAGATGAAGATAAATGATGAAAGCCATGATTTATCCAAAATATTTTTCTTTTCAGGTTCTTAAGATATACAAGTGGTATATTTTCGACTCCCATAACAGGGAACAAAGGACAGTGTTTGTGACTATCAGGCATATGTACATTTATTCTATCACCCATTGAGGTGTAACAGGGATCGGTGTTTTGGTCCTGAGGAAGAAAGCCAAGGGGATGGCTTCTGAAACATGTCGACCTTGTAGGAGGTGACTCATTATAGTACACCATCTACACCTCCCCACGTTTACTATTCTCAGCCAGGGAAGACAATAAAGTATTTTCGTTCCACTAGTCAGAGAATTTTTAACCATCTCACATTTTCTTTTCACGATCCCACGCACTACACATACTCACCAATCACTGAATAAAGTGCTCCTGCGTCTACGTAAGTCGTAGCACGCACCGTCCCGTAGAGGGGCGGGAAGACCCCAATGATGAAGCATGACACTGAATCAGGTTTCAGTGTGTGAGGGGTATTTTACAATTTTTTGAAACATTGCCCTTCCCACAAATTGAGAGAAGGAGCTCTGATCCTTTTGTACCATTTTTCACGTATGACTAGACACTTCAAATAAAAATAAAAATAGCAGCACACACATGGGTGCATATATATTCACATAATACATGGTAGAATCCCTATGTTGGATAACAGTATCAAGAGGAGGACGATTCTACCTTTTTCCTCTTCACTCCCTCCTTTGATTTTTTGATTAATAGTAAAATATGCCAATATTAGGAGTTTAGTGGGGTGCCTAGATCTTTTGGTCCTGGGGCTACTGCACCTGTTCACCATTCAAATCATGACTCTATTGCTTGCTAGATGAATGCACTTGTGACTGTCTTGTTTAGTAGTAAAATGTAGCAATAATCTGGGTTTAGTAGGGTCCCTAGATGTTTTGGCCCTAGTGCCTCTGCACCTGCTGCACCAATCAAATCAAGTCCCTTTTAACTGCAAGGTGACTGCATTAGTGACTGCCTGTTTAGGAGTCAAATATAGCAATATTAAGTATTTAGAGGAGTTCTGACAACCTTTTGGCCCAGTGCTTCTGCACCTGCTGCACCATTCAAATCATGACACTGTTGTCTGCAAGGTAACTGTAGTTGTGGCTAGTTGTTTAGTAGTAAAATATAGCATAGCTCTTGTATATTAACCCTTTGCGTGCTCATGACGGAGCGGTTCCGTCATGAGCCACGGTTGGCGTGTGCTCATGACGGAACCGCTCCGTCATGGCACCCACCCATGGGGGAAGCGCTGGCAGCAAGGGTCGCTTCCAGGGGGCATATTTTTTTTTAATGTGTATTCTGCCCCTCCTGGGGGCAGATCGGCCCGTTTATTTGGCCTTTCTGCCCCCCGGGGGGGGGGGGGCAGAATACCCCAATTGACACCAGGGAGTTCTTTAAAATTTAAATGGAAGCGACCCCTTGGGCAAGGGTCGCTTCATGGGGGGCATTTTGTTTTTTATATGTGTATTCTGCCCCCCCTGGGGGTGTTATATCCCGCATAGAGGCCCTAATGTAGACCCGTTCGTACATGCCCTAAAATGGACGTATTCATATTTACCCTAATAGGGTCATATTCGTACTTGCCCTATTATGGTCATAGCCGCATATGCCCAATTATGGTCATAACTGTACATGTCCTATTATAGTCATGATTCCTTATATAGGCATGATCTTTCACCTACATTGGTCCCAGCTAGTACACAACGAGCTCTGAGGGCTGAACGTTATCTATCCTGTGGTTTTGAATACAGCAGGGTTTTTCCAAACACAGGCCCACACTGTACTCATTAATTATGCATGGCTCTCTAGGAATACACCACTGGCATAATATGTATGTACAAAGTTCACCCCTGACATCTTCCTCATGTCCAATGCAAACCATACTGAGGACCGAGACTCTTTAGGGTATAAATACACCACATCTTGCCCCGGTAAGACAGAGGGAACCGAGACTTCCATGCTGACACACTGACCAGAGACGCTGAGGCTCCTGCATGCAGTCGCTCCAGCTGACAGTGGTCTGACACAGCCCTGACGGGGTGTCCAACTCGAGACCAGGACGGGGTCCCACACTCTATTCAGGTATGGGGGTTCGACTAAATCCTAGAGGGATTCTTGGCTCTTAGGCTTTAGGACCTACACACATATGCTAGGTACACTCAGGTACATCTAGTTAGGCATCGTAGGAGTACGCACACTTGCATAATGCTTTTATATTCATGTATGTATTCATGACTATAGCAATATGGTAGAACTGTTCTATCCCTTTGCTTTTATCGTACTGCTGATAATATATCTCTGCTATTGTCTGCTGGTTACAGCAGAACATATATTTTACACTAGAATAACAACTGTTCAATAAATACTTATTGAAACGCCTGACTGTTTATTCTGTGTAGCTCTCTGAGACAAACCGAATAAGTGAGCACGAGTGACTGAGCGAAAGGTAGTACATTGTTTCCACGATTCTGAGGGAATCAGGGTTGGCATGTTCTAAGGTTGCCAGAAACTAATCTCTCCCCGATAAGAGGAGACACTAGTGGCACTGCGAGCTAGCTAATGCAAACCAGGCTAACGTATACGGTGGGGGTGCACGGAGTCAGTCTGCCACCAAGCCCGCAGTATATGTTATCCAAACGCGCAGGTCCTGCAGGGGTACTATAGGAACTACACGACAGGGGCAGATCGGCCCATTTTTTGGCCTTTCTGCCCCGCAGAAAACCCCACTAGACACCAGGGACTAATTTTAAAATTAAAATGGAAGCGACCCCTTGGGCAAGGGTCGCTTCCAAGGGGCATATTTTTTTATATGTGTATTCTGCCCCCCCTGGGGGCAGATCTGCCCATTTGTTTGGCCTTTCTGCCCCTGGGGGGGGGGGCAGAAAACCCCACTAGGCACCATGGATTTTGTTTTGTGTGTAATGGAGGTTGCTTCCAAGGGGGTAAAATTTGCTTAATGTTTTTGCCCCTCCTGGGGACAGATCTGCCCCTTTTTTTGCCTTTCTGCCCAGGGCGGGAGGGGGAGGCAGAAAACCCTACTAGGCACCAGGGATTTATTTATTTTGCAAGGGGGCACATTTCTGTCTGCTGTTTTCTGCCCCACCTGGGGGACAGATCGGCCTGGCCGACAACCTCACCCGATCCCTTGGGCAAGATCACCCCCATTTTTCTCAGCCCTATTTGAAGGCCCATCTGGCAGATTGACTATTTGGGTAGTGACATAGCGTGTTA
The DNA here is from genome assembly GCA_963921515.1 of Calotriton arnoldi. NCBI lineage: Eukaryota > Metazoa > Chordata > Amphibia > Caudata > Salamandridae > Calotriton > Calotriton arnoldi. The sequence goes on from CAWUFW010005411.1 coordinate 31,140, forward strand.
TAATGTTAATTGTTTTTTTTTTTGTGAATTGCAATTTTAATGCTTTATTTCTCCCTTTTTGTTCTAGGTCAAGGCTTTTGCTCTTTAGACTGTTCCAGGTTGCGGTTTTGTTACTGGTGGTTCTGCTGTTTGTGTAGTTGCATGTGTTTGGTAAGAGACTTTTTTTGTACAATGTAAATGAGTTTCATTTCTCTGCATGAATGTGTTTTTTGCAAATGGTGTAATAATAGCAGTATGTTTGGCTTCTGTTGTTTGAGTGTCAAAAACATTTTGCATTTGTGCTTGATGTGTATTTTGTTGTCTTGTGAGTAATTGGTTTTGTTTTTTCTTTCTAGTGGGATATCGTTGTTTTTTGCTGTCTCTCTGCAGAGTAGGTGCTGGTGAGTGTAGCTGTCTCTTGCAAGTGAATCGTATAGTTTTTGAGTATATAGATCTTTGTGATAAAGGTACACATTTTTTTTACTTGCTTATTTTGCACAGTGTTGGTTGTTGTTGACTTGTTTGTGCAGTCTCCTTTCTTAGTAAGGATAATGGATAGCCGCAGGATTACTGCTCAGCAGGTTGTTGGTATGCTTTTTGAGTCTTCCTCTGACCATGGTTCAGAGACTGACTCTGCATCTGAGGCAGAGGAGGGAGGGGAAGATTCAGGCAGTGAGTTTTCTCTCCACATGGAATCATCGGATGATGAAGCCACTCTCAGTGCGGATGAAGCCACTCTCAGTGCGGATGAAGCTACTCTGAGTGCGGATGAAGTGCCTGTTTTAGAGAAGGACATTGATGTGCCGATAGTGCAGCAAGAGGCATCTGGGCTGCAGCTTGGGGCTGCAAGGCTTCCAGTTGGAAGTGATGACCTCTGGGTTGCTCCAGGCATGGTGCAGCCGGCATTGCCAGACTTTACTGGTGTTCCAGGGTGTAGAGTGAATACAGAATTTTTTTTGCCGATAATTTTTTTTCAGTTGTTTATGGACGATGTATTTTTGGCAGAGATTGTTGAGCAAACTAATTTGTATGCCGAACAGTTTTTGAGGGACAACAGTGCCAGCCTTAGGCCCCACTCTAGAGCTACCCGGTGGACTCCCACAAATCTGGAAGAGATGAAGAAGTTCTTGGGTTTAACTTTTTGATGGGCTTGCTAAGGAAGCCATCAATGTCTTCATATTGGTCTACTAGTCCCTTGATGGCAACGGCTATATTTCCGGCAGTCATGAGTCGTGATAGGTATTTGTTTCTGCTTCGGATGCTGCATTTTGTCGATAATGGTTTAGCGTTGCCACGAGATCACCCTGAGTGTGACCGTTTTTTAAAGATTCGGCCTGTCATTGATCACATTGTAGATCGATTTTCTGAGATCTATGCTCCAGGGAAAGAAATAGCAGTGGATGACTCTTTGGTCTTGTTCAAGGGCCGCTTGGTTTTTAGGCAATACATTCCTAGTAAGAGGGCACGCTATGGAATTAAGCTGTATATGCTGTGTGACAGTAGGACTGGATATGTCTCTAATTTCAGGGTGTACACCGGTAAGGAATCCAGGATTAACCCCCCTGGTTGTCTGTCCACTTTTGGAGTGACTGAGAAAATTGTGTGGGAACTTGGTAGAGGACTTTTTAACAAAGGTCACCATTTATATGTAGATAACTTCTACACTGGTGTGCGGTTGTTCAGGGAATTGGCCAAAGTGGACACTGTTGCTTGTGGCACAATCCGCTCTAACCGTAAAGGTTTCCCAAAAGAACTAGTTTGTCAAAAGCTTGTGCGGGGATAGTGCAGTGCGTTGGGTTGCGAGGAACTTCTAGCTGTGAAGTTTTCAGACAGGAGAGATGTCTACATGCTGACTACCATCCATGATGAAAGCACTTCACCTGTGACTGTTTGGGGTCAGGTTGCTGAAGCGCGCAAACCTGTGTGCATTTTAGACTATAATAGGCACATGGGTGGTGTTGATAGAGTAGATCAGAGGTTGGAACCTTACACTGCTCTTCGTAAGGCTTACATTTGGTATAAGAAGTTGGCTATCCATTTTTTCCACTTGGCAACCTTTAATGGTTTTGTTGTATTCAAGGATTCATGTCCTGAGTCAAAGATGACGTTTGCTAAGTTTCAGGAGTCTGTAATAGGCAGCCTTGTTGTAGTGGAACAGGCAAGTGTTCCTGGAGTTGGAGTGGTGGAGGATGTGGCTAGATTGAAAGATCGCCACTTTCCTGATCACATTCCTCCCACACCCTCAAAAGACTTTCCCAGTAGGAGATGTAGAGTCTGTTGGCGAAGAGGTACGCGGAAGTAGACTTGTATGTACTGCCCCGAGTGTCCTTCTAACCCTGGGCTGTGTGTGCCTGCTTGTTTTAGAGTGTACCACACGCAAAATAATTTTTGGGAGCATCCATGAGTGGTAAAGTGAACTGCCTGGTCTCTATTGTTTTATATTTTTTGTTCAGTGTCAAGGTTGGCATTTGTGCAATGTATTTAGTTTCAGATTTTGTGTTAGTAGATTTGTATCTATTTGCAATTTGTTTGTGTTTTCTTTTTTGTGTAAAAAAATCCTAAATGTGATGGCGGTGTGTGTAGGCTGGCACTTGGCTGGTGGTGTGGGTGGACTGGCACTTGGCTGGTGGTGTGGGTGGACTGGCGCTTGGCTGGTGGTGTGTTTGGACTGGCGCTTGGCTGGCGGTGTGCGTGGACTGGCGCTTGGCTGGCAGTGTGCGTGGACTGGTGCTTGGCTGGCGGTGTGCGTGCACTGGCGCTTGGCTGGCGGTGTGTGTGGACTGGCGGTTGGCTGGCTGTGTGCGTGGACTGGTGCTTGGCTGGCGGTGTGCGTGGACTGGAGCTTGGCTGGCGGTGTGTGTGGACTGGCGCTTGGCTGGCGGTGTGCGTTGACTGGCGCTCGGCTGGCGGTGTATGTGGACTGGCGCTTGGCTGGCGGTGTGTGAGTAGTGACTTGCTGCTGGTCACTACACACACTGCTAGCCAAACGCCACTCCACGCAATCCGTGAGCTGGTGTGGTTGCTGTGTCAGGAATGTGGGCGTATGAAAGTGATGGGCCCTTGAATGGCGCTGTCTGCTGGTGTGAGTGTTGTAATGTGCTGGGCCCGCGGCTGGCGGTGTGCATGGTTTTGTATGTGTCACACGTATGAAAGGTGTATGAATGGCCTGTAAAGAGGTTGGTGCCTTGTCGTGGCTTTACAGCTCACGAGCTGTGAGTCAATGGTTCAGTTTCTCGTCCTTTCAATTATTAACAGTGCATTTCATTTTTGTGAAATCTCTGGTTAATACAACTGTATATACTGAACCATCACTCACCCTCGTGCCAAATCCAACCAGTATGTCTGTGTGCTTGAGGAATAGGTGGTTGTGCAGAAATATTTGTCTTTTCTGTCTTTCTCAAACCGGGTGTACCTTGTCCCTTTTTGTGAATGTTGTAATGTGTTGGTTTCGTGCCTGGTGGTGTGAATGGTCTTGTGTGTATCACGTATGAAAGGTGTGTGAATGGCCTGTAAAGCGGTTGGGGCCTTGACGTGGCTTTACAGCTCACGAGCTGAGAGTCACTGGTTCAGTTTTTTGTCCTTTCAATAATAGACAGTGCATTTCATTTTTGTGAAATCTCTTGTTAATAAAATTTTATATACTGAACCATCACTCGCCCTCATGCCAAATCCAACCAGTATGTGATTCTGCTTGAGGAATAGATGGCTGTGCAGTAATCTATGTCTTTTTTGTCTCTCTGCCAAGGTGTACATTCCATCTAAGAATAACCTACCAACTGTAGATATTGTCGTAAACTAAACATCCCATGGGAGTACATGGTGATGTCTCTCTTGTGGATCCCAACAAGTTATCTTACCCACAATGTCCTGCAAACCTCAAATTGTGTCTGTCACATTTTCCTTGCATTATTGTGCCAAAATGTTCACGCTGCAGAAAGAAACAACAAATTTCCTACCCCCGCCTTTCTCCAAGTATCCCAATAGAAATGGTACCTCACTCGCGTGGGTGGGTCAAGGACCCGTGACAGGCAAGGGCCCAAAACCTAGTGAGGCGACATCAAAATTACCTATCACAAACCAACCTGGTTTTCAAGTGGGGTCCCATGAGGGTTTGGCCCCGGGCTTGGCGGCCATCTAGGGAAACCTACCAAACCCACACATTTCTGAAAACTAAACACCCGGGGGATTCCAGGGAGGTATGGCTTGTGTGGATCCCCCAACGTTTTCTTGCCCAGAATACCCTACAAACCTCAAATGTAGCTGAAAAAAAATCACTTTTTCCACACATTTTTTTGTGGGAAAGTTGTGGAATCACCGGGCTGACACAAATTTCCTACCACCCAGCGTTCCCCCAGGTCTTCCGATAAAAATGGTGCCTCACTCGTGTGGGAGGCCCAAGTACCCGCGACAGGCAAGGGCCCAAAACGTATTGAGGGGACATCAAAATTGCCTATCACAAAACGACCTGGTTTTGCAAGGGGAGTCACCTGGGTTTTTGGCCCCGTGCTTGGCGGCCAGCTAGGGAAACCAACCAAACCCACACGTTTCTGAAAACTAGACACCTGGGGGATTCCAGGGAGGTATGGCTTCCGTGGATCCCCCAATGTTTTCTTACCCAGAATCCCCTGCAAACCTCAATTTTAGCTGAAAAAAATCACTTTTTCCACACATTTTTGTGTGGGAAAGTTGTGGCATCACCGGGCTGACACAAATTTCCTACCACCCAGCGTTTCCCCAGGTCTCCCGATAAAAATGGTGCCTCACTCGTGTGGGAGGCCCAAGTACCCGCGACAGGCAAGGGCACAAAACGTATTGAGGCGACATCAAAATTGCCTATCACTAAACGACCTGGTTTTGCAAGGGGGGTCACCTGGGTTTTTGGCCCCGTGCTCAGCGGCCAGCTAGGGAAACCTACCAAACCCACATATTTCTGAAAACAAGACATCTGGAGGATTCCAGGGAGGTATGGCTTGCATGGATCCCCCAATGTTTTCTTACCCAGAATCCCCTGCAAACCTCAATTTTAGCTGAAAAAATCCCTTTTTCCACACATTTTTGTGTGGGAAAGATGTGGCATCACCGGGCTGACAATAATTTCCTACCACCCAGCGTTCCCCCAGGTCTCCCGATAAAAATGGTGCCTCACTCGTGTGGGAGGCCCGAGTAACCGCGACAGGCAAGGGCCCAAAACGTATTGAGGCGACATTAAAATTGCCTATCACTAAACGACCTGGTTTTGCAAGGGGGGTCACCTGGGTTTTTGCCCAGTGCTCAGCGGCCAGCTAGGGAAACCTACCAAACCCACACATTTCTGAAAACTAGACACCCGGGGTATTCCAGGGAGGTATGGCTTGCGTGGATCCCCCAACGTTTTCTTACCCAGAATCCCCTGCAAACCTCAATTTTTGCTGAAAAAAATCACTTTTTCCACACATTTGTGTGTGGGAAAGTTGTGGCAACACCAGGCTGACAAAAATTACCTACCACCCAGCATTCCCCCAGGTCTCCCGATAAAAATGGTGCCTCACTCGTGTGGGAGGCCCAAGTTCCCGCGACAGGCAAGGGCCCAAAACGTATTGAGGCGACATTAAAATTGCCTATCACTAAACGACCTGGTTTTGCAAGGGGGGTCACCTGGATTTTTGGCCCCATGCTCAGCGGCCAGCTAGGGAAACCTACCAAACCCACACATGTCTGAAACCTAGACACCTGGAGGATTCCAGGGAGGTATGGCTTGCGTGGATCCCCCAACGTTTTCTTACCCAGAATCCCCTGCAAACATCAATTTTAGCTGAAAAAATCACTTTTTCCACACATTTTTGTGTGGGAAAGTTGTGGCATCACCGGGCTGACACAAATTTCCTACCACCCAGCATTCCCCCAGGTCTCCCGATAAAAATGGTGCCTCACTCTTGTGGGAGGCCCAAGTACCCGTGACAGGCAAGGGCCCAAAACGTATTGAGGCGACATCAAAATTGCCTATCACTAAACGACCTGGTTTTGCAAGGGGGGTCACCTGAGTTTTTGGCGCCGTGCTCAGCAGCCAGCTAGGGAAACCTACCAAACCCACACATTTCTGAAAACTAGACACACGGGGGATTCCAGGGAGGTATGGCTTGTGTGGAACCCCCAACGTTTTCTTACCCAGAATCCCCTGCAAACCTCAATTTTAGCTGAAAAAATCACTTTTTTCACACATTTTTGTGTGGGAAAGTTGTGGCATCACTGGGCTGACACAAATTTCCTACCACCCAGCGTTCCCCCAGGTCTCCCGATAAAAATGGTGCCTCACTCGTGTGGGAGGCCCAAATACCCGCGACAGGCAAGGGCCCAAAACGTATTGAGGCGACATCAAAATTGCCTATCACAAAATGTTTTGGGCCCTTGCCTGTCGCGGGTACTTGGGCCTCCCACGCAGTGAGGCACCATTTTGATCCGGGAGACCTGGGGAATGCTGAGTGGTAGGAAATTTGTGTCAGCCCAGTGATGCCACAACTTGCCACACAAAAATATGTGGAAAAAGTGATTTTTCAGCTAAAATTGAGGTTTGCAGGGATTCTGGGTAAGAAAACGTTGGGGGATCCACGCAAGCCATACCTCCCTGGAATCCCAGGATGTCTAGTTTTCAGAAATGTGTGGTTTGGTAGGTTTCCTAGCTGGCCGCCGAGCTACGGGGCCAAAACCCAGGTGACCCCCTTGCAAAACCAGGTCGTTTAGTGATAGGCAACTTTGATGTCGCCTCAATATGTTTTGGGCCCTTACTGTCGTGGGAACTTGGGCCTCCCACGCAGTGAGGCACCATTTTATCGGGAGACCTGGGAGAACGCTAGTGGTAGGAAATTTGTGTCAGCCCTGTGATGCCACAACTTGCCACACAAAATGTGTGGAAAAAGTGATTTTTCAGCTAAAATTGAGGTTTGCAGGGGATTCTGGTAAGAAAACGTTGGGGATCCACGCAAGCCATACCTCCCTGGAATCCCCGAGTGTCTAGTTTTCAGAAATGTGTGGGTTTGTAGGTTTCCTAGCTGGCCGCCAGCACAGGGCCAAAAGCCCAGGTGACCCCCTGCAAAACCAGGTCGTTTAGTGATAGGCAATTTTGATAGTCGCCTCAATATGTTTTGGGCCCTTGCCTGTCACGAGTACTTGGGCTTCCCACACGAGTGAGGCACCATTTTCATCGGGAGACCTGGGGAAACGCTGGGTGGGAGGAAATTTGTGTCAGCCAGGTGGTGCCACAACTTTGCCACACAAAAATGTGTGGAAAAAGTTATTTTTTCAGCTAAAATTGAGGTTTGCAGGGGATTCTGGGTAAGAAAACGTTGGGGGATCCACGCAAGTCATACCTCTGTGGAATCCCCCAGGTGTCTAGTTTTCACAAATGTGTGGGTTTGGTAGGTTTCCCTAGCTGGCAGCCGAGCACGGGGCCAAAAATCCAAGTGACCCCCCTTGCAAAACCAGGTCGTTTAGTGATAGGCAATTTTGATGTTGCCTCATTATATTTTGGGACCAAGGGCCTGTCGCGGGTACTTAGGCCTCCCACACGAGTGAGGCACCATTTTCATCGGAGACCTGGGAGAACGCTGGATGGTAGGAATTTGTGTCAGCCCGATGTGCCACAACTTGCCACACAAAAATGTGTGAAAAAGTGATTTTTTCAGCTAAAATTGAGGTTTGCAGGGTATTCTGGGTAAGGAAACGTTGGGGATCCACCAAGCCATACCTCAGCTGTAATCCCCAGGGTGTCTAGTTTTCAGAAATGTGGGTTTGGTAGGTTTCCCTAGCTGGCCGCAAGCACTGGGCCAAAACCCAGGTGACCCCATTGCAAAACCAGGTCATTTTGTGATAGGCAATTTTGATGTCGCCTCAATACGTTTGAGCCCTTGCCTGTCATGATACTGGGCCTCCCACACGAGTGAGGCACCATTTTATCGGGAGACCTGGAGAACGCTGGGTGGTAGGAAATTTGTGTCAGCCCGGTGATGCTACAACTTGCCACACAAAAATGTGTGGAAAAAGTGATTTGTTCAGCTAAAATTGAGGTTTGCAGGGGATTCTGGGTAAGAAAATATTGGGGGATCCACGCAAGCAATACCTCCCTGGAATCCCCTGGGTGTCTAGTTTTCAGAATTGTGTGGGTTTGGTAGGTTTCCCTTGCTGGCCGCCGAGCACGGGGCCAAAAACCCAGGTGACCCCCCTTGCAAAACCAGGTCATTTTGTGATAGGCAATTTTGATGTTGCCTCAATATGTTTTGGTCCCTTGCCTGTCGCGGGTACTTGGGCCTCCCACACGAGGGCCTCCCACACGAGTGAGGCACCATTTTTATCGGGAGACTTGGGGAACGCTGGGTGGTAGGAAATTTGTGTCAGCCCGGTGATGCCACAACTTTGCCACACAAAAATGTGTGGAAAAAGTGATTTTTTCAGCTAAAATTGAGGTTTGCAGGGGATTCTGGGTAAGAAAACGTTGGCGGATCCACGCAAGCCATACCTCCCTGGAATACCCCAGGTGTCTAGATTTCAGAAATGTGTGGGTTTGGTAGGTTTCCCTAGCTGGCCGCCGAGCACGGGGCCAAAAACCCAGGTGACCCCCTTGCAAAACCAGGTCGTTTTGTGAAATGCAATTTTGATGTCGCCTCAATACGTTTTGGGCCCTTGCCTGTCGCGGGTACTTGGGCCTCCCACACAAGTGAGGCACCATTTTTATCGGGAGACCTGGGGGAACGCTGGGTGGTAGGAAATTTGTGTCAGCCCAGTGATGCCACAACTTTCCCACACAACAATGTGTGGAAAAAGTGATTTTTTCCAGCTAAATTTGAGGTTTGCAGGGGATTCTGGGTAAGAAAACGTTGGGGGATCCACGCAAGCCATACCTCCCTGGCATCCCCCGGGTGTCTAGTTTTAAAAAATGTATAGGTTTGCTAGGTTTCCCTATGTGCGGGCAGAGCTAGGGTTCAAAAACTACAGCTAGGCACTTTGCAAAAAATGGGTAATTTTTCTCTGTGAAAATATGGTGTGTCCACGTTGGGTTTTGGGCCGTTTCCTGTCGCGGGCACTAGGCCTACCCTCACAAGTGAGGTACCATTTTTCTCGGAAGACTTTGGGGAACGCGGGATGGGTGGATTTTTGTGGATCCATGCAGATTCCAGAACTTTCCACCACAGAAATTTGAGGAAAATGTGTTTTTTTTGACAATTTTGTAGGTTTGCAAGGGATTCTGGGTAACAGAACCTGGTGAGAGCCAGTCAAGTCACCCCATCCTGTATTCCCCTGGGTGTGTAGTTTTCAAAAATGTATAGGTTTGCTAGGTTTCCCTAGGTGCCGGCAGAGCTAGGGTTCAAAAACTACAGCTAGGCACTTTGCAAAAAAAGGGTAATTTTTCACTGTGAAAATGTGGTGTGTCCACGTTGCGTTTTGGGCCGTTTCCTGTTGCGGGCACTAGGCCTACCCACACAAGGGAGGTACCATTTTTCTCGGAAGACTTTGGGGAACGCGGGGTGGGTGGAATTTTTTGGATCCACGCAGATTCCAGAACTTTCCACCACAGAAAAGTGAGGAAAATGTGGTTTTTTGGCAATTGTTTAGGTTTGCAAGGGATTCTGGGTAACAGAAGCTGGTGAGAGCCAGTCAAGTCACCCCATCCTGGTGTCCCCTGGGTGTCTAGTTTTCAAAAATGTATAGGTTTGCTAGGTTTCCTGCCGGCAGAGCTAGGGTTCAAAAACTACAGCTAGGCACTTTGCAAAAAAAGGGTCATATTTCTCTGTGAAAATGTGGTGTGTCCGTGTTGTGTTTTGGGCCGTTTCCTGTTGCGGGCACTAGGCCTACCCACACAAGTGAGGTACCATTTTTCTCGGAAGACTTTGGGGAACGTGGGGTGGGTGGAATTTTGTGGATCCACGCAGATTCCAGAACTTTCCACCACAGAAATGTGAGGAAAATGTGTTTTGTTTGACAATTTTTTAGGTTTGCAAGGGATTCTGGGTAACAGAACCTGGTGAGAGCCAGTCAAGTCACCACATCCTGGATTCCCCTGGGTGTCTAGTTTTCAAAAATGTATAGGTTTGCTAGGTTTTCCTAGGTGCTGGCAGAGCTAGGGTTCAAAAACTACAGCTAGGCACTTTACAAAAAAAGGGTCATTTTTCATTGTGAAAATGTGATGTGTCCACGTTGCGTTTTGAGCCGTTTCCTGTCGTGGGCACAAGGCCTACCCACACAAGTGAGGTACTATTTTTATCGGGGACTTAGGGTAACACAGAATTGTAGAGCAACTGTTATTACCTATTGACTTTCGATGCATTTCTGCCTTCCAAGTGAAAGACAATGTGTAAAAAGAAGTCATTTTGAAAAATGACCTATAATTCTCATGCTAGTATGGGTACTCCCAATTTCGGAAATGTGCAAATATCTACTGTTTCTAAACTCTATATTTTATTCCCATTTCAGAAATACATAGGTGTCTTTCATACCGATTTTTCCATGTATACATTTTCCCAAATGAATTGCTATATACCCGGTACATAATAAAAAACCATTGCAAGACGCTGCTCAGTTATTGGCTCTGGGTTCGTCTGGTTCTTGGTGAACCTACAAGTCCTATATATCCCCACAACCAGAAAGGTCCAGCAAATGTAACAGTATATTGCTTTCAAACAGCTGTCATAATTAGAAGAAGTTACAGGTGAAAACGTTGACACAAATGGCTGTTTTTTTCAACTAATTTTCAATTTTTCCTATATTTAACTGTTCGTTTCTATGAAGAAACCTTGAAGGATCTACACAAATGACCCCTTGCTGAATTCATATTTGTGTCTACTTTTCTAAAATGTATAGCTTTCCAGGATCCATTATTGCTTTCATACCCATTTCTACCATTAACTGGAAGGAGGTTGAAAGCACAAAAAATAGCAAAAATAGGCTATATCCCAGAAAAATGCCAAAACTTTGTAAAAAATGTAGGTTCTCTGACAAAAGTCTGCTTGTCCCTAAAAGCTGAGAAGATGGTGATTTCAGCACCACAACCCCTTTTTTGATACCATTTGCAGGGAAAAAACCAGACGCTTTCTTCTGGAGCCCTTTTTCCAAAAAAAAACAAAATTTAGCTGTATTTTGGCTAATTTCTGGGTCCCCTCCAGGGGAATCCACAAACCCTGGGTACCTTTAGAATCCCCATGATGTTGGAAAAAAAGGACGCAAATTTGGCGTGGATACCTTATGTGGTCAAAAAGTTACAGGGGCCTAAGCGCGAACTTCCCCAAATAGCCAAAAAAGGCTTAGCACAGGGGGTAAAAGGCCTAGCAGCGAAGGGGTTAACTTTATTTTTAATGTGCAGTGTTTATTACAACATTTAGAATTTGATCATAATGACTGACCAAATAGATTACGTCGAAAAAATCAATCCGATAATGCCTACAAAGTGCAAAGAAAGGTTCTGAGGCATGAACAGGAAATGCCACAAATGTTCTAAAGCTAAAGCATCTGCTTTACACTACTAAGTAATAAAAAGCAAGCATTCCAGCATACTGTTAGAAGCTGTCTGCCTTTACGAGGGAAGAGATCATATCTTGATAGTGAATGGGGCTTAAACAGTGTGAACAGCTTTAGTAGAAGTATCGTAAATGCGTGCAGCCAGGGGAAGTTTACAAAAGAAAAGTTCCACACAAAAGCGAGTGAACAGAGCAATTCAGTGATGGGAACTGATAAGAGCTTCTTTTAAGATATATTAAATATAAGAGACTTCACAAGCACAGCCAAGCGCTGTGCAGGTGAAACCTAAAAAGGTGGTTTCTGTGGTATTCTGTTGATCCTGACATCCTTTGTCCTCTAATTGTTGAAGGTCAGTTGTTTTTACTCAGTCAGTCTTGGTAAAAGGATGCTGAGCCCTCATCACCCCATTGGCATGCTTCATCTTAATACTGGCTGCTCACCCCAGGGTAATGAATTTTCTTGGGGTGGTCTCCTCTTGTCAGGGACCTCTGAGTTTTCTTTCAGAGATGTTCATCCTACAAATTGGAGTTTCTCAATCATATCTTTTTTTGTCATTCTATCTCAGTGCTCCTAAGATTCTAAAGCTATTTGGGCATTTATCGATTAAAATTTCCTGAGGTTAACTAGTGCTTTATTCTTCTTTATGTCTCCCTGCAGCAGACTTTAAACCAGGAGGGCTAGTTATGGCCCTTCATCTCTGAGCACCCACGTGTTTCTTGCCTATTCTAAGCACTAACTGGGCCTGTGGCATTCATCAGAACTGAAGGTCTGTTATCCTACAGTTGCCAGGGTTACCACAAGTGGGTGTAGATGACATGTATGTACTCCCCTAATGATACTTCCCGGGTGCCATCTTTCTGGTAGGAGTCAGAGAGTCACTACCAGCCATGTCCCGTCCATATGGGCTGAGGGGCCACGCCCCCCACATTTTTTCCGGGAAGAAGAGGGTCTGTCTGGCTGAAGAAAAGCAGTTCAGGAGCTAGACATGCACTAAATGCACAGGCGCCTGGCTGCCTGACCTGAACAAGATGAGTGTCTTTCGTGACCCCCCTGGTCTCTCAGTAAAATGCACCTACAACAGGGGTGTTCCATTTTTTCAATACCCGTTGGGTCTGCTTGGGCACTTCTGTCTCTGAGCCATTACAGCCTTTTGACCAGAACACCTGTTACTTTGATTGTAACATTAAAATAACAGCAAGTACCGCCTTTTATCTACTGGGTTTTACTATGTTTGAGGTTCAGTTCATCATAAAATCATGTAAACCAAAATTATATTCATAATTTGGATTTCTTTCGATTTAATATTAGCATTTTTCAACCACAGGTCCTTTAGTTCTGGGACATTCCATGAGCATGTTTTTCAATTTTCATTTACATGCCTTGATTCCACTATTACCTGTTCCATTCACATCTCGGGCAATTTTATTACATTTTTAGAACTACCTTTCCTGGGATTCCTGGGCACGTAGGGAACTTGTCTACAACATGGGCATCTCCTCGATCTGATACCCACAGAGGCCACTCCTAGATGCACGCGACTTTGACCAGATCACCTGGCCTTCTGATCACAACGCGTGTCAGTTACCTATCATGATGCACTCACCGCACGTGTGTCTGATCATTACTGTTGCATACTTGCATTAGCTGTGCTTGCCTTGGGGGGAAAAAACCCTCGCTCAAGCAGCACTGTTTGTACCACAAGCCGGGTGCGAGCAGACCACATTAGGTACACAAATGGTAGGGACACAGATGGAGTGAGTAATCCTGAGACTTTTAAGTCTCTTTCGGCTGTTTAAGTAATTTACTCGTAGCAGTGTCTGCCATGACCATGTCATTTATAATCAGCACATTAATCCAATTTGTGTATGTGTTTTTTGTCTTTTGATACTTGCGGCATTTCCCTTCTATGTATAATCACCATGGGGGCTTCAGAGTTTAACTATAGGGCCAACCTCCCTCCGCTCCCCGAGGGGCTTGAAAATAACCACTGCTTGGGTAAGTCTGTGTGCCCATCGCATGTCACTTCCGTTGTATGCCAATCACGGCTCACCTAATCTGCACCTGATTGCAAGGAGTGTTCTAGAACACTACTGCTAAATAATAAGAATGTGTGTGTTATTGACAGTGGCATCTCTTAGCTAAGGCGGAGGAGCGCCACCCCACTCAACAGGACATAGAGGAAAAAATAAAAAGATAATAACTCATTGTTATCATCATTTTTTCTCCTTGCTCAGCTGGGTAGGAGTGGGGCTGCTCTGCTCACAGAGCAGGGCAGGGGAGAAGTGGTTTGCCCACTCCAAGTGCACAGGACGCTTTGGCCGGCCCTTTCGGGCCGGTCAAACCATCATGCGCACTTTGCATGTTCTCCATGCAGGCTGCATTACAGCCTGCATGGAGAACATGCCCAGCCTCCCATTCTCTGGCTGAGCACTGATCCATGGCACTCAGACCAATCACAACGCTGCATTACGGCGCTCTGATTGGGTATCAGGAGGCTGGGAACCGTGTGCTTTCTGCTTTCTGCCCTGGAAGCGGGCGAAGAGGGAGAGGAGGAGGGGGCAGCGGCAGACAGGTAAGTGTTTTTTATTTTTGTTTTCCTCATGTGTCCCCCACCTGGCTTGCGACCCGCTCCCTTTAGTGCTATTACATAAAAGCTGCCACTGGTTCTAGATTGGTCTCAAAATGTTGGCACTAATGTTGCATGCGCCAAACAGGAATGCAATGTTTGTTTGACACCTGTTAGGGTAATACTTTGCACCCTCCCAGACACAGCAGTTTGCTCAGAAACAGAGTGAAATGTATTTATTGGTACCCATGCATCATTGCTGATCAGCAAAGAAGAAAACAGGTCACCCGTTGGTGATCTCAGCCTGCTTCTTCCCAGAGTGACTGGTTTCTGGGTGTTATATACATTTTAGTAATGCCATGTCAGCGGAACTAGAATAAGGCACCAAGCCAAATATGGCTAACAGGGATGTGCAAGATCTGCACCATGCCAATTATAAACAGCTAGATATGGGCAGACCATGAAAGGCTGGCTCGGCACTCTGTATGCAAAGTGCACAACCAGATAAGGTAACTATCATGAAGTCAGGACAAGCAAAGTGACCTCTAAGGTGGTTCAGAATAGCTGTTGAAGCTTGTCCAGGCAAGGTCAGACAGGCAGCCCTTTGGAGCTCCGGGCCTCATGTTAGTGTGATATATCTAAGCATGATATTTTTGTAGTGCATACATATGAATTTATATGGATATATATATATTTTTTTCAACTGCACCGGCACTATAAAGTTGGTTGCAGGATCTATGGATCTGAAGTATGTGAGTTGATATACATACAAGGCGTGTGTGTCACATGAACCCATTTTGACATTAAAAGAAATTCTTGCTTTGTTTATATTTTCTCATTCAAAGGTACCTTTGAACAATAATTTATCTGGGATTGTTTCACTGTCTCTCTAGCAAACCACAAATGTGGCCCTTTCTGAAGAAGGCATTTATCATCTTTCAAATTATTCTCCCATTTCATATATATGCTTAAGCAAAATCTCCTGAAATGGGCATTAACATTGAAAGTTTATAAATTTAACAGAACCTAGAAAACCGCCCTGACTATTTTTCAAACAGCCAGACACCCAGCTTCCACCCAGCTCCCACCCAGGTTCCTTCCAGCTACCACCTAGGTTCCTCCCAGCCTCCACCCAGCTCCCACCCAGCTTCCATCCAGCTTCCACCCAGCTTCCACCCAGGTTCCTCCCTGCCTCCACCCAGCCCCCACCCAGGTTCCTCCCAGCCTCCACCCAGCTTAACACTCAGAACTTGCCTCACTGCTTGACAATTTCTGAATTACCACGATGGAGACGGTTGTGTGTGCAGCAGGAGGAAACATGAAGCCCTGAGTTTTTGATTTGATCCTAAAAACATAGGTCATTGTCAAACCAAATGCTCAGATTTTTACCACATTAACTGAGTAGGGGCAATTCACCTACTGATACCAGCTAAAGTCGTTTAAACCAACAGGAAGGGTCTTTGCTAAATAGTAAGATTCCCATTTTGCTGCTGTTCAGCTTCAGAAAGTTTTGGTCATGTAAGCGTGGCCTACCAAATAAACAATTCTGAAGTATAGACTTCAAATTATGGATCACTGACAGAATATCAGAAACACAAATACTGTGTGGACAGACTATGGGGTCAAAAATGCAGAGGACCAAAATATCGAAAAGGTAAGTGCAAACAGGTAAGTATAGTTCTACTGTTCTTAACTCCACTTCTACATACCTTGAAGATACATAAATGTAGAGTAATATATAGTAAAACTCTGCTTACCTATAGAAACTTACTCTCTCAATATTTTTGTCCCCCATATTCTTGACATGATATTTTGTCCACATAATGTTTTTTTCCCGATATTTTATCTGCACACCCCAAAGGATGACTTTCAGTGTAAAGTTTAACAATATTTGTGTGTCATCAGAGCCAGATACAGCCTTAAAACCGAAGCTGCCAGTTAACTCTACCAGAGGTTCTACAAAATAGGACCGAGAGCGGGTCCTTGTGGGACGCCTCCAGTGGTTTGAAATTTCACAGCTGGGACACTGGAGAGGGGCACAGATTGTGTGCGACTTGTCAAAAATGAATTCAACCAGTTTAGTGCTGCTAAAGCAAGATGAAATGATTGACCTTGTCCAAAGTGGCTGACAAAATAAGCACCGCGAGGCCAGGCTGGAGGGCCTGGTCTTGGATGGAATGGAGCTTTCCACCTGTTCGGGTTCAAGGCAATCACTTGTGGTGTTTGGAACTAGTTGACTGACACTGTGCACAATTATTATATATGTGTCATATGCCTGGGGCTCAAGGTCTTTCCTAGGTCATTTTTGTTTTTTTGTGGGTCCTCTGCCAGGGGTGAGGTGGGGTTGAGGGTTTGGAGGGCAGTTCTCGCATAATCCGGCTTCACTGGAGCTGCTCCTGTGTCCTGGACACATCAGTAATTGGTGAATCTGACTCCTTGGTGACCAGATGTTAGATACTTCCATTCCTTAGAGCCAGACTCTCAATCTGCCCCCCTTCATTCCCTGGGAGCAGATGACCTCCAAGTTGAATACTTGTATTCCTCCCATCAGCATTCTCTGAAGCCCTGAAGCCTGAAGCCATTCTCAGAGCTTGCTGTTAACCATAAAAATACCAAATACATACAAACATGTCATGTGATGACTTTAACCCAAGCTGACTATTTAATTATTTAATTAATTGAAATGTTTTCCTCACCCTGCACCCTTTTAATCTGCTCACGGTCTCAGCTGCCCCTCAGGCTCCTGGTCTGTCCTCGGCAGATACCCCCAACAGATAATTTTTGCCAGCACCAAGGGGCTCGGCCCAGCTGCTGATAACAAAGGGCTTTGCTCTTTAGAAAGGATTCGCCACCAGTGAAAGATGACGGAGGTCACAGCCGCGGAGGTGAGTGATGGGGAGCGCGCGAGAGATGTCAGCCGGAGCACGAGCTCTGAGTCTGGAAGGGAAGCTTTTGTGCGCATTCGACGTGGATTTACAGCCTTTCCTCCCACCTACGCAGGGCTCTTTTCTCTCTTCTTAGTCAGGCCTACCAGTGGTGTAACGCAAACATATGGGGCCTCCCTGAGGGGGCTCTAAGTCTCCCATATCTCACAGATATTCATTGACCTTTAGCTGAATGGGGCCCCCTCGAAGGGTGAGTGGCCCTGGAGCGTTGGGGTCCCTCAGTGCGCTGTGGGGTGTGCAGGGGCGTGTGTTGTGACCCTCGGGCCTACTTGGGCTCTCACAGCATCACCCAACCTCAATGACACTGGGTCATGCACAGAGGGTGAGTCTGGGCCATAGATTAACCTTTTAGCTACATTTCTATGTATTTGTGCAGTTCTTAATACCAGTATTAGGACATGCCCTCCCCTGAGATTCTCCCTTTTGAAAAGTAAGGGAAATGAAGGTTGGGGAAATTAACTGAATTGCCGAGGATCCAGGGGCGGCTCCTCCGTTGGAGTGGAGGAGCGTCGCCCCACTTAACCCCCCCCCCTCTCAAAGCCCCAGAGATGAAAAATAAAATGGTAATTTATTACCATATTATTTTTTATGCCCCGTCCCGAACAGAGCATCAGGACGTGCCACTGCTGACTGACAGCAGCAGGGAGGAGGATGGTCTGTCTATGCACTGTTTAAAGTGCACATGTCTTTTTGGCCGGCCGTCTTGCAATGGCCAGCCACACATGCCCGGTTACTCACCGGTAATATTCATTACTCCGAGTCCTGGTCTTCCCGTCCCATTCCTGATCCCTTGTAAGGAATGGGACGGGAAGACAGGACGAGGAGGTAATGCCCGGTTACTCACCGGTAATATTCATTACTCCGAGTCCTGGTCTTCCCGTCCCATTCCTGATCCCTTCCCTCCCTCCCTGTCTTGTTTTTTTTTGGGTGATTGTCTGTTTTCGTTCTGGGTTTTCTTTGGTATTCTCAGGATGTTACGGTACCGCACTTCCCCCTTTATGGTCACCTGATGGTGGCGCCATATTGGGGGAGGTGCGAAAAGCTCAGCTAGGTGGTAGGTTTCTGTGGAGCAGACTAGCTGCTCACTTGTAAGGAATGGGACGGGAAGACAGGACGAGGAGGTAATGCACACTTTAAACATCTCTAACCTCCATGACAGCTGGGTTAGAGCAAGCCAAACCTGCAGAGCTCTGTGGAGCGCCGAGTCAGGCTGCTCCCACCGATCCTAGTGCTGCTCTCATGCTGGTGGGAGCAGCACCAGGATTGGCCACAGGAGTTTCGTGTTGGCCGGGCTGCAGTCAGAGAAAGAAGACGTCAGGTGCAGAAGACCTCGTGTTAATCTTCAGGTCATTTTCTAAAAAGTTTAAATATCCCCCCGTAGATGCCAGATGCCAGCTGCCACTGCGAGAATCAAACATTGTACTCAAATAGGCCAGTCAGGGTTTGCACTTTGTTTTTCCAAACCACAATAAACAGTTTGGCCAATGGATTACACTTCCTACTACTACTGTATTGCTTTTGACTTCGAAAATATGGCCTTGTGCGGGATGAAAATGATTTCATTGCAATATTCTACATATAAGAACTTCATTTGCTATGGTCCTTCATATTCATGCTCATATTGCACTGCTAGAACTTCTAAGCACTGTAAAATAACCGGTGTTACTAATACCAAATTTAATAGTACTCACAGGTGGTAGCATCTTGGAATAGCTGAGCGAAGGGCAGCCAAAATAGACCCTGTGGTTTTGTTTGCATACCATTTGAGAACCTGATATAAAGTTTGGTGAATTGGCCAGGCCATCAGACCACTTTCAGCCCAGACGTGGCAGAGTACCCTCTCCTCCACAGTCCCTGTTTCCCTGCTCTATTTAGAGTCCAGTGAAATTTCATATTTTTGCAATGACACCTCCCTGCCTCCACCAGAGGATACCTTTGACTGATGGCCAGACTGACATCAGAACGCCTTTCAACGTACCTCAGACCAACCGCGCAAAGTACATGGAGTGGGTCCCCTCTCCCCTGCCCACCACCTACCACTTTTGCTGAGGGGGCCTCCTGGAGCTCAGCCCCCTCCTAAACCGCGGGGGCCAATGTTACGCCACTCGAGCAATACATCCCTTGCAGCCCTGACGGAAGGAAGTACAGCCCATCCTAGGGCTAAATAAACCCTAGATCTAGAAGTTCCTGCTGCATTGGCAGGTATTTTTCACACGTAGGAGATCCAGCTTTCATGGAGGAGCCATGCAAGATCACCATGTTTTACATAGCTACCAGAAGCTCTGAAGCCATCTGAAATACTGGTGCGCCAGGTATCCAAAACTGGATGGCTGGCCGCCACTATTTTTGGGTGGATCTCAACTGCTAGATTACTATTCCCGATGGCGAAGCCTGTGGCAACTCTGCCTGCCCTTTCCCTCTAAATTGGGAAAAATGAAAACTGTACGGAGGGTCGTGGAACATCAACCTTAATTTGGGGGTATCCCAATTCCGCTGTCCTCTGAATTGGATCTCATGCATCAAATGCGGTTAGGAGAGTGGGAGGCTGGCAGAGCAGCAGAGGTCGGTAGACAGGAGGATTGTGGAGCAGCCGGGGGTTATAATGGAAGAGAAGCAGCGGTGGAGCCTTAAGGCATGGGAAAGTGGAAAATTAGGTGGCCAGCAGATCAGCATGGGCCTCTTAGATCAGGGTGGTTGTGGTTAGTGGAAGAAGCTCATGGGACTGGTAACAGAGGAGCTTTGTAGACGAGTCACTGGGAATAAAATGGGGGGTGGTTTAATAAGAGGGCTGTTAGAGCGGAAGGGGGCTGGGTTAGCAGCTGCACCTAGGAGAGGAAAGAAGGCTGTTTAAGACAGGGTCTCGTTGAGAAACATGCAGCCTGGATTGCTTCGGCTGCGGAAGATCAAGGAATCCATCACAATAGTAGTAGAGCAACATGAGGCTAGTGGAGCAGTAAACAGACAGTTAGTGGAGCAAGAGTCTGGTAAAGACGTGGGGGAGGGTTGGTTTAACAAAAAGGATAAACGGGCATAAGGAGGTCAGTGCAATACAAGGAGAATGGCAGACCACCAAATGCTAGTACAGCTGCAAGGGGTGCTAATGTTGATGAGTCTTGGTACCATAAAATAGCAATTGGACCTCAGACACCCCTAGGGGTTTTCAGGTTTATTACAAGTAATAGTAAAACGCATCAGTGGACACAGGACAGCAGCATGCTGATAGAGCATCGTAGGGTTGATAGGGCAGAAGGTGTGCAGAGCATCAGGTCATTTTCAGAGTAGCAGGGGTTGGTGGGACAGTAGGGAACTGGCACAGGAGCAGACCGTTGGTAGAAGAGATTGGGTGGTAGAGAAGAGACGTGGTAGATCGCCATGCAATAAATGCCTGATACAGAAGGTTAATGGAGGGGGGTGTGGTCTGGCGCCGAAGAGGATGGCGGCTGGTTGACCCCGCTCCGTGCTGAAGTCCAAGGAATGCCGATTTACTGACTGGTGGCAGCGTTTTGACACACGTTCCGACCCAAGGGCCCTTTCGGGAAACTGTTTCTGCATCACATGATGCCTTTCCCTAGACGCGGTAAGGACCCGCTGTCAAGATTTTTGTTTTGAAAGCTGCGGCTCATCTTCGTGACTGGATTCGTGGCCGCCATTTTGATTTTTTCCTTAATTTTCCTCACAATACCGGCTCCATCGCTGCTTACAAATAGCGAGTTTACTGTGGAAAAGATATGTAAGGACACACTACGGAACTACTTCTAAACACCCAGTCAATATATTCTTCAACTAATTTCGAAGTTTTATTTATTAAATATGTAGACTTCCTGGATTTCATTTGGAACGGCTAATATTATCATATTTCAGCAACCTGGTACGCGAAACTACACATAAGAATCACCAATTTCCAACACTGTTTTGCACGAGTTTTTCTAAGTTTCTTCCCACAAACTGCTCTTTTAAATGTTGGAATATTCATGTCTATGGGGAGAATCAAGTCTGTTCAAGCCGCTACTTCAACTTCTACTTCTATTCCATGTTCTAAGTCCACTGCTGCTCCGACCATCGATTCTACATTTACTCCTACCCCTATCTCTCACTCGCCTCTACCAAATGGGAAAACACTCCTAAGCTTACTTCTTCTTCAATGTTGTCATCCACTAAGCGAATCAAAAAGGACCCTCCTTTGCCAACCACTTCTCCACCACCAGCATCCATGGAGTTGCTCCCAGATGAGATACGAGCTCTCAAACCATATATGGAGGAAACAAACATTTGTTTACAAGGCTTAGAAGATAAATGGTCTACTCTTGACGGCAAAATCAATTCAATGGAGCGTCAGGTAGAACCTTTACAAGCTTCTTCTCAACAGATTCATCCTATGAAAGCAGAAATCTTTCAACTCCAGAAACAAGTGGAAAATCTCGAAAATCACAGCAGACGCAACAACCTGCGAATCCATGGTTTAGCTGAAGGATTGGAAGGCTCCAATCCTATAACTTTCTTCCAGTCATTTCTTCCGCAGATACTGGAGTTTCCGGAATCCCCTCTATTAAATATACAAAGAGCGCATAGACTTGGCTGTACTCCTCATGCTCCAATACCTCAGCGCAAACCAAGAGGCATAATACTTTACTTCCTAGAATACACTGACTTGCTGAAAATTTTACAGGCAGTCAAATTCAAACGTCGCACATCCTGGCAAGGTTCACAGTTATTTTTCTCACAGGACTATGCTAAAGTCACAGCAGGCAAACGGAAAGGTTTCCTGGCCATGCAACCAGCACTACGAGACTTGAATGCCAGATTTGGTTTAATCCATCCTTGCCTCTTTAAAGTGACCTATAAGAATAAAACAGCCACCTATGATGATCCAGCTTTACTTCAATGATTTCTCGACAGCTGTAGAGAAGAGTCCATGGAATTTGCAAGATCATCTTCTACTTGATAATAATCCTCTTTTACCATGACAACTGTAATTTTATACTCTTTCCATATGTTTTTCATGGCATGTCCTAAATAATTGTCTTTTTTCCCTTATGTTTCCCTTCACCAGGTGCCGTTCCCCTGTTCCACCCACTGTTGTATATTTCGTCTGGAATATTTCCCTCCTCGTGATTTCTCCTAGAGTTATTTCACTGGCTGTTCCATCTTCTCTTTGTGGCCTCAACACCTTCCACTCATGTTTGAGCCTTTAGTATGTTTCATTGTTCTTTCTACCTATTTTTCTATCTTTTTTCTTCCCTTTCCTTTTTCCTCTTATCTATCCTCCTCTTCTTTCCTTTTATCACATTTTCTTCCATTTCATATTTTATCTTATTTCTGTTAGAGCGCTTTGCTTTTTGTTATTCTAATTATTGCAGGTTTTTTATTATGTTTACGTTTGCTGTATTTTGTGCATTTTTCCCTTATATTTTTGATAAATGACGTTACGTGTTGTTTCCTGGAATGTTAAAGGTTTGGGTACGCCTATTAAAAGTCAAAGGGTTCTTACCCATTTATCTAACCTCAAATCAGATATTGTTTTCTTACAAGAATCCCACTTAGTTATTTCAGAAGTCTTAAAACTTAAACGCCAATGGGTGGGGAATGTTTTTTCCTCTCCAGGTACAGGCAAAAGAAATGGGACATTTATTATTTGTCACAAAAAACTTAAAGTTTCCCTTGTATCTCAGGATTCAGACGATGAAGGGTGTTGGTTAATTGTTCATCCTAAAGGTAATAATATACCTATTTCCTTGTTTAATGTATATGCTCTTATTAAACCTGACGGTAATTTTTGGCCGTACATATCTACTCTTTTGATGTCTGTTTCTACACCATATGTTATTTTTGGTGGCGATTGTAACTTAGTTGATGACCTATGCATAGACCGTTCATCCAAAACACCCTTTATTCCTTCTCCAATGCACCAACATTTTACCACCCTAATTTCCCATAAGTCTCTTGTTGATTCTTGGAGATTTTGTAACCCACAACTCCGTGACCTACTCACCTATCTCAGTCACGCATAGACTACTTATTTGTTTCTGATTCATTAACACAACACATATTACAAGCAGATATTGGTTCTATATTGATTTCTGACCATGCCCCAGTAATTTTAGATTTAGAGTTACTTCCTGTTAATGTGACCAACAAAAGATGGCGTTTCAATACTTCTTTGCTAATTGATCAGACTTTTACTTCCTCTTTTGAGACTTTTATTATTGAAGTCTTTAATCGTAACACATCCTCTGTTCCATCTTTCTGTGTTGTTTGGATGCTTTTAAAGCTTCAGCCAGAGACTTTATTATTTCTTATGTTACTAAAAAGAAAAAAGAAAATTCCCAAAAGGCACATGAAATCCTCAAAAACATTAAATTACTAGAAACATTCTATACTGCCACTAATTCTAAAGCCGATCTTAATAACCTCATTGTAAAAAAAATTAATTATAACAAATTATCTGCAGAAAATGCCAACTCCTATCTTCTTAGAGGTAGTGCTCGCTATTATGGTGGCCAAAATAAAGCCGGCAAACTTCTTGCCTCTTATCTTATGATCAGAAAAGACCGTACAAATATTGACTATGTCTTAAACTCTGATACATCTCCAGCGACTAAAAATTTAGATATTTTAGAGGAGTTCAGAAAATACTATCCCTCTCTCTATACCCCTGAAATTATCCCGGATTCTACTGACATACAAAATTATCTTGCTTCAATACCAAAACAATTCTCCACTGATACTGACTTTTCGCCATTGGAAAGTGATCTTTCTGTTAATGGTATTTCTCATGCATTAAAACTCATCAAAACAGGGAAGGCACCTGGTCCCGATGGATTCCCCGTAGAAATTTACTCTCACTTCTCCAAATCTCTTCTGCCACATCTCCATTCTGTATTTGCACATTTCATTTAATCTAATGCCTCCAGTGGCACCTTTCAAGAGGGTCTCATTTGCTTAATCCCTAAAGAAGGAAGAGATCCTCATTTCTGTAAAATTTACAGACCAATATCTTTAGTCAATTCCGATTATAAACTATTTGCCAAAATACTTGCACTTCAATTAGAGCCATTTTTACCATCCATTATTTGTAAAGAACAATCCGGCTTCATTAAGGGTAGGACCATCTCTGATAACACTAGAACTTTCTTTAACATATTGCATAAATCCAACAAGTACTCTCATTCTCTCACGGCTATTTTTCTGGATGCAGAAAAAGCTTTTGAGCGCATGAATTGGTCTTTTATTTTTCAAATGCTCTCCTGGTTTGGTTTCGGGCCGAAATTTATTTCTTATATTTCTTTATTATTTATATTACCTAAAGCTTCTATTTTTGCTAATGGTTCTATTTTCAGTTCTTTCCCTTCACAAAGAGGTGTCCGCCAAGGGTGTCCTCTCTCTCCACTTCTTTTCATTCTTGCACTAGAACCTTTTCTTGCTAAAATTAAACAAAACCCAAACATATATGGTTTCCAACATGGTAAAACCCATATTAAAATGAGTGTCTATGCAGATGATATCTTACTATATCTATCTAAGCCAGAATATTCTCTCCTAGCTTTCACTGCAGAAGTCAATGCTTTTTCTTTACTTTGTGTTTATAAGTAGAATCATGATAAATGCGAAATCCTTCCTCTCAACGTTTTATGTTTTAAACAAGACTTTGTTTCCACTAATTTTATATGGAGCATCCAAAAGATCAAATATTTAGCTTTATGGTTTGCTCCTTCTATAAAACATACTTTATCATTAAACATGACTCAAGTTCTTTCCACGCTGTCTAATTCTATTTCTAAATGGCACCCTCTATATCTTTCCTGGTGGGGCAGACTCAACACTATCAAAATGATGCTTGCTCCTGTTAGCTTCTATACTGTTTCTGCTATTCCTCTCACTAGTCCCTCATATTTTTTCACAAAAATGTATTCCATTTTATCTGTCTTTTTGTGGAATAAAAAAAAACCACGTATGTCCCTTGTCATTCTTAAATGCAAGAAGTCGCACGGTGGTGTAAATGTCCCCAATTTTCAAACTTACCATAATGTCTTTTTTCTCAAACAACTTTCTAAATATATAAATCAGTCAATGTCAGATCCATCTCCATTGTGGAAAGACATCGAACTCTCCTTCATTTCTCCTTTTTCACTCCAAGAAACTGTTACATTTACTCACAAGACACAATATTCATTTTCGCCTATGCATAAAACTACCCATAAGCTATTTCAATCCATGCTTGTTTCACACCTCTCAGATAATGACCGATTTCTTAACTCTTCGATTTGGCATAATCGCCTTATAAAAATTAACAATAAAGCAATTTTTTGGAAGACTTGGCGAGACAAAGGTCTGCTTTGGGTTCACCAACTTTACTCAAACGATATTTTTCTTACCTTTCCTGAAGCACAATCACTTTATAACCTACCAAAATCATATTCTAACAAATTTAAGGCATTGATCCAAACTGTATCCTCTTCTTTGTCTTCGCTATCTTCGATTTCACCCCCTTTATTATCTCAACATAATATTCTTCCCATATTAAGTGCCCAGTCAAGTGCTTCATCTATTTACAACTTCCTCAACAAACTCCCAGAACACAGAAATAAGACCAACATCTAACTACAAGACTTTCACACTTCATGGTCCACTGCGTTTTGGGATAAATAGTGGCTAAAAATTTGTAAGACCTCAAGATCGGCTAGTACAACGCAAATGCTTTTCTTTTTGTACAACCGACTTTTGTTTACTACAACGTCCTTACATAAGTTTAAGTCTACAATTGCCCCAAATTGTTGGTCATGCAATGCTCTGAATGCTGATTTATATCACATGCTTTTTTCTTGTCCCTACACCTACTAGTTCTGGTTAAAAGTATGGTCTCAAATCAATGCAGTCTTTCACACTCATTTTTATTTTTCACCTATAAACATTTTCCTAGGTACACTTTCTGAACATTGGCAAGCCCTTACATATAACACAGACATTGTAGATTTACTAATTGCAATTGCATTCCAACAAATAACAAAAAATTGGAAGCAATCCACACAACTTTCTTTTCAAGCTTGGTGGTATAGTGTTTGCTACAATCATCGACTTGATCGGGCATATGTCTTTCCTTTATCTCTACTCCTTAGAAGAGAACATATATGGTCCCCTATAACTATTTTCTTAGATGCTTCTGCTTGAAAATTTACCCAGCACCGTCCGTCGTTGGAAGAAGTCCCCAAACCGCCATGAATCGTCTTATTGGTATATTCTTTATCTTTATTTTCTAAACCTATTTTACAGCCGTTACTCTTTAAAATGTTGATATTTCTTTACAATGTATTAAGCTCTCCTGCTCCTTTATTATATATATAGTTAAATTACTATTACATTATCTCCCTTTGACTTTCTCGCTCTATACAGTTCTTGTAACCTTTTCCATATATGCAACTACTTTGATTTTTTCTGACTTTTTATTATGCTATTAGCTCACTCATTGTTAATAAGCACATTGCAGCTTTAATTGATTGTGTATTTTCTGTTGCATTTCTTTCAAACATAAAGTTTCTTTTCAAACTAAAAAGAAGGTTCATGGAGCTGGAGGTGATCAGTAGACCATCATGGAGTAAGGGGCGGATGCTACTAGGGATTGGCAGGGGCTAAGGCTGGTAGACCTGGAGGTGGTTACTGGAGACACTGGGGGCTTGTACAACAACAGGAAGCTCAGGGTGCCACATGATGAAGTTCGCTCAGAGTTCACGTTGCTGCTGGGCTCTTCTGCATCCTACCAAATACATAAAAACGGGAGAATGTTTCTTTGAACAGGGTTTTTGAGGGAGTTTCTTTAGACCAGGCTTCTCCAACGAGTAGCTTTGAGCTACTGGTATCTCTCCAGCTACCTATGAGTAGCTCTCCTCAGTCTCCTGTGTGTAGATCAGCTTTCTAAATTTAAAGATTTTGCTTTGTTGTATTAATATATGTCTACCAAAATTAAAAAGTCTGTATTTGAGAATAAAATGTGTGTACTTTCAGAGCTCATAAGATGTTTAAAGTAAAATGGTTGAATTTCCAAAATGTTTTTAAAGCTGATATTTTAGTAATAAATCATGTGGCTCTGGGGAGACTTATTAATAACAGTATTACTTTGGTGCCAGGGGCATTGCAGCAATGGCTACGTATTACCATGTACTGTCATTCCAAATTGACAAAGATTTTTTTACATTACTGGTGGCAACCCTCCTGATGACGCACTGAGGTGACCACTTCTGGTAATCTTGCAAATGATGGTCACTATGGTAATCTTGTCTGATGTGGTCACTGTTACAACGCTAATAATAGTAGCTCACGGTGATTTTCATTGAACAAAAGTAGCTTTATTACAGAAAAGGTTGGAGACCCTTGCTCTAGATGTGCAAAGCTGACAAGAGACACAAGAACTCTGTGAAGCTTACAGCAAACCAAAGCTGTGCACTGGGCAACAAACTACAGGCACGAGACAAGCGCAAAACTGCATCCTTTTTCTCCTGCGAAATTTTGTGAATATCATTCAGAATTAAGTGAAGCATGGTGTGCTGATATCTCACGTAAATTATGTACGCGAGGGCACATCTCATGTACAAAAGTCACAAAGAAAACCAGCAAGAGACTGGTTTGAACCAAAAATTTCTCTAAGGTGTGATTTTAGACTTTCCACAAGACATTTTCTCATGTGGGGAAAAAAAGTACGTGAAATCATGTAATCAGAAATTTCAAGAAGTGTTTTAAATTTCAAATAACACATAATTGATGAATTTTGTGAGTTTTCACAGGTGTGATTAAAAGTTTGCCCATGCCTACAGACATGACAGAGCAGGAGACTCAGCCCATAAGCAAAATGGATTCAACTCAGTCTTGTAAATATGCCACTCTGCCAAAGGAGATGAGAGAGATGAAAAACATGCTGGGAGATAAAGTGGATCTTGTCAGCATCAAACAGCACTTCATTCAAAAACATTTGATCCACGTCACCAGTAGAGTACTTGACATGGATGGAAAAGGGAGCTTTTTTTTTTTTTATTTCAGAACGTTTTTGTTAGGATTTTGTATAAACAGTAAGATACAGCTGAGAAAATACAGAGAAAACAAACCATAGGGTGTATGGTATCATCAATCTGTATGGAAGCAACAGTATATCCCAAAATAAGTGGGTTTTATGTAGAGGTAGAGGGGAGGTAATAGTGTATCTGTTTATAAAGATGAGGTAGGGTTGTCTAATGTTTGTATGGTAAGAGAGTGAATTTGTTTACTAAGGGAGGAGTGTGAGGTAACTTGTTTATGTGCATATGAGTGAAGAGGGAGAGAGAGAAGGAGATCAGAAGAGAGGAGAAAAGGACAGGAAAGAGTTTTAATGAAAAGGGCAAACTGCCCACATTCTCACTCCGAAACTGAGGCAGAACATTCAAGGATTGAAGAACATGAAGAGAGGGCCTTTAGGGGTAAGGTTTGTATTTTATGGGGAGGAAGAGCCAACTCGAACTCCGCGAAGCCAATCCTTCTACAAATGAATCAGCATTGTCTCTGTGAGCCTAAACTTTAAGATATGTTCTTGATAGAACACTGTACTATTGGTAGGTGTGCCAAGAGAAGAGAGGGGCCTGCACTTTTCCTGGTCTCTGTCCTGTGGTATGGGGTGAATATTACGGGGCCGAGGATACAAGTGGTGTATTTATAAACATGTGTGTGGACAGCAGGGGGGCCAGTGGCGTAACAAAACTTGAGGCCCCCCCCCCCCTGTAAAGTACATGGAGGGGGCATCCCACGCTCAAGGCCCAGTCAGGAGCTCTCAGGCCAAGGGCCCACCACCTGTGCACAAGGCCGGAGGAGGTCCCCTAGAGTTTGCCCCCCACACCTTGGTGGCTGTGGGGTCTATTGTTACACCACGGGGGGGAGGAAGCTTTGATTCTTCACTCCTGATTCTAATCCTTCCTCTATATATACTCCTGGGCACGAAACTGCCAAAGTCAGCCCAACGTAAAGTCGCCTGACTGGACCGGGTAAGATTATGAAACTTGTGGAAAGTCGCCTCGAGACTGCATTCCATAGGAAACTGGAATCCAGGCTCTTCCCAGTGTGACAGTAAGGTGTCTGTCTGTTGGTGTTCACTGTAGGTTTTTTTAAAATGTTTTTGCCCCTCTAGCACCTGGACACTCCTCAGAGTAGCTGTGCACTTTGCAAATCTCATCATTCATTCATTCAAAGACCGTGCATATTTTGCATTTACTAGTGGGATTATCTCTAGTATTAGGGACTTCAGACTTTGTAGAGAAGGCCTTGGTGTACGATATGCTATTAAGAGTTTGCGTGGCACATGCTTGGAATGGAGAACGGTGCTTCAATACATAGCATAGGTCCTTTAGCCTCTGAATGAGGTTGCCTCATACCGGAATGCCTAATTTGTTCTTTTGTATTCCCAGGGTGTTTTGGTTTCATGACACAAAGTTTGATTTCTGGCTCTGGGCCGGCGGCATCTGTGGTCCAGGTGTCGCTAGTAGCCCCAAGGTAACAGTTGCGCTTGGTGAATTACTTTTGCTAGTATTTAGCAATAAGAACAGAAAAGGACACATAACACATATATGTAAACCTATCACACCTATTGGTGAACTCTCATGTCCATTGGGGGGGGGTTGGAGTTTTCAGCGTGGGTAAGGAGGAAGTCCGCTTTTGTTTAATTTTCTTGTTCCTCCTGTGCTGTATAACACCTGGCTCCCTTGAACTCGACATGTATGAAGTAATCGGCTGTCCTCCAGTGTCAGACGAGCTACTGACACCTCCATAGGTAATGCGATTCACCTACCATTACATATAGTCCCAAATAGAAATATCCATTTCAAAGCATCTAAAGTGCGTGAGGAGACAGAAATACACAGAGTCAGACATTAAATACCTTTGACAGACCTATAGTGATCGAAGGAACCAGTGGGGACTTTGCATGGTACCAGTGGGGCTAAGATGTTGCAACGTACAAATCTGGCAGCAGTGGTCTTCCTGAATGTTAATGGTTTAATGCACTATATAAAATGGAAGAAGGTGCCCTTGTTTCTGGGCTGTAGGAGACCGGATGTAGTCCTGATACAAGAAACACACTTGACTAAATTGGACTGTGATGAAATATGTAAAGACTGGGAAAGCCGAGTATTATACCCATGCTCTATAGTAGCACTAGACCCACTACAGACCTCAGAGCTAAGTCATTGGAAAAAAGTACTGGTAACCTTAATCCATAAGAACTAGCCTTATAAACTTCACCATTCCTGGTCAGACGTTGAGGGGAGATATGTTCTTATCAAACTGCATATACGGGACACATATATTATACTTGGGTCAGTATATGCCCAAGTTAGAGATAAGATGGACTTTCTCTCCAAATTGGCCAGACTGTTTGCTTTATTTTGCAATACTAGATTACTAAGTGAGGGAGACTGGAATGGTGCGCTAGACCCAATTTTGAACAGATCAGGCAAACCGGACATGACACATGCCAAAGACAGGTCTTACTTACGGGACCTTATTTCTGATTGCAACTTCGGATATCCGTGGCAGCTGTTACAACCTAAAAAGAGGGATTATACATTTACCTTATTCGTCCATGGGACACACGCTAGGATTAATTACTTCCTAACAACATCTAATGTCTAAAGACATGTGCTGGACACTCTGATAGTGCTAGTAGGGGTGTCTGATCAAAGCATGGTGGAGTTAAAACCTGTCTGAGGCCTAGTCTCCTCACCTGAAAGGGAGTGGGTGCGTGAATGTGTCCAAATATAGAGATCCAGAGGACACAAGAAGGCTTTGTACACATTTCCAAAGGGTTCTGCATGAAAAAGAAGGTTCCATGCAATCCCAATACATATTATGGGAGTGAGGAAAGTGTATATTTGGGCAAAGTGAATGAGAGGTTCAGCGAGGACTAAGAAATTGGCGAAATCTGAACAACTGGTTACGGAGGATACTGTTCGATGGCTAACATCTATGTATATACATACTTCTGCCGCAAACACCTAAGGAGAACCGATTAAATTTATATATGACCTGAACAATCTTTACACTACTCAAGCAGAGAAGGTGCTGTTCTGCATCCACCGTAGACACTATGAGAGTAGGGTGACCAGATTCCCAAAACAAAAAAACGGGACAGGTCATAGAAATAGAAGTAGGACTACCGTTTACATTGGTGGCTAGCTGGATCATGGTGCAGGCAGTGACCTCTGACTGCAGTGAGCAGAGCAGGGTCATGCTTACGGTTTAGGCACACTGTTGCCCCGATGGCAGGCATAATGACATTCTTGCTGCGTTGTAGAAAGAGAAGGGAAATCCAGAGAGAAAATGTCTCTTTAAAGGATTTCCCTTCCCACAACAACCTCATCGGTAGTGATGTCACGCCGTGACTTCTCCATTGGTGAGAAGTGAGCATGCTCACATCTTTTTAACACCAGTGCGTATGCTCAACTCAGCCACCACTCAAAAACCGGGACATTTCTGTGCATAACCAGGCCACTATCTAAAAACCGGGACATTTATTCAGTTGGAAGGAAAGTGTCGGGACACCGGGACACTTCACGAAAAACTGGGACCGTCCGGGGAAAACCGGGACGTCTGGTCACCCTGTATGAGAGGGGGTGGAAGGCAGATCGATTGCTGGCGGCACAACTCAAACAGGTGGAAGCCAGCAGAACAAGACAAGCTATTCGCAAAAGTAGAGCAGCACTGTTGACATACCCATGTGATACTGTTAAGGATTTCCATGATTACTACAAGGAATTGTGCATCACGGGAGGGAAGATACTCAATCAGTGGAAGATGACTTCCTGGACTTAGAATACCAGGACTGACTACTAAGCAACCTGAACTATGAGACGTAATCACTGAAGACGTGATAGTGCAAGCGATTGGCAACATGAAGTTGAGGGAGTTTTATAAAATCACTAAACCTTTGGTAATTCCCTTATTATGTAAAGTCTTCCAGGAGGTGTTAGAAATAGGTCTCCTACCATCCGACTTTAATATAGCTAGGATTACATTGATTCCCAAGCAGATCAGATGTTTCCTAGAATGCTCCAATCATAGGTCATTATCACTTATCAATGTGGAAGCCAAGATTCTAGCATACAAATTAGCAACTTGTTTACAAAAATGCATTACCACCTTGATCCATCCCAGACAAGTAGGATTTGTTTGGGACACTTTTTGGCCAATCATTTAAGACTCCTGTCTCATATACTTGGCAAGTAAAAGGTGACTTAGATGAGAAAGTACTCATCTCTTTAGATGCAGAGAAGGAGTTTGATCGGGTGAAGTGGGGGTACTTATTTCGCATATTGAGGAGGATGGGCATTAGTGGTCATTTCTTGCTTTAAGCACAAGCAGTGGTTAATTTGTAATGGAATGGATGGGTGCTGGTGCCCAAAGCACTGCTCAGACTCCCATGGCTGGCGCTATTAAATGTCAGCACACAGAATACCAAGTCTGAATAAACTTGAATCCACTATCAGACACCCTACTTGCCTCATCTTACTTTTTCAGGTTCCTGCTTTCTCTTTTGTGATATTTTTCCACAAGTCTTTCCCCTTTGTGTGTTTTTCGCTCTCTTGGTCCTCAGAAATGTCTAATCAGGAAAAATAAGTGCTGGTCCCCAAAAATGAGTGCCGATGGCCCCCACTAGCAACCACAAGCTCAAATTAAGCACAGGGTACCATGCACCCTCGGCCTCAATTAGCAGCAGAGGTTTTATCTCCCCTTATTTTCAAATTTACCGGGCGACACATCAAGGATGCCCTCTTTCACCCTTGTTCTTTTTACTGGTACTTAAACCACTAGCTATTGCCTTAAGACAGGGGGATAATATTAAGGGGGTAATGGCGTAAGTGTGAGAACAGAAAGCTTTACTCTATGCAGAGGACATATTATTTGTGCTATCAACAAGGGCATGGATAGATCTGTAAGTCCTTTTTACGAGATGGGTGCGGAGCTTGCCGCAGCACAAGATGGCCGCGTGAATTGAGAGCTCCGCGAGCCATCGACACTACGCATCAATTATCCTCACATCTATGAGCGCTACCGAACTATAAACGAGGGGAGGTAACAGAGGAGGTCCAGAGCTACTCTGCGGTGCCACGTCCGACACCGGAGCCCACATAGAAGGAGAGGAGTGAGGCCAAGGCCCGTGTTGCCAAAGGCCGCACCCCTCTGCGGTCTCGATTGATTACTGCAGCCGACTGGGAGCCCTGGCGGAGGTGGCCGGGGAGCCCCTAATCTGTGGCGCCTGATTGTCTTCCCGCGGGTAGCTGTGAGTGCTGGGGCGGGCGTGACGCGCTCCTGCCGCTGGCGGCTGCTCCCCGTGGCGTGCCTCCCGCACTGTGGCCTCTCCGAGCAGGCCCGAAGTTGATTGAGGGCCGGAACACGTAGGCGACGGGCCCACGACTGAGGGGCGACCCCGCGCAGCCTAGCGCGTTGCCCCTGGACCGGAGTAAGGCGGTGGGTGCATCGCGCTGTGCCCCTGGTGCTTGGAGGAGGGGGCGCGGCCTGTGGAGAGAGCGCCGATGTGAGCTGAGTGCCCTGGGCCCACGGTGCCCGCTTAGATACAGCGGGGCCCTGGAGGGCCATTCAACTCACGTCGCAGCTTGGTTGCTGATCTCTGCTCCAGAGAGAGGAGGTGCTACCAGGCTCACAAGACAGACGCCTCGGACCCTGCGGGCCCCCGCGAACCGGTGAACCTCATCGGGTACAAGCCTCACTGTCATTGAATGGGGTTTCCGCCTCCTGCTCTCTGCACCTAGAGGATACCCCATGTGAAGAGGTGGCCCCTACATACCACATCTTCCCCTGCGTAGCACACCAGGGCGTTCAGAGTGGGGGCCCCCGGTCGGAGTCTATCCTTGGGACGTAGGAGGAACACTGTGAAGGGATCCCTGGCTAGAGATAACGGAGAGGTGGAGGCTCAGTCTGGTGCGGTCGGAAATTCCAACGAACACGACGGCCTGATCTCGGCGGCGTGGGCCCCGGGCGAACTTGGCACCCTAAAACACAGCACTACAGCGCACCGGTCAGGAGCTGTGCCCCAACAGGTGCAATAATGGGCAAGGTAGACAAGACCCAAACAAAACTGCTCTTTGACCAAAAGAAAACCAGAGCCAGGGAACCCGGGGGTTCCCGCTCCTCGGAGGACCAGGCGGACGCCCCGGAGGATGAGCCCGGGGATGTCAAGCAGATGTTCGCAGCGGTGCAAAACAGCTTACTAATGATCGATGATAAGATTGATTCACTTGTCTTCCGAATGGTTAGAATGTCGGAGTGGCTCGACAAGCATGCGGATAGACATGACTGAGTGAAGAGTGACTCAGGTGGAAGAGGCGCAATCGGAAACGGATTCTATCCAAAAACAAATGGCTAAGACGCTCACGACATTACAGGACAAAGCAGAAGATTTAGAGGCCAGATCCAGAACGAGTAACATCCGCATAACAGGTTTGCCGGAGTCCACCTCGATAGGCAATATGGAACAGTTCACAGAAAAATTCCTAATCTCCCTGCTGGGCCGAGAAACTTTCTCTGATATGTTTGTGGTGGAACGTGCCCATCATTCGCTCGGCCCTCTGCCGCCTCCCGGGGTTCC
The DNA here is from genome assembly GCA_963921515.1 of Calotriton arnoldi. NCBI lineage: Eukaryota > Metazoa > Chordata > Amphibia > Caudata > Salamandridae > Calotriton > Calotriton arnoldi. The sequence goes on from CAWUFW010005411.1 coordinate 65,722, forward strand.
CCGCGCCCGATGATAGCGAATCTGCTTAACTACAGGGACAGGGATGCCACCCTGAGGTGAGCCAGGGAGTTGGGGGAAATGCGGTATGAGGGCTCTGCTATCTCCCTCTTCCTGGACTTTACTATGAAGGCCCAGGAGGCCATATGCCAATTCAACTCTCTGAAGCGGCGACTCCGCGACCACAACATTGAATATGCCCTGCTCTACCCAGCCAGGCTACTGGTCACCCTTAACGGCAAGGCTCGGATCTTCTCAGACCCTAAATCATTGCAAAAAGCCCTGAAGGATTTTTCCAAAACAGTGGAGCAAGATGCAGAGGCGGAGCGACTTGACGAGGCGGCCGGGGGGGTGTCGGGTGGCGGCCTGGATGAGCAAGACTGAATTGACCGCTGGGCCCCCTGGTTCTTTGTCTGCCCGGGTCAGAAGACGGTGCACCCGGCTGAGCGAGGGGTGAGGCAGTGACTCACAGCCGGTCGCGCTCACCCAAAGACTTCATGAAGATCTTTGCGGAGGGGTGAAGCAACCCGAACTCTCGTAAGTATTGTTATTGACAGATTATTTGGCTCGTCAGAGGGCCACCACTCTCCCAGCGGTTGTCACTGTTTTCCTCTAGCTTACTCTTTTAGTGGACACTTAATTCACCGGGATAGCGAAGATGTACTCACTCTCCTCATGTACAAGTATCAATGATAGCTTAGTTAGGCTCGGATGTGCTATATTTGTTTCGATGGCGGGGCATACTGCCTGTTGCCACTAGTAGTGCTTAGGTAACATCTGCCCCTGCGTGTTACACACTACATGGCCTGTTGCCTTATTTACCTAAGGGTTAGGGGTAGGGGGAGGGGGGATACCAACTGTGCTAAGTTTGGGTTTGCATGGCGTGGGTGGGGGCTGGGGTCTTTGTTTTGGGAATTGTTTTTGTTTGTATGTTTTAATTTGGTCACGGTGAGAGTTTTGTATCTGAAATCAGCACCAGGAGTAGTCTGTGGTATAGGGCCAATTAGAGGCTATCGAACTCGGGGCACCAGTGTAATCCAGATGGGAAATTGCCCCCCCTCTCCATATGCAATAGGTGACAGGGTAAGATTGCTGACCTGGAATGTCAGGGGACTGAACGACCAGCGCAAGACCAGGAAAGTGATGGCGTACTTAGCTAGGCACAATATAGATATAGCGCTACTACAAGAAACCCATATCCCACCTGACAATTTGGCGCTGGCCCGTAGAAGGATACGTGGCATATTCCATGCTGCTGGCTTCACCACGCATGCACGGGGGTGCTCACCTGGGTAAACCCTAGGGATGGATTCTCCCTAGAAGAATTGTATACAGAGTAGACACTGGGGGCAGATATACTATATCCAAATGTAAGGGGAAAGGCATGGAATGTGTACTCATTAATGCATATGGCCCCAACTCTGATCATCCGCAGTTTTTTAGTAACCTCCTAGACTTAGCACGCCAATTACCTTCTCTGCCGCAAATCTGGGGAGGGGATTTTAATTGTGTGGTGAACCCAGCCATTGACAGATCTGGAGGCCCGGTTAGGCACCAGTCATTAGCGGCTAAGGCGATTGTAGATGCAATAACTGAACTAGGGTTGGTCGACGCTTGGCTCTTCCAATCGGGAGACGCGGGGGGTTTTACACATTATGCTGCCCCTCATGATTTATACACCAGGATATATTACTGGTTCCTGGCAGGTTCACTGAGGCAGGCCATACGGGGATGTGAAGTGTTTCCCCGCTCATATTCAGACCACTCACTAATACTGCTTGACCTGGAGTGCCCTCCCCCATTTATTTGGAGATTCCCTCCTTATTCATTATTAGATGATGCCTTTCGGGGGAGATGTCAGAAGCCATAGATGTTTTCTTTGCCACTAATATTGACTCAGTCCCGCAATCCGCCACCATTTGGGAAACTTTTAAGGTTTATATCCGAGGAATAGCTATTTCTAAGCACTCGGGGGTTTTGAGATCTATTAGAAGGCGCTTGGAATTGCTGGAGCGGAAGCTGGCGGACTTAGAGCGAGAAGCCCTGGAGGGAGGCAGCGATCAGGTTATGGACGATCTCAAGACTACGTTAGAGGAATATCACAGGAGGCTAATAGGGAGGTTAAACTAATGGGAAAATACGCAATAGCAAGAACATACGGAGAGGGGATAGGCCCTGGTGCCACGCTGGCGGCTACAATGAGAGGTAGGCGGGAGAGTGTAGGCCCCATAGAGATTTGCTTAGACTCAGGTGAGAAGTCCAGTGACCCTGATGCTGTAGCTGAACGCTTCAGGGGGTACTACTCTGAATTATATGGCTCCAAATCCCATGACACGGACACGAATATGCTGCAATACCTGGATTACATAAAACTACCTTGGTTGTCAGACGATCACAGAGCGTACCTGATGAGGCCTCTATAGGCCTGGGAAATCCTCGATGCGCTGCGATCAATGCGAGCCAACAACACTCCAGGGCTTGACGGGCTCACGGTGGCCTTCTGTAAAGAGTTTAGAGAGCAACTGACCCCCCATTTGATCACTTTATTTGAGGAAGTGGGCAAATGCGGTTCCATGCCGCCCACGATGCGAGAAGCCTTGCTAGTCGCTCTCCTAAAACCGGGCAAACCACCACACGAGTGTACCTCAAAAAGGCCACTGTCCCTTTTAAATGTGGACACTAAAATATTTGCCAAGATCCTGGCAAACCGTTTGGCTCCCCTTATCCCATCCTTAGTTGGCCCCGAACAGGCAGGATTCATCCCTGGGCGTACCTTAACACACAATTTCCGTACAGTGTTTGGCGCTATTCAACACACCAAACCATATACTAAAGCACCAGCGATCTTCCTAGACGCTGAAAAAGCTTTTGATTCTGTTGAATGGGATTTTATGCTGCTAGTGCTTGAACGCATGGGGCTTGGGAGCCTCTTCATCCAGCTGGTGAAAGTCCTGTATACTACCCCAACGGCCCGTGTGAGAGTGGGCATCATTGTCACTTCCCCTCTGGAGATTTCCAGGGGCACCCGTCAGGGTTGCCCGCTATCCCAGCTTCTTTACGCGCTGGTCGCAGAGCCATTGGCGTGTGCCCTCAGGGAATACCATAGCCACAGGGGGATCCAGTTCCCCAATTACAATTTGATAATCTCTACATATGCAGACAATACACTCCTGTACATTCGTGATCTAGAGTCTAACCTTTCCCCAGTGTTAAGGGAGGTAGTGAAGTTCGGGGAATTTTCGGGACTTAAACTTAAAATTAATTGGTCAAAGTCTACTATATTACCCCTCACCCCAGCGATGCTCCCAGTGGATTTGGATTTCCCCTTGGCTTGGTCTACTGACCCAGTGCGATACTTAGGGATCCAAGTACACACGTGCTCGGAAGCAGTATTCAAAGAAAACTATGGCAGAGCGATGGCTAGACTGGAAGACGATATTAATAGGTGGATTCGACTCCCCTTATCGCTCCTAGGAAGGATATCGCTCATGAAGATGGTAATGCTGCCCAGACTCCTCTTCTTGTTTTTAAATATACCAATTGTTCTCCCAGCTCACTTTTTCCAACACCTTAAGTCTTTGCAGATCAAATTGGCTTGGGCCGGAAAACAACCACGGGCCAGATGGGACGTTCTTACTCTCCCCTACTCGAAGGGGGGGCTGGGAGCCCCGGATCTAGATCTCTATTATCGTGCGGCCCAGTGCTCACACGCCTTTCACTGGCTACACCAACAAACCCCTCCCCCCCATCTCTAAATAGAGAGGGTGGCAGTGGCTTCTTCTCACTTGACTACAGCGCTATTCTGCGCAGCGGTACGTCACACTGGGACTCTAGATTCTATAAACGCGACCACACACGCTTGGCAAAACCTAACTAACCGCCAGGCGGTCTCTATCCTTTAAACCCCCCTTACCCCCATTTAGTGGTGCGCCTGGCTCCCGACTATCACTGAACCAGAAGTAGTACAGGCCATGCAAACAGTGGACATATCGGTAATTGGAGACTTCTTTGCAGATGGGAGGGGGCGGGACTGGGAAGAGTTGGTCTTTAATAAACCGGATGTTTCCCCCTTAACGATATTCCATTATTATAGAGCCCGACGTGCACTCCGAGAGTTTCTGGGCGTGGAGTTGTTGGAACCTCCGGAAGTTGTGCCCCTTACCACAATGTTACGCACAGACACCCCGAGCAGGCTAGTCTCGCATATATACAGTAAAACACAGGAACTCCGCTGGAACCAGTATACTAAGCCCAGGCTAGAGTGGCAATCGGATTTAGAAGTCCAGTTGGATGACGACACATGGAAGTACTGCTGTGAGGCAACACAACGCATTTCCTTAAACGGTCAATACCGTCTCATTCAATTTAAATTTCTAAATAGAATCTACCATACTCCAGTCCGGTTATATAGATTTGGCCTGCGAGACACCGACAAATGCGAAAGATGTGGAGAGGAGTCGGCGGGCGTCCTACACTTAGCATGGTTATGCCCCTCAATAGCTAACAATTGGGTACTAATATTCTCCAAATTAAGTGAGATTACTGGTGAAACCCTGAGACCAGACCCACTGCTTGCTCTACTGGGCTTCTCCAAACGAGTTCATAAAGATATTAGGTGCCTAATAGATTTGAGACTCTTGATAGCAAAACGGGTGGTGGCAATGCATTGGGCGCGAGGTCCCTCCCCTACCCTGACTCAATGGTCCAGAGATATGCTGTTCTGTAATACGCAATCTGAATCATACAGTGAATTGCTCCCCCCTAGAAGCCGCCCTAAGAATTTTTGGAGCTTATATAAGAGTTACTTAGAAGGCCAGAAATTAGCGAACACAACAGCAGGTGCCCTCTGTGGAAAAATTGGATTGGATATGTGTACAGGTGTCACTCTGGTCAAATATTCAGTGTATTATGCAATACCCTACCAGCAATGTACTGTGATGTATACTCACGATCGCTGTGACTAATTGTATTTTCCTTTTTTTTTTCTCTCATCCTCTTTTTGGTTGATATGTACGTTCTGTAATTTTTTCTCTTGTTCAGAAAAACTAATAAAGAAAAAAAGAAGTCCTTTTTACGAGATGCTCAGGTGCATTCTTTGGTGCAAATGTGAAGCACTACTAATGACATCAAACGCGTGCCAGGAAGCCCTGGATACCCTACCGTTCAAGCGGAAACTGAAATGGTTGAAATATCTGAGTATTTAAGTTACTACAGATCTAGTTGGCATGGCGCAGGATAACATTTCCCCTCTCATTGAGAAGATGAAAGCGGACTTTAAACAGTGGGCTTACTTAAACCTCTCAATATGGGGGAAAGTACAAGTAGTGAAACTGAATGTGGCACCGACGTTCAACTATGGTTTTAGAACCCTGTCCTTTCTGATCGCCCAGGCTACGTTGAAAAGGATAGATAGGTACATTCGGGTCTTCCTATGGAAAGGGAAGATACCTAGGTTGAGGAGCTCCAAGATGTTTGCTGAGACAAAGATGAGGGGGCTTCATTCGCCGCAAATGGAATGTTATTGGACACACTGAGTGTATATGTTTAAGACTTACAGAGAAACATAGGTCTATCTGGAAAGACACATACTGGGAAGAAAGGGAGAATTAGGTGTATTCTACTCACACTCAAAGGGCAAAACCTGAGGGCACAATCCGATACTACAATCATATCATGAATGGTGGAGAAGAGCATACAATTTGACCAATATGCCTGCATTTATCCATTGTAAAGCAACACTGTGGCACAACACAGCAATCAGAGTAGAGTGGAAAGAACTTAGCTGAAAACTCCACAAGATACTATCTGTAGACGGGGCGTGGCTACGCAGCTGCAGATGGCGGACGCGTGAGCTGAGAGCTCCGCATCAGCCATCGCAATTATCCTGTGGATCGGCGAATCGGCCCGGGACCAGGGCGGACTGCTGGGGGCCCAACACAGGGGACCACGCGCACCTCCGGTGGTGGGTCTGGCAGCTGAGTTTATTGCCGGGACCTGCTGACTGCCTGTGAATAAACGGGGGCGGAGATTACAAATGGCGGCCTGAGGAGTGACGGCGATCTGGGCTCCGGCCGGAGCTGTGCATATCGACTGGAGCTGTACATAGCGGCTGACTGCGGAATCTGGCGACTGCGCTGCCGCTTCCAGGGTGCGGCGGATGTAGGTGGACTCATCTGGCGATTGCGGCATGTATATGATGCTGCTGGAGGTTTGGGGGAAGATTTGTCTGGAGGCACGCTCTGCCTGTTCACTGTTGCGATAACCCAGAGACGAGAGGAGTGTTTCGGCCTAGATGGGGGGACCCCTGTGGTTGGCGCAAGTGAGCGGGGCGCTCAGTGGGACACACACCAGTCCTGGCATACGGCGGGAGCCCGGATCTCCGATAGAGGCATACCTCCATGGCCAGGACCTGAAATTACGGCGCCATACCCGGGGGAGACCTGGCTGCTGGTGGATTGGCGAGAGGGCCCATTAGGGGGCGCACCCAAGGTGAGGGGATGTTTGCCGCTTGAAACAGCACTCGTCGTGCCCCCTGTACTCTCCGAGGCGGTAGGCGGTGAATGGTGACGGGCTCCTTCCTCCTAAGCAGCCTGGGTTGCCCCGCACGAACTGCATGGCATCCCCTAGTCTGCCAGCACCCAAATATAGCTGAGAGGTGAGGCGTGCAGAGTGGCGGCCATCTAGCGGGGCCAAGTTTGATTTGTTTGGAGTGGACGAGGGTTCGCCGGAACCTGCAAGCTTCTGCCGGGCAACTGCTGAGACGCATTTTGTCCCGCAATAGTGGGCTGCCCCACGGACTGTGTGGAGAACCCTATGGGTGGGTGTGACTCTGTGTTACTCGATCATCCTGGGAGGATTTGGTGGCGGCGCTTGGAGATATCGTATAGTCCTGCACGGAGGATCAGGGAGTATGGAAGCTGCAACCGTGAGTGACGTGGAGGAGTCTGCTGCCCGTACCCGTGAAAGCTCCCCGGAGGGTTGATACTTTAGAGGCTCTAGGGCTAACCAGCGCTTTCTTCAGCTACTCTCACGGGAACGAACGGTGATTACAGCCTGCGCTTGGGACACACCAGTGCACTGCCCGAGAATAGTCCAATACTATCTGGCGGTGACGAACGGGCCCTGGAGTGCACGGACCGGATAGCTGAGTGGTGGCGCCCTGAGACACTGGCGAGTGATTCGGGCCCCCCTGGGGAACAACGACTTAGATCTTTCACAAGAGCCCACACAGCGTTGCAAATGGGGTAACCTAAAGGGAAACAAGTCGGTCTCCCGCCAGACCAGGAGGAGAGTGCATCTAGTCATGCACCACCAGACGATAAAAGCGATCAACCAGAGCTATCTCTCCAACAACAGTTTGCGAAGATCCTGGAAGCGATTGCTGACACCAAGGCGACCTTGCATCAAGATATCAGCATGGTCGCAGTGGGCCTGGGCCTGCTGCGCGCTGAGCACGCGAAGTTATCGGACAGAGTGAAACAAACGGAACGGGCGCTGGAAACAATTACACCGGCGCAACAAGCCCTCACTACACAGGTCGGGGACTTGTCCTCCAGAGTTAATGTGCTAGAGCAAAGGGCGGAGGACGCAGAAGGGCGCAATCGAAGGAACAATGTGCGGGTAATTGGCCTGCCGGAAGGAGTGGAAGGAACGGACATGGTTCATTACCTGGAGACATGGCTGCGAGATGTAGTAGCGCCGGAGGGCCTATCCCAGTTCTACACGCTGGAACGTGCACATCGGGTACCAGCTAGACCACCAGCGCCTGGGCGACCACCTCGAGCTGTGGTAGCTAGATTGCTCCACTTTCGGGACAGAGATCTGTTACTAAAAAACGCTCGGACTATCGGACCCTACGTGGTGGATAATCATAAAGTGTCCTTGTTTCCGGACTACACAATGGAGGTGCAGAGACGCCGCACATCCTTCCTGGAAGTAAAACGCGCACTCCGTGCTGAGGGGATCCAATATGCACTGATGTTTCCGGCTCGGCTTAAGATAATGATGGATGGGACAACTCATTTCTGCGAAGACCCTAGGGCGGCCTGGGACTGGGTTGAGGCATACAGAAGAGACGGAGCTCCTAAACCGCGCAATGGCCGCCAGCCGGTGGTGCGCACCCAAGAGAAACGACTGAGGAGGAGACAGCGGCGGAAGCCAGCAAGGAAACCGAGTCCTTCTACGACAGCACTGGAGAGAGCAGAAGCGCTGAAAGCTGTGTTGGACGTGATGCGTAGCAGGGAAACCTCACTGGACAGGGACTCGGAGGTGCAATGTGGAACTGCGAACTCTGAGACAGACACCTCCCGAGCAGATAGCGGCTCCTTGCCTGTGCTGACTCCTCGAGCTGCTGATGACCTCATGTGATAAGTGTCCCTTTTTTTTTTCTTGTACTTGGTATTCTTGCACTGTTGGGGACCCTTGGGTGGGCCCCTGGATGGGCGCGCCTGGCGGGGGCTGATACGGCCCATCAGGCTGAGCAGTCATGTTGGCTTGACAATTGTGGACTCAGCTCTCGTAGACCACGCTCCCCTGTAGGCACTAGTGCGAGTAGCCTTGTGCCCTGACTGTTTGTTGTACGTAACTGTTATGCAGTATTCCTTTAAGTTTGGGCAGCTGACAGTTGTCAGACCGCTCTTGGGTTGGGGAGTTACACAGTTGGGATTTTTGTTTTACACCAGATGGTCGGCAATGCTTGTGCGGATGGGCGGGGGTGGGGGGCGGGGGCGGGATGGGTGTGTCACACGGACGGATGGCATCACACGCTGAACGGACGGAGGGATATATGTTCCTGACGTGGAATATCAGGGGCATGGGTTCACCCTCCAAACGTCACAGTATCCTGAATTACATTAAACGCAGGGGTACCCATGTCGCATTGTTACAAGAGTCTCACCTTACTGAGATAGATGTCGCCAGACTTAGACGCAGATGGCGAGGGCAATTATATGCGACTGCTTACTCGGCCTTTGCTAGGGGAACATTGATATGGATTCGCCCAGGGGTCCCCTTTTCCCTCACTCGGAAACTCATTGATGCCGAGGGACGGTTTGTATTTATCACTGGCATGTTACATGGGAAAGAGATAATGGTGGGTAGTGTGTATGCCCCTAACCGAGACCAGCTTCCCTTTTTGGACCTCTTATCATGTAGACTGGCAGGAATTTCTTATAACAACTTGATTGTGGGAGGAGATTTCAATTGTGTATGGGACGTGGGTTGGGATCGATCCACCCCTCCCCTCCGAGGTACCTTGGCCGCTACTACTGCAACGGGGCTTAGGAGATGGGCTGCGGGGTTGGAATTGCTAGACGTCTGGAGAATTCAGAATATGCTGCGCAGAGAATACTCTTATTACTCACACTTATATGACTTGCATACTAGGTTGGATATGTTCCTCTGCTCTGCTGTATTGTCGAACATGTTGTCAGGAGCTGAATACCTGGGTAGAGGCCTGTCGGATCATAGCCCCCTGCTACTGCGATTCACACCCTCCCCGGAGAGGGCACCCATTCCTTTATGGAGGCTGGACCCGGCGTTGTTGGAGGATGATGGTTTCTGCCAGCTTCTTTCGGCAACCCTGGGAATTTATTTTACGGACAACCAGGGTACTGCCAGCTCTCCATTGGTAGAATGGGAGGCGCTGAAGGTGGTGACCCGGGGGCATTGCCTGGGACAGAAGACGGGACTCAGGAAGATGGTGAGGCAAGAATTGGAGGAGCTAGAGGGTACAATACTGGCACTGGATAGGGAAATGGCAGGAGGGTCTAGATCACACGGTAAATTGGCAGAAGTGAAAAGTCTCTATAATTCTACTTGGGACCGTCTGAGAGCCCTAGATTTTACAGCGTATCAGACGAGACAGCACATGGAGGGAGGTAAAGCGGGACGATTATTGGCCTGGTTGATTAAACCAGAGAGCAGAGGTACGCCTATCTCCAGTGTAATGGATGAGCACGATCAGATACTTTCCTCTCCAAGGGCTATTAATATGGCTTTTAGAGCCTATTATGAGAGGCTTTACGGATTACCAGGAGTGATTAGGGATGGTGACTTATCGTCATATCTCGACGGGCTGCAGATCCCAACTATAGACCGCAAGTCGGAAAACTCGTTAGCATCGCCATCACAGTAGGCGAAATTAGGATGGCAATTAGAGACATGGCTAGGGGAAAAACACCGGGTCCGGATGGCCTACCGGCCAAATTTTATGTCACATATGTAGATATTTTAGCCCCGCAGCTGGAAAAGATGTACGCCGTTGCATTACACGATCAATTATTGCCACCCTCTCTCGGAGAGGCGCTGGTGATTCCTCTGCCGAAAACTAAACAGGCTCCTGCTCACTTGACTGAGTTTAGACCACTGTCTCTGTTAAATGTGGATTTTAAAATATTGAGCAAAGCACTGGCAACCCGGCTTTTGCCTCATATGCGGCACCTGGTACATGTAGACCAAAATGGTTTTATTCCTACACGTTCTACGTCCATAAATCTTAGGAGATTGTTCCATGTGATGTTCCATCCGGAGATAGGAGGTTTGCCAGATGCTGTGGTAGTGGCGATAGACCTAGAGAAAGCTTTTGATTCTCTACGCTGGGATTTTTTATTGGCGGTCATGGAGAAGATGCAGATGGGGGAGGGGTGGTTGAAATGGGTTCGCCTTCTCTATACACAGCCTCGGGCACGGGTACGTACAGGTCGGGCGATATCGACACCATACCCTATCCATAGGGGCACCAGACAGGGCTGCCCCCTCTCGCCATTGCTTTTTGCACTAGCAATGGAACCCCTGGCGGTGAGATTTAGACAGGAGGAGGGTAGGTTGGGCTTCCCTCTTGGTGGAGCCTCACATATTATATCGCTTTATGCCGACGATGTGTTAATATACTTAAGAGATGGTCACAGCGGGATACCCACGGTGCTACGCATATTTGAGGAATTTGCGGAGCTTTCCGGCTTACGCTTGAATCCCCAAAAAACTTTTGTGTTCCCGCTCCACTCTACGCTCCTTCAGTGGCCAGATTTCCATCTACTCTTCATTGGGCATCGGTCTCCTTTAAATACTTGGGGATACAGGTTTATCGGACACAAGCGGACCTCATAGAAGGTAATTTGGGGGGCGTTCTGAGAGGGCTTCGCGCGAATGTGGCCTTTTGGTGCACACTTAAACTCCCAGTCATGGCTAGAGTAGCGTTGGCTAAAATGGTAATGTTGCCACGACTTTTATATTACTTTGGCAACCTACCGGTGGTAATTCCTAAACACTGGTTTAGAACCCTGGATGAGATGCTCCGAGATTTGATATGGGATGGTGGTCGTCACAGAGTATCACTGGAGACCATGAAACTCCCATTACAGAGTGGGGGTTGGGGGCCCCGGACTTTGAGGCCTACTACTTGGCGGCCCAACTCCAATGGCTTGCTAGGTGGTTAGACGGGAGGGACTCGACTACACTCTCGCTTGCTCCTGGCGCACTACACGGGAGCCTACTCCCTAGGCTACTTAACCGCCGGCAGAAGATTGCTCGAATGGGGGTGCTGCTTTCAGTGGCAGTGACTTGCTGGGACAGATGTATAGCACGCTCCAGGGGAACCCTGCTCTATGCACCAAGTATTCCGCTTATAGGTATCCCCCAGGCGGGAATGGGTCCCCCCTCACTGGGCGACAATTGATGGGTTGGGAAGAGGCTGGAATACGGTCAATTAGTGACTGTTATAGAGAGGGGGAATTGCTCCCGTTGAATGAGTTTCTGGAATATCACGACCTCCCGCCAGGGCAATTTTTAAACTACCATAAACTTCGAGGGGCAATGACGGAACTGTGGGGTATAGCCGGGAATGAACCGGGTACCCATCCCACTCTACAGGCACTGTTAACTCTGGGTTCGGCAGGGCACTTAATAAAATGGTTGTATTTGGCTATAAGGGAATTAGCGCCACACTCTTTGCCTCGACTATTGGAGAGATGGGAGAGCACGTTAAATAGAAAATTGACTGAGAAGGAATGGGAGACAGCCCTTAATGGCCCAAACAAGGTATCTCGGAACACTGCTTTTAAGTTTGTTCACTTTAATATTCTCCATAGAACCTACCTTACCCCACACAGGTTAAATGTAATCTATGGGAGGGAAGATCAAACTTGTCCCAAGTGCTCCCAATTGGATGCAGACTTTGACCATATGCTGTGGGCTTGTGATAGGCTAGTGGATTTCTGGCACAGGATTGTAGATCTGCTTAATAGGGTCTTGACCAGGCCCCTAGCATGTTCTCCAGAGATCTGCCTGCTGGGGTTGTTCCCGAGACCCAAAGCACGTAAAATAGGAAGTAGGTTCATTGACCTAGCTCTCATCCTGGCGAAGAGAAGGATAGCATTGGGGTGGAAATCAAGGCACGCCCGGCAGGTAGTGGCATGGGAGGAGGACGTCACACGCTGGGTTAGGGCAGAAGAACAAGCTCTACTCCGGGAGGATAGGATTACCAAACGACGTAAGCCGTTGGCTGAGCCCTGGGCTGAGACAGTGAAGAGATGGGAGGCACGACACACACTGAATCAGACTCCGGCATCCACCCCGACTGAATCTGAGGGATTCAGTCGGGGGGGATCCTTCAAACTCCTCATCCACGCACACAAGGCACTCCACAAGACTGGCCCAGCCTACCTCAACAGACGACACCTCTTCTAAGTCCCCAACCGCCAACTCCGCTCCGCCGACCTCTCCCTCGCCACCGTCCCTCGCATTCGAAGAACTACCACCGGCGGCAGATCCTTCTCCCACCTCGCCGCCAAGACCTGGAACACCCTTCCACTAAGCCTACGACAGACCCAAGACCTGCTGACCTTCAGGAGGCTACTCAAGACCTGGTTGTTTGACCAGTAGCAGCACCCCCCCCTTTTTTTCTCCCCAGCGCCTTGAGACCCTCGCGGGTAAGTAGCGCGCTTTACAAATTCTGTGATTGATTGATTGGTTTAAAGAAGGTCACCAGATTAGACCTCACGGTTACTATTCTCGTACCCAGGGGTGTCGGGGCCTCTCTTGCGTCCCCACCCACCCCCCTCACTTACACCCCTGTCATGCACTGTTAGTGGATATTTAACAGTTAGGACCTCTGGTGGGTTAGATTTTGTTATAGTTGAATGTTTGTATTATTTGGTTTTCTTTTTCTAGGTGGCATTTCTTTTATGGACCAAGTATTACCGAAGAATGCTGGACAGATTGCATATTGTAATGTACAAAGACAGGGAGGCGTTTAAACAGCCACAGGACTAGATGATCAACCACTCCCCATTACACTGAAGTTAATTATAAGAATGTATTATAAGGAGACCTGCCACTCATGTAACTATGTATTTCACGTGCAAGTGAACGTATGAGGGATATGATAGTTTTATATATCCTTTTTCTTTTGTTTTTGCTTCGCAGGAACTACTTAATGTTCTTATGTAAGAAGCGATAAATGCTGCAGTATGTAAGATTTTGCATTATATCAAAAATTATGTGGACCGTTAAGTAGATGTCTTTATATAAATGCCAATAAAAAGATATTTAAAAAAAAAAAAGATACTATCTGTAGACGATATGCTCACTCAAGGCTTGATAAAGTAATTTTTGGACCTTAAGAGAGAATCTAATCTCTCCTTACACAATACTGGAGCTATCTCCTGCTATCACAGGTATTGAAGAACATATTAGGGAAAGCGCCCAATACCAGGGCGTCCTCACCCATCCTATCCTACATGTACACATGGAAAGAATTTGACGGCAAGATATCTGGGATTTATTTCCTTTTAATAGACAGAGCATCCTTACAAGAAACATCATACGCCTTGCAAATATGGTGGGAGACTCGCCTATAAACCCTTGCGCCGCCGGATAGTCACTTTTTGTGACGTTCCATGGTGCAGGAGCCTGCTTCATATTTTTTTGGCTTAATGCTACCTCGTAAATATCGTTCTCTTAAACGCAGTTTTCTGCATCAAAGGGGCGTGCAATGGGTGTTGCTGGGGGCGTTCCCAGCAACATCCATGGCTTTTTGACACTGCCCCAGATTTACGAGATATCGTAAATCTGAGGCAGCGCCAGAAACTCACACCTCCTCAAGGGAGGGTTAATCAAGGCACAATGAGGAGAAATATCTTAATTGCTCCTTGTTTTTCCTTTTTAGGTCTCGCCTAGTGCAGCGCGCATGCGCTGCTCTAGGAGAGGGCCTCTTGGAATCACTCCAGACTTCCAAGAGACTTCTCCGTGTGGGTCTGCCTCCTCCCTCACATTCCATTGGCCTTTGCGTGTGGCTTTCAATAATGAAAGCACGCAAATGGCCAAAGATGGGTGCATGTCCCGCCTTTCCTCAAAACTTTCACTCCCATGGCCTAGGGGTCTCGGGAGCGAGCAGCGGCACGCATTGTGCCGGCTGCATTCCTCCCTGATCGTTATCTTGGCTTTCGCGGCCCCGCTTGTTTTTATAAAGATTGATGGTAAGAGGGCTTTCTGCAAATGCTAATAGAAGTGTTAAAAGTGAAAGCAAACAATATGTACGTCGTGCTGGTGCGTTCTATGGCCGGAATGTCAGTTTCCACGCTGGCAAGCCAAGGCCCTTCCAGAGAGCAGCGTAACCTGACCCGCCCGACCTTCAGCACTGCAAATCTTGTTTTTCATTACATCACCCGAGTGGAATTGTGAGCCCTTTGTGGCAGACTTGCCTGTGGGGAGATAAGTATGGGCTGTGCCTCTGCTGTGTCTACAGAAATAAATCTTGCTCTGTGGGTTACGCGAGTAAAGGATTAACATCTCTGTTGGGGGAGGTTTCTTTCTCATCCTATTAACCCTAGACTTGACGGCGAGCTACTACACCGCCATTGCATTCCGTTCTCCCGAGCACAGCTCGGAAACATCGTTTACACTCATAACAAAAATAACAAGACGTACAGATTGGTAATGTCATGACATTCCATGCAGCAACAGCGGGGGGAGAATGCTGTAATGGGCTTGTGCGCAGAACGGAAGCAGGTTGACACAGGAGAAAACATTGGTCTGATAGCTGAATTGACAAAATGTGTGATTTTGGTAAATTTACTTCCCACCCTGTGTCTCAGTTCCTAAATATGTCAATAAATTGGGAATACTTCCTGCGATATATAGCGCTATGTATACCCAAAACTGCAGATTTACATTTTGTGTTTCAGTCAGCAGCGTGCACTAAATTAACTATATTGTACACAGGGCTTTAAGTGTAATGAAAATAGTGGGCAAGGGGGATCTCTGAAAGGGGCGGGGCGTAAGAAGCGTAACTAGGAATCCTTTCCAAGAGGTGTGGCCTATCTTTAAAGGCATGACTTAATACATGTAAACTAAAATCCTGTGCGTCCCATAGGATGCCCCTTGACCTGTATAGTGCTGCCTCTATGTCAACTTTCAGGTACTGCGTCCAAATAGCACAACAATGAACATACTCCTAAAACAAGCTAAAACAATTAGCTCTGCCAATGCTTATTAGCTGTATAACATAAATTAGTAACAATGATAATGTAATACTGAAATTGTTTCCATTCTGAAAATATGAGACTGTGTATTAAAACATTCGGTGGTTAACCCTGTGTGGCGAATCACCAAAATGCCAGGGGTAGCAGATGTGAAATCACACACATTTGGCCCAACGATGACATTACAGGAAGTGGCATTGCATGACCTTTGATCCTATTGACGTCACAGCATGTGACTCCGTTGGATCGTTGAACCCGATGACACAGTGGAATTTAATTTTAAAAAACAGCAGTCAGTGCATTTTGAAAAAACAAATGCAAGATGAATAAAACGTTTTATAAACATATATTATCCTTTCATACTTTTATTAACCAGGCTGCTACTGTGCTATGCCGTGAGTGCAGCCGTGTTATGTCTGAGACAAAGCAATTGCATTCAAAGGTGCAGGTGTGTTATACCAGACAGTGTTGCATGCCAATTACAACTTCAGATCCCAACTCGCAGCCTCAAAACTCACTAACAACTCCAAACTTCTGCTCAAAATCACTTGGCACAACTGTAATTGCAAACTTCCCACAAAAACAGATTTGGAACAGCATGGACAATGCAGCCCTCGTGCACACAAAGTGGATACAGAATAGTCAGCAGCAGTACCAACAGCCATGCTGGATCTAGGCTAAGGCTAACATATCATGCAGGTCCGCTTGGGCTTCCAGTTATAGAAAAAAACACACACATGAGACTGCAAATTCCAGTTTACAGTCCTACTGCTAGCCTTTCTGACATAAGATCGGAACCATTATCAGCAGATTGCCTCAAAGTAGATGTTTGGAGAAAGTCAATTTATTTTGAACTTATTGTGTTATCATCACATTTGAAAGGAACACACTTTGCAGTGTAAAATGACCAGTTTCTGTGCCCACATCAATTTACAGAAAGATACTGCCATCTCAGGCTACATGACAGATGAACACTGCCTTCACCATGCAGACCCGACCCTACCGCCCTGGAAACTGAAAAATTCGGACATTACTGGAGTATTTACCTAATTTCCATCCTTAATTTCTAAATTACATGTTTTAAAGACCTTTAAATTTGCTTTTGAATATATGGTGCAACAGGACATTGCCTAAAATGCTTTGTCAACTTCTGACAATGCCAGGATCACAAGGCAGTGTAATGGAGGACATTTCGTGTCTCCTCTGGACCAATGAACTTCAAAATGTTTTTACATTTCTCACTGACTAAAAAAGGAAAGATCCTCAGAGAAGTTGTGGGAGAAGGGATTCTGGGGCATATTATCAAGAACGGCGTTAAAATTATCGCCGCTTTAGCGGCAGAAAACTGCCCCTAAAGCGGCGATAATGGGCTTGATAATATGCCCTTGAGAATTCCAATAGAAGCCCATGTTCTGGTGTCAACATGGGCTTCTATTGGAATTCTCAAGGGCATATTATCAAGCCCATTATCGCCGCTTTAGGGGCAGTTTTCTGCCGCGAAAGCGGCGATCATTTTAACGCCGTTTCTTGATAATATGCCCCAAAGTTACTTAAAAAATAAAATCTGACTAAATCTCTCCTTTGATTTTTTTGATTTCGTTTCAGAACTAATGACCATAAAACACCTTCTTACTCCTGAACATAATAAAAATTGACCTTTCTGTAGTGCTCATTATGATTTTAATCGTTTTAGTAATGCCTAATCTAGAGCGGTCAGTAGGTTAAATATCTGGTAATTATGCAAGGGCCAGATTTGAACCTGTGGCCCTCACATTATGTATGGCTGTCTGCGGGAGGTGCATTCACCCACTGAGGTTTCTTAGCAGAAATTTGAAAAGGCATTATTGCTGCTTCTATTTTGTGAAAATTTTCCACAATAATACCAACCCTACTGACTTTAAAGTGAAAGCTTTTTTATTGGAAAGGCATTTTTTAGCACATACGCATGTTTTTTCATTGGTCCTGTATTTTTTTTTCTCCATTATATGTCCAGGCCGGTAAGTCTCAAAACGTACAGGGCAGCTGACTAAAGAAAGAAAACTGGCAGAGAGTCGCCTTCATGACATCTGGTCAGAGGTCAAATAAACAAGCAGGGTCTTTTACCCTCTGCCAACAAACACGAGTCAGCAACATCCAAGCCGCAATGTGTGATGCATCTGGGTTCTGATCTTTTCAAGGCGCTACATTGGAAGTCTCTTCTGATTTTTATTGTTTGATTCTGGTCGGGTATCAGCACGGCACACACTTCATGTGGACAAGTGCTTCACGTTTCGTCTCAGATTGCAATAAAAAACAAGCATTGGCATAGCCAATAGGTCTCGCCTTTGGGACCTTATAAGTGTTTAGCCAGAAATATTGGCTTTCGCAATGTTTTTAAGGTATGTTGTAGAGCAGTGTGGCTATTGTGCTCTGTTCTGCAAACCTGGGGGCATATTAGCAAGACCGGCGATAAAATTATCGCCGTTTTAGCGGCAGGAAACTGCCGCTAAAACGGCGATAATGGGCTTGCTAATATGCGTTATGGAATTCCAATAGAAGCCCAGGTTAGATGTCCTGCACATCTAACCTGGGCTTCTATTGAATTCCATAACGCATATTAGCAAGCCCATTATCGCCGTTTTAGCGGCAGTTTCCTGCCGCTAAAACGGCGATAATTTTAACGTGGGTCTTGCTAATATGCCCCCTGGTGTCTAAGTTCTGCTTCGTGCAGTGACATGGGGGCAGTGGCATGGTGTGGAATGTGGTGGTGCGTTGTTATATGGTGTGTGTTGGAGGGATGCATATGGGTAGTGTGTGTTGCGGGGGTGCATGTGGGTGGTATATGCATCTTTACAACATAAAAACACCAATTGTAATGAGCAAGAGCAAATGTAATATACATCTCACCATGGACCAATCTAACATGTTTATAATAGTAACTTTCAATTGAAAACAACAAAACTATCGGCCTGTTGGTAACCCTTACGTTCAAGGTTTCGGATTGCTTATGTGTGACATTTTCATAATTTCAGTAAAATTATGAGTGACATTTCACCAGCTATGATTAACACTTTCTCGCAAGTAAAATCCAGCCACGAAGAAGAGGGAAAACCTTTAAATATCAGAAGTTACAGCCATCTGAGGAACCAGAAACTCTAGGAAGATTCTAAAACCGCTGCAAAGCACCAGAAATGGAAGGGCAAGAACTTCACAGGAGGGCCTGGTAGTGATAAATGAATGCCAAATTGACGGTTTATTAAAGTAAAGGAGCTGGTGAAGAAGTGCGCTACAGACCCTGGACCCCACCTAATGAACAGTCGAAGTTCTAGACTACTGAGCACAGTCAGTACAGAACTGTGAGCAGAGGTGTAACTTAACTAAATTAAATAAAATTAGGATATAAGTACTTTGGCACTAGTGTGAGTGACAGAGCGTGCATCACCACAGTACAGGCCAGCTCGGTCACTACGACTCCGGTCATACTATGCCTTTACATGCAGCGTTTACATGATAATAGTTTGTAGGCCAGTGTGTAGAATTGGATTGAAATTTATGATTGCAAGTAAGAAAAGCATCTTTGTGACAAAAGCAGTAACCTCATGAGCTAGCCACATAAAATACTGTTCTTTGATATCCATAATACACGTTTGTTGTGGCAGGCATGTTAACCCTCTGTGCTACTGGTAAGTCAAAAGTTGCACGAGACAACTCTGATCTCTCTGTAGCAGGAACATTATTAATCACCACTTTATCTTTCACTTACCCACGGATTAATTGAGTGCTGGGTAAATCATTCCTGCTGCTCAGCCTGGTCGCTGTAGCTGGAGACTGTTGGGTCACTTGGTGCAGACAGGTGATCTGACAGTGTTGTGATGTGCTGGGGGCAATACTGGCCCATCTGCAGATGTAGATTATAGTAAGGGTGAGAGGTCATGGAGTGGCGCAATTTTACAGCTGTGCCCTATGCCTTTCCACACACGGCGCCTGCTCTCAGTCTCACCATGACTTTTATAGTCACCAGGGAACCCCCACGGAATTTGAAATCAAAACATCCTGCTGCCACTCAGCCTGCACTGACCAGAAGTCTGTCAGTGACAGTGCCATCCTGCAGGGTGCAGTTCTGTCTCAACCGAGCTGTCAGCTGAGCAGAGCGCACATGCATCAGCCAGCGTGAGCCACAACAGAGACCTGGACCT
The DNA here is from genome assembly GCA_963921515.1 of Calotriton arnoldi. Lineage (NCBI taxonomy): Eukaryota > Metazoa > Chordata > Amphibia > Caudata > Salamandridae > Calotriton > Calotriton arnoldi. The sequence goes on from CAWUFW010005411.1 coordinate 85,373, forward strand.
TTGGTGCCATGATTAAGGTAGCAGCAAAACTCTGCTAAGCACGCACTGTGTCCAGCAGACAACTAACTAAAGGCACTAGTGTTAGCGATCTCCGACTGAGGGAACACCGGCACTTAGATGACAGAGGTGGAAGACAGCGTTTGTTCCTTACAGCTTTTTGCTGCATCACTTTGCATTAATCAGAATGCGTTAAGAATGTATTTTCATGTAACACGATGTGGCACATGCCCTGGTGCAGTACACTGTACAGCCATACTTCACACAGTCACACTTTTTCACTGCCCGCAGCTGGTAGCCTCTCCTGCAGCTTTGCCACGACTTCTAACTACAGTTCTCTAACTCCGGGCCTGGCGCTCACTGACTGCAGGCAGCTGCTGATTGCACACCGCCTCTAAAAAGAAATTATGTAACTCAAATACTCGTGTGCAAGCACTAGTGACTCACAGCTGCCAAGGTTTCCGATTGCCATTGTCACATTTTCCTAATTTCAGTGTAATTATGTGTGATATTCCAATGACTACAAGTAACACTTTTTTGTGAGCAAAATCAAGCAATGAAGACGAGGGAAGCATCAAAAATATTAGCAATGACACCTGTGCGAGCAGCGAGTAGTTGTTTTCAAGCAGGGCCGACCAGCACCGTAGTGGCTCTCCCCAGGACACAAAAAGGGGTTAGTGCGTGTGAACAACGCTGAAAACGAAGTAGTACAGTGAGCAAAGACTGCAGTGTGGCAGTCTGTTCAGAATAAATGTCATCATGAACGTGCGTAGTGTAAAAGTATATTTTTATTAGGCAGCATTATCAACTTTTAGATTATACCTCACTCCAGGATAGGCAGCGAGAGCAGCAATTCCGTGGCCTGCCTCTGCTTACGGTCGACTTTGACTTCCGGCCCGACTTTCTAACTGGTGTAGTTTCAGGTGCGAGTCGTGGCGCGAGTTAATTATTTAGTATGCCATCAAAGATGCGAGATACCAAAATATCTCTCAAGGTAATATAGTACACTTCAACATTATTGTACACATTATGTAACGTGTAGGCACGCGCGGCAACATTATTTAGGAGTAGGTCACTGGGTGAAAGGAGGAGCCCCACAGCCCCCGGGGAATTAATAGTAGCTCCTTCACGTGTAGGCACGCGCGGCAACATCTTTAAAGGCGATCTTTAAAGGCACACACTATTATGCTTTAAGTAAAGATTTGTATGTGTAATCCCCATGTTTGCGCCAGTGGTAACCTACAAAATAAACCAGCACAAGCGCGCGGCAGCAGGGGGAGGGGGCCTGCGCGATTCCCTTGCGGCAGCGTGCAGCAAGGCGCGATGATTGTGACCATATGGCGCCACCATATGGCGCCGCGCGCACCCGCAAGGGAATCGCCAGACGTGCACGCGTTGCCATTGCAAGCAATGCAACGCGTGCACGTTTTTGCCCCCAAAGCTGTGCCGATCGCTAAAGGTCTCTCCTATGCACCGCATGCGCGCTGCATAGGCGAGACCTAAAAAAACTGACTGAGTGCAAACCGGCTTGAAAACACGCCTGTAAATCTTTCTTTTCAGGAATTTGCCTGTGCCGCTCCGCCCGTCACTGCCTGTTATTTTAACTACTTCGGCGCCGTCATCAATAACCCGTGCCATCCCGTCCCCGCCAGTGGCTGCCTCTTATTTTCAGTTGAACGATGTCAACTGATGAAAGAGTTTATTCAGATTTATGCAAACTAGCTTGATTTAAAAGCTACAGTCATGGCCAGAAAGTGGCACCAGTTAAAAACAGGAAATTTAATTTCGATACACGCGGTATTTTTACTTTATAAACACACTGTTTACTTTGTTTGCCTAAGCTCGGGTTTTTAGAATGTTGTGTCTTTTGTCTTTCGGAGCAATACCAAAGGGGATGATGGACGGAGCGCTTGAGCAAATCAAACATTCACCCCCAGTCAACTGATCTGGGTTTAATCCATCATCATTCTTTAGCTCACTCCACCACCCCAGTTCAGACATGGCCATATGCAAATCAGTCTGACCCTGTGCCTCATGGGAACAGTCCAGCCCGAACTGCCAAGCCATGTCTTCCCTGGACCGGAAACAAGCATCCTGGGACCGGTTTCTGGCTATTCAGCCGTCATCAGCCAGGCTAGCTTGAATCCAGTGGCAAAGTGAGCAAGGGACCCACGTCTGGGCAAACCCTGCCAACTTAGGGTGAACAAAGCGATACCAAAGGGGATGATGGACGGAGCGCTTGAGCAAATCAAACACTCACCCCCAGTCAACTGATCTGGGTTTAATCCATCATCATTCTTTAGCTCACTCCACCACCCCAGTTCAGACATGGCCATATGCAAATCAGTCTGACCCTGTGCCTCATGGGAACAGTCCAGCCCGAACTGCCAAGCCATGTCTTCCCTGGACCGGAAACAAGAATCCTGGGACCGGTTTCTGGCTATTCAGCCGTCATCAGCCAGGCTAGCTTGAATCCAGTGGCAAAGTGAGCAAGGGACCCACGTCTGGGCATACCCTGCCAACTTAGGGCAAACAAAGCGATACCAAAGGGGATGATGGACGGAGCGCTTGAGCAAATCAAACACTCACCCCCAGTCAACTGATCTGGGTTTAATCCATCATCATTCTTTAGCTCACTCCACCACCCCAGTTCAGACATAGCCATATGCAAATCAGTCTGATCCTGTGCCTCATGGGAACAGTCCAGCCCGAACTGCCAAGCCATGTCTTCCCTGGACCGGAAACAAGAATCCTGGGACCGGTTTCTGGCTATTCAGCCGTCATCAGCCAGGCTAGCTTGAATCCAGTGGCAAAGTGAGCAAGGGACCCACGTCTGGGCATACCCTGCCAACTTAGGGCGAACAAAGCGATACCAAAGGGGATGATGGACGGAGCGCTTGAGCAAATCAAACACTCACCCCCAGTCAACTGATCTGGGTTTAATCCATCATCATTCTTTAGCTCACTCCACCACCCCAGTTCAGACATGGCCATATGCAAATCAGTCTGACCCTGTGCCTCATGGGAACAGTCCAGCCCGAACTGCCAAGCCATGTCTTCCCTGGACCGGAAACAAGCATCCTGGGACCGGTTTCTGGCTATTCAGCCGTCATCAGCCAGGCTAGCTTGAATCCAGTGGCAAAGTGAGCAAGGGACCCACGTCTGGGCATACCCTGCCAACTTAGGGGCGAACAAAGCGATACCAAAGGGGATGATGGACGGAGCGTTTGAGCAAATCAAACACTCACCCCCAGTCAACTGATCTGGGTTTAATCCATCATCATTCTTTAGCTCACTCCACCACCCCAGTTCAGACATGGCCATATGCAAATCAGTATGACCCTGTGCCTCATGGGAACAGTCCAGCCCGAACTGCCAAGCAATGTCTTCCCTGGACCGGAAACAAGCATCCTGGGACCGGTTTCTGGCTATTCAGCCGTCATCAGCCAGGCTAGCTTGAATCCAGTGGCAAAGTGAGCAAGGGACCCACGTCTGGGCATACCCTGCCAACTTAGGGCGAACAAAGCAATACCAAAGGGGATGATGGACGGAGCGCTTGAGCAAATCAAACACTCACCCCCAGTCAACTGATCTGGGTTTAATCCATCATCATTCTTTAGCTCACTCCACCACCCCAGTTCAGACATGGCCATATGCAAATCAGTCTGACCCTGTGCCTCATGGGAACAGTCCAGCCCGAACTGCCAAGCCATGTCTTCCCTGGACCGGAAACAAGCATCCTGGGACCGGTTTCTGGCTATTCAGCCGTCATCAGCCAGGCTAGCTTGAATCCAGTGGCAAAGTGAGCAAGGGACCCACGTCTGGGCATACCCTGCCAACTTAGTGCGAACAAAACGATACCAAAGGGGATGATGGACGGAGCGCTTGAGCAAATCAAACACTCACCCCCAGTCAACTGATCTGGGTTTAATCCTTCATCATTCTTTAGCTCACTCCACCACCCCAGTTCAGACATGGCCATATGCAAATCAGTCTGACCCTGTGCCTCATGGGAACAGTCCAGCCCGAACTGCCAATCCATGTCTTCCCTGGACCGGAAACAAGCATCCTGGGATGGTTTCTGGCTATTCAGCCGTCATCAGCCAGGCTAGCTTGAATTCAGTGGCAAAGTGAGCAAGGGACCCACGTCTGGGCATACCCTGCCAACTTAGGGCGAACAAAGCGATACCAAAGGGGAAGATGGACAGAAGCAAACATGCTCCAATGACGACATTATTATTTGGAACTAACCACTTATAAGGTCCCAAAGGCGAGACCTATTGGCTATGCCAAAGCTTGTTCTATGTGTGCTGCTTTCTCCAGCACACATAGAAAGAGGAAAAAGCCTCTTGTGATTAATTTTGTGCAGGAAGGTTTCCCTTCCTGCTCAAAAATAATCATCACCACAACGCAGGCACCCTTGCACCTTGGTGCAAAGGTGCCTGCGTTGGCATACAGCAGCCCATTGTGCTCCCGCCCAGGGGAAAAGGACACGAATACTCCATATCTCATAGATACGGCACATTGCTGCCCTTTTCTTATGCTGTAGGGCAGCGTCGCAGGAAGACCTGCGGCGCTTCCCTACAGCAAAACCTCGTAAATGAGGCCCTCAATTTGAGTATGAAAACGGGGTAGCTCTACTGGAGAAGCACAATAAAGGATTGAGCGAAGCACTACTAAAGTATAGCTATTTTGAAATTCTACATCGCTGGCATTGGTCACCAGCCAGACTGTATAAGGACCAACTTTGCCCTTATTCTAAATGTTGGAGATGTGGAGAGGAAGATGGAGATATTGTGCATATCCTGTGGGAATGTAAAAAACTGAAAGAGTAATGTATGAAAAACTGATAAATAAAATCAATGAAAGACTACCAAAATTTTGAGGCAGTATGGGGACGCTTTCTAAAACATAGGAAGTGGGTATACTTCACGTAGAGATGTGAGCCTGTGTACTCAATCATTTTATTCTCCATACCTTGGGTGAGACATACAAATGGGTAGGGCAGGGAAAAACAGGTGCTGTAGGGGTTTGGTCAGTTGTCAAATTGTATATCCAGATAAACACTAAGGGCCTTATTAAGATCTTCTCAGACAGGGTTACTCTGTCACAAACATGATGAATATCCCGTCCGCCAAATTACAATTTGAAGGAAGTGACCCGATTGGGCCACCCGGGTCACTCGCGACCACCTCTCAGCCTTCCATACTAATGAAGAGTCGGTCAGACAGTAGAGAATACAAACCAAAGTTATTTATTAGTATACGCTCGAGCGGAGTCCAGTCTGACCACCCTCCTCGGGTTGCGCCAGAGGGACTGACCCCCGTCCGCATAGCAATACCAGATATACATTTCCAGCATCCCTAGAGACCCGCCCAGACTGGAATTTTCCAGTCTCAGAGCTAACGAACAAAGGTAGTACAGAAAGATGAGCTACCCTCCTGAGACTGGGTACATGCTATCTTAGTTTCAAGGTTACTTTGCCCATGCCCGCCTCTCTGAGAGTGGGAACAGACCTACATACTGAGAAAGGCATGCAAAAACAGAACAATCTATTCATTAGTGCAGCGAAGCTCAACCTTGAACACTAAAAATAAATAATCGAGGCTGCTTTCTGCTGAGGCAAGCAATGTAAGACAGAAGCTTGGTTTCGATCAGGGTACAAAATGGCGGCTGAATACAAAATGGTGCCGCAAATGCTAACTTAACTCGCACAATGCTACAAGGGGGCGGCAGAACACGTTTTCCAGTCCAACAGACCCCCCTTTTAGCATTTGCTAACAATTTTGTCTAATGCTATGACTAAGAGACCAAAAACTGCTCACATACTAAGAAGACCACTATTATATATATATATATATATATATATATATATATATATATATATATATATATATATATATATATATATATATATATATATATATATATTATTTTTTTTTACGGAGTTTTATATAGCGCGAACTTGACCCTGTATCGGGTATCAGAGCGCTTTACATAGCACCAGTTGCGTTACATGAGGACACATTCATTTTTTGTTAGGCACGGGGAGATTAAGTGATTTGCCCAGAATCACAGGATGTTCAGCGTCATTGCCGAGACTCGAACCCGGTTCCCCAGATTCGAGGTCAACCGCCCTAGCCGTTAGGCCAGCTCCTCTCCCCAAATATGTTAAATATTTAATATGTTAAAGCGAACATTATCAATATTCAAAAATACCCTCATCAATGGACATTAGGTCATGGACAGCCTGCATCATCATGGCCGAAGACTTAGCATCAGATATTGGGGCCTTTGGTGTGGATGTCATTTTTCCAACACAGTAAGCACAACAAGCAGGGAGACAATGTACGCATAGGCAACATGTGAAGATGACACCTGCAACTACTATCAGGAAGATAAGAATTTTCCACCCCCCAGGATGCTATTAAACCCCAGAACCAACCAGAAAGACTCCAGGTACCGTTCTCTTGGTGGATGTCAGATGCAAGCCTATGCAACTTCTGTATAGCAGCGTATACATTATGGGCGTGGTCCGGGATGTAAACACAGCAACTGCTGCCAATGACACAACAGGCCCCTCCCCTATCAGCAAGGATGACGTCTAACACCATCCTGTTTTGTAAAGCAACAAGCCTCGTAGCCTGGAGCTCAGCTGTAATATTTGTCAAAATCCCTGCTGTAACTCGACGAATGTTGAGGCTATTGGACATAGGGCCCCAAAAGGGAAAAATACCCTTCAAAGCATCTGTAAACTGCTGCAGAGTGGTGTCTGTCTGGTCTATGTCTTCTGTGTTAATGACCCTCCTAATTTGGGTCAGATGAACACTCCTACACTGCAATCGATGGTCCTTGTGATAATTGGACTGTGCTATGTACATTGGGGGAAGGAGGAAAGAGAGGTAGCACACACCAGACCATCCCCTAGGAAGCCAAACATAAGCTTGTGATCCACAAACAAAATAGATATTATGCGGTGGGAGCAAAGGCGGGCTGTTATTCGTGCTTAATGTATAAGTGTTGTTGCAATTACTCTCACCCACTTTCACCTTCCCAAACCATTGAACACAAAACCCAGCTGTCGTGTTAACTACTGGCACCCGTATTGCCTCATCCTGAGTAATATTTCGCATTTGGAATGAACAAAAATATTCAGTAACATTAAATCCCTGGAAATCCAACATTTCAATTTGAAGCCATGTTACATTTTTCTCTCTTTCATATATATTCATGCAGGCTGTTGGGGATAATGTAGCAGGGGTCCCTTGTTCTCCCGGTGTAAATCCTTGGTGGACACCTATATATTCTAGCACTGCATGATAATCAGCAGATGTCATATTCATAGCACAAGAATGATAATGAATGTATACCATGGAGAACAATTCAAACCACCCCTCACAGCTGCCCAAATAGGACATGGGCAGCGATAACAGGCTATCACTCTTATGCGTAGCCGAAGGGAGCAGTTCACATATCCAGCAGTTTGTGACATTAGATGTATCATGGGCTTGATGCAGAGTTTGCAAAAATACATTTTCAACATATTTTTTCTTGTGTTCCCCTTTATGGGGGGGGCTAAAGTAACAAACATATGCTATGGGGTAACAGGTGTTGTACCAATCAAATAGTGCACAGGATATTTCTCCTCTAAGAACCATACTATTCCAAGAACTGTTATCAGGGAAATCAGAACAATTACTTTGAAGACTATTTTACTCCTTGTAGACCAACTAGACCAACCAGGTGCGTTCTGCCCGTAACGTGCGGCTGCAAAGGGCTGCTCCTCCTCCCTAATGTGGTGACCAAATGGATACATTGCAACCAGAGGAAAGGACATATAATGGAGCCAATAACAAAGGGGCAAAAGAGGGGCAAATAGTCCCAGTGTCCGTCAAAGCATCTCTGGTAGACTCCTATTGTTCATCAATCGTTGGCTCTATTGAGCACCAGCGGTGGAGCTATCGGACCAGCTCTTGAAGAATCCCACGTCGCACAGGATAAGTCACTCCCCTTCCCAGGGAAGCACACTCGATCAATCTTGTCCAATGTCTGAACAGTGCACCAATCTCGTCTCTCCCTATGCTACTGTTACCTGACTTATTGAGTCCATCTCTGCTAATCTGACTTCTCCTTTGGTGCACTGTTCCTCCGTCGGGGACGCAGATTATACCTAGTTACTCCAGGGACAGAGGGGTCTGCAAAAAGGGGCTCAGACACAGAGGGGCCAATGGACTGGGGCTCAAGCACAGATGGGCCAGCAGGCTGGGGCTCCTGGGTGGCCTTGATCTCAGGAGGCACTGCCTCGTTCAACACTGCATCATTTTCCTCCTCCGTCTGTGCCCACATCAGCCGAGCATCCGAGAAGGGAATAAAACAGGGCACCTGTTCGGTTTCAGAATCGCCAACTCTGTCAAGCACCCATTGGTTGTAGGGTAAAGGAAGGGGCACCTTGCGGCAATGCTGGGAGTGTATCCAATTCTTCCGGCCGGCCACCTTCACAGCGGTGCGTGTGGTGAGGAGGACCTGCGCAGGCCCCTTCCACCTCCGCTCCAAACTGCCCTTCCTCTGGAAGTGCCTGGTCAGTATGAAAACCTCCAGGCCGAATATCATGTCCTGGCCCCTCAGGTGCTGGTGGTAACATTTTGTGTATCTGTTGGTGAATAGAACGCAAGCTTTTAGTTAACTCATACAGATAATCCACTAACAAAGGGTATTCAATTTCGGAGAACCGACAAGGTCGCGGGACGCCCCAGACATTTGCCGGGCGCCCAAACATGACCTCGTACGGGGACAACCCTGTCCTACTGTGAGCCGTAGTTCTTGTAGACAAAAGAGCTAATGGGAAAGCATCTGGCCACTGCAATCCTGTGCTCTCCTGAATCTTTGCCAGCTTCAGTTTGAGAGTACCGTTGTACTTCTCAACCAGACCTGCTGATTGGGGGTGGTTCGCAGCATGGAATTTTTGTTTAATGTGCAAACCATCACACACCAACTGGATAACCTTTGAGTTGAAGTGGCTTCCGCTGTCACTCCAAATCAAACGGGGCAAACCGAATCGAGGGAAGAACTCCTTTAAGAGTGCCTTCGCCGTCGCCATGGCTGTATTCTCTTTAGTGGGGTAAGCCTCAACCCATTTACTGAATGCACAAACAACCACCAATACATATTTCAGATTATTGACTTGTTCCTTTTCGATGAAATCCATCTGAAGGACCTCAAAAGGGAAAGAAGGGGGTGCAAAATTACCAGGGGGTGCAGGGGTGCCCTTTCCAGGATTATACATCATGTACACCATACAGTACTTGACTAGATGAGCAGCAACCTTGGGAATATTGTTGTTCTGCCATACAGGATCTACTAGTTTACAGATACCTTTTGCACTAATGTGGGCTGGCCCGTGCGCCATAGTGACTACAGGGAGGACATATGCATCTGGTAACATCCATCTCTGTTTCCTGACTTATCCGTCCAACACTCTCACACCATACTGCTAACTCCTCAACCGTTGCCTCACTCTAAATTTCTTTCACATTGTCTAGTGTATCCTCAAACTTAGTGGCCTCGGGCACCCACCTGGCGGGACCCGCAACAAACATCCTTTTCATCTTTGTTCGGGCTGTCTCCTTGGCTGTCTGATCTGCAAATGCATTCCCCTTCCCCACATCATCAATGATCGCCTTATGGGCACTACACTTTACTATGGCCAATTTCTTAGGAAGTGTCAAGGTGGACAGAAGCCTATGTATAAGGGGGCCGTGCTGAATACGTGTCCCATGAGAGGTAAGGAACCCTTTCTCTGCCCAGAGTTGCCCAAAGTTATGGGTGACCCCGAAGGCATACTGGCTGTCAGTATAAATATTAACAGCCAGTCCCTTGCTCAATTCACACGCCCTAATGAGGGCGACCAGTTCAGCTGCCTGGGCGGACTGATAAGGGACTAGTGATGTCTCGACTACCGTATGTAGTGTAGTGAGTGCATATGCAGCAGTGGTGGTGCCATCTGGTAGTTTGAAACAAGAGCCATGGACATATAGTTCCCCTTGGGGGTCAGATAAGGGAACATCAGTCAGGTCTACCCGTCCCTTCGTCTCCTCTTCTGTTAGAAAAATACAATTATGGATGTCAATTTCCTCACTCTCAGAAGGGAGGGGTAGCAACGTGGCTGGGTTCAGAGTGGCACATCTTTTAATTGTGATATGTGGGGCAAAGAGCGTTAGCTCATAACCAGTCAGACGTGCACTGGTAAGGTGCTGTGTCTTGGTCTTATTCAATAGGGTATCCACAGCATGTGGCACCATGACTGTGAGGTCAGTATCAAGTACGAGCCCAGCCGATTGCCTTATAGAGATGGCCACTGCTTTGACCGCTCTTAGGCAGCTCGGGAGGGCTCTGGCGACTGGATCAAGCAAAGCAGAAAAATAAGCACACGGCCGTTGCTTACCTCCAAAGGCCTGTGTTAAAACAGAGAGCGCACAGCCAGCCGTCTCGTGTACATACAACACGAACGGCTTCAAATAGTCAGGCGTGCCAAGCACAAGTGCAGAGCAAAGCGCAACTTTTAATTGCTCAAAAGACTGCTGACATTCAGGCGTCCAAGGCAGAGGTTCATGCACATCTTTAGTGATTAATGTAAGCAGGAGTTTGGTTAGTAATGAATAATTAGGGATCCAATGGCGACAGTAGGAAGTGATGCCAATAAAAGCGCGCACATCCCACTGAGTTGTAGGGTTAGGCATTTTTACAATAGCACTAATGCGCTCCGGAGTCAATCTCCTACCCTCCTTCGACAGTAGGTGAACTAAATAGGTGACCTCCTGTCGACAGTATTGAAATTTAGAAAGGGACACTTTATGTCCATGGTGAGCCAAATGCAGCAACAACTTAACCGTACTGTCTTTGCATCCCTGTTCAGTGTCAGAGGCTATTAGTATGTCATCCACGTACTGAAGCAATACATTACCTGGGGAAAGTGTAAGGGAGTCCAATTGGGCTTTCAAGGCTTGGCTATATATACTAGGGCTCTCAGTATAGCCCTAAGGAGCTTGACAGAATCTAAAGCTCCTGCCAGCTAGGGTAAAACTGAACAGATGTCGGCTATCGGGATGGATCGGAATGCTAAAGAACGCATTCTTCAAATCAATTGCATAGAAGAATTTAGCAGAAGAAGGAATCATTGTCAAAAGGGCAGTAATATCAGAAACCACCGGGAACTGAGGGACCACTATTTTATTAACCGCATGCAAATCAATCACAAAACGATAAACATCTGGGTGGTCATCGGGGGAGTCTGAAGATGCCTTTTTCAGAATAGGAATAATAGCGCTATTACACACATTCGCTGCTGTCTCTTCAACTACTCCCGACTCAATCAAATCTTGTATAATTCGCAGCAAAGCTCGCTCCCCCACTTGTGGAATATTGTACTGGGGAATACGAGGCAGAATGGCATTATCTTTAACTGTAATGGAAATTGGGGGAATTTGCAACAGTCCTACATCCGTATCACCTGTTGCCCACAAAGTGGGCGGCACAACCTTAAATTCAGCTGGAAGGGGTGCATCTTTGGACAGACACTGCTTAGAGCTGACCACATTCTGACCCATTGTCATATGAACACCGTCCAGGGAGCAGTAAATAGTTGCATGCAACTTCTTTAATAAATCGAGGCCCATTAAATTTTCCCCACAGTTTGATGTCAATAGGAACGGTGAATCCACAGTAAAAGGACCGATAGTCAAGGCAAGAGGTTTGGAAATGGGGCTTACAACCGGTACACCAGAAAATCCTAACGAAACATTATTTTGGCCAGACAGAGCTGCCCTGGGGACCAGCGAATGAGAAACAGAGCTATTCATCGCAATTGTTTCCACCAAGAATTGCTTAGCTGAGCCTTGCAGATCGCGGTGACATAAGGACCTCACTGATCTACAGGGATCTGAACTGGTCCCTCACCCTGCCCCTGGCTGTTCTAGCTGTGATACATCCCTGTCACTTCATCCAGACCATAATCATCGTGGTAATACTGTCTCCCTCGAGGGTCATCAAAATAGTTCTGATCTGAACGACCTTGCGAAGTCTTATCCTCCCGAACCCTATCCTTATCACTTTCTTCATGGCCCCGTGCACGAGAACCTCGTCCTCTGGGGGCCGCAACTTTCTGCAACAACACCAGACACACGCTACGCCAGTGCCCCTCCTCCTTGCAGTACGCACACTGATTTGGCCCTACTGGCGCAGCGTTCCTGCTAGTACGGGGAAGCTGCCGGGCCGGACCAGTTCCACGTCCCCTTCAATTTACCCTAGACACCTGCTGCAACAGCACCTTCGTCTTCAACTCCTTGTGCTTCTTTTCTACCTTCTCTTTCTCCTTGTTCTCCCTGTGTTCATAATACTGTGCCATACTCAATATGACAGAAGGGGAGGATGTCGTCCAAGTGCTGTCCGAAGGCTGCAACTGAGCTGCAATCTCTGGGAGCAAGTTCGTAACAAATCTATTGACGAACAATCGGACACCCCCTCCACCGACAAATCTTGTCCACTAAAGTCCAAAAACACACCCTCGAACCGTGTGATAAATCAGACACACGTTCATCTTTCTTCTGACGACATGCCGTTAACTTGTCCCAATCTACTCTCCTTGGTGGAATAAGTGAATGCATATAAGAGATAATTCGGCCAGGCAAAGCTAGTATCTTGGCCCTGGGCTTCTCACCAGGCTTCCTCTCCTGATCCCATGCTCTAATCTGCTCCCATGTACCACCCAATTCTGTACTGTGGTCCTGTGTGTGTACCTGCCTCCAAATATCAACAGGTACCAGTAAACCAAAGAACATTTCAATATCTGCGAGTGTCATCACTGTCGATGAAGCAGCTTCTGTCAGTTCCTTATAGTATGCAGTAGGATTTTTCCTGGGGTCAGGCAACTGAGTCTTAAGGGATAACACCTCACTCCTTTTCCATGGGGTATAGACCCACTGTTCTTGAAAACGGGCCTCTGCCCTTGGTCTAACAACAGTATTCTGCTGATCTCGAAGCTCCGGTAACTCAGGGTGATATATGGGGTGGACTTCCCTCGTCGGAAACTGGGACCCTGTCTTCGGGCTCTTCTCTAACAGCCTACTTCAGTAAGCTACCAACGCTGCAACATTACCAAAAACCTCCCTGGGCGCCATACCAGCAGCATACACATTGTCTCTGATATCATAAATAATCTGGGGCGCTACATCATTGAAAGACTGTTCCCACAATCCAATCAGTGTAGCCGACATGTGCTTAAGGGGATGCTGCTGCACAAACGGCTCAAAATCTTTCATCACACTCCACACATCTTCCACACTGTAAATGGGGTGGTGAGCCCACTGAGCGGCCTGATTGGCCACCACCTTCTTCTCTTCACCGCCCACATCAGATCGTATCAATATCCGCCCCAGTCGTTCCCTAGCTGTTGCCCAGTCCCCGTCCCCTTGTCCACGTACAGGTGTTCCATTACCCAGTACTGTCAGAGAATGAAGGAAAAGGGAAGGAGTAGTGACAGAGGGAGCGGGCACCTATGTCATCAACGGCTGTGTAGTGGGTGTAAGGGCCGGAGAGACGTGAGACATCGACACAACAGGCGTAGCAGGGAGACTAGCAGTTATCGCAGACGCAGAAGGCGAAGCCACAGAACTGGCAGGAGGCGCGGCGGCCAAAGCAGCTGGGTCGGTAGCGGAAGAAGTAGAAACAGCAGCGGCAGAAGAGACAGACGACTGAGGCAGTGGCATGGCAGGGTATATTCTCTGCGGGGCATATGGAGTTGGAAGTCGGGTGTCTAACAATTCCTCCACAAATGTATCATTTTCTTCTCGAACTACATAAGACTTTTCACATTGGAATCGGAACTTTCTATCGGCACACTCTATCCCCTTCTCAATCTTCTGTTTATCATACGCAACAGCTTTCTGAGTCACTGTTGAATATGTGATCTTTTTTCGCATGCGTTTACCACGCATGCCATAACAACGCGGTCGTTACAATGACCGCGTTGTTATTTCGCATACCGTTACAATGCAAGTCGTAACAACGACTTGCGTTAGGGGGTGCTGGATGTTGGAATAGTATAAATTACTATTCCAACTCCAGTCTGTGCGGACACTATGGAAGGTGTTGGATTTTAAATCCAACACCTTCTGCCCCCCCAACGCATGTCGTTGTTCGCACTTGCGTTGTAACGGTATGCGAAATAACAACGCGGTCGTTGTAACAACCGCGTTGTTATTGCATGCGTTGTTACGCATGCGTGGTAAACGCTGTTTACCGTCACTGTCTGCATCCTTCCCTTTCGGGCTTCCTTTTCTGCTTTCATTCATCTTTGTTTAGCTTCCTTTTGCCATGTTCTAAGGGAATCAAACATTGACTGCCTACTTCGTTTCGCAAACAATTTATCCTGCAGGAAATTATGCATCTGCTCGTCAAAAGTGCCTGTCAACGGCCATTGCAACTCGGCATTGTCCCTCGTATATTTGTGCCATAATGTACTAAACATAATAGGGCCAAGGCCATGCTTAAGGTACATCTCAAAATTCGGAGTGCCTTCCGGAGGCGCAGGCTGACTCTTCTAATCGAGCATCAGTAGAACAACAACGGCAACTCACACAGCATAGGTTGCTAAAGCAGGGCATTTTAAAACAAAAACACGTTCACTATTTATGCCGAACAGATATTTGCAAATATCTTACCAAAGTTGGTCCTCAGACCTCACCAAATCCAAATCAAAGTGGTACCATGTTCATAAAGAACTCAAACAAATTCAAACGCTTGTCCAAAACGAGCCTCAGACCGTACCAAACACAAACCAAAGTGGCGCCATGGCCACAAAACAAAACCACAGCAAACTCACCTGGTGCACACAGGTCAAACAAATTTATTCTCCACTGCCAACTCTTCGGACCAAACGGTCAGATTCAAGGGTTTCGCCATTCAGGACCCCAGCCGGGAAGACCACTGGCCAAGGCACTGCCCGGTCAGACAGACGGGGCAGCTGCGAGTACCAGACTCTCTCGTGCAGGGTTCCCCGGTCTGCCCATCCGACCCGACGTGGCCCCGACCTCCTCACCCGTCCGCGGGCAAGGAAGGGTCACTCGCCCGATGGGGTCCCTTTCTTCGGGCGCCAACTGAAGGAAGTGACCCGATTAAGGCCACCCAGGTCAAAGCAGCTGGGTCGGTAGCGGAAGAAGTAGAAACAGCAGCGGCAGAAGAGACAGACGACTGAGGCTGTGGCATGGCAGGGTATATTCTCTGCGGGGCATATGGAGTTGGAAGTCGGGTGTCTAACAATTCCTCCACAAATGTATCATTTTCTTCTCGAACTACATAAGACTTTTCACATTGGAATCGGAACTTTCTATCGGCACACTCTATCCCCTTCTCAATCTTCTGTTTATCATACGCAACAGCTTTCTGAGTCACTGTTGAATATGTGATCTTTTTTCGCATGCGTTTACCACGCATGCCATAACAACGCGGTCGTTACAATGACCGCGTTGTTATTTCGCATACCGTTACAACGCAAGTCGTAACAACGACTTGCGTTAGGGGGTGCTGGATGTTGGAATAGTATAAATTACTATTCCAACTCCAGTCTGTGCGGACACTATGGAAGGTGTTGGATTTTAAATCCAACACCTTCTGCCCCCCAACGCAAGTCGTTGTTCGCACTTGCGTTGTAACGGTATGCGAAATAACAACGCGGTCGTTGTAACGACCGCGTTGTTATTGCATGCGTTGTTACGCATGCGTGGTAAACGCTGTTTACCGTCACTGTCTGCATCCTTCCCTTTCGGGCTTCCTTTTCTGCTTTCATTCATCTTTGTTTAGCTTCCTTTTGCCATGTTCTAAGGGAATCAAACATTGACTGCCTACTTCGTTTCGCAAACAATTTATCCTGCAGGAAATTATGCATCTGCTCGTCAAAAGTGCCTGTCAACGGCCATTGCAACTCGGCATTGTCCCTCGTATATTTGTGCCATAATGTACTAAACATAATAGGGCCAAGGCCATGCTTAAGGTACATCTCAAAATTCGGAGTGCCTTCCGGAGGCGCAGGCTGACTCTTCTAATTGAGCATCAGTAGAACAACAACGGCAACTCACACAGCATAGCTTGCTAAAGCAGGGCATTTTAAAACAAAAACACGTTCACTATTTATGCCGAACAGATATTTGCAAATATCTTACCAAAGTTGGTCCTCAGACCTCACCAAATCCAAATCAAAGTGGTACCATGTTCATAAAGAACTCAAACAAATTCAAACGCTTGTCCAAAACGAGCCTCAGACCGTACCAAACACAAACCAAAGTGGCGCCATGGCCACAAAACAAAACCACAGCAAACTCACCTGGTGCACACAGGTCAAACACATTTATTCTCCACTGCCAACTCTTCGGACCAAACGGTCAGATTCAAGGGTTTCGCCATTCAGGACCCCAGCCGGGAAGACCACTGGCCAAGTCACTGCCCGGTCAGACAGACGGGGCAGCTGCGAGTACCAGACTCTCTCGTGCAGGGTTCCCCGGTCTGCCCGTCCGACCCGACGTGGCCCCGACCTCCTCACCCGTCCGCGGGCAAGGAAGGGTCACTCGCCCGATGGGGTCCCTTTCTTCGGGCGCCAACTGAAGGAAGTGACCCGATTAAGGCCACCCAGGTCACTTGCCACCACCTCTCAGCCTTCCATACAAATGAAGAGTCGGTCAGACAGTAGAGAATACAAACCAAAGATATTTATTATTATGCGCTCGAGCGGAGTCCAGTCTGACCAGCCTCCTCAGATTGCACCAGAGGGACTGACCCCCGTCCACATAGCAATACCAGATATACATTTCCCGCATCCCTAGAGACCCGCCCAGACTGGAATTTTCCAGTCTCAGATCTGCCCGTGCCCGCCTCTCTGAGAGTGGGAGCAGGCCTACATACTGAGAAAGGCATGCAAAAATAGAACAATCTATTCATTAGTGCAGCGCAGCTCAAACCTGAACACTATCGAGAAACAATCGAGGCTGCTTTCTGCTGAGGCAAGCAATGTAAGACAGAAGCTTGGTTTTGATCAGGATACACAATGGCGGCTGAATACAAAATGGTGCCGCAAATGCTAACTTAACTCGCACAATGCTACAAGGAGGTGGCACAACACGTTTTCCAGTCCAACAAATTACATTATATCCTATGAAACTTGTAGTTTGGCCTGCAGGATATCCGTCATGTTTGTGATGGAGTATCCCATTGGCCAAGAACGTAATAAGGCCCTAAATGACAGAAGGGCGGTGAGTGGAAGAGGGAGAGGTGGGTCAAATAGTGAAGGGTATTGCAGGGTCGAAAATACCCCTCACCTATCTGCCAAAGTGGCTCTCTTCTTATTGTTCTTTGCTTCTCCTTCTTTTATATGATACACTTCTTGCACTCAAGGAAGGAAGGTCTTTATATTCTTTTGAGTGGTCTTCTGTTTTATATTTAGAATCATATCTGTGACTGAGAAGACATTTGCCATGCGGAAAGCTGTGGATGGTCAAATGTTTACAACCACCATCATGGGTTTATTGTACTAATAGAATTCCTTGCATGTATTTCCAATCACACTCTGCTGTATCTGTATGCTTTCTATTGAAAAAGCAATAAAGAATTGAGTTCAAATGGGTGTCACAGTGATTTACAGAGTAACAGTTTCCACTACCCAATAGGCAATTTACAAAAGGACAGTAAAATGTAACAAAAGCGCAAGGTTGCAGTAAAGAATCGTTGCATCAGGTAACAAGCGAAAAATGTCAGCACTGATGCTGAAGATGGACTTCATTTATCAGAGATTTTATTTGCAATCCCACATTCCTCCTTTTAATCTTCCTTATGGACAATAAATAGTCAGGTCCTCACCCAACATAGGGGCCGATTCCGATCTCGGTCGGAGGCGCACCCAATACCATTCGGTCGGGAAAAAAGCCATGCGAATGCCTGTTTTCCGACCGATCCGTACAGCACACCGAACGAGTAAGTACGATGCGCACAACAGCACAAAATCCGGCCGAGTCGTACTCACCCAATCCAGGTCCTGTTCTCCGACCGAGGCGAATCCGGAACGCCGAATCGAGTCGCACGGAAGGGAAAATGCAGCTCCGTCCGGCCGACCAAGTACGATGCGCTTCCCGTACGCGCCGAACCCGTCGCTACGCACGGCACGTCAAAGCATCCGGGAGAGGCGCACATAAGCTCCGATTCGCGCCACAACACAATCCACGGCTACGAGACGAACACGCCAGCGACGAGGACGACGCGAAGCGACGAGGACGACGCGAAGCAACGAGAAGGACGAACGACACGAACCAACCATGAATCCCTTCGTCCCGATCATACCAATATTCTACATTTACTACCGGAACAGGCACGGACGCGTACGGCGCAGAAGGTAAGTCAGACACCAACCACAAAACACATACAACACGTACACGACACATCACACACACACAGAGGGATGCAGAATTTACTTACACCAGCAACAGCAGCACCATAGGGGCGGGATGCCCATCACCAATGCCACATATGCACACAGGGGCCTGAAAGCGCACCACCACCCCTACCCAGGGGGGGCCGGATGCCAACCACCACTACCACCCTTAGCCAGGGGGGCTGGATGCCTACCACTACTACCACCCTTAGCCAGGGGGGTGCCAGATGCCTACCACTACTACCACCCTTACCCAGGGGGGCTGGATGCCTACCACTACTACCACCCTCACCCAGGGGGCTGGATGCCTACCACTACTACCACCCTTAGCCAGGGTGGTGCCAGATGCCCACCACCACTACCACCCTTAGCCATGGGGGTGCCAGATGCCTACCACTACTACCACCCTTAGCCAGGGGGCTGGATGCCTACCACCACTACCACCCTCACCCAGGGGGCTGGATGCCTACCACTACTACCACCCTTAGCCAGGGGGTGCCAGATGCCCACCACCACTACCACCCTCAGCCATGGGGGTGCCAGATGCCTACCACCCTTAGCCAGGGGGCTGGATGCCTACCACTACTACCACCCTCACCCAGGGGGTGCCAGATGCCCACCACCACTACCACCCTTAGCCATGGGGGTGCCAGATGCCTACCACTACTACCACCCTTAGCCAGGGGGCTGGATGCCTACCACTACTACCACCCTTAGCCAGGGGGTGCCAGATGCCCACCACCACTACCACCCTTACCCAGGGGGCTGGATGCCTACCACTACTACCACCCTTAGCCAGGGGGATGCCAGATGCCCAGCACCACTACCACCCTCAGCCATGGGGGTGCCAGATGCCTACCACCCTTAGCCAGGGGGCTGGATGCCTACCACTACTACCACCCTCACCCAGGGGTGCCAGATGCCCACCACCACTACCACCCTTAGCCATGGGGGTGCCAGATGCCTACCACTACTACCACCCTTAGCCAGGGGGCTGGATGCCTACCACTACTACCACCCTTAGCCAGGGGGTGCCAGATGCCCACCACCACTACCACCCTTACCCAGGGGGCTGGATGCCTACCACTACTACCACCCTTAGCCAGGGGGTGCCAAATGCCTACCACTACTACCACCCTTACCCAGGGGGCTGGATGCCTACCACTACTACCACCCTCACCCAGGGGGGCTGGATGCCTACCACTACTACCACCCTTAGCCAGGGTGGTGCCAGATGCCCACCACCACTACCACCCTTAGCCATGGGGGTGCCAGATGCCTACCACTACTACCACCCTTAGCCAGGGGGGCTGGATGCCTACCACTTCTACCACCCTCACCCAGGGGGGGCTGGATGCCTACCACTACGACCACCCTCAGCCAGGGGGGTACCAGATGCCCACCACCACTACCACCCTTACCCAGGGGGCTGGATGCCTACCACTACTACCACCCTTAGCCAGGGGGTGCCAGATGCCCACCACCACTACCACCCTTACCCAGGGGGCTGGATGCCTACCACTACTACCACCCTTAGCCAGGGGGTGCCAGATGCCCACCACCACTACCACCCTCAGCCATGGGGGTGCCAGATGCCTACCACCCTTAGCCAGGGGGGGCTGGATGCCTACCACTACTACCACCCTCACCCAGGGGGGGCTGGATGCCTACCACTACTACCATCCTTACCCCGGGGGGGCTGGATGCCTACCACTACTACCACCCTCACCCATGGGGGGCTGGATGCCTACCACCAACACCACCCCCACTCATAGGATGGACAATGCATGACACAACCAGCACACCACAACCTAGGGAATGCAAGAAAAAGACATCCCCCAACACCATGACAAGCGTGTGTAGACTGTGTCAAATGCCTACAACACTGAACATGACTTTGAACATACAATGTGACCCCCTAGCACATGTGCCACACATATATGTGTGTGGCCCCCACAATGCAAGCAGGCCATGACCATTGTGGCAATGGGGTCCAAACACCCATCATCACAGTGACCAAAAGGTAAGTGTGAGGTCCATAGCTGAAGCACATTTTGAACAGTGTGGCAATGGGGTCCAAACCCCCATCATCACAGTGACCAAAATGTAAGTGTGGGGTCCATAGCTGAAGCACATTTTGAACATTGTGGCAATGGGGTCTAACGCCCCATCACCACAGTGACCAAAATGTAAGTGTGGGGTCCATAGCTGAAGCACATTTGGAACATTGTGGCAATGGGGTCTAACGCCCCATCACCACAGTGACCAAAAGGTAAGTGTGGGGTCCATAGCTGAAGCACATTTTGAACATTGTGGCAATGGGGTCCAAACCCCCATCATCACAGTGACCAAAAGGTAAGTGTTGACAAAGAAAGAGCTGCAACTGCCAAACTGCATGGATGATTCCTGGTCACAGAACAAAAAACACATCAGTGGCAAAGTAGTGCATGTGTCCCATTGCAACATAAATTGGGGGAGCCAAATACTGCAGTGCAAATAAGACATACCTTTGGCCATGTGCAGACAAACAACACCCATGGGGGCTGACACTGTCAACATTCATCAATGACACAATGACAGAAGTGACCATCAGAATGCAGACCCACATATTTGCACCAATGGGCACACAAATGCAGATAACCTGTGGAGACTGTAGATGTGAGGTGAACAGATACCATACCATGGCAGCAATGGGACACACAAACCTTGATCATTGTGCTGACCCATGACCTAGGAGTCCCAGGGACAGCAGTGGAAAG
The DNA here is from genome assembly GCA_963921515.1 of Calotriton arnoldi. Classification (NCBI taxonomy): domain Eukaryota; kingdom Metazoa; phylum Chordata; class Amphibia; order Caudata; family Salamandridae; genus Calotriton; species Calotriton arnoldi. Next base: position 106,595 of record CAWUFW010005411.1, read on the forward strand.
CCACCAAACTACATACAGCCAATGGCACACCCAAGATATGCCAATGCAGTGGTGCAGATGCACAAACACAAACAGGCAGACCCACACTGCACATCATACACAACAGGTGAGGGGGGGTGGGGTGCCAGTGTCCCCAGGCAACCACACAACACATGAGGAGACCTGAATACCAATCATACAGATGTGCATACAGTGCCACACAAAGGTAACTCATGGATCCAAATCCCCTATGTGGGCAAGCAGGCATTGTCAGATGAGAGGGAGCACAAATCACACATGTCACACAGGCACGTAGGAACAGCAACTTACACAGCAAGACACAGACACACCACAGCACTACCCCCAGAGCCCCCACAATGTGGTGACCCTGGGCTGCATTACAATCCCACTGTGATGACAAAGCTAAATGTCGTTCACACTGTGAACCACAGTCATGTGTCCTGAGCAACAAACTACCATCACACCTACACAAGCACAAATCAATCAGCATGGCCAGTAAGCCAAGGCCAACATGGAGGCAGGGGCCTAGCCGGGCAACAACTCTCATCTGCACACACTCAACACCACACCCCTCGACCTCCAACAATGTGCAGCAGTGAAGCACACATGCACTGGTGACATTGCACATGCACCCATGACTATTCCAGGGTGGTGGGTGGGAACCAAGGTGCAGAAACACATCACACATGGCCACTCAACAAGACTCCTGAATGTCTGACACACTGCACACTACGCTGTACATGGACCTGACGGCAATACCACACCAACCAATGGGATCCCAGCCACAGTCACACACCAATGAAGAAGCCAAGGTCACCCACAAAGAACACACATAGACAACAACCAACATTGCAGCCCGGACCCTGAGGAGTGCCAGCAGTCACACACACAACGTGTCACAATCACTGAAAGATAACACAAACTGGAAATCACATGACAGGGGCAAACAACAAGTGCCAAGGGGAAACCTGACTGTGACCCATCTGCGTCTGCACACAAACTCAGCCCTGACAGCAAACACACCTATGGGTGACACCCTGATGACCAGTAATGTGCCATGCACCCACATCACAGAGAACCCAGGGAGAAGACTTTGGGGGAACATAGGTCAACTCAGCAAGCATCACAAACAGGTACAACACTAGGGATCACAGCATGCACAGCTAAACGGAAGTGAACACACAGACATGCACATACAACACACACCTTGGGCGCAGGCAATGTCACAGGAGTACACACTGCCATGAGGGGACTCCACTCCTGTGTGAGGAAAGCTGTGCCATATGTTGCCTCAGTAGGGCCCCATCATGTCAGCTGAGCACTTGGTCACACAATCAATAATTAGCACCAAATGAGGGCTCCCGTCACATCAGCCTGGTCATGGAAGTGCCAACGGAATCATCAGCACAGATCCAACACACTTGTATAGCAATGTTGCACTGACAACACAGATGAGTCCTTCCCCATTGATGCCCAAACCTGCATGGCCAGTGGAGATGGCCACACGGTCAGGGAAGTAGACGAATTGAACAATGGCAGGCACAACAGATGTGCAGGGGTGGAAGCCACAGATGTGAAATAGCTAATCTAAGTAGGAAATCCCATTGCCAAATACTGAACACATGACACCCTCAGATGCTGCTATGGATGACATGGATACACCACAGGATAGGACACATTCCCCCTGGACCACATGGGTTCCTGCACAGTAACACTTCATTATCATGAGACCAAATATCACCATCACTGCAACAAGGGCATGGTTAGCATCATCAACAACATGTACATCAGAAGCATAAGCACTAGAGAACAGAAAGTTGCTTTATTCAGCATATGTGTGTAATGAAAACATAGTCCAGAAAAAACACAAAGGCCAATGGCCAGTCCATTGTAAAAGTCCAAACATGGTGACAGTGGCAGATGTCACCCTACGCATGCCTGCACAAAACCAGGGACAATCCACTAGGAGGGGCAACCGGGGGCAGGCCAGGCACCGCAGGGACAGGATCAGGGCTCACCAGGAGGAAGCAGGGAAGGGGTGGTGGGTGCTGGAGAGCCACTGACAACTGCAGTGGAGGTGTCTGACATGGTGTGTGCCGGCACAACTGGGGGCATGACTCAGATGTTGTGTGTGCCGGCACGACTGCAGTGGACCCTGCAGATGGAGTGGACAGGTCCGCCACTGCAGTGCCCAAGTCAGACAGGGTGGTAGTGGACTCCACTGCAGTGCCTACCACCAGGAGAGGAGAATGGGGAACAGGCAAGGTGGGCTGGACAGAGGGGGAGGACACCCTCACCACATCAGTGGCACAGACAAGCGCAGCGGGGGTGTGGTGCCGGGAGAGCAAGTGGCAGGGGGAGAAGGCCGTATCCTCTTCGGGATGGTATATCTGTGGGTGGGGGAACCTGGGGCAGGGTGTGGTGGGGGCACCTGTGGAGTGGGGGCCTGAGGGATGGAGGAAGGAGACCTGGTGCCTGAGCTGCAGGGCGGCGGCGGGGTCTTGCTCTTACGACTCCGGGGGACTTGCGGGTGGGGGCCTCAGTCTGTCTGCGCCTGGGGGAGGGTGTCCGGGGGCGAGGGGCACTCTGCTCCGTGTGGGTGGGCTTCCTCTTCCCCCTGAATGCTGTATCAGCTGGATCGGAGGGGAAGAGGCCGAGGTCACTGAGGAAGAGCCGCTGGGTCTTTGGGGTTGCAGGTGAGGCAAGGGAGGGTGTTTTGGAGGGAGAGGCAACTGAGGACTGCGCAGTGCTCGTGGATGCGTGTGTGTGTTCCAGGGCCCCATCCCCTGTGAGTCTGGTTTCAGTCCCCTGACTGTGCGTGCGTGTGCGTTTTGTTTGTGGCGTGTGTGTCTGTGTGCTGGATGTGTGTGTGCTGGTGTGTGCCTGTGCCGGTGTGTGTGTGCTTGGGACGGGTAAGGTGCTGGGGAGTGTGGATGGAGCAGAGGCAGGAGGGGTGAGGGACTGTCTGAGGAGGGACACTGCTGCCGTCAGGGAGGAGTCCATGGACCTATTGCCCCTCTGTAGGTCAGACATGCCCGATGAGATGCCCTCCATGAACGACACCAGCTGAGTCAACAGAGCGGTGTGCGCATGGAGGACACTCAGCATGTCTGTCTGCCCTACATGGAGCTGGCGAAGGAGGTACACAGACTCCTCACTCAGGGCAGCAGGGGACACAGGGGCAGGGGGTGCGGTGCCTGGCCCAAAGGAGGCATGCTCCCGAACATGGGAGCCTCCACGGACCTGGGGAATGGGAGCCGATGGGAGGGTGGTGGTGGTGCTGGTGGTGGCGGGGACAGCAACACTAGCTGGGGTGTGGTGGCTGCTGACACCCGCCTCCATAAGGGAGTCATCCTCCGAGTTGCTCTGGTCCTCAGCTGAGGTGGATGGTGCTGAGGACTCCTCGGTGTGGCTCCCCTCGCCCTCCGTGCCACTGGGTCCCTCCGACCACTCCTCGGCTGCTGACCCAGTCTGGCTCTCCGGCTCCTCCTGGTACGTGGAGCTGTCCGCTTCCGTGGCCGTGGATGTATCTGCAAACAATGGGGAAACAGACAGACATCAGTCACCTGCACCAAACGCACACACCACTGTGAGCACAGCACATTACAGAGCAAGCCCTGGCATCATTAGTTGTACATTGCTAAAAGTGCCCTAACTGAACAGGAGAAGCCAATTGTCAGTCTGATGCCAACCATGGCACTCACATCCCACATGGCCTTGCACCCATCTGTCTGGTGTCTGTTGGATAGCAACACCCCAGTGTGGACACATGCACCAACTACACAGTAGTTGGACAGTGCAGAGGACACGGTGTAGCATGTGGACATGCACACATCACAACTCTTGCCACTGAGTCAGTACAGGTTTCCGGATGAAAGGGACGCCCAGAGTCAAATAGGAAATGCATGTGATGCATACCAGCGACAGACACCATGATGCACCCATGTCCTGATAGCCATCGCCACAATGGTGTGCATGTAGCACATGTCACTCCCCTGCAGGATCACCAATAAGTAGACACATGCCATGGTGGAGGCATGACTGCTAAGTCATACATCACTGTCTCAGTGATGTATGACTTGGCAGCCAGACAACAACACTCTGCACTGTGTCACAATAGTAGGTCATGGGGAATGCAAGTCCTGGAGCTGCACAAGTGCACATGTACATCCCCCACACAACACATCATCTTAACCCTCATCTGTCCAGGTCATACCGATTGGACATATGGGAGACCTGTGACACTACCCTCTGAACCTGAGCCCCTCACAATATGCTGTGAATGGGGAACAGCTGCCTGAACTTCACATTCGCATACCCCAGTCTGCACGGGCAGCTGATCAAACACCTATGTGACACACAAGTATCGTCTCCTATGGTCACATCTCCAGTGGCATGCTGAGCCCCTACCGAGAAACACCCCAGCAGTCCTGGCAACAAATCCACAGCACACTGACACAGAGGCAGACACCTGAGGGGTCAAATCACTGCGCACAATGTGTCAGCTGATACACGGGAGTGGGAGTACAGAGTGCATTGCATGGCCTGGAGTAGGCATGACTGTCCTGCCCCACATGAATGAGGGATGAGCCCTGGACAGTGGATAGCTGGCTATGTATGTGTGACACACGTAATCTGCATACTCCTGGGGCCCAAACATTGTTCCCACCCGCTGCATGGGTGTGTGCCACATACCCCAGGCACATGTGGTGGCTCAGCTCAGCAAGTGGACCGCATATCAAAGCAACACGCAGATTACATGTCCGAACACAGGCGTTGTGTGAACAATGGACCCACCCATGATGCCCACAACAGAGTTAGGGAAACAGATGCTGTCCCCCACCTTTAGTGAAGCAAACTGCAAGGACACAGTCCCAAGTGACACAATTCCCTGAATGTAAGGGCCACACCTGGGTATCAGATGAGGAGTGGGCAGTGCACAATAGAGGGACATGGCTCCTGGACAACATGACTGCTGTACTGTGGCAGTTGAACCAGGCCAGAGGAGGGCACAAAGCATGTAATACAGAGTTCACAGTGCAGTCTTTGACTCACCCCTCCTTGCTGCTGTCTGGCCTTCAGCTGCCCATCCAGGTCTGGAAACACCACCGCCAGGATCTGGAGCATGTGGGGGTCAGGGTCCGTGTTCCGCCCCTCCTGCGAGGAGGCGACAGCTTCAGCTGGACCCGTGCAATCCTCCGGGTCCAGCCCCGAAGGTCCTGCCACCTCTTCTGGCAGTTGCGGATCCGGCGCTTGTAGACCCCCACGGACCGGACAGCCCGGACGATGTCCTTCCAGATCTCCTGCTTCCGATGGGTATTAACCTGTCAGGATGACAAAGTGAAAGGGCCATAACTACACATGCAACATATCCGTGCATGACACAGTTGTATATACATGTCTCATTCACAGGGGCACATGATGTACACAGGCAGTGCAACGCTGCCCATGGACAGTTTGCCAGACGTCACTACATGGTATCATTGCATGGGAAGTAAAACCTTGTTCAAATGCACTGTCACTGCACCATACCTGTCCAGTGCATGTCACTACACACTATGGGGGTGACAACTTCTCAGTGAGCCTGCTAGCCAGTGGCGTGCAGACTTTCAGCCTTGCTAGTCAGACAAAATGCACATTCAGAAAGGCAGTGCACAGAACACTCACCTGCTCCCCTGGTGTCCCATACAGCTTGCTGTACTGTGGAAGTAGGCTGTCCAGCAGGGCCTGGTTCTCCTCAAGGCTGAAAGCTGGGGCTCTCTCCACAGTACGTGCCATTGCAGGGTCCAGAGGGGCAGAGACAGCAGCAGTGCAGTGGCAGATGTCGTCCTGGAGCATGTAGTGCAGGCAAGTGAGCTCTCATGGGAACAGCCAGCAATATATATGTGCTGGAGAGGCAGATACTGTCCCTTGTGTCCAAAGTGATAGGTCCAAGTCGTTTGCATCTTCTGAATCTGGCCAATCCATGGAATAGCAGCACCAATACACGCCCACGGCATCCTTCAAATCTTCAACTTCATGACATACATGATTTTGCAACATTGTTGTGGGTGACCAACTGAATTTCCAGCAACCGACTCGTTCGAATTTCGAAAACGCGTCCGTTGCCAGGCAAGGCCATTGTCAATGGGTGCGCACCGATCGGTCCATTGCGGTACAACGTGTACAGGGGTACAACGCGTACCCGCACACATTGAATGCAATGGGCCGGCCGGGGGCACCGATAGGTCCATTGCGGTACAATGCGTACAGGGGTACAACGCGTACCCGCACACATTGAATGCAATGGGCCGGCCGGGGACACCGATCGGTCCATTGCTGATCAACGCGTACAGGGGTACAACGCGTACCCGCACACATTGAATGCAATGGGCCGGCCGGGGGCACCGATCGGTCCATTGCTGTTCAACGCGTACAGGGGTACAACGCGTACCCGCACACATTGAATGCAATGGGCCGGCCGGGGGCACCGATCGGTCCATTGCGGTACAACGCGTACAGGGGTACAACGCGTACCCGCACACATTGAATGCAATGGGCCGGCCGGGGCACCGATCGGTCCATTGCTGATCAACGCGTACAGGGGTACAACGCGTACCCGCACACATTGAATGCAATGGGCCGGCCGGGGGCACCGATCGGTCCATTGCTGATCAACGCATCCCTGTACAAGTGACTGGCATATGTCACCATGCCTGTCTCAGATGGACATATGCCAGCCACAGATAGCTCCCAGGGAGTGAGGGGCACACCTACAACAGGACAGCCTGTCCAAACTGTATGATAAGGCATGTAAGGCTGCATTTCCTATTGTGTGTATGTTGGTGTACATGTTGTCCTGTGGGTGTCACCTGGGGGCAGCCACCCCCAGGCTGTGCACGTGTTCATGGGGACAGGATCCTGGGTGTTACGTGTACATGACCACTGTGATGTGCAACTGTTCATATCTGTGCATGTGCCATGGTCACATTTCACGGTGGTGTATGTGTATGTCATGTCACATACCCCGTGAGTACCATGTGGGACGGTATGTTTGAGCCAGGGTGTCCCAGTGGCACAATAGTGATGGTCCTCCACAGTCTGTGTGCATGTAGTGTTTACAATGTCTCTGATTTCATGTGCACAATGGGAGACAGTCTCCACATCCACGTTGTGTGTGCATGGACTTTGATGTTGTGCGTGTGTGTGTCACAGACGTCAATGTCTGTCCTGCAGTGGCAAGTGGGACCACTACCTGTGGGGGTCATAGTTGTTTTGCTGTGGTGTATACATGATACTCCATGTACTGCCAGTGTCCATGTGGCAATACAGGGTCCCTGGGTATGTACCTGTCGTTGAGCTGTGATGCCTGGGGCACATCTGTCGTCACATGTCACTGTGGGGGTGATTGTGACACGGCAGCAGGAGATGGGAACTGTGACACGGCCTCATGATATCCAATGGGCCAACCTGGGACTTATTGATGCCACTTGTTGGACCGTGATGACAGATGTTGGCCATGTATGTACCATACATGTCCTTACGGAACTGCACACTTCATGTAGTTGTGCCTCATAATGATGTATGTTGGGATATTGAGTGTGTTCAATGCCGCATATGTGGGCTGACTGACAATCTTGCTTACTTCTCCTCTGCACTGCAGGGCTCCTGCTGTCCATCGACCATTCCCAGACCTGGCAACGATGGTGGAACGGGACAGCATCCGACGGTACCGCTTCACCAGGCAGCTGATTGAGGATTTGGCAGTGCAGTTGTCCCCACATTTGCAGCCTGGCCGGCCGTATCCTACAGCGCTGACCCCCAAGGTGAAGGTGATGGCAGCCCTACACTTCTTTGCCACCGGTACCTTCCAACATACTGTGGCGACTGCTGGTGGGATGTCACAGAACATGTTGAGCCGTGTGCTCCGCGATGTTTTGGCGGCAATGTTGCTATTCCTGAACCGGTACATCTATTTCCCTAGACTGCGACGACTCACTGACGTGAAGAGTGACTTTTATGCCCTGGGGAGGATGCCGCATGTCATTGGCTCCATTGATGGGACACATGTGGCTTTGGTACCACCACAGGCCCAGGAGCAGGCCTACAGGAACCGCAAGCACTACCACTCGGTCAATGCACTGGTGGTGTGTCTTGCAGACATGACCATCACACACGTGTGTGCCCGTTTCCCTGGTTCAGCACACGATGCCTTTGTGATGAGGAGTAGTCGCATCCCCAGGATGATGGCACAGATGCAGAACCAGCGTGCCTGGCTTGTTGGTGTGTACTGACTTTGTGCCATTGTGTGTGATCTGATCTGTAGTATTCCGCCCACTTTTCCAAGTCAGCTAATGTGCACTTGTCTGTCCGTAGGTGACTCGGGATACCCCAACATGCCGTGGTTGCTGACACCCCTCAGGAACCCTGTGACACCAGCCCAGATGCGCTACAATGAGGCACATGGTCGGACCAGGAGAGTGATTGAGCGGATATTTGGTCTCCTGAAGAGCCGCTTCCGCTGCCTGGACAAGACCGGAGGGTCCCTCCCATATGCCCCTGTGAAAGTGTGCAAGATTATCATCGTCTGCTGCATGCTCCACAACCTGGCAGTGCGGAAGGAGTTGCCTCTCATCCAGGATGACAATGACCAACATCCGCCACCTGTGGAGGATCCTGGCCTGGACCACGATGCCAGTGATGATGATGATGATGATGATGATGAGGGTGATGTCCGCACACAGCTCATCACCAACTTCTTTAGCTGAATGTGAGTATCCTGAGGTGTCATGTCAATGATGTGAGTTGGCATGATATGTGTAGGTGGTGCTCTGGTGCTGTTGGAGTGTGTCCATGGGCTACTTGACTGGATGTGTGTAGCGATGTGTACTTACAGGTGGTCTGTACTCCCCAACAGTGTTGACATGCTAACTTGGTTCTGGGTGGGTATCTTGTAACATGTATTGTGCATGAGTTTTGCTGTTCTGTCCTGTTCTCCATTGCTTTTGACTGTGTGTCATTTCTGTCCTTCACAGGGTACTTTCAGATTCGTTTGGTCAACTGTGTCCACCGACGACGTGATTGCACTTCCAGGGTGGTAGCTGTTGTGTCCCTACAGGTGATGTGCGCCACACCCATGGACTTCCTTCCGTCTACAGTTGTTGACTGTGTGCCCGCTGCCAGGTGGGATTACCTTGCATCTGTAGTGGTTACGACATGTTGCAACTGTGTAATAAACCTGTGCTTCACTTTGTGATGTGCGTTGTCTGTGGTCACACATTTGACTGCCATTTGCTTACTGCACCTGTGGGCTACTTGACTACAACTGGGAATGGGTGTGGTGTCTGTGCATTGCACCGTCTTCCCTGGCAACATCAGTGTAGGCAATGAGTCAGATGGCCTAGGTGTGTATGTGTTGTGTAGCCCTGGTGGTGTGTCTCCCTCATATGTGTCACGTTGCCTTTACTCACATGCCTGTGTTGTACTTGCTGTTGCAGTTCGCATACACAGTGTAATTTTGCAGTTCATCATCCCCATAACAGCACCCACGTTGGAATCACAACAGAGGCAAGTATGGTGTATTAGTGTGTTTATTGTGATACATTTGTGTGAATAGTGCATAGGATGGGTAGTGCTGTACATAAATCTTGCAATCAGAAGTTCCTAGGTGAATTGAAAGTCCTGGTAGACAAAATCCCCAGTATCGGGGCCACAGTTGTCTGAGACATTGGTCCAACTTGTACTCCCCATGCAATGTGTGGGAGTAGTGTTGCCGTCAACAGGGTGAACAGTCTGTGCACAAAGGTGAACATCCAGAACAGGTTCAGGCTTCCTGGGAGTTGCGCTTGGCCATCGGACTCTCACTTGCCCCTCCTCGAACGACCCCTCTTCTTTGGGGGGCCCTCAAGTACAGGCTGCTGCGGTGCAGGGGACTCTCCGCCAGAGTCATCCTCCCTCCCTGTGGCAGTTGCAGTTTGTTCAGCACCAGATGTTGTTGGCATACAGGGAGGTGTGGACTGGTTGCTGTTCATCTGGCGGAGGCATTGTAAAATGTCCCTGTGCACCGCCGTCATCTCATGCAGTGCATCCCACTTGGACTCCACGCGGGACATGTGTGAGTCCACGCGGGACATGTGTGACTCCACGCGGGACATGTGAGAGTCCAAGCGGGCATGATGGGCAGCCTGCTGCTGTTTCATGTCTCTGAGGAGCCCCACTACCTGGCTGAGATCTCCGGTGCTGGACTGGTACGCATCAGCTATGCGTACCAGTTGTGGGTCATCATGCACACCAGCAACCTCTGCAAGCAGCGACCTCTGTCTCCCACCCCTCCCACCACCCCTGCCGACATGTGCAGTGCGTGCAGTGGCACGCACAGATGACCCTGGTCCACCTTGGGGGTTGGTGGTGGTGGTGGTGTCCATGGCCCCAGGTTGGTCCAGGGTCCCTGTGCTGGTGTTGCTCCTTGTTCTGTCCATGTCGGCAGGGATGGTATTTGTGGTGACAGTTGTTGGAGGGGTAGGTGCAGGGGGTGCAGCTGGTGGTCCTGCTGGTGCTACAGCTGGTGGTCCTGCTGGTGCTGCATGTAGACTTGCACCGGATGTGCCAGGTTGGTCTTCTTCGTCCGAGGAGGGCAGAGGCTGTACGACACCAGTGAGCTCCGCATCCTCTTGAGCCTGGGACTGGGACTCCTCAGCGTCTGCTGCTGTGTCCCCATCATCACCTGTTTTTGGGAGACACACACAATGTATGTTATGTTTCTGCAGGCATCAATGGTTGACACACCTGACAGTTGTGACTGTGCCTCTGGGTGCGGGCCTGTACATTGCATTGTCCTAAGTCGTCACAGTCAGGGGTTGATATTGGTGTGGCACATTGTCCTGCATTATTTGGGCATTTCTATGTATTTGTTGGGGTGTGAACATGGTCTGCATTGGTTGTATTTGGTTGACAGCCGGCCCTCCTTCCCACCCAGCCAGTCAGTTATCCCACCATGGACTGTGCTTGCATTGCAGGGAGTGGAAGTTGTCTCTCAGGATGTCAGTCAGTGGTGTCCTGCTGTTTGTTGGTGCACAATTGCCAGCAGGGCCTTGTACTCCCCACAGCAGTAGCCAGTCTCAGCCATCTTGTCAGTTGTTTTCCACTCCCTGTGATGTGCGCATGGTTCAGGGTGGTGTTGATGGGACAGTTGTGGGGGTGATCAATATCTGTGACTACCACTCCCATCATGCTATTGCCTCCACCCCACTTCCCAGCATGCCCATACTTACTTGCTTTTGTGGGGAGTTCAGTGTGTGTGGGTGTGAGGGCAATGGCAAGATGGCTGACAGTGGTGTCCTGCTGTTGGTTGGTGTCCAGTTCCCAGCATGCCCTTGTGCTCCCCACAGCAGTAGCCAGTGTCAGCCATCTTGTGTGTCCTTATGAACTCCCTGTGATGTGAGCATGGTTCAGGGTGGTGTTGATGGGCCAGTTGTGAGGCTGAGCAATATCTGTGCCTACTACTCCCATCATGCTATTGCCTCCACCCCCTTCCCAGCATGCCCATCCTTCCTTCCTTTTGACTCTGCTTCCCTGTGGGGTGGGCTGCCTGTGCTGACAGGATGGCTGGGAGTGTTGTCCTGGCAGTTGTTTGGCTGAAAGTCCCAAGAGTGTCCCTGTGCTTCACACGACATAACCCAGGGTGGAGGTTCTTTGTGGGATCTTGAGTTAGGATGTGTGGCATTGCATTCTCCCAGGTGGGTTATGTGGAGTATGTGTTGAGGGTGTGTGTGAGGGGAGGTGCTTGTGACTATGGTCAGTGGTGCGAGTCCTCCTTCCCACCCAGCCAGCCAGATATCCCACCATGGAACGTGCTTCCATTGCAGGGAGTGGAAGTTGTCTCTCAGGATGTCAGTCAGTGGTGTCCTGCTGTTTGTTGGTGCACAGTTGCCAGCAGGGCCTTGTGCTCCCCACAGCAGTAGCCAGTGTCAGCCATCTTGTGAGTCCTTCTCCACTCCCTGTGATGTGCGCATGGTTCATGGTGGTGTTGATGGGACAGTTGTGGGGGGGGCAATACGTGTGACTATGACTCCCATGATGCTATTGGCTACACTGACTTGGCCAGCATACACAGAATTCCTTCCTTTCAGTGGTCTTCACTGTGTGTTGGTGTTGTAGTGGTGGCTACATGTCTGAATGTGTTTGTTAGTTCTATTTGTGCCACTGCCTAGCTGTAGTTGTGGTTGTGTTTGTACATGTGATGGCACGGTTAAATGTAACTTTGAGATGGCATGTGTTGTGTTTATCTGACTGACATACACATTTTGGGATGATTCTGTTCTGGTTGCTGTGTAATTGCTATGAGTGCATGGTTTGACTCTCCCCTTGACAGTGATGTGTGTGTGTATTGTGGCAGAATATTGTGTACATTTGTTGTGTACTCACCAGGCTCTGGGATGTTCTCTAGTCCATATACGCTCACTGGCGGAAGGATGGCCCGCACCTTCTCCTCCCAGGGCCTGAGGTATACTGGCTTGGCAGGAGGGCCACTGCCGGTGTATTGGCTCAGGAGGTAGTCTTTCTTGAGCAGCTCCCGGACCCTCCTGCGCACGTCATACCACCTGTTCTGGATGTCGGTCTTTGTGCGCAGACATGGTGATTGTGCGTTCACCCTGTTGATGATCCTCTCCCACATCTTGGTTTTCTGGGAGATGGGGGTCTGTTGGACCAGTGTGCCAAACAGCTGTGGCTCTACACTGAGGATCTCGTCTACCAGGACTTCCAATTCACAATCTAGGAACTTGTGATTCTTCTTGGGGGCATGGTGATGGGTGGTGATGGTGAGTGATGTGTGTGTTGGTGTGCAGGTGAGGGTGTGTGGGTGTGTGTTTTGCTGGGTGTATGTGAGGTAGGTATTTGTTGGTGTGCTGATGGTGTGTGGCTTGTGTGAGGGATGAGCTGTGGGTGTGTGGTTGCTGTCTGTTGGGTGCTGGCAGTGGAATGACATTTGCAAAGGATCATGGTTGGGATTTGTGTCCTTTATATGGGTGGAGTTGTGGGTGTGTCTTTGTTCTCTGTCCCCACCCCACCCAAGTATTTATTGGCTTTGTAATTGCTTGTTTGGCCTTTTTTGTGTTAATTTTCCTTTGTACTGTCTGTGCATGTTGGAAACGTTCTTGTGACCGAGTCGGACCCTGCATTTGTCTCGTACGGTGTTCTCCGTTTCGTTCACGCTGTGTTTGTGCAGTTTTCTATGCTGCGTACGCGTCGGTCGCGGTGTTTTGTGTTACTTCGGCTCTGTTTTGTATGCGTGTCGGTCGTACGGCTTGTCCTCCGTCCGACTCGGTCGTGGTTTTCGCGCCTTGCATCGTACTTTGCGGTTTGGAGTTCGCGTGTACGTTTCGGTCGGATTTGTTCCGGGTGCGTGTCGGTCGGTTCGATTCGCGTGTTTTTCCGGCCGGATTGCTGTTTTCCGTGCGGCTCGGTCATTCGGCTTGGGTTCCGTACGTGTCGGTCGGATTTTGCACGCTTTGCATCGTACTTGGCGTGTCGGGCGCCACAGGTACGTGTCGGTCGGAATAAGTTCCGGCTCCGAGTCGGTCGGTGCTTTTTACGGCCCGAATCGGAATCGACCCCTTAGTCACTGGATTTTTGTTACTTTATGCTTTTGTTTCTGCAACTGAAGAGTCAAGAAATTTGCTTGTTAAAAGATAGCCACCAACTGCGAACCCTGCACCCGGATAAATGGCCTCCACCTGCATGAAAGCTAGAAACAAAATGGCACTCCAGCATGAGGGGAGGAAAGGGATGTCTAGATCTTCAATATGCCCTGCAACTGGGCCAGCGCTCCCATCACTTGAAGCTTTCATGCAGATTATTTTTTAAATTTTTAGACTTAATTTATATTTTTGGAAAAAGTGTAAACATTTATTTTTAATGGGAATTTTAATTTTTGCTGTAGGTTATTTAGCCATGTTTTTGAAAAATATTTGGAAATTTACTTTTTGACTTTTATAATATTTTAGTTGTTACTGTTTTCCTTTTGTTTTAGAATTGTATTTAAAGAAAATATATATATTTTATTTAAATAGTCATTTATTTGTTTTGATGTAACTTGGTAGTTCTTCTATGTATTGTGTCTCATAAGTCTAAGTCCCTTATTATGAGTACAAAGGTCCATCGGTCCGACGTACCTGTGCTGGCAGTCCGATGAAGGCCAAACTGCAGGACCCACTGCAGTATTATGATCAGACCACCACGTGGCCACGAGCACTCCCGGGATCAAGGATCCTACTGGACCAGCAGTATTTCACTGGCAGGAGTATGCTAGCCGTGCCGCAGCCAGCACCGCCTAGCATATTCGGAGTTGCCATTTCACCACCCTTTTCATGGCGGTGAACCCGTCATGAAAAGAGTGGCAGAATGGATTTGGGCCTGGGGTGCATGTGGGGGAGGGGTACATGTTGTGCCCCCCTGGATTTGTACCCTCCTTCCTGCACAGTGTGACATATGTGCCACACCATGTGGGAAGGAGCAGTCGGCGCTCTGACTGCAGCGGTCTGCATGATAGGCTCTTCTATGAGCCTAGCAGACCACTGCCATCAGACTGCGGCAGGACTACCCGCCAGACCATGGTTTAACTCCTAATCTAGTGGGCAGTCATATCATGGCTTTGGCAGTCCTACAGCGGACGGCGCTTTGCACCATCCATTGTAGGACCGCCAAAGTCATAATAAGGCCATATGTCTCTTGAATGTTCCTAATTGTAATACATTGGGCTAGTTTTGAGTGTCAATAGTAAATCTGAATTTGTTCTCAAATCAATGACTTAACACTATTTGGTGATGCTTGGAGTGACAATAGTAAATCTAAGACTACCTAAGTCCAACACTTTCCCCAATGTGGTTACATTGGGAGTTTGAATAGTAAAGCTTAGCCTCACTACCCCCAAGTCCTAGACATTCCCCAATGTGGTTAGGATTGATTGGGAAAAGTAAATGCACTCCTACCCCACAGGCCAACACTTTTCCAAACACTTTCCCCAGTGTGATAACATTTAGAGTGTGAAAAGTAAATCTACTCCCAAAGTTTAACACTGCCCCCCATATGTGTTTAAGTTTGGAGTGTAAATAGTAAATCTAGCTCCATCAAAGTCCAACCTGTTCCCCAATGAGGTAAGTTTAGTGTGGGGATAGCATATCTAACCCTACCACACACTCCCACTAAGGTCCAACACCTTCCCCAATGTGGTTAAGGATGGAGGGGGAAAAGCAAATCTAACCCTCCTGCCGCCTCAACATGGTTGCATTTGGAGTGGGACCAGTAAATAGAGCTGCACCCAAAGTCCAAAACTATCCCCAATGTGGTTACGTTTTGAGAGAACCAAAACCCTTCTAAGTGCAACATTTTAGGCAATGTGTCTATGTATAGAGTGAGAATAGTAAGTGTAGCCCCTCCCTGCCAAAGTCCAACACTATCCCCAATGTGATAACGGTTAGAATGGGAATACCCAGCCCCACATCCAACAGTTACTCTAATGTAGCTAAATTTGGAGTGGAAATAATTAATGTAAATTACAATAATGTACTGAATTTTGTTGAGTTGGTAAGTTTGGAGTTAATATTATTTATATTCTATAATTATTTATGTTCTATTCAACCAAAATAGAAACTTTTAAAAAAAACTTTTAAACATTGTTTTTAAAACACTGTTTTTGTAGTGCTTTTTGTTTAAAATAATATGCTACATTTTTTTAACCAACCTTCCTAAAGTTTGTACTCATATAAAAATATATATTTGCATACATGTTCTTGTTGAGTTCTTTTATAGCTACTATGTCAAGGGGTAGTGTTAGATTGCTAGTAAGGTTACTATTTGTATGTTAATGTGTCTTTTAGATTATAGTTAGTGGGTCGCTTTGTGGTGTTGTGTGAGGTGTGTCCGGTCGGCCTAATTCTGTTGAATCATATATCTATTTTTATTCTAAGAAAGGCTGTTATATCTGTATCTATTTTTAGGTATTGTGGCTTGTTTTAGTATTTTCGTGGTGTATGTTTCTTTTGAGGGTGTTTTTATGTGTTTTCTTTTACAGGTGTTTCTATTGAAGTCATACTTCTATTTTCGGATAGTGGAGGCGCTTAATTTCTTTTACAAGAAAAAATATTTGGGAAATTTTTAACAATGTATTTCATTTTTCGATTTTTGCAGCTTTCCTGAAGTATTTTCATGTATTCTTAGGTTTTGGATGGCTTCCCTGTGTTTGATATGGTATATTGGATGGACTATATTTTTTATATGCATTTTTGCATTTTGTTGGATCATATTTTGCTGTTTTGCACAAAGCATAATTGTGTGTGATGTTATGCTATTATATAATGCACTGGTTTTGATCTATGTGTGCTTTATATTATTGTATTTTAGTTGTGTTAATTGGGGAAAATATGATGTTTTTATCATTCTGAAATAATGTTTCTATTTAGTTTATCATTTTTTTCAGAGTGATAAAACTTACTTAATAATGGATGATTTATACAATTGTGTAGGTTTTTGTTCTTTAATTTTTTAACGTCGAGTGTTAGTGTGATTTAATGTTGGGTGGTTTTTATAGTAATGTAATTGCTATTATTTTAAGGGAGGAAAGGCCTTGGTTGTTAATTATTAATTAACATTTTGTGCATTTGTTTAGTTTTTTTAATATATTTGGTTTCAGTTATGTTAAGTATTGTTCTAGTCTTAATTATTGGTCGCATTGCTCATTTTTGAGTATTTCTAGAAACTGGTAGCTTCTTTGAAATATTCCTTGGAAGGAATTGTACCACCCTTCCACTGCATTATAAGTTTTGTCTTCTTGGGAAATGATGTTATCATAGAAATTCCACGATTAAATGTGAAATTTAAGTGGATGCTTGTGTCCTAATCAGTTCCAGTGACCAATCCAAAGGCCATATTTATCAAAATAAGATATCTTGCTCTGCTCTGCTGCGCTGCGTTACAGGAAAAGGGCAGGAATGCGCCATATTTATCACAATAAGGCGCATTCCTGCCTTTTCCCAGCACTGGTGCACAACGTGGTGCTTAGCGCCAAGGCAGGCACTCTTGCACCATGGTGCAGGGGTGCCTGCGTTGCAAGTCGGATTGTTTTTGTGCTGAAAGGGGCACCCTCCTGTACAAAAACAATCAGCTGAGGCATTTTCCTGTGCAATCCTTCAGCTGCTCTCATGCTGCATGAGAGCAGTGCCGAGATTGGCCTGAGCAGGCTGGTTTAACGCTCGCTCAGGCACAGGGAGTCTGTGCTGTTTCTCCAAACCGGCTGTGCAATACAGCTGGGTTGGATAAACCTAACTGCGCATGTCTGTTTGCCAAACAGACAAGCTCACATAGAAGTGCACATACCACTCTATTCCTCCTCCTTTCCATGGCTCAGCTCCACCCCTCCCTACATACGCTGGCTCAGACAGCATCTGAAAAATAAAACGATAATAAAATGTTGTTTTATTTTTCAGCTGCTGGCTCTAAGCCAGTGGGACGACGCTCCTCCACCATTGCAGAGGAGCCGCTGCTTACTTTGGTTGAAATGGTAGTAGCACCCTTATATTGCTGTGTGTGGGTCAACTTTTAGGATAGTTGAAATCATATCTTGTTCAAAATCAGTAATGGTTTTTGGGGATTGTCACAGTTTTTTATTTGATTTGTGTTAAGAGTGTGTTATAGGTTGCACTTTGCTTATTTGGCAGCAGTACATATATTAAAGGGACATTTGTGTTATGATATTGCCTAGGCCTGGGAAAAATTTATATTACTCCAGTGTAATTTGCAGAATTTCAGGAATTTCGCGTTATGCTTGTACCTGACTTCACAACATCTACAACATTATGCCACTGTGAGTAATTACTCACCATTCGCAGTAAAAATTTACCATAAACGGTGCCATTTGTGGTAAAATGGATCACAAATGCATGGGAACAACCCAACATGAGTGGTTGTTGTTCGCGGTGGTTTTGTTTAAGTGCATCCTCACAACAAATATTGATGCGAAGAAACATTTCACACTAACATGCAGCATGAAATTAGGGATTTGCATTTGCATAATTATGCATAACTTCACATAAATTTCATATAAATAAGCTAAACCAAACGACGCAAATTTCGCACAGCTCTAGTATTGTCTATGTATAGTGCATATTTGTTTAAATGTTTGTGAACATGATTTAAATATGCCATCCATAAACCATATGTTATATTGTATTAGGAATAATTAATTATTGTTAGCTGCATACACAATGATTCTTTGTCGTTGTTGTAATTGTTATACAGTAGTAAATCTTGGTTAGTATGTGCTATTATCAAATGTTTGGGGATTTGTATTTCTTCGAATGTTCTGGGTGCTCTTGATATTTCTCTAGTAAATCTCTTTGTCTACTTACTAGTCTTTTTAGATTTTCTATGGGCGAGAGTTGACTAGTTGTTTTTTTCAGGTACTTGGGCAATTATATTTTGAAGTCTAGTTCCTATAGCTCATGAGAGCTTGTGCTCACTTCCCTTAAGTCCTGCCATACATTCCTAACTTGACTTTCAATGACACTTGGAAGGTGATTTTGTTTCATTACAATTTCAACAATCTTCTTTGGTGGTGGCTCACCATATCAAGCACTGGAGTAATATTTAGTGCATTTCTAACCTGGAAACGGGACAGTAAGGTCAATGATGCATTCGTAGAGATCAGAAATGCCCTGCTGCGAGACGCCACCATGGGTTACTTTGGCGTACTTTGACTCCTGCGCAACACAGAGCTTATTGCTGATGCCAGTCCTTTGGGGTAAGGCGCAGGGCTGACACAGGAAGAGAGTCATGGTGTGTGGTGTGTGGGTCCCTATCGCATAGACCAGCAAAGCACTGACTGAAACAGAGACAAAATATGTTCAACTTGAGGGGGAGACGCTGACTATACGCTGCGTATGCATGATTTCCATCTCTACCTGTATGGGAGAGAATTCCAGGTGGGTACCGACCACAAGCCACTGGTTGCCCTACTTTCTGGTACCACCCAACATCCGCTGCCCTGGATCGAAAGGTGCACTATACAGTTGCAACCCTACAGCTTCACTGTCGTCTACCATAAACCCAGCCAAATGGAGCGAGGCGCTGAGTGAGCGAAGGCATTCATCAACAGCATTGCCCAAGATGCCTGCTCAAAGGCTATGACCCTTGAAGAAGAACGAGTGGAAGATTGCCTGCCTATAAAAGCCCATGCAAGCCCAATGACACCATTGGTAGAAACCTTTTTCTGGATAAAGCTAAGCTTTGGAACCTGACTGGAGAGTTTGAGACGAAGTCAGTTGCACAGATGGTGGTCTCATGCTCAGAGGTCAAAGACAGGTGGTGCCCCAGACACTAAGGACTGTGCCATGAAGCTGGCACATTCGGGACACTAAGGAGCTGTCAAGTAAAAAACGAGGCTCAGAGACAAGGTCTATTTCCCCGGCATGGACAAATGCAGTTAACGAAAGGATCTAAGTCTACCACCCATGCCAGATCACAGGAGGAGGGGTGCGTCCAGTGCCATTCATCACTGAAGACCCATGCTTGATACAATTGGACCAACATAAGTGCAGATTTTGGGAGCTTCCCTGATGGTCGATTGACCATGGTGCTGGTGGACAGTTACTATAAATACCCAGTCATCAAGATAAGATCCCCAACATCATTTGACAGCATTTGGCCTATCTTCGAGAAAGTATTTGCCACATTTGTTCTCCCATTGAAAATAAAGACTGACAATGGGCCTCCTTTTCATGGGGTTGATTTCAAGGAATACATGGAGGCACAGGCATACAACACCAGATGGGCCCGTCTCAATGGCCCTAGGCTAACTGCGAAGTGGAAAACTGCATGCAGACCTTGAAGAAGGCCTTCTGAATCAGGGTAGACCAAGGCAATAACCTTGAGTGGGGACTACACCAGTATCTGAGGGCTTATCGACACATGCCCCACCACACAGTGCTACCTGCCCCTATTGCTCTGATGTTCAAGCAACCTATCCGTGGCATTATCCTGGCTGGGGCCACATAGCAACCTGCTGCTTGCCAGTCAAGCTCTACGAGCAGAGCCCGCGGTACTCTTAGTTGGAGACCATGCCATTATCAAGGACCAGCATCTGGGCTGGAGATTCTGTACGCTATTTGAGAGAAAACCATGGCGAATACTGGATGCTAAGGGCACCATGGTGACTGCCATTCGAGGGGTGGAAAGAGTCACCACAAACGTTTTCTGGTTAAAGAAAGTGGCTAGACCAGAGGCCCTAGTGAGGAAGGAGCAAGGAGACCCAATGGAGAGTTGGGACCTGGAAATCAACCCCACAGGTCCGAATGAGGACAGCTCGAGCCTCCTCCACACTGCACCATGTGGTGAAAAGAAAGCCCATGCCCAAACTTTGGCTAAAAACACCAACAGCCTAGGGTGACATGCCAGAAAGACCTAAGAGGGTCAAGTGGTGAGCCTGCCAAGAAGCAAGCGGTACAACTTACTGTCTAACCCAGCTCGTAGTCAATCCCTTTGGACTGCTGCACAAGCCAATGTCCAGAAGCGGGTGTGCCCGCCAATTAATGTGGGAAAGTGTGTTGAGTGCCACCCAGTTTCTACCACCAAAGATGTGATACGCTACTCAGCTTGAGGCCGTGCGTGGCCAATAAAATAAATAAATTGGTTGTGGTCCACTCTTGGACACTCCTGTAACCTGCATCCAGTGTTTGTGGGTATCCTTGCAGCCTGCCTGTCTGAGTTGATTTGATTTGAGTGATTTGTAGAGCGCATAGCTGCCCAAAGGCTTCCCAGTGCTAACAGACCAATGCCGGAGCGGGATAGAAGTGGATTAGTAATACTGACGGAACAGCCACGTTTTGATTGATTTCCGGAAGGCTGCTTCCGTTTCCAGGAGTCTAGATTCCCATGGCAGTGAGTTCCACAGCTTGGGAGCTAGATGAGTTGTGGTTTAGTACAGTGGTGCCAGTCTCCGGGCTTCCACATGCCCTGGCTACACACAGCAGCTGAATCCTACACTTGGGCACTAGTTGCACACAAAGCAGAGATGAAGCAAGTGCGCAGGATAGCTGTTTTGAGTCCCCAGGAGCTCTGCTCCACCTCTGATAAAACTGTCAGCAGCCCCTTGTAAATAGAAATGACCAATTATTGCTTTCAATACTTGTTTCTATGCACTTCAGTGTTGTTATGAAACTGGAATCGAGGCACAGGTAGAGACAGCGATAAAACTCTAATCTGCTACTCTCTTTTTGAAGCAATCATTAGACCACATCATATTATCTAACTTGTAAAAAGTGATCCTGAAAAATGTTTTTCTCCTTAGTAAAATAAAATAAACTCCCTGGCTTCCCGACATACCTTAAACAAGGGTGCAGTTCCTCTCCGAATGCCACTCCTAATCATTGGTGTAACAAAACTTGAGGGGCCCCCTGCAAAGTACATGGAGGGGTCCCCCTCTGGATTCACTCAGGAGCTCTCAGGCCAGGGTGCTGGGGTACTGTGCTGAGGGGGCCCCCTGAAGCTCAGCTGCCCCCGCACTGTGTGGGCTGCAGGGGCCTTTATTACGCCACTGCTCCTAATCCAAACAGGGGCTAAGGTAACTCAAATTGCTTATTAGAGTTGCGACCCACTGGTGGGTCCTGAACCAAATTTTGGTGGTCAGTAAGGCCGAACAATAAATAAAGATGCCTTTGATTTCTGGTGTTTATCTTGTCTCATTTCCCATGCTTCTAAGACAGAGGTCAAATGTCTGACTGTGTCTTCGACAAATTGCTGCTTATTTTTTTAACATGGGGATTGGTGTTTACTTTTCTTTCTCTGACTGCAAAGCGAATGGAGGGGCAGATTTACAAGCCCCTTGTGCCTCCTTGCGCCGCCATTGCGTCACTTTTTTTGACGCAACGGCGGCGCAAACTATGCGGCCTATTTATAACGTGACGCATCTAGGGAGATGAGTCACGTTGTAAAGCCCTGCGTAACATTATAACTGCGTCAGGTATAATGTATGCAGGGTGGGCGTTTCCACTCAGGAAGGCCTCGTAAAAGTGACGCAGTGAAATCTACAAGATTTCACTGCGCCACTTTTAGGACGCCACTGCGTCAAAACCTTACGCCTGCTTGAAGCAGGCGTAAGGAGTGACGCAGTACAGTAGGTATAGGCCTCAAAATACATTGCTGGAGTTGAGTCGTGCTTGCGACACAACTCCAACAATGCGTGACTTTTGGGCCAACAGATGCGTCAGAATTTCTGACGCATCTGCTAATCCTTGCGCCATGGTGCGCCGTATTGTAAATACGGCGCATCCATGGCGGCGCAAGGACATTTGACTCTGGCGCAAGGAAACTGACGCATCTATGCAGATGCATCAGTTCCTTGTAAATCTGCCCCGGAGTTTTTAAAGTGAAGTATGTGACAATCTTGCTGGAGTACAGGGAGTGCGAAAGGAAAGGCTGTAGGATGACATTCATTTTCATTTCAACACACCACAAAGGTAAATACTTGTAAATAAACTGTATGATTCAATAGTTAGGAAAGTGAAAATGAAGCAACTTTTTTTGTAATTCTGAAGTGTGCTGAAGACAGAGATTTTAATAGGAACAAAACAAATCAAGACACTTTACTTGGTGATGCACAAATGATGCATTTTCACAGAAACCCGATTTCCACTCATTATCATTTGTGTGCAATATAGTTTTATCAGTAACACTATGTGCAAATTTAGTGGCCTGTAAATGACTATGCGCTACCACACAATGCTTTAGTTACAATAAAAAAACACCTGCCTCATGTCCATTAAAGCTGGTTGGGCCACGGAAGTTTGTCATTCTAAAAATTGAGCCGTGGTTCTAAAAAGTTTGGGAAGCACTGGCTTATTGCCATGGAATCATACCCACCACCCTTCTGAAACCCACTTGAGGGACATATATTCCCATTCTATTGCTCTACGGGGCTAAGACTGCATGACAGAAATACCCCAAATAAATGAAACAAAGTAACTAAGAACACACAGGCCAGTCTCAGGGTAAGGAAAACGAGCTAATAGAGTAAAAATCATGTTATTTCTTAAGATGCAGTGCTACGCTCAATGTAAGTTGCAGTTGCTAAACAATAAAATTGCATCATCGAAGACACAGGCCTTACAAATATGGTGCACTTTTGTACAAATGTAGGATTGCGGGGAGATTGGAAATTGCTCGTAACAATCAGCCCTGCCAAGTACCACGCATCAGGGGTTGAACTAACGCATTTTAGTGCTGGTTTTCGCATCACCGCATAAATACATTAGTCGGGCCTACAGAGCTCCCTGAATAGCTTTGGTGGATTAGCAGATTTACTCCCACATAATATTATGCTGGGGTTAATAGTACATGAGTGGTTGAACAATTGCAAAGTGACGGTTTCTTAATACAAAGCGTGAACTTGTATTCATAAATCATGGAAATCTCAGGTGTAAGTTCTAGTTACACATTTAAATATCTTTCTGAACTTGACCCAGAGAGTCTGAAAGGCTACTTCTGCCTGTTATTTCCACTGCATCATACTGCCAAAATATCAGCAGTTTTCCGAGGCATTTCCAAGGCAGTCTGCCCTTAGGAAACCTTCCACTTGTTTCCTGTGATAAAATGGGTTTAATGAGACAAGGTCAGCTGTGGGGATGTGACCTAATTCCGAGCCCCTGAAGGGGCTGACAGAACTGCAGTGGTGACCTGCTTTCACAATATTTCCAAGATCTAACAATCCCTTCTTTTTCTTCTTGTGTCAGCTGTGCCCACATTATTAAAATATATATATATATATATATATATATATATATATATATATATATATATATATATATATATATATATATATATATATATATATATATATATATATATATATATATAAATCACTGAAAAAACCATAGGTTTCAGGGACGTTATAGTTAGAAATTATCATTTAAAAAACCTTAGAAATTCACTAAAAAAAACATAGGTTTCAGGGACGTTATAGTTAGTTGGACATTTCACCCATATAAAACCAGAGAAATTCGGCTATTATAGTTAGTAGAGCTAACTATAACTCGCGCCCCCGCAATGCACTGCTGATGACGTCACATATTACATCACTCATGACATGCTCAGTGACATCACTCATGACATCTCAAATGACATCACTGATGACATCATTCCATGCCGTGCTGGAACTTCCTTTGACGTTCCCATTGCAGTGCCTTTTTTATAGACACCGCCGTGGGAGCGTCAAAGGAAAAGCCCGCAATTACTTAAAAACTCATAATAGGGCTGGCGGTCACCACACGGTCCCGCCGCCGCACCGTCAAACTCGTAATAGGGCCCTAAGTGTCACATATTTGGCAGTTGAATGTCACTCATATCCGCACTGAAACCATGGAAATGTCACACATAAGCAATGTGGAAGCTTGGCTGCAATGTCAGTTATTAGTGTGTGCAAAAACCACCTTGGCGCAATTGCCATTTTACAGTGTTGTTTATGCTTTTTCTGCCTGTTTTATTCCTTTGAGCTAAACAATGGGGAATAACGACCTAGTCGAAAGGTCATTGGAAGAAGAATTGCCAGCTCTTTACAATTTAGTGATGGAGAAAGGAGCTTTGCAAATGGCAGAATTTAAATTTCAGGCTTGGAGCCAGTAAGTAGAGTTGTCGTTTGCACGTGTAAGGGAGCACACGCCTCACTGTCTGACACTGCTCTTGAGCATATCCTACTGCGCTGCCGAGAAACAAACACTGAAAATACAAATGGGTACTTCTTAAAATGTCACCAGATCTATAAAAGCACCCCAGGCACTCTTTAACAATCTCACTTGGAAAGCAACGAAGATCAGCAGCGAAGTTTATCATGTGAACAAGAAGCTAATGCGTTTGTTAAAAGACATTTAATGCACATAAACAAAGGTAAACAATGCTCATCAGGGAAGCGTTATGCAAACGAATGAAAACAATGCATAAAAAAAGCTTCTATTCAGGGCAAGGCAGAGCACACCACAGGAACGATGATATCTAAAGTCAGACAGAGCATGCAGGGTACACATTTGAACATAAGAAGGCACCACCCACAATGAAGCAGTAGAAATACCTGCTGCTGGGGAGGGGTCTTGGACACCTGGAACTCCACGGGGCACTAGGACCACGAGGGTTCAAGAGCCTTCCCCGGCTGAGGCTGCAGCAACGCTCTGGTGCTGAGGTGAAGTTCACAGACCAGGACTTCTTCAGGAGATAAAAGTTACAAAACTGGAGTGTAATTGTGGCCCGGGAGGGTGCAAGTCTTATGAGGTTTTCAGGATATCCACGCGGTAAGTGTACATATAATTAATCATTTACTGCTTCTGTGATTATCTTGAAAACCTAGCATTGCTTCAACACTCATGTACCAACCGTAGTCTTCCTTGGGGTGACCAAATAGGCCTTTTCCAAATCTTTGGCTTGTAGCGGCATGCCAGAACCCAAAGAACTGCACTAAGCTGAAAGTCATGCGTAGATGAAGTCCCACCCACCAGCACAAACACCCTAGACTGTGCACAGGGGCAAGCTTGGCTGAAGTAAAGCTTCCATATTGTAAGGGTTCGGGCAAGAGGCGGTGACTGCCATAATTTCCTTCAAGGATCATTGATGTTTCCAAACAACGCTAGACATGAAGAGGACGTGAGGATTGAAAGTGGACATCCGGGATGTGTCTGGGTATTTACACCGAAATTATGTTCATGTATTATACTATTAAATTTAAATAAAAGCTCTTTTTGATATCTTCCTCCTCCCGTGGTGGTTTCACTATTAACCCTTGTTATGCACTGGTTATGTTTTTATAATCCGTGACTTTTTGCACTTATAGAGCTAAACAGGCAGAGAACCCCTTCTTTTGAGTAAATTGTGTACTTCCCCCTGTTGGGTCTCTACCTTCATTTAAATCAGGGGCCCCCTCCTTTTGAGCGGTTGTTTCTTCCCAGCCCTGTGCTGTGGGGGTTGTGTCCTTTGACCAATTGGTCTTTTTGTCGGAACTTGTGCACTTTTGTTTATATTATTGTTACCTTCTTTATATATTACATTATTTGTTGTTATTTTTTTGTTTATTTCGAGACTCGTTTGTGACCCACCAGACTTTATTCCTCCCATTTGTTGATTTTACATATTATCTTTCTCCTAGTATCATTCAGCTTCGCTGTGACTTCATCCTCTTCTCTGCTCATCACCTCTAGCCACTCCTTCCATGTCGACAGAAAGCTTTAAAATCTTTGACTTTTCCGACGAGGACCTTGCCCGACTGTTAGGACGAGCCCCGGGCAATGATCAGCTTTTTACCCTGTCCAAAGGACTCAGTGAGGAATGGACCAAATTGTTTAACCTAAGGAAAAAATCCAAACGCACCGAATCTCACGCCAACTTTATGCTTGAGTACCTAAAGGCAGGCACTATACCTATTGGTCTCAGGGTCCGAAATATCCCGGGTCTCTTTATCGAAATCAGACAGTTCCTGGAGAAATGGGCACTTATTTCCAACAGATGCTCCAGGGACTGGATGATATTGATTATTGAGACGGCAAGGGAGGTAGTGGATCTATTGAATAAAGAAATCCAAGAGCTGGAGGAGAAACTCAAACAGTCGAATAGTGTGGAGGAGGGCAAAAAGAAGCTTGAGGAAATCACTTACGAGTTGGACTCTTTTGCGAATATCTTCTTAAAAGGAAGACTGAAAAACTCAGAAAAGATATACGTTTGTTCACCCAAGAACAAACTTATCCTTATCTATCTGAGGGTTTCTATAACTCTAACAGTGATAACCCTACTAGTAGCAATACCGCCAACTGGGGATACCGACGTGTCACTACTTTCTCAGACACTACTGACTCTGACAGTGAAGGCCCTTCATATCAGAACTACCAACCTAGATTCAACTCTGAAAGGACCCCCTCAGAGAATCGTTTTTCAGGCAACCGAAGGGGCAACTTTCGCCCCAGATATCGGAACCAACAACAGAGAGGGTTCCAATCGGGCCTAGATCAACAGAGAGGGTTCTTCCCCGGCCGGGGACAAGCACAAAGGAACCGATTTGAGGAACAGGAACCACCTCAGAAATATATTCAGACACGCCACCACCAGTACTGGCGAACATAAGTACCATTCCTATTTTCAATCTGTCTTCCAGTACCATTGACCCACACGCAGAGACTCTCCTTGCGAAAGGACTCTCGTTTGTCCCTACCACCTATCTTAACAAATTCAAACTGATCAGGGACATGCATTCCTTCTTTCGCAAGGTTAGACTAAAGAAGTTTTTCCAAAACAGGACCGTTAACACCAATGAAGACAATAGATCTGGTCTCAAACCACCGTCCACTTTCAATCCAGGGAACGACCTGGTTGGATTGGAAGTAGAAATGTTTGAAAGGGCAGTTCTCAACAAGATTAAAAAAACTATCAAATACATCCCCAAACCTTCTTTTAACATCACAAGTGAGGAGAACACTGCCCTAAAAAGACTTAAAGACGACGCCGCCTTGACAATCAAACCCTGCGACAAGGGGGGAGGGATTGTGATCTTTGATTCCAACAAATACAGAGAAAAAATGGACTGTTTACTCGGTTCACCTAGACATTACAAAAAAATTATGGTTAATCCTGAACCAAAACTCAAACTGCGAATCCTCCAAATAGTGGAGGCGGCGGTTGAAAGAGGAGAGATCTGCCAAAGTGAAGCTGAATTCTTAACACCCTCATTCACCCGCATCCCCATTATTTACGGGGTCCCAAAGACACACAAAAATGAACTAGATCCCCCCTTAGACCAATTGTTTCCACCATCGGGGCGGCCACCGAACCTTTGTCCAAATATGTGGACCGTTTTTTACAACCTCTTGTGTCTCTGCTCTACCATCCTATATTAAGAACACGGGCCACTTCATTTCCAAAATAGAGGGTCTCCCTTATAACCAACAGAATGAAATCCTTGTCACTATGGACCCTGAGTCCTTATACACTAACATTCCCCAACAGGAAGCCCTGAGGGTCATCGAGGACATAGTTGAGGCAGAACTTACTCTGACCAATTCCACCTTTATCCTCCAATGCCTCAAGATCGTTCTATCTGAAAATTTCTTTGAATTTGAGGGCTCCTTTTTCCATCAAATTCAGGGAGTTAGCATGGGTGCGGCATGTGCCCCCAGCGTGGCCTGCCTCTATATGGGGCATTTTGAGAGCCTTAACATATACAACAAAGTGGCCCCGTTCTACAAGAACGTACACTACTGGTCACGCTTTATAGATGATATTTTTTTCATCTGTCGTGGCGACCAGGACACTCTGGACGAGTTTATCACGTGGATAAACCTAGCGGACCCCAATTTGAAATTCACCACACACACCAGAACCCATAAGCTTGAGTTCCTTGATGTGTGGATTGAACATGCCGAGCTCCATCTCACGGTATCATTATACACTAAACCCACATCCAGGAACACACTCCTGCACTTCAATAGTTTCCATCCCAGATGCCAAAAGCATGGAATCCCATTCAGTCAATTCCTACGTCTCCATAGGAATTGTACTACCATCAAGAACTATTTGAATCATGCAGAGACCCTCAAAGCAAAACTAATAGCGAGGGGGTACCCCCACAAACTTGTCAAAGATGCCCTCAAGAGGGCGAGATACTATGATCGCCACACCATGTTCCAGCCTAAACAGAAAGATCAGCCTGACCAACTGGTGTGCGTCACTAAACACTCAATGTTCGACAACAAAGTGCGTCAAATTATTAATTCCCAGTGGCACCTTTTGAATTTGGACTATCCCTCACCACAGTTAGCCAAACCCCTCTTTGCCTTTAAGAGGAATAAAAACTTGAGAAATATGCTGGTGAGGGCCAAAAGACCTGAGAAGATGACCTTAATTCAAAGATCTATCACCGGGGGACAGCCCGTCAAAGGTAATCATAAATGCGGTTCATGCCATGCGTGTGCCAATGCGATAGTTAGTGACCGAATCTGCATTAACGAACGTACCGTATTTTTAAACGAAATGACCAACTGTCGCTCATTGAACATCGTGTACGTCATTTTATGCCCATGCGATCTGGCATATGTGGGAGAAACAGGAAGAGAATGCAGAACCCGCATTGGCGAGCACAAATCGAACATCAGGTTGCTCAAATACACTGCCCCCCTAGTTAACCACTGGGCAGCGGCAGGACACTCTGAAGGAGACCTACGTTGGTCCATATTGGAATAGGTTTGTCCTACTCCAGGTATGGATACCACCGCGATACGCAATAAACGCGAATTATTCTGGATGTTTTCCCTCAACACTAAAGATAAGGGATTAAATGAGAGGCTCCAATGGGAAAATGCCATTTTGTGACCTTTTCATCGTCACTTTCCCACCTGGAATGCTTGCTGAATCTTCATCCCCAGTTATCTTTTGGCCATCTATATTAGGTACCCGATTTTTCTGATCCTGAGTTCGTATTTTTGTCTATTTGTTCCTTGTTGTTTGTTACATTGTATATTTACACTTCCATCACGCGATGGTACCATCTCGCTGTGTTTTTAATTTTGTCATGCCACGATTATCGTTATTATTATTTATCAGAGACTCCTAGCCCTTTTTTCCTATTTCTTTTCTTTGATATTCTCAGTTTTGATCCCTCACGTGTCTCATCAACCCATTTCTTCTTCTCTCGCCTATCCGGCGGGCGGAGACTCTCTCTCCTGCTCCGTCTCCATTTGATCATTACATCACCTGACTACCTCGCTTAGTCAGATGTCATCGGAACGTGACAGCGATTGGCGGCACCGGCCGTCCAAACAGATTTAAATCGGCCCATTTTCTGTTGCTCCCTGTTCGTGCGGAGCTTTGACATCGGTCCGACCATCATGCCGCCTTCTTAACATGATATCCGGCCACTCGGTAAGTTTAACGGCGCACCGCAGCGCATTTTCCCCTGCTGCGATCCATCATATTCACCTGATGGTTCACTTTCCCCTTTGTTTATTCTTTTCGCTGCAGAACGCGGAGCTGGCTACATTCTCTCCAGTTCCTTCCGTAGCATCACCGACGGGGCGAGCTGTCCTTTACCTAGATTGATACTCTGCCAGGAATTCCTTTTCGGATTGAGGTAGGACGTTGATCGCATAGCCCACTTTTACCTGCACACATGTCCCGACTCCGGGACAGCTAGATCGGCGCGCCACCATTCGGCTTTGCAAGCGCCAGCGGTTTATGTAATTTTATCTATTCCGCACCTAGGAATTTAGCCGACTACCTCATCAGGGACCTTTTTATTTGAATCATCGATCTCAACCTGTGAGTTGGTGGCCTCCTTACCCCATTAATTGCTTACGGCTGCAGCCCCAGCCGCCCTGCTACGCTTTCCACGTTTCTCCATTGTCGCCTACCGCGGACCCGATAGCAACAGTATCCATCTAAACGCACACATTGGACAATTGGTGAGCCTACTTATCTGTTGTCAGCTTTGTTCGCTATATCCCCTTATCCATTATTTATTACTCCGTCTGTTCGTTCTGTTTGCCTTATCTTGGTGTATGTTACATTCATTTCTCGCACCTTTACAGGCTTAGGGGCCAATTCCGATCTCAGCCGGTAGGGCTCCGAATCGGAGTCGGCATTACCGGATCCGATTCGGAGCCCTGTTTCCCGACCGAGTCGGACGTGCGTCCGGGCAAGCGAGTACGATGCGAGCGTACGCGAAATCGCCGACCGACTCGTTCGTGGGACCCAACCGCTCCGACCGACTCGCACGGACACGACTCGCACCGCGCAATGGAGACCTTCCCCGGCCGGGTAAGTACGATGCGCGCCTCGAGCAGTCCGACTGACTCGCGCCATCCGGCTCGAAAGAGCATACGGAGCCGCACTTTGGGGGTCCGTGTCGGACCCCCCTGTACGCCTAGCCGCGCGAGTCGCACACAAGGGGGACCCATGGGTCCCCCCTACCTGTGCATGTACGGCGCGACCCGCTTCAACGCGTACCCACTGTCGGGGGCGCCCTTGTTCGCCTCGCACCCATTGAGTCAATGGGAGCCCACGTACGCGTTGTACGACCGGATCCCATTGACTTCAATGGGAGTCCGACCGAATCGAGTCCGATAGCATGCGAACGCATCGTACTCGTTCGGTCGGACTGCTAGGGTCCGATTCGGTCGGAAATCTCTCCGGGTCCGGCTCGGTCGGAGAGATTTCCGATCGGAATCGGCCCCTTAGTGTTTGTACATCTCGACCAGCATCTCTTTTCCATCCACCTATCGCTCGTCTGTTGTTAAGGTAAAAAGTGAGTGTGTAATGATCCATAACTGATCACCTCCTTTGGTCGCCTTTTGCATTATTTGGTGTTTGCTTTCTCCAGTTCTCGCATCTTTACAGGCCCAGTGTCTGTACACCTCGACCAGCTTTTCTTCTTTTTCACTTTCTAAGCGCCCGTCTTCTTGCCAAGGTAAACAGTGAGGGTACTATGATGGCTTTCCTGCTGCACCTCTCATTCTTATTCCCACTGTCCCTTTCCTCATTATCGTGCAGTCTGTTTGATCTTATCACTCATAACTATTTGTAGTTTGGGTCTGTTCTTCCCCTGCTATCTCCCTTTTTTATTGATTTTTTTGTTTGATTGTTTTCACTGTGGGATCACCACTCCAGTATATCCCCGGAGATGTCTGTTCACCCGTTGTGTTTTCTTCGTCTGTGCACAAGTTCTTAACCGATTGATCACCCAGTGCTTTGTGAACCACACTTGGTAACATGTGAAACCATCCCCAATCAAGTGAAATGTCTGCCTGCTTTTCATCCCCTAATGAACATATTTAAACATGTACTTTGGATTTATGTATGTATAGTAATATCAATTTCTGTTCTAGGCACATCCCACTGTTTTTATCTAGTTGACTCTTGCGCCCTGAGGAAGGTGACGCCCACATTGGGGTTCAACAACGAAACGCGCGTCGGCGCTGGATTCCACTTTTGGAATATTTTGTGACAGAAAAAATCCCCCCATTTGTCGATCAAGAATGTTTAATAATTTATGAAAATTTGTTCTTATTTATTATCTTACTGTGTTATTGATTGTTATTGATCTGTCTATTTTGATTTGTTTATTTCTTTTTGAGGCTCGTTTGTATTGCTTTGTTAGGCCTCATGTGCAACCTTGGATTCTTATGGGGGGGTCTTCATCTATGTACATATTGATTATATTTGAGTGAATGTCTGATACTGTTAGGCGTGTGAGAATGCGAGTATATGGGAAGGTATGTTTGAGGTTTGAGTGAATGCGTCGTGGGATGTGTCTGGGTATTTACACCGAAATTATGTTCATGTATCATACTATTAAATTTAAATAAAAGCTCTTTTTGATATCTTCCTCCTCCCATGGTGGTTTCACTATTAACCCTTGTTATGCACCGGTTATGTTTTTATAATCCGTGACTTTTTGCACTTATAGAGCTAAACAGGCAGAGAACCCCTTCTTTTGAGTAAATTGTGTACTTCCCCTGTTGGGTCTCTACCTTCATTTAAATCAGGGGCCCCCTCCTTTTGAGCGGTTCATGCTCTCGTTACAGCAAGACTAGATTATGGAAATGTGCTGTATCAGGGTACAACCAAAAAGGACTCCATAAACTACAATGTATCCAGAGCGCAGCAGCTCGCTTGGTCTTGAGTCTGCCGAGAAGGGCATCCTCAAAGAAAGCGTTAGACTCACTACACTGGCTGCCCATTCAGAAACGGATCTCTTTCAAGGCACTATGCTTCTGCCACCGCATCGTGCAGGGCAAAGGCTCAATCTACCTGCGGGACCTTCTAACCCCCTATAATCCTGAACCGCATTTTAGATCCACCGGGACTCACCTGGAGAAAGTTCCCAGGATAAAGAAAGCACGAATGGGTGCGCGTTCTTTTGGCTACTTGGCAGCGAAAAGCTGGAACACCCTACCCCTGGCCCTCCGTGAAGAACCATCAGAGAGCCTTTTCCGTAAAAAATTTAAAACATGGCTCTTTCAACTATGAGGGGCTCTGGCGCCCCACGTTCTTTGATGGGCTGATTTCCGGAGTTGTGAGATAGAGCAATTAGCGCAGGGACACACCAGTGGTGTTACCAGGCGCACTATAAATGCAAAATAAATAAATAAATCAGGTTTTTTTGCTTTCTCTGTCTCGTGTTCATTTTCCCTTTTTCCGTTTATTTTCTTTTGGGTTATTACATTTATTTAAGTTTATTATTTGATAATGGCAGGTAGGAGAAATCACTGTTTAACTTAGGGAAAATTGTCAGTCGTGGTGAATGAAATTATTATAGTAAAGCCACAATTGTTTGGTGCCAAAGTAGAACATTCAACTATAGCTCAGAAAAGACAAATGAGGGCAAGGTTAGTTGGCAGAGTGAATGCGCAACTTGGGCACACAGGAAGAAATTAGAAAGAGGTGGAATGCCCTATGGGGAGAGTGCATTCCCTGGCCTCCAAGCATGACCTGGAGGCCCAGAGGACTGGTTGTGGTTCTCCCAGCCCCCCTTAAAACTATATCGCTGGGAGGAGAAAGTTTTGCAAATACTACGTCCTGCAGGCTTGACAGGAATCCCTGGTGGAGGGGAGACTGGTAATTTATACTTTTGAATTTGCCACTAAACCTAAATGTCGTTTTTGCTTTTAATTTAGATGTTGCTAATGTGTTTTGCACCTTTTCTAAACATATAAACCTATATAATAAGGTGCCTGCCACCGGGTGCAGGGATCAACAGGGAGGATCCATAGGTGCCCCCTAGGCTGCCAACCGGTGTCCTTGCACTCATGGGGACCCTGCTGGGGGCCCCCAAAGTGGGATTTCCACAGACTTGCTGTGTCGGAAAGGCCGGAACAGAAAGGCTGTGGGAATCTTCCATCATAATCCCTCAGCCGGAAAGAGCCACCCAAGGGATTGATGGAGGATTTCCGAATGGCAGCTGGGCTCTCCGAGCCCTTCGGAGGCCATTCGGAAATCTTGTTCGGATTCCTTTCCAACCGACCCCATCAAAATGGGTCGGTAGGAAAGGAATCGAACGGGACATTTCGATGCAGTCGGAACAGCTCCGACCAACGAATGGAGCTGTTTCCAACGCATCAAAATCGGCCCCTTGGTTGTTTAATTTTCAAAAAATTTCCCTGCTAGGCCTTGGGATAGTTTATTTAACATTTCTTCTTTCTACTGTGTTGTGCTGAATGTTTGGTATATTTTATGTATACTTTCTAATTATTGTTTCATTTCAAGACATCATTTTATCAGCTTTTTAGAAGTAGCTTTGTGTGTAATTTACACTGTTTTTGTAATTAATTATAATACTACTGAAAGGTATAATAATTATATTAATTTTCTTTTTCCTTTTAGTTTGCTTCATGTTTTTCTTCAAACTCATTTGATGTATAATCCAAACTTTAAAAAAATTTTTTTTAATGTATTCTAGGTCCAACACCCAGAGTACGTGGACAACCATCTGCCACTGCTAATGATGATACCTCCACTCCAGACCAAGAACAAGCCTTCAGTGAGGAATCCACTCCTGCAAGTCCAGATGATAAAGAGGAAACTGGTCCATCTGGCCTGCTTGGGCAGACAGCTCCAGTGAGTCTCACACCTACACCTCCCACCCCAGCTACCACAACTCAGCCTCTGGATACCTCCACATCACGCCAATCTTGTGCCCCCCCAGTGCAGACTGCTGTTGATCCAACATCCATCACCACCTCCAGTTCAGCCAGGAGCCAGTGGGAACTTCTTGAAGTGGTGTGAACTTCCCGTAGCACACCACTGAAAGTTGGTTGTGATATTCCACCAGATATTGCTGCAGTGTATTGGAATGATCATCCCTCGGCCACAAAATGGAGTACTGCCATTATTTTCACTATTGGCGTTATTGATGTTGGATTCCTATTGTGAGGCAGAAGAACTGGTTCCAGCTGATGACGTAAATCAATAATAGTTTGCCTATTTAATCTGAATTGTTTGTTTGTATCCCATTCTACCATGGTGGCAAGGTCCGAAAATGGTCTCATAACTTGAGCCTGTCATCTTCTCACTCTCATTGGGTTCATACGTCTGCATTTAAAATTTAAAAAATTGTTATAAATTTTGCAAACATATTTTTGAAATAAAACACAAATTTCATTTCTTTTTCCCAAAAATTATTTTTAATACATAATTTTACACCACATTTATTTGTGATGATGTTTTTAAATTACATTTATTTTTAAAAAACATGTAAATAATACATTATAAATGTATTATTTACACATTCTTTAAAAAAAAAAAGTTTATTTCTAAAATTTCGTCAACGTAAGTATAAACAAAGCTGTGCACCTATCACATTTAACCACAGTAATGCACTACATAATACATTTTTGGCAAAACAAATTAATAAGATTAACATATTGTATATTTAAACAAACTATCCACCATTTTGAGTGGTGGTGATACACTTAACATTCACAAACACACCATTCAACAATCTAAAATTGCGGAAGCCTCACCTCGCCATCAGGACATTTCCAATTAGATGGAAGTCGGTGGAAGTTTAAGCGGTAGTGGGTGTAAAACTCCATGACGGACACTGCCATAGGCTAATGTGTGAGAAAGCAATGTACCAAAGCCAATGAATGTGTCCATTTCCGTTGACGATCTCGCATGTCATGTAGATGTATGCAGCGTTAAAAAAGCTCACTTGCCTCCTAACAGTGCCACCAAGAAAACCTCCTCAACTGTTGTTGCTGTTTCCTAGCTCTGGGAGCTACAATGCCTGGCAAAGCAGGAGACAGGGCCCCAAACTTCTCATCAGATGAGCTGGAGATGCTGACTAATGAGGTCCTGTCACTGTACAGCAAGCTGTATGGCTTACAAGAGGAACAGGTACAAATTTCAAATGGAAATGTAATTATGACAAACTTTTTTTTATTTAAACACAGGCTAGAATGTTCCTTTTAGTTCCTGAGTGAAGTTTAGTGATTGGAGTGAAGTTTCTGTTTATTTTTATATACATAGAAACATTATGGTGTGTATTGTTTAGTATGTGTTTTGTGTTTGATGCCCTCTTTTTTGGTGTGTATTTTGATATATATATATATATATATATATATATATATATATATATATATATATATATTATCTACTGGCGGTCGCCAGTAGATAGTTATAGTTACAACCTATTATCCATAGGAAATCCGCGACATTCTATTTGAAATAACTCTCTTGCCGGTTGACGTATCTTCGCAAAAATTTCAAACTTTGTGGCCCGCTCCGGTCCGCCTCCTACCCTGAAAGTCTCGGGGGATTCGTCAGCGGGGGCCGAGAAAAAGGGGGTCCCAAAACGCGTTTTCCCATGCAATTTTCCATAGGAAACTTTAGACACGGCTACAGCCCGAACTGCTGAACGGAATTACACCAAATTTGGCAAAGAGGTAGTTCTTGGTTCAGAAAGAACCCTTTTTGTTAAATGGTGTAAATCCGTTCAGTAGTTGCTGAGAAAATGAAAAGAAAAAAAGATAGGTATATCTAGGGCCGCGGATCCTCCCGAGCACGAGCTTTATGTTAATTGGCTGTCAACACTCCAAATCAGGAAGTGTTGGCAGCCATTTTGTCCTCGGTAGAACCGAGGGACAGAAACAAGTGCGCAAAGCGCACAAAGGGGCAGGGTAGAAACACCCTGACTCCCTAGGTCTGCTCAGGGGGTCCCACAAGGACCCCCTGGGCAAAATATTATTTTTTTTTTTAAAATCGGCAGGATGCGCTCAGGGAGCGCGAACCCTGCCGAAAAAAATCGAAGCGCGGTCTCCCGCGCTCGATAGTCAATTGGCCCCGGGTGGGCCAAGTCCCGGGGGCATGCTGGGGGGTTAATTTTATGTGTGGGGGCCTCTAAGGGCCCCCAAGCCCCGGGGACCACCACCCCCGGGGCTTTATGGATAATGGTGCGGGAGGGCTCTGAGCCCTCCCGCAGCCCCGGGACCACCACCTCCCGGGGCTTCTTTTTATATTTGAAAAAACTGTGTGGGGGCTCCAGCCCCCACACGCCCGGGACCACCACCTCCCCGGGCACTAAGAAAAATGAAAATGGGGGTCCGTTTTGGACCCCAAGCCCCGGGACCACCACCTCCCGGGGCTTTCTCGATGTAGGGAGGGGGCCGCGCGGCCCCCTCCTGGAGCCTGTGGTGGCCCTGGGGACCGCCACCCCCAGGGCCGGCTCCTGCAGTGTCCCGGGTGCCTACCCCGGGACACTGCTGTTTGCAATGACAGGACGGGAGCCTCGCGGCTCCCGTCCTGTCATTGCAAACTTGCTTTGGATATTGGAAGAGAGAGCAGGAAACTTGCTCTCTCTTCCAATATCCAAAGCCGATTGCTTTCCACATGGGGAGCTGCATCTTAGCAGCTCCCCATGTGTAAAGCAATGCCGGCTCCCGTGGGGGAGCCGGCGGGACTGTGGGGGATTGGGGACCCCCACAGTCCCCAACGAGAGGCCAGGCCCCGGGGATGGGGTCCCCGGGGCCATAAGTGGCCACGGAGGGGGCCACGCAGCCCCCTCCCCAAAGTAACAAAAAGTTAAAAAAAAAAAAAGTGCAAGACCGGCCCCGGGGATGGGGTCCCCGGGGCCTTAAATGGCCTGAGGAGGGGGCCACGCAGCCCCCTCCAAATAAAAACAAAAGAGGCCATGCCCCGGGGATGGGGTCCCCAGGGCCAATACAGGCCCAGGGAAGGGGGCCACGCGGCACCCTTCCCGTTTTTTTTTAATTTTAATTTTAAAAAGGGTAAGGCCCTGGGGGATGGGGTCCCCAGGGCCTAAAAATAGGAAAAAGGAAGGGGGCCACACGGCCCCCTTCAGGGGAAAAAAAAAAACGATCGGGCCCGCAGGCCCTGCCCCTTCCTTCACCACTCTGCAAACGCGCCCCTGGCGCGTTTGCAGAGGGGGAACAATTCCCCTTGAATACTGGGGGTCCCTGAGGCCAACTAGCCCACCAGGAACCTCCAGTATGGCCAGGGGCTGCCTTGCAGAGAGGTGTACAGAGGCCACGCCCCTTTTACACCTCTCTGCAACGCAGCTCTGTGGCGCTTTTGGAGGAACATGGTGGGCTAGTTGGACTCCAGGGACCCTCAGGATTCAAGGGGAGTTAATCCCCGACTTAAAACGCGCCACGGGCGCGTTTGCACAGTGGTGAAGGGAGGGGCGGGGCTTCAGGTGACATGTGTGCAAACAGGCCCCGTGGCGCGTTTTAAGATGGGGAATTAAATCCTCTTCAATCCTGAGGGTCCCTGGGGCCAACTAGCCCAACAGGTACGTCCAGAAAGCGCCACAGAGCTGCGTTGCAGAGAGGTGTAAAAGGGGTGTGGCCTCTGTACATGTCTCTGCAACGCAGCCCCTGGCGCATACTGGAGGTTCCTGGTGGGCTAGTTGGCCCGTAGGGACCCTCATGATTCAAGGGGACTTAATCCCCCAACTTAAAACGCGCCACGGGGCGCGTTTGCACAGATGTCACCTCAGGCCCCGCCCCCTCCCTTCACCATTGTGCAAATATTCCTCTAAAATCAGCCGAAATACGAATTCCGATTTACTCACCTGTTATCAGGAGAGACCTCAGTGCTGCATCTTTCAGCCCAGTACTGGTCCTGAAAAGTAATTTTAACCGTACTTACCGGTAACTTGAATTTCCTTCATAGGCTAACATTGACTGGTTTCACTTGGAAATTCTTCTAAGTGTTGATTTTTGAAACATACAAATATTCCTCTAAAATCAGCCGAAATCCGAATTCTGATTTACTCACCTGTTATCAGGAGAGACCTCAGTGCTGCATCTTTCAGCCCAGTACTGGTCCTGAAAAGTAATTTTAACCGTACTTACCGGTAACTTGAATTTCCTTCATAGGCTAACATTGACTAGTTTCACTTGGAAATTCTTCCAAGTGTGGAGTTTTGGAACTTTAAAATATTCCTCTAAAATCAGTCGAAATACGAATTCCGATTTACTCACCTGTTATCAGGAGAGACCTCAGTGCTGCATCTTTCAGCCCAGTACTGATCCTCAAAAGTAATTTTAACCGTACTTACCGGTAACTTGAATTTCCTTCATAGGCTAACATTGACTGGTTTCACTTGGAAATTCTTCTAAGTGTGGAGTTTTGGAACTTTAAAATATTCCTCTAAAATCAGCCGAAATACGAATTCCGATTTACTCACCTGTTATCAGGAGAGAACCCAGTGCTGCATCTTTTAGCCCAGTACTGATCCTCAAAAGTAATTTTAACCGTACTTACCAGTAACTTGAATTTCCTTCCATAGGATATCATTGCCTGCTTTTTGCTGAAAAAGTTTCTGTGTTGATTTTTGAAACATACAAATATTCCTCTAAAATCAGCCGAAATCCGAATTCTGATTTACTCACCTGTTATCAGGAGAGACCTCAGTTGTGCATCTTTCAGCCCAGTACTGGTCCTGAAAAGTAATTTTAACCGTACTTACCGGTAACTTGAATTTCCTTCATAGGCTAACATTGACTGGTTTCACTTGGAAATTCTTCTAAGTGTGGAGTTTTGGAACTTTAAAATATTCCTCTAAAATCAGCCGAAATACGAATTCCGATTTACTCACCTGTTATCAGGAGAGACCTCAGTGCTGCATCTTTCAGCCCAGTACTGATCCTCAAAAGTAATTTTAACCGTACTTACCGGTAACTTGAATTTCCTTCATAGGCTAACATTGACTGGTTTCACTTGGAAATTCTTCTAAGTGTGGAGTTTTGGAACTTTAAAATATTCCTCTAAAATCAGCCGAAATACGAATTCCGATTTACTCACCTGTTATCAGGAGAGAACCCAGTGCTGCATCTTTTAGCCCAGTACTGATCCTCAAAAGTAATTTTAACCGTACTTACCAGTAACTTGAATTTCCTTCCATAGGATATCATTGCCTGCTTTTTGCTGAAAAAGTTTCTGTGTTGATTTTTGAAACATACAAATATTCCTCTAAAATCAGCCAAAATCCGAATTCTGATTTACTCACCTGTTATCAGGAGAGACCTCAGTGCTGCATCTTTCAGCCCAGTACTGGTCCTGAAAAGTAATTTTAACCGTACTTACCGGTAACTTGAATTTCCTTCATAGGCTAACATTGACTGGTTTCACTTGGAAATTCTTCTAAGTGTGGAGTTTTGGAACTTTAAAATATTCCTCTAAAATCAGCCGAAATACGAATTCCGATTTACTCACCTGTTATCAGGAGAGAACCCAGTGCTGCATCTTTTAGCCCAGTACTGATCCTCAAAAGTAATTTTAACCGTACTTACCAGTAACTTGAATTTCCTTCCATAGGATATCATTGCCTGCTTTTTGCTGAAAAAGTTTCTAAGTGTTGATTTTTGAAACATACAAATATTCCTCTAAAATCAGCCAAAATCCGAATTCTGATTTACTCACCTGTTATCAGGAGAGACCTCAGTGCTGCATCTTTCAGCCCAGTACTGGTCCTGAAAAGTAATTTTAACCGTACTTACCAGTAACTTGAATTTCCTTCCATAGGCTAACATTGACTGGTTTCACTTGGAAATTCTTCTAAGTGTGGAGTTTTGGAACTTTAAAATAGTCCTCTAAAATCAGCCGAAATACGAATTCCGATTTACTCACCTGTTATCAGGAGAGACCTCAGTGCTGCATCTTTCAGCCCAGTACTGATCCTCAAAAGTAATTTTAACCGTACTTACCAGTAACTTGAATTTCCTTCCATAGGAATCCATTGTCTGGTTTTCAGCAGAAAAGTTTCAAAGTGTCGATTTTCACAAACTACAAATATTCCTAAAAAATCGCCTGTATGACTTAAACGCATTCTTTCAACTGTTTACAGGAGATGCACCAGTGCTGGATCCAGGATCCAACACTGAGTAAGAAAAAGTAACGATAACAGTTTTTAACTTCTAAGTGAATTTCCTTCCATAGGATAACATTGGTGATTCTATGAGAAAAGTTTCTAAGTGTGAACTTTTAAAGTACAATAATATTCCTTAAAAATCACGACTGTAACCAAAACGCTTTTACTCAACTGTTTACAGGAGATGTCCCAGGACTGAATCTAGGATCCAGTAATGTGGTTAGAAAAGTAATCCATAAAGTAACTAATTGCATTTAACTAGAAATTCACATTGAGCTGAATGTTGCATTGTGTTTGAAAATGTGTTGCCCATTGCAACAACTGTAACTACTGTACTTAAAAGTCTATTGCCTATGTGCAAAGTAATTAAACTAAAGTAATTCATTCTGAGAAAGTATTTTTTGTAATGTAATGTATAATGTAATTACAACGTAATTTAAAAAATAAAATATGTAAAAAAAATTGTTTCTAAAAAATTTGGAAATCAGTATGAAAAAAATGTATATAACAATTAATACATTTAAAAATTGTCATTTACAAAACCTTTGAAATTCACTGAAAAAACTGTAGGTTTCAGACATGTTATAGTTACAAATTAGCATTTAAAAACCTTTGAAATTCACTGAAAAAACCATAGGTTTCAGGGACGTTATAGTTACAAATTAGCATTTAAAAAACCTTTGAAATTCACTGAAAAAACCATAGGTTTTAGGGACAGTTATAGTTAGTTGGACATTGCACTCGTACAAAACCCGTGAAATTCCCCGTTATAGTTAGTCCAGCTAACTATAACTCGCGCCCCGCAATGCACTGCTGATGACGTCACATATTACATCACTCATGACATGGTCAGTGACATCACTGACGACATCACTGATGACATCTCAAATGACATCACTGATGACATCATCCACGTGATAATCTGATGCACCTCCTCACACTCTAATATAACCTTTGATACACCCACTCTAAATTACAGACTGCCATTCGCAAAACCATAGACACTCCAACACCAATAACTACATACCCACTCACTGATTCTTAGGTCTACGCACACATCCACTCACTCACCCGTACAGTCACTCATACTTACGGTCACTCAGTACAGGACTATCATATGCACTCATACTCCTATATAGACACTCAAACACCGCCACTCATCCATAGAGGTACTCACACACCTAGTCAGTCATGCAAATAATTAAACACACTACCATTTACTCACCTATACAGTTATACACACACCAGCTCACTTACTCATACAAATAGTAGCACATTCTTACGCTCTTATACAATCACTGATACAAGCACACACTCATCCATACAGCCACTATCACAATCACTCACTCTCGCTTATAGCTATTTATATACTCCAACACACATATATACTGCCTTTCACATATGTAGTTACTCACACATGTACCACTGGGACATACATTCACTCACTAACACACTCTTACACACACTTACCCACCCATACAGTCTATCAGAGTTGCACTCTTGAAACCATCCACCCAGTGAATCACCCACTCACACATCTATGCACAGAGTTGCACACACCCCTCCCACACAAACACTCAGGCACCCATACAGATACTCAGACAAGCATTCAATAACTCATATAGACACTCATGTAGCTATTCACAAACACATGCAGCCACTTACACAGCAACAGACAGACGGATACAGACATTCACCCAGTTTAGTCACTAACCCATGCATTCAGTAAGATACGTTAAATCACTCACTTATAGAGTCAGTCACGCACCTACTAAATCATCCATACAGACACTTACACACCCACTCATTCTTCAATACGTCTTTTCCTATATATATTAAAAATATTTAAACTTTACAGAAACACACAGTCACTGGATGATGTCATCAGTGATGTCATCAGTGATGTCATTTGAGATGTCATCAGTGATGTCATCAGTGATGTCACTGACCATGTCATGAGTGATGTAATATGTGACGTCATCAGCAGTGCATTGCGGGGCGCGAGTTATAGTTAGCTGGACTAACTATAACGGGGAATTTCACGGGTTTTGTACGAGTGCAATGTCCAACTAACTATAACTGTCCCTAAAACCTATGGTTTTTCAGTGAATATATATATATATATATATATATATATATATATATATATATATATATATCCTTAACCACTTCCGGTCTCCACTGATTCACCAGAAATATGACACCGCAAATCGAAGGTAGGTTTCCAAACGTTTGTTTTTCTTGAAAGGCTGCTACGCATTTCGGCAGGATCCCCTGCCTTGCTCACACAACGAGCACCATTCCATTACAACATTTTAAACTCATTTTCTGACATCTCATGTTAATAGACACTGACAACATACTCTATGGGGCCGATTCCGATTCGGGCCGGAAATCTCTCCGACCGAACCGGACTCGGAGAGATTTCCGACCGAATTGGACTCTGGCAGCCCGACCGAACGAGTACGATGCGCACGTATGCCATCGGACTCGAGTCGGTCGGACTCCCATTGAAGTCAATGGGAGCCGGTCGTACAACGCGTACACGGGCTCCCATTGACTCAATGGGTGCGAGGCGGTCAAGGGTGCCCCCTACAGCGGGTACGCGTCGAAGCGACTCACGCCGTACACGCACAGGTAGGGGGGACCCATGGGTCCCCCCTGTGTGCGACTCGCGTGGCTATGCGTACAGGGGGTCCGACACGGACCCCAAAGTACGTCTCCGACTGCTCTTTGGAGCCGGAGTGCGCGGCTCGGTCGGACTCGCTCGCGGCGCGCATCGTACTTACCCGGCCGGGAACGTCTCCATTGCGCGGTGCGAGTCGAGTCCGAGCGAGTCGGTCGGTGTGGTTCGACCCGGGAACGAGTCGGTCGGAGCGGTCGGGACGCCCGGACGAGTCGGTCGGCGAATTCGCATCGTACTCGCTCGCCCGGACGCGCGTACGAATCGGTCGGGAAATAGGGCTCCGAATCGGATCCGGTTAAGCCGAATCCGATTCGGAGCCCTACCGGCCGAGATCGGAATCGGCCCCTATGTGTGTCTTTCTTCTTCTTTCTCGTTTTTTTTACATTAATGCCTTGTTTACACTGTCCCCGTTTTGAGACCACTCTTATTTATATCCTACATTTCATACACACATATATTTATTTCATTTAGTTTTTTCCAATTTTTTCTTTTTGTCTTTTTCTTGCGTCAGAATGGCTACCAACTGTTTTTTATACATTTCAAAAAACTTTATAGTACCACAATATTTGGAACTTATGTCGGGGATAGGTATCCTTCATATGAGAGTGCCTGGCTCACGTATTGAGTATGCAAGCCCCTGCTGCCACCAGGGCCTCATTGATCGAAATAATAAATTCACAAATGTGTTGATTACTGAATAGCCTATCTGCATGTCCTGTACGGGTAAGTAAAAAAAAAAATATATACACCCCATGCCGCTATTTTGTAATACCCCCGACCGCCTACGACTATAATATCACAATATAGGCTAATTATAAAGTGCAAGTGCTTAGTGCAAGTCAGATTGCGAATAAAGTGCCAGTGCAATAAATCACAAGTTCCAAAATTAGCAGCATATTACATTTTAGTTAACCCGTACAGATCCTCAATATACAGCTATAGTGCAAGGACATAATAGAATATTGTTTTTGGTTCTACTGTTCTAATTCATTTGCTTAATAGTATAATTGTGCAAATGTACGCAAAGAGAATAAAATGCCAGTGCACCTGAGTATCATAGCAGCATATTCTGATTTCAGAGTACTGTGCAAATTATGCAAATTTTAATAAAGTGCAAGTGCTATAGAGTGTACTGTCATTCCCTCTTGTGAATGAAATTCCTTGAACAGATACCTCTATGCTACCTGTGCAAATTGCGTAAACATATTCTAATGTATATTAAAGTGCAAGTGCTTGCTTTCTCAGCAAATGTTTTCTTTTTTTGTTGA
This sequence comes from Calotriton arnoldi, assembly GCA_963921515.1. NCBI lineage: Eukaryota > Metazoa > Chordata > Amphibia > Caudata > Salamandridae > Calotriton > Calotriton arnoldi. The sequence continues at coordinate 151,428 of CAWUFW010005411.1, forward strand.
ACCATTCAATAATTGTTAGTCCTTTAACAACACATCCATTTAACACTCTCCATTTTGGTGCTATCACTATTTGACCTATTATCATCTGTATTGGTGGCATCCCTTTGGATATATTCATTTAATGAGATGACCCTCTTTCGTTTCTTGCGGTACCAATAAATATTTAAAAAATATAAATTATGTCAACTAGCCTACCTAGAGTTCATACTACATCCTAATCTTGTATCTTGCAATAACAAATTTCTTGAAGAACTGCTTAAAATCTTGAGGGGGGAGGACTCATATGACTGAACGTCTTTTTGTTTTCAAGTCATTAAGTCAAATGAACATACAGTTCTTCGTCACTGTTCAGCCCATTTGGGGTTTTACAGTCAAACATCAGGATATATCTCGATTCGAGTTTCCTTAGATTTACTTCTCTGTTCCCACCTCTTCTTCGTCTTGGGACCGAGTCCACTAGATAAAATGTCAGGTCCTCCACTTTGCCCCCATGTGCCTCATTTATATGCCTTGCAACAGGGTATGATTGGTCTTTATTCTTTAATGCCCTTAAATGTTGCAAAATTCTAATGTGAGCCATGTGGATAGTACTACCCACATATATTAAAGGGCATGTACATTGCAACACGTAGACCACATGGTCACTCTTGCAGTTTAGGAAATGTGGAATCCTCCACGGTTTCTCCATGAGGGGCAGTTTTACTTCCTTCATGTTTTTCCCATGTCTGCAAGCTTTACACTTTAGGCATTTGGTGAAGCCTGGATTGGCCTTAAGCCAACTCCCACTCTCCACTACCTCAGGGCTGCTATTAACCAGTTCTTGCCTCATAGAGCAAGCCCTTCTGTATGTAAGCATGGGTTTACGGGAGATTTTGCTGCCCAAAGTGGGATCCGATTTTACCAGGTGCCAGTGCCTATTCATGCAGTCTCTCACCCTTGCATGATAGGCACTGTACCTGGTTATCATTCGGACATCTTGAGCTGGGGCCTTTTCTATTTCTTTCTGTTCTTTTTTCACTGTTAGGATCTGATTTCGGGACTTTTTCTCCACTTTCGCTAATGCCTGATTTAAAACTGCTTCGCTGTATCCTCTTTCCCTGAATCTTCCTGTCAGTTCCGCTTGTGCTAGAGCTAATGAGTTCCCCTCACTACAATTTCTCTTCATTCGTAGTTGTTCTGGATATGGGATACTCATCTTTAGGTTTTTTGGGTGGAAGCTTTCAGAGTGTAAAATGGCGTTCCCTGCTGTTTCTTTTCTAAAAGTTTGTGTATGTAAAATGTCATTTTGGATAAAAACTGCTAGATCTAAAAAGTGTAAGCTGGTGTCACTGATGGTTTTGGTGAACGACAGATTAAGTACATTGACATCAATAGCAGTTATAAAAGCATTGGCACTCTCCATAGGGCCCTTACAAATAATAAAAAGATCATTGATGAATCGATACCAGGCTTTGATGTTATCCCTCCATTCTACCTTGAAATCAGCTCTGAGCACCTGCTCCTCCCACCAGCCCATGTGGAGATTCGCATAGCTGGGGGCGAATATATATATATATATATATATATATATATACATGTATAAATTTCATTTTAAATGTACAAAATTAACATTATGTTAATTTACAAAAGAAAATATATTTATACTGCAAAAGAAAATATATTTATAACTACAAATTAATATATATATATATATATATATATATATATATATATATATTGTTACATACCCCAAAAACTAAATTTTAGAAATTTTTATAATCTGACAAATAACTCTGCCTAGATGATTTCACTTGCCTGGATTAGTAAAATAAGGACATACCAAGGGATAAGGTCACTCAGCAGGTTACTACAAAATTGTTTATTATTTTATTTTAAAAAAGCTATGCTGTTTTAATTTTTAAAAATGCTTGTGATTGTTTTCTCAAAATTGTGTTACATCAAAACTAAAAAACAAAAAGGCACAATTTTTTTTTCTTTTCTTGTATCCATACAGGTCAACTCTCATCAGAAGAAGGACATTTGGAAGGCCATTTTCAAGAAGGTGCGGACCCTGGGGGTCTACATCCGATGCAGCATCCACTAGCACAAGAGATGGGAGGACATACAACGCTGGACCTAGAAGTCAGCAGAAGTCCAGCTCAGCCAGTCCTCCCAACATTCTAAGCATGTGTGCCTGCATACTTGTGGTGGCCTATCGCCAGACTGATGGACAGCTGAAAGCAAGACAGAAGCATGAAGGGGGTAAGTTTATTTGTGTTTTTTATTTTAAATAACAATTTCCTGTTACAGCAACAAAATTTGGCATCAACATAAAGGTTGACACATGACCAACACAAAAGAAGAGTTCTTGAAGGTATAGTATTGCAGAAGGTGTATCATGATGTGTTTAAAAAAAAATGATATCAATATATTTTTGATCACTTACAAAGGACAGTTTTGAGCAGACACATGCCTGCCTAAAATAAATGAAACATGATTTTGTTAGATTGCATAAGCAGCACTTGCACCAGACAGGCCAAAGGTTTTATTTGTGTCAGGTGTGATGCTCTGTCACAATTGTGAAGGATACAAGTGACACAGCATAAAACGAACTTATGATGCAGTGGATGCTCCAAACTTCACATTTGTGAGTTAGCATTATTGACAAACAATATTAAACATGTGAGCAAAAATTACTAAAAACATAAGATCAAATGGCTACAATTTTGATTAAAAATAATGGGCCTCATTGGGACTCCGGTGGGACCTACACCGATGGCATGTCGGTGTCGGTTCCACCAACATCTGAAGCAGCGGTCAGACCGCCGCATTACAATGCGGTCGGTCCGACCGCATGAATGAGGGACCAACCGCTGCGGTTCCGACGTCTCAAGGGGCCCGTCGGCCCTGCGGTCGGAATGTAATCCCTACAATGAGGGCGGTGCCTGCAATGGCCCTTTCCGATGGCCTTCAATGGCGGTCTGACCGCCATAGAAAGGTGGTCGGAAACAGACTTTGGGGGCCCTAGCAGGCCCCCCTCCTTCTGCGGCCTCCGCTATGAGGCCTATGGTGCCCCCACAAACATCAATGCCCCATGTGGAAGGCACCATGAGGTGCCTGCCACAGGGTGCAGGGATGTTTTAAAACATGCCTTTTGGCATTGAGGCTTGTACCGCGGTACTTTTCCGGGCCACAGCACAAGCCTCAATACAAAGAGGCATGTTTCAGACCGCCTCCACGGTGGTCGGATGCTAATTTGGCAGCCGGGACTGCTGACTACCTGTCGGCCAGTCCCTTTACCGCAACGATACCGGCAACGTAAGTAGGGCCTATGTTTCTAATAGAACAACCAATTTAATTTATGTTAAAAATGACAATTTTGCATGATGTCTTACTCATTCAAAAATGTGCATGTAAGCCAGTCTGTTTACTGAAATATGAATTCTATTGGCATACATTGTTTAAAATAACAACCAGGAATGTGAACACATTGGTGAAAGAGTAACACATACCAAAAAACATTATTTTTATGTCCTTTGTTATGTCCGGGTGGTATATGAATGATGACAAAAAATAGAATACTTAAAGGGACTTTTGCAGATAGAATATTCCCTCACAAACAAAACAGATGTTTTGTCCAACCTACCAACCTACCAACCTATTCCAATGGCAATATTTAGCAATTCTTGAAATTTGATGGATGGAAATTCTGTCATGTATATGTTTGTTTATTCCATCTGCAAAACTCAAAATCAGGCACCCAAAATGACTCTTTTAAAATATTTGAAATGCATCAAAGTTAAAAAAAAATTCATTGTAAATTGCATTTTGATTTTTAATTATAAAAACCTATATTAATCAATGTGTCTATTATTTTACCATAATGTTGTGCAATTTTTGACTAAACTGAAAGCCAGAATATTTATATTTTTTTTCACAATGGTAAAACAAACTAAAAATGAATTGAGATATTTTAGAGAAAAATTTTATATTTTTATATCTGCACTAAAGTGGATACAACTGTATCAAGCCCTAAGAATTTACTTATGCTGTACAAATAATTGAAAACTAAATCAAAAAATATTTTTGGATTTCTTCAACAGCCTAAGTAAACACATAGGGCATAATATATTTATAACTGAATCAAATAAAAAAATACTTAAGGTAATTAAAGTAAGTTTTACTATTGTGAAACGCCCAAACAAAACAAAACCGGCTTTCCGCTTATACAAATATTGGTACAACATTACAGTAAATATTGAGAAACATTGATTCATATTTTTATTTTTTTAAATTAAAAAACAGCTGTTTTTGTCTTGTTCACACAATGTACTAAGGGATTTATTTTTATATTAAATTTCTGTAACAAAAGATCACTATTGAAAAAAGTTAAGAAAAATTATCAAAAATAAATTAGGAGCAATAATAGAGAATTATAAAACTGTGACCAAAAGGTTTCTGAAGATGTTCCTTACCTGCATGATATAAATGTAAGAATAAACCAACATTTAAAAGCCTTGAAGCAGGAGAAATATGAAAATTTAGAAAATGTTTTGAGAAAAAACTTCATGATCACTTATATTTTACTTTAAGGGTGGGCGGTGAACTCCGCTCCGCCAGTGTAGTTTGCAGAGTTTTGCCAGTTCCGTGCTCTGCTGGGAGCAACGAGTTCGCCAAAAACTCTGATTCCACCATGTAGCGGAGTTTGCACCGACCCCTCTCCACCACCGCTTCTGCTTTATAGAACACATTTACTGTTTTTTATCTCTGCCGCTCCTGCTGGGAGGTTAATATGTGCATTCATTACCCTTTTCATGAAAAACAAATATTCACAAACATGTTACGACATCATTGGACTCACCGCAATCCTAGTGTGAGAGCAAAAACACGCTCATGCTAGAGGAGGCAGGGGCACGGGGAGCGAGAGCTGCTGTGACACGGACATTAGCCCTGAACATGTGCAAACTGTCAGTGACAAATACTATTGAATCAATACTATCAGATTTCACGTCTCTGGCTGCACCCCATGGAGGCTGTCTCTGGAGCCTAGTAAATTAATGAGGCAACTTAGCCCGGGGCTCGGAAAGCCAGAGCTGAGCACCGGCAGGGGACCCGAATGAATCTCAGAGCATGTCACGTGCCAGTTTGTTTTTCATTCACACTTCCCTACTCGGCCTTAAAGTTTGACGCTGGTAAACAGCCCCTGAGGAGCTCGCAGTAGCTGCCTTACTGCAGCTGCATGCTGCACGCCTTCCCCGGGGAGTCGGGTCGCCTGGAGAGAGATGAGGCTGTTGAACCTGCTACAGACAAGAGACAGATCCCGACTGCTGCTGATGCCTCCCTCAGCGTCGTGCTCTCACCCGCTGCTCGTCTCTTTGAGAGCAGCGTGACGCAAAGGGACACTACCCCTTAGACTCTATGCTGTATTATAGCTCTGATAAACAAACCGGGCCCCAGGGCCCTATGAAACATAGATTTCTGTTCAGGGCCCGAAATTCAACCCCACCCTCGCAAGTCGCACGCAGAGAATTAAAAATAAAATTCTGCTTACCAGGGAGAAAATGGCGGCTGTTGGCTGGCAGTGTCGAGGGAGAAATGGAGAGATCAGGTGGGCAGATGGTAGGGGTGTGATGGCGTGGGAGGGTTAAACAGAGATGGGATGGAGAGGAGAGGGCTGCTGCAGGGATGCACAGCCGTGAAAGATGAGGGAGCGGGGTTTGAGCAGGTGAGGAGCAGAGCTGAGAATGATCTCAAATATGTTAATATGGTGCTTCAGGGCAGAAGAGAGTTGCCAGTTTTTGCTTCAATCTGGATACTGCGCATGTACGAGACACAGCAACCCGAGACACTCACTCGCACATGCACAGATGTCACGCAGGAGACACCGGCCTGTCCAAATCTGAGTCTGACTCCTCACACATGCATTCGTCACTGCCGGAGGGTCTGTCTGCATGTGCCTGAGTGCTGAGCACTGTGGATATGAATTTTTTGCAAGGTAAGGACCGGGCAAGGGGCTTGGGATGGTGTTTAATGACTGCACCTTTAAGAAATACACACAAAAATCCCATAATTAGGGCGAAGCAGAACTCCGTGGAATTCCACTGAGTTTTTATGCTACTCTACGGAATTCCGCATAGTGCAACTCCGCGAACTCCGCTCACCCTTAATTTACATAGATACAATAATACTATTGTATATGTCTTTACAGCATCTTCAAGAGCAGGCAAAGGAGATATTGGTGGGGAAGCAGCTGGCCACTGTGTTTTGGATGGTGAAACATCAGACACCGATGGATACAGTGAGTGAGGGGACTGGAATGGAGGCAACCACATTGTCATCTTCATCGGAGGCCTCCACAAGTGACCAGTCCCTAGTGGTGGTGGACCCTACTGGAACTGTAACAACCTCATCCTTATCCACCACCCAGAGACACATCACCACGCTCCCTCTTGCTTCCCCCCAGTTGGCCAAACCCGAATCCTTAAAAGAGCTGGTGTCTCCCTTGCCACAGGCACCTCACCCCCTGCCCCTGTCAGCCCAGCTGCACTGAGTGAGGAGGCTATTGACCTATTATGCAGCGTCTCCCTGGGCCAGAATGCCATCCAGGGGCTAACCTAACAAATGGAACATATGGTTGTATTTCTGGATGCCATTCACAGTTCAGTGTCTGGCATGCAGAGATTGCTTGCCAAAATAGCAGCCTCCTCACTCACTCCAGCCTCTCAACCAGCCCAACCTTCTGCCCCACCTCAGGTCCCTTCCTCAACCCAAAACCAAACTCCCACCCCAAACCCAATCACACTCCCTTCTTTGTAGGCCCCTACACCAACAGACACAAGCAGCACAACCATACACACATAAACACAAGCAAACACACAAACACACACACACATACACACATTATTGAAACTACACCCACAAGCACAAAACCCACGACCACCACCACACCCATAACCACTACCACACCCACAACCGTCACACACACACAGCACATCCACCACCACACACACAAGCACCACCACCACACACCTACAGCCTCCACAACCACCACCACACCCAAAAGCACTACAACCACCACCACACCCACAAGCACCACAACCACCACCACAGTAACAAGTACCACAAGCATCACCACGCCCACAACCACCATCACACCCACAAGCACCACAAGCACCACTACACCCACAACCACCCCCACACTCACAAGCACCACAACCACCCCAACAACCACAACAACACACTCATTAAAACCAACACACTCACACAAAAGCACACCTACACACAAAACAACACCAACCAAAAGCAAATGCACACACTCACCAGAATATCAAACACCGTCCAAAAAACACATATCCAAACATACCCAACACACACCAGACCCACAAGAAACTGCCAAGCATACTGACACAAGCACATCACCCACTTTGACTCCCTGCAGCACATCACCCACTTCGGCTTACTCTACCTCCAAAAGCCAATCCCCTACGACCCCTCCTACCCTTACTCCTCCTTCTGAATTCACCTCTTATCTGTCTTTAAACCCTACCAAATCTAACTCACTACACCCAAGAAAAAACGTTGAGGTGCCTGCTCTGTGCCCAGTAGATGCCCCTTCCTGAGGAGGTTAACCTTTGGAGTATGTTTAGGAGCCAAGTTATGGGCAACAAAGCCAGAAGGTGTTGTTGTGGAAAACAGTTTATATTTTAATTGAATTGAAAAAAACAGTTCATGGGAGAATTATCTCAATTGTAAATAAAAAAATGTTAACATTATTATTAATTTACTATTAATTTATTATTAAAAATGTTAATGATGAACATGTGAAATACATATTCTTACCTATATTTAGAACAGAAAATACAAAAGATTTTTAAATGACATATTTGTAAAGTCCAAACATTAGGAAAAAAATGAAATGGACATTAAAATTTTGGTGCAAGAGTTCATCATGATAATGGACACTTACACCAAAAAAAAACAAATATGTTTTCATTTGTAAGTGTTAATACAGAACTGAGTTCTCTTAAGCTCAACTCTGATAAAACGGAGGTGTTAATGTTTGGCAACAACAGTGCTTTTTGGAATTCCACCTGGTGGCCATCTAATTTGGGTCCGCTGCCAACTCCAGCTCAGAAGGTGAGAAATCTGAGTGTCATTTTTGACAACAGATTAACCTTCATAGAAAATTCAAACCAGGTGACCCCTTCCTGCTTTTTCACGTTAAGAATTTAAAAAAAGATCTTACCATTATTACCATTAGAATATAGGAAAACAGTAATCATTGCCTTGGTATTATCAAGGATTGAATATTGTACTGCACTATTTGTAGGATGTCAAGCATGTCTTCTGCTTCAGGCTCTGCAAAAAGCTGCAGCGAGAGTTCTGTTGAAGTTACCAAAATTCTGCTCCGTTTCTACATCCATTAGGGAACTTCATTGGTGTCCAATTAGGGAGCGGATACAGTTCAAAGCCCTTTCCTGGATGCATAAGGGTTCACATCATGATGGTCCACTCTTGCTGCAGGAAATGTTTCACTGGTACGTTCCCCCGCGTACTTTAAGATCTAGTACAGCTAACAAAGTACAAATACCCAGAATAAAGAAAGTTCATTGGGGTGGAAAAAGTTTTTCTTATATGGCAGCAAAATGGTGGAATCTATTGCCGAATCCCCTACGAGCTCCAAACCTTTTGAAATTTAGGAAGGATATAAAAACCTGTTTTTTCTCCTTGGACCAGCAGGTTGGTGCCCCTTAAAAGATGGGTTCGTTTTTGTTTTCAGATTATTGACAATATTGAGAGTTCTTGCCACTAGCGCCAAGATGCCCATTTTTGGGTAATAGCGCTCCCTATAAAACTATTTAACATAACATAACATTTATCGTAACTTAATAAGTGAAAAAAATAAACACATATGCATTACACTTGAAAAAAAAATACAATTTAATAAAATACAGAAACTGCACTAGAGAAGGGGAAATGTTACATAAACAAATAAAAAAATGATTTAAGTTTAGAACTAACATTGATTTTACATTTATTTTTAATGACATGCTTACCTTGTCTAGTGCAATTAAAGAATTATATTAAATTTAAATTATTCAAAACATGTGTAATGCATATGTTTATAATTTGATAGTTTACGAAAAATAATAAAACACACCTGTATGTACACATTATGAATTTTGATTCATGTCAAACTTTGTGTAAGTGTCTATTATCATGATGGGAGCTTACACCAAATTTGAGAAGCTTACCTTCGATTCCGGCGACGACGGTCTTGATTTGGTTCGTGGTCAAGTAGCAGCAGCAAAGGAAGGACTTGGAAGAGCGGGTTCATGACAGAAACAGAAGTGGAAAAAAAAAAAGGTAAGTGTCTACCTTATATCCCTTCGAAACCACCAACTCAGGTGAGGATGTTTATCCACCACAGTTATGTCGACGGGAAGGCACATCATAATTGGACCGGTGGAAATATGGGCCGAACTCCCTCCAACAGTCGCTTTTGCCTATGATGCCTTTGACGCAGGAGGAACATTCTGGCGGAGACAGCAGGAATCAGACGGACTATCATCCATAGTCCCGCCAGCATCTTAATTGAGTGGGCGGACCGCCTAGTAGGCGGACGGAGAAACCAACGGAAAAGTGATGGCGGGACCAAATCTGCCAAGATCTAAAACAGGCCCTCTGTGTGACTGAATAATGTGAGGTAAACTTGCAGCACACCACAAGTTTGAATGAGTGAGTGACTGTCTGCAGAGGCACTACGATGAGCCACAGAGGCCAGCTTGCAGGCTTCTCCAAGTAGAGAGGCCAGAGAAGGGAAGAGCAGAAGGCAACGTGGAGTAATTACATTTCATAGTGAACACTGTCTTCCATTCAAGCACTCTAAATGCTTGCCAGGCCATTGTTATCCTGCTGACAGTTTTTGCATATCACTAGCAACGTTTTTTTATTGTTATTGACAGTGGAAAGTACTTCCTAATGTCTGTTTTTAATCTATCTACACATTTTGTATTTGCCTTCAGCTTTTTTTATTTTTTATTTCTCGTGTTCAGTGCACCCCTGGGATAGAACAGCACACACATTCTTCAGTTTGCCACAGCTTTTCAACCACATGAGTTGTAAATTAACCTCAAATTATAATGCATGGCAGTGTAAAACACAGGGACCAGTCCGAGAAGGCCAGGAAACCTGGGTCATTTGCCTAGAGCTCATGTCCAGCAATTACAGGCATGTTTTATTTAAAGCTGCAGTACTAATACAGGCGATTACCCATTATAAAGTAAATTTCTCCTCTCAAAGCGATGCTGTAAGTGCCCTCAAAATTGGATATTAACTAACCCAGATTCTCTGTCAGACACACAAGTCTATATAACAATTAATTATGACCAGTGTACCATCTTTGTATTGGCACTAGACCTGGTCAAGAAGGACACTCTAGATCTTTTTTGATGGCAAAGTCCTATCTTTTTTGTTTGTCCATGGCTTCCTTTTCAGGTGGCACTGGTCTTGCTCCATGACTGCCCCTCTGTGTGTTCTCTCCGTGTGCTCTTGCATGCACTTTGTTCTGTATTCACAGGTGCCTCTGTGCAACTAGCTGGGTGTGCAGGTGCCAAATCTTAATGCAGGAAGACGCATGCATGCAAGAATGCTGTTTCCTTGTGTTAGTACATTAAATGCAGACCTAATGCTTCCTCCAGTGCTAATTTTTAAATATATTTTAATACTTTCAGGGGAATATTTACGAGGGCCTTGCATCATGCTTGCACCATGCACGGTGGTACAGGATTCAGACAAAATATTAGAAAAAAGATCACCATGGCAAAATATTGTGTCCAAAATTTCGTGATATGGAAATATCGTCAGCAAGAAGATTGTTGTCAAGAATATTGATTGTAAGGTAAGTAATATTGATTTTCAAAATATCAAAGTCATTAACATTGTTTGCAAAAATATTGGGCCTGATTACGATGTGTCGGAAACGGCTCAGACTGTCGGTCGGTGCCTTCGCGACTGCATTGTAATATGCCAGTCGGATTCCCTTCCGACCACCTTATTACGATAGAGGCGGTCGGAAAGGAATCCGAACAGTCATTCTGACTGGCTTCCGACAGGCTCAAAAAGCCCGTCCGCCAGTCGGAATGCGGCCTGTAATCCCAAAGGCGGCTCTTTCAGCCCCTGGGTTTACGATGCCGGGTTTCGCCATCGTTTCTGTGCCGGCCTTTCCGACACAGAAAGGCTGTCTGAGCTCGACTTTGGGAGCCCGCAGCAGGGCTCCCTTGGGTGCAAGGCCTCCTATTGGAGGCCAAGGGGGCACCCTGTACCCTGTGGCAGGCACCTTGTGGTGCCTGCCACAGGTTGCAGGGATGAACTGCACCTCCTATTTTACAATGGGAGCATGCATTCTGGGCAGAATACATGCTCCCATTATAAAGTATAGGAATGCGACCGAACAGCGTTCGGGCGCATACTAATTAGTCGGTTGGGACCACCGACCGGGTGTCGGTCGGCCCCATGACCGAGACAATGTCGGGCGAAGGAAACTCCGCCCGACATCGTAATCAGGCCCATAGTTGTTTAAACTGTTGTGTTTTAATTATTGTTGTGTATTTTAGTATATATTTTAAATGTATATGATGTATATTTTTTGTATAATCATTGTTTGTTTTTTAATATATTTGTAAAAAATGTTGTAGTTATTAAATTTAATTAAATTAATTTTTGTGATTTTAAGTGCTGCAGTGGGTTGTGGGTTTATAGGTGTATAGGGTGGGAAGTAATTTAATTATAATACATATAATGATTAGTTTTTATTTAATATTATATATTTAATTGATATTTAATTATGTTAATTGTGCTATGAATTTTTAATATAAATTTTATGTGTGGGTTGTGGGGTTTATAGGGGTAACGGGTGAACAGTAATTTTATTTCATTAATAATTACTTGTTAATTAATCTTAATTAATTAATTGATAATTATGTAAATTGTATAAAAAAAATTAGGTGCGGCTTGTGGGGTTTGTAGGGGTAAAGGGTGGGAAGTAATTTATTTTGAATTAATTAATAATTAGTTGTTAATTAATATTAATTAATTGATAATTATGTTCATTGTGTAATTAATTTTAGGTGTGGGTTATGGGGTTTCTAGGGGTAAAGGATGGGAAGTTAATTAATTATAATGAATTAATATTTGGGGCACGATTACGATGTCAGGACGGACCGCAACTGACCGACAGTCAGTTGCGGTCCACCCAACGTCTGACATTGCGGTCCGCCCGCCGCATTACAATGCAGCGGGCAGAGGCATCGGGCGGAGGGACCATCTGCGGCGCTTCCGATGGGCTCAAGGAGCCCATCAGAAAACACCATAATCCCCTAATGACGGTGGAGCCAGGCTCGGCTCCGCCGTCGGGATTATAATGCCACTTTCCGACAGCCTTTTCAAGTCGGCCTTTCCGACATGGAAAAGCTGTCGGAAAGTATCTTTGAGGGCCCCTAGCAGGGGCCCCTTCTTCCCCCTGGCCCTCAGCTATGGGGCCAGCATCCGTGCACCGTGTGGCAGGCACCACAGAGTGCCTGCCACACGGTGCAGGTGTTTGCAAACTTCCATTTTTCAATGGAAGCTTGTGCTGTGGGCCTTTTTCGCCTGCCGCACAAGCTTCCATTGTAGAATGGATGTTTCCGACCGCCCTATGAGTGGTCGCATCCTAATACTGAGATCGGAACCGCCAACCTATGGTCAGCCGGTTCCAGATCGCTACTGTCCGCCCGACTTCGTAATGAGGCCCTTAGGGGCCCATTACGATACCCGGCGTAAAAAAATCCGCCAGGCATGGAAGCGGCAAAAATCCGCCCGCACACACCGTCTGAACACCGACCACGCCATTACGATTACACAAACCGAAAACCGCCATCGGCGGAAAAATCACACAAAATACCGCCCGCCAACGTCCGAGTCGGAGTCAAACCGCCCGCCACGGACGGAAACACGCACGACAACACAAAACCGCCCGCCCTCACGGCCGACACACCGCACGTGAAATTACGATCGCACCGCCATGAGCGCGGAAAAACCACAAATATACCGCCCGCTAGCGCAAACAACGCCGATGAGAATCGACACGGCAGAAGCCATGGCGCCCACGTACCTGCACAGAAACCATCCGCTCACAAAACCAATAGCACACAACATGGCCAACAAGTCCACACAGCAAGGCACGCACAAATACACAAGCACAGTACACATCCCGAAAACACCCCCCGGACAAACAAAAAAATACAAAGGCCAGAACCCCAGACACAACACACCTGAAAACAACAGACCATGAGGACACACCCACATAGGTGAGTACAAAAGCAGCACTCCCACAGACCACAACCCCTTGCTACATTGCAAACCAGAGAGGAGAGGAGAGGACACAGTGACACAGCAAGGACAGCAGCACACCACAGAAACGCACACATCACAACCACCACCACCACCACCACCACCACCAAACACCTGCACCACAAACCCCCTGCACATTACACAACACACACCGCACCAGCACCACAAACACCATGGCACCACAAAGGATGCCCAAGTACACGCCCATTGAGCTGACGGTCATGGTCGACGAGATCATCAAGGTGTACCCACAAATCTATGGGAACATAGTCCAGCACACACCACTAGCCACCAGAAACAGAATGTGGAACCGGATCGTAGACCAGGTCAATGCAGTTGGGACCCTGCCCAGGAACAGAGGAGAAATAAACAAACGTTGGAATGACGTAAAGAGCCTGGTCAAGAAGAAGGAGGGCAAAAACAGAGAGCTGGCTGCCGTCACTGGCGGAGGGAATCCCGCGCTCTTCAAGACCTTCAAAGCGTGGGAGGAGAAGGTGCGAGTCATAATACATCCGGAGATCCTCGCCGGATTAGCAGGGGGAGTGGAGGCTGGTAAGTACAAACTAATGTATACCAGCACACCGCTATGTACTCACATGCACTACCACCATGCCACAGCTCCCAGGGACAAACACCCCCATGTCCAGCACACAATACACAACACATCACACACACATGCAACAGACACCACCACACACAGCCCAAACCGAACAACTGTAACATACGTGGGGACATGTGTACACTCAGCCAGCCACGTAACCACCAACAGGTCCCCAAATATGCCAGAAGCGCCACAACGAGCACCCACCACACCCATGTGTCCGCCACAGCTGCACTAACCGACAAGTAACAGGTAAGTGGCAGGAACACAAAGTGCAGTGGGTGGGACGGTGGACAGCCCAAGTACAACACACACCAGGCCCCTAGTCCCACAGCACAGCAAGGAGGAGCATCCCCCACACCCCACAGCCACGTGTCAGCCACCGCAGTGCACAACGACAGCCGAAAGGCAGACATCACGGTCCACAGCAATCGGTGTCAGTGGGTGTCCAGCCACCCCCACGACCCACAACACCCCCCCACCCCCACAGACCTGCAACATGGAGCACCCCCGCTTAGAGCCATGTGGCATCCAGTACAGTGCATGCACGAACAACTTGCAGGTGGGAAACTGGACAGGGCTGGATTACTGGAGGCATGAGGACCATAACACGACCAACACATGGGACATGTCACATAGCAGACGAACACGCAGCACCGCCCACCGTCACGAACAAGTGAACAATGTGCACACGGACATGAACAACAGACTCACACCCCACATGACCCATCACAGACATAGCAACACCCAAGGAGCCACGTCTGCATGCACAAGCCACACTGAATATAGTACCACACGGCAGCCACTGTGCAACTCATCACACACAACCGAAACACCATTGAAGTCCTGTCCATGTAGCCCCTACTGCCTGTCAACCACACACCCCACGACTACGCCTATGTAAGACAAACAACACTAGACGCAACAGAGCGGAACAACATAAATGCACACGAACACCACTGAACCCATCAAACACACAGACACACCATGCACATACAACATACCATCCATCCCATCCGTCAGCCCCAGTCTCATGAAAGGCATGTCATCCGCACAGCTGCCACACATACAGCAGTCACGCTAAGATACATGCCCATGACCAACCATGTGCCAGAAGTCAATGAAGCGCACGACACACTGTGAGCAACAACACACAACATGGGCCACACCCCCGAGCACTGCAGTGATGCACATGGCACAGGGCAGCACGCACACCAAGGAGATGGGACAACTGCAATACGTTGGCTGGCACACAACCATCACTCACTCATAACAATGCGACCAATGCCATGTCCAGTAATCACAACAGACAGCAAATATGCAGGCCATGTCAAGCATGCACACACCTCAAACCATGCACTGTCATGCTGCCACAACACATGTCACGTTCGGCACCCATGGCTCACAGCATGTACCCCAAAAGCATATCCCCTCCCAAATGCGAATCTGGGGCATGGCCCCCATGTTGCCATATGCGTTCCTAAGCGTTCCATTTGAACCCCAAAAGCATATTCCATCCCAAATGCGAATCTGGGGCATGGCCCCCATGTTGCCATATGCGTTCCTAAGCGTTCCATTTGAACCCCAAAAGCATATCCCCTCCCAAATGCGAATGTGGGGCATGGCCCCCATGTTGCCATATGCGTTCCTAAGCGTTCCATTTGAACCCCAAAAGCATATTCCATCCCAAATGCGAATCTGGGGCATGGCCCCCATGTTGCCATATGCGTTCCTAAGCGTTCCATTTGAACCCCAAAAGCATATTCCCACCCAAATGCGAATCTGGGGCATGGCCCCCATGTTGCCATATGCGTTCCTAAGCGTTCCATTTGAACCCCAAAAGCATATTCCATCCCAAATGCGAATCTGGGGCATGGCCCCCATGTTGCCATATGCGTTCCTAAGCGTTCCATTTGAACCCCAAAAGCATATCCCTCCCAAATGCGAATCTGGGGCATGGCCCCCATGTTGCCATATGCGTTCCTAAGCGTTCCATTTGAACCCCAAAAGCATATTCCATCCCAAATGCGAATCTGGGGCATGGCCCCCATGTTGCCATATGCGTTCCTAAGCGTTCCATTTGAACCCCAAAAGCATATTCCCACCCAAATGCGAATCTGGGGCATGGCCCCCATGTTGCCATATGCGTTCCTAAGCGTTCCATTTGAACCCCAAAAGCAAAGTACAAACCAGACCCAGGATGGGCCAGGAGCCCGCATACACCAGAGTCACAATAAGTAGGGGCACAGCAACACACCCATCGGCATGGCCAATCCGTCCCATGCCACATGTGCACAGCACACAGTCCCATTGCCAAGCACACACAACTACAGATGCTACAGCCACACACACGCCTCCGGGAAACCCATGTACGAGATTGCACGAGCTGTTAATGTCAGACGACAAATACATACTTCGCCAGGTGCAACACAATAACAAATCTCATTCTCTCCACAGGTGACGAACTGCTGGATGCTGGGGATGGAGCCAGCAGCCAGCACAGCCAGCCTACAAGCCCCCAACGAGGACACACGGATCTGGAGGATCTGTCCTCCTCTTCGGACACGGACCACCAAGCAGGCCCATCTGGTGTGGCAGGGCCCAGCCGCTCCCCAGGACCCCTCCTACCCACCAACCCATCATCCAGGGCTGCTGAACATTCCCAGCCCCCTGCTGCCACTGTCGTTGCGGCCACACCCACGGTCATTGTGGCCACTACCACTGCCGCCACCGCCACCATCGCCGCACCGACCACCACCGCCGCCACCACCACCACGTCTTCGCTGGCACCAGCCCCAGCGCAGGTGGTGGCCCGGCCGACTGGATCCACCCTGGGAGCCACAGCGAGGACCGTGGTGAGCAATGTGGCTAGTGGGCAGGCCGGTGGCAGCAGGACTGGTAGGAGGAGCAGGGTCAGGGAAACGCCAGCCTCCCCTGGGAGCCATGCCCTGCCTCAAATGGCCAGAGTCCTTGGGGCCTATGAAGAGGCCCAAGGACAATGGGTCCGGTCTGCTTCAGACACGCGTGAGGTGCTGGGGGTGCTGAGGTCCATGGACGCCCGTATGGGCCAAATCGTGGACCTCATGGGCCAGCTGGTGGTGGCGGTGAGGTCACAGCCAGGGACAGCAGCTCCCCTCCGCCACCACCTGCCGGGGCGCAGGGTGGAGCAGCAGTGTCCAGTTCCCCTGCGTCCACAGCCAGTGAGCACACCTCAACCACCAGCATGTCGCAAGCAGGCACCACCCCTCGCAAACGTGGAAGGGGCCGTCCGAAGTGGAAACAGATCTCCCGGGAGGACTTCGCACGCTCCAAACGCAAGTGAGGCAGCCAGCCAGCCTTCCGCCAGCCTTCCTTGACCAGCCACTGCATTGACTTGGACTACGATCCCATTCCACACAGCCATCTGGATGGCATGTGTGTGTTGGACTATGGACATAGAACCAGTGGGTACACCCTGAGCATCACGCAGCCATGACCGACAGCTCATTGTCACTGCACGCACCACTTTTGTCATCACCTTACACACAATCACATGTCACAGTTTGTAATAAATGCACCTTTTACACTAACTGCTGTTTGTGCCCTGTGTTTTATTTGTACGGAATACAACGGCCACCTTGGGCGGAAAGGCACCTGATGCGTGGCATGGCAATTGAATCCGGAGGGCCTGTAGGGACCTAGGGGTGGGAGACAGAACAGGAGCACATTCAATGAGTGTGTCACACACCCATCACACAGTACATGTCAACAACTACAAGCAATGTACACACATCGCACAGAGCAATAGGGCACAATGCCACAGCCACCAACAGTTGCATACTACCCTGGCCATGGAGCGTTGACACACAGCACGCAGTGAACAAACGGCCACCCTGACACAGCACACACACACCTGCACAGATACAGCCACATCAGCCGTCGTACATGGACACTCACCGTCAAGTAAAGTAGCGGGCGATGAGCTGCTGCCGCACATTACCAGCTTCCTCCTCTCCGCTGTCCTCCTCACTCGAGCTGTCCTGGTCTGCGGGCTGGGGCCCTGGTTGATCTCCGTCATCCACGATGAGGGGGATCTGCTTCCGAATGGCCAGATTGTGCAGCATGCAGCACGCCACCACTATCCGGCACACCTTCTGTGGGGAGTACGCCAGCGCACCCTCGGTGTGGTCCAGGCACCTGAACCTGGACTTGAGGAGGCCAAAGGTACGCTCGACCACACGTCTGGTCCTCCCATGTGCCTCATTGTAGCGATCGTCTGCTGGGGTGCGAGGATTCCTCAATGGACTGAGCAGCCATGCCCCATTCGGGTACGCAGAGTCACCTGGGTGTGAGGGACACAGAGAACCGTTGCAATTCCAACTGGACAGGGGACAGCATCGCACAACCAGCACGCTACACCACTCCACATACTCACCGACAATACAGGCACGATCCTGTTGCATATTGGACATCAGTCGTGGCAAGATGCTGTTGCGCATTATGTGTGCGTCATGGGCCGAGCCTGGGAACTTTGCACACACGTGGGTGATCACCATGTCCGCAAGGCACACCACTTGCACATTCAGGGAGTGCGTGTGCTTCCTGTTGCGGTACAGGTGCTCAGTGGCCTGTGGTGGAACAAGGCCGACATGTGTGCAGTCAATGGCTCCAACGACGTGTGGGATTCTGCCAAGGGCATAGAATGCACCCTTCACTGCCGCCAATTCACGAGCCCTGGGGAAGCGGATGTACCTGTTTCGGTACAGCATCATGGCTGCCAGTACATCCCTCAGCACCTTGCTGAACATGGGCTGGGACATCCCTCCTCCAATGCCCACTGTGTGCTGGAATGACCCAGTGGCGAAGAAATGCATGGCAGCCATCACCTTAGCCGTGGGGGTGACAGCAGTCGGATACACCCTGCGGGGACGGAGATGGGGTTCTAACATGGCACACAGTCGATGCAGGGTTGGCCTGTCCAGCCGAAACTTCCTAATAACCTCTGTATCGTCCATGTCCGCCAGCAATTGGTATGGGCGGTCAATGTTCGGTCTCCGCCTAGGGACAATGGCAGAGGACACATGTCAAAGCAACACGACACATAGCAATTTTGCATACACATCACTGACATGACTGAGCAAGCACATGAGCCACAGCCCAGCTGTCAAGCTGGGACGGCACGGCCACAATACACTTACACAGGTCTCCCAACAATGGCAATGGCTAGTGATACAAACCACTGCCATGTGCATGCACATGGGGATCTAGGCCCCAATGACTTGCGGGGCGTGCTGATGGGGACTGACTGCATATCCGTCAAGCGGCAACGCCACGGCAACATGAATGTCTGCTGAGCATGGAACTGCTTCCGCGGCTGGATGAGTATGGCACACGACGACGACGATGTGGGCACAGGCTGAGCGGCCAAAACAAGTGGGACCTGTGGCACGAGGGGACATGAGACAGTAGTAGGTGTCAGCACTGCACCCTATGTACAGCACTGTACGGATCACACCTCCCGAAACATTGACAGGTGTCCACATTGACAGCCCCATGCCAAGACGGCTGTGTGCTTGCAGTCACACGTCACAGGTGAGAGGTTACATTGCACGTGCCAGGTGGCAGACGTACATAGTGGGAGCTGGCATGTGTGTGCATGTGTCTCCTGTTCAGGATCCACCAGATGGGCGCTGACTCTGTACTGAGCATTGGACACAGCATGTTCCGTGGAAGGCTTGTGTGTGTGGGATGGTGGCACTGGATGTGCCTCCGTTGGGTGGGGGGCCATGCACAGGGCGGGTACGTCGATGATTGCGCATTGTTGGTCACGGTGGGTGCACCAACTGAAGATGTGTTGCCCTGTGTTCAATTCCTATGTCCGCATGATGATGGACTGTAGATGTGGGCAGACTACACATTGGTCGATGTGCTGTCTATTTGCATGTGCCTTCACACCAGGCACAGCTGCCCCTGCACATGTGACCCCTGCTGGACTCGCTGCTGGGTCTGTGGAGCTGATGCACCTTCTGCGCGTGGGGCGGACAGCTCTCCTCACTTCCCTCATTGCGCATGTCATGACTTTGCCGCAGGTGACATGGATCATGGAGGGCCCACATGTACGCGTGGGTAGGCTACACATGATTGTACACTGGTCGCCACCCCCAGTCAGTGTTTCGAATGGGAAGGTTGTCGTGCTGGTGGTATGTTCGATGTGGCGGATGGGCGGGCCTAGGTGCGGGCTTACATTCCGGACATGGGGGGTAGTTGGATTGGCGACTAGTTGCAGTACACACGGGACACGTCTCTTCCTTTCCACATCTGGGTCATCCCTTGTACTTACTGACAGTGATACAGTCATCTTCGCCCCAGCCCTCATGTCCTCCCCTCGCTCCCCCAATATGCATGCTCACCTGCGAGGCTAGCGCCTGCACAGGCAGCCCCAAGCTCGCACCAGAGAGGGCAAGGAGTGTATGTGTGGGTCCAGTTGCACGAGTGGGCTGTCTCAGGGTATGATGTGTGGCGGGACGCCGTCCACCTGCGTGGTGCCCCAAATGGAGACCCGGCCTGCATGGACTATGCATCACAGTCTTCGCCTTCCGGATCCGCCACCTGCGACACCCAGGGGCTGTGGCTGCCCTTGTGGCCAGGCCGCGTCCGTCTGTGGCTGATGGCCCACACATTCACTCTTTGGCCTCTCTGGGGAGGGCTCGGGGGTGGTGGCGCACGCGCTTGCACTTAGTCGCAATGGCATGTGGCGTGGTTGGTATGATGGGCAATGGATGGGATGGTGCGAGCCACCTCCCGTGACGTCAGTGCTGCTCGTGCTGTGGTGCGTCCCCCTACACTTCCATTTGACTTGTGCCATGCTAGACGTTGAGGTTCTATTGCCTGCGTGATATGACCAGGAGGAGCGCGAGGAGACCTCTCACACACCATGCTCCACTGCCATCCCGTGCCCTGTATCGCCTGTGCGGATTGACTATGTTGGGGTTACACCTGGTCGACTGGGGCTGTGTGTGCCTTGTCAAGGGGCATGGCGGGCGCACAACAGGATCCAGCTTGTCCACAGAGGGTGGGCTGAGGTGCGCCTGGTACCGCTTTGTACGTGTGCCCGGCTGCTGTGCACACACGTGTTCACTCCCCCGACAGGTGTCCTCTCACAATGCCCAGGGAAGTGGTGGTGTACTGTTCATGACCCCTCCCAACACGGCGTGCTCCAACTTGGCATGTGCGCATCTACCCGTCGCACCCACCCACCTGAGCACTGCGTCCATACGACTTCACACGACACATGTGTGTCTTCCACAGTAGTGCTACTCATTTGCGTTGACATCCAATACCAGTGGACTACATGGTCATGTCACGACTGCCGTGTACTTCACATACTCTCATCCTCTCTCATTCGTACTTGTGAAATGAGTCAGCGGAGACAGTTTTGGTTTCAAACATTATATTGAGTCTTCTGTCCTCTGTGATGCAGTATAGTGGACACTACTGGCAGCGGAATACATGTTGAGGATATACTGAGCATGATTGCAAATGGGATAGGGTGTGGGGTTACATGTGATTGGCTGTTGCATGTGGGATGTGGGCTTCAGAGTGACATCTGCTTGGCCAAGGCTGTGCTAATGTACATTTACGTATAGCTGCGGAGCTGCGGACTTTGACACAGACGGTATACATGTAGCCTACCAGACCGCTTGGCATCATGGGCACAGTCCATCTCAGTTCCATGTGACAGGTTTGCTGCGGTTGTTCCTCATGCACGCGTGCATGTGAGATGACATCAGGGCATGTGCTTGCGTGCATGCAGCGGCGTGCCACTTGTTGTTGCACTGTGGTGGTTACTGGACATGTCACAGTCACTGGGGTCGTGTTGTTGTTGTATGCACTTGTCGTCCATGCAAAGGTCCTGGTATGGGATTCCCGGGGCGGGGGTGGGAGGGGTGCAGCACCCACAGACTCCAGGCGACCTATTCATGTCCACTGAGCGGTGTGTGTGTCCATGGGCGCTGGATCCATGTCGTGTCCTGGTTGTTCGTGCAGTTCCGTCCATGTGGGTGCGATACACAGAGCCCATGCCACTGCCTCCCACGATGCATGCGGTGTTCCTGGATGTGATGGGGAACAGTGTGCATGTCCCGGTCATATCCGATGTCATGGCGATGTCGTTGATGGTGTGGTTACAGTTGCCGGTCGTTTGGTATGGCTGTTGTGGTGGTGACTGGCCAGTCCGTGCGGAAGCTAAGCATGGGTGCGGGGTTGGACATCATAGGTCAATCGGGGAACCTGCGTTGTGGTCCGACGAATTTACAGGTTGTCAGGTATGCGATGCCGTCCAGCAGGGCTTCCATGTCATTGGTGGTGTACATGTTTGCCAGCCAATGTAGCGGATGGTGGCTGTCAAGGTGTTGTTCGTAAGTTGTCCCTTGGAGGACCATGATGGGGCATGCTGGGTGACATTCGATGTAGCTGTTCTCGATGATCCGTCGTGGGGAGGCACAGTGGTCCCATTTCAGTGCGGGTGCGATGTTGGCCACATACGCCATGCCCCCATAGGCAGAGCAGGCCCTGTCGTGTGCGTCCAGAGGGAGGAGTAGTGGTAGCAGGTCCGCCTTCAGACATGCCGGGTTGGAGAGGCATATCTCCACGGGATGCTGGTAGGGACACCTCCGACAGTAGAAGACGGGCATGACGCAGCTGAACAATGTGATGCGGTAAGTCAGTCGGTAACTTACGTTCAGCAGGGACAGGAGATCGCATCCCAATGTATGAAACAGGTTGGTTTTGTACAGCTTGAGCTGTTCGGCGTAGTTGGGTAGGTGTGTTGCGGTTGCCATTTCGCAGCGGTGCGTTGTGGTGGCGTGCTCCGGCTGTGTGTGCAGTCTGCAATGTGCACGCTCCGAGGTTGCTGTGAGCTCTGTGTAGTCGTAGGGAGACAGGACTTGTGTTCTGTTGGCTTGTTTGGAGGACACGGGCCCTCTTCCCACATGCTTCTCAGACAGTTCAAGGTCAGTGATGTGTGACTTCTTCCAATTAACTTGCATGTGGCCGACATGGGGAGTGTTTTCTTCTTTCTTCCCCGTCCGTTGTGTGCTTCTGTGATATGCGCTATCTGCCCTGTGGTCGGTCTCCTCGGCATGCCTGTGTTGGTCTATTCTTGGACAATGGCTGTATTCACCGGCTTCTGTCGTAGGGCTGTGGTTTCGGAGTTGGAATGGAAGGTCATTCAGTGCTGTCTGCTCTCCCTTGTGTGGGCGGCAGGCTGCCTTTCCGCTCTGCGTTGGGCCTTGTGTGTGAATGTTATTCTTGGGCCACCTGTTGTCGGTCCCCGGGCTCTTTGGTGTTCCGCTTTATATGTCTTGTTCATATGTGCAGGGTGGTATGGGTGTTTCAGTGTGGTACTGGCGTTCCTCTTCCCGAAGGGGCCCTGCTTCTCCTAGTTGGTGTTGCCGCCGCTGTGTGCTACGCCATGTTTGTTACACTGGGGTGTGTCCTGCAGTTGCGTGTCTTCACTGACATGTGTGCGTCGGTTGTGTGGCGTTGGGTGTTGTCCGTGAATTGGGCGTTGGGGACATGTCTGTGGCAGGCCTGTCACGTGTCATGTGCGTTCGGGGTGGGGCTGATGTGTGTGCTGCTTGGTTGTGTCCCTGTGTCTGTGTGCGACGCATGCATGGCGCTGCGGTTGGCCTCTGCGTTGTGCGCATGTGTGGCGGCGTCATCGGCGCTTTGGGGCCGTGACGGGGTGGTTGGTTCCTAGTCCCAGGTGGTGTGTACACATGTGTTCCGCGATGTTACGATTTGGCCTGTGTGTCATATGTGGATGCAATGGTGGATGTGTAGTGTACACGCGCTGGTGGGGGTTGTCCGCTTTTTCCGCCCTTGCACTGTGTGCGCTGTTTGCATGCACTTGTTGTGTGTGTGCCTACCTGCGTCTCCGTGGTACGTTGCGTCCTTGGTGGTGCATCAGCAGGAGCATGGGGAGGGCCTGCAGTGCTGGATTCATGCTCGGGGAGCCGCTTCTTCGTTGTCCGTGCTCGGCGTCCGTGTTGCCGCTTCAGTTTGTCGTACGGTATCTCTTGGCCGTGGGAGCCGTTTGTTTGCGGCATCGTAATTTATGCGCCGGGCGGTACGTGTTTCGTCGGACGGTGTGTGTCAGCTGTGCTGCGCCGCTACGTGTACGGGCGCACTTTGATGGCGGACGGTGTTGCTGGCTTGCCGGCGGTGTTTGGCCTACTTTTCGCATCGTAATTGGGCGGGCGTGTGGACTGCTGCGTGCCGGCGGTAACTGGTGGTTTTTGCATCCGCCAGCACGGCGGTTGTGCTTCCGCCCGCCATCGTAATGGGCCCCTTAGTTTTTAATTAATAATATTTGTTTAATTGATAATTATTTATGTTAATTGAGCAATTCATTTTTAAAAAAGATGTTAGATGTGGGTTGTGGGTTTGTAGGGGTATGGGGTAGGGAGTAAATACATTTTAAGTAATTAATAATTCATTTTTTAATTAATATTAATTATTAAATTGATAATTAATTATGTTATTCGTGTAAATAATTTTCTGTTTAATTTTATGAGTGTGCTGTGTGTTTTGTGGGTGTATATTGTGGGAATTAAATATATAATAATTAATTAATAACTAATATTTAATTAATTATAATTAGTTTGTTGATGAATATTTATATTAATAGTGTAAATATTTTGCTTTTATAGGTTAAGTTTTAGGTGCAGGTAGTGAGTTTTGTGAGGTGTAGGGTGGAAAGTAACTAAATTAAATGTATGTAATAAATATTTTTTTGTTAATAAATAATTTCTAAATAATAATATTTATTTGTATGAAAACTATTTTGATATTTTATTTATAATAAAATGTGCAGTTATTTGTGATATGTATTTAACATTGTAATATGTTTTTATTATTCTTAATATTAAATATATTTGTAGTTGTTTTGTACATATTTATATTTTTCTTTATTTACTTTGTTTTTGAAATATTTTTATTCTGTTCAAGATATTTTGTTTGTTTTTAATGTTGCTATGACTGTAGTGGGAATAATAAATTTGACCCTCCGCAATCCAACACTTTCCCTACTGTTATACTGACTGGAGTGGGAATAATACATTTTACTCCTCAGCTAACCAACACTTTCCCTACTGTTGTATTGACTGGAGTGGGAATATACATTTTACCTCTCCGCAATCCAACACTTTCCCTACTGTTGTGTTTATTGGATTGGGAATTGTACATTTTACCCCTCCTCAATCCAAAACTTTCCCTACTGTTGTATTGACTGGAGTGCGAATAGTAAATGTTACCTTTCCGCTATCCAATACTTTCCCTACTGTTGTACTGATTGGAGTGGGATTAGAAAATTTTACCCCTCTGCACTCCAACAGTTTCCCTACTGTTGTACTGGCTGGAGTGGCAATAGTAAATTTTACCTATCCGCAATGCAACACTTGCCCTACTGCTGCATTTACTGGAGGGAGATTTGTAAATTTTACCCAGTTTTATCATTTTTGTGTTGCGCGAAGTGGGAGTAGTACATTTTTTATATATTTACTATAATAGTAGGCATAATTTTGTATAAATTGTAGCGGGGAATAGTATATTTATTCAATGTTATATTTTATTTTATATTAGTCTAATTTATATTATGTTTTTGTTTATTTAAAATTATAATATTTATTAATATTAATGTTTTTAATGTGTAAAATATTTTGACAAAATTTTAAGTTGTTTACATTTTTAATTTAATTAGAATGGTTTTTTTAAAAATCTTTTATGTTATTGGTATATGTATGTCTATACATATATATTTGTTATATTTTTAAATTAGTTAAAACTTTTGACATTATAATATAATTAAATTATTAGTTCGCTAATTGTTTTTAAGTAGAGATATGTAAATATATATATATTAATTATATATGTGTGTTTAAACATTTATTAATTAAGTTTATTTGTTACATTTGTTAAAATATATATCAGATTTATTTTTTTAAATTAATGTTACTATTTAATATATTTAATATTTATTATTTTAATGTATATACATTTAAAAAACGATATTTATTACAATGATATTTATTACAACAATATTAGTTTCGATATTTTTATACTTACCATTAGAAGTATAGGATGACACATTTTTTACATCAATATTTTGGTCACGATATCTTGGTATGGGGATATTTTAAGGGTCAATATTTTGTCAGTGTACCACATGGTACATGTATGACGCAAAGCTCCAAGTCATATTTATGGTTCAAATTTGCTTTTATTGCTGCCAAAAAGACAGTAGCTTACCATAGCCAAGCCATAAAGCTATTTTAGCGCTGGTGATAATATACCATATTACAAAGAAAAAGCAACATATTAACTGTCCCAACAAGCCCCCCACCCACCCTCGGGTGCTCACATCAAAGTCAAAAACAATATAGATGAAGTTCGTTGGAGAGTAATAGATTTCTTGGGTGTGGGCTTTGCGTGTGGTGCAGGCCCGGCTCCATCAACCGGAGCAGTCTCAAATATTGGGGACATGTCAGCTCCACAAACTCCTGAGAGAGAAGCATTATGTACGGTTGCTACAGATCTCGATACGAGTCCCCCTGAATGGTTAATGTCAGCGTACGTTTCTCCATCCCAAGCACATGCCATATGTGATGGAGCCATTCCAGGCAGGTCGACAGCCTCTCCGTTCCCCAATGAGCTAGAATTCCCTGTTGTGCAGCCCCCAGTGTTATGTTAATGTGTTTTCCCCTGCAGGATTTAACTGGATATGTAAGTCCATAGGGTAGCCCCAGAATGGTGTATGCCGGGAATCGGGGTATTTGGTTGTTAAAATGTGTATCAATGTTGGTTAAGATCTCTTCCCAAAATGGAGCCAGTCTAGGGTATTCCCAAAGGATGTTCAGCAGGGTCCTTGGGAGGCCACATCACCGCCAGCATTCGGCACTATGTAGGCAGGGGTCAGATGCTAATAGGAACGATTTTAGTGGCGGTGTCAATGCTGGCTCTATTGTGGATTCCATGTGGCACCCTGTAATATATATCCTGCCATTCCTTAGGGGTCAGTTGTCACCCTAGCAGATCTGTGCCAGAGATTTCGATCCCGCTGCCTCCTGAAGTAGTATACCATAACTCCGCGAATAGGTGTTTGTCTGTGTGTTTGGTGAGATGCCATCTTTCAAAATCCGTCAGGTGTCTTTGTGCTGCCTCCTTAATTATGGGTTGCATGAGCCAATGTCTGATCTGTAAATAGGGAAGACTCTCACTTTCAGGGATTTTCAAATCCTGCCGTAATCTGTCAAAGGGGATGGGCCCCTCCTCGTCAAAGAAATGCCTGATAGAGCAAAAGCCAGTGCCCTGCCAGGCCTGAAACAATGCACAGTCAAGTCCCGGTGTAAAGTCTGAATTTCCCACCACCAGAGTTAAAGGGGAGGGGAATGTCGAGAGGCCCAGGCACACTACTAGTGTGTCCCAAACCTTCAGGTCCGATCTGGTGATCTGGGACAAATAAATACCCAATGGACGCTGTGTGCGCTGCAAGAATGGAATTTTCCATAGCAGGGTGACTGCGACTGCCCAATTCATGAACAGCCAGGGCTTCTCTGACTCTGCCCTAGACAATTCAACCAAGTACTGGAGCTGCATCGCATAGTAATAATGGAGCAACTTTGTATGCCTAGTCCTCCTTCCTCTTGGGGGCACCAACTACGCTCTTGTCTCATGCGAGGGCGTTCATCCGGCCAGACAAAGCGCTGCATTGCCTTCTGCAAGGATTGTATTGTCCCAGCAGCTGGTTAAAGAGCAAGGGTTTGAAATAGGAAAAGTATCCTTGGAAGGACGGTCATTTTTAGGGCCGCCATGCAACTGAGCAGGGAGAGGGAATATAGCGTCCAACTGGCCAGGTTGACTTTCACTTGTCGAACAATGGTTTGATAATTAAGTTTCACGATGGCTCCCAGTGATGGTTCCAACTGGATTAATAGATAGTTGATAGGCCCAGTCGTCCATTGTAGGGGATGCCTTTGGGCTAGATGGGCAACTGTTCCGGGCGGTACCTAAAGATTGAGGGCCTGGGATTTATTTATTAAGATTCATGCAGAAACCTGAGGCCTCCCCGAATTCCCTCATCTCTTCTATGAAGAGCGGCAGGGCTTCTCTGGGGTTGTCTAGTGATCCTATAACATCCTTAGCATATAGGCTGATGACATGTTCCTCCCCTCCAAATCTTATCCCAGTGGTCTTCGGGTGATCTCTCACACTCTGAGCGAAATGCTCTATGTAGAGCACAAACAATAGGGGCAACAATGGGCACCCCTGTCGAATAGGAAATGGGGCAGAACTTCTGCCATTGACTCTGACTGTCGCCTTAGGGTCCTTATAATTGCTAAGTATCCAGGTGCAAAACTTCTTCCCTAAGCCAAAGTGAGCCAGCACCTCTGCAAAATATGGCCAGGGGACGCGATCATACGCCTTCTCTGCGTCTATAGAGAGTAGCATAATCTCGCGTCTGGAGGGGCTAGTTTTATCAATGAGGTGAAGGATCCTCTTAGCATTATCAGCACAATGTTTCTGGGGTATAAAGCCCACCTAGTCTGGCGCTACTAGTCCAGAATGCTAATAAACAATTTGGCGTCGATGTTCAGCAGTGAGATAGACCTATAAGACCCACACTTGCGTCTGTCTTTGCCAGGCTTGGGGACGACCACAATTGACGCCTCCATCATTGAAGGTGGGATTGCCCCAGGGCCCGTGATCGAGTTGAAGAGCCTGGTGAGAAGGGGAGCCAAGGAGGCACAAAATATTTTGTAAAAGACCGCCAGAAATCCGTCTGGACCCGGGGCTTGCAGAAGCGTTTGTCTCGATATAGCTGCAATAACTTCTTCTATTCAGATTGGGCCATCTCGTTCCAGCACCTGATCCTCTGTCAGGCAGGTCGTTTTTGCACTTTGGAGGTATAGGATAGGATTCTCTGCATACAAAACCTGCTCTGATTAGAGAACCTTATAAAAAGCTCGAAAAGTGGAAGTGATGGGTCCATCGCCTTCTATAACCACCCCCTCGTTCGCCAACAGGGATTCTACAGCTGTAGTCTGAGGCTGTGCCCTTAGCTTGTTAGCCAGCAACCTCCCACATTTATTGCCTCCAACATAAAAGGAATGTTTTAGGCAAAGTAATGAGTATTCAGCTCTATCGAAATCTAGCCCTGCCAGTTGTTTCCTCGCAGCTTCCAATTGGCACCAGATTCTTGGTGTCCCGGTATGATGTGGATATGCTCTAACTCCCTCACCTGTTGTGGAGTTGTCCCGTTTTATCCCTCCTTAGTTTCTTATCTGCCACCGATATCGCTATAAATTTGCCTCTAATAACTGTTTGAATATATCTCACACCAGCGAGATAGAGACTTCTGGGCTTTCATTCACTTTAAGGTAGTCGGTGATTGCCTTCTGAATCTGCTGGACCACTGCTGGTCTCCGCAGGAGGGTTTCCCTGAGGTGCCATGACAATGGGCCGAAGTCGGCCTGTGAAAATTTGAGATCTAAGGAAACGGCAGAGTGGTCTGAGAGCGAACAGGGTTCTATTTCGACCAACTTGACTGCTGCCTGAATGTCTCTAGAGCCCAGGTAATGATCAAGACGAGCATAGGATCTGTGCGCATGTGAATAAAAGGTATTGTCCCATGTTTGCAGATGCCCATCCCACCACAGGTCCCACAACCCCAACTCCTGCAACCAGGGAGCACAATCTGATGAGACCGCTCCCACTTCCCCCTCCTGGCGCACCGAGCGGTCCAGGTCATTATGAAAGACCAGATTCAGGTGACCCCCAATCAGGACCAATCTATCCTGTGCTGTCATGGTTTTGGCTAAAGATCTCTGCAGAAACCCCTCCTGTCCCTCATTAAGTGCATATAGGGAGCATATTACCAATGAGTGAGGGCCTAGCTGAACTCTATGGACTAGTAGTCGAACCCTGATTTCCACTATTTTATGTCCTAATGTCCCTTGGAAGGAGCGTGCGACAAAAATTGCCACTCCGGCCATTTTACTTGCCATGGAAGAGAAATGTTATTGAAGGAAACTCTTGGTTTTAAGCCAATGGGAGTCACTCGACACCAGGTGTGTCTTCTGGAGTAGGCATATATCAGCGTTCAGCTGTTCTAGATACAAGACTAAGGCTCGCAGTTTAACTGGATTGTTGAGCCCCTTCACATTGAGGGTGATAACCCTTAGGGTATTGTGTGGCAATTAGGTGGTGTGCCCGTCTCTCTCATACTCCCCCCAGGCCCAGAGTTTCAAATGACTCTCTTTAAGGAATGTAACGGAGATCCCCTCCCCCTCTAATGTAAGCATTATGTGTGATGGACCTGCTATGTGTGTGAGTACCCCTATATAAAGAACCCCCAACAACAACCTAAATAAAGTCAATGTCCCTTGAACGTAGAAGCCACCGAGCAGCCTGAGTGTCTGTTTAGTGGAAACAACGGAAGTGGGAACCATGGTCGGCATACCCCCAAGCAGTAGACTCCCTTACCTCTCCGGCCGACCCCACCCGGCATTAAAGCACAGTGTGTAGGCCCTGACTATGTCAAACATTCTCCTGGGTCATCGTTTCTTCAGTTAGCTTCTCCAAAATTGCCTTTCTCTCCTGGGCAATTGTATTCGAATCAGGTCTGAAGATCTCAGAACAAGCCGCACTGTGCCACCAGCGTGAGAGCCTGTTAGTCTTCTGTGCCCTAGTGTCCGGTCCTGTAGTAGCCCCTTCAGCGTTATCTATTTGTAGGAGTTCACACACTGCTGCGAGAGATCGGAGTTGATGGAGTTTCCTCCCCACTTGAAGATGATGCAAAAGGGGTGTCCCCAGGAGTAGGAGACATTGTTATCCCGCAGGAAGGCAGTCACTGGGTGAAACTCACGCCTCTTCTGGGGTGTTATGGCAGAGAGATCCTGATATAACTGCTACACGTGGCCCTGGCAGTGCAGCGGCTGTTGATCTCTGGCCTTATGTAAACTCTGCTTGTGGACACATGCTAGAATGCTGGGCAGGAGACTCCCGGCCAAGGCAGGCCCACTCTATGGACCCTGTCCAAACATATGTCAGTAGGTTGCGTGTCCCTCATAAGAGGGTTGTCACATTTGCTTTGATATCTTCTCCCTCTGCCGACGCCTGGACCCCCAGGATCCTAATTTTGTTACGTCTGGACCTATTTTTTCTAGGTCTTCTGAGTGCGCTTGGAGATCCAGTTGCTGGTCAATGAGTCCTATGATTTCCTGCTGTAATTGTTCAATCTCTTCGTCCCTGGTCGTTTCATGGTCTTCCAGCATGTTAACTCTGTCTCCAATTTCGGACACGTCTTTCCGGACTTTCCGGACTGCTTGAAGCTCATGAAAGAGCTCTTTCTTGACCATCTGGAGATCGTCTCGGAGAGAGAGGCGAAAGGTGCCTCCAGGTAGTGATGGGTGATCGGGAACTACGTGTTATCTTTCTCTGGGGACGTGGTCCGACTGGATGTCCGGGACCTGTCCTCGGGCAAGGGATCAGTCAATTTCAGTAGCATGTCCCTAAGTGTACAGTCCTTTTAATGACGGGCTGCTGCCATTGTTATGGGTGAAGATGTTGAAATAGGTAGCAATGGTTTGCTCCAAAGTGTTGAAGAGGAGCAAGCAAGTGAGCAGAGCTCGCACAATGGTAGTCCTGATGGCTCAGGTCTTCCTCCCAGGCCTGTCTAATCATCCTGCTCTGTTTCTCCTCAGACTGGGGTAGGGATTGCACCAGGGAACAAGTGAGTATCCGCCAACAGCCGCCGCCCAACTCCCCAGATCTTCCCCCAGTCGATTCTCTCTGTATACAGTCCGTACGGGTGGGGGTCAGGTGGAAACTACAGTATCTGCTGTATGAACTGGGCGTTATCCCCCTGGAGGCCCGCACTTAAACAGCGCCTGACCGCCCGCCTCCTTGGTCAAAGTCAGGGCTGGGGCCACTCAGGCTGTTGTCCCCCAGGTGTGTCTCCTGTATGGCAGGGAGTGCAGCAACGCTGCTGTAGTGCTCCCTCGCAGAGCCTCCATCCTCCCCCAGCGATGCAGACCTCAAGTTCACCCCCGACACGGTTGCCTCTCGCTCTTGCAGACCTCCACGGTCTTGAAAGCCAACAGGTGCAGTAGGCACCAGATGTACTCCTTCGCCGCCCAGGCTCTGGATCACCCCTCTCTTGCTCCTCCTGGGGTCCACTCTTGTTGCTGGGGGTCCTCCCTGTTTGCTCTCCCCCCTGCCTCGTGGGCACCCCGAAGAGGGAGCAGTCCAGGATACACATGGCAGGATCCCTGGTACAGCGACATCACTCACCGCCGGCCCGCGTCAAACCATCCAAGTCTCGTCTAGCGCTAGGCGTCCGGAGGTTCCCTCTGGTCTCCTGTGACTATCCAGCCCCTCGGATGCAGCGTCTCTTAATCGCCACAGCTCCTGACACCACTGCAAGCCCCGGAGCCTGCCAAGGGGAAGCCTGGGCCCACAGGTCCCCTTCTCTCTCCTAGGGGCTGCCAAGCCAGCTCACTCTTCCAAGTCACGCGCGAAGGCCCCAGGTGGCTGCTATCTGCTCTCAGCTCTGGCCGCTGCTCACCAGACCACGTTGGCCCCAGCCGGCACCAGGCACCTGAATTCCGCAGGGCCCCAGAACATGCCCAGGCCAGAGGCCCCCCACAGTCGCCCCCACACACTCCATGGGGAATGTCCTGCTCCGGCCATGGGCCATGGCTCCCAGCTCTAGCCCTGGAATGGCGGCAGAACACTCTGCCGCCCCCTCTATGGCTCCGGACCATGCAAGTAGGGCTCTTAAGTATGTAAAGAGCTTGTCTGGGCATTCAGGATCGAAGACGCCGGGGTAGTGGAGGGTCCAACGGAGGCCGGATCGGAGGGACTGCAAGCACGTCCTAACAGCCCGCCATCTTAGCCACGCCCCCCAAATCATAATTATGAAGCCACACAAAGCCACTTTGCATGGCTTTGAATGTCTACATAAATATGGAGTAATGCAACGCAGCGCAAATTAATTGCTGTGTTGCATTACTCTGCACAAGGGAGGTGTTCCATGGGAGTTGCAGTGAGTGTTCCCATGCAAATCCCATGGTTTTTTACGCATTCCCAGATTTACTAAACCTGGTAACCTTGGGAATGTGCCATAAAGATATGCCTCCCCAGGTGAGGTGTAACAAGGGTGCTTGCGTTGGTGCTAAGGTGCAAGGGTGCCTGCGTTGGAGGTAGGCTGCTAAAATGGTACTAGTAGCACAGGGGGAAAGGACAGGAATGCACCGTATTGGATAAATATGGTGCATTCCTGCCCTTTCCCTGTGATGCAGGGCAGCGCAGCAAGGTAACTTGCTGCACTGCCCTACGTCACCATTCTGGTAAATATTCCCCTTAGATTAGAACATAGCAGGGTTGTGCTGCTGTGTTGTTTTGTTGTGAAATTATTGCACTAAATGCCAGATTTGCATTTCATGTAATTGTGTGTTATTTTTCTGAAGTTCAGTGTAGTCAAGGTTAAGGGAATAATGGAAATTTTGCACACCTCATTTAGCACCCGTTGCCTCTTGGTCATGTCCAAGTAGTGCCCCCTTTTTTTGGTGTTGGAAGTAGTTTTGTGACTCAGAAAACAGAAGCTGAGAGGTGTGGCTGAGGTTGAGGCCTCAGTGGAGTCACAGAGCTGCGGATTCGATACAGCAGTGGCAGCAGCAGCTAGGTGGGCTGCGGAAGTCAGACAGTGAGTGAGGCAAAAATCAAAACAGTCAGCACTCTCTCGTCCTGCTGTATTCTCCCGAGTGACAGGCACCATTTGCTGCAAGCCAATTCGGGAGCCGCGTGTGAGCCGCACTGAGCATGACTGAGCTGGCAATTTGCATCAGCCAACTACTGGGCATTGAAAGGAGTTGCAATGGGCTCACAGACCCCTCTAGTTGCGCGGAGGTGGCCGGCGTTAGGCTGGTGCCGCTTGTGTCCCCTGATGAGTCTGCCCCACGCCCATTGGCTATGCCACTGCTCATTGGCTGCTAGACTGCCTGATCACCCATTGCTATTTGCTTGCCATTTGCCAGTCATCTCTGCCACCGTACTGCCTAATTGTCCAAAGTCTGCTTATCTATTGCTCTGTTCTCTGTTGCCTCGCATACCTGTAGCTGTACTGTATTGTACTGTTTGTACTGCCTGCATTGCCTATTGGCCTCAAGTTGCTTAATTGTTCTGTCTGGCCTCACTTGGTGCCACATATCTGAGGCCAAATGAGGCAATTTACAAGAGCTGCCTGAAAGATTTTTGACTTTCGGAAAAGTAGTGCAGTAGCAACGCGACTCAATGTGGTTCACAGAACAGGCTCCCAGCAGGCATCCAGCACCAGCACCAGCAATGGCATCAGGAGCCGAGCCGTGCTGGGTCTACTCAGACCCGTCTTCGAGTCGAGCAAATGCCTGGCCAGCCTGGTCTGTCCAGCGGCCCTGGCCACCAGCTTGCCTGCCTGCTTGCCCGCTTACCTCCTCCTACCTGTCCCTCCAGTCTCCACAGGATGCTGCACTCTTGCTGCCTGCATCCTTTGCATTGGGGTGTGCAGGGGGCCAGCACGGAGGGCTGTTTCAAACTGCCCAGCAACCCTCCCCTGTTACGCGCACTTCTTGCCCCCGCTTTTTACCTCCCATCATTTCCCAGGGAGTGCAGAGCTATAGAGCAGCTGCATGAGGTCGAGCCCCATGCCTGCGGAAGTGGCCCGGCTCAGCCCAGGAGCAGCTTGCGAGCCGGGTGAGGACAGACATCTCGTAAAAGGCAATCAAACACTGGTAAAAAAAATGGTGGCTTCCCTGGGCCCTTCTTTTACTTTGCTTACTCTAAAGTTGATTGTGGTCTGAATATAATCAACCCCTTGTAGGGGGAGGTGCAGGTCCCCTGATGTTGAGTCTTTGCATCTCTGGTTTATTCAATATAATGCCATCAAGGTGTTTGCGCTCTGGTTGATCAATCTCTATTTCTGACTCAACTGCTGCTTCCACTCGCTCGCCTAAGCTTTTAAAAACAAAAAACATTTGGCGTAAGAAGTTGCAGTCTCATCTGTCTCTCCTGAAGTCTCACCCTTCCATTTTGTCTCTGCTTCTAAAGAGCAGTAACAGGAAAGGGAATAAGGAAATGGAGATGGCTCTTGGTACTAATCAAGTGGATGACGTGTTTCTTGATATGGCTCCTTCTCAGGGTGCCCCTTTATGCCTGACGAGTTGTATTGGTCACAGTGTCCCCCATGTTGTTCCTTCAAGCTCGTCTAATATTTCATCTTGTGCAGTGAAAGCAGTGGAAGATGCTGATGTAGGGGATGTACCCTTGAAAAACTCTGTCGGTAGCAAGCTTGAGCCAGAGATCTGTCCCAAGTGTCCCTTGTTTCCCTTCTGTGACCAAGACACTGTCTCAGTGCCTGAAAATCTGATGTATAAAGAGATCCCTCTGGCATTTCATGAGGCACCCTCTGTGGACCTGTGTGGTGGTGACCTCGGTGTATCGGAGGACTACTCCTTGCCAGACATTGCTGCTTTTACAGAGAAGAATCAGGTGAGGGAGGTTAACCTGAAATCATTCACTGCTTTGGGTACGGATCTCATGTCCACCTCTCCATAGCTTACCTGGTCATCCATCATTACAGGCCCTCTACAGTAGTACGCAACCCTTGAGGGCCTCCTTGTTGGACTTAATGAATTCTATGAATTGTGATTTATCTGTATCCGCAGGGGGGTCAGGTATTTGTGCATTATCTGTATCCGCAGGGGGTCAGGTATTTGTGCAGTTGTTTAATTTGGAAGGGGAGGGGGCAGAAGGGGGAAAGGCTTCCTCTGATATTTTATGGTGTATTGAGAAGGTTTTATCCTCGATTTTGTCTCTTTTGGATAGATCAGTTGCTAACTCTGACCATATGTTGGATATGTTGTCCCCAATTTTAAGGGTGGGTTCAGCACTTAACCTCTTTTGGCCTCTGCCCAAGGAAGGAACAAAAGGACAAAGAGATGCAATCCCTGGTTCCACAAACTAATATTGTGGCAAAAACTGGGGTGAAAGTAATTGAAATTCAGGTGGGTGATCCTGGTGGACTTGGCGTCCTAACTGTGGGGCCACCTAACGGGAGAATTGGGGCCATTCAGGTGGTCCATAACATGTCTTCTGCCTCTAATCATAGACATGAGGGGGCGCTGTCAAGATGCCCTAAGGCCAAGTGTAATTGTAATTGAGAATCCCCTTCCCATCTTTTTGTTCTTTAAAAAAGGGGCTCCTCATTCTGGTGTTGCTTTATCCCTAGACGATCATCTCAGTTTTGTTTCACAGAGGGCTCCCACAAATATTGTTTCTCCTGAGTTGGAAGCCCCCTTGGGGCTTATTTGGGTAAAACGCATGAAGGGAAAAAAGAAAAGAACACAGCGTATTACAAAGTGTAAGTCCAAAAAATTAAGGTTCCCACATGCTCTGGAAGAATGTGCTCCCATTGTTCAGCCACCCAATGCAGAAGTGTAGAAGAATGCCCCTTTACACCTAGGCACAGAATCTGTTCCCCCAGACTTTTCTAATATATTAGAAGTACCAACTGGAAACTGCCATGGGCAGGATAAGGGATTAGTTCAAGACATAGGGGTAACTGTTCGCAAAAATCAGGGTGGTACAAAAGTGGATTGTGGGAAAAAGGGCATTGGGGTGGGGTGGAGGTTGCCACATCCTTGAGCACTGAAGAAGAAGGCCGCAGGGTGCCCCAAGTGGTGGAGAGAGTCCTTGGGGAGTCTTCACCAGTTGCTTACCGGGGGAACCGCCTTCCTGTACCACCTTTAATTCTGCTAAATCTCTTAATGGGGAGGTTCCTCCTTTTTTTCCATCCGTACAGCTGCCTAATTTGGGGTCTGAGTCCAAACCTGATAATAATGATAGCAGGGGACTAGATTTTGGAAACTTTTCTAATACCTTGAATTTTATTTCTCTGTTTGATAGTGAATTTGGCCCTCTGAATAGAAGCTTTATCTTGCAGCTCTTATCAGAAATCGAGGCTCTGAGTTTGGTAACACGTAGGGATGTTGACCGTGTGCATTTGGAGTCTTTTGCTCCCATCCCGAGGCCAAGGGTTACATTTAACTCTAGGATTGTTGCAATGTTGATCTCAGGTAATATGGATCGCTTTCGGAAAAGAGGTATTGATATTTTCCAGCTGGAATTTACTAAGGCTTCTAAGCTTGATAGTCTGAGTTTGGATGCACAGGTGCCTACTCAGGGTCTAGATTGTAGAGGCGGGGCTGCAAATCTGAAAAATCTAACAATCTCTTTTGGAAGAGACAAAGGAGGAGAGTGATAAGCATGGTGGTAAAGAAGGACCTGCGGGCAAGGGAGTCTGGAAAGAGTGGAGAGTTCGCTACCTGGAGTTGGGTAGCGGGTGCCTTGAATGCCTTAAAAAGTCATTCAAAACTTCCAATGTTGCAGAGGTAGCCTTTGGGGTAAAATTCTCTCTTGGAACATGGGGGGCCTGGGACAGTCAAATTCAAAATTGAACTTTAGAAAGCGTTTTAGTCCACTGATAACTTGCTTGCAGGAAACTTGTATATGTTCTGACTTTAAATACAAGAACTACTTAGGTTATTCCAGCATAGCAAAAGCTTCTGTTAAAGGCCTCACCAGTGGAGGTATAGCCATTTTACTCAGTAGCAATATAAACTGGAACCCTAAGGTGTTTGTTCATCCCTGAAAACTTTGTCTCTGCCTAAAATTAGCTTTGTCTACTGTGAGAGGACGGTTGTATTCAACTTTCCCGTTGGCAAACATTTATATTCCCCTGAGAGGACCTATGATACATTACTTGACACTATGCTTTGCTTTGTGCAGGATAGTAGTGTTCAGGAAGACTGTTTTTTGATCATCATTGTGAGTGACTTTAATGCTAAAATTTCGAATTCTGCCTGTGTGACCTTTAGAATTCCTGAGTAGGATGAGGTATAGAGTATTCCGGAGAATGCTCTTCCCGAAAATGTAAGATCAGACAAGCGGGGCTTACGATTTCTGAGAAACCTGAGTACTAAATAACTTATTGCTCTAAATGGTAGGTTTCCAGAGGATTCCCCGACTTCTTATTTCTTCCATTCTTCTCAAGGGCATTCACTAATTAATTATATGGTGGTATGTTATCAAATGTTTGGAATATGTACACAATTTGAGGTTACGAGGACGGACTTAAGTGATCGTAGTATTCTCTCGGTGGTCATTGATCTAGAGTTTAAGGCACTTGGGGGCATATTAGCAAGACCCACGTTAAAATTATCGCCGTTTTATCGGCAGGAAACTGCCGCTAAAACGGCGATAATGGGCTTGCTAATATGCGTTATGGAATTCAATAGAAGCCCAGGTTAGATGTCCTGCACATCTAACCTGGGCTTCTATTGAATTCTATAACGCATATTAGCAAGCCCATTATCGCCGCTTTAGCGGCAGTTTCCTGCCGCTAAAACGGCGATAATTTTAACGTGGGTCTTGCTAATATGCCCCCTAATTCCTGGAACTCCAGTCTATAGAAAAACAAATTGGTGCACATTTTGGTCAAGTAAGAATATACTGAACTTGGCCTCTTATGTTAAAACAGCAACTCTAGGCCCTTCCGATACCTCATTGGATAATCCTATCTCCTGGTTCGAAAGCAGCTGTCCCTTTTTCGCTCCCTTGGGAGTAAAGGTAGAAGTAATAGAATTATGTCTCCTGTTAAGAACTTTGGGGCAGCAAGGGGAATAGTGACATAAACTCCTTGGTAAGGAAACAATTTAAGTCGCCTTCGATAGTGAGGCAAAGGGAAATCTATCAGCTGAAGCGTGTAAGAACTAGATTGAAGGCGTCTGAATGAAGGGAGGAGAAAGAGGATCGGAAATCGATTAAATAGAGGGAAGTTGCTTCTACTTGTGATTCGCACAAATATTTGGCTTTAATAGCCGAATATTGTGTCTCTAGATTTAGAGTTTCCATATCCGATGAAGAGTGGACTCGCAGCTATACGCCTGTAACTCTAGCTGTAGTGGCCAGTTGGACCTCAGTGTCATTGCCAATTCATTGGAACAATATGGTCTGCCTTCTTGTGAGGAGATAGAGGGTTTTATTAAGGGCACAAGGTTTTCAGGAGCGATGGGCTCTGATGAGCATCCAATATCTCTCATCAAGCAAGAAGCTTCTGCATGGGTTCTTTTTCTGTGTCCCTTGTTTAAATATTGCTACCTGACCGGGGTCATTCTGTCCTCAAGGAAGGGCAGTGTTGTTGTACCCTTATATAGAAAAGGCCCCAAAACCTCTCCTGCCAGTTTTAGGCAGACTGCCCTACTGGACGCAACTGGGAAATTGTTCACCAAAACTATTCTTCTTCAACTTCAGGATTGGGCACTTGGTAACAATATTATTCCTACTGAGAAGGCTGGTTTCCGCAAAAATTGTTGTACCCTTGATAATATTATGGCTCTTCAGACGCTGATTGAAAAGTACCCGGTGGGTAAGGGCATGCCTATATCTTGTGCCTTTATTGATTTCTCCACAGCGTTTGACAGGGTTGACCGTGGGACGCTGTGGAATAAATTGGTAGCATTGGGGATCCATGCATTGGTAGCATTGGGGATCCATGTTCACCTCCTAAGGCTAATCATTGCCTTGCATTCTTCTCCTTGGACCCAGGTCTTGATGGGAGGGAATCAGGGTCTGTTTAGTAAAGTGGAGACACACAATGGTTTGAAGCAAGGGCGCTTGCTTGCACCCCTTCTCTTTTCCTTCTACACCCATGATTTACCACACAGAGTTGGACAGATTAAAGGGGATCCAACTAAATTGGGATTAATGAATGTTGTTTGTCTACTCTATGTTGACAACATTGTTTTATTAGATTTAACCATAATAGGATTACAGAGGTGTCTTGCTGCACTGGGAGAGTATGCTGATAGATTTTTTTAAAAATATATGTTTCTAAGAGCAAAGTCCTCGTTTTTAGGTTTCAGGGGTATAGATTCAGGAAAGATTTATATTGGTTTCTGGGGAATGATAAGTTGGAAGTGGTGAAGTTTTACCCCTATTTAGGTAGAATTTTCTCTCGTAATTGCCTAAACAAAGAATATATTAGTCTGTGTAGAAGTAGGGCATTGTCCCAAGCTTCAGCCATTCACAGACTATATAAGTGCTGTGGGCAAAGGCACTTTGCCCGGGAAACGACCTTAATAACGAATTTCTAACAACGAGTGGCCTTAACAACGAACCCTAAGCAACAACCTGTACATGAACCACGACCTCCTTAACCACTACTGTACCTGAACCACGACCAGTTAGTTAAATTATTTACAGTCGTTCAACAGTTTAAGTGCATATAGTGTTGTGCAAACTTAGAACTTATTAACTTATTAAGCAATAAAAGAGCCCATTATTTAAGACATGTCGGTGTCTGTGAAATAGATGCTTTTGGTACAGATAGCAGCATAAACCCCACTGTTGCCCACTTAAACCTAATTGCTGCCATAAGCAACACGGGTTAAGTGCAAGTAGCATTTAACATCAAAAACATTTTTTTAGCTGCGAGGAGAATTATCGTGTACTGCATAATTATAATAGAAACAGCATGGGTTTGATATAATTCATTTGATTTTTAGACAATTCGTTTTCTTTAGTCTGTCTGGAAAAAGCAAAGCACTGCTGAGATTCGAACGGAGGATCTCCTGTTTACTAGTAAGGCGCTTTAACCAACTAAGCCACAGCGCCACCTATGAACCTCGCTGTTCCCACTTAAGCCTATTTCCTGGTGTAAATGTCATGTGCTGCAGTTTTAGGTTCTCTAAAGTCTTGAGATTTTTCACTTGTTCACCACAAGATGATGGAGAGGAAAACCTGATAGAGGAATGGAAAAATTACAAAATGGCAAATGAAAAGTTTATATCAGTACAGAATCAGATACATATTCGTATTCATTTGTAATATTTAGAAGCATGAACACAATGAACTGGTGGATGAAGTTCTTTACATAGAGGAAAGTACAAAATGTAATCGAAAGAGAAATGATATAAAGATCACCAATATGCACGAGACACGTATATGAATGTCTACATAACCTCTCGTGGCCACTAGCCGCCCCACCTGTCAACCTTAACCTATTAATATTTTTAAACAATCAAGTGAGGATAATTTCACTTTCTTTGATCCCATTTCATTTGAGCAACCTGCATAGGGAAGAAAAATTAAAGCCACCACAGACAGACAGTGTTGTTTAATTTAAGTAATTTTTTTGTTCGTGTTTCAATCATGCGTTGATTTAATCGTAGTTGTAGATTCGGATTATATGTCAGATTCATTTTCGTGGTTCAGTAAGTCGTGGTTCAATACAGAGTGGTTTGGCTTTGGTCGTTGTTTAGCCTTCGTTGTTTAGGCACTCGTTATTTAAGTGGTAGTTGTTTAATCATACATTCACTTTGCCCATGTCCTTTCGGTCTTTAAGATTAAAATTCTGCCCTCATTGAGTTATGCTTGTGAAGTAATGGACCAGCGGCACTGGTCCTTTTTCGATAACTTTGAACGGCGTATTTGGCATAAAATTTGTAATTCGAATCATTCGCCTGCTCCCCTCTCTCTCCGGCTCAAATTTAGGCTTCTCTCTACAACTGTGTCTGTTATGGCAGCTGCCCTGAGGTGGGGGAACAATTTACTAACTAGTGATCCGGGCTCTATCCGTGATGCACTAAAGCATGAAATATTCTATAGCATGAAGGGCAGAAGTGCCCTCTTTTCTAACTATTCGAAAGCTTTGGATATGTTTGGAATTAGTCTGAATGAGGTGGCACCTCTCCTCAGGCTTCTTCTAAAAACTTGATAAAAAATCCATTTATGAAGTGAGTCGGGATAGGGATATTCTGCTTTGTGTTCAGTATGCCCGAAATGAAATTGTAATCGAGTGCAGTATTTGCAAAAAACTCCAACCTTATGTCACATGGAACTTACCCAAAGGTGTGCGTAAAATGGTTTTATTGTTAAGGCTCAATTTGCTTCTGCTACAAGTTGTTACTGGATCCTGGAAAGGTATACCAAGGGATGAGAGGGTTTGTAATCTTTGTTTGAACTATGTCCATATCTAAATCACATGATATTTGTATGTCTCTTTTCATATTCACTGTGTCACCAACTGTTAAGACCACTTTTTATATAGTATAGCTTAACCTCGACAGCGGAAGTTTGTCAATGTTTATTTGTCCCCAGAACTGAAACTGACCGCACAATAATCTTAACATTTTGTAAGCATTTCTTAAATATTTTTTAAATATGTTTACACATTGTAATTTTTGTTTAACTGTGTAATTGTTTTTGGCCTCGTATCCGCTCAGTGAGGGTAGTAAAGGCTTTATACACCCTCCCCTTGAAACTGCATTTTACTTGTTATGAATTA
Organism: Calotriton arnoldi; assembly: GCA_963921515.1. Classification (NCBI taxonomy): domain Eukaryota; kingdom Metazoa; phylum Chordata; class Amphibia; order Caudata; family Salamandridae; genus Calotriton; species Calotriton arnoldi. Next base: position 193,817 of record CAWUFW010005411.1, read on the forward strand.
AGATGGATGCGAGGAGTGCTGGGTGTAGCATTGCCTCCTAGCACTCCTCTCTGGGATTTTGTAGCATCTTATTAGTCCTGTTGCACTAGAAATAGTATGGACCCCAGACTAGCATGTATTTTATTGGCATTGCATTGTAATGCTAAACTGATTTGTACAGTAAAAGAGCTCTGTTGCACTTTCATGAATATGGCTCCATACTAGCATGTACCTTATCAGAATTGTATTGTATCATTCAATGTATTTATCCGTTGCATTTGTACAGTATTTTATTCGCCTATTTTTGCACCATTTGTACCTTGTACTGTATCAAGGGGTGTATAGCTCTCTATACAGTATAAGCATTGCACTGTATTGCCTAATCAAGTTCTCTCTTACATTTGCACTTTACTTGTTTTTGGATTTTCATTGTAGAGCATGGTATTAAGACTGACACTTCATTCTTTTGTATTTTACAAATTTACATATATTTTTACTCTATGCGCCTCTGTATTGGCCTTGCATAGTTCTGTCTGTTTTTATGTGGACCTCCTTGGAGTTCCATATCATAATAAACAAATAAATTGAAGTGCCCCCTTCACAAAACTATACTTTTCGTCCATCCATAGGGATAGTGGTGATGTTTGCTTCTTCAAACCAGGCCCTTATAAACAAGCTCCATAACAGTTCATGTACTGGAGACCTCATAACCACTTTGCAACAAGAAAGCAATATCGTGCGGATAAGCACGCGCTATGGAGCCCGTGACAGGATGCCAAGTGCATCTTCCTTCCCCTGTGTGCTATTGTTGCTGTGTCAGTGATGATTTTCTCTTGGCAGTGCCTACAAACTCAATAGAATCCTAAAACCCTCATCTGGACACTGAAGATCTCTTTTAAATTGCTTCCACAGCCGCCATATATTCATTTCCTTGTATTCGTGTTATGGTTGTCTGCCCCCACCATCCTGTTTCCTTATTTTAGACTTTTCTTTTAGTTTACTCAGACGTGCTGAAGCGTGGTTTTATTCTTTTTATGTGTTTACTGTTTTCCATATTATTCTAATTATTGTTCCTTTCCAGGCAGTCACTAGGGAGGAGGCCCATGTTGCAGACATGCACGGTTGTGTTTTGTTTGATTTTTCTTTTCTTACCCATCACGTTATTTGATTTGTTTTTATCATGTCTCTCAGGTCTATGACCTTGTGCACTATAGCCTCAAATGCTATTTAACTATCCCACCACAGAGGAAGCACAGTAGACACACAGGTGGCACGCCAAAGACGTGCAAAGGGAAGCCCTTCTGTGCCCATCCGTTTACTGGTCGGGCACAGGACCCTGCCCTTTTTAAGGAATGTTTCTCCTCAAGTACAATTTTCTACAAGTGTGATGTACTACTTTTCCTCAGATCCTCCCTGGTTCTGTCTCCACACCCTTCTCGGTGTTACATGATTAGGGGCTATCATCTGATTTGGCACTGACTAGTACCTTATCTACTTCATTTCCAAATATACTGCAAGTACACAATATACATTTAGAACTTCTCTTAAATCTACCCTGATAAATGCTAGACCCCTGGTTAATCATAATACAGAAAAACACAATTTTCTTCTAGAAGAAAACCTAGATATCGCTTCTGTTACTGAAAATTGGCTAAAAGGATATTCTAATAGAATCTTGTATTCGCTGTTCCTCCCTGATATTCAATCATTAGATACGACCTTCCAGTACAGCAGGGCAGTGGTCTTTCCATAATTTACAAAATCCAACTCTCTATAAGCAGAATCAACAGTTTCCATATTGGACTGTGCTAAAACTCTCTTCATGGCTATCCATCTCATTTCTAAAAATACCATTAAATGTCCTCTGGTCTATCGTCCGCCTGACTCTAAAGTCCCTGCTAATGAGCGTTGTTGTGGTTTCTTTCTACAGCTTCTAATGCAGTCTCCTGATTTAGTGATCCTAGGAAATTTAAATTTTCATGTGGCTCATCTCTTGTAAACAATATCCTCTAATCAAATTCTCACTCAGGAAGACATAATCATTTCTGTCATGGGAGGAAAAGGTTACAGAGGTGCTTCATTAAAAGAGAGTGCCATCAAAAAAGGGTCCAGGCTAGCCTTTTTCATCACAAATACCTTCATCTTTATTTTATGAAAGTAATGTGCTATGACAATCTACTGACAATCCTTATAATCCATAAGTGACACTAGGCTGACCCTTCTCCTGCATTTAATTAAAAGTACTCAGCAGATATATTCTTACTATGGAAGTATTGCTGTTGAAAAATCTGTTTTGCTGAAATTAATGCTTTGCAGTGATGAAAATGTATCCTTGAGCCAACTTAAGGCAGCTAGATCTTAAACGCCATATGTATTGTGACATTTCATTTCACCAGGTGAATAAAACTGTACTAACAGAATAAAAATGAAATGTCTCCCACAGAGAACGACGAAGACTTTCACGGTCTGTTCTGAATAAAGTACACACACTCAAGGTCACACCTGGCTGTCCCAGGGAAAAACACATACCATGTCAATTTTACTGTTCCGTGTGCAGACGATTGCTCGTGAGAAGCCCCATGTAGTAGAATTATGGAAAACCTGTTCAATGTATTTAGTGGTGGATCTTTCTTTTTGTTTATTTCTGAGTTATTGAGAACATGCGGACAGTAGCGGCGCCTCGAGGGAGTGCTGCGGGGCGGTGCGGTGGGGCGGGGGAGGGGCAGGGGGGGAGGTAGTAAACTCCGGAATTGGGCCGAACGTCGTTGAGTAAAGAAATAAAGAAATAAAACGAATTACATTGTGCGCTGCATCGCCGATTTGGCGTTGCAGCCCGCGCTATGTAATTCGTTTTGTTTATTTATTTCTTTACTCAACTTTGTTCGGCCCAGTTCCGGAGTTTACTACCCCCACCCTGCTCCTCCCCCGCCCCACTCCCTCGAGGAGCCGCTACTGCATGCGGACCATGTACTCCTGAGTGAATGTATGAAATCCTTTGATTAGAACCCTATAAAAGAGTGTGATTTATTGATGTGTTGTGAGCCCCTTCCCACTTGCTTTAGAAGGTGAATGTAGGCTGGACTCCTGCCTCATTTTAAGATTGAATAGGTGCTGGGCGCTGTGATTATTTCTCATATCGCCCTTCTTCATTACAATACAAGAGGAATCCGGGTATCAAAATGCATATAATCTTCAGTCAATGGAGCTCATCAGTTATTTAAGAGTATCCCTCTGCTTCACGAGAAACATCATACACAGAATCAATGTGGAGAAGTGCCTTCAAAACAACTCACACTAAAAATCTAAAACACATGGATATAAATGGTAATCTGCAATATAAATAATCAAATTAACATAAAATAATACATAACATCAACTTCATATTGTATACCCAATCTTTATAGGATTAATTATATTATACCTAATATTTATTGTCTATGCTGCTTCAAGTTACTAATTAAAGCATCAAACATTTCAAATCAATTCAGAAATTTCACTTATTTCATCTTCTTCCTCTTCTCAATGCTCCCACTTCCACTCCACCACTCTCTAGCTTCTCTTACCCAGAACCTAACAATGTTTTTCAAAATGTTTCCACCGTGGTCTCTGGGTCTCTGCTTGATCCTTTTCTGGCACAGATCGTGAGCTGCCATGCTCCTCACCTTTTCCTCCTGGACTCTTATCTGATCTTTTTTTTTTTTTTTAATTAAGGCGCTCTAGCAACATTTTGGAAAAAGGGTTGACTTTCTTTTCTTACTAGTCGTGCTGCAGCAGTTCATATTCCCCTTTATCGCTCTCATTTCAAAACTGTGACGTGCAGTTGTCCAATTCCCCACACTCAGACCCACCCTTTTCAATCTCTATGTCTCCCTTCTTGCCACTTTGATTAGATCTTCTGGTCTCTCCATCTTTGCTTACACAGATGATATGCAAAGTATACTCAAGCATAAAGGCGACATCTGCTTATTACAGGGCCAGGTCAAGTATGATATCTGCAACTGCATGAGGCAGCATCAACTCCAATATAATTCTGCTCAGACTGAATCTCTGATTTGTATACACCCCTCTCCTTGGAGCTTTAACTTGTGACCCACATAGTTAGTATACTCTCCTCTCCTTCACCCCAGTTAAAAAGCCTGGGTATCACCTTTGAAACAAATATTTTATTTAAGCACCACACATCTAAGCTCCTCTCGACTTGCTTTTTCTACCTCAAATCACTTAAAAAGCTTCATTCCTTTCTTCCCCTTGAAAATCTTAAAACAGCTGTTCAAGCTACATTAATCTTCAGGTTAGAATATTCCCTCTCCATCCGTTTCCAAAAATACCTCTCGAAACTGCAGCTCACACAGAAAGCGTCTGCTCGACTTAGCATGTATGTATGCATGTATGCATGTATATATGTATGTATGTGTGCATATGGTATTTCTATAGCACGAGCCTAGCAAAAGATAGCAGAGTGCTGTACATGGCCAAAGGCAAGCTTAACGTTGGCGAGTAATAAGAGTTAAAACTGAGTTGTGTACGGTTAATGAACACAACATCAATAAATTCAGTCATATTTCTCCCCAACTTCTCTGACATTCTGCATTGGCTCCCCATTGAAAAACAATGTTGGTTTAAAGCGCTACGTCTTTGTCATAGAGCTATTCACTGGTCTGAACCTACTGGCTTCCAAAATCTTTTCACTGTTCACTTATCTTCAGGATCACTCACATCAGCCACCACCAATCGTTTGATCATTCCCAGGGCTCAGCGCGCTTTAAACAGTGGTGGTTCCTTTAAATTCCTTACCTAGTTGCAGAATAATTCTCTTCCACCTTTCTATTCATGCCATGCAGTCATACGGCTCCTTCAAAAAGTTAGGTAACATTTTATCTGTTTCATGTTAACTCTGATGTTATGTTTCCATTTGAATTGAGGTTTCCTGGGGCCAGGACACTCAGGAGTGGGTAATGTTTACTGCCCTGCCAAGGTCATTTAGGCGCCACACCAACAGACTGTTTTTCAGAACTACTTCCTCTCACACTTCATAAGATGTACTTCACTTCTAGATGCTTGACACACCAGGGTAGCCTACGACAAATGGTGGGGGTGTTCATCTGGCCCATCACCCCTATGGTAGCATGTTGTGACTAGTGTGTGTGTACCCTGCACATTACACCCAATGTAGCCTCCTGTAACTAGTTTGTGTGTGTGTGTGTTTGTGCCTGGCCCATCACACTAACAGTAGCACACTGTAAGTGTTGGGTGTGTGTGCTTTTAGTTCCTGCGGTTGGCTTACCTTGAGCTTTTCGGTTGCAGATCTAAACCCACGCAGCACATTTGTCCTCAATTTTGAGATTCATGGTGTGCTATATCTAGTCAACGCTGCTGGTCATGCCACACTCTGAAGCCAAATGATCCCTGCTTTCATCTCAGGCACGTCTGCAGGGTGTTACTGCAGACACATGTGCGGTACAGACACAAGTAGTGCTCTGATTACTGAACCTTAATCATCTTTACACCAATTCTCTTTTTAAGACCCCCTGGACACATGTTTTTATTATTGTTTTTGTAGGAAACAGCCCTTTTTGTATGGTCACCCCCACACTTTTTTCTCCAATGCTGATGGTTTTGACTCTTAAAGTGAACTGGAGCCTGCCAATCAGGCCTCAGTGCTCTATCCCTAAAATATGATGCATGTGAATTGGGAACCCCAATTGGCAAGGACTTTAACCCCCTTATAAGTCTCTGGTAAGTGGAACCAAGGGTACTCAGGGCATGGGAGTTAAAGGGGTCACCAGGGCCTGATGCACTCATTGTGCCACCCTGAGTGACCCAAGTAAAAAGATTACAGCAGTCCTGCCATTGCAGACTGCATGAGTAGTGCAAACTGCCCAAACTCGACTTTGCCCTCACCATGAGTGGCAAGCTCACAGCACTATTTTTAATATATGCCAGTCTCCCCTAAGGTAGGCCTACTGAGCCCAGTAGGCAGGGTGCATTATTTTAAAGGTGTGGACATATAAGTGCAAGCATATACGTCCCTACAGTAGTCCCCTTCCATTAGGGGCTAGTATAAGTGTTCAGGGGGGGCCATAGGCTAACATAGGCTAGCAACTTGACATTTCCGGGTTGCCAGCTCCATTATGAGACCACTGAAACGTGTCATGTTTGGTACACAACTTGTCTCATCAAACCTGACTTTTTTCCATAGTCGAATTTAATTTGACATGTACCCTGGTGACTTCTTTAGAGGTTGCCCACCTCTTTGCCCAAGCCTTTCATGTGCCCTGGCTGACACCCTGCAACTGCTTCTGCCAAGACAGGAATCTGACCCCCTGCCAGGAGGTGTGAACTCTCCCAGAAATCAGAAACAGAGGCCTAGCTGGGCGGGAGGTGTCACCTCCCTCGCTGAAAGGATGGCTAGTGAAGTGGCATATCAACGCGGTGAGCCCCAAAGCTCTCACAGCCTCTGTAATTCAAGTAGGCTCCCTCTCAGAGGGACCAACCCACTGCCCCAGGCACATTTGCAACCCATGTAGGTGGGACAATTAGATAGTCAGGAGACGTACACCCTCAGAAGGCTAACAATACCCCTAGGTGGGCTACCTGGTCTGTATAGCCGAAGAAGGGTTCTGCCATTTTTAAAGTGGCAGAAGAGAGGCTTCTGGGTGGAAAAGGTGACACAGTGCCCCAGAAGTGGTCACCTTAGGGGTAGATTAGCCGCTGGGTCTAGTAGCCCATTCGTTACTAGCTGCCACAACCCTAACGCCCCTAAATCTAGGATTTAAGGGGCTCCCCTGGCACCAGAACCTCAGATCTGATCGACTTGCAACCAAAGGACAAAGCAGAGGCCCGAATCTGCGACTTCTAGACCTGCAACTGCATGACTATGAGTTGTCGTGGACCAGAGACTGGTTCCAAAGGAAAGTGTTGTATTCCTCTTAGGGTGTCCGTATATAGGTTTTCCTGTATCATGTCCTTATATAGGCACAGTTCGTCATGTCCTTATATAGGCATAAAATCCCAGTACTTATTTAGGCATTAAACCGTGCACTCCAAATACAGGCATGGTCTCAGACATCCGTCCACCCTAATGTCACAACGAGTTCTTGAAGAACAGACCCTTAGGCTTCGGGAGTTTTCCTAGCACAGGACTATTGATTTCTTCAAGGACTCATCTATTATGCATGAACCGTTATACCTTAGGGGTTCATTCATGACGTCTTCCGCTGTCCGATTCACATCAATGCTAACATTCTGAGGTACCTCTCAGGTATAAATATACCTTCCCTAGCCCCTGTAAATCAGAGGAGACCTCGACTTCAGAGGAGCCCGTTTCCCGGCCTGACGCACTGAGAAGATGCTGTCATCCCTGCACGCAGAGAATCCAGCTTCCAGTGATCTGACTTCCCTTGCGGGGTGTTGGAGTTTGAGTCTGGCAAGAGATTCCCACCTCTCTCCTTCTTAAGGTATGGAGCTGACTAGAACCTAGAGGGACTCTTGGCATACTTGGCATACTAGGCATACTAGGCTTAACATACTCTTAGTATACCATAGTAAGGAATACTTCACCTACTTCATACCTCTCCCTACACCTAGGTTAGGTTAGGTACATTGGGGTAGAACTAGCTTAGCAACGCATCATATGAGTACTCGCATTCTTAGTCTATGTTATTTACATAAATGAATATATGCTAAAAGATAATGCTAGCGCAGTATTATTTATTTCTACTGCTTACGCTGTACATTATTTATCTTGCATACTGTCTTGTGATCGTAACAACACATTTTACTTACACCAGAAACAAGACTGTTCAATAAATCTTTTATTGAAACGCCCGTCTATTCTTTCTGTGTAACTTTGAGGAAAACTAAGTATGCACGATTGAGCTGAGTGAAATAGTTATCTATTGTTTCTACGACTCTGGGACACGTTCTGATTCTAAAGGGAAACAAAAGTTGTCATGTTTTGCGGCTGCCAGAAACTACTCCCTTCTTGTTTGTCAAGGAGTTTCTATTGGCCTCTGAGCTAGCTGGCACAAGTAATTAAGTTTAATATACTCGATAGGGACATACTGACCTTAGTCCTATGTCAAACCTATAGGGGATATTATTCCAATGCGCAGAGCCTATTAGGGAAATAGGAGCTACACTACATGGCGCCCAACGTTTGGTAAAGGCGGTAATTTAACACTAGATACTGAGTAACTCAGCCGTGCTTTTTCTCTCAGAGACCCCTACCCATATACTCCAAAAGACGTCTGGAGTGGGCAGGGTTAAGTATCCGCCACGGCTACATAGGGAAGCACCCTATATATTAGCTGTTTGGTTTGCTCAACGTTGAAGGATACAGTGTTCCAAAATATTGTGCACCTTATCTTTGTTTCCTTGAAACTTGTTCTACATTTTTCAAAAAACAAAATGCCTGACTCCGACGACGCCACCGGAAACGGTGGAGCTGCGGCTGACCCAGCCATGGCAGTTTTAAATTTTACCGGTTTAAATGAAACCGAGGAGGGTGTCATAGACATCCATCCAAACTTAAGAAGAGCCATCACTCTAAAACTCATAAAACAAGGCCTACCACCAAGAGGCGGTAGAGCAGTTTTCGTGATAGAGGCACACGAATCATTTCAGACAGAGGTATTCTATTCATGGGTAATATTTCCTGAATCCAATCCAGTTACAAAAATGTTTCACTTCTATAAAGAAGATGATCCACCAGAGGAATACATTCCTTTCGAGGATATAGAAATTCCATTAACATACCAGGAGCATCAGCTCTGGTTTAAAGGCGCCCTAAAACATCACAGAAACATTACCAGGCTCGGTCCACTAGGTAGACCAGGAGCAACATGGCCGATTCTAGCCGGCTACACACCTCATCCTGAACTGGATATAATGTCAGATGAGAAACTACTTGTTCAACTACAAGAATTAATAAAAATCTACAGACAATTGGTCTAATATGTCATGCGGACTTTCACAGTCCAACCACCATTGACACTTCCAAATCAAACTCCTCACCAGGGGAATACACTAAAAATTACACCACAGACTCTATACGCAGTCATGGGTAAAATGCCCACAAAACGTGAGCAAATTCCATTCTGGATAGCTCAAAAAATTACTCAAATCGAAGCAGTATTTCCAAATACTAGCCCGTATGAGAAACACAGAATCCTAACAATCAGTTTACCGATGGGGATCACACCACAACTGGAAGACTGCACCACTTGGGGCTCAGTCTTTGCTGCCATCTACACTAAAACACATGGCATTCCGTCAATTGCGGTAATACCAGATGTCCTGAAACAAATTCAAAACGAATACGGGGCAGAGCATGCTCTAAATTTAGGTATGAAATTACTGAAAAATTTCGACCAGGTCTCAACAATAATATTATCTAATATTAAAGGGGAGGCAGCAGCAGTGGCGATCCGCCAAAAATTAAGGGAATTTGATGTTACAGAACATCAAACTGAGCTACCCAGAATTATAGAACAATCTTATGCAGAATTAGGCAGAGATAGTTTGGGTGGAAGACCAGTGAAGCCACAACTATCTGAAAGTCCTGAGAAGGACTCTATTAAACAAACTCCTACATCTTCTAAAAAGAAGTGGGAGACTAATAAACAAAATTCGAACGAGAAACTTTCTCAATCCCGAGGTAGGTCTCCTCAAAAGGAGCCCTCTGAAAGGAGGTATAACCTCAGGAATAGGGATAATTTGAGAAAACCTGACAGGTATCAAGATACTGATACACGTTCCTCTCGTCCCTTTCAGATCTCATCACAGACTTCGGAAAGAAGAGGACGATCAGAACATAGAGAAGAACGCGTGAAATCGAAAGACGACAAACACGCTACAAAAAACAAAACAAAACCTCAATTCTCCAAAAAGAAAGTAGCAGGTCTAAAGATCAGACATGCCGAGAATACTGAGAACACAACTCAAGAATGGAGAATGGGCTCAGACAATGCTGGACAGTGCAGCAGAAGTCACAATAGCTCGCCAGAACCTGAAGGAACTTCTGGAGATAGTGGACTTGAATGAGTACATTACAGTAGAGACTGTAGACACCAGGGTTAGTACTCCACAAAAGTTATATGAAATAACACTCCGGATGGAGGGAGACATACCTAGACAGGTGAAAGCACTTTTTTGGGAAAGACTATCAAGGGACTTTGACATACTTCTAGCAGAAAAGGACTGGCCACCACAATTTGTCAGGGAGTGCCCACACGGCGAGGACATTATTATGCCTGCCTTCTCCAACCATATTCCAATTCACCTAAAATATACATATGCCAGGAAATGGGCAGTAGCCCAGGCCTCAGCATTATATAAAAATCATGTAGGATGGGATGAGGACTCCCCTCACCATAAAATACATCTGAAACATGAACCAACTGCACAAAGGCAGTATCCAATAAAGCAAGAAGCTAAAAAACAGGTCAGGGAGATATTAGATCAACTTGAATACCAAGGGGTGATTGAAACATGCACCTCCTCAATGAACAATCCTTTGTTTCCTGTCTCCAAACCAGACAATACATATCGTCTAGTTTTGGATTACAGACACTTAAACACTTGTTCTAAAACATTTGCAGTGCAAAATGCACATAGCACAGCATTAATGAATAACATTGTGCGTAAAAAATATAAAACCACATTAGATATCTCAAATGGTTTCTTTTGTCAAAACATAGCACCTGAAAGCAGGTACTTAACAGCTTTCTCCATAATGGGGACCCAGCGTCAATTTTGTCGACTCCCACAAGGGTTCAAGAACAGCCCAGGTTTATTCTCAGCGAGGGTAACGGAGTTACTACAAATTTATGACAATGAGGCATTGTCATATGCCAATGACATCTATCTGACAGACGATGACCTGGAAAAACACTTGAACAGGGTAAGCACCATTATACTGGGCTTCGCCTCTGAGGGCTACAAGTTCAACTTTAAAAAGTCTCGAATTGCCCATCTCAATGTCCTATTTCTAGGATATGAGCTTTCAAGTGAAGGCAAGAGCTTGGCAGCTAACTTTCTAGAGAAATGTGCGCTGCTCCAACCTCCAAAAACGCTAAAAAACTTACAATCCATCCTGGGTTTCCTAAATTTTGGAAGAACATACATTCTAAATTACGCAGAAAGGGTTAAACCTCTCTACGCATTAATCAAACCTGATTTTTCAATCAAAAACTGGACACAGGAACACAGACATTTTGCGTTCACTCCAGGCTAACATGTTAGCAACAAATCACTTACAAACACGCGTAAGTCAACGCAATTTGGTGATCCGAATAATTTCGGGTCAATGCGGATTCACCTACTTAACATTTAATGAGGGTGAAAAAATACCAATCGCATACAAATCTCATTTGTACACACAAGCGGAAATGCGCTTCAGTTCAACTGAAAAAATTCTGACAGCAGTTCAAACCGCTGTAGCAAAAGAAAGAGCCCTAGCACAAGGGAAACGCATTATTGTCGTAACCCCAGTACCAGCTTTAGAAGCGGTCACAAAAGCAAGCATACCAAATGCTAAAGCATTACATCCAAGATGGATACAATGGGTTAATTCTCTTGCTGCAGCAGATGTTGAATATGTTTTTGATCCCGATTTAAAAACACAAGAATTCCTGCAATATGAACAAGAATGTCCTCTGCCCACTGAGATTCTGCCTCTCGATCAGTACGAATTCATAATTTACACTGACGGATCCGCACAGCCCGCCACAGGGAGTAAGCAAGCTTACAGTGCAGCGTGTGCATTCGTTAAAGGTCGCATGCGAGATGGCATCTTCAGACCTATGGTCACAAAAACCCAGTCTCTAGGAGATTGTACAGCTCAGCGAGCTGAACTACAAGCATTCAAACTGGCACTTGAAAGTACAGATCGAGAATTCCCCACACTAATAGTGTGCGATTCATTTGATTGTGTTCAGTCGTATAATGAATATATACAAAACTGGCTTGAAAATGGTTTCAAAGATGCGAAAGGTGGCACAATAAAGCATAGAACGCTTTGGGAACAAGTAGTTCAGTTAAAAAAGGAACTACCAAAGGCTCACGTGATCCACACACTGAGTCATCAACGTGATGGCGTTCACGTTGCAGGGAATTCATTGGCTGACGAAGCCGCAAAGGGGGCTGTTCAGACGCCTTCCGTAGCTGCGAACACTCGTTCAAAAACGAAAATAGACGGTGAGATAATGTTGGCTGTCAATGCTTCAAGCAAGGGCAGCAGTGCAGCGTTACCAAAAACGTTTCCACTCAAGTACTCTTATGTAATTGATGCGAACAATGTTCCTTTTGCTCGAATCCCTGGAGTGGGGGATAGGGTAATTCCAAACACGGAACGTAGAGCAGCCTTGATTTATGAAACACATTTGGGGGAGGGTCTGTCACATCAAGGGATCTCTATAACAATTTTGACGTTAAAAGAGATGTACTGGTGGCCTGGAATGAATACAGAAATTCACATATTCATCAACAACTGTTTAGACTGTAAATTACAGCGAGAGAGCCACAGACACCATGCTGCGAATGCAGCAACCCAGTACAGACACCACTGTTAGACAGCATTAGACTATCTACGCGCCTACGTCATACTGGACAAGGGCAATCCCACAAATACTGAATCAAGGTTCCTATGGATATGACCTCAGCGCTCGGCTGACGCTCGAACTGTTATAAAAGATTTGCGAGTCTTTATCGACACATACGCAATAGGCACGCTACATTCTGACCAGGGCCCTGCGTTTAGCTCTCGGGCTTACAAAGAAGCCATGGCCAGTGGGCGTTGCATTGCGGTACTCCTCTCCATTCCATCCTGAGGAAAATTCGGTTGTGGAAAGGAAAAACCGGGACATAAAGCAGTCTATAACAGCTAGGGTATTAGGTTCGGGTGATGGGTGGGTCAAACATCTTAATGGGGTCCAAAGCTCATTGAACAACCTGCCAAGAAGTTCTCTAGGGGGGGTCACTCCATATGAGGTCCTATTTGGGACAAGAATGTGGGTACCAGATCTCGATCATGTAGGCACAGTGGTGGAAAATAAAACATTTGTTATCAAAGATCGTTTGGCTGTTTTACAGGAACTAAATGAGTTAAGAGCTAAACAAAGCAACGTATTCCTGCATCCAAACACCACTGGGGAAAAACCGGCGGTCCCAGCAAGGCCTGTCTGGATTCCAAATGTTGGGGATCTAGTCAGAGAAAAAATTGCGGATAAGAAGGAATTTGGACCTTCTTACAGACAACCAGTACCTGTCCTAGCAGTTCAAGGAACAAGAACAGTGCTTCTGCCGGCCCTTGCTGGAAAAAAGGAGAGAAGATTTGTGTCCATCGACCTCATCAAACCACAGTATGTGGCCAATACTAAATAGTAGGCCTTGTGGACTCCGACCTAGTAGCAGACGCACTCCTCTCACTACTATCCAAGAGGTTCAGACTGAAAGACTGATAACCATCGAGAATTCAGCTGTAACAGATGAAGGACTAGGCAACAATGCAATGGAACTCATCCCTCTTGAAAACCAAGTAACAGTTCATCCAAATACACCTGTCTACACCAACGTGGCAAGTGATCAACTGGTTCCAGCGATTTCAACAAATCCTGATGCAATTCCAACAATTGACAGAACTGCTTCTGGCTATTTCATTAACTTTGATACGTTCTCAGAAGATCCGAGTGAACCTGAAACGACGCCAGCATCATTCAAACTAAAGCAGCAAGTACAAGACTTTCTTCACTTTCTGAAAAAGACTTATCTGGTTTCACCATGGATTGAACTCTGGATTACATCTGGACTTTTTGTTTTCCTGCTCTGGCTAGCTTTGGTAACAACTGTGAGCATGCTTATAAGTGGCAGATACATCCATGTGAACACTGAAGGAAAAGACGTGAACGTACTTTTGAAACCTCATAAATCTTCCCATCGTGAAGCAAGAGACTTGTCATCAGTGAACATCACAGCCGTTCCTATACAGGATGGTATAGTGTGGGACAAAACAGATTTTGATATCTTCGGTCCGACGGAACATTTGAACATTCCACATTTGTTTAAAATTTCGCTAAGTGATCTAATTTCGTCCAGTACCTATTCTGATGATTGGGACTTTGAGACTGTAAACGACATAATGTTTGACCTAGAAAAATGTGCTGCATTTTCTAAAAATGAATATTTAGAGGGTTCATCAGACTATGAACAACTGTATTGTTATAACCACTATGGTCATCATTATTTGCATAAATCTGCATACCCAAGAAATGTGTTTATGTTTAACCAATGGGAGCATTGTCCTACACCACCACAAGGTAGTTCAAAAACATTTGCTAACAAGTTTCCATATTTTTCAGGTTACAATACATCTGATCCAGAAACGTTTTACTATAAAAATGTAAACAAAACAGGACTGAAAATTATGTTAACTAATACGAAACAGATTTACTCTGCAGCATTTATTGCCCAACTGTCTAGACAGGGTTTCGACTTATGGAAAGACACAATAGACACAAAAACTGTCTGGGGTACTAAAGATTGGCAAGTGCAGGGAATAGAAGCTTTATTTAGAGCCTGTAACATCCCTGAACAAATAATGTTTTTGAATGAAACTGTCCAACAAACATCTTGTCTTGGACTAGCCAAGATCAAAGAGATGAAAACACCTTCTGTACCAACACCTTCCGGTGATAACAAAACACAGGCAGCGGTTACAGTTGACCAAATACTACAACTCAACAGATCTAATCCTGATTGGAGAAAATGGTTGATCTGGCCCACAGACACGAACAACTGTCAGGAAAGATTCCTGAATAAAACTCAGGGCTTTACTATTCATAGGCCAGACCCAAGATACATCCAAAGACAGCATCCGGGGTAGTAACAACATACAGTGTAGGTAAATTATGCCTCGATTGGCTTCAGAAATCTACACTACAGGATGTGAAACAACACTTATCCTTACTTGCAGAAGACGCAGACCGTAGGGAATTCTTGCTTGGACCAAGAAAACCGCGTCAAAAACGTTTCATATATGCCGGCATTTATGCTGCCTATAATGAAGCATGAAAAGTGTCACAGATGGAGGCCGCAGAACGAATACGTGAACTTGATCGTATTAATTTAGAGAAAACCCTCTCTGTGGTCAACAATGGGTTAACAACTTTGTCCTCCAGAATATATTCATTGGATGGCATTGTATCCTCTGCTATCGACATTCTAGAACAAGATTTGGCGATGTTACAGCAAGGCCAATCTCAATTACGTTCTATTGTGTTATTAAGCTGGACGCTGCAATCTTTGCGTGCGGGCTATGTGCCTTGGCGTTTCATCAACACGTCAGCTCTGTTTGCAGAATATAATCTAACTGATAAACAGATCGAACTGGCACAAAGAGGAGCAAAGTATACAGTGCTGAGCATTGAAAAATTGGAAAAGTTACCATTTACAGTGGCAGAAAAATCACATTACCTGTGACTACTTTTCAGTTTCAGTATTGCCTCAGACAAATGCAAGCAGGCAAATATGAAAGGTTGGGTAAGGAATACATTAAGACATCTTGGGATTTACCGTATACATATAGATGTTGGAGTGGGGATCGTGAAGTGTTTTTGAGCGGTACACACTGTAATAGTGCACTGAGCGGTTCACTAATATGTCAGGACATTTCTTTACACGGGGCTTGTAATGGTTCTGAGGCAAATTTGTCTTGCCATCAGCAGGATACACCAGCTGCTGTGATTAATCCAACGTTTGGACAACTTTTGAATTGGAGTTACCTCATGTTGAATGATCAAAGTTGCTGCGGCATGTTGTCAGACATCCCATATCTAGTAACGGTCAACTCCATTGTCACTTGCTGTATGCAAGTATTGTTTGCCCCAATAGACACAGTCATGGAGTCGCCTCTATGGCCTTCGCTGAATGTCTCTTTTATAAGATTTGATACTTTGAGCAGAATGAAAGCCATGCTTTTACAGCAAACAGTGCCTTTGACCTCGGCCAAAGAAACCTATGATCTACAAGTATCAAGAACTTCGGCTGAGATACAGACTTTAATACGTACAAACTGCCCTATACATTTCGTGGAAATGATTGGACGTATCTTTAACATGTCTGATACAACCGGAATTGTACATGTATTTAAGAGCATCTGCTCCGGTCTGTTAGCACCCTTCCAGGCAATACTCGGAATAATCCCGAACTTTGCACATTCGGTGTTTGGTGGCATACCATTAATTCTAGCACTTGTTGCCGGAATTCTGTTTCTCTTCCTGCTATTACGCTATGGCCAGCCTATTCGCAGACATCACTCCGAGCGAAATGGAGAAAGCTCTCCTTGAACGAAAGTGCCGTGAGCGAATAGTACAGCTTTGGGCATGACTCGTCTACGGGACCTGAATACCACGTGGTTCCTGTCATTCAGACCAATCTGGCAAGATTGCATCTTACCTGTTCTACGATGCCTGCTATGCAGTGAAGTATGCGTGTTGGACACCTGTCTAACATTTCCATCAGCAACGCCAACGGATGTCGATACTCTGCTGGTCCTGATAATGGCCCATGCTCTGTGTTGTCCCCAGAGGCTACCAATCCTGATGTCAGCATTCATTGAGATCTCACAGATGCTTCCGGCTGCTGCTGAGGTACGAGAAAGATCTACAGGCACACAGGTAACACCGGACGCGAACATTGCTGTGGCAACCTATGCTGAAAGCGATGCTTCACATCTCTGTGCAATTAATCTACTACGCGAGGTGTTCCAACTGACACCAACTTCAGTGGACGATATTTTGTCTACAGAAATAGATGATCTCATGTTTACACCAGACCCGCAAACTGACTCTGATTCAACCCACAGTGTTCCAGAGATGCTGTAACAATTTGGCCTTCATACTTCAAAAACTTGGAACTCTTCCCAAAATCGAACTTTTTCCCATTTTTTTCGAACTAAAATGGCACTTCAATCTGCTTAAAGTAGAACTAGCCTTATAGTACAGACTTCGCGGTACTTCCACGGACACTTAGTCATCTTGTGTGTCTAAAACAGTTTATTAATTTCCATGACGTGAAATGACTTTGATTTTGAACAAACTTATCGATCACTTTTTTTGTCACATATATATATTACTGCTTCTTTCATTCATATTGCATTTTATTTTAAAATATATGCCTGAAATGAAAAGCAATGCTTGAAATGTACAGTACCTTTTGCATTCTAAATGGGTTTTTTAAATGCCTTTTTAAACGGTTTTAAGAAATATTTTAGCAATATGCGGTACTCCATTTAATGTTTAGCATTTTTAAATGTTTAGCATTTTAGTATTATCGTACACACGAAAGTGGAGTGGGTGTTGTATTCCTCTTAGGGTGTCCGTATATAGGTTTTCCTGTATCATGTCCTTATATAGGCACAATTTGTTATGTCCTTATATAGGCATAAAATCCCAGTCCTTATTTAGGCATTAAACCGTGCACTCCAAATACAGGCATGGTCTCAGACATCCGTCCACCCTAACGTCACAACGAGTTCTTGAAGAACAGACCCTTACGCTTCGGGAGTTTCCCTAGCACAGGACTATTGATTTCTTCAAGGACTCATCTATTATGCATGAACCGTTATACCTTAGGGGTTCATTCATGACGTCTTCCGCTGTCCGATTCACGTCAATGCTAACATTCTGAGGTACCTCTCAGGTATAAATATACCTTCCCTAGCCCCTGTAAATCAGAGGAGGCCTCGACTTCAGAGGAGCCCGTTTCCCGGCCTGACGCACTGAGAAGACGCTGTCATCCCTGCACGCAGAGAATCCAGCTTCCAGTGATCTGACTTCCCTTGCGGGGTGTTGGAGTTTGAGTCTGGCAAGAGATTCCCACCTCTCTCATTCTTAAGGTATGGAGCTGACTAGAACCTAGAGGGACTCTTGGCATACTTGGCATACTAGGCATACTAGGCTTAACATACTCTTAGTATACCATAGTAAGGAATACTCACCTACTTCATACCTCTCCCTACACCTAGGTTAGGTTAGGTACATTGGGGTAGAACTAGCTTAGCAATGCATCGTATGAGTACTCGCATTCTTAGTCTATGTTATTTACGTAAATGAATATATGCTAAAAGATAATGCTAGCGCAGTATTATTTATTTCTACTGCTTACGCTGTACATTATTCATCTTGCATACTGTCTTGTGATCGTAACAACACATTTTACTTACACCAGAAACAAGACTGTTCAATAAATCTTTTATTGAAACTCCCGTCTATTCTTTCTGTGTAACTTTGAGGAAAACTAAGTATGCACGATTGAGCTGAGTGAAATAGTTATCTATTGTTTCTACGACTCTGGGACACGTTCTGATTCTAAAGGGAATCAAAAGTTGTCATGTTTTGCGGCTGCCAGAAACTACTCCCTTCTTGTTTGTCAAGGAGTTTCTAGTGGCCTCTGAGCTAGCTGGCACAAGTAATTAAGTTTAATATACTCGATAGGGACATACTGACCTTAGTCCTATGTCAAACCTATAGGGGATATTATTCCAATGTGCAGAGCCTATTAGGGAAATAGGAGTTACACCACCCCTCTGTAAGCTAAAGGCAACTTCAGAACTCCCTTGGACTAGAGATACTGGTCCCCTGCTGTCTGCAGGGAAGAACTGTACTCCCAGATCCAAAGAATCACTGGCCATCGGGCTCGCCGAGGGAATCATCCAAAAGTAAATGGTCTAGTGCATTGTGGGAAATGTAATCCTGTCCTTCAGGAGGTTTCAGGTGGATACTGTTTTCCCCCGAACTCCAGGACGTCGAAGTGACCAAAGGCTGAGCTTGCCGTTGCCAAGGCTTGTGGTGGACAGTCATGCTTAACCATCTTTAACCCGATGCCACCGTGGCCTTGCTATCGAGAGTTTTCATCCCCTTCCTCACCAGCACCGTCTAAGCTGCAAAGCCAGCACTTGAGGCTCCCGTTTATCAGCACCAGGGACAGCCAGGATTACTCTGCAACCCAGCCCCATGAGCCAGGTAAAAATCTACTGACTTTCCGAGGTTGGTACTGGGACCCACCTCACTTTCACACCCAGTGATTTCCATTGAACTCGACCTGCAAGTAACAGTTTGTCACAAGTCCATTTCCCCAATTACCACAATGTTAAAGTTTTACAGAAGCGAAATGCACTGATTTATTTTTCCTTTAAAAATCTATAACTCCGGTTACATTCATCCGATTGTATTTGTTTGGTGTCTAAATGTATATAAAAATCTGCTTTATTTTTATAAATTGGTGTCAGATTTCTTCTAAGTCGTGCCAATTACTTATCGTCTATATTGGTACTCTGAAATGCTTAACACATGTTCCTCTAGTAAAGCCAAAGCAAACACAAGGAGATGATGAATGGAGCGCTGAAACTTTTCAGACACTCAGCCCCAGTCACAGATCTGGGTTGAATTCATCATCATTCTTTAGCTCACTTCGCAACCCAAGTTCAGACCCAGCCATATGCAAATCAGTCTTGACCCTATTTCTCATGGGAATAGTCCAGCCTGAACTGCCAAGCCAGGTCTTCCCCGGACCGGAAACAAGCATCCTGGGATCGGCACAGGGTCAAGACTGATTTGCATATGGCTGGGTCCAAACTGTGGTGGCTTAGTGAGCAGAAGAATAATGATGGATTTAACCCAGATCTGTGACTGGGGGTGAGTGTCTGAACAGTTTTAGCACTCCGTACATCATCCTATTGTGTTTGCTATGTTCACCCTAAGTGGCCAGGGTATGCCCAGACATCGGTCCCTTGCCCACTTTGCCACTGGATTCAAGCTAGCCTGGCTGTTGAGGCGTGAAACTCCGAAACCTGTCCCAGGATGCTTGTTTCCGGTCCAGGGAGGACCTGGCCTGGCAGTTTGGGCTGGACTGTTCCCATGATGCACAGGGTCAAGGCTGTTTTGCATATGGCTGGGTCCAAACTGGGGTGGCTTAGTGAGCAGAAGAATGATGATGGATTAAACCCAGATCTGTGACTGGGGGTGAGTGTCTGAAAAGTTTCAGCACTCCGTCCATCATCTTATTGTGTGTCCCCTAGTAAAGTCTGCCTGCTCTGTGCCACACTACCAGGACTGAGCTAGGGAGTTTTTTAGTGTGAATCGAAGGACCTATTCTGTGTAGCATGAGATTATTGCACCAGATGACATTTACATGTGCACCAGATGACATTACACATATTTAATGTACTGGAACCTTAAGAGATTTACCCAGAATCACAGCGTGTTGAACCAAGACTTGGAGTCGAACCTGGTTCTTCATCTCCAAGTTCAGCACTTGTGGTCTCCTACACAGCTCACCATCCTGGATTTTCTTCAACTTCACTAATTTTAATCGCCAGGATATCCTGGGGCCATTCTTCCCCTTATGGAAGCTCCTATGAGGAGGCTCCGAGAAAGGAACCACTTTTGTTTCTGATGAAAAGGAATGTCAGTGGCAAGGTGGACAACTCAAGATTTTGGCAATAGGGCTAAGAGAATTGAGACAGTAATGAGATGTGGTAGGACTGTGAAGAGCATCTACGCTGTGACCGATGAAGAGTGAGAAACTTTGGTCTATTTCTCCCTTAGTAAATGGTAGCCTTCTGCTACAACTTGAGGAAGGATTAGTGGTTTATGGGCTTTACTGGAGGCTGGTGGCCTTTGGGTTGTTGGTCTAGAAGCTGTAGGCTTGCTAACTCGCACAGTGCCTCCCTGAGGCACACTGCTTCATACCTTATCAGACGCCGACCTGGTGAAGAGGAACGATCATAAGGTAAGCTGGAAACTCATAAAATAGGTTTCCAGCTCAGGTGTGAATGCTTTCCACAGCATGGCTTCTAACACCTTCTTAGGACATGGGAGGAGGCTCCAGAGGAGGAGTTCTTGCTGAGGAGAGGTGGGGTGGGGCTGTTTAGGCAGGGCGGGGGGTGTGGGCGTCCAAAGCCCCACTCACCCTGTCCCCACCCCCATGCTGAGGCTATACCACTTTTCTGTATGATCAAATGGTAAAAAGTATATTAAGGTTGCAATGTGGCAGGTGCCATGTTGGAAAAGACTGTTCTTTTTACTGGCTTCCTGCAGTGTGCTGCAGTGTCTGCTCTCTTGGCCTTTTTCTTACTGGCATTTTTGCATGTGTGGGGTGACATGGGGATAGACTGACAACAGATGCACCTTACTCCAGTGGATGTGCCTAATGATGGCATAAGGTAAAAAAGTGGCGCCATACAGGTTTGGGGGTCTATTCTGGTACGAAAGTGGGTTTAGTGAACTAGAAATAGATTGTTCTGTAGTAAAATGTAAGCCAAGAGCCACTTCTGAGAGTGCTGTTTGATAATAGGCCTTTCTACTGCAGATTTTACAACCCTCTGTTCTATCAGAGGTATTAATGTCACCCCCTCAAGGGGAGTCATTTTATTGGCTCCAGAAAATAATAGGCTACAGTGGGTGGGTCTTGCAGAGATTTAAACATGTGTCCTTTGGGTTTCTTCTGTGCATGGCATTCCTAATATTGTGGACTCATGTTGCTCTAAGAATGGAAAGGCAGATGTTTCATGATGTGTAACACAATCACTCATGGGCACAATGTAGGTGCAGTGTTTGTCCTTGGGTTGAGTCAGTGATGGTTGTGAGGGTAGTGCGGATTTGGTGTTTGCACGCTATGATCTTCAGAATCGACTTTGACTTCTGAGAGTCTCTGGTTATTGGTATTTAAGATTTTTATATGGTGCTATTCTTACCCAGGAGGCTGAGAGGGGGGAGGGATGTAAAAT
Source organism: Calotriton arnoldi (assembly GCA_963921515.1). NCBI lineage: Eukaryota > Metazoa > Chordata > Amphibia > Caudata > Salamandridae > Calotriton > Calotriton arnoldi. The sequence goes on from CAWUFW010005411.1 coordinate 215,580, forward strand.
GCTTTATAGGTAACATTTCTGAAATACATTGAACATTAGAAGGCTGGACTGGAAACCGGCAAAAATGTACAAACCAGCCCCATGCTGCAGAAGCCTATGACTAGAAAGGGACTGCGGAGGCAATGGTGGGTCAGGGCAGCCCACCCTGCTCTGAAAGCAGCCCCCTAGCCTCCAGCCCATTGGGAACATGCCAAAGTGGGTGAATGGCCAGTCCAACCCAGAATAATGCACGGGGAACAAACTTGGAGACTCGAGGAGGTATATTTACTAAGATTTTGCACCATGTTTACATCACAAAAGTGACGCAAACTGACGCAAAATCTTTTTTTACCAATTTACTTTCCAACGCAAAACTTGTTTTGTGCTGAAAAATCACTTAAAAGTAATGCAAAGCAGCACTTAGCACTGCTTTGCATTCCTTTGTGCCAAGCGGCTGTTCCATGGGTGGTGCATGGCCGTTCTCATGCAAACATCCAAGATTTTTGGTGCAAAACACCCTATTTACTTAAAAAAGTGGACAGGGTTTAGTGGCCAAAAACACCGCCCATTTCCGATAGGCACTATCACAGAGAAATGTTTTCCTTTCTCCTTTCTTTTCTGATTTGCATGTGTGCTGCACTGTACAGCACACATACAAAGTGGGAAAAGTTTTAAAGTTAGTCTCAGCATAGTATTTTGTACTGAAACGGTAATCATCCAGTGCAAAACGTATGCTAGACTCACGGAGACACCCTTGCACTATGGTGCAAATATGTGTCCGTGGCTCACTGTAGCACATTTCTGCGCCAGCACTAGGAAGAGGGGAGGAGAGTGCCATATTTCTGTAAATATGGCTCTCTCCTTCCAGAGCAGCAGCCAAAAAGTGTGCGCTGCGTTGAGAATTTAGTAAATCTGCCCCAAGATCTCTAAAAATACACAAAAAACAATGCACAAGGGATAGCGGTGTGAGCAGGGGGGAGGGAGGGGCATGATTATAGTTAGATTGGGGTATTTGCACGGAGGGGGGTAAAAAGAGCGAAAATAATTTACTTGCGCCAGGTACTGAGGTGGAAGCAGAAAGGGGAGAAGCGAGATGAAATGAGAAGATGGTGCAGAGTCACAGAGCCTTCAATTTCTTATGAAATTGGATGATATTTCTTGGTATCTCAGCTCCTCCGGGACAGAATTGCACAGAGATGGAGCAGCTCCTGATATTGATTTGGTTGCCGGCGAGCGGGATTTAAATCTATTTTTCACCTGCACTGCTTCTTTGCTTCTGAGAATTTAGACTCCTTCGGATATTTTTTAAATGGAGTTGAGGTAAACAGGTGATGCTTGAAAGGCTTTGAAGGTGGAGCAGGGAAGCTTGGACTTAACTCTAGCCTCCAGTGGTTGCTAAAGAAGTTTACTTAATGCTGGCATTATGTATTCGAACCCTAAGAGCCACAAACCAGGGTGTAAGAGCTGTCAGGGCTTTCAATATTCACTGTTGAAACTGACATAGAGCAAGGGTTGCTTTTTCAGCTTTTACTTAAAGGGACCTGCTCACTTTTAGAATCTGTTCACGATTATATTTTAACTGCATGCCACATATGTGTTTTTGATTGCATGCACTAAAAAGCAAGTGACCTTTCTGTGTTCTATTTCTTTGTGGACCTAATTTTCTGTTTTTCAATCCTTCATCTGTAACAGATTTTGGGGTCTTTTATTAGTCTTTTTCCCCTATGTGTCTGGTGGTGCAGGCATGGCATCTTGTTTCACAGACTTGCCTGTACTTTGTCTTCTTGTGTTCTTCTCGCTGTTCGACACCTGGGGGCATATTAACAACGGCCAGCGATAATTATCGCTGGCCGTGCTTAGCGATAATTATATTATCGCAGGCTATCTCTGGTATTTATCGCCCTGGTAGCTGCGTTATTAACAACGCGTTACTCCAGGGCGATAAAGATTCCAGAGAGAGCGAGGTTATCGCCCTTTGCAGGGAACATCGCTGGTTTTCCAGCGATGTTCCCTTCAAAACGGCGATAACCTTGCTGATACGACCCTGTGGTCGTATCAGCAGAATCCATCTCCTATGTCTAACATAGGTAAGTCAGGATTATAGCAGACGTTAGATTTTGGCGAAACGGCCGTTTTCGCCAAAATTTAACGTCTGCTATAATCCTGTGGGCTGCCTTGTAAATATCGCGATGTGCACATCGGCGATATTTGCAACGTAGCCCATCCGGGGTACGCCCAGTAACGCCCACTTTGCATCTCATTAGAGATGCAAAGATGGGCGTTGGGGAAAGGGCGATAGTGCAAGGATTCACGCGATAGCGTGACCTTGCTGATTAGGCGATAAGATTATCGCCGCTTTTCGTCCGAAAACGGACGCTAAAGCGGCGATAATTGTTTATCGCCTCGTTGTTAATATGCCCCCTGACTCCCTTGAGGTTCGTAAGTTAGCTGGCTCTAACATATGTCTTAGATTTCAGTGTGTTCGAATGATGTGTACGGCTCAGTTTATAGCAAGCTCTTTTGGCATGATGCCCACGGGCACAGATGGGGTTGTGTTGGCACTGTGTGGGGCGCTTTGTAACGGACTGCAAGTCATGTATTTTGTTGACTCTCTGAACTCTTTTTTTGTATTATTTTTGCCTCAATTTTCAGTTGGCATTCTTCACCTAGCAGCCTCTGTAAGCTACATTTTGTTTAGATATTAACTTACATATATTTTCAGATGACTGCCAAACTCATTTTATATGTTGCTCTCATGTTACTATCGTCCTTGTGCACACGTTTCATAGTTTTTGTGCTTTGCCATTTCTGCCTGTGGAGCATGTGGTTGTGTTCCAGTTGTCTTCTTCCATACCTCTGATCACACGTTACATCCTAGCCCCATGCCTGCACCCCCAGTATCACACCCATTGTCCCCTGTCTTACTTTCTTACTCACTTACTGCCTGTTATGCCCGCTGACATGTAGGGCAGCAACCAAGGGTCTCCACTTCTTTTTGTCTTGATCAGGTTTCTGTACGGCGCCCCAGCTGCGGTTCAGGGTCTTCATTTCTGTTTCCACAGTTCACCTCCCAGTGTTCTTTGTCCTGACACTCTTCTTGTTCTCTTCTGATTGTGTGTCCTATCTGTCTCCATCTTCTTCTCATAATGATGATATCCATGATTATGTCTTTTGCTTGCATCTGGTGAGCAGCTCTTGAATTGAGATGGTTTTTGGACAGACCATATACAAGATTCTTCTCAGATTACTGGTGCAGAAGGCTGAAAGTTTGGTGATGTTGCTTTTCATCATCTGCCAGCATCCCGATTCATACAAGAGTGTGGTCAGAAAGCAGTTGTGGTAAAGCCTCAGCTTGGAGTTGGTGCTGTACTGAGATGACCTTAAGATATTGTTCAACATCCTCAAGACATTCCTGGCTTTGTTCAGTCTCCTCTTGATGTCTCTGCCTAAACCCTCCATCATGTCTGATAGTACTGCCTAGGTAGGTGAACCCTTCATTCTAAGCTAGGTCCTCTCCATCCACCTTGATTGGTGAAGAGTTTGAGCCATTGAGTGGCATGACATCTGATTTTTTTGTGCTGATCTTCAGGCCCCCTTGCTGTGCACAGATGTTGAGGCGAGACGTCTTTTCCTGCATATGCTGCTGTGTGAGAGAGCACAGCTAGATCATCCACATAGTCAATGTCCTTCAGTGCGGAGGATAAGGTTCATCTGATGCCGCTGGCTTGGTTTTATGTTGAGCATCGCACCCGGTCGATGACTAAGCTGAAGAGCAACATTGACAGCATGCATCCTTGTCTCACACCGGTCTTGACTTCGAAGCTATACTCACTTTCTTCCACATTGGACGAAAAAGTATGATAGAAGGTCTTGATCAGGAGAACTATCTGATGCAGTTTACCATAGACTCTCAGTGTCCTCCAAAGACTTTCACTGTGGATACTGTCAAAAACTTTCTCAAAACCAATCTCTCAAAACACCATTAATAATGCTGAAAGCAAAAGAGCTATGGGACGACTCCTTTGAAAAAGTAATCAACAAGCAAACAAGGAGGTTATCATGGCTCGGAGATAGAGAAGATTTCAGAAAAAGACGGCACGCATGGACAACGATCGACACCTACAGGGAGCCGCATGCCCAGAAATATTTTACGACATTACTTAGATCATTTTATAAAAATAAGCTACTGCAGTTATGTTTTGGTTTATGCCAAACTTTAGACTAAACCCCTGAACCGCAACCTTTGAATACAAAGTGCAGACTTTGCGCGCTACATGAGGAATGCTTAACTTACATTTTATCAATCTGCCCTACCTTACTAACGGAAAGAACAATTTTATTGAAAAGATTTTTTAATTTGTATGGTATTAGATCATGTTGGCATGCTTTATTATTTTGCATGAAAGGGGAATCACCACAAACAATAGCTGCTTTTATAAAATTTTATTTCAAAGCAGAACGCCTATTGACTGCAAAAAGTCTGATGATGTAACGTAAGGACGGTTCCTCAGTGATTTATTTAAATATAGCTCAATATGAACTCCAGTGATTCTAATAGAAATTGTTAAAATTTGAGTTATAACATAGCAGTTCATTCATTCACACAGCTTTATTCGATCATTGTAGATAGACCATAAAAGCACAAGAATACATATAAAAAATGTCCAGATCAATAAATATTCATATATACATTAGTTAAAACATTATTAAACAAATGTTGCTGTGGTCCAATTAAAACCTTTAAAATCAGATTATATAAAAAGAACAGTTCATAATGTGATTACAGGGTGCTGCTAGAAACTATGCCCACCCTTTTCCTCTTCCTGAGGCAGGCCCATAAATATGAGGCGACACAAAAACAGACGAATGGGTCATGTAGGGCTTTTAAGAAATACATTGCGACCCGACATTGCCTGAAATTATGATACCTCAGAATTGGCAGAATAAACAGTTTCCTTTCCTCAGAATATTTTTGACAGAAAAGTAGGATATGCAGATCTGTCTGCGCCGCAATGTTGTTACAAGGGCAGCGATCGAGATCTGCTAGCCTATACTTTTTTTGTGGATATCCCAGGAGTAACGGGATCATGTTTAATCTGAAGCGCAGTAGAATAAATCTGTGCTGCGCGTAGTTTATCCGTGCTAAGTAATGGAAACCATCTCCTGGTATTGATGGGACCAAGTCATACACAATAGTTGAGTGATGGATCCGGTTTTTTCCCTGCGGGCGTATTCTGCTCTTTGGGAATATAGATCTTTTAACCATTTCTTCGTGACCCCCTTACAAGAGGCAGGGTCCTGAAAGAGTTTTTCCATCCCTATAGCCTTCAATACAGTTTCTACATGATTTAGCCACCCAATTCTTTTGTAATAATCTAGGTTGCAGCATTCTCTTATAATGGTTTGTGTCAGGTCGACCGTAGTTCTTTGCCAAATTGATAGCCACAAGAGGACCGGGGCCATTCTTATGGTGTCGCTCAGAAAGGGGAGCCCTAATTCGAAATGTAAAATATAATTTGAAGCCGATTGGGGTAAGGACACACAATTTTTAAAGAAGGAGTCTTCCATTTGCTGTAACAGGCCAGCATTGGCCATCCCCCACACGCCTGCTCCATATGTTGAGACTGATTTTATTTTGGCTTGGTAAATATTTTTTGTTACGTCCAGTGAACTTCCACCCAACTTTTTTTAAAATCTTTTAAATGCGTTTAGGCTGCTTTGCATACCCTGAGATCTTGTTTTTACTAATTTGGACCAAGAATGATCCTTATCAAAGAGCACTCCTAGGTATGAAAAGGAGTCCACCACCTTAATTTCATTGCCGGCCATCTGGAAGTGCGGGAGTTTCTCTCCTTTAGTCTCTCTGGCCACAATTATGAAAGATTTTGTTTCATTTACCTTTAAGTCAAGGGAAGCCATAAAGATGGTGTAAGCTTTAATGAATTTTTGTAGGGCCAGGCCCGTTCTTGCCATCAACACCGCATCATCGGCGTATGCCAAAATTGGGAGGGGGGTTTGGTCAAATTTGGGTACGTCCAAAGAGAGGGCAGACAGGGAGGACTCAATCCTGTTCATATAGATTGAGAAAAGGAACGGGGCGAGCACACACCCCTGTCTAACTCCCTTTTCAATTTTAAAGTGACGTGTACACTCCCCCTTTCTACCATACCTTACACAGGCAGTAGCATTGGCATACAGCTGGCGGATGAACCCAATAATCGGCGGGTCTATACCCATGTCCTCCATCATGGACCATAGCCTAGAATGTGACACACAGTCAAAGGCTGATGTTAGGTCCATGAAGGCCATGTATAGTTTCCCATTTCTGGCCTTCGAATACTTCCCTATAGTTAGGGAAAGGTTTAGGCACTGGTCGACTGTCCCCATACCTCTCCGGAACCCATATTGTGCCTTCATAATTATATTATGTGATTCTGCCCACTCCTCCAGTCTAGCCAATAGGATCCTCCCCATTAGTTCGGCAGTAGGATCGAGGAGGGATATAGGGCGGTAATTCTTTGGTAAGGCCCTATCCCCTTTTTTATAAATCGGGACTATTATGCTTTGATTCCACGAAGGTGGTGGGCCTGCTAGCACAATGCTGTTAAAAGTGTTTGTAGGTAAGGGGACCCACATGTCGCAATCAATTTGGAAAAGGTCAATCGGAACACTGTCCGGCCCTGGTGCCTTACCGGGGATACATGATTTTAGTGCCCTTCGGAGCTCTGGTGTAGTGAAGACTAGTCCTTCCTGAGGAGTGTTAGGTGGGGAGGGTGTTTGTATGAATGCAGGAGGGGTTAACCTAAAAATCTCTTCGAAATGTCTCACCCAAGACTCTTCGTCTACATGAACATCTAGTACGGGGTCATTAATATCTTTAAAATAGGGAGCGTTTACAACTTCCCAGAAAGATTTGCTACTGCCAGAGCTGGCTGCTTGTTCAAGATCATCCCACGCCTGTGTTTTTAAATCAATCTCTCTCACCCTCCTGGCTATTTTATATTTTAAGCGTAGTAAACTAATCTTAGGGTAATCCCTGGGGAGGTTTTTTAAGGCGTTTACAAGGTCTGTTTTGGCTTTAGTGCAGGCCGAGTCAAACCACCCCTTTTTTGCTGCGAAGTTTGATGACTTTGCCCGCTTAATTGCTATTTTTATTTTTGCCAGAAGGGCAGTGAATCTGGTGACCGTGTCTGCGGGGGTTAGGTCTTCTCCCAGGCATTCTATAATGTCTTTCTTTCTATGTGCCAGAATTTCGGGGACCAAATTTGATTTTATTACCACTGTCCATTTCAGTTGGTAACCATTTTTTCTGGACAGGTTCACATCCGCAAGAACCAGATTATGTTCTTTGGGTGTAGGAAGGATCTTTAGCTGAGTCAGTAGGATGGCATGGTCGCTATGGGGTGAGAACCTAATGCTCTTAAGGTCTACCTTCTGAAGTAGATGTCCAGACACTAAGACGAAATCGATAGTAGTTTCCTGAGTGCCTCTTCTAAAAGTTGACCGTTGCCCTTTTTCATTAAACTCGCTTAGTATAAACAAATTCCACTGTGATAACAAGTTGTTTAAAGCCTCTCCATATCCATTGTGTGAGAAATGCAGGAGGGGATTACCGTCTGTAGTTTCTACACCACAGACTCTAGTCTCCGTAAATTTACATAGATGGGTATTAAAATCCCCCGCCCATATGAGATTCACGTTTCCCCCTTTCTTCCCTTTATACAATTTGTCAATCTCCACCGCTAAGGCATCCACCACAACCCTAGAGTTTCTCCTGAATTCATTGATATAGAAGTTGACGAGAGTACAAATATTCTGTTTCCTAATGTCCAACTCTAGTATCTGGAAATGGGTGTGTAGCGAGCCAACTTGTCTGACTTGGAGTGGTGTGGTATTTGAGATCAGTGTAAGTAAACCCCCCTTTGCCCTTCCTGAAGCTGCAGGCGTAGCTGGGGAGTGGAAGGAACGAAAACCCGTAAAGAAGGGAGGGTCTATTGCCCAAGTTTCCTGGAATAGGCCTAACTCCATATCTTGCCACTCATTCAGCCAGTGTTGGTTCATTAATTTGGAGGCTAAGCCTGACACATTCCACAATACCATTTTTGCTCTAGAGCCCTTGATCATATTCGAGGGGGGTGGCGGGGTCTGCCCATGTCCCTGAATTCCTTGCGCCAGAGTTACATCTTCAGGGACCACTTCAAAAGGTGTTGGATTAAATAGAGGTGGTCGTAAACTGTTTTCTACTATGGCCATGATGGGAGATTTGATGGATGATTGGGATGGTGACAGGGTTAGTCAATCACAATCCTCCATATTAGACAGGGCAGCGAATCTATTTTGTAGACTGATCCCGGGATTTATGTTGGAACCCCGTTCCAGTCCGTTAATAAATTCCTGGTTTTGTCCATTTGAGCCCTCCCCCTGGGGTCATCCTGGCCGGCATAAAAGTATTCCAACGCTAGGGGTATTATTTGGGTATTCCTTAAAGCAGGAATATGTAGATTAGCCAGGAGGGAGGCACTTGCGTGCGAGTTATTAAAATTGATTACCACGCAATCTCCATCATAATGTTTGCTTTCTCCACCCAGCCAACTCTCCTGGCCATAATCAATTCATGAGCCAACACCTTCCTCCCCCGATCGGTCACGTTAACATTGTGAAGTAACCAGTGCAAACATTTGTCCATTAACTGTCCAGTAGTTTCACTCTGCTTTTCACGGAGGAGAGGAGTGTTTGCCAGAACCAGGACCAATGGGGCAGCGGCAGGTGGAAGATGAAGGATGTGATGCCGGAAAATCTGTTGCGCTCCGACATTTTGATCTTGGATTCTTGCCTTATGTGCAACTCTCATTTGACCATTCTAGGATAATAATGGCTGGGAGGTGATGGCTCTTTCCTTCAGGCCTAGAAGGCCTTGCGTGGCCCCAGTTGGATTGGCTTTTTGGGGAGTATTCGGATCTTGCATTAGATGACTGGCAAGGCCTCCAGGTGGTAAACACGGTGCTAATGGTTGGTTCGAATTTGCCACTAGAGGAGTGTCCCGAGTTTCTCATGATGGTTTTTGAGTTATAGATGTTAATGGGTGGGGGACGTGGGTGGCAGGCGTTCTGGCAAGTAGAGTCCGATTCTGCGATTCCAACTCCGCCAAGCGGAGCTCAATTTGGATCAGTTTATCAAGAATGGGAGCCAGTACCTCATTTATTTTTCCTATAATCTCCAGCCCGGCCTCTGATCCACTAGGGTCCGGAGGGAACAGAATTTTTGCTTGCTCTGGTAGTGATATTACCTTTAGGTTCTTGGCATGGGCCTTTGTTTGGGCAGGTTTAGGTTTCGGAACGCGAGTGATCTTGGGTTATTTGTGTATTGCACCATTAATGGCCCCGCCTGCTCTGGTTCATTTGGCGGGTGGCAGCGGTGAAGAATAATTCAATGGGGAGACAATCTGGGGGGAGCGGTCTAGGCCCCTTCTTGGGGCAGATTCTATAATGTGGTTCACAAGAAGACAGCCACTCTTATCTGATACCCGGACTATTGGGGTTACAGGAATTGGCAACATTGTAAGTGGTAAAGTAACAGACTCGGGAGGTGGTGTCGGGGATAGACTCAATCTTAGTGAGGTAGATTCCAGAGAAAGACGTCTTTCGGTCAACTCTATCTCATGGGAGAGGACGCTTGCCGCTCTTACTAGGAAGGAGTCCAATGTTGCTCCGACCCTCTCTCCACACCTCTCTTTACAACCCTTTCCTTTCGACATAGTTATGGGCCAGGATAGTAAGGGACAAACTGTACCTTAACAGGAGTGCAGATGGAAGGGAATAGGCCCAGCCAAGCCTCCGACGGGCGTGGACGGGCCCGGATGTGCCCGCGCGCGTCCCGCGCTGCGGGAGGTTTCCGCAAATTAAGTAGGCGCCTCCGGGCGCGTGGTCAGCTGCAGTGGTAGCAAAGGAGCCTGGGACGTGTAGTCCGGTCCCGCTCCTGCTTCCAAACAAAGTACCGGCAGTAGCAGTGTCTTCTCAAGTGGCAAGAGGTGCGTCCCAGATTTTTCCAAGTAGCCGCTGGACCCGGACTGGACCCTCCTGCTGCTCTTGAGCTTCAATCACAGTCAAAATAAGTTTTATTTGGTTCCTCAGGGGGCCCTGAGCACTGTGGGCAATGCAGTCCCCACTCTAACGGCAGCAGCAGCGTTGATTGCAGGCAGCTGGATGAGGAAATGCACTAAATAGCGCTGAAATCAGCCCAGGTGAGTACGATGTCAGGAGCCACCTCCAGGGGCCCTTTGTGCACTGGAGTCTCCTCTCCACTCTAACGGCAGCAGCAGCAGTGTTTGTTCATGGCTCGGAGATAAAGAAGATTTCAGAAAAAGACGGCACGCATGGACAACGATCGACACCTACAGGGGGCCGCACGCCCAGAAATATTTTACGACATTACTTAGATCATTTTATAAATATAAGCTACTGCAGTTATGTTTTGGTTTATGCCAAACTTTAGACTAAACCCCTAAACCGCAACCTTTGAATACAAAGTGCAGTCTTTGCGCGCTACATGAGGAATGCTTAACTTACATTTTATCAATCTGCCCTTCCTTACTAAGGGACAGAACAATTTTATTGAAAAGATTTTTTAATAAGTATGGTATTAGATCATGTTGGCATGCTTTATTATTTTGCATGAAAGGGGAATCACCACAAACAATAGCTGCTTTTATAAAATTTTATTTCAAAGCAGAACGCCTATTGACTGCAAAAAGTCTGATGATGTAACGTAAGGACGGTTCCTCAGGGATTTATTTAAATATAGCTCAATATGAACTCCAGTGATTCTAATAGAAATTGTTAAAATTTGAGTTATAACATAGCAGTTCATTTCTTAACGTTTTTACATGTGCAATATTTTATGTTTTTTATTAACTGAAAAAATGACCTTACCTTTCACAAAATCAATAAAGTTGATGTAAAATTGCATGTGCCACTCTCTGCACTTTCTATGACGTTGCGTAACTTAAGGATTTGAGCAACATACCCGCTACCCTTGATGACACTAGCCTGTTCTTTTCTTAACTGTTTGTCCACTACATCAGAAAGGCATTGTATAATGATCTTTGCCTAGATTTAACTTAGAATTGACAGAAGAGTGATTCCACACCCGCAGTTAAAGTTGGCTAATGTTTCCTTTTTTGGAATCTTGACAATGATGCCTTGGTTCCAGTCTTCTAGTAGTGTTTTCCCTCCCAAATCGATGTAAACAATGGCTGGAGGATCTTGGTTGATGTTTTAGGACTGCCATGAACATTTCTGCTTTCAGGTTGCTTGGCGGAGTATTTTTATTCTTAAAGGATCGGATGGCAGTGGCAATTTCTTCTTTCTGTGGTGGGGTGGTGGTCATATCCAAGTCTGTCTCTGCTTCTTGGATATCCACTTTGCTTGTTTGTGACAAAAACTAAAGCGAACCATTAACCAGCGCCTATTATTCTATAAGGACGCTGTTCCATTGATTATTTAAGATGGTCGACTTTATAAAATATAGGAAACCACATGTATATATCACCAATATGTCACCAATGTTTTAGGTTCCATGTTCACTGGGGACACTATGCACTATTGCTTTGTTTTTTGAAAAAACTGTATACTTCTTTATTCATAAACTACGATTGCTATAACCATAAACAGAAGTGTATATGCTTTCTTCTCCTTCAGATATCAACCTAACCCATTTTATTGCGATTGCCCACATTTTTCCTATCAAAGATTGCTATATTATTCCACAGGAACCACTGTTTTTGTTCATATTTAGACTACCCTGGTTCCGTGTAAGCAGGGTCTCCCCTGTGTCCTATTCTCGGCCCTCAGTACAAGGGCACAGCTCCCTAATCCCTGTTTAGTTCCCAGTGTTCAGCCTTCCAGGACACAGATCCACACCCACATCCTGCAACCCCTCAGTGTCAACATACAGATCCCCACCCCCTAACTAGCTCCATGCCTGCAGCCCTTGGTGCAGAGGCACAGCTCCCTAATCCATGCCTATGATGGAGCACGATTTTTGCAAATAAAATCTGCTCAGAGAAAATCTACCAATGTGTGTTTAAATAAAATTGCTAACGTGTGTGGAAAACCAAAAATACAAAACGTGCAATTTCTAGAAGCACGACAGAGAAATGTGCAAAATAAGCACGTATTTGAGAGTCAGAATAAATACAAGTAGTGGAGTTAACATTAAGATGGATGGAAATTAATTAAAGAATGAGAGAGAAATTACTATCTTGTCTGTGTAATTGAAATGTTTTTATGTTTCCTGAACTGCAGGAATAAACAACTGCAAACATGAGAAAACTTTTTATTCTTTGTGAAAGCTATGTAGGCCACAGAAAATGATTTTACTCTCTCCTCTTTCCTTTGATAAAATATGCCCCACATCGGACTATTAAGAAGACTCCAGGAGGGAGGTATTGGAGGCATGGTACTTAGATGGTTCAACTCCTTCTTAAATAACCGTCGGCAAACTATTTGGTCCCCTCCTTTCTCGGCTTCCATCCCCCCCATGAATGTCGGGGTTCCATAGGGCTCAATCCTCAGCCCAACGCTGTTCAACCTGTATATGGCCCCTCTTGCGCTCCTCGCCGAGAAATACGGCGCTAAAATAGTGTCGTATGCTGATGACACACAATTGCTGTTCACTTGTGAGAAGGGCGCCGAGTTCAATGGCAATGTGATTAACACCTGTCTGTCAGAGGTGTTCTCCTGGCTCAGGCAAAATCAACTGAAGTGCAACTCTGAAAAGTCTGAGATTATTTTCTTCGGCTCCCATCCCTGTGCAGCATGGCACCAATGGTGGCCGCAGGCCATGTCCCCCCCTGCTACTTCAGTCAGCATCGTGAAAAATCTTGGGGTCAAATTGGACGATTCTCTTTCAATGAAGGCTCAGATTCAATGAGTGGCCGGGACCTGTTTTGGATTACTGAGAATGCTAAGGAACTTTCTCCCCCTGCTTCCAGTCTCTCACAGGAAGACGGTAGTCCAAGCCTTGGTGGTATCGAGACTGGACTATGTAAATGCCCTGTACTTAGGCCTTCCTGATTATTTACTTGGCTGCCTACAGGTAATCCAGAATGTGGCGGCCAGAGCCATTCTCCTGGCAGGGCCGAGATCACGTACGACCCCTCTTCTGTCTTCCTTACACTGGCTTCCAGTTCGGAAGAGGATTCATTTTAAAGCGTTAGTGTTGGTCTTTAAAGCCTTCCATAAGATAGGGGCCCCATATCTTGGGGAAAGGCTCCAGCACTATACACCACAACGAACCCTGAGGTCTTCTGTCCAGTTTCTGACCACTACCCCTAGGTTCCTGCACTCCCGGGTAGGGGGCAGATCTTTTCAAGTGGTGGCCTCACGCCTTTGGAATAGCCTGCCCCTCTCTCTCAGACAGGTGCAGGATCTCCTTACCTTCAGTAGGAAACTAAAAACATGGCTTTTTCAACAGTGGATTGGTCTGGATTCTGCGTTGGTGTACTCTGTCTTGTGTTACGTGGTCTTTTATAGCGCCGGGACACTCCCTGGAGTAGCCATGCGCTCTATAAATACCTGCTAACATAACATAAGAGAACATAACATGTAGGCCTCAGCAAATGTATTTGTTAGGGGATGTGCTAATTGCTCCTTTCTTATGTCCTTGCAAAAAGATTACAAATGCTTCCTTAGAATGTAGAAAATTGTATCGTTCTTTCCTGTCTAGGCGAGGTTTATAAGGAAGTCAGAATGAAACAGTTGCAAAGTATTATGTATAATGAAACTGTAGTTCTTTCTCTTCCTCTCTAGAAAGTTGTATAACTCTTAGACAAAGACTTGTTAAAGAAAATTTGTGAAGTCATCATCAGGAGATTTTCCTCCCCGTAGTTATTGACCAATAGAAAGGCTTGTAGAGGGATAGAAGAGAAATTTTTTAGAGGAAACAAAGTAGCAACACTGCTATAAAGATGCTGGTGGGAAAATGTTCATCGGCTTGCTCACAGACTGGTGACCTGTCGTGCATTCGTGGTATGCTGGCTGTCGTGCTGATTCCTGAATACTCTGGCTGGCGTTTTCAACTGAAAATCCTGAAAAAACTTTCCTAGAGACTTTGCACATCATCAGCTGATGGTGCTGCCCATGCTATATCCTAATGGCTGTGGGGTTAGCTTTATGAACTAATTGCACGCTGTGCATTAGATTTCCTCATCTTGGTGAGAGACTGTATTTACTGAATGCTTTCTTTCTCTCCCTCTCCCTCCTCTATACTTGATTTGTTTGCGAGATTTGAATTATTCATCTTGTGATGTTTGTGGTGATTTAACCTGTAAACTGAGAACTAAATGATGATTTACAGTTTGTACTTGTGATTGACCATTCATCTTTCTAAATAACAAAAGAGAAAATAAGAGAAAGAATAGTGTCTGTCTTTATTTCAGTTGTTATGATTTATTTTGGGTAATTATATGTTACATATTGTTGTATAGCTGTTTCTTCATTACAGGTCCTCGTGAGGAAATAGCTCTCCAAATTTCATTACTTAGTCCCTTTTCGCTCTACCAAAGAACCGTCGGAGGACCTTTGATATTGTTATAAGGAAATGATAATGACTTATGGTCCCGTCATTAGAGTTACGTTTCCATTAGTGTTGTAAAGGTTGGTGTAGGACATATGATAAAAATAACCCCCACCACTTCCGCTGCATCAGTTTTTGGTAGTTGCATCAGATGGTTAGTTTAGACTAAAATACTAGGTGATGAAAAAGTAGATTTTTGGTCTGGACAAAATAAAAATTTAATGGTTTAAGATATATGTGAGTTCGTACCTTTATGTCACGTTGAGGTTTGTTGACACTCAATGGAAAGAAGTTAGCGGGTCCGCCGTAGGCCCAAGATCCCGAGATAAGCCTAAGGGCTGTCTTAGTGTGGCATACACTAAGCTTTATGTGCGTTGTCTGCTGTTGATGCGGTACTAGGCGGTCGTCGAACTGAAAGTTACTGCACAGGGAACCTTGTTGAATGAAGTAGTGGAGGTTTATTTGGGTCACTTCAGAGGCGCAACTGAGGAAGTCCCGAGAATTTTCTGCTTGTAAGAGAGCAAAAATCACGCTGGTTGAGGTTTATTGCTGGAGTGTAGAGACTTCTTAGAGTACATGAAAATACTTTCGTATTTCTTTTAGTGGAGCAGACAAGCTGTCTTTATGTAGTTTGTTATTGTTTGTCAAAGACTTGAAAAGACGCTGATGCTGATTTTGTAAAGAGAGGGTCAGTAGAAGGAGTGATACTGACGTAACAATGAGCTGCGCTGGTATTGGACAGTAGTGAGAAAACGTCACCAAAAGTGCCGCGCTGCTATAGGTTAGTTAGTGTGAGTCTTTCTGGTATTGGACAGCGTAAATCACTTTGATTGGAAGCAGAAAACATAACACGGAAGAGAAATTACATAGATTTACGTAGACTAGAATTAATACACTAATATTTACTTATAGTTAGTAAAGAATCATGAAGATAATAAAATAGTTAAAAACTTTGTTTAGCAAAGATCAGCCAATACAAATCAGAGAAGGAATACCGATGCCTCCTGAAGGAACGCCTGCAGCATTCATGGCGTTGGAAAGGGGTTATCATACTTGTACATGGTTAGAAAATTGTATGAAATATACAGAGAATGATGCTAATTTAGCTTTCCCAGAAAATGGTACCTTTAATACCAGGATGTTAGAGAATTTGAGATTTCGAATGAATAGTTTGAGTCCAAACCCAAGACCAATGCAGTACGAGGCTTTGGAAGACTGGGAATACGAGGCATACAAAAGCGAAAGCTATAGACAACAGAATAGATATAAGAATACAGTGAGTAGATGTTCTGAAGCAAAATGGGATGCTTGTAAGAAAATGTGGAGAAGAGATGTTGTTGAAGGTACTAAAATGTTCCCAGTTAGAGAAGTTGAAGCAAGCGAAGGGGGAAAATCCAAAGAGAAAAATACAGAATCACAAGCAAAAAATACAGACTTAATGGATACAGATGAGATTGTTGAGGATTTCTTGAATGAATTGTTAATGAATAGGCCACCACCATATCAGGAAGAACAGATTAATTCAAATACAAATGCTTCGAATGTTTCGAGCGTTTCACCAAATGCTCCTTTGATTCAGAACCAGTAATTAGGCCTTTTGAAGATGTGAAACAGATTCAAAATGTAAATGGAGACGAAGTAGTGAGAATGAAAACGACAATGAATCCAGAAGTTTTATCGGTTCCAGTGACAATTGGTCCGATAGTCCCAATGTATAATGAAGGGCAAAGACTTACTCAAGTACATGCCTTAACTGTTCCAGTGAGGAGTAATGAACATCCTCATACAGTTTATAGAGAAACGATTAGAAATAATGAAAGAAGCAATGGAAATAGTGGTACGAATGTGAGTGTAGTCACAGGACAAGAGGGACAATTGGTTGATTTTCCCAGGAGAAATGAAACACCAAAACGAGTGGTATATCTTGATCCCAAGAAAATAGTTCAAGCTGAGAGGAGAATAAATACACAAACACCTAGTAGACCGAGAAGTGAGTCAGGTGAAGATGCACAAAGATCATTAGGTCCATCGCCAGATGAATTAGATGAATGGATTAGAGAAATAGCTCCTGGATGTAGTAATCAAAGCAAGGTTGATTACATAGATGTGAGTAGATTAAAAGGAAATTTGGAAGAAATGATTACAGGTACGATCAGTCCAGAAAGATTGAGCAAATAACAGGAAGATGAATTATTATTTTTGTGTAAGACTATTACACGGAAAGCGAGAAATTTACATGAGACTTTTGCTGAAGTTGAACAAATGTATGGAGTAGATATTGAGAAGTCTAAAGCATTACAAAAGACCTATAGATTGGATTTTTCTCACAAAGATTTAGAAAATCTGAATGTTTCAGGGAGACTATTGCAAATTAAAGAGTTAATTACTTCTTTGAGACGTTGGGGAGAATTGGCCAGATGGAAAGGAAGATAGGCTAAAAAGAAGGAAGATGAAAATGCTAAAGCAAATGCTGCTTTACCATTTTATCCTTTGAGAGATGCAGAGAAAAAGGCAGAATCAATTGATGCAGTTACAGCATATCCGATGAGAGAAGTACCAGGAGGTGGTCTTATTCATGTTCCATGGTCAAGGCAGGATATTTTGTCATTTACGAATGATTTCCCAAGATTGAGAGTAAAGCCTGTTGAATGGTATAGACAGGTAGAAAGATTTGTGAAAGTCTCAAAAGTTTTATGGATTGATCTGGATGGTCTTTTTGATATTGTGGTTCCAGCAGATTTATGTGTCGAGTGTAAGATTGCTGTGGATTAGCCAAAAAAAGAATATCCAAGAGATCCTTAAACAGGAGCTCCTTCCGAAGAAGTTATGAAAAAATATAATCAGGTCATTACGTATTTGAAAGGGAAGATTTCTCCAAAAGAAACAGATTGGGTGAAAATCGATAGAACATCTCAGGAATTCAAAGAATCAGTGCATGCATATTATGAGAGACTTCTTCAGGTGTTTAAACAATTCAGTGGTATAGAAAATATCACATAAAAAGATATGGGACATTTTGTATATAGATTTGTCTATGGATTGAGGCCAGAAATAAGTGCTATGATTCAGCAACATTTAATATGTTGGCAGATCAAAACAATTGATGAAATACTTTGTTATGCAAAATATTGTGGAGATGACATAGAAATGAGACCTAAAAAGTTGAAAGAGAAATTGATGTTAGCACAAGTGAAAGCAGCAAAGAAAGGAGGATATTTAGGCACAGATTCAACAGATGATTATCAGAGTAATGGTCAAACTACTACTGGTATGAAAGGTGTAGTTTTGAATGGTAACACAGTAACTCAAATGATTCCAATGGGTCAAGGAAGAGGTAGGGGTAATTTCAGAGACAAAGAAGATTTGAAAAAGAAGTTTCCTTGTCATGGTTGTGGCAAATTTTAACATTGGCGACACGAGTGTAGGATGTTGTTGAATAATGGAGGAGAAATAGGAACATGAGATCCAAATCAAATGCAGATGCAGAATCAGGGTTATCAGGTACAAATGAATCAGATGCATAATCAAAATCAACAAGTACAGGTGTCAAACAATAAGGGATAAGGTTTGCAAATACCACAAGCTCCAATGCCAAATGAAAATGTGAATGGTCAAGTGCAAAGACAAAATGTGAATACTGGTTTCCGTACTAATGGTCAAGCAGGTACAAATGTGCAGGTGGTTTCACAATATATATTACAAACGGAAGAGAATTATTCAGATTCGTCACAATGACGGTGCCTGAAGGGGGAGGTAGAGTGCGTTCTTGGCGCATCTCTTGAGGTAGATCAGTCAGGCCCATATGTGGATGGCGAGGTTGATGGTAATGCTATTACTTTCCTCGTAGATACTAGTGTTACCCGTTCCACTGTGAGAACTGTGGAAATCCCAAACCTACCCCTCTCGGGAGAAAATATCCAAGTTGTAGGAGTCTCGAATAAACTAATGAAAACACCAATAACAAAACCAATGAAAGTTCAAATTGGAAATTTCCAAGAATTACACAAATTTGTTGTGTGTGACTTAAGTCCAGTTAATTTGTTAGGACGGGACCTATTGTGTAAAATGAACTGTTCCATTTATTGTACTCCAGATGGAATAGCATTTCACACAAAGGACGAAGACGTCATATTCAAATTGTCAAGGCAGGCAACAGAGGTGAATGAACTGTACCCATTGCTTACAGCGAGTGATTTGCCAGTTGAATTGAGAAATACAGTGTTGACGGATTTGTGGGATTTTTCAGGGAAAGACATTGGATTGATGAAAGGAGTTGCTCCGATTCAAATTACAGTGAAACCAAATGCAGAATTTCCAAAAATACCGCAATACAAAATGAGTCCTGAAACAATTGCAGCAGTAACACCTGTAATAGATATGTTGATTGAGCAGGGAATTTTGAGAGAAATTTTAGGAAGCCCATGTAATTCACCTATTATGGGACTTCGCAAACCGAATGGGAAATATAGGATTGTACAGGACCTGAGAAAGGTGAACCACATTGTTATTCCTTGTTGTCCGATTGTACCGAATCCAGCCGTGATCCTATATCAAATCCCATGTGACGCAGAATGGTTCACAGTGAGCGATTTGTGTCAAGCATTTTTCTCGATACCTTTGCATCCGGATAGCCAATATTTATTTGCTTTCTGGTTCGCAAACCGTGTTTTGGCATGGTGCCGAGTTCCTCAAGGGTATACAGAGAGCCCCTCAATGTTCAATCAGATATTGAAAAAATTTTGGGAATCATTGGTAATGCCTAAAGAGTCAGTTTTAGTCCAGTATATTGATGACCTACTGGTGGCATCAAAAACAAAAGAAGACTGTGTAACAGATACAATTGCTCTACTGAACAATTTGGCAGTAGGTGGGCATAAAGTGCCACTGGCAAAATTGCAGATTTGCAAGAAAGAGGTCCTTTATCTTGGTCATATCATTGAAAAGGGAATTCGGAAAGTTTCTCAGGATCGGATCAATGCAATTATGTGAATGAATCCGCCAAAAACTCAGAAAGAAGTTCGAATGTTTTTGGGAATGATTGGATATTGTAGACAGTGGATAATTAACTTTTCACTGATTGCCAAGCCATTACAGAGATTGACACACAAAGATGTGAAAGATCCAATACATCTTGATGAAGAGTGCATGAAAACTTTCCTAGAGTTGCGAGACAGTTTATGTCGAGCACCAGCATTAGGGATGCCAGATTTTGAGAAAGAATTTGTGTTATTTTGCAATGAACGTGAAGGTTGCGCACTTTCAGTACTAACGCAAACACATGGAACAGCACGAAGGCCAGTAGCATATTTTTCTGCTACTTTAGACCCAGTCGCTACAGCATTACCAGGATGTCTGAAAGCAGTTGCTGCTACATGTGTGAGTCTTGAACAGAGTGAGTCGATTGTAATGGGTCACCCTCTGAACTTGTATGTGCAACATTCAGTTGAGATTTTGTTAACACGAACTCGCACACAGGACCTTACAGGCAGTCACTTAACAAAATATGAGCAGATAATATTGGGTGTGGAAAATGTGACAGTGGCAAGATGTACAAATTTGAATCCAGCTACCTTGTTACCAACTCCAGACTGTGAATAAGTTTTGGATGAAGGTGAACATGATTGTTTGGATTTGACTGAGTTGTGTACGAAGCCAAGGCCTGATATTAAAGATACGCAGTTGCCTGAATCTGACATTGTACTGTTTGTGGATGGGTCATGGTTAAGAGATTCAGAAGGATATTTACAAGCTGCATATGTGATTTGCACAGTGGCAAATGTGATTGAAGCATCATGGTTGAAAGGAGTGAGTTCTGCACAAGTGGTTGAGCTGAAAGCTCTCACAAGAGCATGTACCTTGTCGAGACAAATGAAAGTAACGATTTTTACTGATAGCCAATATGGATTTGGGGTCGTTCACGACTTTGGGCAGTTGTGGTCTCAACGTGTATACTCAACCTCTTCGGGTTCACCAATCCGAAACGGAGAGTTTGTAAAGGATCTACTGATGGCATTACAATTGCTGGCACAAATTGGGGTGGTAAAGTGCTCTGCGCACTGATCCGGTTGTGAATATATCACACTGGGTAACTGCTATGCGGATGAAATTGCAAACTTTTGCGCTCTGAATTCATATTCAATAAATGTGGAACAACAAGTGAACAAACAATATGAACAAACAGAATGCAGGTTGATGTTCTCATCTGTTGAAACTTGGGATGAAGTAAGAGATCTTCAGGAAGAAGCAAGTGATTCAGGAAAAGAAGGTTGGATCAAATCAGGTTGCACACGCAGGTCAGATGATGAAGTGTGGGTGTATAATGACGGGAGACCAGTGAAGCCAGATAGCCTGCTTTCGCAGATGGCAAGGGTCTATCACGGTCAAACACATATAGGTAGAGATGCCATGATTAAGTTATTTCGTCAAGTGAGGTTTAACCCCAAATTCAGGGTTATTGCAGAAAGCCTCTGTCAAAGATGCACCATATGTCAGCAACAAAATGCAGGGAGAAAAACAGTAGTTAGTATGGGACGAATTGGAGAAGCAGCAGGTCCATTTACCCGTATGCAGATTGATTTTATTGAGATGCCTCCTTGCCAAGGAATAAAATATGTTCTTGTTGTTGTTTGTCTGTTTTTTCGTTGGGTTGAGGCATATCCAACAAGACGTAATGACAGTCTAACAGTTGCTAAATTGCTTCTTTTTGATTTACAAAGTGTGGAGTGCACAACTTGAAACTAATCTAGCAAAATTTAGCTTAGTCATTTTTTTATTAGATGTTTGATTTTTGATGTTTTTTTTGGGAGAAAAAAATGATTAAAACTGACACTGGTAAGCAGAATCAAAGAATGTTTAGGCAATGATGTTTTAATATTTGTCTTGCATGAGTTACATTAACAATGATAGTATGGTTGGTATTAACAATTGTAGTACCACATTTTATGTTTATCAAAGTAGTTAATATTACTAATAATAATGAGCATGTAACTTTGGTAATTAAAAGAGATCTGAAAGAAGATCTAAAGACTAATATTAAGGAATTAACAGGGAATGTTCTACATTTAGATAAATCAATTAACGATTTCTCATTAAATGTCTTTACTAAACACTTGTATGAATATGTGGACACTATGGATGCGAGAGATTGTTATGTGTGCATGCAATTACCTACGTCTGTGTCAGAAGGAGTGACTTATCACCACCTTCCTTTAACACATGGTATTTCGTGTAGTGTACCAACCAGTTTGTTTTATGGCAATGAGATGTTTCAATATTATTACTCAAACTTTGACTTAGTTTTTTCAGAAGTGCCTATTAGAAAGAATATGAATTTAGTGTATAGTGCTAGAAATGCGGAGTATACCTAGATTTGGTTTTCCAGTCTCTTTGGAATCGGATAGAGAAACAAATTTTAATAATGAATTAATTCGGATGATTTGTGCAGCATTACAAATTGAACAAAAGCTGCACTGTGTCTATCGACCTGAGGCTTCAGGTGTTGTAGAGCAAATGAACGGCACAATAAAATCCAGATTGGCAAAGGTTTGTGCATCCACAATACTGAATTGGCCTGATGCATTGCCTTTGGTATTAATGATCCCAGACAGAAGAGCAGGATAAGAATATTTTGAGGCTGTGATACCACTTACTGTAGTGGCAGGTAAGACTCACTTTTTAAATGTCTGCAGGCTGTAGTATCAATGGCCGCTTCTTCTCAGGCCTGTGTATAAGCTCACTTCCTGTTGCTCACTGGAAATTTGTTTGCCCACATGAGATAGTGATGGGCAGGGCTATGAGACAGCCGACAGTCCCAGCAAATCAAATGATGAACATTACTGATGATTTAGTACTGGATTATTGTAAAGGATTGGCTGATGTGGTGCATTCTGTGTCTCACCAGGTTGGAGAAGTTGCAACAACAACACAGCAAGAACAAGGACATGATCTGTGTCTTGGCGAGTGGGTTCTAGTGAAAAAACATGTGAGAAAGTCTTGTCTAGAACCTCGTTGGCATGGTCCCTATCAAATAATACTGGTGACAACAACAGCTGTTAAGTTTGGTGGTTTGCCAAATTGGATCCACGCAAGCCACACAAGAAGAGTCCCAAGTCTGCTTGAAGGTGAAGAACTTGCTAAAGAAGAAAGACGTGAACAAAGAAATGTTCCAGAGCGAGTTGAAAATCAAGTAGAATGGGCACAAGTTACTGGGACTAACACTGTCATTGTCAATACTGAAAACAGAGTAATCACTACAGACGATAAAGGAAAAAGAAAAAGGGTGTCCTCAGAACAAAGTAAAACAACAAAAGTTGAAAATGAAAATGGAAAAAGGACAAAGACAGGGGACAAATGGCCAAAAGGAGTAAATAAGTTGAAATACACTGTTAATGAAAGAATTCCAGAGACAGTGCTTAAAGTGTCTAGTCAATCTGAACAAAGTGAACAAGAAGAAGAAGAGAATCCAGTACGAAGGACAAAAAGGATAAAGGTGCCGAATAAGAAGAATACAGCACCAGAGTGGACAAATGTGGTTGCTTCACCAACTGTCATTGTGCCAACCACCGACTGGGAAAAAGAATTTCTAAAATTCTGTGCAAAAGGAAACAATTCATTTGAGCCACCATAAGTGAACTGAGTGCTCAAAAAAGAGAGAGGAGATTTATGAAAATAAATGAATCCTGGAAAATTCTAAAAGTATTTGAAGACGAAGAAAGAAGTGAAGAGCTCAGGTGGTGAAGAGATCAAGGCTCAGGGCTCAAGCTTAGCAAAGGGGCTCATTACAATGGTGGACGGAAAAGCACTCAGACCGCCCTGGTAGCGGGAAATTGCTGCCCGCAGGTACCGTGGCAAAACCGCCGGCCAGATTAGGATGCACCGCCAGAAACTCCCTACCGTGGCGGTCGGATTCCAGGATACAGCGGCGGAAAAGCTGAAAATCCGTCCGCGGCGGTCGGATTTGCCAAAGACCGCCGTTTCCCCAGTGGCCAGGAACACATGGAGCTATCCGCAGTATTGCCACCGCCATCCTCGATTGGCGGGATTCTTCGCAGCGGTGTGGTGGGCTGTTTGTGGCATTGTAATACAACTGGCGGTTGTAACCGCATTCCGCACGGCGGTCCCTCCCTTTTGGCTCCGTCCGCAACCTCTGTGGAGGGGGATTTCTGGCAGTTCCCGGAACACCGCAGCGGACGGGAAATGGGCTATCTTTGCCCATCGTAATACTGCGGACGCAAGAACCGCCGATGGAGTGCGGAAAAGGGCATTTTCCGCCAACGCCAGCACCGCGGATGTGCTACCGCCCGCCATCGTAATCAGCCCCAAAGTGTGGAGTGCCCAGCTTGAAACTAATCTAGCAAAATTTAGCTTACTCATTTTTTGATTTACAAAGTGTGAAGTGCACAACTTGAAACTAATCTAGCAAAATTTAGCTTAGTAATTTTTTTTATTAGATGTTTGATTTTTGATGTTTATTTTTGGAGAAAAAAATTATTAAAACTGACACTGGTAAGCAGAATCAAAGAATGTTTAGGCAATGATGTTTTAATATTTGTCTTGCATGAGTTACATTAACAATGATAGTATGGTTGGTATTAACATTTGTAGTACCACATTTTATGTTTATCAAAGTAGTTAATATTACTAATAATAATGAGCATGTAACTTTGGTAATTAAAAGAGATCTGAAAGAAGATCTAAAGACTAATATTAAGGAATTAACAGGGAATGTTCTACATTTAGATAAATCAATTAACGATTTCTCATTAAATGTCTTTACTAAACACTTGTATGAATATGTGGACACTATGGATGCGAGAGATTGTTATGTGTGCATGCAATTACCTACGTCTGTGTCGGAAGGAGTGACTTATCACCACCTTCCTTTAACACATGGTATTTTGTGTAGTGTACCAACCAGTTTGTTTTATGGCAAGGAGATGTTTCAATATTATTACTCAAACTTTGACTTAGTTTTTTCAGAAGTGCCTATTAGAAAGAATATGAATTTAGTGTATAGTGCTAGAAATGCGGAGTATATGGGAGATTTTTTCCATACTACTAAAACAATTTATACAGTATATGCACACCGAAATAATCTAACTTGTAAATTACATAGAATAGAGATAGAATTTATCAACACAGTAGAAGATAGACGTAGAGATTTTAAGCAGAGGGCTGCAGAGCAGAAAAGTAAAGAACCACCATAGGCACATAAAGAAGGTAATTATAAACAGCGTGAGACTTATGGTGCAATGACTCTAGATTGGCCTCATAGAGGAAAGCTTTGCTTACTTAGGCAGAAGACTGATTATAATAATCATTTTGTTGGTTCCAGTGAATGTGAGCATACTTTTCTTATTACAGGGGGTTGGGGATTAAGAGGATGTGCTGATCCTGTATTCCCTGGTGTTTATTATGTGTGTGGTAAAAGTGCCTACTATAGGTTGCCACCACATTGGTATGGGTGTTGTTATATGGGTATTGTCTTCCCATGGATATATCACATGGGAGATAAAACTGGAACCAATGAAAGAAAACTAACACAGAGTAAAAGAGGTTTGAGTGCTGCAGAAATTGTGGGTGATATTTTTGGAGCATTGATACCTTCGGTTGGGGTGATTCTAAATTCACAAAAGATTCGAAAATTGTCTACAGTGGTTGATCGTTTATCAACGGATACTGCTGGTGGGTTTTTGATGGTTGACACTGAAATGGTTGCTATGAGAACCATGGTTTTACAAAATAGACTTGCCCTAGACGTATTATTGGCAAAAGAGGGCGGAGTCTGTAGTAAGCTGAAGATTCAACAATGTTGCACATAAGTACCTGATAAAAGTAGAGATCTGGAAGGATATATCAGCAACATTACTCATTTGCATGATGATTTGGCAAAACCGAAGGTTGATGGTGCTTGGGAGAAACTTTGTAAGGGTTTCTCCTCTATAGGTAATTGGTTTTCAACTTTTGCTAACAGCTTTTTAGGGAGGATACTAACACCAATAGTTGCTGTTACTTCTGCCATACTAATGATAATTTTGCTTTATAAGTGTCGTAAAAATAGGCCTCAGGTGGAGGAACGTAGGGCAAGAAAAAGGAGAAGAGAGGAAATTGAAATGGAAGATTGTAGGTGTATGTACCGTCCCCCTGGACCAGCTGGCCCTTGGGCTGCTTCTTTTCCTGACATGGTTGCTCCCCATCTGCTCGGAGCAGCTAATTTTACGATTGTGGGGGACTTAAATCTTCACTTCGATGATCCTACTTGCTCTGTCAGCGCCACCTTAATTACCAATTTGGCAGCCATGAATATTTTGCTTCAAAATAATGGCCCCACCCATGTGGCAGGTCATTTATTGGATCCTATTTTTCTGACCCTTTTTAACGTATGCTGCTCTCCTGCTCTCCCTGTCCTTTGGTCAGATCACTTTTTGGTTGGCTTTAGGGTCACGTTAGACCTGAATAATTCATCTGTTCCCGTTTTAGGCAATAAGCTCAACTCAAGAAACTGGGGGAAATTAGATATGAAACTTTTCAATAATTTTTTAATTAACAATGCCCCTACCATTAACCTAGTCTACATGACAGACCTGAAGACGATTAATAACTGGATTTCAAATTCTGTTGATACTTGCCTCCCCCTTTCACTCAGAAGTTGAAAAATCACCGCCCTCCTGCCCCTTGGTTTTCACAAAGTCTAACAATAGAAAAAAGCAAATGTAAAGCACTGGAAAGGCGCTGGAGAAAGGACTATGCGTCTGAGTCAAAAATTGCTTACAAACAAGCAATTAGAGAATATCATTCTCTTTGCAATATGCCCGGGCTGATTACGTGAGCTCCACCATTACTAATGCTCAAAATTGTCCCAAAACTCTATTTAAATTGGTGAAGGAACTTTCCGGTGCAGCAAACCAAGCTCCCCCTCCGATTCTCACGGAATCGCAATGTGAGGACCTTGCATTGTTTTTTTTAAATGTTATGTTATGTTATGTTATCTGAGTTTATAAAGCGCACAGCTGCCCCAGCAAAGAGGCGTCCCGGCGCTACCAGCGTCAGAAGGAACAGGGCCAGGAACACAACAAGTAGGCAAAGGGAATAAACAGAACCAAGAAGGACTAGACAGAAGGAAAGAGAAACGTTTAGATTGCTTTCCTGAAGTCCACCATGCGAACCAAGCTGCGAATCTGAGGGGGCAGGGAGTTCCACAGCTTAGCAGCTAAATAGCTGAGAAAATTTACTCAGCTTTAAATACTGCAAATGCTACTACCACACAGCTAATTTCAATTGCTCCCCCTCTATCCAATACTGATTTTCAGTTGGAGGTTCAAGAGGAGACTTGCTTGAGTAAATTAGAGCACTGGCTTCCGCTAGATATCATTTCTTTTAGTCAGATTTTAGGGAGCCTAAAATCTGGTTCTCCTCTAGACCCGCTTCCTGTCGCTGTGTTACAGAAAATTGAGCTACCTGCCACGAGGTTGATCATGGAGCTACTGAATGCATCCCTGCAGGAAGCCGTGATTCCACCTGAGTGGAAACATGCTATGATTCTTCCGCTTTTAAAGAAAGCAAATGCTGATCCGACACAGCTGTCTAACTTTCGCCCCATTTCCTTGCTTCCAATTTTTTCTAAAATTTTAGAAAAACATGTGAACTTGCAATTAACTCAGTACGTTGAGTCCCAAGGATTCTTACATCCCTCTCAATCAGGCTTTCGGAAAGGCTTTTCAACAGAAACCGCGCTTCTGGGAGTCACTGAGATGTTGCGCAGTCGTTTAGATGCAGGTGACACTGTGGCACTCATACTATTAGATTTGAGTGCCGCTTTTGACACGGTATCCCACACTGTGCTACTGCAAGCCTTACGATCCATTGGCGTGGTTGGGCATGCCTTGAAATGGCTGGCGGGTTTTTTGGTGGATCGTACGTATCAGGTCTTCTCCTCAGCCGCAACTTCCAAAACCCACACATCCCCCTACGGGGTACCACAGGGCTCCTCAGCCCTTTATTATTTAATATTTATGTGAAACCTCTGGCGGACATCGCCGCTGAGGCAGGGTTGTCGATCTTTTCTTACGCTGACAACACCCAAATAATTTTCTCCCTTTCTGTTAAAGGAGCGTCCAAACCATCATCCCTTCAAACAGGGTTACGTAAAATTGCATGGTGGATGCAAGCCAACTCACTAAAACTTAATGGGGAGAAGACCGAGGTGTTGATACTGGCGAATAATAAAGAGCTTTGGGGTCCCCAACACTGGCCACCTGAACTGGGTGCCCTTCCTCAGCCCACCCACCAAGCACGTAATCTAGGTTTCATTATAGATGATCAGCTTTCTATGAAACACCAGGCGGTAAAGGTGGCCGCAACCTGCTTTTGCATCCTTAGATGGCTCAGGAAAATTCTGTGGATGATGCCAGTTTCTACTCAAAGAACTGTAGTCCAGGCTCTTGTCATCTCACGCTTGGACTATGGCAACATCCTCTTTTTGGGAGCCAATAAGGATGTGATACATAAGCTGCAGGTTGTAGAAAATGCTGCAGCCCGCCTACTTTGCCACATTCCGAAAACTGACTCTATTTCAAGCTCTTTACGTGAACTTCACTGGCTTAAGGTTGAAAATCGCATCAAATTTAAAACTCTAACCTATATGCTCAAGATTAAAACTGGCAAGGCCCCGGAATACTTAAATACTATTCTCCACCAATATGCCCCGTCGCGTTCTCTCCGCTCATCCACTCAAGTGAAATTCACGGTTCCTAGGCACAGATTGTCACGCATGGGTGGCAGATCCTTTTCTTGCCTGGGCCCCACCCTGTGGAACTCCCTCCCTTTGCTATTAAGGAAAGAGACCACTTTCGTCCACTTCCGTAAGTCACTGAAAACTTGGCTATTCAATCAATACGTTTTTCCTTCTTTCTCTTTCTTGGTCCCCTCAGGTGGCGCCGGGAAACCCTTGGGTAGCTGTGCGCCATATAAATTCGAAATAACATAACATAACATGCCTGGAAAGATATAGAAGGTGTCGGACTAAAACAGATGTGAATGGCAACCACTGCATTCTGAATATTTGTTATCAGATAGTAATCTGATATGGGTTGTTATGATGGTTTGGGGCAACATCAGATGGGGGATTGATGGAGCACGATTTTTGCAAATAAAATCTGCTCAGAGAAAATCCACCAATGTGTGTTTAAATAAAATTACTAACGTGTATGGAAAACAAAAAATACAAAACGTGCAATTTCTAGAAGTACGACAGAGAAATGTGCAAAATAAGCACGTATTTGAGAGTCAGAATAAATACAAGTAGTGAAGTTAACATTAAGATGGATGGAAATTAATTAAAGAATGAGAGAGAAATTACTATCTTGTCTGTCTAATTGAAATGTTTTTATGTTTCCTGAACTGCCGGAATAAACAACTGCAAACACGAGAAAACTTTTTATTCTTCGTGAAAGCTATGTAGGCCTTAAAAAATGATTTTTCTCTCTCCTCTTTCCTTTGCTAAAATATGTATTTGTGAGGGGATTTGCTAACGTGCTCCTTTCCTATGTCCTTGCAAAAAGATTACAAATGCTTCCTTGGAATGTAGAAAACCGTATAGTTCTTTCCTGTCTAGGCGAGGTTTGTAAGGAAGTCAGAATGAAACAGTTGCAAAGTATTATGTATAATGAAACTGTTTTTCTTTCTTTTCCTCTCTAGAAAGTTGAATAACTCTTAGACAAAGACTTGTTAGAGAAAATTTGTAAAGTCATCATCAGGCGATTTACCTCTTCATAGTTATTGACCAATAGAAAGGCTTGCAGAGGGGTAGAAGAGAAACATTTTAGAGGAAACAAAGTAGCAACACTACTATAAAGATGCTGGTGGGAAAATGCTCATCGGCTTGCTCACAGACTGGTGACCTGTCGTGCATTCGTGGTATGCTGGCTGCCGTGCTGATTCCTGAATACCCTGGCTGGCGTTTTCAAGTGAAAATCCTGAGAAAACTTTCCTAGAGACTTTGCACATCATCGGCTGATGGTGCTGCCCATGCTATATCCTAACGGCAGTGGGGTTTGCTTTCCGAATTAATTGCACGCTGTGCATTAGATTTCCTGATCTTGGTGAGAGACTGTATTTACTGAATGCTTTCTTTCTCTCCCTCTCCCTCCTCTATACTTGATTTGTTTGCGAGATTTGAATTATTCATCTTGGAATGTTTGTGGTGATTTAACCTGTAAACTGAGAACTAAATGATGATTTACAGTTTGTACTTGTGATTGATCATTCATCTTTCTAAATAACAAAAGAGAAAATAAGAGAAACAATAGTGTCTGTCTTTATTTCAGGTGTTATGATTTATTTTGGGTAATTATATGTTACATATTGTTGTATAGCAGTTTCTTCATTACAGGTCCTCGTGAGGGAATAGCTCTTCAAATTTCATTACTTAGTCCCTTTTAGCTCTACCAAAGATCCGTCGGAGGACCTTTGATATTGTTATAAGGAAATGATAATGACTTATGGGCCCGTCATTAGAGTTACGTTTCCATTAGTGTTGTAAAGGTTGGTGTGGGACATATGATAAAAATAACCCCCACCGCTTCTGCTGCATCACCTAGCTCCCTGCCTGAAAGCTCTCAGTGACAGGACACTGCCCCCCACACCCTGCCTGATTCTCTGCCTGCAGACTTCTCAGTGAATGGGCACAGCTCCATAATGCCTGCCTCACCAGCTGTGTTCAACCTTTCCATGCCTGGACACAGCCCCCACCCCCTCTCTAGCTCTCACCATGCAGCCCTTGGTGCAGGGGCACAGCTCCCCAATGCCTGCCTCGCCAGCTGTGTTCAACCTTTCCGTGCCTGGACACAGCTCCCCACCCCCTGCCTGACTCTTTGCCTGCAGACTCTCAGTACAAGGGCACAGCTCACCCTCTGTGTTCAACCTTCCTGTGTCTGGACACAGCTCCAACCCCCAGCCTGATTCTCTGCCTGCAGACTCTCAGTGCAAGGGCACAGCTCCCTAATGCCTGCCTCACCCCCTGTGTTCAACCTCCCCGTGCCAGGACACAGCTCCCCACACCCTGCCTGACTCTCTGCCTGCAGACTCTCAGTGAATGGGCACAGCTCCATAATGCCTGCCTCACCAGCTGTGTTCAACCTTTCCGTGCCTGGACACAGCTCCCCACCCCCTGCCTGACTCTTTGCCTGCAGACTCTCAGTACAAGGGCACAGCTCACCCTCTGTGTTCAACCTTCCTGTGCCTGGACACAGCTCCAACCCCCGGCCTGACTCTCTGCCTGCAGACTCTCAGTACAAGGGCACAGTTCCCCAATGCCTGCCTCACACCCGGTGTTCAACCTTTCTGTGCCTGGCCACAGCTCCCCACCCCGTGCCTGACACTTTGCCTGCAGACTCTCAGTGCAAGGGCACAGCTTCCTAATGCCTGCCCCACTCCCTGTTTTCAACCTCCCCCTGCCTGGACACAGCTCCCGACCCCTTACCTTAGCCCCCTACCTTCAGACTCTCAGTACAAGGGCACAGCTCCCTAACGCCTGCCTTACTTCCTGTGTTCAGCCTCCCTGTGCATGGACACAGCTCCACTCTCTGCCTGCAGACTCTCAGTACAAGGGCACAGCTCAGTAGTGCCTGCCTCACACCCTGTGTTCAACCTCCCTGAGCCTGGAGACAGCTCCCACCCCCTCCCTAGCTCTCTGCATTCAGCCCTTGGTGCAAGGGCACTGCTCCCTAATGCTTACCTCACCCCTACTGTTCAACCTCCCCGTGCATGGACACAGCTCCCCACCCCCGGCCTGACTCTCTGCCTGCAGACTCTCAGTGAATTGGCACAGCTCCCTAATGCCTGCCTCACCAGCTGTGTTCAACCTCCCCGTGCCTGGACACTGCCCCCAACCCCTCCCAAGCTCCCTGTCTGCAGACTCTCAGTACAAGGGCACAGCTCACCCTCTGTGTTCAACCTTCCTGTGTCTGGACACAGCTCCAACCCCCGGCCTGATTCTCTGCCTGCAGACTCTCAGTACAAGGGCACAGCTCCCTAATGCCTGCCTCACCCCCTGTGTTCAACCTCCCCGTGCCAGGACACAGCTCCCCACACCCTGCCTGACTCTCTGCCTGCAGACTCTCAGTGAATGGGCACAGCTCCATAATGCCTGCCTCACCAGCTGTGTTCAACCTTTCCGTGCCTGGACACAGTTCCCCACCCCCTGCCTGACTCTTTGCCTGCAGACTCTCAGTACAAGGGCACAGCTCACCCTCTGTGTTCAACCTTCCTGTGCCTGGACACAGCTCCAACCCCCGGCCTGAGTCTCTGCCTGCAGACTCTCAGTACAAGGGCACAGTTCCCCAATGCCTGCCTCACCCCCTCTGTTCAACCTCCCCGTGCCTGGACACTGCCCCCACCCCTGGCCTGACTGTCTGCAGACTCTCAGTACAAGGGCACTGCTCCATAATGCCTGCCTCACCCCCTCTGTTCAACCTCCCCGTGCCTGGACACTGCCCCAACCCCACCCCTGGCCCGACTCTCTGTCTGCAGACTCTCAGTACAAGGGCACTGCTCCATAATGTCTGCCTCACACCCTCTGTTCAACCTCCCCGTGCCTGGACACTGCCCCAACCCCACCCCTGGCCCGACTCTCTGTCTGCAGACTCTCAGTACAAGGGCACTGCTCCATAATGCCTGCCTCACCCCCTCTGTTCAACCTCCCCGTGCCTGGACACTGCCCCAACCCCACCCCTGGCCCGACTCTCTGTCTGCAGACTCTCAGTACAAGGGCACTGCTCCATAATGCCTGCCTCACCCCCTCTGTTCAACCTCCCCGTGCCTGGACACTGCCCCAACCCCACCCCTGGCCTGACTCTCTGTCTGCAGACTCTCAGTACAAGGGCACTGCTCCATAATGTCTGCCTCACACCCTCTGTTCAACCTCCCCGTGCCTGGATACTGCCCCAACCCCACCCCTGGCCCGACTCTCTGTCTGCAGACTCTCAGTACAAGGGCACTGCTCCATAATGCCTGCCTCACCCCCTCTGTTCAACCTCCCCGTGCCTGGACACTGCCCCAACCCCACCCCTGGCCCGACTCTCTGTCTGCAGACTCTCAGTACAAGGGCACTGCTCCATAATGCCTGCCTCACCCCCTCTGTTCAACCTCCCCGTGCCTGGACACTGCCCCAACCCCACCCCTGGCCCGACTCTCTGTCTGCAGACTCTCAGTACAAGGGCACTGCTCCATAATGTCTGCCTCACACCCTCTGTTCAACCTCCCCGTGCCTGGATACTGCCCCAACCCCACCCCTGGCCCGACTCTCTGTCTGCAGACTCTCAGTACAAGGGCACTGCTCCATAATGCCTGCCTCACCCCCTCTGTTCAACCTCCCCGTGCCTGGACACTGCCCCAACCCCACCCCTGGCCCGACTCTCTGTCTGCAGACTCTCAGTACAAGGGCACTGCTCCATA
The DNA here is from genome assembly GCA_963921515.1 of Calotriton arnoldi. Lineage (NCBI taxonomy): Eukaryota > Metazoa > Chordata > Amphibia > Caudata > Salamandridae > Calotriton > Calotriton arnoldi. The sequence continues at coordinate 248,583 of CAWUFW010005411.1, forward strand.
ATGCCTGCCTCACCCCCTCTGTTCAACCTCCCCGTGCCTGGACACTGCCCCAACCCCACTGGCCCGACTCTCTGTCTGCAGACTCTCAGTACAAGGGCACTGCTCCATAATGTCTGCCTCACACCCTCTGTTCAACCTCCCCGTGCCTGGACACATCTCCCGACCTCTACCCACCTCCATGCAGCTCCGAGATCCAATAAAACTGTAATGGAATATTAGAAATCATTAAACCCATTGTGGGCGACCTGCAAGCACTCCCCTCTCCTTTCCATCCATGTTGTAACATTCGGAAACCCAATTAATGTACGTTTCCATCCCTGACAAGGAATAAAAATATCAGTAATGGATGATGAAAGCAGAGGCCCGGACTCTGACGCTCCGGATAATGCGAGGGTTAAGGAGCTTGTTAAAAACACAGTTTAAATGTCCCTACTCTGCAGTTTATGCAGTCGAGAGGTACTTAAAGGATGTCTTCGCCGCCAGGCAGACACAAGCGTCTCAGCATTCCTCTCAGGCTGTCTTTCCCCCTTCATCATGCTTTTTGTGTTTCTTTTATGGCTGGGATATCAGGGCGGTGTTGCTAATGCAGGCAGGCGCACTGTGTGCAGTAACTTCAGAAGTTAATCCCTGGACCTGCCCTGGCTGCATCACAGGTGCTTGGTCGGCAAATAGTAAAATGCCTAATGCCAGTTTATTGGACATATAATACCACATGGTTTATTTTAGACCTGCTGAGCAACAACCTGGGGACAGATAATGCAGTTTATTGACGCTTCTTTAGCAGCTGCTCCGGGCCTGGAAATGATGTTTCAGTTTGTGCTCAGAGAATTCGCTGTCTGCTATTGTTGCTGTGGGCATGATTTTTCCTATTTAATAAATTGTTTTTGGGCCCTGAGGGTGCAAGGTGGAGAGTTCCTATTTTATTTGGCTACTCAGGCAAAATTGGACTTATTTTTTTTCTGTGGGTTACGTCAGAAGGCCCTGAAAACTGGCCATCTTTTGAAGAACAGTGCAATGATTTTCCACGCTCTAGCCACAATGTTATTTTGTGTTTTATTTTATTATAGCATCTGTATAGTGCTTGCTACCCCCACTAGGGGGGGCTGAAGTGTTTATCCTTACAGGCAGGGGGCTACACCACCTTGGGTGTGTGGTTGGAAGTGTTCTGTCTTTCGTTTGAGCCTCTGTGGAAAGTGAGCCCATGCCATGTATTATGACCACCGAGGTGTGGTTATCGTGTTATGAGTGCAGGGTTTGGCGGTGTGATGGATAAGGAAGTGTGAGAGATAGACATGCATTTTTATGATTTGTGTTATAGCTCTGCAGTTTCCATTTTTGGTTTGGTGCGGTGAGGAATAGGACTGTTGGTTGAAGGGGGTGTGAGCACTTATCAAGCACCAGCCCCAATCCTTGTCAGAATAAACCACACAAGTCACTAAATTAACCTATTCTTAACCCTCTGGTACCCTTGCATAACAGTAGCCATGCTTAACTTAGAATGAATGCACAACTGCTGCTTCAGAAGGAGCGTCCTGGTGCTTGCAAGAGAAAGGCAGGAGCAAGCGGGTTACATCTCAAAGAACAACGCTGTTTTCAGCTGTGCCTTAAACAAGGTTTCAGAAGGAATGGAATGGAGAGAGAGTGGGAAAGCGTTCTGTTGTAATGATTCAAACTATGTGCATGTGCTGGTCTGTTCTATCTCCATGGTAGCGTCTCAAGAGAGACAGTTGTAACCGGGAGAGCTGACAGGCTGGCAGCAGGAGTTGGTGGTTGGGAGTTACATGAAATAAACTCTTCTAAAACTTACCAGTGTGTAGCTTCTTAACACTGGCGATGAGCGACACTTGCGAGGGACAAGTTTGCCACCAACTCTCCCTCTTCATGAACCCACGGATATCGTTTGCTGTTTCTGCTGCTTTAGATTGACTGACTGGTGAGGAAGTGCCCCTGAGCAGCTGCTGCGGACGTCTGGATGCTTTCCGCCGATTTTCCCGACTTTCTGTGAGCTTTGCGGCAATTTTTATTGATTTTGGACAGTTTTACAGTTTCTGGCTCACGATGCTTTATAAGCTCGCGACGCTGCACACTCTTTGTTTAGCTACATTCTGACATGCGCATTGAGCACGCGCAATCACGTCATCACGCGAATTACGTGCCGCCATCTTGGATGTTGTCAATCTCCATGACAACGGCAGCACTAAGTTTTCCGGAGCCCGTTTCTCGCAAGACATTGAACTAACATCGCTGTAACTTTGCAGGTACAATTTTCACCAATATCGCCACTGTTTTCATGACTTTCTGCCTCATTGTCATTCCTCAACTTGCATTTTATACCGCTGTTGTTTTTTTTTAACACTTTAATGTTGGATTTGGATCTCAATGACTTTGAGTGACTTTGAATGACTTTCTTTAATGCAGTTTCTTCACCATAATTTTGCACACAACCAAATTTTTGCAAACTTTTTTTTTTTTCCATTCCCCTATCCTGCCAAACAAATATTGCTATATACTTTAATACAACATGGCAACCACTAATATGAGTCAACCTCCTGCATTCCTTTGCGATAAAGGTGAGCCTCTGTTACCTTGGAAGAGATGGAAATTACTATTCAACTCATATTTAGTTGCTATTAGTGGTGAAAAATTTTCTGCCCATAGAAGACAAGCGATTTTGCTTCACAACCTCGGAATAGAGGGACGCAACATTTATGAGAGCATCGACACAATCCCTGTTGGGGAAGGTGATGGCGAACCATCTGATGTGTTTAAAATGTCTATAATAATGTTAGAGATGTATTTTGGGCCACGTATTAACGTCGTTTTGGAGAGACATACATTTTTTATGAGAGTCCAAGAACCTAATGAAAAGGTTGGTAACTACATAGCATCCCTAAAAACACTTGCACGCACTTGTGAGTTTGGTGATCTCACTGACTCGTTGATACGTGATCAATTAGTCAGATGTACAAACAGCACTAGGGTGCAAGAAAAACTCTTATCTAAAAGCCCGTCACTCAAAGAAGCTGTAGCCATTGTGGAAGGGATGGAAAACACCTCTGGTTGGGTTAGAGAGATGAAGGCCCACAAAACATCAACTGACGATGTTCCTACACCCATTAGCATTCATGAATTGACTGAAAAAGAGCCACCTGTTGACAATGTCTCTAAAGCTGTGCGTGGAGCCAAGCCGAAACCCTCCTCTGAGTTTTCAAGGATAAAATGTTACAGATGTGGCAGTAACAATCACTCTTCTAACTACCCTCAATGCTATGCAAGAAATAATACTTGCCACAAGTGTGGAATCAAGGGTCACTATGCTAGGGTATGTAGATCTGGTGGCAGGGTACGCACAGTGGAGAATGTGTGCGAAAATGCTGAGACTAATGTCTCCCCAAGAACCACCATGTTGACTGTAAGGGGTGACGGCATGGTGGATGCAAATATCATCAGCATGCCGGAATGCGAAGTGGTGATCGGAGAAAAGTTGTTTGTTGTTCTAGCAGACTCCGGTTCCCCTTTTACCATGCTGGGCAATGAGCTGTGGGACAAAACCTTCCCTGAGTTGCAATTTTTTCCACCAGATATCATCCCAGTCAGTTATGGTGGTTCACATATCGATGTAATAGGATTTGCCATCATGAAGATTCACTTCAAAGGAAGGGAGACCATTGGGAAGATTTACGTCGCCAAGCGTGGCGACAACCTCCTTGGTTGGAGACATCAGAGGGACTTAGGGATTATTCTCAACCCTAATGCTCGTTATCCTTCTGAACAAGTCATGTTGGTTGATCACATTACTATCTCTAACAAGTTTTTTGAGGAGTTTCCTCAAGTTTTTTCCGATAACCTGGGATTGCTTAAAGATTTTGAACACTGTATTGTACTCAAACAAAAAGCTGTACCAGTGGTGCACAAAGTTAGGAAGGTTCCTAACATGATGCTTGAACCCCTGAGGTGTGAACTTAAAAGGCTAGTTACGCTGGGTGTAATTGAGGAAATTGAATCCTCCGAATGGTTGGCCCCAGTGGTTTTGGCCCCTAAGGATGGAGGGAAGAGTATTAGGATGTGTGTGGACTTGAGAAGTTTAAACAGGTGGATATGGGTCGATCGCCAACCACTGCCGAATATCTCTGAGTCTATTAACATGCTTGGTGGCGCGAAGATCTTCAGCATATTAGATCTATCTTCGGCTTATCATCAAGTCCCCCTCCATCCAGACTCCAAACACCTTACATCGTTTGCGACACCACTGGGGGCTTTCCGTTTCATCACAATGCCATTTGGGTTAGCCTCGGCAGCTGCCTGTTTTCAACGCATTATGAAAATGATCCTGGGTGATATCTCCAACATCGTGTTCTTCCAGGACGATATTTTAGTTTATGGCAAAGATGATTCGGAACATGACAGTGTTTTGAGACTCACATTACACAGACTAGCTGAGAAAGGTTTAATTGTGAATCGTTTGAAATGTAGAATTAGTGTGTCCTCTGTTACTTATTTAGGACATGTTATATCGGGAGAGGGCATCCGACCGAAACTGAACCTAGCGAAGAGTATTGTTGATGCTCCTGCTCCAACTGACAAAGAGCAAGTGAGGTCCTTTCTCGGCCTTGCTGAGTTTTACGCCAAATTTATTCAGGGTTTTGCCTCCACTGTTGAACCAATCAGAGTTCTTCTTAGGAAGGGAACACATTTTGTCTGGTCTCCTGAGTGTGCTGCAGCTTTCAGTGCTATTAAGCAAGCTATAGGAAAGATGCCAACCTTGGGCCACTTTGACTCTAAGGGGTCGATTCCGATCCCGGTCGGAGGCGCACCTAATACCATTCGGCCGGGAAAAAAGCCAGGCGAATGCCTGTTTCCCGACTGATTCGCACATACGTCCGAACGAGCAAGTACGATGCGCACAACTGCCCAAATCCCGACCCAGTCGTACTCACCCAATACAGGCCCTGTTCTCCGACCGAGGCGGATCCGGAAACGCAGAATCGAGTCGCACGGAAGCCAAAATACAGCCCCGTCCGGCCGGACAAGTACGATGCGCTTTCCGTACGCGCCGAACCCGTCGCTACGCACGGCACGTCAAAGCATCCGGGAGAGGCGCACATAAGCTCCGATTCGCGCCACAAGACGATCCACGGCTACGAGACGAACACGCCAGCGACGAGGACGAGGCGAAGCAAAGAGAAAGACGAACGAGACGAACCAACCATGAATCCCATCGTGCCGATCCTACCAATATTCTACATCTATTACCGAAACAGGCACGGACGCGTACGGCGCAGAAGGTAAGTCAGACACCAACAACAAAAACAAACTACACGTACCCGACATATCACACACACACAGAGGGATGCAGAAATTACTTACACCAGCAACAGCAGCACCATAGGGGCGGGATGGCCATCACCAATGCCACATATACACATAGGGGCCTTGATGCCCACCACCACTACCACCCCTACTCAGGGGGTGCCAGATGCCTACCACTACTACCACCTCTACCCATGGAGGGCTGGATGCCCACCACCACTACCACCCCTACTCAGGGGGTGCCAGATGCCTACCACTACTACCACCTCTACCCATGGGGGCTGGATGCCTGTCACTACTACCACCACTATCCATGGGGGCTGGATGCCCACCACCACTACCACCCCTACTCAGGGGTGCCAGATGCCTACCACTACTACCACCTCTACCCATGGGGGCTGGATGCCTGTCACTACTACCACCACTACCCATGGGGGCTGGATGCCCACCACCACTACCACCCCTACTCAGGGGTGCCAGATGCCTACCACTACTACCACCTCTACCCATGGGGGGCTGGATGCCTGTCACTACTACCACCTCTACCCATGGGGGGCTGGATGCCTACCACTACTACCACCTCTACCCATGGGGGCTGGATGCCTACCACCACTACCACCCCTACTCAGGGGGTGCCAGATGCCTACCACTACTACCACCTCTACCCATGGGGGGCTGGATGCCTGTCACTACTACCACCTCTACCCATGGGGGGCTGGATGCCTACCACCACTACCACCTCTACCCATGGGGGCTAGATGCCTGTCACTACTACCACCTCTACCCATGGGGGGCTGGATGCCTACCACCACTACCACCTCTACCCATGGGGGCTGGATGCCAGTCACTACTACCACCTCTACCCATGGGGGCCTGGATGCCCACCACCACTACCACGCCTACTCAGGGGGTGCCAGATGCCTACCACTACTACCACCTCTACCCATGGGGGGCTGGATGCCCACCACCACTACCACCCCTACTCAGGGGGTGCCAGATGCCTACCACTACTACCATCTCTACCTATGGGGGGCTGGATGCCTGTCACTACTACCACCTCTACCCATGGGGGCTGGATGCCTACCACCACTACCACCTCTACCCATGGGGGGCTGGATGCCTGTCACTACTACCACCTCTACCCATGGGGGCCTGGATGCCCACCACCACTACCACCCCTACTCAGGGGGTGCCAGATGCCTACCACTACTACCACCTCTACCCATGGGGGGCTGGATGCCCACCACCACTACCACCCCTACTCAGGGGGTGCCAGATGCCTACCACTACTACCACCTCTACCCATGGGGGGCTGGATGCCTACCACCACTACCACCTCTACTCAGGGGGTGCCAGATGCCTACCACTACTACCACCTCTACCCATGGGGGGCTGGATGCCTGTCACTACTACCACCCCTACTCAGGGGGTGCCAGATGCCTACCACTACTACCACCTCTACCCATGGGGGGCTGGATGCCTGTCACTACTACCACCTCTACCCATGGTGGGCTGGATGCCTACCACCACTACCACCTCTACCCATGGGGGGCTGGATGCTTGTCACTACTACCACCTCTACCCATGGGGGGCTGGATGCCTACCACCACTACCACCTCTACCCATGGGGGGCTGGATGCCTGTCACTACTACCACCTCAACCCATGGGGGGATGGATGCCTACCACCACTACCACCTCTACCCATGGGGGGCTGGATGCCTGTCACTACTACCACCTCTACCCATGGGGGGCTGGATGCCTACCACCACTACCACCTCTACCCATGGGAGGCTGGATGCCTACCACTACTACCACCTCTACCCATGGGGGGCTGGATGCCCACCACCACTACCACCCCTACTCAGGGGGTGCCAGATGCCTACCACTACTACCACCTCTACCCATGGGGGGCTGGATGCCTGTCACTACTACCACCTCTACCCATGGGGGCTGGATGCCTACCACCACTACCACCTCTACCCATGGGGGGCTGGATGCCTACCACCACTACCACCACTACCCATGGGGGGCTGGATGCCTGTCACTACTACCACCTCTACCCATGGGGGGCTGGATGCCTATCACTACTACCATCCCCACCCATGGGGGGCTGGATGCCTGCCACTACTACCATCCCCACTCCTGGGGTGCTGGATGCCTATCACTACTACCATCCCCACTCATGGGGGGCTGGATGCCTGCCACTACCACCACCCCTACTCATAGGACGGGTAATGCATGACACAACCAGCATACTCCCACATAAGGAATCACAGAAAGTTACATCCACCCAAACAACATGACAAGCGTGTGTAGTCCATGTCAAATGCCAACAACACAAAACATGACAATGAACATACAATGTGACCCACTATCACATGTGTGACACATAAAAGTGTGTGGCCTCCACAATACAAGCTGACCATGGCCACTGTGGCAATGGGGCCCAAAGCCCCATCACCACAGTCACCAAAAGGTAAGTGTGGGGTCCATGGCTGATGCACCTTTTGATCAGTGTGGCAATGGGGCCTAAAGCACCATCACCACAGTCACCAAAAGGTAAGTGTGGGGTCCAAGGCTGATGCACCTTTTGATCAGTGTGGCAATGGGGCCCAAAGCACCATCACCACGGTGATCATAAGGTAAGTGTAGGCATGGTAAAAGCTGCCAAAGACAAACTGTATGGATGAATCCTGGTCACACAACAACTAAAACATCTGTGGCATAGTAGTGCTTGTGTCCCATTGCAACATAGATCGGGCGAGGCTAACAGTGCAGTGACACAGAAACATCGTTTTGGCCATGTGCATACAAACATCACACATGGGGGACCACATTGCCAACAATCAGCCAATTACACAATGACAGAAGTGACCATCATGATGCTGACCCACATATCTGCACCTATGGACACACAAATGTATATAACCTCTGGAGACTGTCGATGTCAGGTGAACAAATACCATACCATGGCACCAATGGGACATACAAACCATGATCATTGTGCTGACTGATGACCCAGGAGTCCCAGGGAGAGCAGGGGAAAATCACCAAACAACATACAGCCAATGGCACACTACAGAAATGCCAATGCAGTGATGCAAATGCACTAACACAAACAGGCAGACTCACACTGTATATCAAACACAACAGGTGATGGGGGTGTGTGCCAGTGTCCCCAGGCAACCACACAACACATGAGGAGGCCTGAATCCCAATTACACAGATGTGTATACAGTGCCACACACAAGTAACTCATGGATTGGATTCCCCTATTTGGGCAATCTGGCATTGTTAGATGAGAGGGAGCCCAAATTACACATGTCACACAAGCTTGTAGGAACAGCAACTAACACAGCAAGAGACACACCCACCACAGCACTACCCCCAGGGACCCCACATTGTGCAGACACTAGCCTGCATGACAATTCCACTGTGATGACAAAGGTAGATGTTGATCACACTGTGAACCACAGCCATGTGTCCTCAGCTACAAACTACCATCACACCTACACAAGCTCCAATCAATCAGCAGGGCCTGCCAGCCAAGGCCAATATGGAGGTAGTGGTCTAGCCGTGTAACCACTCACATTTGCACACTCAACACCACACACCCTGATCTCCACCAATGTGCAGCAGTGAAGCTCACATGGACTGGTGACATTGCACATGCACCCATGACAATCCCAGGGGTGGTGGGGGAACTAAGGTGCAGAAACCCATCACACATGCCCACTCAACATGACTCGTCTATGTATGCACACACAGCACAGTACGCCATACATGCGCATGATGTGAAATCCACCACAAACAATGGGATCCTGGCCATAGTCACACACCAATGAAGAAGCCAAGGTGAGACACAAAGAACACACGTACACAATTTCCAACATTGCAGCTCTGACCCTGAGGAGTGGCAGCAGTCACACACACAATGCGTCACAATCACTGAAAGCTACCACAAACTCAAAATCACATTACTTGTGTAAACAACAAGTGCCAAGGGAATCCTGAATGTGTCCCATCAGCGTTTGCCCACATCCCCAGCCCTGACAACAAAGACAACCTGGGATGACAACCTCATGAACATCAGTTTGCCATGCACCCACATCACGGAGAAACCAGGTCCAAGATGCTGGATGAACACATACCAACTCTGCAAGCATCACAAACAGGAACATCCCTAGGGACACAGCCTGTGTATGAAAAGGGAAGGGAACATGCACAGACATGCTCACACAACACACAACATGGGCACACGCAATGTCACCAGATCACACACAGCCATGAGGGCACTCCACTCCTGTGGAAGGTCCACTGGGCCAAACCTTGTCTGTGCACGACTCAAACATATCAGCAGGACACTCCGTCAGTGAGTCAACAACTACAACACACAGAAGCCTCTGCTCACATCAGCCTGGGTACGGGAGTGTCACGTCAGTCATCTGCATACACCCAAAACACGTGGCAATCCAGTTGTACTGTATACACAGATGAGTCCTCCAAAATTGATGTGCAAAACTGCATGTCCAGTGGAGACGGGCACACAGTCAGGGTACTAGGAACATTGGACAGTGGTAAGCCCAACAGATGTGCAACCAAAGGACAAAGATGGTAATCTACAAATGCTAAACGTACATCCCTGTGTCAAATGCTGAACATTACACCCTCAGACTGCAGCAAGGGATGCTATAGATCCAGACTAGATTAGGACACAAATCCCATGGATCACATGGAGCCCATCACAGCAAAACTTCATTTACCTGATCTGAACACAATTACAACAGCAAATGCATGATTCTACACATCTACATCATGTACCACCAAAGATTAACCACAAGTAAACAAAAAGAGGCTTTATTCAGCAAGTGTGCAACTGAAATCAAAAGTCCAAAATTAACTAGGGCCAATGTCCAGTCCAAATACACAGTCCCAACAGGGTGATGTGTGACAACTTGTCACCAATTGCTTGCCTGCACAGGTACCGACAGGGGACATCCCCCTTGGAGGGGCATACGAGGGGCAGGCCAGGCACCGCAGGGACAGGATCAGGGGATGCCAGAAGGAGGCAGGGAAGGTGAGGTGGGTGCAGGAGTGTCACCGGCAACTGCAGTGGAGGTGTCTGACTCAGGGGGGGCCGCACCACTGCAGGGCCCAAGTCCGATCGTGTTGGTGCTGCAACCACTGCAGTGGGCTGGTCAAATGGAGTGGACTGGGTCCCCAATGCAGTGCCCGAGTCAGACGGGGTTGTTGTGGACTCCACCGCAGTGCATGACTTCAAGGGAGTGGAAGGGGGGGCAGAAGAGCTGGGCAGGACAGAGGGGGGGGACACCTTCTCCACACCAGTGGCACATACAGGCAGAGCGTCTGGTTTGGGGGTGGAAGAGCAAGTGGCAGGGGGGGAGGGCCTGAGCAGTTTGGGGATGTGGTATCGGTGTGTGGGGGAACCTGGGGCAGGGTGTGGCGGTGGAACCTGTGGAGTGGTGGCCTGGGGGATGGAGGTGAGAGACTGGGTGGGTGACTTGCAGGGCGGTGGCGGGGTCTTGCTCTTCCGGGTCCGGGGGGACTTGCGGGTGGGGGCTCACTCTGCCTGCACCTGGGGGAGGGTGTCCGGGGTGAGGGGCACTCCCCTCTCTGTGTGTGGACTTCCTCTTCCCCCGGTATGCTGGATCAGCGGGATTGGAGGGGAAGAGGCCGAGGTCAGAGAGGAAGAGCTGCTGTGTATGTGGGGTTGCAGGTGAGGCAAGGGAAGGGGTCCTGGAGGGAGAGGATCTTGAGGATTGCGGAGTGACTGTGGTTGCCTGTGTGTGTGTCAGTTCCCCATCCCCTGTGTGTGTGGAATCAGTCCCCTGAGGATGCTTGTGTGCACGTCTTGCCTTGGTTTTGGGTGTGTGTGTGCTGCTTGTGTCTGTGTGTTTGGGTGATTGTGCAGGTGTGCATGTGCTTTGGACAGGTAGGGTGGTAGGAAGTGTGGATGGGGCAGAGGTGGGAGGGGTGAGGGACTGTTGGAGGAGGGACACTGCTGCTGTCAGGGAGGAGTCCATGGGCCTATTGCTCCTCTGTAGGGCAGACATACCCGTTGAGATGCCCTCCATGAACGACACCAGCTGTGTCAACAGAGTGGTGTGTGCATGGAGGACAGTCAGCATTGCTGTCTGCCCTACATGGAGCTGCCGAAGGAGGTACACAGACTCCTCACTCAGGGCAGCAGGGGACACAGGGGCAGGGGTGCGGTGCCTGGCTTGAAGGAGACACGCTCCCGAGCACGGGAGCCTCCACGGACCTCAGGAATGGGAGCCAATGGGAGGGCGGTGGTGGTGGTGGTGGTGGCGGGGTCAGACAGACTAGCTGGGGTGTTGTGGCTGCTGACACCCGCATCCACAAGGGAGTCATCCTCTGAGCTGCTGTGGTCCCCAGCTGAGGTGGATGGTGCTGAGGACTCCTCGGTGTGGCTCCCTCGCCCTCCGTGCCCCTGGGTCCCTCTGACCACTCGTCGGACGCTGACCCAGTCTGGCTCCGCTGCTCCTCCTGGTCCGTGGAGCTGTCCCCTCCTGTGGCTGTGGATGTATCTGCAAACAATTAGGGAAACAGACAAACATCAGTCACCTGCACTGACCGCACACACCACAGTAAGTACAGCACATCACAGAGCAAGCCCTGGCATCTCTAGTAGAACATTGCCAAAAGTCATCACACAGATTAGGAGAAGCCAATTGTCAGTCTGATGGTCAACCATGGAACAGACACCCCTCCTGCCCTTGCACCCATCTGTCTGGTGCCTGTCTGATGGTAAGACCCCAGTGTGGACACATGCACCACCTACACAGTAGTTGGACATTGCTGAGAACACGGTGAAGTATGTGAACATGCCCACGTCACATCTCTTGCCACTGAGTCAGTGCAGGTGTCTGTATAAATGGACGGCCAGAGTCTCAATAGAAATGCATGTGATGCATACCAGCACCAGACCCCATGAAGCACCCATGTCCAGATAGTCAATGCCACAATGGGGTGCATGTTGCACATGTCACTCCCCTGCAGGATCACTCTTAGGAAGTTTAATGCCATGACACAGGCATGCCTGCAAAGTCATACATCACTGCCTCCAGTCACATGGCCATGGCAGCCATCCAACAACAGTCTGCACTGTGTCACAATCCTAGGACATGGGGAAGGCAAGTAATGTAACTGACAAGTGCACATGTCCATCCCCCAAAAACCACATCATCTGAACTACTATTTGTCCACGTCATACCAATTGGACATATGGGGGACATGAAACACAACTCTCTGAACATGAGCACCTCACAGTGTGCTGAGAGTGAAAAACAGCTGCCTGAAAGTCACAGTGGCATACACCTGTCTGCACAGTCATGTGATCAAACACCTATAAGTCACAGAAGTCTTGTCTCACATGGTCCAATAGCAGATGTCATGCTGACCCCTAACCGATAAACATCACAGGAGTCCCGACAACGTAGTCACAGCACAACGACACAGAGGCAGACACCTGAGGGAACATTTCACTGAGCACAGCATGTCAGCTGATACACGGGAGTGGGAGTACAGAGTGTATTGTATGCCCTGGAGTAGGCATGACTGTCCGGCTCCACCTGCAAGATGGATGAGCCCTGGTCAGTAGGCAGGTGGCTAGGCATGTGTGACACACTTGACATACATACTCCTGAGGCCCAAACATTTTACCCACCCACAGCATGGCGGTGTGGCAAATACCCCAGGGACATGTGGTGATTCTGATCTGCAAGTGGATCACATATCAAAGTTACACCCAGACTACATTGCACGACTCAGGCATTGTGTGAGCAATTGACCCACCCATGAAGGCTAACACAATATCACGGGAACAAAAGCTGTCACCCACCTTGAGCAAAGCAAAATGCAAGGACCCTGTACCCGAGTGACACAATTATCCTGAGCGTAAGGAGCACACCGGCCTATCAGATGGGTAGTGGCCATGTCACAATAGAGGGACATGGGTACTGGACAACAAGACTGATGTACTGGGGAAGTTTAACCACGCCACAGGAGGGCACATAGAATGTCAGACAGAGTTCACAGTGCAGTCTTTGACTCACCCCCTCCTTGCTGCTGTCTGCCCTTCAGCTGCCCATCCAGCTCCGGGAAGACCACCGGCAGGATATGGAGCATGTGGGGGTCAGGGTCCGGTGTCCGCCCCTCCTGCGAGGAGGCGACAGCTTCAGCTGGACCCTTGCAATCCTCCGGGTCCAGCCCCGAAGGTCCTGCCACCTCTTCTGGCAGTTGCGGATCCGGCGCTTGTAGACCCCAATGGATCTGACTGCCCGGACGATGGCCAGCCAGATATCCTGCTTCTGATGGGCATCAACCTGTGAGGATGACAAAGTGAAAAGGCCATTACTACACATGCAACATATCCGTGCATCACACAGTTGGAAATACATGTCTCAATCACAGGGGCATATGATGTACACAGGCAGTGCAACGAGGGCTACGGACAGTTTGCCAGCAGTTACTACATGGTATCATTGCATGGGAAGTGAACCTTGTTTGAATGCACTGTTACTCCACTGTACCTGTTCAGTGCATGTGACTACACACTTTGGGGGGTGAGTACTACTCAGTGAGCATGCTAGCCAGTGGTGTGCACACTGTAAATCCTGCTAGTCAGGCAACATGCACAATTAGTAAGGCAGTGGACAGCACACTCACCTGCTCCCCTGGTGTCCCTTACAGCTTGCTGTACTGTGGAAGGAGGTTGTCCAGCAGGGCCTGGTTCTCCTCATGGGTGAAGGCTGGGGCTCTCTCCACAGTACGTGCCATTGCAGTAGCCAGAGGATACAGAGACAGCAGCAGTGTAGTGGCAGATGTCGTCCTGGAGCATGTAGTGCAGGCAAGTGAGCCCTCAGGGGAACAGCCAGCATTATATGTGTGCTGCAGAGGCAGATACTGTGCCATGTGTCCAAGTGATAGGTCCAAGTCGTATGCATCTTATGAATCTGACCAATCCATGGAATTGCAGCACCAAGACACGCCCACAGCATCCTTCAAAAATGTCAACTTCATGACACCCATGAACTTGCAACATTGTTGTGGCTGGCCAACTGAATTCACTGCATCAGACTCGTTGAAGCTTCAAAAACGCGTCCGTTGCCATGCCAGGCCCCAGCCAATGCGTGTGCACCGATCGGACCATTGCTGTACAACGCGTACCCGCTCACATTCAATGCAATGGTCCGTGCGGGCACACCGATCGGACCATTGCTGTACAACGCGTACCCGCTCACATTCAATGCAATGGTCCGTGCGGGCACACCGATCGGACCATTGCTGTGCAACGCGTACCAGGCATCCAACGCGTACCCGCTCACATTCAATGCAATGGGCCGGCCGGGCACACCCATCGGACCATTGCTGTACAACGCGTACCCGCTCACATTCATTGCAATGGGACGGCCGGGCACACCGATCGGACCATTGCTGTGCAACGTGTACCAGGACAGGTCACACGCATATGTCACCATGCTGGTCACTGGTGAACCTATGCCAGCCACATTTACTTTCCAGGGACTCAGGGGCACACCTACAACACCACACCCAGTCCACACTGTCTATGAGGCATGTGTGGCAGCATAACCGTATCTGTGTATGGGGGTGAACATGTGGATTTTGGGGTGGCACTTGGGGGCAGACACACCCAGGCTGTGCACGTGTTAATGGGGAAAGGGTCCTTTGTGTGTTGTGCACATGACCACTGTGGTGTGCAACTTTTCATTTCTGAGCATGTGTCATGGTCACATTTCCAGGTTGTGTATGTGTATGACATGTCACATACCCCCAGGCTCACATGTGGGAAGGCATGTACGTCACAGGGTGGCCCATTCCAACAATAGTGATGTCCCTCCACAGTCTGTGTGCATGTTGTGCATCACATGTCTCTGACTTCATGTGCACAATGGGAGACAGTCTCCACATCCACGTGTTTTTTGCATGAACTTTGATGGTGTGTGTGTGTGTCACAGACGTCCATGTCTGTCCTGCAGAGGCTACAGGGGCCACCACCTGTGGGTGTCATGTTTGTTTTTCTGACGTGTACATGATATGCCATGTCATGCCAGTGTCCATGTGGCAAGACAGGCTCCCTGGGAATCTACCTGTCAATGAGCTGTGATGCCTGTGGAGCATCTGTCCAGACATGTCACTGTGGTATGTGTGTGGAACGTGAGAGCAGTTAATGTGTACTGTGACACAGCCTAATGATGTCCCATAGCACACCCTGGAACCAGTTGTCAACACTTGTTGAACAGAGAGATGTTAGATGATGTCCATGTAGGTGTCATATATGTCCAAACGGGACGACACACACATCAAGTACTTGTGTATGTTGATGATGTGTCATGTGAAATTGAGTATGGTGAAAGGCACATTGGTGGGGTGACTGACAATCTTGCTTTCTTCACCTATGCACTGCAGGGCTCCTGCTGTCCATCGACCATTCCCAGACCTGGCAACGATGGTGGAACGTGACAGCATCCGACGGTACCGCTTCACCAGGCAGCTGATTGAGGATTTGGCAGTGCGGTTGGCCCCACATTTGCAGCCTGGCCGGCCGTATCCTACAGCGCTGACCCCCAAGGTGAAGATGATGGCAGCCCTACACTTCTTTGCCACCGGTACCTTTCAACACACTGTGGCAACTACTGGTGGGATGTCACAGACTATGTTCAGCCGTGTGCTACGCGATGTTTTAGGGGCAATGTTGAGATACCTCAACCAGTACATCTATTTCCCAACACGTCAACGACTCACTGACGTCAAGAGTGACTTCTATGCCCTGGGGAGGATGCCACATGTAATTGTCTCCATTGATGGGACACATGTGTCTTTGATACCACCACAGGCACATGAGCAGGCACACCGCAACTGTAAACATTACCATTCGATCAATGCTCTGGTGGTATGTCTTGCAGATATGACCATCACACATGTGTGTGCCCGTTTCCCCGGTTCGGCACACGATGCCTACGTGATGAGGAGTAGTCGCATCCCGAGGATGATATCACAGATGCCGAACCAGCGTGCCTGGCTTGTTGGTGTGTACTGACTTTGTACCATTGTGTGTGTTCTGCTATGTTGTTTTCTGCACACATTTTCAAATCGGCTAATGTGCAATTGTCTGACTGTAGGTGACTCGGGATACCCCAACATGCCGTGGTTGCTGACACCCCTCAGGAACCCTGTGACACCAGCCCAGATGCGCTACAATGAGGCACATGGTCAGACGAGGAGGGTGATTGAGCGGACCTTTGGTCTCCTGAAGAGCCGCTTCCGCTGCCTGGACAAGACAGGAGGGGCCCTCCCATATGCCCCAGCAAAGGTGTGCAAGATTGTCATCGTCTGCTGCATGCTACACAACCTGGCAGTGCGGAAGGAGTTGCCTCTCATCCTGGATGACGATGACCAACGTCCGCCACCTGTGGAAGATCCTGGCCCGGGTCACGATGCCAGTGAAGATGATGATGATGATGATGGTGATGTCCGCACACAGCTCATCACCAACTTCTTCAGCTGAATGTGAGTCTCCAGAGGGTTGTAATGTCAATGATTTGAGTTTGCATGATATGTGTGTGTGGTGCTCTGGTGCTGTTTGAGTGTGGCCATGTGCTACTTGCCTGGATGCGTGCAGCGATGTGTCCTTGCAGGTGGTCAGTACTGCCCAACAGTGTTGACATGCTAACTTGGTTTTGTGTAGTTATCTCGTGACATGTATTAGACATGAGTATTGCCGTTCTGTGCTGTTCTTCAGTGGTTTTGACTGTGTGTCATGTCTGTCCTTCACAGGGTGCTGTTGGAGTTGTCTGATCAACTTGGATCCCCCGAATCCATGATTCAACTTCCAAGGTGGAAGCAGTCGTTTCCCTACAGGTGATGTGCCACACACCCCTGGACTTTCTATCTTCTGCACTTTTTGACTTTGTGGCCACAGCCAGGTTGGATTAGCTTGCATTTGTAGTGGAAACTACATGTTGGAAATGTGTAATAAACCTGTGCTTGACTTTGGGATGTGCGTTGTCTGTAGTCACACATCTGACTGACATTTGCTTACTGCACCTGTTGTCTAGTTGACAGTGACTGTGAATAGGTGGCGTGTCTGTACATTCCACTGTACTTCGTTGCAACATCAGTATAGGTGATGAGTCTGATGGCCCTGGTGTGTATGTGTTTTGTGGCCCTAGTGGTGTGTCTCCCTCATATGTGTCACGTCGCCATGACTGACATGACAGTGTTGGACTTGCTGTAGCAGCTAGCATGCACAGTGTAATTTAGAAGATCAACATCTACATGACAAAAACCACATTGGAATCACAACAGAGGCAGATATAGTGTATTGGTGAGTTTATTTACATACAGGTGTGAGGATGGTGCACAGGATGGTGGGTGCTGTACATAGAAATTTGGATCCAAAGTTCCCATGTGAATTGGAAGTCTTGGTAGCTGAAAAGTCCAGAGTAAAGTCCACAGTCATCTGATAAATTTGGTCAACTA
The DNA here is from genome assembly GCA_963921515.1 of Calotriton arnoldi. Classification (NCBI taxonomy): domain Eukaryota; kingdom Metazoa; phylum Chordata; class Amphibia; order Caudata; family Salamandridae; genus Calotriton; species Calotriton arnoldi. The sequence goes on from CAWUFW010005411.1 coordinate 266,437, forward strand.
GAGCTCCCCATGTCATGTGGGAGAGTTGGCTTGGCTTCAACAGGGCGTGCAGTATGCACACAGAGGAAAAGTTCCAGAACAGGTGTTGGCTTCCTGGGGGATGTAGATGGCCATCGGCCTCTCAGTTTGGCCTCCTCGGACGGCCCCTCTTCTTGGGGGGACCCTCAGGTGCAGGCTGCGGCGGTGCAGGGGACTCTCTGCCAGAGTCCTCCTCCCTCCTTGTGGCATTTGCAGTTGTTTCAGCAGCAGATGTTGTGGGCACACAGGGAGGTGAGGCCATGTTGGTGCTGATCTGGCGGAGGCATGTCAGTATGTCCCTATGCACCGCTGTCAGTTGTTCCAATGTGTCCCACTTGGACTCCATTCCCACACATGTGTGTCTCGACACGTGACATGTGTGTCTCGACACGGGACATGTGGGAGTCCAAGCGGGCATGATGGGCAGCCTGCTGCTGTTGTATGTCCTTGAGGATCCCCACTACCTGGCTGACCTCTCCGGTGCTAGTCTGGTACGCATCCGCGATGCGTGCCAGTTGTGGGTCATCATACAGTCCAGACCCCTCTGCAAGGAGAGACCTATGTCTCCCACCCCTCACACCACCCCTGGCGACACGTGCAGGACCTGCAGTGGCACGCACAGGTGACCGTGGGCCCACTTGGGTGTTGCTCCTGGGCTCGTGGTCAGCAGCTCCAGTTTGGGCCTGGGTCCGTGCGCTGTTGTCATCTGTGGTCCTTGGTGTGTCCGTGTTGGCAGGGGTGGCCTGTGTGTTGGCAGTTGTTGGAGGGGTGGGTGCAGGGGGTGCAGATGTTGGTCCTGCTGGTGCTGCATGATGACTCACACCGGAGAGTCCAGCTGGTTCTTCGCCATCCGAGGAGTGCAGAGGCTGATCCACACCAGTGAGCTCAGTGTTCCCCGGAGCCTGGGACAGGGAGTCCTCCTGGTCTGCTGCTGTGTCCCCATCATCTCCTGTTTTGGGGAGAGACACAGATTGTATGTTATGTTTCTACTGGCATCAATTGTTCAGACACCTGACAGTTGTGGCTGTACCTCTGGATGTGGGCCAGGACATTGCATTCTCCTAAATAGTGACAGTCAGTGAGTGATATTGGTGTAGCACATTGTCCTGCCAACCTGTGGCATGTCAATGTGAATGTTGAGGTGTGTGCATGACCAGCATTGGTGGTATTTGGTTACCATCCAGGCCTCCTTCTCCCCCAGCCCAGTTATCCCACCATGCAACGTGCTTGCATTGCAGGGAGTGCAAGTTGCCTTTCAGGATGTCAGGCAGTGGTGTCCTGCTGTTTGTTGTTGCACATTTCCCAGCAGGGCCTTGTGCTCCCCACAGCAGTACCCAGTGTCAGCCATCTTGTGAGTCCTTATCCACTCCCTGTGATGTGAGCATGGTTGAGAGTAGTGTTGATGGGCCAATTGTGAGGGTGAGCAATATCTGTGCCTACAACTCCTATCATGCTATTGCCTCCACCCCCCTTCCCAGCATGGCCATCCTTCCTTCCTTTTGACTCTGCTTCCCTGTGGGGTGGGGTGCCTGTGCTGACAGGTTGGCTGGGAGTGTTGTCCTGGCAGTTGTTTGGCTACAAGTCCCAAGAGTGTCCCTGTGCTTCACACAGCATAACCCAGGGTGGTGGTTCTTTGTGGGATCTTCAGTTAGGCTGTGAGGCATTGCATTCTCCCAGGTGGGTTATGTGGAGTTAGTGTTGAGGGGGTGTGTGAGGAGAGCTGCTTGTAACTATGGTCAGTGCTGTGAGTCCTCCTTCCCACCCAGCCAGATATCCCACCATGCAACGTGCTTGCATTGCAGGGAGTGCAAGTTGGCTTTCAGGATGTCAGGCAGTGGTGTTGTGCTGTTTGTTGTTGCACAGTTCCCAGCAGGGCCTTGTGCTCCCCACAGCAGTACCCAGTGTCAGCCTTCTTGTGAGTCCGTATCCACTCCCTGTGATGTGAGCATGGTTGAGAGTGGTGGTGATGGGCCAATTGTGAGGGTGAGCAATATCTGTGCCTACAACTCCCATCATGCTATTGCCTCCACCCCCCTTCCCAGCATGGCCATCCTTCCTTCCTTTTGACTCTGCTTCCCTGTGGGGTGGGGTGCCTGTGCTGACAGGATGGCTGGGAGTGTTGTCCTGGCAGTTGTTTGGCTACAAGTCCCAAGAGTGTCCCTGTGCTTCACACAGCATAACCCAGGGTGGTGGTTCTTTGTGGGATCTTCAGTTAGGCTGTGAGGCATTGCATTCTCCCAGGTGGGTTATGTGGAGTTAGTGTTGAGGGGGTGTGTGAGGAGAGCTGCTTGTAACTATGGTCAGTGCTGTGAGTCCTCCTTCCCAACCAGCCAGATATCCCACCATGCAACGTGCTTGCATTGCAGGGAGTGCAAGTTGGCTTTCAGGATGTCAGGCAGTGGTGTCCTGCTGTTTGTTGTTGCACAGTTCCCAGCAGGGCCTTGTGCTCCCCACAGCAGTACCCAGTGTCAGCCATCTTGTGAGTCCTTATCCACTCCCTGTGATGTGAGCATGGTTGAGAGTGGTGTTGATGGGCCAATTGTGAGGGTGAGCAATATCTGTGCCTACAACTCCCATCATGCTATTGCCTCCACCCCCTTCCCAGCATGGCCATCCTTCCTTCCTTTTGACTCTGCTTCCCTGTGGGGTGGGGTGCCTGTGCTGACAGGATGGCTGGGAGTGTTGTCCTGGCAGTTGTTTGGCTACAAGTCCCAAGAGTGTCCCTGTGCTTCACACAGCATAACCCAGGGTGGTGGTTCTTTGTGGGATCTTCAGTTAGGCTGTGAGGCATTGCATTCTCCCAGGTGGGTTATGTGGAGTTAGTGTTGAGGGGGTGTGTGAGGAGAGCTGCTTGTAACTATGGTCAGTGCTGTGAGTCCTCCTTCTCACCCAGCCAGATATCCCACCATGCAACGTGCTTGCATTGCAGGGAGTGCAAGTTGGCTTTCAGGATGTCAGGCAGTGGTGTTGTGCTGTTTGTTGGTGCACAGTTCCCAGCAGGGCCTTGTGCTCCCCACGGCAGTACCCAGTGTCAGCCATCTTGTGAGTCCTTATCCACTCCCTGTGATGTGAGCATGGTTGAGAGTGGTGTTGATGGGCCAATTGTGGGTGTGACCAATATCTGTGACTACCACTCCCATCATGCTATTGGCTACACTGACTTGACCAGCATACACAGGATTCCTTCCTTTGAGTGAGCTTCCCTGTGAGGTGGTGTTCTAGTGGTGGGTAAATATCTGTGAGTGTTTGTTGGTTCTATTTGTGCCACTGCCTTGCTGTATTTGTTGTTAGGTTTGTAGATGTCATGACACAGTTACATGTCACTATGAGATGGCAGGTATTGTGTTTGTCTGACTAGCATTCACATCTTGGGATGAATATCTTTTGGTTGCTGTGTATTTGCTAAGTGTGCATGGTTTGCCTATCCCCTTGACTGTGATGTGTGTGTGTTGTCACACCATATTGTATATATTAGTTGTGTACTCACCAGGCTCTGGGATGTCTGTTAATCCGTATACGCTCACTGGTGGTAGGATGGCCCGCACCTTCTCCTCCCAGGGCCTGAGGTATACTGGTTTTGCAGGAGGGCCACTGCCGGTGTGCTGGCTGAGGAGGTAGTCCTTTTTAGTAGTTCCCGGACCCTCCTGCGCACATCATACCACCTGTTCTGGATGTCTTCCTTTGTGCGCAAACATGGTGATTGTGCGTTCACCCTGTCGACAATCCTCGCCCACATCTTGGTTTTCTGCGACATGGGGGTCTGTTGTACCAATGTACCAAACAACTGTGGCTCTACCCTGAGTATCTCATCTACCAGGACTTCCAATTCACAATCTAGGAACTTATGGTTCTTCTTTGGGGGCATGGTGATGGGTGGTGGTGGTGATTGATGTGTGTGCAGGTGGGGGGGTGTGAGTGTAGGTTTTGCTGGGTGTGTGTGAGGGTGCTATTTGTAGGTGTGGCAATGGTGTGTGGTTTGTGTGATGTATGAGCTGTGAGTATGTCTGTGGTTGCTGTGTGATGGTGTTGTGTGCTGGCAGGTCAGTGGAATTTGCAAAGGATCATGGTAGGGATTTGTGGCCTTTATGTAGGTGGAGTTGGAGGTGTGTCCTTGTTCCATTTTTTTCCCTCTCTGTATTTATTGGCTTAGTGGTTGCTTGTTTGGCCCTTTTTTTCTAATTTTTCCTGGGTGTTTTTGGTGCATGGACGAGTCGTTCTTGTGTCCGAGTAGGACGCTGCAGTTGTCTGGTGCGATCTTGTCCGACTCGTTCCCGCTGTGTGTCAGCTAGGTTTCATATGCGGCGTACGAGTCGGTCGCGTAGTATTGGGTAGCTTCGGCTGGGTTTTGTATGCGTGTCGGTCGTACGGCTTGTGCTCCGTGCGAGTCGGTCGTGTTTTGCACGCACAGCATCGTACTACGCGGGTCGGAGTTCGCGGGTACGTTTCGTTCGGGTTCAATCCGAGTGCGTGTCGGTCGGTTCATTTCGCGTGATTTCCCTGCCGGATGGCTTGTTTCCGTCCGGCTCGGTCGGTCGTTTTTTATTCCGTCCGAGTCTGTCGGATTTCACATTCATTTCATTGTACTACCCGGGTCGTGCGGCGCCGGTCCGAGTCGGTCGGACTAAATTCCCGTACCGAGTCGGTCGGTACGTTTTCCGGCCCGAATCGGAATCGGCCCCTAAGAAGAAAACTTTCCTAACAACTGATGCTAGCTTGTGCGGTCTTGGGGCTGTGCTTTCTCAAGTGGATGGTGGTGAAGAAAGAGTTGTTGCGTTTGCCTCCAGAGCGTTGAAGAAGCCAGAGCAACAGTACTCATGCAATGAGAGGGAGGCTTTGGCCATTGTGTGGGCAGTGAAGCATTTCAAGTTTTACTTATGGGGCATTCCTTTTATAGTAAGATCGGATCACTGCCCTTTAGTTCATGTGTTTTCCTGTGCAGAAAGTGAAAGGCTTACTCCAAGACTTAAACGATGGAGGGAAGGGCTAGAAGAGTACAATTTTCGGGTTGAATATCTCCCTGGTTCTGCCAACAAGGCAGCAGATTGCTTATCAAGACTACCTATTGAATGTTGTGCTGATACACCAGACTCTGATACCGTGAATGTTTGTTGGGTCAAGGAACCTGCCATTCAAGAGTGTGAGTGGAAACATGCTTTGGTGGAAAATTTGTTGCTTCCTATTGTAAAACGCTTTGTCATTGAAGGTTGGCCTGACAACAAGGTGATGGACGCTGACTTATTGCCCTTTTGGTCCATCAGAAATGAGCTTACCCTTTGTGATGGTCAACTTATGCGGGGTGAAAGATTGGTTCCCCCTGATGCCCTTAGGTTGAAGCTTATAAACTTGGCTCACGAAGGGCACCTAGGAAGAAACCTCCCTAAGTCACGTCTCCGTGAAAGGTATTGGTGGGCAAAAATGGATGGCCAGGTTGAAAGGGTAGTTAAAGAGTGTTACCAGTGTGCTTCCTGTGACAAGTCCCGAGTTATCAACACTCCTCCACTATCACCTGTAGAAGTCCCACAGGAGCCTTGGGTCAAACTTGGATTGGATCTCATGGGCCCCTTTGATCTATTAAGCACTGCAGAGAGGTTTGTCATTCTTTTGGTGGATTATTCATCCAAGTGGGTCTCCACTAAATGTGTAAGTTCTGTCAGTACCAGAGTGGTTATTGACTTTCTTAAGGATGAATTTGCCAGTGAGGGCATTCCCAAATTCCTTGTCACAGATAATGGGGTGCAATTTGTTTCCCAGGAGATGCATGAATTTTTGACAGATTATGGTATTATTCATCAGAAGACTACCCTTTATGCACCGCAAGCTAATGGGCTTGCGGAGCGCATGAATAGAGTCGTCAAAGCATGTGTGCAGAGAGCGATTGAGATGAGAGTTTCCCTCAAAGGTGTTTTAAGGGATACTTGGTGGGCTCATCGCACGGCTGTCAATACTGTTCTGCAGAGATTTCCTTTTCAAGTGTTGAGGGGGAGGGTTGCGTTATCTAAACTTAATCCTGGGTGGCTACCCCTCGTGGAAGGTCCTGTTTTGCATGAGGAGGAGGTGAGTAGTAAAATTAGGTCCTACCAGAATAAGTACAACAAAAGGTTTGATTTTAAGAAATCAACCAAGGTCGTGACATGGAAGTTTGGTGAATGGGTACTTATCAAGAGACCGCGGTGGCATAAAAAAGGTGTCACTGAGTTTATGGGACCGTTTGTCATTATTTCTGTATATAAGAATGTGGTTACAGTTCACAATGGTGGTAAGTGGAGCATGTCTCGTCTGGTGAGGTTCCAAGGTGACAAGTCTAAGTTTCCCTCATGCCCGAATGTCTCATCAGATTCAAGTTTACCCACCAAGCCTGATTCCTTGCCTCTTCCTCCAAGGTCTCGCTGTCTTCCTAAGAGGTATGGAGACTATGAAATGTATTGATTGTTCATGAGTTGTTTTCAACTGTCTAGTACAGTGTTTTGTTTGGTTTATGAAGACTTTGAAATGTATTGACACTTCTTGAAGTGTTTTTCTTAACTGTTTAGTATCTTGTTGTGACTATGCGTTTTCTTCTCTTCTTGCTAGTTTCTTCTTTTCTACTTTTCTCCTTTTCTTCTGTTTTCCCTGTAAGGGGGATGTGTTGTAATGATTCAAACTATGTGCATGTGCTGGTCTGTTCTATCTCCATGGTAGCGTCTCAAGAGAGACAGTTGTAACCGGGAGAGCTGACAGGCTGGCAGCAGGAGTTGGTGGTTGGGAGTTACATGAAATAAACTCTTCTAAAACTTACCAGTGTGTAGCTTCTTAACACGTTCCAAAGACCTGGCAGCAGAACCAGAGAAGGACCTACTCCCAGCTCTGGCTTTTCGATATCTGGGGGCACACAGGAGGTTGAGATTAGAGGAATGGAGGGCCCTAGCAGCAGAGTAGTGTTTAAGCATGTCTAGGATGTATCTGGAACCTCTTTGGTGGAGAGCTCTGTGGGTGATCATAAGCGTTTTGAACTTTATCCTTGAGTTGATGGGAAGCCAGTGGAGTTCCTTTAACCCCTTTCTGATAGACTAATGTTTAGGGACATTCAGAATAAGCCTGGCTGCTGCATTTTGTACGCTCTAGTCAGGACAGTAGGTTCTGCGGGGTACCCAGGTAGAGTATGTAGGCATATTCCAGGCTGGAGGTGATCAGTGCATGTACAATCCTTTTGCAGGTGTCTAGGGGTATGTATTTTAGCAGCTTTCTTGGGGATTTTAACAGACCGAAGCAGGTATCATCCTTGGCCCTGACATGGAGTTTGAAGGATAGGGCAGTGTCCTTCAAGACCCCCAGATTCCTAACAACTGTGGAGGGGGTGGGGGCTGGATTTAGGTCAGATGGCCAGAGGCGCATGGTGTCAAGGGGGGAGGAGGACCCAAATATCAGAATTTCTGTTTTATCGGAGTTGAGCTGTAGAAAGCTTTCATGCATCCATTAAGCAATGGACTTGAGACATCCCTGAAAATCCCCGATTAGAGTGTCATCAAGTTGATAGAAAGATTGCATAAATCGAGTACTGTCTGTGTAGGAGACGATTTTCATACCCCAACTTTGCGCAACTAAAGCTAAATGGGCCAGATAGATGTTAAATAGAGTTGGGCTGAGTGACGAATCCTGGGGGACACCACAGCTTATTGCTCTAGACTGGGAGGTGAAGGGAGAGAGGAACACTGCCTGTTGTCTATCTCCTAGGAAGAAACAGAGCTATTTCAGTGTGCGGCCCGTGATGCCCGTCTCTTTCAACCTTTATAAAAGGATCAAGTGGGACATAGTATTGAAGGCGGCGGAGAGGTCTAGTAGAATGAACATTGCCTTCTGCCCTGAGCCGAGGTTGCCTCTGATATCTTCAGAGACTCTGAGGAGGGCTAGTTCTGTGCTGAAGCTGTCATGGAAGCCTGACTAGGAAGAATGTAGAATCTTATTCTGTTCCACATGGCTGGCAATCTGACGATTCCCTAGAGTCTCAAGCATCTTGCCAAGATGAGGGAGGAGGGAGATGGTCCTATAACTACTCAGCGTGTGCGGGTAGGCATTTGCTTTCTTTAATAGTGGGATCACCACTGTCTTTTCCCAGTTTAAAGGTACCATTCCACTTCCTAGAGACAGATTAAAGAGGGCATTGAATTGCAGATTAATGGCAGGGGCAGCTTTAGAGAGCATGGGGGGGGCAGCGGTCTAGGGGCAAGCGGATTGAAATGTATGGATTATTTGCTCTGAGACTGCTACTGAGATTGACTCGAATGATTCTAGCTGTGCCATCATCTTGTCCATGGTGGTGGGAGGGGTTGGTTCGAGTTTGGGGAGATCAGGCTGTTTGCTGAACCTAGAGTAGATATTGTCCACTTTGGAGGGGAAGAATAAGGCGAGGTCTTCAGCCAGAGATTGAGAAGTGGGTACTCTTTGTTTTCAGCCCTCTGGCTGCAAAAAAGTTTTAACAATTTTAAAAACCATTCTGGGGGCGCTGTCAGTGGCCTCAATTTGCGCTGAAAAGAAAGCAATTTTGGCTTTTTTTTATATTTCTCCTGAACTGTTTGAGGGCAGTGCTGTCAGCCCATCTGTCCTCAATGTCATAGTTCCTTTGCCACTTTCGTTCCATGTGTTTGCATGAACGTTTTTCTGCCTGAAGACTGGGTGTGAACCTGTTAGTGGACAGTGTGGTTCACTTGCTGGCAGAGGTTTTGGGGGGAGCTAGCATATTATCAAGGTCTTGTACTAGAGAGTTGTTGAAGGAGTTGATTGTGTCCTCCATACCTTCCAAGGTGGTCACTTTAATCTGCGAGAACATATGGGATAGATTGGACTCTGGGATATTCCGCCAGAGTCTAGAGATGTTATTGGGCATGGTGGAGCCCGAGAGGGCAGAAGAAAATGATATGTGGAAGGGCACTAGAAAGTGATCTGTCCAGACTAGTAGACGGGAGGAGCCTACTGTAAGGAAGGGATAGTTAGAAAGATCAGATCCAGGATGTGACCGCCACTATGAGTGGCCCACATTACGAGTTGGGGAAGGTTAAGGTCACACATAGCCTCTTTAAATCTGCAGGTCTACAGTCAGGATCGAACATGTGTACATTGAAATCTCCGGGGACCAAAAAGTTGGAATATTGTAAGTAGAACGGGGTGAGTACAGTGATAAGCGCATCGAGGGCTGAGTCAGGGGCTTATGGGGTGTGGTAGACTAAGGCTCCTGAAAGGCAGAAATTTGGCAATATCTGGAGGGAAAAGACCAGACCCTCAAGGATGTCAATGTCCTCAAGCTTCGTAAAGGTGCAGCTAAAGATGGAGCAGTGTACGATGGCGATCCCATCGCCCATTCTGGCAGCACGATCATTGTACGTGATTGAGCAGCCTTCCGCGATGGCTAGGGCAATGTCTGGGGCTGAGTGGGTGTTAAGCCAGGTTCCTGTTGAGAATAGTATATCTGAGTTATTGTCGTTAAGCAGATCCCAAATGTGAGTTTTATGTTTGGGGAGGGATCTTACATTAATTAGACCAATATGGATGTTGTTTGAGGAGAGGGAGGAGGACCTCTTTCCACCCTTAACTCGAGGTGGAGCTCTGGGGCTCAAGGTGTCACCTGGGGCAGCTCAGGAGATGTGCCAATTAGACTTGCACATAGGGCAGTAGGTTGAGTAGCTAGCCAGCAGGTCTCAAAACAGCAAGGTGCCACAAGGTTCAGAACAGAGGGCCATCAAGGGTGTCCTTTCCATAGTGTAGTCTCTGAAAGTGGACTGGGGAGAAAAGGGCAGCATGACTGGCGCTGGAAGCGGTTCACTGATAGAATATCGATGTTAAAAATATCGAGAAAAAAAATATAGACTACAAAAATATCGACTCCCATACCTACACAGGTAAGTACAAAAATATTGAATCAAAAATATCGATGTAAAAAATATAGATGTAAAAAATATCGATTTAAATATATATATAAAATAAAATAATATATATTAAATATATTAAATATTAATATTAATTTTAACAAAATAAATTACATTTAAAATACATTTTTACAAAATATTACACATAAAGATAATTTAAAAAATAAACAAACATAATAACTTATACATATATATATATATATATTTACTTTAAAATAATAAACTATTATCTTTAATTTATTTTAAAACTTTAAAATTATATAAAAATAATATACATATATATATATATATAAATAATGTAAAATATAAAAAAACATTCTAGAATAAATTAAAACATTAAACTATGAAAAAATGTTTAAACTTAAATTGCCCAATACAATCAGTGCATCAGTAGGAAAAGTGTTGGGTAGCAAAATAATTACATTTACTATTCCAACTCCAGTGAGTGCAACAGTAGGGAAAGTGTTGGATAGCAGAGGGGAAAAAATACTATTCCCACTCCAGTGAGTGCAACAGTAGGGAAAGTGTTGGATAGCAGAGGGGAAAAAATACTATTCCCACTCCAGTGAGTGCAACAGTAGGGAAAGTGTTGGATAGCGGAGAGATAAAAATTACTATTCCCACTCCAGTGAGTGCAACAGTAGGGAAAGTGTTGGATAGCAGAGGGGAAAAAATACTATTCCCACTCCAGTGAGTGCAACAGTAGGGAAAGTGTTGGATAGCGGAGAGATAAAAATTACTATTCCCACTCCAGTGAGTGCAACAGTAGGGAAAGTGCCGTATAGAGAAGGGGTAAACATTACTATTCCAACTCCAGTGAGTGCAACAGTAGGGAAAGTGTTGGATAGCGGAGGGGAAAAATGTACTATTCCCACTCCAGTGAGAGCAACAGTAGGGTAAGTGTTGGATAGCGGAGGGGTGAAAATTTGTTTTCCCACTCCACTGAATGCAACAGTAGGATAAGTGTTGGATAGTGGAGGGGTAAAAAAATGTATTCCCACTCCGGTGAGTGCAACAGTAGGGAAAGTGCTGGATAGCGAATGGGTAAAAACTACTATTCCAACTCCAGTGAGTTCAACAGTAGGGAAAGTGCAGGATAGCGGAGAGATAAAAATAACTATTCCCACTCCAGTAAATGCAACAGTAGGGAAAGTGTTGAATACCGGAGAAAATAAAATTACTATTCACACTCAAACTCTTAAAAAAATATATATATATATTAAAAATTAAACAAATAATAAAAATTAATAAACAATATTTAAAAAAAGATATATATAAAACATATAAAAAGAACACATATTATATTAATTACATATAACAAAAGCCTACAAATATTATATAAAATAAAATAATAAATAAATTTACAATAAAATAATTCTTTTAAACTAGAAAATATTTACAAACAAAAAAATAAATTCAAACATAAATGTATTTATTTTATTTCCTATCCTATAACACCACACCAATAACAAAAAACTTCAACATTTTTAATTACATTTATTTACATAATTAACATAATTAATAATCAATTAAAAAATATTATTAATAAAAAAACTAATAACACTTTAACACTATAATATTCACAACACACACCTAAATTAAACTATAAAATAATAAAACACAATTAAAACTTATTTTAAAATTAAAAACTATTACTATTAACAACCAATAATTAAATAATTAAAATTTATTTAATACCCACCCTTTACCCCTTTAAAAGTAAAAACAACACACAAAAATAAACAATTACCCAAAATAAATGTCAAATAATTAACATTAATTAACAACTAAATATTAATTAATTAAACACAAATTACTTCCCACCCTTTACTCCTATAAACACCACAACAGACACCTAAAATTAATTACACAATTACAATAATTAATAACCAATTAATTAATTATAATTAATTAACAACCAGTTATTAATTCATCAATTAAAAATAAATTACTTCCCACCATTCCCACCCTTTACACCTATAAAAACCACAACACACACTTAAAACTAATTACAAAATTACCAAAATTAATTATTAATTAATAAAACACAAATTACTTCCCACCCTTTACTCCTGTAAACACCACAACACACACCTAAAATTAATTACACAATTACCAAAATTAATTATTAATTAATTAATTAATTAAAATTAATTAACAACCAATTATTAATTCATAAATTAAATATAAATTACTTCCCACCCTTTACAACTATAAACACCACAACACACACCTAAAATTAATTACAAAATTACCAAAATTAATAACCAATTAATTAATTTAAATTAACAACCAATTATTAATTCATAAATTAAAAATAAATTACTTCCCACCCTTTACAACTATAAACACCACAACACACACCTAAAATTAATTACACAAATACCATAATTAATGACTAATTCATTAATTAAAATTAATTAACGACCAATTATTAATTAATTAATTAAATATTACTTTACACATTTAACACTATAACATCTCAATTAAACTAATATTAATTAATAAAAATTAATTAATAAATTTAATATAATTAAATTACTTCCCACCCTATTCCCCTATAAACCCACAACCCACTACGGACCTAAAAACGCAAAATTCAAATAAATAAAACTTAATTAATTTAATATAATTAAATTACTTCCCACCCTATTCCCCTATAAACCCACAACCCGCTACAGAACTAAAAGCACAAAATTCAAATAAAAAAAATTAATAACTACTAAAAATTTAACACATATCAAAAATACAAACAAATCTTATACAAAACAAACATACATCACATACATATAAAATATATACTAAAATACATAATAATAAAAAATAATATTTTTAACAACTATATTTTTGCAAACGATATTAAACACTTTGATATTTTTAAAATCGATATTACTTACCTACGATATTAATGACTCGATATTTGTGCAACTCAATATTTTGTACTCGATATTCTCTCTCTGCACCGCTGGACGCACTCCAGGTGCAAATGGGCTGACATTTGGCATTCCAACAATGCGCCCACTGCACGCAGCCTAAGTGGCATCAAATAGGCTGGGAGAGCTCTAGTAGTCCCTCGCACCTCAGCTACTGGAGCGCTAACCAATGGGCGAGGGAGCAAATGATGTCGGAAATGGGGAACTGACCCTAACAAGGGACTCTTCCTGAATAAAGTATTTTGTGCAGCGAAGAACAGCTTCCAAAATTAGCAGCAATAGTTATTTTAAAATAATCACACACACTTTCAACAGTTTTAACAATTAGCAATTGTAAACAGAGACATTGTGTGACGTATTTATACAGCACACAAACTGTAATAAAGTGAAAACACAGCACAAGAAAAATCCCACACCAATTTAGAAAATTAAAGTAACATTTTGTAAATTATTTGACAGCAAAATGACACAAATCCAATCAGTAGAACTGTAGATATGCCATTTAACATTTTTATGTTAAGTGCCACTTGTGGCTATATGGTCGTTCAAGACCAGGTGAAAGTCCCAAGGTCAGGCCAACCTCAATGGAGCATGGGCTGGGTCAGGGACCCGGTTGTTCCCGCTGAAATAGTTACCTTATAAAGTCTAGTGGAAAGAGTTCCGTTCACGGTGGAGGAGGTCACAAGGAGCAGGGAGAGTGTCGCCAATGGTCATCACTGCAGAGTGAAGAGCAGGCCAGGCATAGCAGACGATCATCACTGTAGCACCAAGAACCTGCCGAGCGTTGTGGACGGACGTTGCTGGAGATTCGCATTGGTGGTCATCACGGGCTGTCGATGTTGTAGCAAGAAGTGCAGATCTTGCACTGCAGGTTGTCGCTGGTAGTCACTGTAGCATGAAGAATCGGGTTAACCAGAACTTCGCATTGGTGGTGAGAGCGGGCAGCAAGATTTTTGCACAAACGGGTATGTTTGTGGTTACCAAAAGCATAAAACTTCAATATTTCTTCTTTTCTTCAAGGAGGAGCGCAGCCTATGCCAGCCCATGGGTCCAGGGCCTGGGAGGCACTTCTTGGTGATCAGAAACGCATTCCAGCAGAGGGCAGCAGGTATCAGGCCAGTCCGGTTGCAGGTCCAGGTAGTTCCAGTTGCAGCAATCCATTTGGGCAGTTGCAGAGAGGCCTCTGGAGCTTGTTGTGTCCTTGTAGCTCAGAACAGGAGCTCAGTCAACTGATTCTTGGTGCGACTTCTTCCTGGGATGAAGATGGCAGTTCCAGTCTTCCTTCTCAGACAACAAGGCAAGCCTCAAGCAGCAGGGCCAGCCTTCTTCTGTAGTGTGCACAGGTCTAGGAGCGTACTCAATATTGGGTCTGAGTGTCCCATTTTTATAACTGGTGCCCCCTTTGAAGTGGGAGAAGCTTCTGCAACCCCCCCCCACACACACAGAAGTGTCTGGAATTCACTGCCTCCCTGCCATGGTCCCATTCTATTTGGGGGCACAATAGGCTAGTGTGAAGTCCTTTGTATGTGAGCTGAACAGTGTCTTTTGAAGTGCAGGAGTGACAGTTGACAACTCCGTCCCCTCATCAAAATAGGATGGCCCATGTGATACTGTCTGGGAGGAACAAAGGCCGACAGCCAACTCCACCTAGTCATGTGACCCAGGACACAGGCTAAAGGCACCAAATGGTTAGGGTAAGAAAAGGCCAACTTTCTAAAAGTTGTTTAACATATATGGGGGTGATCCTGTTGAGGTAGTAAGGGGCGGGATCAAATGAAACTAAAAGTACAACACTAATGCCCCTCATACCATAAATGTGTATTTTATTTCGTGGAACGTGGAACCGATATACGTTCAGATGGGCCCTTGTTTTCTAACTTTATGTGTTCCCTGTCCTTGTTCTGTGGGCTTCTTCTAGACTTTTTTTTTGTATATATATCTTATATGTGTATCCCTTATCTCAAAACAATATACATATGAACACAAACAGGTAAACATACATAAGACAAATATTGATTCATCAGTCAATCTTTTTATGTTTTTGTCCAAATTTTCTTAATACGCTTAAAAATGTGAAAACATATAATGTGTGTACAATTAACACATTGTACAATTTAAACATACATTTTATGATGCTCAATTACATATATAGCGATACAAAAGGGGATGATGGACGGAACGTTTGAGCCAATCAAACACTCACCCCCAGTCAACTGATCTGGGTTTAATCCATCATCATTCTTTAGCTCACTCCACCACCCCAGTTCAGACATGGCCATATGCAAATCAGTCTGACCCTGTGCCTCATGGGAACAGTACAGCCCGAACTGCCAAGCCATGTCTTCCCTGGACCGGAAACAAGCATCCTAGGACCGGTTTCTGGCATTCCAGCCGTCATCAGCCAGGCTTGCTTGAATCCAGTGGCAAAGTGAGCAAGGGACCCACGTCTGGGCATACCCCCGCCAACTTAGGGCGAACAAAGCGATACAAAAGGGGATGATGGACGGAACGTTTGAGCCAATCAAACACTCACCCCCAGTCAACTGATCTGGGTTTAATCCATCATCATTCTTTAGCTCACTCCACCACCCCAGTTCAGACATGGCCATATGCAAATCAGTCTGACCCTGTGCCTCATGGGAACAGTACAGCCCGAACTGCCAAGCCATGTCTTCCCTGGACCGGAAACAAGCATCATAGGACCGGTTTCTGGCATTCCAGCCGTCATCAGCCAGGCTTGCTTGAATCCAGTGGCAAAGTGAGCAAGGGACCCACGTCTGGGCATACCCCCGCCAACTTAGGGCGAACAAAGCGATACAAAAGGGGATGATGGACGGAACGTTTGAGCCAATCAAAACTCACCCCCAGTCAACTGATCTGGGTTTAATCCATCATCATTCTTTAGCTCACTCCACCACCCCAGTTCAGACATGGCCATATGCAAATCAGTCTGATCCTGTGCCTCATGGGAACAGTACAGCCCGAACTGCCAAGCCATGTCTTCCCTGGACCGGAAACAAGCATCCTAGGACCGGTTTCTGGCATTCCAGCCGTCATCAGCCAGGCTTGCTTGAATCCAGTGGCAAAGTGAGCAAGGGACCCACGTCTGGGCATACCCCCGCCAACTTAGGGCGAACAAAGCGATACAAAAGGGGATGATGGACGGAACGTTTGAGCCAATCAAACACTCACCCCCAGTCAACTGATCTGGGTTTAATCCATCATCATTCTTTAGCTCACTCCACCACCCCAGTTCAGACATGGCCATATGCAAATCAGTCTGACCCTGTGCCTCATGGGAACAGTACAACCCGAACTGCCAAGCCATGTCTTCCCTGGACCGGAAACAAGCATCCTAGGACCGGTTTCTGGCATTCCAGCCGTCATCAGCCAGGCTTGCTTGAATCCAGTGGCAAAGTGAGCAAGGGACCCACGTCTGGGCATACCCCCGCCAACTTAGGGCGAACAAAGCGATACAAAAGGGGATGATGGACGGAACGTTTGAGCCAATCAAACACTCACCCCCAGTCAACTGATCTGGGTTTAATCCATCATCATTCTTTAGCTCACTCCACCACCCCAGTTCAGACATGGCCATATGCAAATCAGTCTGACCCTGTGCCTCATGGGAACAGTACAGCCCGAACTGCCAAGCCATGTCTTCCCTGGACCGGAAACAAGCATCCTAGGACCGGTTTCTGGCATTCCAGCCGTCATCAGCCAGGCTTGCTTGAATCCAGTGGCAAAGTGAGCAAGGGACCCACGTCTGGGCATACCCCCGCCAACTTAGGGCGACCAAGCGATACAAAAGGGGATGATGGACGGAACGTTTGAGCCAATCAAACACTCACCCCCAGTCAACTGATCTGGGTTTAATCCATCATCATTCTTTAGCTCACTCCACCACCCCAGTTCAGACATGGCCATATGCAAATCAGTCTGACCCTGTGCCTCATGGGAACAGTCCAGCCAAAAACTGCCAAGCCATGTCTTCCCTGGACCGGAAACAAGCATCCTAGGACCGGTTTCTGGCATTTCAGCCGTCATCAGCCAGGCTTGCTTGAATCCAGTGGGTCCCTTGCTCACTTTGCCACTGGATTCAAGCAAGCCTGGCTGATGACGGCTGGAATGCCAGAAACCGGTCCTAGGATGCTTGTTTCCGGTCCAAGGAAGACATGGCTTGGCAGTTCGGGCTGTACTGTTCCCATGAGGCACAGGGTCAGACTGATTTGCATATGGCCATGTCTGAACTGAGGTGGTGGAGTGAGCTAAAGAATGAAGATGGATTAAACCCAGATCAGTTGACTGGGGGTGAGTGTTTGATTGGCTCAAACGTTCCGTCCATCATCCCCTTTGTATCGCTTGTTCGCCCTAAGTTGGCGGGGTATGCCCAGACGTGGGTCCCTTGCTCACTTTGCCACTGGATTCAAGCAAGCCTGGCTGATGACGGCTGGAATGCCAGAAACCGGTCCTAGGATGCTTGTTTCCGGTCCAGGGAAGACATGGCTTGGCAGTTCGAGCTGGACTGTTCCCATGAGGCACAGGGTCAGACTGATTTGCATATGGCCATGTCTGAACTGGGTGGTGGAGTGAGCTAAAGAATGATGATGGATTAAACCCAGATCAGTTGACTGGGGGTGAGTGTTTGATTGGCTCAAACGTTCCGTCCATCATCCCCTTTTGTATTACATATATATACAACATGTGAAAACATTATATACAATTATAAGTGTCCAACTGAAAACATTCAGGCAGGGATTCTTTAGGGCTATGTTTTTGTGATCCCTTAAACATTTGGGGGCAGATTTATGTTGAACTAACGCAGCGGGGTACAGCAAGTCATTTTGCTGCGCTGCGTTAGTTTTGAAGCACAGGGATGCGACATATTTACAAGAATATGTTGCATCCTTGTGCTTCCCCCTGCGCTGGCGCACAAACTGCAGCCATGCGCCGGCGCAGGCACCCTTGCACCATGGTGCAAGGATGCCTGCGTCGTGGGAGATTGTTTTTGTGCAGGAAGGGGAACCTTCCTGCACAAAAACAATCACTACAACCATTTTCCTCTTTCAATGCGTGCTGCAGAATGCAGCACCCATTGAAAGAGGAAAACGAGAGAAATGAAAACATTTCTCCTCGGTGCGCCTCGCTCACGCCACCTCTAGGGTGGCGTAGCTTTCAGACGCATCTCCAGAGTTACGATTTCTCGTAATTCTGGAGATGTGTCTTGTTCCATGAGTGTTGCGTGGGAACACCCACAGCAACACCCATGGAACGCCCCTTCACCGCAAAGTGCTGCGTGTGAAGGGGCCGTATTTACAAGGAGAGGAAAAGTCACGCAGGGTGGCTTTTCCTCTCCTTGTAAATATGGAGCAGCCCCCTGCGCCACCAGTACGTCACAAAAAGTGATGTACTGGTGGCGCAGGGGGCTCGTAAATCTGCCCCTTTATCCTCTAGAAATCATGTGGCTCTATGTGGTCGAGGTAAAAGTTCAGAGTGTCTTTGTGCAGTCGTCCTAGAGGATAATAGTATTCACTCTGGTTTTGCCATTTCAAGGGTGTTAGCCTCACAACCAGAAAGTTGTACGCACACTGCAGGCGATTGAATCACTAATTAATTAATTGTATGCAATGTTTTCACATGTTGTATATATATATCTATATATAGGGAATTGAGCGTCATAAAATGTATGTTTAAATGGTACGATGTGTTAATTGTACACACAGGGGAGCAAAGTAAGAAAATGATGAGTACTCATCAATTGAAGAAAAATAATCTATGTTGGAATGGTTCAGTATGTGCATTGGGAAATGCTCTGTGATTTTGAATTAAAATATGAAAGAGTAACTGTGTGTTGTGTAAACTTAGCAAAACTTAATTTTTGATGCTAGTGATGTTGAGAAGCTTAGTTATAGCGCCTCAATGCAATGTCTTCACTACCACTTTCAACGTGAATTTTAGAAATTTCCTAATGACATCTTGTCTATCCCGACTACTAATGTGTAAGTCTAGCCCTCAAATTAACTACAGGGTGCATGAAGCATGTTTTGTGACATACCCCTTTGACCACAAGTTGATCAGCACCCACTCCATGTCTACCCACTTCCATAGCAACCTTCTTGACATTATAGTCACATTCAGATTCTGCAATTCATCAGTCACTTACGCATTCATATGTCTATATCTCCCACTTTGGCGTGGCACCAGGCACCCTAGTATCAATAAACACTCATACATTTTCTCTTGAGGCAATTTCCATCTACCTGGAGTACGGCCTGTAAGACTTTGCTGTCCTTCAGCAAACTTTTTAAACAAGCATTTGATTGACTTTACAGCATACCACTCTGCTACAAAACATGTCCTTCCTGATGTATCCTAGAGTTGCAAATCCTTCAGAGTTATTTGCCCCATCTGATTTCCCATTAGCTTTGATGGAGATTCAGCAGAGAGCATTCTCCCTGATTTAAAATGTTGAATGTACTGACTCTTTTTATTATCCCATTCTAGGCAGGGTTATAAAAAATATAAGTCAATATTACGATGAAAATGTCCCCTTCATAATGTACAGTCATGACCTCTGCCCTGCTTACCTGGCTGCTAGTATCCGGTATCATGGTTCTCCAACTTTGGTCCCGGCATCAAAGTAATCTAGCATGTCCGCGAAGGCCTAGTCCTACCCTTGACTTATTACTCATCCTGGACCTGCCCTGCACTTAGAAGGATGCACCAGGCAGACCATCTGTAGTGACAAGAGAACTAGTGTCTCTATCACAGGTTCACACATGTAGTGTGGTGGTAGTAGCATGCTATGTTTTATAGTTATTTTCTCTAAGACAAGACCTTGTTTACCTTTGTCATGTTAATGGGGCCCTACAGGCCCAGTTCCCTAAAGTTCTGTTGCTGATGGTGAACCCAGACTCTTAGCGCCAAGATGCCATATGTGTGTATATCCTACTGAAGTACGGTACACATTGCATGAATGCCTGAGTGAGCCACAGTGACAGCAGCCTGGGCATGTACACAAAATGGAGGCTTGGCTGCTTTCCAAGAGAATGGACTTATATTGCTGACATTCCTTAGAAACGAGAGAGCGAGTCCAGACACTGAAGTTCGGGAGGAGGAGACAGGCTTTCCCTTAGCAATTTGATTAGGTCCTTTATGAAGCAGAGGGCTTCTGACTAGTCTTCTTAAGATGGCTTGGGTGAGGGGTGTCGGGTGCCACTGAAGTTTCTGTTGTCAGGGCGTCGATGGTCCTTTAGAAGGGGAGCAGCCCTATGTCTCTCTTAGCAAGAGTGGCTTTTGATAGGTGAGGCCTGCGCATACCTCTTTGTGCCTCTGATGTGGATTCTCCAACCGGGAGATGACCCTGCTGTGAAGAGCATCACTCTATACAAAGGCTGAGGCTGGTGGAAAGGCTGAGGAGCACACATAAAAGGGCAACTGACCGAAAATGATTCTTCAAAGCCAGACAGAGAATCCACATCCCCTAACTGCTAACTCTGTATCAGCTTTGCCAAGCATTACACATATGGGGTTAGACTACTGCAAATTAGTCATTGTCCATGCATTACCACTTTGACACACAATTACATGGTCCTTTGGGGTTGGCAGCACATTCACCCATAAAGTGTGAAGTGCTGGCATGTGGGAAACTATTCTACGACAAAACATGCAGAAGCAAACAGTCAGCATTTAGCTGCTTCCAGCATGCTGTGCACCCAGGGTCGAGGAGAGGTGGTTGTCACGGTAACTGGAGGCGCTGAGCTGACAGTGTATCATCATGTGGCAGCCTGTGCCCTCAGCTTCTCTCCTGCTGCGTGACTGTGCTGCTCAGCTGCAGAGTCATACCAGAGGCTGTAATATGTTTTGTGACACAGAGATGGCGCCCCAGGGAAGTCTTACAATGCTGACAGTTCAGCTCCACTGGTGTAGATAAGTCCTTGTTTGAGAACCCACTGTGACAGGGAGTGTAAGGAAATGCCTCTTTTTGTATGGACCCCCCAGGTTTTCTGAGTGATGCTGCTGGTTTTTCAACTCTGAGATTGCACAGAGGCCTGCTAGTCAGACCTCATTGCCAGTGCCCTGACCCCAAAACCTGTATGTTACTTTGGCTATACCCAATTGGGCATGTAAGTTATAGATCCACCTCAGGAATTTGAGCACTGGTTGTGCCACCTTGGGTGTGACGGAGGTAAAAGAAGTCTCCCAGTCAGCCATGGCCGACTGGAAGGGCAGTTTTAAACTGCTCACCTAATCTTGCCATTTATAGTGATGGCAAAGCCAAACCTCTCTCTACAATATATGTAAGTCACCCCTACGGCAAAACTACTGAGCCCTAAGGCAGGGTGCAACATATTTCATGAGCAGAACATGTATGTTGGATGTTCACAAACACAAAACTGTCATTTTTGCTATGGAAGGACTTGGTTACCCCATTGGCGTGTACAGGGTTGCATGCTACTCCCTCAGCTGGGCCAACTCCTGAACGGTGTGACCAAAGTAGATACTCTAAGGTAGTAAACAACACATTGCATTAAGCCCAACTTGATTCGCAAGTCAAAATTAATGTAACAAGCAACATGGTGTAACTTTTACAAAGTTGCAACATGTTGCATTCAATCTCCTGAGCCCTTATTGACCACACAAGGAGCTTGAACCTGAGACAGCTTTCTGCCCTTCAACTCCCAGGAAAGGAGACAATAAGCGCCAGCTCTAAAGAGAGGTGTTATCTCCCTCCTGCAAGAAGCCAGATGGGTTTAGATTAAGGCTGGGCGTAGTTCGCATAGTAGCGCTACGCGAAGCGCACTTCGCACTACGCGAGCTACGCATAGCTACGCGAACTGCGTAGTGCACTGTGCAAAATGCTGTTCGCACTGATTGCACAGTGCCGGATGCTTGTCCGCACTGTGCAATCATTGCAAACGGCTTCTTGCACAGTGCAAGCGGTCGTATTCTGCCGCTCGAGTAGATTTCTACTCGAGCGGCAGCTTTCTCAACGCGGACTGGTAGTTTCTCATCGCGAGCGGTCGCGAGCATACGCGACCACTCGCAATGAGAAACCTGACCTCCCCGCGTTGAGAATCTCGCCGGGAGGTTTATTTTCCACGCTCGCGATCGGCAACTTGATGTTGCTGATCGCGAACAAGGAAAAAGTCTCGCCGGGATGTCAGTTTGCTTGCTCGCGGTCACCAACTTGACGTTGAGGACCGCGAGCAAGCAAAAAATGACCGCTACGCGTGTTTGCACTGTGCTACGTGCAATTTGCGTAGTGCAAAGTAGCGCAAACTTCGCAAACTACGCGAGCGTAGCGTAGTACTTCGCCCAGGCCTAGTTTAGATCCAAAAGATAAGCTTCAAATCTGATGCCACCTTCGAAGAGCAAATGGGAAACACTTGGGAGAGGGGCAACCCTATTGTTTAGGCAGAGTAACTGGCACAGTGAAGGAGAGGGGAAACCGTTTTTTTAGAGGCATGTACCCTTCTTGGTAACTGCACCTTTGGGTTGGGCGAGGGAGCTCTGGACACTGAGAGAGGGGTTCTGCCATGTTTGGATGAGGGAGGAAACCTGGAAGGACATTGGCTACCAACTGCATCCTACCCAAGGGCATTTTCTGAGCATAAATAGGGCACCCCTAGCATCCAGAACTCAGATCTTGATTGGACTGGAAGAAGGACCGAAGAAGGACTGCCCTGCTGCACACAAGAGGGACTGATCTTCTGTGTCCTACTCAAGGAGAGGTCATCTTCAGAGGCCAGCCAAAGGAAACAGACTCCAAGTGTCTGTTGGCTGACCTCCTGCTCACAGCACAGGGCTACAACAGCTGAGAAGCCTGCTGGGGGAAGTTGGGAGCGCAGAATCTTCAGACAGCCGCCAAGCGATAACGTGCAGCACCAGGGACCATGGCCCTCTGCTCAAAGCTGCACCCGAGTTTTGCTGAGCCTAGGAAAGTCATCAGAGTGCAGCTTGGTCGCACAAAAGACGAGTTATAGCCCAAGGAAGTATTTGGCCTAGACTGCGAAACCAGGCGACTGGTAGACCAGTGGCTACTGGACTTCTACCAACACCAAGAAGACTTCAAGGGGTGTTGACTCTGTGACCAGGACCATCTCACCCCCTTCATGGACTCAGGAGTAGCCTCAGGAAGTTCCTCGTGGACTGCATCATAGCCACACAATCCTTGAGCATCTTCAGCATCCTTCATCCCTTGTATCAGGACCCCTTCTATAGGAAACCACTGCAACGGATAAAAGTGCTTGGAATTGACTGGAGACTGCTTTACCTGTTGAAGTAACTGTTTCTGAGGACCTTGCTGGCTCCCTACTGGAAGTGGTTGCCTAAAAAGTGACTCTAAGTGACCACACTACAACTAGCCCAACTTTTTGGTGAAAAAGTTTTTATGTCAAATTTGTTGAATTTGCCAATGCATGTTTGTGGTTAAGTGAAGCACTTTGATTTACTGTGCCTGTTAAATGCTATATCTCAAAACCCGGTGATGGATCTTTTTCATTGTGGTGTCTAAAAATACATAAAGATCTTGGGGTCGATTCCGATTCGGGCCGGAAAACGTACCGACCGACTCGGTGCGGGAATTTATTCCGACCGTCATGAACCGGCGCCGTCCGACCCGGGTAGTACGATGAAATGCATGTGAAACCCAACCGACTCGGACGGAATAGAAAACGAACGACCGAGCCGGACGGAAACAAGCCATCCGGCCGGAAAAACACTCGAAACTAACCGACCGACACGCACCCGGATAGCGACCGAACGAAACGTACCCGCGAACTCCGACCCGCGTAGTACGATGCTATGCGTGCGAAACACGACCGACTCGCACGGAGCACAAGCCGTACGACCACACGCACACAAAACCCAGCCGAATCAACCCAATACTCCGCGACCGACTCGTACGCCGCACATGAAACCAACCTGAAACACAGCTGGAGCAGAGTCGGACAACATCGCATCAGACAACAGCAGCGTCCGACTCGGACACAAGAACGACTCCTACATGCACCCAAAGCACCAAGGGAAAAAAGTTTTAAAAAAAGGCCAAACAAGCTACCACAAATCCAATAAATACTGGGGGTGGGGGGAAAAATGGAACAAGGACACACCCCCAACCCCACCTACATAAAGGCCACAAATCCCTACCATGAGCCTTTGCAAATTCCACAGACCTGCCAGCAAACAACACCATCACACAGCAACCACAGACACACTCACAGCTCATGCATCACACAAGCCACACACCATTACCACACTTACAAATAGCACCCTCACACACACCCAGCTAACCCTACACTCACACCCCCCCACTTGCACACCCACACCCACCCCCATCACTCACCCCCCCCACCCATCACCATGCCCCCAAAGAAGAACCACAAGTTCCTAGATTGTGAATTGGAAGTCCTGGTAGATGAGATACTCAGGGTAGAGCCACAGTTGTTTGGTACATTGGTACAACAGACCCCCATGTCGCAGAAAACCAAGATGCGGGCGAGGATTGTCGACAGGGTGAATGCACAATCACCATGTTTGCGCACAAAGGAAGACATCCAGAACAGGTGGTATGATGTGCGCAGGAGGGTCCGGGACCTACTAAAAAAGGACTACATCATCAGCCAGCGCACTGGCAGTGGCCCTCCTGCAAAACCAATATACCTCAGGCCCTGGGAGGAGAAGGTGCGGGCCATCCTACCACCAGTGAGCGTATATGGACTAACAGACATCCCAGAGCCTGGGGAGTACACAACTTATATACACAATATGGTGTGACAATACACACACAGCACCCTCAAAGGGATAGGCAACCCATGCACCCTCACCAAATACACAGCAAACAAAACATACTCATCCCAAGATGTGAATGCCAGTCAGACAAACACAATACCGGCCATCTCATGGTGACATCTAACTGTGTCATGACATCTACAAACCTAACAACAAATACAGCAAGGCAGTGGCACAAATAGAACCAACAAACACTCCCAGATATATTGACATCACTAGAACACCACCTCACAGGGAAGATCACTGAAAGGAAGGAATTCTGTGTATGCTGGTAAAGTCAGTGTAGCCAATAGCATCATGGGAGTTGGAGTCATAGATATTGCTCAGCCTCACAATTGGCCCATCAACACCACCCTGAACCATGCTTACATCACAGGGAGTGGAAAAGGACTCACAAGATGGCTGACACTGGGTACTGCTGGGGGAGCACAAGGCCCTGCAGGCAACTGTGCAACAACCAACAGCAGGACACCACTGACTGACATCCTGAAAGACAACTTGCACTCCCTGCAATGGAAGCATGTTCCATGGTGGGATATCTGGCTGGGTGGGAAGGAGGACTCACAGCACTGACCATAGTCACAAGCACCTCCCCTCACACACACCCCAACACTAACTCCACAGAACCCACCTGGGAGAATGCAATGCCTCACATTCTAACTCAAGATCCCACAAAGACCAACTAGCCGGGCTCATACTGTGTGAAGCACAGGGACACTCTTGGGACTGGTAGCCAAACAACCGCAAGGAGAACACTCTCAGCCAACCTGTCAGCACAGGCACCCCACCCCACAGGGAAGCAGAGTCAAAAGGAAGGAAGGATGGGCATGCTGGGAAGGGGGTGGAGGCAATAGCATGATGGGAGTGGTAGTCACAGATGTTGCTCAGCCTCACAATTGGCCCATCAACACCACCCTGAACCATGCTCACATCACAGGGAGTGGAAAAGGACTCACAAGATGGCTGACACTGAGTACTGCTGGGGGGAGCACAAGGCCCTGCAGGCAACTGTGCAACAACCAACAGCACGACACCACTGACTGACATCCTGAAAGACAACTTGCACTCCCTGCAATGGAAGCATGTTCCATGGTGGGATATTTGGGCTGGGGGAGAAGTTGGCCCGGATGGCAACCAAATACCACCAATGCTGGTCAGGCACACACCTCAACATTCACATTGACATGCCACAGGTTGGCAGGACAATGTGCTACACCAATATCACTCACTGACTGTCATAACTGAGTAGAATGCAATGTCCAGGGCCGCATCCAGAGGTACAGTCACAACTGTCCGGTGTTTTAACAATTGATGCCTGTAGAAACATACCATACAATCTGTGTCTCTCCCCAAAACAGGTGAAGATGGGGACTCAGCAGCAGATGAGGAGGAGTCCCTGTCCCAGGCTCCGGGGGACACAGAGCTCACTGGTGTGGATCAGCCTCTGCACTCCTCGGATGGCGAACAACAAGCTGGACCCTCCGGTGCCAGTCATCATGCAGCACCAGCAGGACCAACATCTGCACCCCTGCACCCACCCCTCCAACAACTGCCAACACACAGGCCACCCCTGCCAACACGGACACACCAAGGACCACAGGTGACAACAGCGCAGGGACCCAGGACCAAACTGGATCCGCTGCCATCGAGCCCACTAACAACACCCAAGTGGGCACACGGTCACCTGTGCGTGGCACCGCAGGCCCTGCACGTGTTGCCAGGGGTGGTGGGAGGGGTGGTAGACACAGGTCGCTATTTGCAGAGGGGTCAGGACTGCGTGATGACCCACAACTGGCACGCATTGCAGATGCGTACCAGACCAGCACCGGAGAGGTCACCCAGGTAGTGGGGATCCTCAAGGACATACAACAGCAGCAGGCTGCCCATCATGGCCGCGTGGACTCCCACATGTCCCGTGTCGAGACACACATGTCTCGCATGGAGTCCAAGTGGGACACATTGCAAGAACTCACAGCGGTGCATAGGGACATACTGACATGCCTCCGCCAGATCAGCACCAACATGGCCTCACCTCCCTGTGCGCCCACAACATCTGTTGCCACTACATCCGCAACAGCCACAGGGAGGGAGGAGGACTCTGGCGGAGAGTACCCTGCACCCCGGCAGCCTGCACCTGAGGATCCCCCCCAAGAAGAGGGGCCGTCCGAGGAGGCCAAACTGAGAGGCCGATGGCCAGCTACATCCCCCAGGAAGCCAACACCTGTTCTGGAACTTTTCCTCTGTGTGCAAACTGCACGCCCTGTCGATGGCAACCCAACTCGCCCACATGACATGGGGAGCTCTAGTTGTACAAATTCATCAGATGACTGTGGACTATACCCTGGACATTCCATCTACCAGGACTTCCAATTCACATGGGAACTTTGGATTCCAATTGCTATGTACAGCACCCACCATCCTGTGCACCATCCCCACACCTTTTGTAAATAAACTCACCAAAAAACAATATCTGCCTCTGCTGTGATTCCAACGTGGTCTCTGTCATGGAGATGGTGATCAGAAATATGACACTGTGTATGCTGACTGCTACAGCAAGTCCAACACCGTCATGGCAGTCATGGCGACGTGACACATATGAGGGAGACACACCACTAGGGCCACACAACAAATACACACCAGGGCCATATGACTCATCCCCTACACTGATGTTGCCTGGAAATACAGTGCAATGCACAGACACCACACATATTCACAGTCTGTGTCAACTACAACACAGGTGCAGTAAGCAAATGTCACTCAGATGTGTGACTATGGACAACGCACACCCCAAAATGTAGAACAGGTTTATTACACATTTGCTACATGTTGTTTCCACTACAAATGCAAGCTAATCCCACCTGGCTGTGGCCACAAAGTAAATCAATGCAGAAGATAGAAAGTCCAGGGGTGTGTGGCACATCACCTGTAGGGGAATAACTGCTGCCACCTTGGAAGTTGAATCATTGATTCGGGGGATCCAAGTTGTTCTAACAACTCTAGCAGCACCCTGTGAAGGACAGACATGACACACACTCAAAAGCACAGAAGAACAGCACAGAATGGCAATACTCATGTCTAATACCTGTCACAAGTTAAATACACAAAAGCAAGTTAGCATGTCTACACTGTTGGCAAGTACAGCCCACCTGCAAGGACACATCTCCGCATGCATCCAGTCAAGTTGCACATGGCCACACTCAAACAGCACCAGAGCACCACACACACATATCATGCAAATCAAATTCATTGATAGTACAACACTCTGGATACTCACATTCAGCTGAAGAAGTTGGTGATGAGCTTTGTGCGGACATCACCATCACCATCATCATCATCATCACTGGCATCGTGGCCCAGGCCTGGATCCTCCACAGGTGGCGGATGTTGGTCATCGTCATCCAGGATGAGAGGCAACTCCTTCCGCACTGCCAGGTTGTGGAGCATGCAGCAGACGATGATAATCTTGCACACCTTTGCTGGGGCATATGGGAGGGCGCCTCCTGTCTTGTCCAGGCAGCGGAAGCGGCTCTTCAGGAGACCAAAGGTCCGCTCAATCACCCTCCTGGTCCGACCATGTGCCTCATTGTAGCGCATCTGGGCTGGTGTAACAGGGTTCCTGAGGGGTGTCAGCAAACACGGCATGTTGGGGTATCCTGAGTCACCTACAGACAGACAATTGCACATTAGCCAACATTGAAAAGTGTGCGGAAAGCAACATAGCACAACACACACAATGGTACAAAGTCAGTACACACCGACAAGCCAAGCACGCTGGTTCGGCATCTGTGACATCATCCTCGGGATGCGACTACTCCTCATCACGTAGGCATCGTGTGCAGAACCGGGGAAACGGGCACAAACATGTGTGATGGTCATGTTTGCAAGACATACCACCAGAGCATTGACAGAATGGTAATGTTTCCTGTTCCTGTATGCCTGCTCATGTGCCTGTGGTGGTACCAAAGCCACATGTGTCCCATCAATGGAGCCAATGACATGTGGCATCCTCCCCAGGGCATAGAAGTCACTCTTGACGTCAGTGAGTCGGTGACGTTGTGGGAAATAGATGAACTGGTTAAGGCATCTCAACATCGCCACCAAAACATTGCGTAGCACACGGCTGAACATAGTCTGTGACATACCACCAGTAGATGCCACAGTGTGTTGAAAGGTACCGGTGGCAAAGAAGTGTAGGGCTGCCATCACCTTCACCTTGGGGGTCAGCGCTGTCGGATACGGCCGGCCAGGCTGCAAATGTGGGTCCAACCGCACTGCCAAATCCTCAATCAGCTGCCTGGTGAAGCGGTACCGTCGGATGCTGTCACGTTCCACCATCGTTGCCAGGTCTGGGAATGGTCGATGGACAGCAGGAGCCCTGCAGTGCAGAGGTGAAGAAGTCAAGATTGTCAGTCACCCCACATATGTGCCATTCACCATACTGTAGTTCACATGCTACATCATCAGCAAACACTAGTACTTGATGTGTGTCTCGTTCTGTTTGGACACATATGGCACCCACATGGACATCATGTAACATCTCTGTTCAACATGTGTGGACAACAGGTCCCAGGGTGTGCTATGTGAAACCATTTGGCTGTGTCACAGTACCCATTTACTGCACTCACATGCCACACACATACCACAGTGACGTCTGGACAGATGCGCCACAGGCATCTCAACTCATTGACAGGTAGATTCCCAGGGAGCCTGTCTTGCCACATGGACACTGGCATGACATGGCGTATCATGTACACATCAGAAAAATCAAACATGACTCCCACAGGTAGTGCCCCCTGTAGCCTCTGCAGGACAGACATGGACGTCAGTGACACACACACACAACATCTAAGTCCATGCACAAACAACGTGGATGTGGAGACTGTCTCCCATTGTGCCTATGGAGTCAGACATGTGAAACACAACATGCACACAGACTGCGGAGGGACATGACTATTGTGGCAATGGGCCACCCTGTGATGTACATGCTTTCCCACATGAGCCTTGGGGTATGTGACATGTCATACATATACACAACCTGGAAATGTGACCATGCAACATGCTCCAAAAATGAACAGTTGCACATCCCAGTGGTCATGTGCACGACACACAAAGGACCCTGTCCCCATTAACATGTGCACAGCCTGGGTGTGTCTGCCCCCAAGTGCCAGCCCAAAAACAACATGTACACACCCATAGACAGATAAGGTCATGCTGCCACACATGCCTTAGATACAGTGTGGACTGGGTGTGGTGTAGTAGGTGTGCCCCAGAGTCCCTGGAAAGTATATGTGGCTGGCATAGGTTCACCATTGACCAGCATGGTGACACATGCGTGTGACCTGTACAGGGACGCGTTGTACAGCAATGGTCCGATCGGTGTGCCCGCTCGGACCATTGCATTGCATGTGAGCGGGTACGCGTTGTATTGCGGGTATGCGTTGTACAGCAATGGTCCGATCGGTGTGCCCGCTCGGACCATTGCATTGCATGTGAGCGGGTACGCGTTGTATTGCGGGTACGCGTTGTACAGCAATGGTCCGATCGGTGTGCCCGTTCGGACCATTGCATTGCATGTGAGCGGGTACGCGTTGTATTGCGGGTACGCGTTGTACAGCAATGGTCCGACTGGTGTGCCCGCTCGGACCATTGCATTGCATGTGAGTGGGTACGCGTTGTATTGCGGGTACGCGTTGTACAGCAATGGTCCGATCGGTGTGCCCGCTCGGACCATTGCATTGCATGTGAGCAGGTACGCGTTGTACAGCAATGGTCCGATCGGTGTGCCCGCTCGGACCATTGCATTGCATGTGAGCGGGTACGCGTTGTATTGCGGGTACGTGTTGTACAGCAATGGTCCGATCGGTGTGCCCGCTCGGACCATTGCATTGCATGTGAGCGGGTACGCGTTGTATCGCGGGTACGCATTGTACAGCAATGGTCCGATCGGTGTGCCCGCTCGGACCATTGCATTGCATGTGAGCGGGTACGTGTTGTACAGCAATGGTCCGATCGGTGTGCCCGCTCGGACCATTGCATTGCATGTGATCGAGTACGCGTTGTATCGCGGGTACGCGTTGTACAGCAATGGTCCGATCGGTGTGCCCGCTCGGACCATTGCATTGCATGTGAGTGGGTACGGGTTGTACAGCAATGGTCCGATCGGTGTGCCCGCTCGGACCATTGCATTGCATGTGAGCGGGTACGCGTTGTACAGCAATGGTCCGATCGGTGTGCCCGTTCGGACCATTGCATTGCATGTGAGCGGGTACGCGTTGTATTGCGGGTACGCGTTGTACAGCAATGGTCCGACTGGTGTGCCCGCTCGGACCATTGCATTGCATGTGAGTGGGTACGCGTTGTATTGCGGGTACTCGTTGTACAGCAATGGTCCGATCGGTGTGCCCGCTCGGACCATTGCATTGCATGTGAGCAGGTACGCGTTGTACAGCAATGGTCCAATCGGTGTGCCCGCTCTGACCATTGCATTGCATGTGAGCGGGTACGCGTTGTATTGCGGGTACGCGTTGTACAGCAATGGTCCGATCGGTGTGCCCGCTCGGACCATTGCATTGCATGTGAGCGGTTACGCGTTGTATCGCGGGTACGCATTGTACAGCAATGGTCCAATCGGTGTGCCCGCTCGGACCATTGCATTGCATGTGAGCGGGTACGTGTTGTACAGCAATGGTCCGATCGGTGTGCCCGCTCGGACCATTGCATTGCATGTGATCGAGTACGCGTTGTATCGCGGGTACGCGTTGTACAGCAATGGTCCGATCGGTGTGCCCGCTCGGACCATTGCATTGCATGTGAGCGGGTACGCGTTGTACAGCAATGGTCCGATCGGTGTGCCCGCTCGGACCATTGCATTGCATGTGAGCGGGTACGCATTGTATTGCGGGTACGCGTTGTACAGCAATGGTCCGATCGGTGTGCCCGCTCGGACCATTGCATTGCATGTGAGCGGGTACGCGTTGTACAGCAATGGTCCGATCGGTGTGCCCGCTCGGACCATTGCATTGAATGTGAGCGGGTACGCGTTGTATCGCGGGTACGCGTTGTACAGCAATGGTCCGATCTGTGTGCACGCATTGGCTGGGGCCTGGCATGGCAACGGATGTGGTTTTTGAATTTACAACTAGTCTGATGCAGTGAATTCAGTTGGCCAGCCACAACAATGTTGCAAATTCATGGGTGTCATGAAGTTGAATATTTGAAGGATGCTGTGGGCGTGTATTGGAGCTGCTATTCCATGGATTGGCCAGATTCAGAAGATGCTACCGACTTGGACCTATCACTTTGGACACATGGGACAGTATCTGCCTCTGCAGCACACATATAATGCTGGCTGTTCCCCTGAGAGCTCACTTGCCTGCACTACATGCTCCTGGACGACATCTGCCACTACACTGCTGCTGTCTCTGCATCCTCTGGCTGCTGCAATGGCACGTACTGTGGAGAGAGCCCCAGCCTTCACCCATGAGGAGAACCAGGCCCTGCTAGACAGCCTCCTTCCACAGTACAGCAAGCTGTATGGGACACCAGGGGAGCAGGTGAGTGTGCTGTCCACTGCCTCACTAATTGTGCATGTTGCCTGACTAGCAGGATTTACAGTGTGCACACCACTGGCTAGCATGCCCACTGAGTAGTTCGCACCCCCCAAAGTGTGTAGTCACTTGCACTGAACAGGTACAGTGGAGTGACAGTGCATTCTAACAAGGTTCACTACCCATGCAATGATACCATGTAGTAACTGCTGGCAAACTGTCCATAGCCCTCGTTGCACTGCCTGTGTACATTATATGCCCCTGTGATTGAGACATGTATTTCCAACTGTGTGATGCACAGATATGTTGCATGTGTAGTAATGGCCTTTTCACTTTCTCATCCTCACAGGTTGATGCCCATCGGAAGCAGAACATCTGGCTGGACATCGTCCGGGCAGTCCGATCCACGGGGGTCTACAAGCGCCGGATCCGCAACTGCCAGAAGAGGTGGCAGGACCTTCGTGGCTGGACCCGGAGGATCGCAAGGGTCCAGCTGAAGCTGTCGCCTCCTCGCAGGAGGGGCGGCACCGGACCCTGACCCCCCACATGCTCCAGATCCTGCCGGTGGTGTTCCCGGAGCTGGATGGGCAGCTGAAGGGCAGACAGCAGGAAGGAGGGGGTGAGTCTAAGACTGCACTGTGAACTCTGTCTAACATGCTATGTGCCCTCCTCTGGCCTGGTTAAACTTCCCCAGTACATCAGTCTTGTTGTCCAGTACCCATGTCCCTCTATTGTAACCTGGCCACTACCCACCTGATGCGCCAGTGTGCTCCTTACGCTCAGGATAATTGTGTCACTTGGGTACAGGGTCCTAGCATTTTGCTTTGCTCAAGGTGGTGACAGATTTTGTTCCCGTGACATTGTGCTTGCCTTCATGAGTGGGTCAGTTGCTCACACAATACCTGAGTCGTGCTATGTAGTCTGGGTGTAACTTCGATATGTGATCCATTTGCACATCTAATTCACCACATGTCCCTGGGGTATTTGCCACACCCCCATTCTGCGGGTGGGTAAATTGTCTGGGCCTCAGGAGTATGTATGTCAAGTGTGTCACACATGCTTAGCCACCTGCCCACTGACCAGGGCTCATCCCTCTTGCAGGTGGAGCCGGACAGTCATGCCTACTACAGGGCATACAATACACTCTGTACTCCCACTCCCGTGTATCATCTGACATGCTGTGCTCAGTGAAATGTTGCCTCAGGTGTCTGCCTCTGTGTTGTTGTGCTGTGACTACGTTGTCGTGACTCCTGTGATGTCCTTCGGTTAGGGGTCAGCATGCCATCTGCTATTGGACCATGTGAGACAAGACTTCTGTGACTCATAGGTGTTTGATCACTTGACTGTGCAGACAGGTGTATGAGACTGTGACTTTCAGGCAGCTGTTCATCATTCACAGCACACTGTGAGGTGCTCTGGTTCAGGGAGTAGTGTTTCATGTCTCCCATTTGTCCAAATGGTGTGCAGTGTACAAATACTGGTTCAGAGGATGTGGTTAGTGGGGGATGAACATGTGCACTTCTCAGTTACATTACTTGCCTTCCCCATGTCCTAGGATAGTGACACAGTGCAGACTGTTGTTTGCTGGCTAACATGGCCATGTGACTTGAGACAGTGATGTATGACTTTGCAGGCATGCCTGTGTCATGGCATTAAACTTCCTAAGGGTGATCCTGCAGGGTGGTGACATGTGCAACAGGCACCCCATTGTGGCATTGACTATCTGGACATGGGTGCTTCATGGGGTCTGGTGCTGGTATGCATCACATGCATTTCTGTTTAGGCTCAGGCCGTCCATTTATCCAGACACCTGCACTGACTCAGTGGCAAGAGATGTGACGTGGGCATGTTCACATACTTCACCGTGTTCTCAGCAATGTCCAACTACTGTGTAGGGGTGCATGTGTCCACACTGGGGTCTTACCATCAGACGGGCACCAGACAGATGGGTGCAAGGGCAGGAGGGGTGTCTGTTCCATGGCTGACCATCAGACTGACAATTGGCTTCTCTTAATCTGTGTGATGACTTTTGGCAATGTTCTACTAGTGATGCCAGGGCTTGCTCTGTGATGTGCTGTACCTACTGTGGTGTGTGCGGTCAGTGCAGGTGACTGATGTTTGTCTGTTTCCCTAATTGTTTGCAGATACATCCACAGCCACAGCAGGGGACAGCTCCATGGACCAGGAGGAGCAGCGGAGCCAGACTGGGTCAGCGTCTGACGAGTGGTCAGAGGGACCCAGTGGCATGGAGGGCGAGGGGAGCCACACTGAGGAGTCCTCAGCACCATCCACCTCAGCTGAGGACCACAGCAGCTCGGAGGATGACTCCCTTGTGGAGGCGGGTGTCAGCAGCCACCACACCCCAGCTACTCTGTCTGATCCCGCCACCACCACCACCACCACCGCCCTCCCATTGGCTCCCATTCCTGAGGTCCGTGGAGGCTCCCGTGCTCGGGAGCGTGTCTCCTTCAAGCCAGGCACCGCACCCCCTGCCCCTGTGTCCCCTGCTGCCCTGAGTGAGGAGTCTGTGTACCTCCTTCGGCAGCTCCATGTAGGGCAGACAGCAATGCTGACTGTCCTCCATGCACACACCACACTGTTGACACAGCTGGTGTCGTTCATGGAGGGCATCTCAACGGGTATGTCTGCCCTACAGAGGAGCAATAGGTCCATGGACTCCTCCCTGACGGCAGCAGTGTCCCTCCTCCAACAGTTTCTCACCCCTCCCACCTCTGCCCCATCCACACTTCCTACCACCCTACCTGTCCAAAGCACATGCACACCTGCACAATCACACCAACACACAGACACGAGCAGCACACACCCACCCAAAACCAAGGCAAGACGTGCACACAAGCATCCTCAGGGGATTGATTCCATACACACAGGGGATGGGGAACTGACACACACACAGGCAACCACAGTCACTCCGCAATCCTCAAGATCCTCTCCCTCCAAGACCTCTTCCCTTGCCTCACCTGCAACCCCACATACACAGCAGCTCTTCCTCTCTGACCTCGGCCTCTTCCCCTCCAATACCGCTGATCCAGCATACCGGGGGAAGAGGAAGTCCACACACAGAGAGGAGAGTGCCCCTCGCCCCCGGACACCCTCCCCCAGGCACAGGCAGAGTGAGCCCCCCACCCGCAAGTCCCCCCGGACCCGGAAGAGCAAGACCCAGCCACCGCCCTGCAAGTCACCCACCCAGTCTCTCACCTCCATCCCCCAGGCCACCACTCCACAGGTTCCACCGCCACACCCTGCCCCAGGTTCCCCCACACACCGATACCGCATCCCCAAAGTGCTCAGGCCCTCCCCCCTGCCACTTGCTCTTCCACCCCCAAACCAGATGCTCTGCCTGTATGTGCCACTGGTGTGGAGACCGTGTCCCCCCTCTGTCCTGCCCAGCTCTTCTGCTCCCCTTCCACTCCCTTGGAGTCATGCACTGCGGTGGAGTCCACAACAACCCCATCTGACTCGGGCACTGCATTGGGGACCCAGCCCACTCCATCTGCCCAGCCCACTGCAGTGGTTGCAGCACCAACACCATCGGACTTGAGCCCTGCGGTGGTGCCGGCCCCCCCTGAGTCAGACACCTCCACTGCAGTTGCCGGTGACACTCCTGCACCCACCTCACCTTCCCTGCCTCCTTCTGGCATCCCCTGATCCTGTCCCTGCGGTGCCTGGCCTGCCCCTCATATGCCCCTCCAAGGGGGATGTCCCCTGTTGGTACCTGTGCAGGCAAGCAAGTTGTGACAAGTAGTCACACATCACCCTGTTGGGACTGTGTATTTGGACTGGACATTGGCCGTTGTTAATTTTGGACTTTTGATTTGAGTTGCACACTTGCTGAATAAAGCCTCTTTTTGTTTACTTGTGGTTAATCTTTGGTGGTACATGATGTAGATGTGTAGTATCATGCATTTGGTGTTGTAATTGTGTTCAGATCAGGTAAATGAAGTTTTGCTGTGATGGGCTCCATGTGGCCCATGGGATATGTGTCCTAATATAGTCTGGATCTATAGAATCCCTTGCTGCAGTCTGAGGGTGTAATGTTCAATATTTGACACAGGGATGTACGTTTAGCATTTGTATATTACCATCTTTGTCCTACACTGTTGCACATCTGTTGGGCTTACCACTGTCCAATGTTCCTAGTACCCTGACTGTGTGCCCGTCTCCACTGGACATGCAGTTTTGCACATCAATTTTGGAGGACTCATCTGTGTATACAGTACAACTGGATTGCCACGTGTTTTGGGTGTATGCAGATGACTGACGTGACACTCCCGTACCCAGGCTGATGTGAGCAGAGGCTTCTGTGTGTTGTAGTTGTTGACTCACTGACGGAGTGTCCTGCTGATATGTTTGAGTCGTGCACAGACAAGGTTTGGCACAGCGGAGCTTTCACAGGAGTGGAGTGCCCTCATAGCTGTGTGTAATCTGGTGACATTGCGTGTGCCCGTGTTGTGTGTTGTGTGAGCATGTCTGTGCATGTTCCCTTCCCTTTTCCTACACAGGCTGTGTCCCTAGGGATGTTCCTGTTTCTGATGGTTGCAGAGTTGGTATGTGTTCATCCAGCATCTTGGACCTGGTTTCTCCGTGATGTGGTTGCATGGCAAACTGATGTTCATGAGGTTGTCATCCCAGGATGTCTTTGTTGTCAGGGCTGGGGATGTGGGCAAACGCAAATGGGACACATTCAGGATTCCCCTTGGCACTTGTTGTTTACACAAGTAATGTGATTTTGAGTTTGTGTTAGCTTTCAGTGATTGTGACGCGTTGTGTGTGTGACTGCTGCCACTCCTCAGGGTCAGAGCTGCAATGTCGGAAGTTGTGTACGTGTGTTCTTTGTGTCTCACCTTGGCTTCTTCGTTGGTGTGTGACTATGGCCAGGATCCCATTGTTTGTGGTGGATTTCACATCATGCGCATGTACGGCGTACTGTGCAGTGTGTCATGCATAGACGAGTCATGTTGAGTGGGCATGTGTGATGGGTTTCTGCACCTTAGTTCCCCCACCACCCCTGGGATTGTCATGGGTGCATGTGCAATGTCACCAGTCCATGTGAGCTTCACTGCTGCACATTGTTGCAGATGAGGGTGTGTGGTGTTGAGTGTGCAAATGTGAGTTGTTGCACGGCTAGACCACTACCTCCATATTGTCCTTGGCTGGCAGGCCGTGCTGATTGATTGGAGCTTGTGTAGGTGTGATGGTAGTTTGTAGCTGAGGACACATGGCTGTGGTTCACAGTGTGATCAACATCTACCTTTGTCATCACAGTGGAATTGTCATGCAGGCTAGTGTCTGCACAATGTGGGGTCCCTGGGGGTAGTGCTGTGGTGGGTGTGTCTCTTGCTGTGTTAGTTGCTGTTCCTACAAGCTTGTGTGACATGTGTAATTTGGGCTCCCTCTCATCTGACAATGCCAGATTTCCCACATAGGGGAATCCAATCCATGAGTTACTTGTGTGTGGCACTGTATACACATCTGTGTAATTGGGATTCAGGCCTCCTCATGTGTTGTGTGGTTGCCTGGGGACACTGGCACACACCCCCATCACCTGTTGTCTTTGATAGGATGTGTGAGTCTGCCTGTTTGTGTCAGTGCATTTGCATCACTGCATTGGCATTTCTGTCATGTGCCATTGGCTGTATGTGGTTTGGTTATTTTCCCCTGCTCTCCCTAGTACTCCTGGGTCATCAGTCAGCACAATGATCATGGTTTGTATGTCCCATTGCTGCCATGGTATGGTATTTGCTCACCTGACATCCACAGTCTCCACAGATTATATATATTTGTGTGTCCATAGGTGCAGATATGTGGGTCAGCATCATGATGGTCACTTCTGTCATTGTGGAATCGTCTGATTGTTGGCAATGTGGTCCCCCATGTGTGATGTTTGTATGCACATGGACATAAAGCGATGTTTCTGTGACACTGCACTGTTAGCCTCCCCCAATATATGTTGCAATGGGACACAAGCAGTACTATGCCACAGATGTTTTGGTTGTTGTGTGACCAGGATTCACCCATTCAGTTTGTCTTTGGCAGCTTTTACCATGCCTACACTTACCTTATGATCACCGTGGTGATGGGGCTTTAGGCACCATTGCCACACTGATCAAAGGGTCCATCAGCCTTGGACCCCACACTTACCTTTTGGTGACTGTGGTGATGGGGCTTTAGGCACCATTGCCACACTGATCAAAAGGTCCATCAGCCTTGGACCCCACACTTACCTTTTGGTGACTGTGGTGATGGGGCTTTAGGCCCCATTGCCACACTGATCAAAAGGTCCATCAGCCTTGGACCCCACACTTACCTTTTGGTGACTGTGGTGATGGGGCTTTAGGCCCCATTGCCACACTGACCAAAAGGTCCATCAGCCTTGGACCCCACACTTACCTTTTTGTGACTGTGGAGATGGGGCTTTAGGCCCCATTGCCACACTGACCAAAAGGTCCATCAGCCTTGGACCCCACACTTACCTTTTGGTGACTGTGGTGATGGGGCTTTAGGCCCCATTGCCACACTGATCAAAAGGTCCATCAGCCTTGGACCCCACACTTACCTTTTGGTGACTGTGGTGATGGGCCTTTAGGCACCATTGCCACACTGATCAAAAGGTCCATCAGCCTTGGACCCCACACTTACCATTTGGTGACTGTGGTGATGGGGCTTTAGGCCCCATTGCCACACTGACCAAAAGGTCCATCAGCCTTGGACCCCACACTTACCTTTTGGTGACTGTGGTGATGGGGCTTTAGGCCCCATTGCCACAGTGGCCATGGTCGGCTTGTATTGTGGAGGCCACACACTTTTATGTGTGACACATGTGTTAGTGGGTCACATTGTATGTTCATTGTCATGTTTAGTGTTGTAGGCATTTGACATGGACTACACACGCTTGTCATGTTGTTTGGGTGGATGTAATTTTCTGTTATTCCTTATGTGGGAGTATGCTGCTTGTGTCATGCATTACCCGTCCTATGAGTAGGGTTGGTGGTAGTGATAGGCATCCAGCCCCCATGAGTAGGGGGTGGTAGTGATAGCCATCTAGCCCCCCATGAGTAGGGGGTGGTAGTGATAGGCATCCAGCCCCCATGGGTGGGGATGGTAGTAGTGGCAGCCATCCAGCCCCCTATGGGTGGGGATGGTAGTAGTGGCAGCCATCCAGCCCCCCATGAGTAGGGGGGGTGGTAGTGATAGGCATCCAGCCCCCCCCCTGAGTAGGGGTGGTAGTAGTGATGGGCATCCAGCACCCCTGAGTAGGGGTGGTGGTAGTGATAGGCATCCAGCCCCCCATGAGTAGGGGGGGGTGGTAGTGATAGGCATTCAGCCCCCCCCTGAGTAGGGGTGGTAGTAGTGATGGGCATCCAGCACCCCTGAGTAGGGGTGGTGGTAGTGATAGGCATCCAGCCCCCTATGGGTGGGGATGGTAGTAGTGGCAGCCATCCAGCCCCCCATGAGTAGGGGGGGTGGTAGTGATAGGCATCCAGCCCCCCATGAGTGGGGGGGGTGGTAGTGATAGGCATCCAGCCCCCCCTGAGTAGGGGTGGTAGTAGTGATGGACATCCAGCACCCCTGAGTAGGGGTGGTGGTAGTGATAGGCATCCAGCCCCCTATGGGTGGGGATGGTAGTAGTGGCAGCCATCCAGCCCCCTATGGGTGGGGATGGTAGTAGTGGCAGCCATCCAGCCCCCTATGGGTGGGGATGGTAGTAGTGGCAGCCATCCAGCCCCCATGAGTAGGGGGGTGGTAGTGATAGGCATCCAGCCCCCATGAGTAGGGGGGTGGTAGTGATAGGCATCCAGCCCCCCTGAGTAGGGGTGGTAGTAGTGATGGGCATCCAGCACCCCTGAGTAGGGGTGGTGGTAGTGATAGGCATCCAGCCCCCATGAGTAGGGTGGTGGTAGTGATAGGCATCCAGCCCCCTGAGTAGGGGTGGTAGTAGTGATGGCCATCCAGCACCCCTGAGTAGGGGTGGTGGTAGTGATAGGCATCCAGCCCCCTATGGGTGGGGATGGTAGTAGTGGCAGCCATCCAGCCCCCATGAGTAGGGGGTGGTAGTGATAGGCATCCAGCCCCCATGAGTAGGGGGTGGTAGTGATAGGCATCCAGCCCCCCTGAGTAGGGGTGGTAGTAGTGATGGGCATCCAGCACCCCTGAGTAGGGGTGGTGGTAGTGATAGGCATCCAGCCCCCTATGGGTGGGGATGGTAGTAGTGGCAGCCATCCAGCCCCCTATGGGTGGGGATGGTAGTAGTGGCAGCCATCCAGCCCCCATGAGTAGGGGGTGGTAGTGATAGGCATCCAGCCCCCATGAGTAGGGGGTGGTAGTGATAGGCATCCAGCCCCCCGAGTAGGGGTGGTAGTGGTGATAGGCATCCAGCCCCCATGAGTAGGGGTGGTGGTAGTCATAGGCATCCAGCCCCCATGAGTAAGGGGGTGGTAGTGATAGGCATCCAGCCCCCCTGAGTAGGGGTGGTAGTAGTGATGGGCATCCAGCATCCCTGAGTAGGGGGTGGTAGTGATAGGCATCCAGCCCCCCATGAGTAGGGGGTGGTAGTGATAGGCATCCAGCCCCCCATGAGTAGGGGAGGTGGTAGTGATAGGCATCCAGCCCCCTGAGTAGGGGTGGTAGTAGTGATGGGCATCCAGCACCCCTGAGTAGGGGTGGTGGTTGTGATGGGCATCCAGCCCCCATGAGTAGGGGGGTGGTAGTGATAGGCATCCAGCCCCCCTGAGTAGGGGTGGTAGTGGTGATAGGCATCCAGCCCCCCATGAGTAGGGGTGGTAGTAGTGATAGGCATCCAGCCCCCATGAGTAGGGGGTGGTAGTGATAGGCATCCAGCCCCCCTGAGTAGGGGTGGTAGTAGTGATGGACATCCAGCACCCCTGAGTAGGGGTGGTGGTAGTGATAGGCATCCAGCCCCCTATGGGTGGGGATGGTAGTAGTGGCAGCCATCCAGCCCCTATGGGTGGGGATGGTAGTAGTGGCAGCCATCCAGCCCCCATGAGTAGGGGGTGGTAGTGATAGGCATCCAGCCCCCCATGAGTAGGGGGTGGTAGTGATAGGCATCCAGCCCCCTGAGTAGGGGTGGTAGTAGTGATGGGCATCCAGCACCCCTGAGTAGGGGTGGTGGTAGTGATGGGCATCCAGCCCCCATGAGTAGGGGGTGGTAATGATAGGCATCCAGCCCCCTGAGTAGGGGTGGTAGTGGTGATAGGCATCCAGCCCCCCATGAGTAGGGGTGGTAGTAGTGATAGGCATCCAGCCCCCCATGAGTAGGGGGGGTAGTAGTGATAGGCATCCAGCCCCCCCTGAGTAGGGGTGGTAGTAGTGATGGACATCCAGCACCCCTGAGTAGGGGTGGTGGTAGTGATAGGCATCCAGCCCCCTATGGGTGGGGATGGTAGTAGTGGCAGCCATCCAGCCCCATATGGGTGGGGATGGTAGTAGCGGCAGCCATCCAGCCCCCCATGAGTAGGGGGGGTGGTAGTGATAGGCATCCAGCCCCCCATGAGTAGGGGGGTGGTAGTGATAGGCATCCAGCCCCCCCTGAGTAGGGGTGGTAGTGGTGATAGGCATCCAGCCCCCCATGAGTAGGGGTGGTGGTAGTGATAGGCATCCAGCCCCCCATAAGTAGGGGGGGGTGGTAGTGATCGGCATCCAGCCCCCCCTGAGTAGGGGTGGTTGTAGTGATGGGCATCCAGCACCCCTGAGTAGGGGTGGTGGTAGTGATAGGCATCCAGCCCCCTATGGGTGGGGATGGTAGTAGTGGCAGCCATCCAGCCCCCCATGAGTAGGGGGGGTGGTAGTGATAGGCATCCAGCCCCCCATGAGTAGGAGGGGTGGTAGTGATAGGCATCCAGGCCCCCTGAGTAGGGGTGGTAGTAGTGATGGGCATCCAGCACCCCTGAGTAGGGGTGGTGGTAGTGATAGGCATCCAGCCCCTATGGGTGGGGATGGTAGTAGTGGCAGCCATCCAGCCCCCTATGGGTGGGGATGGTAGTAGTGGCAGCCATCCAGCCCCCCATGAGTAGGGGGTGGTAGTGATAGGCATCCAGCCCCCATGAGTAGGGGGTGGTAGTGATAGGCATCCAGCCCCCTGAATATGGGTGGTAGTAGTGATGGGCATCCAGCACCCCTGAGTAGGGGTGGTGGTAGTGATAGGCATCCAGCCCCCCATGAGTAGGGGGTGGTAGTGATAGGCATCCAGCCCCCCTGAGTAGGGGTGGTAGTAGTGATGGGCATCCAGCACCCCTGAGTAGGGGTGGTGGTAGTGATAGGCATCCAGCCCCCTATGGGTGGGGATGGTAGTAGTGGCAGCCATCCAGCCCCCCATGAGTAGGGGGTGGTAGTGATAGGCATCCAGCCCCCCATGAGTAGGGGGTGGTAGTGATAGGCATCCAGCCCCCCTGAGTAGGGGTGGTAGTAGTGATGGGCATCCAGCACCCCTGAGTAGGGGTGGTGGTAGTGATAGGCATCCAGCCCCTATGGGTGGGGATGGTAGTAGTGGCAGCCATCCAGCCCCTATGGGTGGGGATGGTAGTAGTGGCAGCCATCCAGCCCCCCATGAGTAGGGGGTGGTAGTGATAGGCATCCAGCCCCCCATGAGTAGGGGGTGGTAGTGATAGGCATCCAGCCCCCGAGTAGGGGTGGTAGTGGTGATAGGCATCCAGTCCCCCATGAGTAGGGGTGGTGGTAGTGATAGGCATCCAGCCCCCATGAGTAGGGGGTGGTAGTGATAGGCATCCAGCCCCCCTGAGTAGGGGTGGTAGTAGTGATGGGCATCCAGCACCCCTGAGTAGGGTGGGTGGTAGTGATAGGCATCCAGCCCCCATGAGTAGGGGGTGGTAGTGATAGGCATCCAGCCCCCCATGAGTAGGGGGTGGTAGTGATAGGCATCCAGCCCCCCTGAGTAGGGGTGGTAGTAGTGATGGGCATCCAGCACCCCTGAGTAGGGGTGGTGGTAGTGATGGGCATCCAGCCCCCCATGAGTAGGGGGTGGTAGTGATAGGCATCCAGCCCCCTGAGTAGGGGTGGTAGTGGTGATAGGCATCCAGCCCCCATGAGTAGGGGTGGTAGTAGTGATAGGCATCCAGCCCCCATGAGTAGGGGGGTGGTAGTGATAGGCATCCAGCCCCCCTGAGTAGGGGTGGTAGTAGTGAGGGACATCCAACACCCCTGAGTATGGGTGGTGGTAGTGATAGGCATCCAGCCCCCTATGGGTGGGGATGGTAGTAGTGGCAGCCATCCAGCCCCCTATGGGTGGGGATGGTAGTAGTGGCAGCCATCCAGCCCCCCATGAGTAGGGGGTGGTAGTGATAGGCATCCAGCCCCCATGAGTAGTGGGGGTGGTAGTGATAGGCATCCAGCCCCCCATGAGTAGGGGGTGGTAGTGATAGGCATCCAGCCCCCCTGAGTAGGGGTGGTAGTAGTGATGGGCATCCAGCACCCCTGAGTAGGGGTGGTGGTAGTGATGGGCATCCAGCCCCCCATGAGTAGGGGGGGTGGTAGTGATAGGCATCCAGCCCCCCCTGAGTAGGGGTGGTAGTGGTGATAGGCATCCAGCCCCCCATGAGTAGGGGGGGTAGTAGTGATAGGCATCCAGCCCCCCATGAGTAGGGGGGGTGGTAGTGATAGGCATCCAGCCCCCCCTGAGTAGGGGTGGTAGTAGTGATGGACATCCAGCACCCCTGAGTAGGGGTGGTGGTAGTGATAGGCATCCAGCCCCCTATGGGTGGGGATGGTAGTAGTGGCAGCCATCCAGCCCCCCATGAGTAGGGGGGGTGGTAGTGATAGGCATCCAGCCCCCCCTGAGTAGGGGTGGTAGTAGTGATGGGCATCCAGCACCCCTGAGTAGGGGTGGTAGTAGTGATGGGCATCCAGCACCCCTGAGTAGGGGTGGTGGTAGTGATAGGCATCCTGCCCCCATGAGTAGGGGGTGGTAGTGATAGGCATCCAGCCCCCCTGAGTAGGGGTGGTAGTAGTGATAGGCATCCAGCCCCCCATGAGTAGGGGTGGTAGTAGTGATAGGCATCCAGCCCCCCATGAGTAGGGGGTGGTAGTGATAGGCATC
This sequence comes from Calotriton arnoldi, assembly GCA_963921515.1. Lineage (NCBI taxonomy): Eukaryota > Metazoa > Chordata > Amphibia > Caudata > Salamandridae > Calotriton > Calotriton arnoldi. The sequence continues at coordinate 310,712 of CAWUFW010005411.1, forward strand.
CAGCCCCCTGAGTAGGGGTGGTAGTAGTGATGGGCATCCAGCACCCCTGAGTAGGGGTGGTAGTAGTGATGGGCATCCAGCACCCCTGAGTAGGGGTGGTGGTAGTGATAGGCATCCAGCCCCCCATGAGTTGGGGGGGTGGTAGTGATAGGCATCCAGCCCCCCCCAGAGTAGGGGTGGTAGTAGTGATGGGCATCCAGCCCCCCTGAGTAGGGGTGGTGGTGGTGGCAGGAATCCAGGCCCCTATGGGTGTGTATGGCATTGGTGATGCCCATCCCACCCCTATGATTGTGCAGTTGCTAGTGTATGTCATTTGTGCATCCCTATGTGTGTGTGACATATTTTAGGGATGTGTAGTTAGTTTGTATTGTTGGTGTTTGACTTACCGTCTGCGCCGTACGCGTCTGAATCGGTCCCGGTAATAGATGTAGAGTATTGGTAGGACCTGCGCGATGGGATTCATGGTTGGTTCGTCTCGTTCGGGTTTCGCGTGTCTTCGACTCGTACTCGTCGCTGGCTTGTTCGTCTCGTAGCCGTGGATCGTTTAGTGACGCGAAACGGAGCTTATGTGCGGCTCTCCCGGATGCTGAAACGTGCCGGACGTAGCGACGGGTTCGGCGCGTACGGAAGACGCATCGTACTAGTCCGGCCGGAAGGTGCTGTGTATTTGGTTCCGTGCGACTCGATTCGGCGTTTACGGATCCGGCTCGGGCAGAGAAAAGGAGCTGGATTGGGTAAGTTCGGCTCGCTCGGAATCTGGGCTGTTATGCGCATCGTACTTGTTCGTTCGGTAGAGTGTTCGAGTCGGTCGGGAAACACGCGTTCGGCTGGTATTTTTTCCGGACGAATACTGTTAGGTGCGCTTCAGGCCCAAATCGGAATCGGCCCCATAGTCTATTTTTCGAAATTGGTGTCGGATTTATTGAGTGTCTTGGAGATTTTTTCTTCAGTTGTTTAGGTGTTCTTTAAATGCATTTCATTTTTTCCTTTGTGTAACCCTTGCTGCTCAGAGCCATAGCTACTCAGGGTGGAGCTGAAGGTTTGACAAACGAAACCTACTGGTTGTAAAGAGGTTGGTAAGTGTATTACACGATGAGGTCTCACAACCACACCATATAGTACACCCCATTTCTTCACAGGCAGCACGTGATCTTCTGTTTTGTTACACTACTCCTGAGCAGTGCTTAATTTGAGCCGGTGGTTTCCAGTGCTCAGCACCGGCACTTAATCATTAACACTAGTGCTTTTCATGAGCACTAGTTAAGGACACATTAATTTATGGGGAGATTAAGTGATTTGCCCAGAATGACAAGCTGTTGAGCCGACGCCGAGACACGAACCTGGTTCCCCAGCGCCAAAGTCGACAACTCTGGCCATTATGCCACATCCTCTCCCAACTTTCATGGTTAGTAGTTGGTTCTGTTTTAGGCGGCGCTAACAGGAGAAATGGGTTGGTGCAAGCTGCCTCATGACGAGAGCCCCGGCACTTATGTTTTTTACAAATTAACCACTGCTCCTGAGATTACATAGATCTGCAGACTGTAGACACCCCAAGGTCAGTGACACTGCATGACAGTGAAGGTATTGACAAGGCTGGATGACTGAGATGATCGTCAGTTGGGAGTGGAAGGGGTGGGCAGCAGAGCCGGACTGGCCGTAGCGGGCACCGGACGTTTCCCCAGTGGGCCTCGAGGGTGGGGGCCGGTTTTAGACTCCTGGGGGGCCATTTTTGTTACTGGGGGCGGTTTTGCAGCAATATTGCCCCCCTGCAACAAAAGCGGCACAGAGCTTTCCACTGGCACTCCCTGTTGGGGCCGGCCGAGCTCTTTGTCAGTGCTGGTTTCGGTTCCCAGTCCGGCCGTGGTGGGCAGGTGTTCCTGATCGAGTAAAACTGGGCTTAGTGCTCTGGGTTTATGTGCTTGACCTGGGTGGCATGGGCTCAGTCGTACTGCGCTAGGTAAGTTGAGCTGCCTCGAGATTGGATATTCTACTCTCCCAGGCTCGTTATTTCCAAATTATACCAAGCAGTGATGTTTTGAAAGTACAACTCCTTGGAGGCAAAATGGAGGAAGGGAAAAGAGGGAAGGAAAGAGGGGAGAATAAAGTGCAGGATAATAGGATAGAAGGAAGGGAAAGGTGTTAGAGAAGCCAGTCCTGCTTCTGTGCTATCTCAAGGGAATTAACTACAACTTACCAGATCAACCCTGATTTGCCAGAGATTAACAGTCCTGTCCAGACCTGTCCTGCTTCTTGTGAGAGCTAAGCAGTTTTGCCTAGGCCAGTCCTACTTCTGTCTGCTCGTCCACAGCGTTTAGCCCAGCACGTCCCTGCTTCTCACTCCTCCTCTTCTCCTGAGTTTTATAAGTCCTTCTTAGACCAGTCTAGCTTCTGCCTAGAGTTTATCATTCTTCCTTTGCCAGCCCTGCTCTTCACCCCTCTTCTTCTAGAGAGGGTCCTTGTCTTGCCTAGGTCAGGGAGAGGATTACGGCTGGAGCTGCCGACTTTGGACCTGGGGAATCAGGTTCGAGATTCGACTTTGGCTCAACATCTTGTGATTCTGGGCAAAGCACTTATTCTCGCTGTGCCTAACAAAATTGTATGTGTCCTTGTGTAATGTAACTGGGGCTCATGTAAAGCGCTCCAATACCTTTGGGTCTAGTTAGCACTATATAAAACTGCAAAATAATGTTTTTTGCTTTCATCTTAAGTCCAGGCAGAGAGTTTATGAATCCTTCACAGGACAGTTCTACTTTTTTGTCCTTAATTCCACCAGAGATTTAATCAGCCTAGTGCACATTTCCACATTATGGCATTGACGCATGTCCATGCATATTATTATGGGATTTATAGAGTGCATGGCTACCCTAAGGCTTCCCAGCGCTAGGAGGCCACGTAGCTGATAGAGGTCGGGCGGGCCTGAAAGGTATTGCTTAAACAGCCATGTTTTAATCGCTTTGCGGAACTGTAATTCTTTATTCATCAACCGATATTCCAGTGGTAAAGAATTCCAGAGTTTAGGAGCAAGGTGGGAGAAGGATCTTCCTCCCCATCTCGCCCTCCTGACCTTCGTTGATTTTAGAAGTTCCTCCGTGCTTGTGCGCAAACGCCTTGTAAGACTTGGCCTTTTTGGCTAAAGTTCCCTAAAACTTTTTGCTTTCCCCCTAGCCCGTTTTCCTGACATAGAGTTGCCAATTTAGATGCTTTGGGTACTTTGCCACTGCTGATCAGTGTCAAAGTACAGTAGTTCCCTATGTAAAGTGTAATGGTAATTCGTTGGCCATGATTGGTATGTTTGCCTTACTAGTAAAGTCCCTAGTGATGTGCACTGTGTGTGCCATGGCTAGTAATGTAAAGGGTGCGCGGAGAAGGGAACTCAGGTCTGCAGTGTAGGGCCTGCGCACAGTTTGCTAAGTTAGCATGTGTCCTGACAAGTGCTACCACTTGTCAGGCCTTACTTTCCCTTTTGCGTACACAGTGGGCACCCCGGTGGTAGGTCCCAGGTAACCCCTGGGCAGGGTGCCGTGTAAGTAAAAGGCAGGACATATACTGTGGTGTGCGTTATGTCCTGACAGGGAAAAACACTCCATTTCGTTTTTCACTGGTGAAAGGTCATTCTGCCCATAGGACAGGAAGGGGGAGGCTGGGTATTGTGTTTGTTAGCCTAGTTTCCCATAAGTTTAAAATGGAGAGGTGAAGTTTGGTATGTATGAACTCACAGCGTCATAACACATCTTTCTATGAAAGTGATTTTGTCACTGTGTGTTCCGAAGCCGCTCTTTTAGAAAGTGGCTGAGTTTGTGCTTTAAGCATTTCTGTGTATCTCTGCTGAATGTGGATTGACTGTCTGGATCTGAGAGGGGAGGGGTTGAGATGCCACCAGGCTTACCTGCATATGGAGAGCATGTGAGCAGAAACCCCGGGAGGTGAAGAGGCCTGGGTTGCGGCTATAAAACAATTGACCCATCCCCTGCTGAGTGATTAAGGGCCCAGACCCCCAGTATCAAAGGGAGAAAGGTGACACTGGGAGGGAGACACCCAGAACTGATTTAGGCAGGGGTCAGGGACCCCTGAGCACAACGAACTTCAAAGACATTTAGGGGTATATCTATGAGAGCTGAAACCCCTGAAGGTGGGAATGGAATAGAAATGGATTGAGACTGAAAAGGCTTGGACCCATTTCGTGGTCAAGAGGAACCTCTGCTAAGGAAGGAACAACTGAAGAGACTGCTGGGGAGGACCAATCCTTGCTTCGTGATCTGGGGCTGGTCTGCAGTTTGCTGTTCTAACCAAGGAAGAGGCTGTTGGGACTGTGCTGTGTGCACTCGGTCCCCCTGCTTGAAGAAGACTGTGCTTTGTGCTGTGTCTTGTTACCCCCAAGGGCCCGAGGTGAGCTGGCTCCCTGTTTGGAAACACAGGAACATAAAAGTTTCCGGAGAAGTTTCAAGCGACGCGGTGGGCGCGTGTTGTGGCAGCTTGAGACCCTCGGAAGGTGTGCCCTGTGATCTTGGACACACGGAGGAGAAGTGAGACTCGGACGCGCTGGGTGCATGTCGTGGTGCACAGGAGGCGTTGGTGAGGAGCGCCTGGTGAACGTGTGCATCGAAGGAGAAGTGAGTCTCGGACGCGCAGGGTGCGTGTCGTGGTACACAGGAGGCGTTGGTGAAGAGCGCCTGGTGAACGTGTGCATCGGAGGTGAAGTGAGACTCAGACGCGAAGGGTGCGTGTCGTGGTGCACCGCAGGCGCTGGTGAAGAGCGCTTGGTCAGCGGGTGCATCGGAGGTGAAGAGAGTCTCGGACGCGCAGGGTGCGTGTCGTGGTGCACTGGAGGCGTTGGCGAGGAGCGCCTGGTCAACGCGTGCATCGGAAGTGGAGTGAGTCTCGGACGCGCAGGGTGCGTGTCGGGGTGCACTGGAGGCGTTGGTGAAGAGCGCCTGGTGACCGAGTGCACCGGAGGAGAAGTGAGGCTCGGAGATGCTTAGAGACCAGTAGGTGATTACGCGCTCTAGAAATCCCAATTAACAATAACAATAACGTGTCGAGGTGCGGCCGAAGGCGTTGGTGAAGAGCGCCTGGATATCGGGGCACCGGAATTGGAGAAAGTCTCAGTAAAGCAGTGTGCGTGCTTTGGTGCAACCTGGGACTGTGGAGGTGATCGGTTGATCATCATGTGCGCCGGAAGAAAGTGAGTCTCTGCAGCGTGGTGTGCGTGTCTCTGTGCCAACTGAGACTGCAATAAGGAGTGCCTGGCGAACGTGCACTCGGAGGCGACGTGAAGTCTCATCAGCGTTGTGTGTGTGGCTTCGTGCCAGAAGAGACCCGGAGGGTGCTGTGGTGAACGTGCACCCGGAGTAACGTAATCTCAGGGGCATGGGGTACGTGTGCCCTGCGGCCGCATGAGACCTTCCTAACAGTCGCGGCCCGGACCGGCAGCCCCGGAGGAGTTGAGCTGCCAGGCCGAGCCGCTGAGGCCCATTGAGAAAGTTCTACACGGAAGGCCTAGTTCATTGAAGGAGGAGAGGAGAGTGGGGTCGTGCCCCCCAGGTAACGTGGATCACTGCCTGGGCGGGGTGCGGGCTCGGAGGGACACTCTCTCGGCCTCTCAGTCCTTCTGGCGACGTGAGCCTTTGCTTCGGCTCAGATTGGGGCCCGTACTGACCAAAGGAGTGGCGGTACTGGGACCCGAGTGGGAAGCTGTACTTTATGTCATCGTGGATACGTGTGGGGGGCAACTGTTATCGAAGAGGCTGACTGTCGTAATACACATTGCCAATATTGCTGCTAACGAACTGCCGGACTGTCTTATGACGCCTGACATTATTTCTGCCTAACGAAGTACACGATTGTAGCGCTACACATTGCATTATTTCTCCCTTGCAAAGTACAGGATTGTAGCGGCCCGCATTGCATTATTTTGTCATTGCAAAGTACATGATAGTAGCTACGCATTGCATTATTCCTTGATTGCAAAGTACGTGATTGGGGTGTGACTCATTGCATTATTCCTTCATTGCGCAGTACATGATTGTAGCGGTACGCATTGTATTATTTCTCCCATTGCAGGTACCGGGGTGTATCGTTACGCATTGTATTATTTCTCCTGTGCCCAGCACAGGATTGTATTGTTACGCAGTGTACTATTGTTTGTCTATTGCAATGTGTGTGATTCTAGCATTACGACCAGCCTAGCATTTTGAAAGCGGTGGTTGGGATTTGAACCTACCAGCCAGCCGGAACGAATATTACCCTTTATTATATGTTGGCTTTTGTATCGTGTGGTCTGATCGTATATCTTTCAATATAAAGTTTATACTCGTTTTTATCAAACTCGTGTGGAGTCCATTTGTCGTGTCACCAGGAGGTTGCTGTGGGCGTGGTTGCACACACTGTACACTCGTGCCTTGGAGATAGGCCTGGCTGCTCGTGCCAAGCTACTAAGGGGGTGAGCAGGGCTATCTCAAACGGTGTCCTTACTTGGCCTAACGTTGAGTGGGGAGTCCCGGGTCTCGCATTTGTGACAGTGTCGCGTGACGGGGACTCCGGCTTCCAACACGCCTGTTTGGAATGTAAGAGGATAATAGACTCTTGATTTTTTTGGGACCCCTATTATGGGAAGCTCTGTGGGTGATGACCAGTATTTTGAATTTTATTCTGGCCTCTACTGGGAGCCAATGAAGCCCAGTTAAGTGCTTTTTCACTGATTCCCGCGCCGGAACATTGCACAGCAGCCTTGCAGCTGCATTCTGGACCACCTGCAATCTGTGGGTTACGAATTTAGGTGCCCCCAGGAATAATGAGTTTCCATAATCTAACTGCGAGGTGACTAAAGAATGGACCACTGTCTTCCTAAGCTGTGTAGGTATCCTGTCTAGAATTTTCCGAAGACTTCTGAGTAGTCCAAAACAGCTGGCTGCAACTTTCTTTGCCTGTGTCACCATGGAGAGATCCATTTCTAGCCAGAAGCCTAGATATTGTATTATTTCTTTGGGTATAGGTGGATTGCCTAGGCAAGCAGGCCAACCTATGGTGGGCCTGGGTATTGCTTTACTCCCGAGGAACAGTAACTCTTTTTTGTCCCCATTTAATTTTAGACAGCTTTTTGTCATCCACTCCTTGACTTTTTCCAGACAAGAAGATAATCTCTCAGCGTACTTGCTATTTTTTGGGTCCAAGGAGATCACCAACTGAGTGTCGTCAGCATAGGACGTCATAGAGATATCAAACTCCAGGACAATCTTAGCCAGTGGTTCCATGTACACATTAAAACGCGTAGGGCTCAAAGAGGAACCCTGTTGTACCCCACATCTCAGTGACATAGTTTTGGAAAGAGTAGTGTTTTCCTGTACTTGAAATGTTCTATCTTCCAAGAACGATGTCAACCATTTAAGCATAGTGCCCTGTATCCCAATGTCTGAGAGCCTTCTACGTAATATATGATGGTCTACCGTATCAAAGGCGGCGCTCAGATCCAAAAGGAGCAAGGCAGCTGATTTTCCCTGGTCTAACGATCTTCTGAGTTCCTCCACCACCACCAACAGAGCCGACTCTGTGCTGTGTTGAGCCCTGAAGCCCATCTGAGTGGGGTGGAGGCACTGGTTAGTTTCTAGGAATTCAGACAGTGATCTGTTGACATGCTTTTCCAATACCTGGCCCACAAACGGCAGCGAGGAGATGGGGCGGTAGTTACATGGTTGCGATGTATCTGCATTTGCTTTTTTTAACAGGGGTTTAATAATAGCATGTTTCCAAGCGACTGGGACTATGCCCGTCTCTAGGGACTGATTCATGACCCTCATTAAGGTCGGTAGAATGACAGGTGTTACTGTTTTGAGGATCTGCGGAGGAGCTGGGTCCAGACTTCACCTTGTACGTCAAGGCTTCTACACCTTTCTGTTCCATAGGCGGGAGATTAGTACTAGTTTGTTGTGGGGGAACTTTTTCCTGTTCCTCTTCACACCCTGCGGTTGGATCTCCATTCGTTTTAAAGGAGCTATAGATGTCAGTAACTTTTGAGAGGAAGTAAGCAGCTAAGTCATTGCACCTCTCCTCTGAAGTTTCTGATGGATAGGTGTCAATGGCTGGATTAGTCAAAGCCTTGATTACCGCAAACAGTTCCCTTGAGGAATTCTGAGCTCCATTAATATGTTGTTTGCATATGCGTATTTCCGTTTACATTATGTGCATGGACATACATGTGGGACACAAGCTTGGGAAAGCAAATGGTTTGTTGCCCCTTATTAGAACATATATATGTACCTTGTACAAGCAATCAAAGGATTCATTATCTTTCATGAACATTTAAGAGCATAAATAAAGTGATTCTAAATCAGTTTACTTTCCTGGTGTAGCCAGTGTGACGGAATGGGATGGCAGAGGCATATTGCATTAAGTGACCAAGTGACCTTGTGTTGTGTAGAAGAACCTTTGACCAGTTCTGGCCTTTTAACCAAACTAAACTGGGACCTGTAGTTGCACTATGGGTGGACCGGCCATTGATCATGCAGGGCTAGTACTAGCTGCTTTAATGCTCTGGGGTCTTACATGTCACCTGCTGGTTTGTTGCTCCTTCATAGAGTATGGCCACATTCCTCCTAGTTAGGTAAAGAAGATTCTGAATCTGAGCTGGACATTATATCATTTGTCCTGCTCCTCTTTCCTCCCAGTCAACATGTTCACGATATGCAGCTTGACATGCAGAGGCATAACACGAGGGGTGCGCATTACTGGCGTGATTCTTTCTATTATACATAATTACGTGAGAAGCATTATAGAGCATTCAGCGCTATTTTCTTAGTGCAAAATGTACCCTTGTGTTGAAATGAGCCAGAGGATGCATTTTGGATATGAATATAGCACTAAATGCTACAAGACATGAACAGGAGTAGCCAGAAGCTGCTCACTCTCTCTTCGTTCATTATTCTTGTGCTCCTGGGGTAGGGATTTTGCCCCAAATTACTCTTAATTACTCAAGCTGCCTAATCGCATAATTTCAGTAATTTTGCTTAACAAGAGTAATGCGTAGTTACAGAAATGACTCTGTTTACTTCAGCATAATTACAATTTCTCCCAGGCTTACATAACACAAGCTCCTGCGGTGCAGAGGGGGGCTACACTTCAGGGACCCTCATTCTTCCTAAGGCCTTTGAATTTCTTACAGATATGGGAGCTTCAGGGCCCGTAAGCACATTTTCAAGGAGTTCACATCATTTTGAGATATGACAATGGACACATTCAACTCACTGCCACCGTTTCTTTGCTACCTCCCACTCCACTCCTCCTGACACTTCCCATTTTAAGTTTAAATTGCAGGCATAAAGTTTTTTTTACTCAAAGCGGCCTAAATTATTTATTATGATGCCAATATTGTTTCTAGGATGATCCTTGTAGCAAGGGGAAGTAGGTTTCTGAACTTGCATTCATGTTTAATGAGCATTGCAGCTGTTGTAAGGTGGTCTCTGGGTGAATCAGGTTCATTGCAAAATCTATCTCATTATATGGACATGACTGCTCTGATCTATTCACAGCAAGACTAGAGCTGGGCGGCAAACTCTGCTTCGTCGGTGGAGTTCGCAGAGTTTTGCCACTTCTCGATCCGCTTGGAGTGCGAAGTTTGTCAAAATCTCTGCCAACTGCCACGTGGCAGAGTTTACTAGCGCCAACTCCTAGTTAAATTCAACACTGGTTTCTGTCTGATTTATTCAGAGAAACAGCCATTACAACGCAACTGTTTCCTTGCATGCCATTACATCGCAAGGGTTACAACGCATGCGATGTAACAACGCGTAGCCATTACAACGCACTTTTTTTACATCGCATGCATTTTCACAACGCATGCGATGTTAAAAAAAAAATGGCGATCCACATCGTTGTGAGGAAACAGAGGCTCTTCCGTTTCCTCACGATGACGTGCACCGCCCCTCAGTGCCGACGTGAAGCAGGAACCAGGAGGAGAGAGAGAGAGGAACCACCAGGAGAGAGAGGTAAGGGGGATTTGGCCTAGGGTTACTTTTTTAGGGATAAAGGGGGTCGGGGTGGGGTGTGTGTGTAGTGCAGGGTAGTGTTTTAGGGTAGTGTTGGGGGGTCATGCAGGGTAGTGTTTAAGTGTAGGGAGATGACTGGGGGTTGGGGAGGGTCGTGCTGGGGGTAGTGTTTTAGGGTTTAGGGTAGTGTCAGGGGTCGTGCAGGGTAGTGTTTTAGTGTAGGGAGAGGACTGGGGGTCGGGGGAGGGTCATGCTAGGGGAGTGTTTTAGGGTTTAGGGTAGTGTCGGGGGTTGTGCAGGGTAGTGTTTAAGTGTAGGGAGAGGACTGGGGGTTGTGGGAGGGTCGTGCAGGGGGTAGTGTTTTAGGGTAGTGTCGGGGGGTCATGCAGGGTAGTGTTTTAGGGTTTAGGGTAGTGTTGGAGGGTCATGCAGAGTAGTGTTTTAGGGTAGAGAGAGGAATGGGGGTTGGGGGAGGGACGTGCAGGAGTACTAAATTAGGGTTTAGGGTAGGGCAGGGTAGTGTAACTTACCTTTCATACTTTTACCATGAGTAAACCTTTACCATGCATGCCTTTGCGTTGTAATGGCATGCGCGGTAAAGGCATATTTGTGGTAAAAGTATGCGATGTAATGGTAGGTTGTTGTAATTGACAACGCATAGTAAAACCTGCGTTGTAATGGCACACGTGGTATTAGTACGCGTTGTAATGAGTGATATTCCCCCCTGAGAAGCCTGTGACATCTCGCCATCACTACTACTTAGAGTCAAATACATAAAGGGTTGTACTTGGCCCAGTTTGCAGAACCACAGTAGGACAGGCCAATGGACAGTGGAAGGAAAGGACTCCAGCCCCCACAGCTGTGGTCAATAGCCTCTGCCTGTCCCATAGCGCCCTGAAAGGGCTGTGCGTTTTTATGTAAGCAATGTACTGACTTCCTCCCAATAGGAAAAGAGCATACAAAGTACTTTTCATAATGATATCTTTACTGTTTTGGTTTATTTCTTTTCAAAACCACATAGATAATATAAGACAGTCATTCCATTTAATACAAACTGAAAAAATAGTTAAAATTGATTAAAAACAATCAAAATACAAATAAAGATCGGTTCTAATGGAATATTAAAAACACTATCTTAAAAAGTTAAAGGTTTTCTAACATTATAGGCACCATTAAGAAAACTAGCAATTGATAAATAAGTATGAGCATCAGGAAGCATGTGCAGGTAAATTATACCAGTACTTAAGGTCAAACGTTCAAATCTCTTAACATAAGTACTCATTATCGATTTTGTAAGGGGGGTAAAACACTTGCAAAATGTGATAAAGTGCAGGTGGTCTGTGAAGTCACAAGGACAGGGGGAGCATTTGAGCGCGAGGCTAGCCCAGACTTTAAGAAAACTCAAACAAAAGTGCACAGTGCGAAGTCTGAATCAGCCAGCAAAGCTTGTGTCTTATATTAAGAACTGAAACCAGACAGGGGGGCATATTAGCAACAACTTGCGAAAATTATCGCAAACCGCGCTTAGCGTGTTTTTTTTTAATGCCGCCTATCGCTGGATATTATCGTGGAGATAACATGCTATTAGCAAGGTTTATCTCCAATGCGATAAAATATCCAGCGATAGCGGTGAAATGCGTGAATATCGCTGGAAATCCAGCGATATTCACGCATGATACGCCATGGTGGACTTAGCCTGACAATCCACCTCCCATTGAACAAACAGGTAAGTCATGTTTTTAGCAGATGTTAAATTCTAGCGATAATCGCGCTTAGCGCGACTTTTTTTATCGCTTCGCCTGCCTTGCTAATAGGGGGAAGTTGTGTTAGCGACTGTTTCAGTCGCTTTTAGTTGGGAACGCCTACCTTGCATGTCATTAGCGATAATTATCGCTGGCATGCAAGGCAATGGGAAAACCGGCCGCTATCGCCAGAAAGCTGTTGCTAACGCCTGTTAGCGACAGCTTGCTGATAGGGCGATAAAAAAATCGCCGCTTTGGCGGCAAAAAGTGCCGCTAAAGCGGCGATAAGGCCCTTGCTAATATGCCCCCTAGTTCGATAGCAGGGACGGTTAAAAAAAGACAAAAGAGCCTCGCTGAAGGCTTTAACAATGCATTATCTTCCTTTGCTGCACGTTTTAAGTTAGGAACAGATGTTAGCCCTCACTAGTTAGTTCTGCTAAGTTCTGAAAATGCACTTTTGATGTATTAAAACCAGGAAAATTTCAAAGCCTCATTCAAGATCAGACAATTGTTAATTATGGACTCTTGGGTCACGTCCAGATTGCGATCCATGACATCAGTGGACGGAGCTTAACAACATCCTTTGACTAATTCCTCATGGCAAAAGAATGAGAAGCATCTTGGTGGTAGGACAAGAGACGTCTAAAAAAAACGTTCTCTTCAATTTGTAGACTAGAAACATTAGGAAGTACCAATAGACACACAGGTGACTTGATAGATCCTTAGAACCTTAACATGTCAGGAAAGGAACTTCGAATACAGTCAAAAAGTGCCCTAGGATGTAATGAATGATTGCTCCTTTTTTTTTAGCAGTTGAGGTTACGTATGACCATACTCGAAAGGGACTTCCAGATAAGGGAAAAAGCTAACCTCATAAGTTATATGGTCACTAACCTTAAAAATTCTGGATTTAGTTGTTTTGGGCCCAATTACCATAGTAAATGTTTCCATAAAGCTAGTGCTAAGCTCCAGTTGGTCCGTAAAAGCAACAAAAGACCCCAGCAGCTTTTTTTCTTTACCATTAGCTGACCCTGCCACAAGACAGCACCAGCTGCATACACTAGTGCTGGAATTGGGTGAGAGCTTACTATTGGCATATGTTATGTTAGGAAGTTTGTAAAGCGCCTGGTTATTCCCAAGGAGTGCCCCCACACTAGAGATGCCACTCTAAGTTCATTGGTCCTGTCAAGCCAGATTCATCTACAGGGGCCCGACAGACCTACGTACTTTGCCTGAATTACTAGGTCTTGAGATTTTTCCAGAATCTCGCTTCTTATGGCTCCAATCTCAGGTCCAATGGCATAGAGTTCCAGGGTTAGCTGCAAGGAGTCTAAAGGGACTGCCCTGGCATGCGCATTCTATTCACTCTAAGGATGACACTGAGCGCCGCCCCACAGGACTTAAGGTGTCTGGTAGGAGTATTGGCTTGAATCCGAGGATACAAATATCTTGGGCCCCTCTGATTGAGTATCATATGTGCAAAACAGAGCACTTTAAAAGAGATTCTGTGCTTGATGGGGAGCCAATGTAGTTCGGCAAGTCCTGGGCTTATGGAGGACTGTTTTAGAATTTTTAGAATCAGCCAGGCTGCAGCATTTTGTACCCTTTGAAGCATCCCCAACCTGCCTTTGGAGACCCCCAAATAGAGTACATTGCAGTAATCTAGATGGGATACCAGCAGAGCCTGTATTACCGTCTTCTTAGCTGATTCCGGTAAAAGACCCAGAACTTTTTATAGCATCTTTAACACTCTGAAACAGGTACCAACCGTGGCTGTAATTTGATTATCAAAGGATAGCAATACATCGAAGATGACACACAGATCTGTAACTTTAGGTTTAGGGATCGGAGTGGGGCCCAATTCACAAGGCCACCAAGCGGAGGACCATATCCAGGGCTGGTTCCCAAACACCAAAACCTCTGTCTTGTCTGCATTCAATCTCAGGCAGCTGGAACCATCCACGCCGCAAGGTCCACCAGAGAGGACTTGAAATTCGCTGCGGCACTACAGTCATCTTGCACCAGTGTGATGATCAGCTGAGTGTTGTTAGCATAGGACACAATCATCACACCGTGGCATTCAATCACATCCACCAAGGGACGAAGATACAGGTTGAACAGGGTTGGCCTTAAAGCCGACCTCTGTGACACTTCCTACTGTAAGTGGATGATTTCCGAGGTGCGGGCTTCTGAAACACCTGGAATGAGCGATTGTGCAAAAAGTCGGCGATCCATTCAAAGGCTCTTCCCCCTACACCCTGTATCCACACCCATTCTAAAAGTAGGTAGTGTTATACAGTATCAAAAGCTGCACTTAAGTCTAGCATGGCTAAAGCAGCCGTCTTGCCTTCATCCGCCAACATACGTAGCGTCTCAGAGGCTAGTAGGAGGGTGGATTCCATACTGTACTGCGTCCTAAAACCCGATTGCATCTCATGAAGGAGTTCTTTCTTGTCAATGAACTTCATTAGTTGTAAATATACATGTTTTTCGGTGACTTTATCCTTTCCATTAATTACCGGGGAGGATTCAAGCTGGATGATGTATAGTATGAAAAGAAAAAGGGCAAGAATATGTGCTTGATGCACACTCCGTCAAGATTGAATGGTTCTGTTCAGTACCATCCCACCCTCTGTGCCCATATCTGACTCGCGCTGAGAGATTAAAGTGCAACTCGCGTAAGAAGATAACATCTGGAACATCAACCCCAATTATAAATATGATTGACCAAAATAAGGACAGGTTTACAAGTCAAATGCTAAACTGAGGTCCATAAAGGTAAAGTCCTTGGAGCACTTTAGTGACTGTGCATTTACAAATAGATAGGTGCAGATTAAGACATTGGTCAATAGTGCCTAGCCCTGACCCGAGGCCAAACTGAAGGTCTGAGATGATGTAATTGTCACTGGTGAACACCAGCAGTTTTTCCATAAGTTCTTAGACTGCAACTTTGACAAACAAGTCTATCATTGATATTGGTCTATAACAGCCAAACTCTCCTTCGGCACCCTCTTTAAATACTGGAACAATGAGGGATTGTGACCAGGACAGTGATAGTTTAGTCTTGGTGGCAGAGTTTAAAGTGTTGGCAATAGTCAGAGATCATACGTCTGGATATTCTTATACATATCCATGGGAACAATGTCTGGGCAAGGTGCCTTCCCCTTAGGGCCCTGGTTAATAGCTTCAACTACATCATCATTGCTGCTTAGTTAATTGGGAGAGTATAAGGAGAACAGAAATGTGCATCTAGAGATGACACAAGACAAGGAGCAGAATACAGTTTGATAAACTGTGACACTCAACTGTCTGCTTTTGAAACTCAAATCCAACGTTGGAGAGTTCCTGTCCCCGACGAAGGGTTTATATTCTAATCTTCAGAAGGCACCAGCGTGAGGCAGAGCACTAACTTCTTCAAACTTATTTCACTTAAATCTGGGCCACATGTCCACCGAAGAAGTCATTCCTTGATCTTCTTTGGTGGATAATTTATTTCCTATAGTAATGTTATCCCTCTTGACCAAGCAGTTTCAAAAGCTGGTAGAAATGAGATAACAGCAGAAGTTACAAAACATGGCATGTAGGACAGAGTCTGTTTGGGACTCAGGTCCCAGTAAGAGAAAGAACCAGCGCTATTGACTGCACGGATTTAAAAGCTGTTTGCAAATGAAACATCTGTTTGATGGTACTGATAATGTCTACTCATTGAATATGGTGGCCAGATACCCCCTATTCTGTCATCACAAGCAGTTCCAAGACTAATGTTGATGCTTAGTGACTAACTGACCCTCCTTTAGGGTGGCTCTACTTTTTATCTCTCCGCGAAGAACTCCATCATGTTTAGTCTCTATTTCACAAATGTTCTTTGGATTTATCTGCGCGCACATTACACACATTGTAATGTCAAGAGCTTGTCCTAGGTGTCACATTCACAGTGTGGTTCAGAAATGAATATTTGTCCTCAATATTTTCTGGGAGTGCATAAATCCTGAAGTCATAGGAGAGGATTGTCTCTGGAGAAAAAAACCCTATTGAAACAGCCAAAACATCAGATCCTGCATCGGTGAGGCACAAAGCTAAAGGAAATGACATCACCAACATCCTTATATTAGATCAACAGGCTCACTTCCTATGGACCCTCATGGACCTTCTTCTGAAAATAAACAGTGCCACCATGTGCTGGTGATGAGATATTGTCATGAAAATAATTTTGATCCAATTAGAGGCATGGAAGGCTTCACATGAGGAATCTGGTAGAATGCAAAAAAAGTATACGTATTTTTATACACACTTTTTAAATTATCATTATTTATTATTTTGCCTATCAATGTCATGCAAATGTAGGTTTCTCATGTTTTTTTCTTCTGAACAATCTACAACGACAGGGTGATTGAATGTTTCTTTACCATTACAACTGACAGATAGTTAATATTAACTCCACCCTCAGTCAGTAACTACCTTTCTATTGATAGTATCGCTATTGTAAGCCAACCTTTGGCCCTTTTTCTTTATCATGTGCAATATGTCATGTAAGGTATTGAATTATTTTATGGTGCTATTTAGGTAGAAGGTCATAAAAAGTACTTGTGATGCACTGCTTTGTGGTTATCTTCTAGCATTTTCTCATCTGGAGAAACATGACCTTTTCATCAAAATCTATGACTACTTTGGGAACAGATGTAAAACTGGTATAGCAGCTTTCGTCTAAACTCAACTCATTTATTGGTGTTTCTAAACTGACTTTAGGAATTATGAACTTGGATTTTTAAAGGAATTGTGCTACCTAAAAATGTTCACCATCTCCTAGAATGTGATACATACCGGCTCAAAGAAAACAGATATATCTCATGATTGTCCCACGGAAAATTATGGTGATATGTCTAAAGTGTTATTAATATTAATTAACACATTTCTTCCTCTTCCATTTCGTAAAAATGGCTCTCATATTGAGATATACTGATCGTCTCATCAGCTTTATTACATAAAACACTAGACTGCCAACATTCCATGAGGATGACAAAACAAAAGTGGGTAACCGCATTCATTTTGTTGTTCAACTATAAACTGAGGGATTTATTTCTGCTGCGGTCTTTAGAGGATTTAAAATCTGCTGTTTCATTAAAAGTGAATGTTTCAATGCAACCATCCATGGGTTTTGATGCAAATCCTTATCTACAAATTGTAGATACAATTGTAGACATGGATTTGCACTAAAATACTGCGCCTCCCTGAGGCAGGTGTAACAAAGAGTAGCGTTTTTATTGCTCCTTGTTTTTTCCTCTCTGCATGTGTGCTGTCAAAGAAAATGCCTTAAAGCATTGTTTTACTATAGGATGGGACTCATTTCTGCACAACACTATGCTGACCACAACACAGAAACCTTTGCACTGTGGTGCAAGGATGACTGCATTGGTACACAGCTGCCAAAAGTGGGCCAGCGTAGGGAGAGAGCAGAACAGCGTCACTTCTTAGTAGATATGGTGCAGCTCTTCTCTCGCCCGTTCATGCAACGCATGCAGCAACCTTACTTGCTGCGCTGCTTTACATGTACTTTTTGTAAATCTAGACCAACATTTCTTGGTGTCTCTGCCCGTCTCCTTGAAGTGTATGATGACTTCAGCTTCCCTTCTATCGTGAGTTTTTATATAGATTATATTATTTACCCACATGCAGCTCTCTGTAAACTGAACCACATAATCCAAGGTTCTGAGCTGATACCTCTCACATCTGGCCATGTGGACAGGGCTTTGAGTGAGGGCCTGAAAGGTCAGGCCTCTGAGCTCATGCCCTCATCATGAAACCACGTCCAATGTACAAATCATCAAGGGACAGATAACGCAAGATAAATTGACACCATGCTAAGAGCACAGGAACTCTCCAGGAGACCACAAGCAATGTACAAGGGATCAAAAAGACAAATAATGCAGGTCTTCAAGTGTGGGTCTCAAAGTTAAATAGATCTAATGCTAAGAGCCCGTGCATTCTGCAATGCACCACAAGGTACAAGTAATCAAATATACAGAAAACGCAGGGCTCTGAGTGAGGGTTTAAAGGATAAATAGACTTATATGCTATGGCCACAGGCTCTCTCTAGGGCACCACAAGCAATGTACAAGGGATCAAGATGACAAATAATGCAGGTCTTCGAATGTGGGTCTAAAAGTTAAATAGTCCTAATACTAAGAGCCTGTGCACTCTCTAAGGCACCACAAGCAAGGTACAAAGGATCAAAATGACAAATAACACTGGGCTTTATGAACAAGATGTTAAGGTTTAAGAGGACAAAGCCAGAGTGTCAATGCCCTGAGGATTCAGGAGAAGTGCTGGCTGTTAATGCACTGAGAGTTGTTCAAATGAGTATTGCTAACAAGTAAAACAAGTCTCCACGAACAAGACTCACAACAACATTTAAAATCATTAGGACAACATAACCTCACAGATAAGCCCTCGAAGAAGATAGCCACAAAAGTGTCAACAAACTTTGTAGCAAGGGACAAAAAGGCATTAGTCTCAAGAAGGCCTGGGAGAAATTTAAATTGCACCAGTGTAATTTGTGTACTTTCGGGAATTCCATGTTACGCAAAATTCCTAAAATTAAGCCATTACACCAATTCACGTAATTAAGCACCTTTCACTGTAAAAGTTACAGCGAGTGCACCATTCACAGTATTTACTTACCACAAACGCACAGGAAGAACAGAACATGAGTGGCTGTTCACAGTGCTTTTGGGGTCTTTTTGGCACTTTTTCTGCGAAAAATGCATTATTGCGTCAATAATTGACATGAGGATGCATTTCATGCTAGACTGTTGCGACTAATGATGCATGTACAATTTGTATAAATAAGCGTACTTTTGCATAATTTTGCAAAAATGTTGCATACGGATGCAAAATCCAACTTGCATGGATTTCACACACCACTAGCCTCAAGCCTTTGAGCAGATATCAACTGTGCAAACCGTCAACTTTAACACAGATTGCTCATTCTGCATGTCTGAGCTCAACAAGGCACAGATAATTAAACCAATTGTGTAAATATGAACTCTCGATGCCTAAATCATTCTACGTAAAACATAGCTTAACATACATTAAAGGTATGAGTCTCTTTAAGGAGAAATAAAACAATGCTAGCAATTGGAAAGGAGAGAGCAGTTTCTAACACCGCCCTGCATTTGCAATGCAGTAGCTTTCAAATTAAATATTTTTTGTGAGTAGTATGTAAGGAAATGCACTTTGAAAGATTAAAATATAGATTCTTTATACATTGTTGCGTGTGTACCTTAAAAAGGATTGCATTCAACCCTAAAACATTATTATTTTTTTGAAAAACTGTGTGTATTATCGAAATAGTTTGCTGCAGGGTTGAATTTCAAGAAAATAGAAATTGCTGTGAGGATTGACATTCAAGTTTAAGCACTCATCAAATAAAAGCCTCCCAATCAGCAAACCAAGGAACAGGGCGCCCCAGCCTTTCACTGTCGGTGTTGTACTGTACCTCTTGAAGTGCTTCTTACTGCGTGTTACTGTTTTGTGCCTTCATATTCAGTGTAACTGCAGGTTTGACGGCACTGTATGCACAACGAATAATCTATATTTTTATCTATAGAGTAATCCTGTTGTATAGGAAAGTGCGGAGCTCTAAAGCTGATTTGTCCTGCAGCATGCTTTGCTTTCCCAACACATTCTAAAACCTACGTTAGCATTGTAGGGCCGGGTGTACAAAGCTTTTGCAAGTCGCAAACCAGTCACAAATTGGTTTCAGACCGCAAAATTAGTCATTTGTGATGTACCAATGGTCAGAAAACAAACATTCGCGAAAAGACCACAGAGTTGTGAACATCTAGACAGTCTTTCATTTGAAAATTAGGACCGGCCATTTCAAAGTTGTGATTCCCACTTACTAATTTGCTAATCCCATGCACGAAACATTCCAAATTGTGAATAGTCACTAAAACAGCAAATTGCATGTGGAATTTACCATCAAGTGGAAGCAGGTGGAAACCAGATGCAAAGTATAAAAGGTGTCCATAAATGAAAAACAAACTATGGCGAGGAGGATGTGCATCCTAGGAGCACAGCAGAGAAGGAGACAGAGGAGGAAGAGGATCATTTTCAAGCAGTAGTTGACCCTTTTGAAGAAACCGAGGCTTATGGTAGATCCAGATTCAGCAACTAGGAGATACTAAACCTTTTCGATGAGTTGTGGCCTGTACTAGGCAGGCACACCAATTGCAGCATGACCATACACACACACACACACACACACTGTTTTTTTGTAACCTACACCTCATAGCATCTGGTTGTTACCAGGGTACAGCAGCAGTTGTTGGGGTTCATATCACAGACTTTCAGAAAGTCACTGGGTGCTGTGGTGGGACACGTGAATTGACAAGCACATTTCCAAACACCCTGCTGAGTCGCAGGCTACAAAGGTATAATTTTAGACTTTTGCCAATCCCCACACATTACTACATGTATGGATGAAGCCCATGCCCCCTGTGCCCCCCAGAAAGTGAGTACGTTTACACAAGTTGTAAGAGCTAGCGCTCTCTGAATATACAAGTGGTACGCAATGCTACATGGTTTATCACCGACATAGCTGCACTGCATGTAGGAAGCACACACAATGCCTATGTTTTTCTTCACTTTGCTTTGTGTGACCAGCTATCAAGTAGAGAGTTTTGAGATGGGTGGTTGCTTTTTAAGGCTATATGAAGTGACACTGTTTAGCAATGATATTTTGTGGTGGATTTGATCACAATATAAATACATGTATTCCAGGGGACAGCTTGTATGCCCTACAGCTGTGTATAATGTCACTGAATGTAAAGCCATGGGCACTTAGACAAAGTGCTCACAAACAAACCAGAACAAAAATAGGACAGACACACTGGGTGCTGAAAGACAGATTTCACAGTCGCACAGAAATGAGGACACACTAGAATATGATCCTGCAACTTGCTTTCAAATCATTGGCACGTTTTTCATGTTGGATACTACAGCCATCAGAAAGAGCCCGCCCCTGCCCCTTGACTTCCACCGCTAGAACGGGATACAGCAAAAGCTGCAGAAGAACATGCTTGTAGGACTGATGTGACGTGAAGTACATAAGACAGAAGTCAAAATGAAGACGTAGAGGCCTGATTCACAAAGGTATTTATGTGTAGTAAAGTTATGAGTGCGGAGTCTCTACACTCGTAGCAAAGTCTCTGCACTTTCTGCGGAATCGCCACAAGGCGCACTCTCTGCCGTGGGCTGTGCCGAAATTTCCCTCCCCACCCCGAGTGCGGAGACTTCACACTCGTAACTTTACTACATGTAAGTACCTTCGTGAATCGGGCCCATACATTTTATCTTCCAGGTTTATATAGTGCAAACTTAGCCCAAGGGCATTAGAGCACGTACCAGGAGAACCAGACATTTATTATTATTAGTATTATTATAATTTAATTTATATTGCCCGAATCACCCCGGAAGGGGTATCTCGGCGCCTTTGCCAATGTTACGGACTACCGACAACAGGGAGTGGAACTAAAACAGCACAGTCTTTAGCATTCTCCTAAATTTAGTGTGATCAGAGTGTAGACGTATGTGAGTGGAAGCGCATTCCAGTAGTGAGGGGCTAGGTAAGAAAGAGACCTGCCCCCGACCGAGACCAACTAATCCGTGTGACAATGAGCAAAGCTTTGTCGCTGGAGGGCACAGATCTGGTTGGACAATAAAGAGTGAGTTTTGATTTTAGAAAATAGGGTCCTTTCCCTATTAGAGCGTGACAAGTCAAGCAACAGATCTTAAAGATGATCCTCTTCTGAAAAGGCAACCAATGAAGGGTGCGTAGAAGAGGAGATGACGGTATCCCCGCCAGGAGATTGCAAATGAGATGCGCCGCAGTGTTCTGCACAGCCTGCAATCTTGATAATAGTGCCTCGTTTACGGAAGCCAGTAGGGTGTTCCCATAATCCAGGCGACTTACAACAAGGTCCTGAACCAGAGTTTTTCTAACAGCAAGTGGAAAGAGCGGGAAAACTCACTGACGCATCGTGTGGAAGCAAATCCCTACTGTATTTCAGACCTGTACCTTCATTGTGAGGGTTTGGTCCAAGTAAATTCCAAGATTCTTGACAATTGGTTTAGGGCTAGGAGCAATGACTAGTTTGGGAGACCACCAATCAGCAGCCCATAGCTGCTGGGCCTTCCCAAACAACATGATCTCCGTTTATCTTGCGTTCAACTGAAGACAATTTTCGGTCATCAATGCAGCAATCGCTCTCAGTCATGCTCCAAAAACGCTCTTTGACTTGTGTCAGAGCATTATCAAAAGAGATTATAAACTGAGTGTCATCAGCATATGAAAGTATTTCATATCCAAAAGATTTTACAAGCTTTGCAAGGGGTGCTACATAGATGTTAAAAAGTGTAGGGCTAAGACAAGAGCCCTGTGGCACCCGGGATTTATAAAAACCTAAAGTTATGGTTTGCGTTCTATTCGTAAGAAAGTCCTCAAACCATTGTAAAGCAGTGCCCTGGATTCCAGTCTCCCTCAGCCTTTGCAGCATCCTTGAGTGCGGCACAGTGTTGAATGCTGCAGATAGGTCCAGCAGCACAAGTAGAGACGGAATGTTGGGATCAATAGGGCATCTTATATGATCCACAACAGCCACTACAGCTGTCTTGGTGCTGTGAACGGATTGAAATCCAGACTGAGATGAATCTAGAAGCTGATTAGCTTCTAAGTAGTCCATAAGTTGTTTGTTAATTTGACCTTCCAATCGCTTCCCCAACAGTGGAAGCAGTGAGATATGTCTATAGTTGGCGAGATCGGTGGGTGCCAGATTAGCCTTCTTCTGGGTCGGAATGATCTGTGCCACTTTCCAAGTATAGGGAATATTCCCACTGTTGAGAGATAGAATAAATAAAGAGCAGATCACGGGGGCAAGCTGATTTGCTAACATATCTGAGATTTTAGGGGGATTCAGATCAAAGGGAGATCCAGATTTAGCTGAAATGAGCGCTTTTTGAATCAGGTCAGGAGAAAAAGTAGCGAACTTGTCCAGACTAGCAGTACAAGTAACAGGCCCTCCACATGCACTGATGTCCCTGCATTGGAAAATGTTTGATAAATCACATTGATTTTGTCTTCAAAGTGATTAGCAATGGAGTCGCATAAAGCTTGGGAGGCCTGTGTGAGTTAGAGTGCATGCTTGGGGGTTAATAAAGGAGAACTTTAAAGACCTCTTTAGAGGAGTTGCTGACTTGACTAAGTCAGTGGCAGCTGGTTTCAGGGCAGAGTGGCAGGGCGGTGGGGGAGGATCGAGGGACTACACAAAAAAAATAAGAACTTATCTTACCTTCAGCCAGCTGCATTGCATTTTTCTTCCCCTCTGCAGATAGGCTCCCAGAATCCCCGGCGGCCAATCCTGACACTGCTCTCAGCAGCATGAGAGCAGTGTCAGGATTGGCCTGAGTGCCGTCGATTTGCGCTCCCAGGGAGACTGGGAGCCTGTGCCTGCTGGTCTCTCCATCCCAGCAACGCAACTCGGATGGAAACACCTTCAGTGCGCATGTTGGTTTGGCCGGCCTGAGACGGACGGCCAAACCTACATGTGCACTGAAGGCTGTGCATACCACTCCACTTCAGTGCCTGTCATCCTCCTGGCCCCACCCTCAAGACTTGGCACACCTAGAAGAAAAATAAAATGATAATAAAACGGAATGAACGGTTTTAAAACACGTTTTATTACTGTTTTATTTTTCACGTTTTTGAGGAGGCTGGTGGGGTGGGGAGTGACGCTCCTCCACCGTAGCAGAGGAGCCGCCGCTAGACTGAGTTGATTAGAAATACAAAGCTTTCTGGCTTTTGTAATATTACGGTGGTACCAAGTTAAGGGTAAACGATAAGCCTCCTTATCCATTAAGTACTTTGTCAGCCGCCATCACCTCTCCAACTTTTTACAGCTGGCTTTTTTCCGTTCTTAATTCAATCGTATACCAAGGTGCGTGAGAGCCATGTTTTAGTGAGGAGCAAGATTTAAGGGGGGCAATCTTATTAAGCGCCGAATTGACTGTTTTTATGATATATAGCTAACCCTTTCACCTTTTTACTTTTCATGCATCAAGACCTTCACCCACCCCCTTTCATTCTCGCTTAGATTAATATGTTCCTCTTGGGCTTTCAATCTAGAACCTTCCACTCACATGCCTCTCTTTCTTGTATCTCTTCAGTATTTTGCTTTCTCTTTCACATTCCCTGCTTTGTCTTTTTGTGTTCTCAAGGCTTGGCTCGCCTTCCCTCCTGCGCTCTTGTTTCTCTCTAGCCCCTTTCTCTGCTCCTCGGGCCCACCTTGCCTCTGTTGTCGATCCGGAGTCCGTTCATTCGCCCATCTGGCTGCCACGGACTGGAACAGCTTCCTCTCTACAAACACCCCCCCCCCCCCCACCCCTCCCTCCTCCCGCTCCGTCCGTCGGCCTCGCGCTCACCTTCTCTTATGAAGGGGTGTCATCGTTTTTTCTTTGATTGTACCACCTTTTATTTTGTTCAGCTCTTAGGCGAAAGCTCTATAAATCAAACACAATGACCTGAAATGTCTTTTTATTTGACATCAGTCTCCTCAGCGGGAACACAAGATACATTTAGATCAGCCATGCCAAGGACATTGATGAACTGAAGTACAAGACACGGTTGCAGCAGCAGCATACTGTAACCAGGACCGTGTTGCAAGTTGTTATTGCAAATATTCACGAGCCAGAAATGACTGTACACATTCCATTTACGACAGCAGATTACAAGAAGGGCATAGCGACCCTTAAATGATGCTGTCTTCGCATCCACATTTCACTACGCCGGGTAATAACACGGGCAACGGGGCAAGGGTGAGGGAGGGGAGAAAGCCCGAATGGGGACCCTCAGCACTTCAAGGGACCACCATTCAGCAAACGTCCAGTGAATTTCCGTGAGATATGGAAGACTCGGGGGCCCCTCACCACTTTCTGCAGAAGGGCCCCATCGTCTTGCGGTACGCCACTGCTACTAAGTTGTGCGTCTCTGGCCAACTACGGGTTAATAAGTTATTGCCGAATATGAAAAGACCACCAGAGAATCCGCGCCGAGACATTTAGCCGTGGTCAGCTCTTATGGTCTGGCTCCGGCATCTCGACAAGGAGGCCTCAGATCGCGCCACGCTCATCTGTGCTGATTAATAGCCCGCCGGAGCGCAGAGAGAGACGCCTCTTGACTCCTGAGATGGCCTCCCAGTAATGCCCTTTAAGTGGCAATGGAAATACTCCCATTAAGTGACAGCTGCAGGCGCGCGGAGGCTTGACTTCCGAGGAGAGACGACACGTCCCGTCGACACCACGAGCGGCCATAAATAAAAGCGAGTGGTTTCCAAACGCCGCCGACGAGCCTCGGCCCGCCGAGGAATGGATGTCACGTTTTCATCATCAGGGACAGCATCTTGTTCCAGAGACGCGGGGAGAGTGACAGCTTCATGGCGCTCAATAACAGTAGAGCGTAAACTCCAAATCACTGGCACCGCGTCTTGGGCCACCTCGGATTCCGTGCAGGCTGTAAATCGCCGAGATGGATCGCGCTTAAAGTACCCTCCTAAGGGAGAAAATGAGGCCAGCCGCCATGTTATGTCACAACTTTTTATGCAACCTGAAGTCTTAGGGTGCTGAACATTCCATCAAATGGTCTGAGAGCTCTACACACGCTAAGATGCTGCAACTACTGCGCTCATATTACAATTAATAAGGCCGCTGGTGAGTGCTGCAGATTTAGAGTTACTCTTATAAACTTACTCAGTGGTGTAAAAGAGCACTACACGTTCCACGTTGGTCACTCCACGGTGCTGCTGCTGTTACGCCAGGTGTGTTACTTGTGAGGTGGAGCCTAGTCGGGGTAGGGAAGTCCTCAGACCAACATTCTTCAATCAAGATACCCAATTTCCTTGGGATGCATTTGTAGTTACAGTTAGAACAAGTGAGATATCAGACCTTCCTCAAACACATGTAGTTTGATTCATCCCTTAGACTTGGACTCAGTCCATTCCACATCCACAGCCCTGCTGTCTCGGGGCCTTGCTTCCTTGCTCCACACACTTGAAGGCTGCTGGCCCCCAAGTATGTCTTCTGTACTTCACACAGTGCAGTAAGAGCTGGATCCTGTTTCTTGTCCTCACTAAGCCTTAGCTAGGTTGCAAAGAACTTTAAACTTGATACCTGCACATGATGATTTTTGTCCGGTTCACTGGCCTGTGTGCGACCAGAAAGTGCAATTAGTATAAAGTGCGCACATTTGGAGATTCGCCAGGTACTGCTCTAGGTCCATCCCAAAGGACTTTACTTTTATTTTTATTTATTGCGTTTTTATATAGCGCAGACTCGGTCCAAAGGCCTTTAGAGCACTTTACAAGAGAGCAGGAGGTGAGCTCTGGTTAAGAAACATCAAAAAAATAACCTATTAGCACCAGGAAAGCAAAGAACAGGCGGTTCATACCAACCGTCATAGCATATCAGGAGTAATTAACTGCGAGCGCAGGGAGAACAAATATTTCACAATAGTAAAGACAAGTCAAGTCAACACTTGAGATGAGAGTAAAGATCCCCTCTTTAGCCAAAGTGTCTCTTGAGAGGACTTTGAGTTCCTTTTTGAATGTGAACAGAGCGCTGCACAAAGCGCTGGTGGGAGGCAGTTCCAAAGCCTTGTTGCATCACCAGAGAAAGCCTGTCTCATGCAGCATTCCTCCCTAAAGGTTGGAAGTTCGAGCGGGAGGGACTCAGCCTTTCTTGATCTTAGTGGAGCTCCAGAGACTTTCGGTTTTCCTCCCAGACAGGAGGGAGTGGAGTTGTGGCGGACTTTATGAGTGATGCATGGAGTCGTCAATCGGGCTCTTGCTTCCATGGGGAGCCATTGCAGGGAGTGGAGAATAGTAGGGATGTGGTTACATTTCCTGTGGCCTGTCACAAAGTGGGCAGCGGCATGGAGCGCCGCTCTCAGAGGAGCTAGATGCACTTTAGGGAGTCCAGAGAATTTACCATGATCTAGTCTGGAAAGAACGAGCGCTTGGACCACTGGTTTCAACACCTGCTCAAGAATAACCTGCCTGAGGCTCCATAGCAGTCCTAGCTGGTTATGTGCTCTTTAGGCCATGGATTTGCCTTTAGAGGTCTAGATGGTTGTCAAGGATAAAGCCCAATGATTTGGCAATCTCCACAATGGCTGGATTGCAGTTCAGGGGAGAAGGATTCCAGCCCCTCTTGGATAGGGGGGTTGAGTATTTTTGGGTGAAATTAGTAGTTATTCGTTTTTGGTTGGATTGAGTTTTAAGTGGTGGTTGGACATCCATTTTTGAACCTTATTGAGGGTGGTGGAGAAAAGACAGAGCGTCTCCAGGGGATGAAATCTTCAGATAGATTTGGGTTTTATCCACATATTGATGATAAAGGAGTACAGATTTTCTCAAATCCGCGCAAAAGGTTTAAGATAGATGTTATACAGGATTTGCGAGACTATGGTAACTCTCTCTATCTAGGAGCCCCAAAGGTCACTACAAGGAAACTTCAGATAGCACAAAACTGTGCTGCACGATTGTTGCTCAATATTCCCAGAAACCAACTGGCCTGACGAGAATTAAGTTTAAATCTCTCTGCATTGCCCACAAGGCACTATGGGGCAATGGATCTCTGATTTCCCACTCCCTGATCTCTTTCTATCTTCCTCGTAGACCCCCGCACTCTGACAAATGCATACCTGGCCAAAGTACCTCGAGTTAGAAGGAAAAGATATGGAGGGCGCTAGTAGATAATGCGGTTAAACTCTGGAACACCCTCCCCCTGTCACTGCGTTCGGTCAATCAGCTATTCCCCTTCCGAAAAATGCTCAAAACCTTGCTATTCCGGAGTATTCCCTTGCAATAGAATATTCAAGCTATTTAGATACTTCTGTGCTGCACTATCAGTGCTGGGATACCTAAGGGTAGCTATGCGCTCTGCAAGTGCATATTCAGTCATATAGCCCTATGAAACCCCTTGTTTTAGATTGGTTTTGCCAGAGACAGAGCTCCATAATTTCACTATTTGTGAAAGGTTTGACAAATAGGAGTCAAACCGCTTTAGAACTGTTCCATCAACCATCTGTTGCTTCACTGTGTCAATCAGAGCATAGGGCGTGTCTGTATCAAAGGCAGCTGAAACTCTAACAGCACATATAGGGCATCACAAAAAAGTGATGGATGGAATACTTGTATTAATCCTAGCCGCTGGCAATCTCTTGGGCTGCATCCCAATTCATCATTTTTTGCCCACCATGCCACCTCAGTTTGGATCCAGCCATAAGCAAATCAGTCTTGCCTCTGCTCCAATGAGAACAGTCCATCCCGAACTGCCAGGCCACGTCCTCCCTGAAACGGAACACAAGCAGCCCAGGGTTTTTTGGATTAGTTGCATGGTGCCTATGATGAAGCTAGGGGTACCCAGATATAGGCTGTCTGCATAGTTAAGCTTGGAGATTAAAAGTTGGAGGATAGTTTATAGCTTTTGTTGATATCCAAGGAATGGGAAGGTGTCTTTATGCCATTGTTGACATGTGGTATCAAGGATAGTTCCGAACCCACATTTACCTCTAGGTTTCTGACCTCTGTTGATTTCGTTGGAGAGGCCTCAAGTTCAATGGGCCATATGGAGATGGGCTGTATTTTTGCCATTGTCCAAAAGTCATGATCTCTGCAGTGTTGAGCTTTAGACGGTTACTCCTCACCCAAAGACAGTCATCAAGTTTTGATTTGTAGACGTCTTCTGGGTCATTCAGTTTAGAAAGATTTGTTTATCATCTGTTCAGTTGTCACAAGTGAGGGTGGATGACCTAATCAGGTCCTCTAATGGGGTTAAGTAGATTTTGAATAGTAAAGGAGAGAAGATGGACCTCTGAGGGACTCCATGGAGTTTGGTGTGAGGGGCAGATGTGGAAGGTGGTAGATATACCATGCTTTGTCCGTCTCTGAGTTAATTAGCAATTCATTTCAGAGAGTCTTCGAACATTATGAGATGATGGAGTCTTTTGTAGTAATATGTCACATGCTTCTGATAGGTCCAGAACTAATAGGCTTTTACTCTGTTCATGTTCACTATGACGTTTAGGTCATCCCAAATGGATATGATGGCTGACTCTATGCCTCTGCCTTGCCTAAATCTGTAATGTTGATCTGATATCAAGTCATTTTCCTGCATAAATGTATAAAGTTTAGTAAAAATTACTCTTTGAAATATTTTATTTAGGAACGCACCATTAGTTATTGGTCTGTAGTTTGCTGGATCAGATGGATAAAATATTTTCTTTTTGAGGAGTGGCCTAATGTAGGATGCAGGTGAGAAGGATCCTCCAATTATGATTAAGCTCATATCTACATCTCCTGCACAGCTGGTGCACAGCATATCTGTAAAGGTTCTTTGGGGGGTGCTGGTTCTGAAGGGGATCCTGATGGTCTACTTGTGATGAAAGGAATTGTTTTTTACTGGGATGGTACTGAAAGTATTAAGTGGATGAAGATTGCTTTTGTCTTTTTCTATGGTGGTTGAGTCATGTGTCGGGGTTTTACCTGTGTTCTCCTTAAGGTCATTTTGTATCTTTTTAATTTTAAAGATTACTTTCATGAAGATATTATCACAGAATGCTTGGTGTTGTGGTGTTTTTATGTTTTGGCACTCTGAATTGCAGAATTGTGTTAGAATACTGTGGTGTTCGTTAGAAAGGCAGTGGGCGGCAGTTACACATGTGGAATATTGTGTTCTTTTTGTGATTCTTATGGCTCTTCTGCTAACGCTGCTATTGTGGCATACAATGATTTTGTTTCTTGTCATCACTTGATTTTTCACCACAAGAGAGTCAAGAGGTTCACGCTCAAGTATATCATCCTGATATCAAAATACTTTCACAGAAGATATGTGAGTATATGTTACTAATGTCCTATTAGCCCATAGTCAGTAAGGGAAAAATCATACCGGTTCATCATACAGATAACTGAGAGGACGCCTCACCCACAACTTATTGTGGCATGCTTCATCATAGGCAACCTCTCCAGCGGACTCAAGCAAGTGGATGAGACTTGGAAGTTCTCAGATATCTGATTCAGGACAATATCATTGGTCCTGTTTCGAACTGTGAAAAAATAAAGACTAAAAATACCCCGGGGGTATGGATAATTTCCTTCTCTCTTAAACAGTGCATGTTTTGCATGATTGGGATAGCTAGGGAGTTCTCCTTTACCCCGATGAAGACATTTTGACCTTTATAGGCAGACAAGATAGGTCGAAACATGTTGGTAGTTTTTTACCTCTAGAATGGCCAGATGAATCAATTGTGGGCTTTCCCTTGGGGGGAGGGAGGGCAGGGGGGGAATATGTTGTCCAGAGATTTCTCCTGCAGAGTGAGTTGGGACAAGAAACAATTTATTGAAGGTTGAAAGTCTCAAGGTTGGTTATGATAACTGTGTTCATAGTTACATTCTTCTTGTCAAATCATATGTTGATGTCTCCTTTCATGTATTGGTTGGGGAGGTTGAGATGAGTTTTAGTCACTGTATCTAGTAAGAAGTCTTTAAAGTTTGCATTGCTGGGTGGTGGTCTATACAGGAAGGAACAAGTGAGAGTTGGAGTGGTGTGACATCTGTAGAGAAAAGCACAACAAAGAAACATGTATATAATTATTTCAACATAAAAAGTGTAGTGGCTGAAATGAGGAAAATACACCTAAGAGAATGGACTTATATATGGAACAAAAAAGGGGCCGGGGTACCAAACCCATGAAAACACAATCCTTGAAGGAAATATTAGTCAGGTGACAATTTGCTCAAGTATTGAAGTAATACCGATTTGAAATGTAGGAAGAGACAACAGGCCCACAGCGGGAAGAGTTTTTAAGAACAGCAGAGTTATCCACAATGCCAGAGGCAACAGATAGGCAAAGAATATGAACAGAGGACTGTTTGGCATGGCCTGTTTTTGCTACCGAAGAAAAGAATGAAGTAGGAGTCATGGTGATTAACCAGTCACTTCACATTTTTACACAGGTACGGATAAATCAGAAACCCCTTGTTAGAAATGGGGGTCTCTAGTTGGCAGTGGTAGGTACCTTTGTCCAAATAGGAACCCTTGCTTCTAGTCAGGGTAAGGGGGATACACACGTTAGATAACCCCTGCTCACCCCCTTGGTAGCTTGGCACGAGCAGACAGGCTTATCCCAAAGGCAATGTGTAAAGTATTTGCACTCAAAACACACAGTATTACAATGATAACACCACAAATGGACACCACACCAGTTTAGAAAAATAAAGTATCTTTATCTAAACTCAACAAGAACAAAACGACAAAAATCCAACATACATAGTTAAAAATATGACTTTTAAAAGGGTTTCAAGAACTTGTACCATAGAAAACTATGGATGCGTGACTTTTACACAAAGTACCTGTAGTTGCGTCAAAATTCACAAGGCCAAACAGCCTCAGAGCCGGGAACAAAGAGATGCGCCAACTCCTGAGGCCTTGGGAAGGCGATGCGACAATCCCGCTGCACACAGAGGAAGGGTTGCGACGATTCCGGTCTGTATGGGGAGTGATACGTCGATTCTTCATGACGGTTCCGGTCCGCAGGTGATGCATCAGGAAAACTTGCAGCACAGGTGCAATGCGTGGAAATCCGGGATGTGTCAGTGATTGATGTGGTGGCGTCGAACGGCGCTGCATCGGTTTTCTTCAGCCGCGATCCCTCGATGCGTCGATTCTTGCAGCGGCGACAGGCGCTGGGTCGGTTTTCGCAGCGGCACGGTGATGCGTGGAAATTCTTCTTGCGCAGTGGGAATGCATCGAAAAAACAGCTGCAAGAAGAGCGATGCGTTGATTTTTGCAGTTCTTCAAATTTCTTCTTTCTTCCAGCTCCCAAACAGCACCAACAACCTCCAGAGGTCCAAAACTGGCACAGGCACCTCTTGGCAGGTCAGAACCCACAGCAACAGAGTTCAGGGAAGCTGGGGGTGAAGTCTTTGTGTCCCTGAGACTTCAGAACAGGGGGTCAGCACACACAGGCCCTTGGTGATCTCCTTCAAGCAGGGGACACAGCACACAGCAAAGTCCTTCTCCTTTCCTTGGCAGAAACAGCAACTGCATGACAGCCCCACACAGCACACAGCAAAGATGCAGTACTTCTCCTCAGTCTCTCCAGCTCTTCTCCTTGGCAAAGGGTCCTATTGAATTCCAGGGAGGATGTAAAGTTCTGGGGTCTGGACCCCAGTATTTATACAGCAAAATCCTTTGTTCTCTGGTGGCAGAGAAGCCCTGTGCCCAGTCAAAACCAGTTCTGTCCTCTCTGGTGCAGCTTCCTTGCAGGAGGTGGAGACAGCATTGTGGAAGGTAGACCTGGCACATTCAGGTGAAAGGAAATCTCCTCCCCTACTCTAAATGCAGCCCAGGTCTATTCAGCCCAGCCCTGATTCATCCAGACTCTCTGGAGCCACTGCACATACCCAGCCCCTGTCACTCCCAAGCCAGACAGTCAATACACATCCTAGCAGAGGCACACTGGATGGCTAAGCAAGAAAATACCTACTTTCCAAAAGTGATATTTTCAAATACAGAATATAAAAATCACCCTTACTAAAAGATGCATTTTAACATTCTGAGTTCAGGCATACTAAACTTTATTTTCCAATCTTGTTCCCAGGAGTAGTTATGCTTATAAGATGTTATAAGCAAACTCCTCATTCGATCCTATGGGAACAGATAGCCTTGCAATAGTGAAAAACGAAATTGGC
Organism: Calotriton arnoldi; assembly: GCA_963921515.1. Taxonomy (NCBI): domain Eukaryota; kingdom Metazoa; phylum Chordata; class Amphibia; order Caudata; family Salamandridae; genus Calotriton; species Calotriton arnoldi. The sequence continues at coordinate 343,232 of CAWUFW010005411.1, forward strand.
AGTATTTCACTATCAGGACATGCCACACACACCAGGGTATGTCCTACCTTTCACATACACTGCACTCTGCCCACAGGTGTACCTTGGGCCTACCTTAGGGGTGACTAACATGTAAGAAAAGGGAAGGTTAGGGCCTGGTCGACATGGCAGTTAACACACTGCGCACAGGCACTGCAGTTACAGGCCTGAGACATCTTTTTAGGGCTACTCATGTGGGTGGCACAATCAGTGCTGCAGGTCCACTAGTAGCATTTGATTTACCAGCCCTGGCACACTTAGTGCACTTTACTAGGGTCCTACTAGTAAATCAAATATGCCAATCAGGGAGAACCAATCATAATAACAATTGACACAGGGAACACTTGCACTTTGACGCTGATCAGCAGTGGCCAAGTGCCCAAAGCATCTAGGCCAGCAAAAACGAAATCCAGCCCAGCGTAAAAAAATACAGGAGGTAGAGGCAGAAAGTCAGGGGAAACCACGCCAAGGATGCCAGGTCTAACACGTGTCCCCTCCAGCTGAAAAGTGGGGAGAACTACCCACCCTCTTGGGAATTCTAATCACTAAGGCGGAAGAACCTGGACAGACCATCAGCATTGGCGTGTTCTGTACTAGGGCAGTGTTCCTCCGTAAAGTCCATTCCCTGTAGGGAGATGGACCACCTCAACAGTTTTGGATTCTCACCCCTCATCTGCATTGTTAGAAATGGGGCTCTCTAGTTGGCAGAGGTAGGTACATTTGTCCAAATAGGGATCCTTGCTTCTAGGCAGGGTAAGGGGGATACACTTCTAAAATAACCCCTGCTCACTCCCTTGGTAGCTATTTTAGCCTCATAAGTAAGGAGTCGCTCTCAAACTTCTTTAAGAACTATGAACCCACTAAGTCCCTTGATGCCAACTTGGCAGCCATCGAGTTATCGCAGCTACTGATAGCAGCAATGGACACGCTTGCTCCTGTTAGTAGCCACTACTCAGCTAGAAAAAAAACCTCCGCTCCCTGGTTTACGGAAAGACTCAGAAAGCTAAGACAGGGATGCCGTAAACAGGAGAGGCTGTGGCACTCTAATTTAGAGCCTCTGGGTAGGAAACTCCACAAACAATGTCTAAAAGAGAACAAAGCAGCCATTATGGAGGAAAAGGGGCTATACTATTCAAAGATCACTGGATCTATGAAATCTTCTAGGGATCTTTTTAAAGTTATCAATTCTCTTATCTCTCCCCATGTCACAGACCCCTCAGAATTCTCCCAGGAGTTCTGTGACAAAATATCTGATTTCTTCCAAACTAAAATCTTAGACAGCTACTCCTCGTTGGAAGCTTCTAACTCCAAGGTGGGGCTACCTGCTCATTCTACCCCCCCTGTAAGTGAGGGCCTGCTCTTAGAGAGCACTCCCAGGCTTCTCACCTTTCCCAGTATGCTGCCAGAGGCAACAGACCCCCTTCTGGAACAAGTGAAATCGGGCTCACCGTTGGATCCCTGCCCCCTCAAGGTGCTAAAAATAGCTCATGAGGTTTTTATCCCTCACCTTACGGCTGTCCTCAATGTTGCTATCTCAGAGGGACAGTATCCCACCTTGTGGAAGACGGCAGTGGTGAAGCCACTTTTGAAGAAGCCCTCTCTGGATCCCAGAGAATTGAAGAAATACCGGCCGATCTCTTTACTTCCGATTCCAGCGAAGATTCTTGAAACCTACCTAAACCTCCATCTTAGTTCTTACCTAAAGGATCACCGTTTACTCGATGGCTCACAACATGGATTTAGAAGCCACCATAGTACGGAAACAGCATTAACCACTGTTTTTAACAACATCCATACTCAAGTGGATTCTGGGCATACCACCGTGCTTGTTCTACTTGACCTTACCGCTGCCTTTGATACCCATTCTCCTCTGAGGCTGGTTGAACGCCTCAAGGAGATAGGCATGGGGGGCTCGGCTCTGGGGCTTCTTACCTCTTTTCTCAATGAAAGGGCACAAATTGTGAAATTCGGCCAATTCTACTCGGCCTCTAAATCCTTGTCATGTGGTGTTCCTCAGGGCTCCTCCCTGAGTCCAACACTTTTTAACATCTATGTCGCCCCTCTGGCTAAGGTTGTGAGATCCTTTGAGTTAGAGGTGCTGTCCTATGCGGACGACACCCAAATAATGGTATCTATTGCTCATAGCATTAGGGATTCTGCCCTTAATTTCAGGAATTGTATGCAGGCAGTCTCCTCTTGGATGGTGGAAAATTTTATGAAACTGAACAGTGAGAAGACTGAGGTCCTGATTTTTGGCAGTAAATTGGAGATCTGGTCCGGTGACTGGTGGCCGGACTCTCTTGGCGTCTGCCCCTGTCCGGTAGCACATGGGAAAAATCTAGGGGTCATTGTTGACAACTCACTTTCCCTTAATCTCCAGGTCAGCAGGACAGTTTCCACTTGTTTCGGGATCATGAGGATCCTTAGAAAAATTGCCCATTTCCTTTCCTTTGAAGCACGCAAGCAGGCTGTTATTGCCTTGGTACATCGCCTGGAGTAGGCTGGACTACTGTAATGCCCTTTATCTGGGCATTGATAAGGGTCTGGTGCGACGTTTGTAGCTGGTACTGAATGCGGCGGCCAGGCTGGTGATGAATCTACCTAAATTCCATTCAGTCACATCCTCCATCAGGTCATTGCATTGGCTGCCCGTGGACCGTAGGATCCTTTTCAAAACTCTGTGCCTGACCCATGATGCTTATTTTGGCTTAGGCCCAGATGGGATCAAGGCGATGTTCCAGCGGTATGTTCCCAGCAGACTACTCCGGTCTTCAGATAAAAACTTGTTAACTTTACCGAGATTTAAGAAGGCAAGGTGGGGAGGTAGAGCTTTTTCCACGGCTGTGGCTAAGCTGTGGAACTCCCTCCCAGAAGAGCTCTCTAGTCAGTTGTCCCATTCTCTCTTCCGTAAAACCTTAAAGACCTGGCTCTTCTCACAGACGTCAGGATGAGCGTGTTTTTGTTTTGGTCTGTTCCTCGCGGTCTGCTAATAGCGCCTTGACGCCCTTGGGCTAAGTCCGCGCTTTACAAGTCCAATACTTACTTACTTACTTACATTGGCACGAGCAGACAGGCTTATCTCAGAGGCAGTGTGTAAAGCATTTGTGAACACATACAGTAATACAGTGAAAACACTACAAATGGACACCACAGCAGTTTAGAAAAATAAATAATCTTTATCTAAACCAAAACAAGACCAAACGACAAAAATCCACAATATAGTAATAAAAATATGACTTTCAAATGGTAAAAATATTTCAGTTTAAAGCAAATTGTAGATGCAACACTTTTCACACAAAGTACCTTGGATGCGTTACGCAAACAAACAAAATGGGCTGCAGGGAAGTTGATGCGTCGGTTCCTTACACTCAGGGAAGGTGATGCTTCGATTCCTTGCTCCGGGGGAGGTGATGCGTTGGTTCCTTACTGCTGCGTGGGGAGGTGATGCGTCGGTTTCTTACTGCATCCCACAACAATGCGACAGACTTGGCACCTCGATGCGATGCGACTATCCGGGACGATGCGTTAATTCTTGCAGCCGCACAGCAAGGCTTGCGTCGGAATCGGTGCGGTGATCTCGGACTTCGGAGATTGTTGCACTCATGCGGCGTGTGCCAATTTCTCGAGCCGCGGGAGGTGCTGCGACAGTTTCTTCAGCGATGCTTCGGAAACAGGTATGGATGTGTCACGCTTCTTGGTGTTGCGTTGATTTTCCAGCTCCCAGCGGAAAACAGTCTCTAGAGGTCCAAAATAACAACAGGCACCACTTTGCTGGTCAAAACTCCCAGCAGGGAAGTACAGGGGAGCTGGTGGTGAAGTCTTTGTGTCCTTGACACTTCAGAACAGGAGGCAAGCTCAGTTTCAAGCCCTTGGAGATCTTCCTCAAGCAGGGGACACAGCAAACAGATAAGTCCTTTTTCTCCTTTCCTTGGCAGCAAGTAGCCACTGCAGGCCAACCCCAGACAGCAAACAGCACAGGGGCAGTATTCCTCCTCAACTTATCTGGCTCTTCTCCTTGGCAAAGGTTCCTCTTGATTCCCAGAAGTGATCAAAAGTTCTGGGGTCTGGGCCCCAAAGTTTATACTACAAAATCCTTTCTTCTCTGGTGGCAGAGAAGCCCTGTGTCTGGTCAAAACCAGTTCTGTCCTCTCTGGTGCGGCTTCCTGGCAGGGGTTGGAGACAGCATTGTGGAAGGCAGACCAGGCCCATTCAGGTGAAAGGAAACCTCCTCCCCTACTCTAAATGCAGTCCAGGTCTATTCAGCCCAGCCCTGACTCATCAGGCTCTCTGGAGCCACTGCTCCTCCCCAGCCACTGTCATCCAAAAGCCAGACATGCAATACACAAACCTAGCAGAGGCCCACTGGATGGCTAAGCAAGAAAATACCTACTTTCTAACAGTGGTATTTTCAAACACAGAATGTAAAAATCACCCTCACTAAAAGATGCATTTTAACATTGTAAGTTCAGGCATATCAAACTTTATTTTCCTACTTTGTTCCGAGGGGTAGTTATGTTTATAAGATGTTATAAGCAAACTCCCCATTCTATCCTATGGGAACAGGTAGCCTTGCAGTAGTGAACAAGCATTTGCAATGCATCGGTCTCGCTTTTGGGACCTCATAAGTATTTAGCCATGCACACTCTCTGGCAATGGGAGAAACTATTAGATTTAACAGGGGGTGAAGGTTCGAACGTGACAGTAAGCATTAGCAAAAGCATGCAATAAAGTTACATTTAAAAGGAGACAGCTGCTAGGGACAAGCTTCAAATAGCACAAAACTTACAGTGTATCTCATCTTTGCCCTGAAGCGCATTGACCAAAATTCTCTACAGTAATATCTCATCACTGACGGATGACAAAACAAAGGATTGATTTCAAGACCCAATCACAGAGCTGTACACTGACCTGCATGTACCTTCATGTTCAAGGCTCATACCAATGGAAAGAAATCCCTATCGCCTTCGCACAGAAGAGAGTTTTTTTTATAATTGAGGAAGTGGCTGAAGCTATACCTTTTCAGACTGCAACATAGCGGACAATCCTGTGCCCAGCGACAGACTACTGCTATTGACAGCATTTGACTCACGGTTAGACAGTCCCCGCTCCATCCCGCATCACTTGAAAGGCCTTGGAGCTATCTCTAGATGTGGTAATGTAAAAACAATCCGGAAATGTGCAAAAACAATAAGTATAATGCAAAACTAGATGAATGTGGACAGCCTATCGTCAGTTAAGATGCTTAAGACAGCCGAAATAGAACATCAACACATAGGGTACAACATATTTCATGGTAATGCAAACAAAAGTTAAACTGCAGAACGTAATAGTTTAAACGTGTTCTTTTAAATTAAAGTTAATTATATGCACATCCTTAGGTTGCCACTCTACTCTACCCACACACAATTGCCAAAACTTCGGCATTCTCTCCCCACCCACATAAATAACTGCTGAAATTGTCAATAAGTACCTGCAGAGCAGGACGCACAGAAAACGGAACGAGGGAGAGAACATAAGCCAGGGACACCAAAACATGGTCTTTGCCTGAAATACTTGTACGTACAGATCATGGGTAAACCGGGAAGTACCGGCACATTAGAGCACAGGCACCCTGTGTACTCACCTTATTTGGGACCTGCTTGAACATTTCTTTTCTGAGTGCGATTTTAAAGCTGTAAGTTCAGTTTCCGACCTATAACAGAGTCAAATGTATGGCCTTAATTGCTAAATAACATCTTCCCGTTGACCAGTAGAAAAAGAATGTTGTTCAGCTGGCCACCATCATCTGCCCGACTGCACATGCCCAAAAGCTGAAAGAGTACTCTCAAGGACATGCTCAGACAGCACTGTGAGAGACACAGATCGGTGCGGTGCCGCCACACTAGATAATGTGTGCTTTTTCCGGTTGTTTTCAGTTCGCAGAGACCCGGCGCTCAGCAATTAATGATTTATTGTTAAGGCATTTTCATCGTTGCTAAATAGGAGATGCTGTAGTAACGGTGTATTCTCTAGAAGTTCTTATGTCAGTGACAGGGTGCCGTGGACAGGGAAAAGAGACTACAGCATACAGACATCAAAACAAAAACGTCTGTATTGCGCGTGTGTTGTGCACATTGCCATGTTTTGGTCAGGCAAAATGTCGCGCGACACCAAAAAAGAGTGCGATCACCCAGCCAATCCCACAACAAACAAGCATTTCTTAATACAATAGGACTCGTATTTACGCGAGACCTATTGCATTGAAAACAGGAGGGTGGGGGTCCAGGAAGGCACGAACGGGAGTGGGGGGATGAGGGGGGGGCGAAAAGTCATGGACTGCAGAGGGGCCGGGGGGGGGGGGCGGGACACAGGGCCAAAAATAGTTTGGGAGTAAAGGGGCCAATAGCCAGGGAAGGATATAAATGACAACATGGCCGTGAGGAGGAGGGACTAACAAGCCGAAAACGAATCAAAATGCAGCATTTATGATTGAAGCCAATCAAAAATATGGCCGGAAAGTGGGCGGAGCTTTCCCCCACTATAGTGTATACTGCATGTCTCGCAAAGCGAGCAGCGCATGCGCTGCAACGCTAGGCGAGACCTAAAAAACGAAATTGGCAGTAATTCACTATCAGGACATGCCACACACACCAGGGCATTTCCTACCTTTCACATACAATGCACCCTGCCCACAGGGGTACCTTGGGCCTACTTTAGGGGTGACTAACATGTAAGAAAAGGGAAGGTTAGGGCCAGGCAAGTGGGTGCACTTGCCATGTCAACATGGCAGTACTAGACTGCACACAGGCTCTGCAATGGCAGGCCGGAGTTACATTTACAGGCTGCTTATGTGGGTGGCACAATCAGTGCTGTAGCCCACTAGCAGCATTTGATTTACAGGCCCTGGGTACACACAGTGCACTGTACTAGCGAATGACTAGTAAATCAAATCAGCCAATCATGGAAACACCAATCCATAACAACAATTTACAAAGGGAGCACTTGCACTTTGGCACTGAACAGCAGTGGCAAAGTGCCCAAAGCATCTAGACCAGCAAAACGGAGTCCAACACACAGCAAAAACAAAGGAGGCAAAGGCAAAAAATACAGAGGAAACCCACGCCAATGATGCCAGGTCTAACATTTGTCCCCTCCAGCTGAAATGTGGGGAGAACTACCCACCCTCTTGGGAGTTCTCTTCACTAAGGCAGAAAAATCTAGACAGACCATCAGCATTGGAGTGTTCTGTACCAGGGCGGAGTTCCACCGTGAAATCCTTCCCCTGTAGGGAAATGGACCACCTCAACAGCTTTGGATTCTCACCCCTCATTTACATCAACCATCTGAGGGGGCTGTGGTCAGTCTGAACCCAGAAGTGAGTCCCAAACAAGTAGGGCTACAGCTGCTTCAGCGCCCAGACCACAGCAAATGCCTCACGCTCAATCACACTCCACCTCTGTTCCCGTGGAAGTAACCTCCTACTAATGAAGGGTACAGGTTGGTCTAGGCCCTCCTCATTTAGCTGTAAGAGCACAGTCCCCACACCATGCTCTGAAGCATCTGTCTGCACGATGAATTCCCTTGAGAAGTTGGGCGCCTGAAGCACGGGCGCCGTGCACATGGCAGATTTCAGGGCATCAAAAGCTTTCGGGCAGGCGTCAGTTAAGTTCACCTTCCTGGGCTGCTTCCTGGAAGTCAGCTCTGTCAAGGGGGCAACAATGGTGCCATACCCCTTGACAAATCTCCTGTAACAAACGGTGAGTCCTAAGAAAGCTCTCACCTCTGTCTGGGTCTTGGGGGGTTGCCAAGCCAGAATGGTATCAATCTTGGGCTGTAGAGGTGCCACCTGGCCGCTCCCCACCTGGTGTCCCAAGTACACCACAGAACCCTGCCCGATCTGGCACTTACTTGCCTTGATCGTGAGGCCTGCCCTCTGCAGAGCCTTCAGCACTTCCTAGAGGCGGTGCAGATGTTCCTCCCAAGTGGCACTGAACACTGCAATGGCATAGCGGCACTGAAATCCTCCAGCCCAGCCAACACCTGGTTGACCAACCTCTGAAAGGTGGCAGGGGAATTCCTCAACCCAAAGGGCATCACCCGGAATTGGTAGTGCCCTTCTGGCGTTGAGAATGCTGACCTCTCCTTTGCCCCATCAGTTAAGGCAATCTGCCAGTACCCAGACGTTAAGTCAAACGTACTGAGGTACCGGGCAGCTCCCAACCGATCTATGAGTTCTGGGGATGGGATGCGCATCAGTCCTGGTGACCGAATTGAGCCCTCGGTAGTACACACAGAACCGGATTTCTAGCGTGACACCGGGTGCAGCAGCCTTTGGGACCAAGACCACTGGGCTGACCCAAGGGCTGTTTGAGGGCTCAATCACCCCTAGTGCAAACATTTTGGAGACCTCCTCCTTGATGCAAGCCTTGACCCTGTCAGTCACTCTGTATATTTTATCCTTCACAGGAGGACTGTTCCCAGTGTCAACATCATGGACACACCACTGAGTGGCACCAGGGGTCAGGGAGAACAGATCAGCTGTCCCAACAGTTGACGGCAGTCCCACTGCTGTTCAGGAGTCAGGGCAGGGGAGAGTGTTACATCGTTCACTGACCCATCATGTTCCTTCACAGACAGGAGGTCAGGAAGAGGCTCAATCTCCTCCTCCATTCCAGTATCTGTTGCTAGGAGCATGCCCACTTTGGACCTCTCCAAGTGGGGCTTCAGGCGGTTCACATGCAGGACCCGCAAAGGGTTCCTTGGAGACTGCAAGTCCACCAAGTAGGTAACTTTACTCTTGCGCTCCACCACCTCAAATGGTCCGGTCCACTTATCCTGGAGCACACAAGGCTCCACGGGGGCCATTACCCACACTTTCTGTCGAGGCTGAAACTTGATCAGAGTGGCATTCTGATCATACCATCTCCTCCTGGCTGGTTTCCAGATTCGCCTGAGCGAGTTGTCTGAAGCGCTTAGTCTGGTTCCTGAAGGCCAGCTTGTAGCTATATACATCCTGGGGAGGTTTACTGGGAGCTTTCTCCCAGCCTTCTTTGACCAGACTTAGAGGTCCTCTCACAGGATGCCCATACAGGAGCTCAAAGGGACTGAACCCTATGGACTTCTGTGATACCTCTCTGTAAGCAAACAAAAGGCATGGTAAGAGGACATGGGTTCACCAAGACCCATAATCATGCCCTTCAGGGTCCGGTTGAATCTCTCAACCAGCCCATTACATTGGGGGGTGGTAAGGAGTGGTGAACTCGTAGGTAACACCACATTCCTGCCACAGGGACTTCATATACTTAGATATGAAGTTGGTTCCACGGTCGGACACCACCTCTCTGGGGAAACCCACACGGAAGAAAATCCCCATCAACCCATGACCCACCACGGGGGCTGTCACAGTCCGGAGAGGGATGGCTTCCGGGTACCGGGTGGCATGGTCCACCAAGATAAGGATACCTGTTGCCCATGGCTGTCTTGGTATCCATAGGCCCCACAATGTCAATACCCACCCTCTCAAAGGGGGTGCTGACCACAGGGAAAGGTTGGAGAGGAGCCTTACACTTCCTCCCACTCTTTCCACTTGCATTGCAAGTCTGGCAAGACCTACTATGAGTATCAGAACTCTTACGCATTTGGGGCCAGTAAAAGTGGGTGACAAGCCTTTCAAAGGTCTTGTCTTGCCCCAAATGTCCTGCCAAAGGCACATCATGAGCCAGACCCTATAGGAAGGCTCGGAAAGGTGCTGGGGTACCACCAGCACACGGGCTGACCCAGGCTCAGCAACCTTAGGCAAGCTATAAAGGAAACCATTCTCCTAGTAAATCCAATGTGATCCAGACTGATCACCTGCTGCCTGGTTTGCAGCAGGCAGCAGGACAAGGGCACTTCTGCTGCTCCTGGCAGAATTCCTCCCTGGTGGGGCCTTCTTCCTGCTGCCAATGGGTCAGCTCAGGCAGGTCCCCCAGTTCAGCCACTTGTTCCCCTAGAGGCTCCAGGGCCCCCCCTCAAGGTTTGCCTCTTCCTGGGCCGTGGGAACTTCAGGGGCCGGTTTCCCGTGCCCCCTGCCTCTTCTCTTTTTGGCAGGCATCTGGGCCACTCTTTCAGGCTCCAGGTCCTCTTGAATGCCCTTACCGGCTGCTATAGACTGAGTGGTCACACACACCCACTCAGGCAGACCCAACATCTCTAAATGAGACCTCTGCTCCACCTTCGCCCAAGGGGAGCTCTCCAAATCATTGCCTAGCAGAGAGTCAACAGGCATGGCAGGCCTCACAGCTACTTTCAAGGTACCTGAGACCCCCCCACTCAAAGAGAACCTGTGCCACTTTGCAGAGGCACTCTGAGTTGTCAGCGGCAACTACTGGGTAGAATGTGTTGGGGACCACCTGCTCCTCAGACACCAGCCGACAACTGACAGCTGTCACACTGGTTCCGGTGTCTCTCAGAGCCTCCACACTATGGCCATTGATGGTCACTGTTAGAAATGGGGGTCTCTAGTTGGCAGAGGTAGGTACCTTTGACCAAGTAGGGGCCCTTGCTTCTAGTCAGGGTAGGGGGGCTACACTTCTAAAATAACCCCTGCTCACGCCCTTGGTAGCTTGGCACGAGCAGGCAGGCTTATCTCAGAGGCAGTGTGTAAACATTTGTGAACACATACAGTAATACAGTGAAAACACTACAAATGGACACCACACCAGTTTAGAAAAATAAGTAATCTTTATCTAGACTTAACACAAGACCAAACGACAAAAATCCACAATACAGTACTCAAAAATATGACTTTCAGATGGTAGAAATAGCTTAGTTCAATGTAGATGGTAAATGCGACACTTTAATCTCAAAGTACCTTGGATGCGTAACGCAATAAAAACAAAAGGGCCGCAGGGAAGGCGATGCGTCAGTTCCTTGCTTTGGGGGAGGCGGCGCACCTGTTCCTTACTGCAGCGAAGGGGAGGGGATGCGTCTGTTCCTTACCGGAGAGGAGGCGAAGCGTCTGTTTCTTACTGTGATCCGGTGCGATGCGACAAGATGGCGCCTCAATGCGATGAGACGATCCGGTGCGATGCGCAAAATGGCGTCTTTGATGCGATGCGATAACTTAGATGCGATGCGGGCACGCCCGGCGGCCGTGCGGCGAACTCGATGGTTTCTTGAGCCTTGTGACACGCTTCTCCGATGATGCGACGGCGACCTCTGCGGCCGCGGCACGCTTCTCCGGTGATGCGACGGCAACAGCTGCGGCAGCGACATGCTTCTTACTCGTTGCGTCGCGCTTCCAGCTCCCAGTGACACGCAGTCTCCAGAGGGCCCAAAACAACAGCAGGCACCCTCTGCAGGTAGAATTCCCAGCAAGGAAATTTAGGGGGAGCTGGGGGTGAAGTCTTTGTGTCCCTGAGACTTCAGAACAGGAGGCAAGCTCAGCTTCAAGCACTTGGAGATCTTCCTCAAGATGATTAAAGTACACACAAAGTTCCTTTTCTCCTTTCCTTGGCAATAAGTAACCACTGCAGGCCAACCCCAAACAGCAAACAGCACAGGGGCAGTCTCCTCCTTCAGCTTCCTTGGTTTCTCTCCTTGGCAAAGGTTCGTCTTGATTCCCAGAAGTGATCTAAAGTTCTGGGGTCTGGGCCCCAATATTTATACTACTAAATCCGTTGTTCTCTGAAGGCAGAGAGGGTCTGTATCTAGTCAAAACCAGTTCTGTCCTCCCTGGTGCAGCTTCCTGGCAGGAGGTGGAGACAGCATTGTTGAAAGCAGACCTGGCCCAGGTAGCTGAAAGGAAAACTCTTCCTCCTACTCTCTATTCTATGAAGGCTCAGGCAAGTGAAAGGAAATCTCCTCCCCCTACTCTCTATTCTATGTAGGCTCTGGCAACTGAAAGGAAATCTCCTCCCCCTACTCTCTATTCAATGCAGGGCCTATTCAGCCCAGCCCTGACCCATCAGACTGCTGGAGCCAAGGCCCTCTCCAGCCCCCTGTCACTCACAAACCAGACATGGAATACACAAACCTAGCAGAGGCATACTGGATGGTTAGGCAAGAAAATACCTACTTTCTAAAAGTGGTATTTTCAAACACAGAATGTTAAAATCACCTACACTAAAAGATGCACTTTAACATTCTGAGTTCAGGCATACTAAACTTTATTTTCCTATCTTGTTCCTTGGGTCAGTTATGCTTATAAGATGTTATAATCAATCTGCCCATTCTGGCCTATGTGAACAGGTAGCCTTGCAATAGTGAAAAACGAAATTGGCTGTAATTCACTATCAGGACAAGCCACTCACACCAGGGCATGTCCTACCTTTCACATACAATGCACCCTGCCCATAAGGGTACCTTGGGCCTACCTTAGGGGTGACTAACATGTAGTAAAGGGAAGGATTAGGGACTGGCAAGTGGGTGCACTTGCCAAGTCGACATGGCAGTCCCAGACTGCACACAGGCTCTGCAATGGCAGGCCTGAGCCATATTTTACAAGCTGCTTCTGTGGGTGGCACAATCAGTGCTGCAAGCCCACCAGCAGCATTTGATTTACAGGCCCTGGGCACTCATGGTGCACTGTACTAAGGTCTGACAAGTAAATCAAATAAGCCAATTATGGAGTCACTAATCCCTTACAACAATTTACAATAGAGAGCATATGCACTTTACCACTGATCAGCAGTGAAAAAGTGCCCAGAGTCATAAAACCACCAACAACAGGTCAGAAAACAGGCTAGGAGGAAGGCAAAATGTTCAGGGATGACCCTGCAAAAAGGGGCAAGTCCAACAGTCACTCGCTGCCTGTACTTCTTAGGGCCCGATTACGATCTCGCTCGGAAGGGCTATGGACCGCATCCGTCAAGAGTGAGCCCGAGTCGCTGCCCCATTTTCCAAACGGCTCGTACTGCTGTACGAGCGAGCAAGTACGATGCGTATATAGCCTTGCGCTCCGAACGACTCATACCTGTCAGCGATGCCTTCCAGACGACTCTAACATGGCTGACTCGCGCTGGGCAATGGGGCCAATTTCCGAGTGAGTAAGTACGATGAGCGCGTCTGTCAGTTAGATAGACTCGCTCCTGACTAAGCCTGGGCGGTAAAATCCGCTCCGCTCGCGGAGTTTGCGGATTTTTGGCAACTCTGCATTCCGCGTAGAACTCGGAGTTACCGAAAACTCCACGCTCCGCAGCGGAGCTGAGTTTTTTTTGTGTTTGCGATCTCAAAATGCGTTTTCGCGCACACAGGAGCGACTTACCGGGATGCCTGCAATCGCCAACGAGATTTCCCATCTGTTCGCGAGAGCCACGAGAATTGGTAGCTGGCCGCACGTTCCCGCGAGAGTGTGCGATCGTGAACACGTCATTCGGGCGCACCATCGGACGTCCGGCGGAAGTTTTGCGAAGATCGTGATCCCAAACACACAGAATTTGCAATCTGGAGAAGAATCTCTCTCGAGCAGCAACAAAACCTTCTCGAAACGGTGATTCTGATTAAAAAAACTCCTCAGATTGACATTTGGCTGTACTTTTTTGTGCAAGGAGTCCCTTTTCTTTTTTTACTTTTTTTTTTAAAGAGGAAGGAAGTGCCCCAGAGTCTCCAACTTCCTGTTCCTGTCCAGCTGGCTCCTCCCAGTGCTTTGTCCATCTCCTGTTCACTTTTCATTTGGATTTGGAGCTGGAAGGATCACTCTTTGTGGCTGCTGCATCATATATCATTGGATTTGAGGACTTTTGATTCTGAGATTTCACAAGTAAGTTGGAAAATTGGTGTTGTTTGTTTAATTGGGGCATTGCACCTACATTTTTTTGGTACTTTTCATCGTTTTTTAAAAATTTGTTGTGGTGGGTGGCCTGTAGTTCAGTAGGAATCTAGTTGTTTCTTTGTAAGTCATTTTTCATCTTTTATAATGGAAACATGTTGCACAGTTCACTGCATTTTCTCCAAATTTTAAATTAATTAATTTGCAATATTTATTTAATTCACTAGCCCAGTAGTCTGCCAATACTATAGGCCTTTCAGCCAGTAGGCCCAGAGCTACTCATGGGTGCATCAAACAGCTGTTTCTGTGGTGTCTGTTGAATGTAAACATTATTTAGGGCCTGGATGGCATAGGATTGAATAGCAAAATGTGTGTTTTTTTGGGGTATTTCACTTTTTTCGTGTGTGTTCAATAAATGCCTTTGTTGGATGTGTGTGGTGTGGTTGTTGTGTAACTTGTAAACCTTTTTTAGCCCTGTGGTTTTTCGTTTTTGCATTGTTGCATTTATTTATTTATTTAGAAAGTTTTATAAAGCGCGAACATGACCCTTGCGGGTATCAGAGCGCTGTACACATGGTGAAAGCATGAATAGACTCCGTACAATAGAGGTCAGCACAGTGACACCACAAGGAGTACACAATCAAGATCAGGGACCTGGTAGTGAGGCCCCACTAGATCCATTTCTCCTAGGGTGTAACATATTTTCTGTAACATTCAGCAAAACAAGCAACAGTGAACTTGACACAACATAATAAAATAATTGACAAACCTGTAGGGTGAGGGCCCTCGGGTAAAATAACAATTAACAAATAAACATAAGATAAATGGAGAACGCTATGTTGGGATAACTGCCAGGTCAGTCAACAAGGGGACATATAAAAGAGAGCACGATGATGCAGTTAATGATCATGAAATGTTTCTTGAAATAGGCAGTGGAAGGATTGGCTCTAATCTCAGTAGGAAGAGTGTTCCAAATTCTGGGTGCAAGGCCGGAGATAGCACGTTTGTACGTACTTTTTTTCTTGAATTTGGGAGGTTTCAAGAGAAGTATGGACATACTTCTTAAGTTCCGACTCGAGCCAGAAAGAACGAGCTTGTTCGCCAGATAGGCCGGAGTGTTGTAAAGCAAGGCTTTATGCGTGAGGCAAGCTATTTTAAAACGAATCCTCGCTTCAATAGACAGCCAGTTAAGCTGCACAAGGTCAGGTGTAATGTGATCGTGTTTTTTGGAGCCTGTGATGAGCCTGGCCGATGTGTTGAGAGTGGCTCTGAGAGGGGCCAAGCTCACTTTAGGAAGCCCCACAAGGGTCACCAGACTATATTCGAGACGTGAGATCACCAGGGATTGTACTGCAGGTTGTATGTCTTCGGTCAGAAGGAAAGGTTTGATTTTCTTGAGGGTGTTAAGATGAAAGTTGGCACCCCTATTAGTGGCACTGATGTGCGCTTGCATATTAAGTAATTTGTCCAAGGTAATGCCTAACGATTTAGCGGAATCAACCACGTGAGGGGTGCAGTTAAGGGCTGTGAGTTGCTTTAGCCAGTCCAGGGTAGGTGCAGAGTGATTGTGGGGGGCAATCAACAGGAATTCAGTTTTGAGGGTATTCAATAATAGATGGTTCTGGGCTAACCATTGTTGAGTTTGCGAAAGAGCCTCATTTAAAGTTTTAATGTCATCTAGAGAGGAGATCTTCAAGTAAAGTTGCGTGTCATCCGCATACATGTGGTACTGAATGTTAGACTGGTTCAGAATGACAGTGAGAGGTTCCATAAAAAGGTTGAAGAGCGTGGGCAAGAGTGCGGATCCTTGCGGAACTCCAATCCTGACCTGGGTACTGGAAGCAAGGGCCTGGTTGAGTTTAATCCTTTGAGTGTGGTTGTGTAAGAAAGAGGTAAACCACTTTAGGACCGGTCCCGCTAAACCCATTCTACGTTGTAGAAGATTAATCAAGGTTTCATGTTTGATGGTGTCAAAAGCAGAAGACAGGTCCAGAAGGATCAGAAGACAAGGGACATTATGATTCAGGTATTTCAGAGCGTCATCCACAATGTGTGTTAGTGCAGTTTCAGTACTATGCCCTGCTCTGAAACCGGATTGATAGAGGTCCAGTAATTGAAATTTCTCTATATGGTTGCAGAGTTGCCTGTGAATGCCTTTCTCAAGAAGTTTGGCTAACGTCATGATGTTTGTAATAGTTCTGAAGTTGTTGGGATCAGATAAATCTGAGTTGGGCTTCTTAGGGATGGGAGTGACTTGCCCAATTTTGAGACAATCAGGGATTCTCCCCTGCAGTAGAGATTCAATAATAATCCGCGACCAGAGAGGTAGAATGGCTAAGTTGAGATCTTTAAAAAATTTAACAGGAAGTGGATCATTGAAGTGATTGGGCGGTTTTAGAGTTGCCATCTCGTGGAGTAATTCTGTGTGATTTTGCAGGATAAAGGAGTTCCAAGAGGCGTAATTTTTGGGAGAACAACCGAGGAGAAAGGAGACTGCCGAGAGAACCACCAGCTCCTCTGGAGATATGGTGAGGATTAGAGGTGGCACCATGGGAGTGACAGGTTGGAGCTCTAGTTCAATTTTCTTTGTTTTTTCAGAGAAGTGCACTGTGAAGTCCTCTCCGCTAGGAAGTGGAGTCATGGAGGACAGGTTTGGGTTGGACGTGTGGTTTGCTTGTTGTTTGATGATTTCAAATAGCATCTTGGGTCTGTTTTTGGCGCCATCAAGTTGTGCCCTGAAATGGTCAGATTTAGCAATGCGTATTTTTTTTATTGTAAACGCTTCTCATTTTCCTTAGTTGATAGAGGCTGGTGGCTGACGGCTCGTTTCTCCAGGACCTCTTTAAGAGCCTAGGTTTGCGGCGTTCGTCATTTAGGGAACCATTAAACCAAGGTTTGGAATGTTTGAGAGGAATCCTTTTAAATTGTTTCGGCGCAATGGTGTCAAAGATATTAGTCACAGTGCTAATGTAATGGTCAGAAAGATCATCCAGGTTAGTCATGTTAGGGGGAGGCTGAAGTCTATTCATGGTGATGGAAGTAAGAGCATTGATGTTGATGTCTCTCATGTTGCGAGACCATTGTTTCGCTTTAAGAGGTTGACCCTTTCTGCTAGTGGTCTTTTCCAGTATGTGGAAGGCAATTTGATGATGATCCGACCAGTCGCAAGGTAGGATGTCCTTCATTTGAATGAGATTGTCTCTAGCAATAATGAGGTCAAGGGTGGCACCTTTGTTGTGGGTGGGTCCCTTACAGAACTGAGAGAAGTTGAGATCGGCGAGGAAAGTCTTAAAGGAGCTGACTAAGAGATCATTGGTGTCATTCCAATGGAGGTTAAAGTCTCCAAGGAAGATATGGTATGGCTGATCAGAACATGAGCTAATGAGTTCCATGATTTGCTCTATGAAGATCAAGTTGTCACCAGGAGGATGGTAAATTGTGTGGAGCACACAGACGATCTTGCCCTTACTCCAAATTTCTGTCATTAGTAGCTCACAGGAAGATGGCGGAGCCTTCTGAGATTGCTTTATGGTTAGGCTGGAGCGACGAATACAGGCAATGCCACCCCCCATTTTCCTTGGCCGATCACATCGGATAATGACATAGTCAGGCGGTACTAAAATGTCGAGAACAGGGGAGGAGGCATCGTTGAGCCATGTTTCCGTGAGAATCAGTAGGTCCAAATCTTGGGCTAAGATAAGTGCAGAAATGTCAGCAGCATGTTTCACAGCCGATCTGCAATTGAGCAGCATAGAGTTAATGTGAGGGGAGTTGTTAATCTCTTCAATATGAGCAGTAGTTATTTGGAGTAGGTTTTCCTTATTAACCAATCTGGAGTTAACCCTGGATTCCCTGTCAGGTCCGGGGAAATAGCAGGGATGTTAGTAACGGAGTTAGAGGAGGCGAAGGACCCCGAACTGGTATATGAGAATACAAGAGCGCGGATGTCTTCTTCCGACATCTGGGACTGAAATCTACGAGGTCTGTAGTGATGGTTAGGCAGAGGCCTAGAGATCCACCTGGAACTAGTTGGGGATCGGGAGAAGGATACTTCGTCCCCATCACCGCAGACTCCCTGTGTGTTGTACTGCACATTCACAAGAGGAGGATGTAGATTCCATATCCTCTCCATCTTTATGGAGACCTGTAGAAAGGACTGCATGATCTCTTTGACAATCAGGAGATCCTGCTTGAGATCAGCGAACTTCTCCTCCAGGTAAGGCCCATTAAGGCACACCTCTGCAGCCCCATTAAGAGACAAAGGGTGGGAATCCGAAGTTTGTCGGGAACTGGAACGTACATTAGGACCCTTACCGCAGTTACAAGGGGGGCTAGAGTTTCGCTTGGACGTGGATTTGTCATCAACCAAGGATAGACTATCAGCAAGAAATGATGCAGGAGGGAGCTGCGCCGAACCAGGGTAGAGGTTGGTAGCCAGGATGTTGGTTTCAAAACAAGTCATAGGAGAAGCACAGGAGGCAGAAACAGGTATCACCGGGAAGCGTGGAGCTGGCCCAGCAGCTAGGTCCAGCGACCTGGCGGTGGGAGTGCCTGAAACTGGGGGAAGAGAAATAGGGTTATCATGGTTATCGGAGTAGGGGGTGTGATGCACAGCCTTTATCTTGTTGGAGCTAACGGGTCGACCAGAGTGTAGGGCCGGAGACATGACATTAGACGTCAGGAGGAGGAGAAGAGGAGAATTCCTAGGAGCAACCCTTGGGTGGAAGGCACTCAGATTGGTGCTCCCAGAGCCAAGTGGAGGAATGACCTGTATGTCAGTGATAGTGGTGTGTGTGCTAAGAGTGCCCTCTGAGTTGTTGGAGCAATCAGATCGGTACACAGGTAGATGCGTGGGCTCAACCAAGAAGGCAGGTGGGGCATAAGTTGTAGACAGTGCCATTATAGAGGGTGAGCCCATAGGAAGTGCTTGCGATAAAGAATGAAGAAGTGGAGGTGTATGATGCAGAGGGTGAAGATAAAGCGGTAAGGTTATTGTGCTGAGTAGAGGTAGCAGTCAAGTTATTAAGAGTGTTTTTAATCCTCATGAAGATATTGTCAAAGCATTTGAGATTTCTGTCCGTGGCTTGAATAAGGATGTTCCCATTATTATATAAGGAGATGATCAACTCAGTCTTAAGGGCAGGGGAGGGTACCGTGGTTAAGCGGAAACCGTGCGGAGTTTTGGCCAGTAGCTTTGTACTCAGCAAGGAGGTTAGAGGTCCGTCACCACAGAGCCCTTAGAGGTAGTAAATGTGTCCGATATAAGTGTTTCCGGCCAGCTTTTGAGGAGATTGTGTTTGTAGGTCTTTTTCGATTTCAGCGATAAGTTGGGGGGGGTAGATGATCCTACAAGCATTCAGGCCTAACTGAGCACTGAGGTCAGAGGCGCTAGCGGTGCTTTGCGACATGCTGAGGTTAGGTCATAGATATCGGTGGAGAGATAGTTCAAGAAGAAGTGCACACTCTAAATAGAAGGGGTAAGGTAGTAGTAGCCAGGGAATAAATAGCAGGCATAGGTACCCCGAAAAACCATAAAAGTCAGAAGTAAGTCTGACGACTCGCATGGAGATGGGCTGGTCGAGATGCAATCCTTATCCGTTACAGCGCTGCAAGATGGTGTCACGATTCACTCCCTGTGCTCTCTTTCCCACCACCAGGGGGCCGAATCGTGGGCCTTTCCAGTATTCTAATATGTTTCCAGACACTCCCCTGTATGCATATCCTGACTTCCAGGCATTTGGACATCATTTAAGAATTGACATCCATTCCCAATCCATGCCGGGTATTGTGGAAGCCAGTCTGCTTATGCTGGAAACTCCATTACCTAGAATTCCCTGCTCACTGCTTCGTCTCCACCCCTGTAGGCCAAGTATGGGTGGAGGAATTCAGCTCACCTGTGGCTGGCTGCTGCTAGCCTGCTCACACCTGATGCACGTGTTACTGTGAGCTCTTTTAAGCCCCAGCTCCCTTCAGGCCAAGGTTGGTCATTATAGCTGTATACCGGTGAGGCCAATCCTTGTTTCCAGTGTTTCCTGAGCTTTTGATATTCCTTGATTCCTGAGCTATAATTAATACTTGCTCCTTGATTCCTGAGCTATAGCTAGTCCTTGTGCCTGAATTAGCACTGCCTGCAGTGCTACCTTGTTTCCTGAGTTCCTGAGCTATAGCTATTCCTCGTGCCTGAATTAGCACTGCCTGCAGTGCTACCTTGTTTCCTGAGTTCCTGAGCTATAGTTAGTCTTTGTTCCTGGGCTTCAGCTATTTCTTGTTCCTGATTTGCACTGCTTGCAGTGCTCTCTTGACTCCTTGTTTCCTGAGCTGTAGCTATTCTCTGTTCCTGAACCAGCACTGCCTGCAGTGCTACCTTGACTCCTGAAGCTTTACTAATTCTCTGTTCCTGAACCAGCACTGCCAGCAGTGCTACCTTGACTCCTGAAGCTTTAGTAATTTCCCTGTTCCTGAACTAGCACTGCCTGCAGTGCTACCTTGACTCCTGAAGCTTTAGTAATTTCCCTGTTCCTGAACCAGCACTGCCTGCAGTGCTACCTTGACTCCTGAGCCTTAGCTCAATTCTTGTTCCTGCCCCAGCACTGCCTTCTATGCTACTTTGTTTTCTTGATTCCTGAACCTGCACTATTCTAGTATACCCTTGTAGCCTCCCCTTCTGTATATCCTTTTCCAGTCCCTGCCTTTCTTCCCATTTCCTTGGTTCCAGTTCTAGTTTGCTGTCTTTCTATTTCTGCTGTCTTGCTTCTGTTACCTTGTATGTTTGTTACCTGCTTTCTGCCAAGTGTGCCCTGTGATTTCCTTCCTTTCCTGTTAAGCACTCCTCCTTGCTAGCTCCTTGTCTATTGTGCTTGTGTTTAGTTCTACCCCTTTGCTGTTACTGCCTTGCGTGTTCCTGTCAGATCGCCAGGATCCGTGGGCACAGCTGACTACCTAGGTGGTGTTTCTTGTTCACTGTGAGTATTGTCTTTGAGTTACTGTTATAACATCACCATAGGTATACGCTCCACAGACCCTGCCTTTGCATACATATCCTATATGTGGGTATTTTCAGTCAGTATCTGTAACAGCAATTGTGGGTGAGGAACTTACTGAGCTTCAGTCTTACCGTGTGGAGCTCCCGAGTGCTTTACCCCACATCCCCTTTATTGTTAATGTTGTTTTATATATAAGTGTATTGCACATCCGTCCTGGGTGTAGTGATTCTGAATGCTGAGCCGCCTCATGAGTGCCTGTCCTTTCTGAGTCTCACCCATCTTGTCCCTTGTACAGGCTTCCCCTTTGGATCCTTTTTTCTCCTCTGACTTCCTGTGTGATCCTGGGCAGCGCTGTACTACTCTTTCTATGTACGTTTTCTACCCAGTTCCCAGTCCTTGCCCAAGTCCCTGACTGTGTTCCCGACATAGTCCCGGACAGTCCCTGACAGATGGCCGCCCCTATATCCCTAAAGGGCTTGATGGCCTAGAGACAGTCCTATTTTAGCTTCTTAAGACAGGAAAGAAAGAAGATTCCATTAAGTACAGGTGCCCACATGAGTGGTAGGGGAGAAGCACTGAACACAGCATTAAAGCTGTGTTGTTTAGCATGCCTCCTCTGTCTGGCCATATGGGGCCTGCTTGAGTTCATTTTTTTCCAGGCCTCCTGCTTGTTGTGAGTGACCATGTGGCTGGTGGCCATTTTGTGGTGGTACTTAGTGTGCTGCTTTTGCCATAGGCCTGCATGTCTTTCCTTTGTTGCTCTTGGCTTACTTCTTCTTGTTGTTGTGTCCTGGCCATGTGGCTGGTGGCCATTTTGTGCAGGCAGCCAGTGTGCTTTTGCCATAGGCCTGCATTGCCTGTCTTCCCTTTCTTGTTGTTGTGGCCTGGCCGTGTGGCTGGTGGCCATTTTGTGGTGGTACTTAGTGTGCTGCTTTTGCCATAGGCCTGCATGTCTTTCCTTTGTTGCTCTTGGCTTACTTCTTGTTGTTGTTGTGTCCTGGCCATGTGGCTGGCGGCCATTTTGTGCAGGCAGCCAGTGTGCTTTTGCCATAGGCCTGCATTGCCTGTCTTCCCTTTCTTGTTGTTGTGGCCTGGCCGTGTGGCTGGCGGCCATTTTGTGAGGGCAGCCAGTGTGCGTTTGCTATAGGCCTGCATTGTCTGTCTTCCCTTTCTTGTTGTTGTGGCCTGGCCATGTGGCTGGCGGCCATTTTGTGAAGGCAGCCAGTGTGCTTTTGCCATAGACCTGCATTGTCTGTCTTCCCTTTCTTGTTGTTGTGGCCTGGCCATGTGACTGGCAGCCATTTTGTGAAGGCAGTCAGTGCGCTTTTGCCATAGGCCTGCATTGTCTGTCCACCCTATTTTCGTTGTTGTGGTGGTATGGCCATGTGACTGGTGGCCATTTTGTGAAGGCAGCCAGTGTGCTTCTGCATTAGGCCTGCAAGCCTTCTTTGTGGTGCCCATGCCTTGTTGTTGATTTGCATGCAATTTTTTCTTCTTTTACCCAGCAAAAAATGCATCACAGTACACTACATTTTCTAATACATTTGCAATATTATTGATTCGAATTGATTCACTATGTGGCCTAGTCTGCCAATGGGTTTTCCAACCAATAGGCCCAGAGCTACTCATGGGTGCATGAAGCAAATGTTTCTGTGGTGTCTGTTGAATTTAAACATCATTTAGGGCATGGATGGCATTGGATTGAATTGCAAAATGTGTTTTTTTGGGGGTATTTCACTTTTTTCGTATGTGTTAATTAAATGCCTTTGCTGGATGTGTGTGGTGTGGTTGTTGTGTAACTTGCAAACCTTTTTAGCCCTGTGGTTTTTCGTTTTTGCATTGTTGCAATAAAGATGTGTTGTTTAGCATTCCTCCTTTGTCTTGCCAGATGGGGCCTGCTTGAGTTCATTGTTTTCCAGGCCTCCTGCTTGTTGTGACTGTGAGTGACCATGTGGCTGGTGGCCATTTTGATGTTGATAGTACTTGTTAGTGTGCTGCTTTTGCCATAGGCCTGCATGTCTTTCCTTTGTTCCTCTTGGCTTACTGCTTCCATCCCTATTGCCAGCTGCAGCTCCATGACTGCTGCATCCCACGTGATGCACAATGCCAAACAGGTTCCATTACATTTGTATTTTTTTTTGTTCTTCTTCTTTCCTATCCTTCCTGACTGTACACAGTACACCATGAAAGCCTTTGTTGTCAAAGTCTCACAAATGGCTACAGTGTTGTTATGTTTTTTTAATAACTAAGCTGAGTTAATAAAATTTAATATTAATAATAACACTAACAAGTGTGACCACACACTAAGTTATATATCATTATATTTGTTTGTTTGTACTAGTAGGAATTGAACCCCAACAACAAATGCCACTGATCACTGATGTTCTTCTGGCTTCTTTGCTTTTAGGTGCACAAAAGACTGAGGAGGAGGTGTCATCATCACCCGTTGTACTGCCAGACAGACGTCCTGCTGCGCACGATGTCACGTGACGTGTGACCACAGACAGACATCTATTCAACTTGTGCCACTGCGTCCTGCTGACATCTGAAGAAGATGGCCCCAAAGAAAGGTACCAGGTCCTCCAGTACCAAGAAAGTTGCCAGTGAGAAGAAGGAACTGCCACTTACCAAGACTGGTGTGTCACTCAAGATGTTTTTTGGGAAACAAAAACTGCGCCTGCAGCAGCGGTGTCCGGGGAGCAAGCTGGGAGCAGCACCCCCGCATCAGTGGACCCATCCCTTAAACCTAGGCCCAAGCCCATGTCTGTCGCAGAGGCAGCCAGTCTAATCATGACAACGCCGACGAACAGTGATGTTGAAATTGACTTATCGTTATTGCAAAGTAGTACCCAATCAATGCAGGAAACTCAGATAAGTTGACAACAACAGCCGCAACAACAGCCGCAACCACCGCCCACAATAGTAGTTGCTCCTCCCGAAGTAGGGGCAGTTCAGGAGATAGAGCTTCCTGCAGAGGAAGAAGAGCAAGCCACTCTTTCAGAAGATCCATTGTCTTACAGACCCCCAGCAAGGAAAAGGAGGGTTAGTCCATCGAGTTCTTCTGTAACCCCCCTTCTGATGATCTATATGCCAATGGGATGCCACCACCTCAGTCTGAGAGTGAGACACGCCACGAGAGAAGGCTAGGGAAAAGGAAGGTTCCAGAAAGCCTTAAAGTTATGGAGGTAGATGTAGTAGAGAAGGATGATGATGACCCAGTCATCATGGACATTAGTCCTGCCCCAGTGGAGACTGACATTATTACCCCATCCCAAATTGCTGTGAGGGATGTGGCACGGATACCACCAACACAGATAACACCAACACCAACTGCAGCTTCCATATTTGCATTTGCAAAGGCCCGTCAGCGACCTACATCCAGCACAACCACTTCAGTAGAAGTAGGTACTGCATCTGCAGAGAGTCAAACTCCACCACGCCCACCTTCCAGTTCATCCGGCATTGCAAGTGGCACCTCCAGCAGCACCAGAAAGTTCACCTCCCCAGTTTGGGACTTCTCTTCGGTTAGCAATAAGGAGGAGAATGTTGCTATATGCTCCATTTGGGGACAAGGTGTTAGTCGGGGTAAGCTTGGTACAAACTATGGTACCGGAGGCCAAACAACCCATCTGAAAAAACACCACTTGATCCAGTGGGAGGCGCACCTTAAAGGCCAAAAAACTGCACCCATTGCTGTTGGTGGCGATGAAGAAGTAGAAGATAGGATCGCGGTAGAAGGTGAACAAGAGGGAGACATTTACTCTGGAACACAAAGTAGCCCTGTCCCCAGCAGTGCAGTGGTACCGCCCACATCCTCATCAGCCTCAGCAACATCTCAGTAGCACAAGAGTAAGAGTCAGGCTGAGACTCTAAGGCAAGAGAGTACCGCAACGACAAAACGTGCGGCGTTGAGCCTAACAACATCTGGCGCCAAGAAGTCACCTGCATCAGTGGCACCAGAAAAGAAAAAATCCAGCCTACCATTCTCAGCATGTTTAGGTCGGAGGGGCAGTACGAACGCAACCACCCAATGGCACTTTTGTACAATGCGAAGCTGGCTAAAACGTTAGCGCTGGACCTCCTCCCTTTTTCTTTTGTGGAAGGGGTGGGTTTTCTTGAATTTGTGACAGCCATCTGCCCAAAATGATAGGTTCCCAACCGGTCCTATTTTGCCAGAGGTGCTGTTCCAGCACTACATCACGACGTGCTGGAATTGCTTGGACAAGCTTTGCAGCAGAGTGCTGTTTACACTATCCACCTGACAACAGACATGTGAACTAGTTGCCAAGCCACTGATTACATGTGCATCACTGCACACTGGATCTCTTTTGTGGGGGTTAGAGAAAAGATATCTGCAGGTGTTGACACTGCTGAGATTTTTAATGCCACTCGGAAACATGCAACTGTAGCCATATTCGCCATGGAGAAATCTCATACTGCTGCAAACCCTTTTGGAAGAGTTTAAAGGCAGGGTCTTTGAATGGCTGCACCCAAGAGGGCTTAACATTGGTTTTGTTGCCACGGACAATGGCAGTAATATAGTTAGGGCCATGTCCAATAGTGGCTATTTCAGGGTCCTGTGTTTGGCGCACTGCATTAACATTATTGGTCAAGACTTTCTGAAAAAAGAAGACTGAGTCAGCAACTTACTGACCACCTGCAGAAGAATCTGCACACATTTCAGCCATTCTTTTAAAGCCCAGAAGCAGCTGCGGATCATTCAACGTGAGCATAGAGTGCCAGCTAAAGCACTCATCCAGGAGGTGCCAACACGTTGGAACTCAACTTATTACATGCTTGAACATCTTTGTACAGGAGGCCTGTGCACACGTAATTGTAGTCTGCAGAACAAGTTTCTGCATATCTGCAATTGTGAAATATTGGAAAAAACACAACAAAGATAGTAGAACAAGTAATATATAAGAACACTCCAAGTGTTGCGTGTTCTCTGTATTTAACGTAGATCGATTGCCCAGCCAACACGTGTTTCGTCAGGGTGGAAAACCCACAACTTCTTCAGGGCTAAAGGATGTACAATGGCATGGTATCAGACACTATAGCACATTACATTGTCAGTGCAGATACATGGCGACATGTGACTTAAGTGCAACAACACCCTTGGTGACATACTTCAATCGTGGCGATCATCACTGCACGGTGACATTGTCTACAGGTAGGGTGAGAGCCAGTGTGGTGGGCGGATGTCTAAAAGATCTTGTATATTGGCACAAGAGTCCTATGTGAGCACATTACTGTGATGTCGATTTTACAGGGCTACACCTATTTAAAACCAAGGCATGGCTAATCAGGTTTACACATTGTTCTAATGTACACAGTAATATGGCACTCTGTTAACATGACAGTTGGCCTAAATATCCAGTGGTATCTACATATCAACATAGTGGTAAGTGGCGTAATTACTTAGTTTCAAAATGCTTAGAATAGCAAGAAATGTTTATCAGAGTGTCTCAAAAGTTTTACAGGGTCATGCAAGCTAGTGTTCGGGGTATACACTCTTACCTAGTAGGCAAGATAGCTGAGTAGTGATCGATCTGTAGCAAAAGGAGGAAACAAACAAGGTGACGTTAAAGAGTAACCCCGCCAGAAAAGATTTGCATCATATGTATTGGAACACTATACATTTATTACCCTAACAAATATAAACTAGAATAAAAACCCACAACACCTGACCAACCCCTCTCCCTAACCACAACCAATGTCCAGTAAATTAAATAAATGTCCATGTCGAAGTTGAAGAAAAAGTAAACACCAAGGTACCCCAACTAGTCCCAACATCCCACCCACCAAAAAAAAAGATTAAAAAAGGGGCAAGAGTCAAAGACTGAGGTGATGATGATGACGTCCAGCGGCGGGGGTGCCGGCTAGTTCTCTCCAGGACCTCCTCCAGCCTCCAGGCGCTCCACCATGTGGAGCATGCGGCGCCGAAAGTTCCTGCAGGAACAACAGGGGTGGGCAGCAGTAAATGTTGATGATGGGTGGTGGGTGGCTGCCAGAACACGGCGCCATACCACCGGAGGCACGGGGGGGCTGGCTGGGCCCAGGGGCATTGGAGGAAGAAGCTGCAGCTGCCGCCTCCTCCTCCTCCTCCGCCAGGGCAACCAGCTGGCGATATTCATCCCGGATGGCCTCCAGCTTCCTTTGCTGGGCCCTGGCCGCCAACTCCTGCCTAGTGGGTTGTTAAGGAGTAGCTAAATCAAGAAAGGAAAAAAAAGACAATTGTAACCAATACTCTTAGCAAAACAGTAACACAAAATTAAATTACACACTTAAAAATTATAGTGGCACAGTAGTAGCACTAGCAGTTGTGGTATCCTCTCCTCCTCACTTCACTTCCTCTGCCCCTAAGATTTGGATGTGATGATTATACTTTCAGGCACTATGGAGTAGAGAGTAGAAGTATTCTTTTTCTCTCTCTTGCTTAGCACAATTAATCTTGTAGGCATGCCAGCTCAGTCAGCTTGAAAGTTGTGCCCTAGACAGACATATTTGTGTCGCAGACACATGTACTTTACTGCTGTCTGCATGTGGGGCAGCTGTACTACACAATTATATATTTCCATTACGGCCATACTCTGTTAAATGAAAATCAATGGCAAATGCTCAGACAATTTCACTTTCACCCTGACTACTGCAATAAGGCACATGATGATGGTTAATGATGACATGCTTATGTATGATGAGAAACGGCGGCACGACATCATGTCACTCACGTGATGATGATGATGATGATGACATACTGAGTGATTTGTAAGTACTAGTTACCATGCAGCCGATAGGCCACCCATGGCTGACACAGGGAGGGGACTGGAGTGGATGTGGGCCTCGGAGTCGGAGGGAGGCGATTATGGGTATGGTAAATAATAGTCATGCACAATATATATGTTGTGTTTGCAAACTACTGTGAGTCAAGGGAGTATTCCATTCTGAAATACAAGTACCAACTCAAACCTTTGAATCAAAAACCTTGCAAAAAACCAGTCCTTATTCTTCCAAGGGTTTGTTTTTTCATTTATCAGTGCATTGCTCTTCTAGCATTATTATTATTTTATTCTTAATCTTCACCCTTGGCTTTGGTACTCTGGCACGGTTTAACTTTCTTTTATATTCTCTTCATTCAGTCTGACTCTGTCTTCACCTACTCTATGATACCATCCAGGCATCCATCCATCCAAACATGGCTATCATAAACCGGCTTTCACCGACAACATACATTTGTCATAGATATAACCAATCACCACCCATGCCATGCGTCCTTGCTTGCCTTAGAGTTTGACCCCTCAAACCCCCCGGAGGATTCCTTTCACCCATACAGTTTCACCCACCCAAACAGGCATCCTTTCTGCTTTCTCTTTCACCTTTCACCCATCCTTCAACTACCCATGCATCCTACTCCTATCATCTTCATCCGCCACCTATATGCATCCCGGGGCCCCTTCCTTCACCCACGCATCCTTCTCTGCCAGTCATACATGTCGTCTGACTGTTTGTCTTCGTCATAAAACTGTCTTTGCTGAGTTGAAGGTAGAATATGCCATTAGTTACTCAACCCCCACCGCTAATGCTAATGTTTAAGTAAAGGGTGTCTTCTTCAACTGTTCAGTGTTCACAACAACTTAGCCTCAGCAGAAGTACAGTGTACTAGTACTGAGTGTACACCCTTGCAGCGCGTGTATTCATCATTCTCAATAAGTAAGGAATATGACTTACCACCGCCCACCACTGCTGCTGGCTCACCCCCTGTGGCTGCCGCATCCGCTCCCTCCGGAGTGGCATGGCCCTCACCGCTGGGCCCGGCACTGGTGGTCGGTACGCCTGGGGAAAAAAAATCATATTTTTTTAGATGCCATATACGCCTCCCCTATTTATTTTTTTCATTAGCAAGATTGAAAATACATATTTAATAATACATATACACCACACACATCACTACTATTTACAATTCGGATACTAGAGTACAGTAGACAGTATGGGGCATATTACCAAGGATGTGCGATAATTATCGTAAAGCGCACATAGCGCTGTTTTTTTTATCGCCGGCTATCGCTGGATTACATCGCGGAGATAACGCGTTATTATCAACGCTTATCTCCAAGGCGATAGAAAATCCAGCGATAGCAGCGAAACCCAGCAATAGCGTGCGAAATCCAGCGATAAATTCCACGCGCTAATGAAAAGCTTGCTAATAGGCAGGTGAGGACTTAACCTTACAATCCACCTCCCATTGACTAGAATGGTTAAGTCAAGTTTTAAAGAGGTGTTAGATTCCAGCGATAATCGCGGTTAGCGCAAATTATTTTATCGCTTCGCGGGCATTGCTAATAGGGGGAAGTTGTGTTTGCGACTGTTTTCAGTCGCTTTTAGTTGGGAACGCCTACTTTGCATGTCATTAGCGATAATTATCGCTGACATGCAAAGCGGCAAGAAAACGGCCGCTTTTGCCATAAAGCTGTCGCTAACAGTGCCGCTAAAGTGGCGATACTGCCCTTGATAATATGCCCCATAGTCCTATCAAAAATAACTAAATAATATCCGGTTGGGCATTTTGTTGGTTGCAATAAAAAAGCCTCTCAAGAAGAGGACAACCCAAAGGACTGGACTCAAGAGCTATTGGTGTATCTCATTTTTTGAAAAGAAGAAAGAGTGGCGAGTTGGGTGGACACGAGGTCTCTCTTAGTTGGAAAATAAATAATGGTGCCGTCCTCCTACTCCTCATACTTCCTTCCAGCCATGGTGCACGGTAACAGTTGTTCAGTGTTCACCATTCAATTGCTGCTACTAAAAAAAGTACTAGGCCTGGATTAGAAAAAGTAAAATACACCACTTTGGGGTGTCCTGTCCAACGTGAGTGACCACCATTACTGATTGAGCATGATGAGACAGTAAAAGAAACCAAAGCCTTCTCATCTCACAATTCACAAACCTGCGGATAATACCTTACTTGGGCATGCAATCTGCACAGCACAATAGTGCTACTAGTAGTAGTAAGGAGTCCTTACTAATACTAGTACTAGCCTAGGACCAATGGCTTCTCTGAGTCTTACAGTACCACTACTAGGCAATCCACATAAAAGGGAAGAGGGAAAGCTGAGTTAAACCCAGAAGAAAGCAAGCTACAGACAGACTAATAGCTAATACAGAGTCAGCAGAGGTTAGTCAGATGCAGTTTGATTTGATGTAAAAAAAAAAACAGACACTAGAAGAAACAATGTTAGTAGTAGTACTAGTACTTAGTAGTAGGTAATGGAACAAAAACAAGAATTTAGAAACAGATAAATTGAAGAGGATTTTGGAAAAATAAAAATTAGGAAATGGAAATAATAGAGCGGTAAAAGTTAGGGAAATATTAATATTTAACAACACCAGGAGGACTTACTTGGGCCAGCAGCAGAGCCATCTGCGCCTGAGGCCGCTTCCTGCTGCTCCTGGGAGGACCCTCCAGCTCCCGTACCCGCCGCACTTCCAGCTGCCCCAGTCTTCTTCTTGCCCCTGGATGCTGGTCATGTAAAGAGACAAAAAATGATTTGTGTTAAATAAATAAATATAATTGCCCTAAAAATATTTTTAGACAGTAAACGGCAACTGCAATAACATTGACCTATCCTAAATCAATCAGATCGACTTATTCGACTAGTAGTAGTCGACTAATATGTATCGCAGTCGAGTACCATCCGATCATTATTATTCCACAGTTCAATTCCGATTCCTGAATCCTAAACATACCTAGCCCGCCTATTCCAGACTTTGGAATGAATTGCAAAAAATTATATTTGCTTCTCTAAGTTCCAATCTCATTCCCAATCATCTCTCAGTCTCAACCCCAGCAACCCCCTTTGACGGGCCAATTACTAAGTCTGCATTTATTCTTCTTAATGCATAGATGCCTGGAAGCATGCATATTGCATACACCAAATTGGTTGGTTGCTATATTCACTCACTATAAGAACTACAAAAGGTTCTACTAGGACCAAAGTCATGTGAGAGGATTGTCATGCAGGCCGCTAAATTACCAAATAATACTAACTAACTACTACCACTATCTTAGTGACAGGAGACAGGACAGCCTGACAGGACAAAGGAAAGGACTGGAGTCTTTCCTATCGGGATTACCTACCTAACTTAAATTCTCTAACCTCTCTTACATTACCAGCCCAAGTGAGCGCAAAGTTGCAAACAAGTACGATTAGTTAGTAGCGCCGAGCACCTGTATGGAAGTAACAATCACATAATATAAGATTTTTAAACATAGGTTACCTGCATGTAAGCAGCAGCAGCATGTTAGCTATTTGAGAAAAAATAATATTCGCAATAACACAGAACAGAAGAACGCAAAATAGTAATATAAATAGCTACTCACCAAGCCCCGGGACCTCAACACCTAGCAGGTCTAGCAGATCCTGCTCCCGGTCCAGGATATCGGACCACCGGTGCGTCAATTGGTTATGGGTGCGCCGGACCCCAGAGCAGCAAAACACTGCCCAGCGCACCCATGCCCACCGCCGGTGACGCTCCCGGAGCCCATACCCGGACCCAGGCCTGGCGCCTACTGCCAGGGTTAAGGGGAGGTGGCGCTGGATAAAAAAAAACAGTGCGGCCACCTCCGACTCTGCGAATAAGGCCCGTGGCTGCACCCCTTGTGGGCGCCGCCTTCCGCAAGGAAGGCGGTCGCAGCTCTCACTCCGAGCCCTCCTCTGCCCCTGGCCCTTGCTCTTTGCCATTGTTCTGGCTAGGCGGGGGCAGTAAAGAAAAGGTAGGAAGTAAGAAAGTAAGTAAAAGAAATGAAAAAAGCAAGTAATAGAAAAAGAGTGAAAACGCACTAAAAACACACAAAAAGTAGGAAAAAATGCAAAATATACAATCAGGAATAGAGAGGGATAGATAATAAATAAAAAAGATCAAACAAAGTTTCTAGAAACAAAGGATTGAAAATATATAGGAAGGATAGAAAAACAGGCCCAGAACCATAGCAAAAAGTGAAAAACAAGATGGCCGCGCCCATTGGCGACCGCGTGGTGACGTTCCAGCGAAATTTCCCCCTGAGCACGCAAAAAGCGTCCCCGAATACGCAATACGCATTCCCAAACAGGAAAAACGTATCGCGAATGGGCGCAACAAGCAACTCCGCCTGCTCGCGGAATTCCACGTAGCTCGCAGAGTTTTTTTGCGACTTCGTGGAATACTGCGTAGTGCGACTATGAGAACTCCGCCCTTGGTTACTCCTGACGAGATGTCGCGGTTGCCGGAGACGTACTGTGGGGGACATAGCGGGCCCCCCTTCACCCGTAGCCCTACAAATCAGTCACTGGGGGGAACCACATGCATGCACGTTGCAGGGGGCACCGAGGCGTCCCCGCGATAGGGGGCGCCCTTTTCCGTGACATACCTTTTTTCTCTATGGGAGCCTATGCACGCGATGTACAACAGGCTCCCATAGACTTCAATGGGACTCCGAGTGACCCGAGTCTGTTAGCGCGCAATTGCATCGTACTCGGTTGCTCGGAGCCCTGGAGCCTGAGTCGTTCGGAAAGCTCTACAGGCCCGAGTCGGCCGTAGGGCTTTCCCAGTGAGATCGTAATCGGGCCCTTAGTGTTAGCAGGCAGGTGAGCTTTTGGGACCATCTCACTGTCTCCTAAAGATACCAGGGACATTTCTACGGGACCCCACACCTCTTGGGCACCCGACTCCTCCCCCAAGGCTACACTAGTCATTTGCTGGGGCGGTGCACCAGTGGGTGCGGTGGTAACCTTCTCGGGACACCTAGGATCCCCTTGGAAGTGGCCCACCTGACCACAACCATAACATGCCTTGGAACCCCTATGAACAGGCTTACTTGGCGGGACCCATGGCTTCATTTCAGTGGGAGGCTGGGAACCCTTACCTTGGTTCCCTTGGGGATTACTTTGGGGCCCTTTTTGGAACTCCTTCTGTTTATCCTTGTCCCCCCCACTCTTCTGCTGGGGACCCTACCCACCTTTGGCGGAGTCTCCCACACAACCTTTTTGGACCCTGGTACTGACCCAGCGGTCCGCCTCCACAGCAAGCTTCCTGGGGTCAGTCAGCTTACTGTCAATCAAGTGCTGGCGTAGCTCTGAAAAACAATTATCTGACAAGTGCTCCCATGCAACCAAATCATAGAGCCCCTGCAAATCATTCACCTTGCTACCCTTCACCCAGCCATCCAATGCTCTACAAAAGTAGGTCACATACTCCACCCAAGTACTTGACTCCAGCTTCTTACAGTTTCTAAATTTCTGCCTGTACAGCTCTGGGGTCAACCCATACCTTGCTGCTAAGGCTTCCTTCATGGGAGCATAGGACATCTGATCCTCAGTGGTAAAGTTTAGCAAAGTTTCCCTTCCTTCACTGACAAAGCGGCCCCACAACCCAATCTCTCTCAGGGACTCTGTGGGTCCTCATCGCTACTTCATAGGCAAACAAACAAAACGAGCCACAGGGAAGGTGATGCATCGGTTCCTTACTGCTGCGCAGGGGAGGTGATGTGTTGCTTCCTTAGCGGAGAGGAGGTGATGCGTTGGTTTCTTACTGCGTGGGTAGGTGATGCATCGGTTTCTTACTGCGTCGCCCAATGATGCGACAGACTTAGCGCCTCGATGCAATGTGACGATCCGGGACGATGCGTGGATTCTTGCAGCAGCACAGCAGGGCTTGCGTCGGAATCGGTGCAGTGATCTTGGACTTCGGAGATCGTTGCACTCGATGTGGCGTGCAGCAATTTCTCGAGCTGCGGCAGGCGCTGAGACGGTTTCTTCAGCGATGCATCGGAAACAGGCACGGATGCATCACACTTCTCGGTGTTGCGTTGATTTTCCAGCTCAAAGCGGAAAACAGTCTCTAGAGGTCCAAAACAACAGCAGGCACCTCTTTGCAGGTCAGAACTCTCAGCAAGGACGTTCAGGGGAGCTGGTGATGAAGTCAATGTGTCCCTGACACTTCAGAATAGGAGCCAAGCTCAGTTTCAAGCACTTGGAGATCTTCCTCAAGCAGGGGACACAGCAAACAGCAAAGTCCTTTTTCTCCCTTCTTTGGCGGCAAGTAGCCACTGAAGGCCAACCCCAGACAGCAAACAGCGGGGCAGTATTCCTCCTCAGCTTCTCCAGCTCTTCTCCTTGGCAAAGGTTCCTCTTGATTCCCAGAAGTGATCTAAAGTTCTGGGGTCTGGGCCCCAATATTTATACTACAAAATCCTTTGTTCTCTGGTGGCAGTGAAGCCCTGTGCCCAGTCAAAACCAGTTCTGTCCTCTCTGGTGCAGCTTCCTGGCAGGGGGTAGAGACAGCATTGTGGAAGGCAGACCAGGCCCATTCAGGTAAAAGGAAATCTCCCTCCCCTACTCTAAATGCAGCCCAGGTCTATTTAGCCTAGCCCTGACTCATCAGGCTCTCTGGAGCCACTGCTCCTCCCCAGCCCCTGTCATCCAAAAGCCAGACATGCAATACACAAACCTAGCAGAGGCACACTGGATGGCTAAGCAAGAAAATACCTGCTTTCTAAAAGTGGTATTTTCAAACACAGAGGGGCATATTCTCAAGGACTTATCGCCGAGTTAGCGGCACTTTATCGCAGCCAAAGTGGCGATAAATACATCGCACCATTCACAAGCTGGTGCTAACAGCCGATATCACCAGTTTTCCAGCGATAGCAGCCGCAAAAGACATCGCCACGGATGTCACCGGCAACTAACGCTAATGAGATGCAGAGTAGGCGTTCCTGTGCAAAAACCCGCGGAAACACCACTTCGTAACATTCCCAACGACCAGCCAGATCGGCGATAAGAATCAAAAACATGCGATAAGGCGCGTTAGCAGCAGGGATTTAACACCTGCTCCTACCTGGTGTTAAGTCGGACGACAACCTGCACCATAAAAGGGAGCCCAGCCCACAGCCACACCAGAAGAACAACAGATGTCATGGAGCTGCTGGTCATGCTGCTCGGAGCCCCAAGAGGGCCACAACATCACCACTACCACACCCAGGACCCCCCGCCCCCCCCCAGGACCCCCCTCCCAGACTACCACAGAGGCAGCGCAGACAAACACAGCGGACCTTCCGAAAATGCACCAGCCTCGGAGACTTAACGCCAGAGGAAGTCATTGCCCACTACAGGCTCAAAAGGACAACCATCCTATGCATCCTGACCATCATTGCCCACAGGCTGACGGTACCAACACAGCGGAGAACCAACATCCCTCCTCAGACAAAGCTGCTGGCCATGCTGCACCTGTTGGCCTCTGGGACCTTCCAACCAACAACTGCCAGAGTCGGAGCAGTCTCACAGCCAGCCCTGTCAAAGTTCCTCACACCTGTCCTGGATGCCATCATCAGCATGGTACCCCAGCAAATTTACTTCCCACACACTGCGCAGGAACACCTGGAGATCAAGCAAGGCTTCTACGCCATAGCTGGCTTCCCGCATGTCTTGGGGGCAATCGACTGCACACATGTACTCCTCGTGCCCCCTGCCGCCACTGCACACAATTACCGCAACAGGAAACACACGCATTCCATCAATGTGCAGGCAATAGTGGACCACCGGGGACTCTTTACCAATGTCATCGCCAACTACCCAGGCAGTGTGCATGATTCCTTCATCTTCTGACAGTCCATCATCAACCAGCGCTTTCAGGATGCCACCTATGGAAATGCACTGCTCATTGGTAAGTAACAACTGAACACACCACACACCTCAACTCCACCAACATACAACTCACAACTCAGGGAATGCACACGTCACAAAACCACATACAACATGACAACCAACATTCCCACATTCCAGACACGACAACACAACTTACTGTGGTAACCTGGGCCAGCCATGTACACAAGCCATCAACGGCATGGCACCTCAGCCACACAATAGCAGAATGTGGGGAGAGGTGGGAACCAGGCATGTGCGAAGGAGGCAAGTGACCCATGACTGTGAATGTACACAATGCCAAGTGTGGCGTGGATGTGCTGGATAGTGGACGCAACCATGTAACTACAGCCATCGGGGAAGAACGCGGAAATGTAGCTTGTTACGTCCCCCCAGTTAGCATGAGCGGAGTGGGCTGGCCCGCCGTACGCCAGGCCAGCGTAGGGGTGTGAATAAAAAGCCTGTTACTCTGGGCGTGGTCCTCTTCCGGAATGGACAACGTGTCTGCCAGGGCGGCACCTTTCACCCCGCCACGAGGCCGACGCTATGAGCGGCGTTGCCTGTGAACCTGTGCGCCTGCTGCACCCCAGGACGCTGTTCCCCAAGACCCGTCTTACCCCCCCCAGCGCAGCCAGGCCTCACTGCTTAGCTGCCGACACCGGCGTGTGTCAAAGAGGGCCCACCACGTGCCGGTGCAAGCTCCAAGCCCGAGGCCCGCGACCTTGGCAGCCTCCTCAGACCATCACGGCCTCCGCGACACAGACCCCCAGTACTCCTTTTTCGTTGACATACTCCACCGCTGCCTCCGGCCTACACTGCGGTCCAGTAGGTCACACATTTGGAACTGAGTCTAGATTATACAATGGCAGAGTACATATGTTTACGGCAGATTTTATATCACCGTACCCCCTTTGAAGTGGTGCCACCAACTCTGTGCATAACATTCCAACTAACCCTGGGCATAGTTTGCGTAATAGCACTACACGTAGCTACGTGAAGTACACTTTGAATTACACGTAGCTATGCAAATTGCATAGCTGTGTGCTTAACTGCACTGTACAATAATTGCCAAAGGCATCTTGCACAGTGGAAGTTAAGATAAAATAAATATCTCTGTCTTTATATGCTAAAATGCATATAGTCATTTCACAAAAGTGAAAACAATAAATTAACAAGCAGTAAGAGAGGTGATGATTTTGGGATCCTCCCTAACCTAGGGAGAGAACCAAGCAGATGCCTTGAAAACAAAAAGCACATCTTTTGAACGATCCGGTGGTGGTCCCATCCTCTTAGGACCACCCCAAGCACAGTTATTGCCAAAAATACAATCCCAACCAAAGGCTCTGCAAAGCATTATGGGACGAGATTAGCAGTGGGCAGTGAATATTATAGTATCCAATATCAAAATAATTCTACAAAGAGCTGCAGTTCCACTAGTCGCTACTAGATGTCCTCACGAGTCAAATGCAAAAGCTTCATGAAAGGGTTTCAATGCTTTTGCATTTGACTCGTGAGGGACATCTAGTAACGACTAGTGGAACTGCAGCTTGATGTATTAATAATTTCAATGCTTTTGCATTTGACTTGTGAGGGACATTTTTTGGGCTTCGCGTTAGTTTTAACGCTGGCATTTGTCGCGTTATCGTGAGACTATCGCCGGGTTGTGAATGCTGCGTTAACACAGTGTTATTTTCCCGCGATAGACTGCGATGTGAGAAGTTGCGTTAAGCGATTTTGGCGATAGTTAACACGCGTTCTTGAGAATATCCCCCAGAATTTAAAAATCACCCTCACTAAAAGATGCATTTTAACATTCTGAGTTCAGGCAAATCAAACTTTATTTTCCTACCTTGTTCCCAGGGGTAGTTATGTTTATAAGATGTTATAAGCAAACTCCCCATTCTATCCTATGGGAACAGGTAGCCTTGCAATTGTGAAAAAACGAAATTGGCAGTAATTCACTATCAGGACATGCCACACACACCAGGGCATGTCCTACCTTTAACATACACTGCACCCTGCCCACAGGGGTACCTTAGGCCTACCTTAGGGGTGACTAACATGTAAGAAAAGGGAAGGTTAGGGCCTGGCGAGTGGGTGTACTTGCCAAGTCAACATGGCAGTACTAAACTGCGCACAGCCTCTGCAATGGCCGGCCAGTATTACATTTACAGGCTGCTTATGTGGGTGGCACAATCAGTGCTGCAGCCCACTAGCAGCATTTGATTTACAGGCCCTGGGCACACACAGTGCACTGTACTAGGGACTGACTAGTAAATCAAATCAGCCAATCATGGACACACCAATCCATAACAACAATTTACAAAGGGAGCACTTTCACTTTGGCACTGAACAGCAGTGGCAAAGTGCCCATAGCATCTAGACCAGCAAAACGGAGTCCAACACACAGCAAAAACACAGGAGGCAAAGGCAAAAAATACAAATGATGCCAGGTCTAACATGCATCAACCATCTGAGGGGCCTGTGGTCTGTCTGAACCCGGAAGTGAGTTCCAAACAAGTAGGGTCTTAGCTTCTTTAGCGCCCAGACCACAGCAAAAGCTTCCCTTTCAATTGCACTTCACCTCTGCTCCCTGGGAAGTAGCTTCCTACTTATGAAAGCTACAGGTTGGTCCAAGCCCTTGTCGTTCAATTGTGAGAGTACTGCTCCCACCCCATGCTCTGAAGCATCTGTCTGTACAGCAAATTCATTGGAGAAGTCAGGTGCCTTAAGAACGGGCGCCGTGCACATGACAGATTTCAGGGCATCAAAAGTGGTCTGGCAGGCATCAGCCCAGATCACCTTTCTGGGCTGCTTCCTTGAAGTCAGTTCTGTCAAGGGGGCAACAATGGTGCCATACCCCTTGACAAACCATCTGTAGTACCCGGTGAGACCTAAAAAGACTCTCACCTCTGTCTGGGTCTTGGGGGGCTCCCAAGCTAGAATGGTGTCAATATTTGGTTATAGGGGTGCCACCTGGCCGCTCCCTACCTGGTGCCCTCGGTACATCACAGACCCCTGCCCTATCTGGCACTTACTGGCCTTGATAGTGAGGCCTGCCTTTTGCAGCCTTTAACACTTCACAGAGGTGTTGCAAATGTTCCTTCCAACTCGAGCTGAACACAGCAATGTCATCCAGGTACGCAGCGCTGAATTCCTCCAGCCCAGACAGTACCCGGTTGACCAGTCTCTGGAATGTGGCAGGGCCGTTCTTCAACCCAAAGGGCATAACCCGGAACTGATAGTGCCCCTCTGGCGTTGAGAACGCCGACCTCTCTTTTGCCCCATCAGTTAAGGCAATCTGCCAATACCCAGACGTCAAATCAAATGTACTGAGGGACCAGGCAGCTCCCAACCGATCAATGAGCTCATCAGCTCTGGGGATGGGGTGCGCGTCAGTTTTGGTGACCGCATTGAGCCCACGGTAGTCCACACAGAACCTGAGTTCTGGAGTGGCACCGGGTGCATCAGCTTTTGGCACTAAGACCACTGGGCTAGCCCAGGGGCTGCTTGAGGGCTCTATCACCTCTAAGGCCAACATCATGAAAACTTCTTCCTTGATGCTATCCCTAACCTTGTCAGCTACCCTATAAACTTTTTGCTTTATGGGTAGGCTGTCCCCAGTATCGTGTTACCCACAGATGGCAATGGAGAGCCCAGTGTCCACATCATGGACCCACCAAGTGGTGATTCCTGGAGTAAGGGAGAACAGGGAGGCGAACTGTCCCAGCACCTGGTGACAGTCCCTCTTCTGTTCTGGGGTCAGGGTAGGAGAGAGGTTTACCCCATCCACTGACCCATCATGTTCCTTTGCTGACAGGAGGTCTGGAAGAGGCTCATTCACCTCCTCCATTCCATCATCTGTCGCAAGGAGCATAGTCACCTCCACCTCTCAAAGTGCAGCTTCAGGTGGTTCACGTGCAGGACCCGCGAAGGGTTCCTGGGAGTCTACAAGTTGACCAGGTAGGTCACCTCACTCTTGCGCTCCACCACCATATATGGACTAACCCCGGGTGGGTAACTACACTCCGCCCATGGAGTTTGTGTAGTTTTGCCTACTCCGCGTTCCGCTGCGAACGCGGAGTTCAGGCAAAACTATGACTCTGTGGTGGAGCGTAGTTAGCCGGCCCCTCCACCCTCCCAAAGTTATTAAAAATAATTAGAAAGGCACTTACCTGCCGCGTCTTCCTCGGCTGGCTCCTGCTCGCCATGGCTGCTCTTCCTGTCCTTCGCACGGCATGCTCTTCCTGCCTTCCTCTCGCA
Source organism: Calotriton arnoldi (assembly GCA_963921515.1). Taxonomy (NCBI): domain Eukaryota; kingdom Metazoa; phylum Chordata; class Amphibia; order Caudata; family Salamandridae; genus Calotriton; species Calotriton arnoldi. The sequence continues at coordinate 382,894 of CAWUFW010005411.1, forward strand.
CTGAATAACCCCTAGTGTACGTCTTGCGAATGTGCATGCACACGCACAAGACGTACAATGTAGGGGTTATTCAGTGTGAGGAGGAGGCAGGAGAGAGCAGCCATTGCGAGGAGGAGGCAGCCGAGGAAGACACGGCAGGTAAGTGCCTTTTTAATTATTTTTAATTGCTTTAGGAGGGGGAGGGCGCGGAGTGGGGCGTAGTTCCACAGAGTTTTTTTTAAACTCTGTGGAACTCCACTGAGCACCACTCCGCACACTCCTCCCAGACTTAATATGGACCAGTCCACTTATCTTGGAGCACACCACCGGCACGTCAGCAGGGTTAATAGACATTACTGATGCGTAACTGTAATTGGTTGTGAATTATCCAGGGAAGGGCAGACCAGGAGGGAGGGAGGGTGGGGGAGGGAAATAGGGTTTACGTTACTGGAATTGTTTTAAAATTGTGAAATGTACTTATATCTAGAGTTCTTGCGGCTTATCGATCAACATACAATACTTGTATTATAATCGTACTGACTACATTGAGTTGTATTGGCATAGGAACCTTGTTGGTTAGTCTGTACTAAGAAGTGACTTGTGCACGATTGTAAAACAAAAATGTAAATCTCACAACATCCTTGCTAGGACGCATGGCCGTTATGATGTATTACATAATAAAGTTTGTTTAAAAAAAAAATCTTGGAGCACACAAGGCTCCACTGATGCCATCACCCACACTTTTTGGCCAGGCTGAAAATCGACCAGAGTGGCATTCTGGACATACCATCTTTTCATTTCCTCCGGGCTGGCTTCCAGGTTCGCCTGAGCGAGTTTCCTGAAGCATTGAGTCTGGTTTCTGAAGGCCAGCACATAGCTGAACACATCTTGGGGGGTCTCACCTGGAGCTTTCTCCCAGCCCTCCTTCACCAGACTCAGAGGTCCTCTCACAGGGTGCCCATACAGCAGTTCAAAGGGGCTAAAGCCTAAGGACTTTCATGTACCTCCCTGTATGCAAACAACAGGCATGGTAAAAGACGTCCCACTTCCGTCGCATGAGATCTGCAAGACCCTTTATCATGCCCTTCAGGGTTCGGTTGAATCTCTCAACCAACCCATTCCCTTGAGGATGGTAAGGAGTGGTGAACTTGTATGTCACACCACACTCCTCCCACAAAGACGTCATGTACTTCAAAATAAAGTTTGTACCACGGTCAGAGACCGCCTCTCTGGGGAACCCCACACGGGAAAAGATACCCATCAATGCACGGCCCACCACAGGGGCTGGGATTGTCCTTAGAGGTACAGCTTCCAGGTACCTGGTGTCATGATCCACCAAGACCAAGATAAACTTGTTGCCTAAGGCTGTCTTGGGTTCCAGTGGCCCCACAATATCAATGCCCACCCGCTCAAAAGGGGTGCTCACCACAGGAAAGGGTTGGAGGGGAGCCTTACACTTCCCTCCACTCTTGCCACTTGCCTGGCAAGTCTGACAAGACCTACAGTGTGTGCCAACGTGCCTTCTCATTTGGGGCCAGTAAAAGTGGGTGACAAGCCTCTGATAGGTCTTGTTGCACCACAAATTGTTGTAGGGATTCTGCACATACACAGAGCTATGCACAGGACAATAGGACCTCGGAGTATGGTGGTGAGCCAACCATGCCCCTTAGTACCCACAATCCCAATCCGACTAGCTTTAGCGTCTCATTCGCAGCGCAGCTACCAATGATTAGACAACCCAGAACACGGTCTCTCTCAGGACTCGCGGGAGCAAGAACACTCTTTCATAACTCACTCATACTTGTCCACAACATGCGTAATAAGAGACACTGTATAGTTTAAAATGTTTATTTCAACTATCGTGCTCTAAGATACAGTACACGTGGCAGTACTATCAGCATAATGCATAACGATAAAATAAGAAGCATAGTTACAATTCCATAGAATACAAACGGGGACAGCATTTTATAAAGACAGTGGATATAGGACTAAATGGCCTTACCACTCTCCCCGTGCTAATAACTAGTGTATTATAAAAACAGAAGACCTCTGGGCTTTGTCTGGCGGACCCCCATACCTCAATATCTAGATGCAAGGTTTACATCATCAGACAAGCACAGCTCTTCTCTCTGGAAAGGTTTTTCTCCAAGTGCCACAAATAGCGAGATCACAATATTAAAGGCACCCAAATTCCTCCAGTGCAGCTGCATTATGTGTTATGTCTAAGTGCGAGGGGCTGACCAGATCAGCAAGAACAAGGGACGTTGTTTTTCGACCTTCTACATGGTGTGTAGACGAAACCCACAGGGAACATGAGTATAGGTAAAAGGCAAAAAAGGCAGTAAGTTCTAAAATAGCCGGGCACAAGCAGAGGCTGGAAAACAAAGTCACAGAGTAACGTGTGCAAAAAGGGCATCATGGCAGCCGGGCCTAAGCTAACGTAGCAATGTAGGCTATGAGGCCACAAACCACACTACACCCTCCCCTGGTCAGTCCATAGGACAAGACATAGGATGAAAACAGAGTTCAAATAGATGGAGCAGAATGTAAACGTCTAGTTGCGAAAAGTTCCCATGAAGGATAGCGAATGAGAAAAATATATTTATGGGAGAACAACAAAGGAAAATCCAGAAATGCAGGACGCGGAAAGTGAGGCCCCTAATCCAATAGAGTGTAAGTGCAGAAAACTGCCACACCTTCCAAGAGGACATCATTGGAATTGTCTGAAAAAAGAGATGCCATCCAGTTCAACAAGTCAAAACTGCATTCATGTTCCTCATAACAGGGAGCAGAGGTCAGCATTGCGGGACAACTTGCGTGATACTCAACATAACTGTCGTTGCAGGAGATTCTGAGCAGCCGCCCAGATATCCCATTGCGCCAAAACTCCAAGTGCAGCCGCATGCTCCATCAATCCAGTGCCGGAACATTCCTGTTCATGGGTCACTAAGGGACTCATTAACTGGGCAAAATCCGGGTCCGACAGAGACGCATTGGAGAGGCAAACATCCAAGGACCAGGAGAACGGACATCTTAAGCAAGACATCACAGGTTGCACGCAAGTGAAATACGCAAAGCGAAAAGAAAGTCGATAGGACACACTGAGTGTCGCCAATGGCAGGATGCCTAAGCTGAGGAGCATTCGTTCACGGAGCAGCCGGAGCCGACCTTGTTCGAGTAGGCCCCCAGGAAGTGCAGCCATTGCGCAGCAAACAAACTAAAAGCAGTATTCCAGCAGCTAAGCGCGACGAATCAACGGAAAGCCGCCAAAGACGCTGGAAAAAATAGAATGAATAAAAGCCGGTATTACACCAAATATAGCTTGAAAGGAGGTAACAAGGCCAGAGCCCACAACTTTAAAAAAGTGCACAAGACCTTCGGTGTTAGACACATTGAAAATACGGTGAATCAGCTCACCGAAATGTTGTGGGAGGTTTGTGTTCAAAAGGGCTTGTATCTCACTGTGGGTACTAGCCACCTGGAGGATGAAGGTCTCCCGTGCGGACGTGAGCATAACCTCCTGGTTCAATAATAGCGCCTTTATTCTGCTCAATTTATTGAAATCTGCCTTCAAAGTTGGAATGGAAGGCCAAATGGAACTATCTATTATGTCGTGCGGGGGAGGAAAAAGCACATTTTTGCAGCACACAACCCGGTGGGAAACTGTTACAATATAGGGTATGCCGGCCAGCATTCCACAGCAGTCCTGATTATTGAGAAGAAGATAGCTACCATTTGCAAGCACAGTGAAAGTAGGTGATATAGCAGGAGCAGGAATGCCCTTTAAAACACAAGCAAGATTCGGAGCCGAAACGTTACAAGCTCCGTGCAATTTAATGTTTTTACAAATGAGGGAATGACCCACTGCAGAATCGCAAGACTCTCCTGTGAGGAAAACCTCTTTTCCGTCCCTAATGCACCTGTACATGAAAGGCAGGGACCATAGTTCATGCAAGAAGGCACTGCACTAAAGGCTGAAAACGGCCCACAGGATAATGTTTCATGCAGGAACTGAACTCAAATAAAGAAAAAGGCAAAGCGATAACCCCGTGTACTAGCCACACAGCAGAGTCCAACTCCGCCACAGAGGATGGTAACGGCTCTATCTTCTCGATATGTAAGAGAGTGTATGTTGCATCTTTCATGGACATGAATTGCTGTTTGTCAGTTAAATTATACGGCAAGAATAAGGCAGAGGTGTTCAAAAAGTGCCAAGGAACTTTACCCATTTTCAGTGTTTGCAAAGTCCATGCAAACTGCATTACTGAACACAATTGATTCTGACCATGATATAACACAGACACAGCATCTTGTACAATATCAACAACAGATGAAACAATATTCTCCAATGTGTAAATGCGGGAAGACAGGGTATTAATACTATTGTCAACCACAGCAAGCACTTTTTCTAGATTTGCTTGATCGATTTCCCGAAGACGGGAAGCAGCTTCAATTTGTGAAAGCTTCCAGAGTTCATTGTAAGTTTCATAAATGAATCTCTTAGGTCGAGGACCACGAGGCCCCAGAACAAAATCGGACAGATCAATGTTGCCTGATAGGAGGGATAAATGTTCTTTTACAGAATCTAATGAAGAGTGCTGCAACCACTGTTTACACAATTTACCAACAGAATATGTTGTAACAGTACGAGAGGCAGAAAACCTCGGATCTGGCTTATCCTGTTTGTAACCAGGAGCTGAGTCATGAAAACGCAGTTGGCAGGCATCTGATGCTACGGGCCAGGCCAACCAGGGTGACTGAACAATCGTCGAGATATTAAACGAATTATTTTGAAACAAAGCTTGCAAATCTGGTTAGGGAAATATTAAAATGCAAGCTGTCGTTGGGAGTGGAAGACAATGCGGGAATGGAGGGTGCATTCAATTGTTTAGAAGTAGCCAAACCCCAACAGGTCGTTTGATAGATCGTACCATTTAAAAATAAAATCTGGGCAGGGATTAGGCAAGCACGGTGTAAGGCTTCCGTACCACGGACCTGCCATGACTTAGTGCCCCAAATAGACTTTAAGTCAATGGTGTCCTGCCAGTGTTCATAACCGCCCACTGCTAACGCGTTCAAAAAGGAACCCGAATACAGCAATTTGGTGTGGGTCATCATGATCTTCTGAGTGGATGAAGCATTCAATTTAAAATAATAGGACCCCAGGGTTTGATCTATCAAAGTCTGTAAAATAAGTAAATTTACTTTTAAGAGTTTGGGAGCTACCTGGCAAAGGGGTCGGACAATGTTCCCATTGGGTGTAATTAAAAGGACCCCGAAGAGTACTTGGTTTATGGAGAAAATGGTTACCCCAATGCTGGTAACAGTATAGGTCAGCATAACCTGCAGAATTTAAATACAGATCTTCAGCATTAAAAGCAGCATAATATTTCAAATCAGAAAACAACGATTCAACGGCATGCACATCCCAGTCGTCAGAATGAATATTACTTTTAACGACATCACCCATTGAAACACGGAGGACATTTGGTACATTAATTATCTCGGTTGGTCCATGAATTTGGAAATTTACTGCATCCCATACTATGCCATCAGCGACTGGGAAAGCTGAAATGTTCACAAATGTGTGGTCACGATTCATGATGTGTGAGGAAGAATGAGGTGCTAATGTTCCAGCGACACAGTTCATCGCAGAGCGTTCAGGTAAATAATGACCATTAATGAGCAAGAAAAAACTGTCACAAAGCCAATGGACATGAACAGAAAAATCAGGAACAGTACCAACCAGATGTAGGTCCATGGTGGGACCAAAAAGTTGTCTCTGAACCAGGATACAAAAATACTGAAGCTGGACGGGATAAGTGATGAGGTGGAATCCGAATCAAAGGAAAAACGAGTTGGGCTCAGTGGTGTTGTTGGTAAATGAGCCACCGACTCGGTGGCGGGATAGGTGTACTCGGTCTCCTCGTTGCAGGAAGAAGCTGGGAAGTCGAGCAGACGATCAGGCAAATTGTCCATCTTAATGGCAACATCAGTGTCTGTGTAAGATGGAGGGCCACAAACAGGAGTACGTGAAATGGCTGGACAGGAGACCGCTGGTGTTACGCTATTCAGGATCGGCCATACGTTGTAGCTTGACATTGTCCACTGAGATGTATCTGTTGTCCTTGCGACCAGGAAGCGGTGGTAAGATGACTGTACGAGTACCCTTCAAGCCAAGGACTGGAACCGGTGCACGATAAGAGGGGCCAAATTCTTTTTTGTTCTCCACCTTCTCTCGGACCAGTTCTCCAACCTTCGGAAGCCAGCCGGCAACCGGAATCTGCAGCGCAGCATCAGTGGCTGAAGGCAAGTGTTCGTGTAGCAAGTTTGTCACGGGTCTCTTATAGGTCCTGTAACATATTAGAATGATTATCTACGTCAATGATTGCGGCTTGTGCCGCCATGTCTAGACCATCAAGGTCTGGCACAAACATTTGTATGCCAAAGAGCATTTCGTATGGGGTCCGCCCACCCAGAGATCTTCTAGGGAGGTTATTAAGTGCACGTTGCACGCTATACAAGTGGACCAGCCAGTTCCTGCCAGTACCTAAGACTCTTGCTGTCAAGGATTGCTTTAAGTCACGGTTCATTCGCTCCACAATTGAATTACCCTCAGGTTTATATGGAGACAAAAATTGCACCCGCACCCCCAGTGACCACATTGCGTCCTTGTAGGCCTTAGAGGCGAACGCTGGACCTTGGTCGGAATGGAAGGTGCCACAGGCCAAAATTCCCACAAAGACACGCAAATCCCTGATGACATTTCGAGCGTCAGCACTCCGTTGTGGCCAGACCCAGATGAAACGTGTGCACGAGTCTACTGCAACTAAGATATACTTATATGCAGTATCAGAAGAAAATGGACCGCAGTGATCCAAGTAAACACACCCAAAAGGTCTGTTAGAAACGCAGAGCTGTGTTTGTGGTGGTCGTTTAACCGTTGAAGGCTTAATTTGCTGACACACGTCACAAGAAAGCACATAAGTACGGGTTTGTTTATCTAAACCACGCCACCAGTAACGCTGCTGCAAGATGGAAACAGTCGCAGACACGCCAGCATGGGCCGAAGCCAAGCCTTCGTGTGCGGCCGTTATCAAGGAAGGTCTGCGGTCCGCGTTGGGAATCAGCCGATCACCAACGTCTGGAATTGTTACGTAAGGAGCCTGTTCAGGACTTAAGTGATAAGAGTACTTGGAAGGGAAACCCCGTGGGTAATTAGCACCTTCCTTTGTTGCAGCAATAGCTGCCAAAATATCATTATCGATTTTAGTCATGGATCTTGTAACTGCTGCTACTGTGCACGTGGCTACTGCTGATTTGGCAGCTTCATCTGCCAAACTGTTACCAACAGCATGTGCGCCCACACGCTGGTGGCCAAGGGTGTGAATCACCTGTGTGAGAGGCAATTTTTGTTTAAGATCTGCCACTCGAACCCAAAGCGTTTTATGCTTAATTGTGCTGCCTTTAGCATCTCTATAATCGTTTTGCGACCAAAAGAAGAGGTTGTCATTGAAAGACTGAACACAGTAGTAAGAATCGCATACAACAAGTGTAGTCACGTCTGGATTCGCAAACTCAAGCGCTAGCACCAAAGCACGCAGCTCGGCCAATTGTGCAGTACTGTCTCCTAGTGCCTGTGTGTGCACTACACTCGACTTAAACTTTCCGTTTACCATAGTACCTGCAACAATAGCACATGCTGCGGAATAAGCATGCTTGGAACCCGTGGCCGGTTGTGCCGAACCATCGGTGTAAATAATACATTTGTACTCCTCAAGCGGCAGCAAAGACAGAGGAGGAGGATGAACAAACTCATACTGTAAGAACTCCTGTGTCTGAAGTGAGGAATCAAAGATAAAAGTGACATCCGGGGATGTCAGAGATGTAGCCCATTGAATCCAACGGGGGTGCAAAGCCTTAGAGTTTGGTACACTTGCCTTCGTCACTGCCTCTAGGGCAGGATATGGTGTTACCACCAAAATGCGTTTTCCCTGTGCCAGTGCGCGTTCCTTTAGAATCGCCATTTGCACTGCAGTCAATACTTTCTCCACAGAGGAAAAGCGCAACTCCGCTGAAGTGTAAAGATGTGACTTGTATGCAATCGGTACTGTGTCATCTTCGTTAAAGGTTAAGTACGTGAAACCCACTGCCCCGGGCACAATTCTAATTACCAGGTTTGTGTGGTTATCACGAGTCAACAAGAATTTAGATTCAAGTAGATCAGACTGCAAAGACTGCAGTATAGCGGAATGCTCAGGAAGCCAGCATGACTTCAAAAAGGTAGGTTGTATCAAGGCATAAAGAGGCTTGATACGATGGGCATATTCGGGAATGTAAGTACGCCCGAAGTTTAGAAAACCCAGTAATGACTGAAGTTTCTTCAGTGTGGTTGGAGGGCGCAAAAGTGCGCACTTCTCCAAGAAATGGAGGGCTAAGCCCTTACCTTCATTGTTGAGCTCATAGCCCAAAAACAAAACTGTTAATTCAACAATGTGAGATTTGGCAAAATTAAATTTGTATCCTAAGACCGCAAATTCAAGAATAATGCGGTCCACTCGGGAAAGATGCGGCCATAATTCGTCGTCTGTCAGATAGATATCGCCGACGTACGAACACGCATCTGGGTCTATGCTGTCCAACAAAGAGACAACACGGGCGGCGAAGACACCCGGGCTGTTCCTGTAGCCCATGGGCAAACGCCGGAATTTGAAATGTTTTCCACCGGAAGTGAAAGCGCTCCATTGGCTGCACTCCGGGGACAAGTTGTGCGTGTAAAATCCATTGGATAGGTCAAGTGTCGTTTTATACTTTTTACGAACAAGACTGTCTACAAGCGCAGAACTGTGGGTATTTTGTACCGCAAAGGTCCGACAATGGGAGTTCAAATGTCGGTAATCCAAAACTAAGCGGTACGAACCATCGGGTTTAGAAACCGCAAAAAGGGGATTATTCATTGGTGATACGCATGTTTCAATTACTCCTTGATAGTCTAACTGTGTCAGAATGTCTGAAACAGGACCTTTAGCTTCCCGCCGGATGGGATATTGGGGTTGTGGCTGCGGCAGAGACCGCAATGGTATTTCATGGGAGGGTGAATCCTCATCCCAGCCCACGTGATTACGGTACAGTGCCGGGGCCAGGGCCACAGCCCATTCAGCTGCGAGAGCCTCTGCTTTGTCCTTGGGGACATGACGAGAAAAGCTCGGAAGGATTACCTCCTCCCCTCCACGAGCAGCAAGTATGAATGGGGGCGGCCAATCCGCCTCTGCCAACAAAATGTCGTATGAAGAGGTCAGATTCTCCCAAAAAATCCCTTAAATAACACGCTCAATGTCACCTTCAATTTGAATGACAATATTAAATAGTCTGTCAGGGGTGCCACTCAGTGTGTCAGCTGTCTCGACAGTAATGAATGTTTCAGTTGCTGTCGCCTCCACATGAGGACGCAGTGCCTCCCGCACTATGGTAACTTCCGCGGCGCTGTCTAGCAGCGTTACTGCCCACGTCCAATTCAGGAGTCTCGTTCTCACCGTCTGTGGCATACCTCGCTGTTAATGCTGCAACTTTTTTCTTTTGAAACTGTGGGCGAGGACCTTGAAATTCTTCTGGTTTCCCTCGGACTGGTTGTCGAGGTTGGTCTCGTCCCTGTGGAGCCTCACAACCCCTGCCTCTATCCTGGTGATCTCCTCCACCAATCTGGGAGGTCGATGGTGCCTGTGAAGAACGAGGAGAACGCGGATCAGGGACTTGAAATCTCTCTGGAGATTTAATTCTCGCTCTGTCGCGCAAATCATAAGTGCGTTCAGAAGATACAGAAACCGGGGATGTGCCACGCGACCCTGGTTTCTTCTGTTGCTTACCCTGTTTTTCAACCTCCAGCTCTTTTTAGTAAAGAACGGTTTCTCATCTTTCTCAGATTGAGTTTTTGGTTGTGGTTGCGATTGCGTTTGCGTTTTAGCAAAAGGCTTAACTCCCAGGCTATTGCGGCCAATGGTTTTATAAGCCTGTGCAATAATTTTCGGTAATTCACGTGGCTTGTCCGGTTCTGGGATCAAAGCCAAAGCATTAGCTACTTGAAAGTTAACTGCATCGCCCTTGACATTCGCAAGGATCAAATCAGCCACTACATCGAACACTCCCACTAGTCTCATCCCCAATTCCACAGCCGCCTCGGGGCCATGTTCATCCTGCACTCGTTTAATTACAGAGGGGAGTACCGTCATGGAAGGAGTGCCGAAACACTTCGCATATACTGCTGCGAATACCTTGCCCCAGTTGTTGCATTCTGTCAACTCAGGAATTACGTCTTTTGGCAAACTAATCATCAAGATCCTGTGTTTTTCCACAGGAGAAGTATTAGGAAAAACTGCCTCCAGCTGGTCAAATTTCTCTGCAAGCCAATAAGGTAAATCGTCCTTATTTTGTGGGCGCTTGCCCATCACCGAATTAACCATGACGGGACTTATGGTTACACCGCCCGGTCCAGATGGATGCGCTGCAACTCCAGGAGGGACTCCCTGGATGTTGCCTGTAACATATTGTACCAAAGCTCTGTGAACGCGTATCAAAGACGTATGCAAGACACGCAGTTCATCAACCACAAGCGTTAAATAACGCGGATGTGGGGTATACCCGGCCAAGACTGGCCAAGTGGCCCCTTCAATCGATAAGGGGCCTAAACGAATCGGGGTAACCGGTTGTGGGAGGGCGCCATTAAACTAAACACGGTGTTGTCATGCCGTGAGCGGTACTTCAAGAGTCCGATAAGGCCTATAAACTATAGGAAGAGCGGTGGCTGTATATTCGTGGAACAGATTATCAGTCCCATCCACCGCCAGTAATGTGACCCAAGAGTAAAACACTTCAAAGTGGTAAGCAGGATCCGCTTCTACCACAAAGATCAGATCGACACCCGCGTCAGGCACTCCATACGCTGTCAAATGAGCTCGGAGCGCTGCGCGACTATGTGCCGCAATATTGACTGCCATTAAGGCTAAGAAGGTTCAACAACCTAGTATGAGGCAGCGCTATATCGGGTTGATATTAACACCTTTTAATAACTTCAAGCTTGAAAGAACCTATAAAAACATCAATATAGGAGGTACCACCCTCACACACGTTTCCGGAAACGTATGCGAAGGGTGTTGTGGACAAGCACAAGCACTACTCAAGCGTCTCGCAGATAAGCAGTCCACCATGCTGGTGGCGCCATGTTGTAGGGATTCTGCACATACACAGAGCTATGCACAGGACAATAGGACCTCGGAGTATGGTGGTGAGCCAACCATGCCCTGGTACCCACAATCCCAATCCGACTAGCTTTAGCGTCTCATTCGCAGCGCAGCTACCAATGATTAGACAACCCAGAACACGGTCTCTCTCAGGACTCGCGGGAGCAAGAACACTCTTTCATAACTCACTCATACTTGTCCACAACGTGCGTAATAAGAGACACTGTATAGTTTAAAATGTTTATTTCAACTATCGTGCTCTAAGATACAGTACACGTGCCAGTACTATCAGCATAATGCATAACGATAAAATAAGAAGCATAGTTACAATTCCATAGAATACAAACGGGGACAGCATTTTATAAAGACAGTGGATATAGGGCTAAATGGCCTTACCACCCTCCCCGTGCTAATAACTAGTTTATTATAAAAACAGAAGACCTCTGGGCTTTGTCTGGCGGACCCCCATACCTCAATATCTAGATGCAAGGTTTACATCATCAGACAAGCACAGCTCTTCTCTCTGGAAAGGTTTTTCTCCAAGTGCCACAAATAGCGAGATCACAATATTAAAGGCACCCAAATTCCTCCAGTGCAGCTGCATTATGTGTTATGTCTAAGTGCGAGGGGCTGACCAGATCAGCAAGAACAAGGGACGTTGTTTTTCGACCTTCTACATGGTGTGTAGACGAAACCCACAGGGAACATGAGTGTAGGTGAAAGGCAAAAAAGGCAGACAGTTCTAAAATAGCCGGGCACAAGCAGAGGCTGGAAAACAAAGTCACAGAGTAACGTGTGCAAAAAAGGCATCATGGCAGCCGGGCCTAAGTTAACTTAGCAATGTAGGCTATGAGGCCACAAACCACACTACAAAATGTCCTGCTAAAGGCACGTCATGAGCCAGACCCAGTAAGAAGGCCCTGTAGCACTCGGGTACCAGCAGACACGGCCTGCACTGGGCTCAGTGACCTTAGGCTCACTATACAACAATCCATTTTCCCAATAAATCAGATGTGATCCAGACTGATCACCTGCTGCCTGGTCTGCAGCCTGTTGCCGCAAACCAATAAGAGTAGGGCATTCCATCTGCACCTGGCAGAAATCCTCCCTGGAGGGACCCCCTTCCTGCTGCCAATGGGTCAGCTCAGGTAGGTCTCCCAGTTCGGCCACTTGTTCCCGTGTAGGTTCCAGGACATCCCTCTCAAGCTCTGCCTCCTCCTGGACCGTGGGAACTTCTGGGGCTGGTTTCCCATGCCCCCTGCCCTTCCTCTTCCTGGCAGGGACCTGGGCCACTGTTTCAGGCTCCAGGTCCTCTTGAGTGCCCCTACTGGCTGCCATTGACCGAGTGGTCACACACGCCCACTCACGCAGACCCAACACCTCCAAATGAGCCTGGTGTTCCACCTCCTTCCATGAGAAACTCTCCAGGTCATTGCCGAGCAGAAGTCAACAGGCATGGATGGACTAACAATGACCTTCAAGGAACCTGAGACCCTCCCCAATCGAAGGGAACCTGCACCACCTTACACAGGTGCTCTGAGTTATCTGCAGCAGCTACAGGGTGAAGCACATTGGGAATAACTTGCTCCTCAGACACCCATTGACACCTGACAGATGTCACACTGGCTCCTGTGTCTCTCAGAGCCTCCACCCTCCTCCAATTGATGGTCACCCACTTACTGTATTTCTTAGTGTTCTCAGGCAGATAGGATCCCTGGACCATCTCTCTGTCTCCTAATGAGATAAGGGTCATAACTGCTGGCTCCCCATCCCCACTAGGAACCAACCCCTCCCCCAGCGCTATACTCACTAACCCTGGGGACTGTGCACCAGTGGGTGCTGGTGGTGCCTTGGGGCACTTGGGATCATTCGCCAGGTGGCCCTCCTGATTACAACTATAACACCTGCGGGACCCCTGTTATCCTGCCTGCCTCTAGGGGGCTATGGCTGTTTAGAACTGGGGGGTTGGCAATCCTTACCCAGGGTACTGTTTTGGGGCCCTTGAGAGAACTCCTTTTGATTACCCTTGTCCCCCCCACTCTTCTGCTGGTGACCCTGCCCACCCTAGGCTGGGTTACCCACATACCCCTTGTGAACCCTGGTACTAGTCCAGCATCACACCTCCTGAGCAAGCTTCCTGGGGTCAGTCAGCTTGCTATCCATTAGATGCTGGAGCAGCTCTGGAACACAAAGACTATTCAAGTGCTCCCATGCAATTAAGACATACAGCCCCTTGTAGTCAGTTACCTTGCTGCCCTTTATCCAACCTTCCAGTGCTCTGCAATAAAGGTTCACACACTCCACCCATGTATTGGACTCAAACTTCTTGAAGTTCCTAAACTTCTCTCTGTACTGTTCAGATGTGACCCCATACCTGAGGCATAAAGCCTCCTTCATATTGGGATAGGTCAGATTACCCGCCTCCTCCAAAGGTGTCAGAGTGTCTCTCCCAGTGGCCTCAAAGTGCTCCCACAGGCCTGCCCTCCAATGCTCCTCAGGGACCTTATTCATTCTCAGTGCTGCCTCATAAGATGCAAACCATGCATAAATATCTTCACCCTTCTGGTGATTTTGCACTAGGTCCTTGGGAATGTAAACCTTACCCCCTTTGCACTGGCTGTACACTGCCACCATTCGAACTGGACTCTACTTGCTTAGCTTTAATGTTCAGTTCCCTCATTCTCCACTCATGAGCCAAAAGCAATTTATTTTCTTCCAAGGCGTGAGCGTTCTTGCTCTCCTCTGCCTTGGCCTGGAGCGTCGTGATCTCCAACTCATGCTCTCTGGCCCTTTGGTTCTCTTCCAATTCCTCTGGAGACAAATTTCTAGAGGAATGATTGCTGCCAGCCCTAGAGGCTACCCTTCCAACAGGCAAATCCTGTGATCTGAAGGCCATCTCCTGGCTCATCCTCATCCACCTCTGCATCACCTGTCTCCCCAGCCTCTCTGGTTTCCCACCAGGCCCTTAAGGCCTTCTGTAGCTCCTCCTTCCTGGAGCTGCTCTTCATGGGACATCCAAAGTCTTTGTAGAATTGCTTGAGCTGATCTACTCTGTAGGTATGCAAACTTCCAAAATCAAACTCCAATTCTGCAACCTCACTTGCTGGTTTACCCTTCTGAGACATGGCGCGTGGATACTTTAAGGATCAAGCAAAAACAGATCCAAAAACAAAACACAGTATGTGGTTGCATAGTGGTCTGCACTAAACTAGTGATGTACACCAATCACTGTGGGTCAAGTACAAATACAGTTTCAAATCCTCACCACTGACCACCAATGTTAGAAATGGGGGTCTCTATTTGGCAGAGGTAGGTACCATTGTCCAAATAGGGACCCTTGCTTCTAGTCAGGGTAAGGGGGATACACACTTTAGATAACCCCTGCTCACCCCCTTGGTAGCTTGGCACGAGCAGACAGGCTTATCCCAAAGGCAATGTGTAAAGTATATGCACTCAAAACAGACAGCAATACAATGATAACACCACAAATGGACACCACACCAGTTTAGAAAAATAAAGTATCTTTATCTAAACTCAACAAGACCAAAACAACAAAAATCCAACATACACAGTTAAAAATATGACTTTGAAAAGGGTTTCAAGAACTTGTATCATAGAAAACTATGCATGCGTGACTTTTACACAAATTACCTGTAGTTGCGTCAAAATTCACAAGGCCAAAAATTCATCCGCAGAGTTGGAAACAAAGAGATGCATCAACTCCTGAGACCTTGGGGAGGCGATGCAACAGTACCGCTGCACGCAGAGCAAGGGTTGCGTTGATTCCAGTTTGTATGGGGGTGATACATCGATTCTTCGTGACGGTTCCAGTTCGCAGGTGATGCGTTGGGAAAACTTCTCGCACAGGTGTGATGCGTGGAAATCCGGGATGCGTTGGTGATCGATGTGGCGGCGTCGAACGGTGCTGCGTCGCTTTTCTTCAGGCGCGATCCCTCGATGCGTCGATTCTTGCAGTGGCGACAGGCGCTGTGTCAGTTTTTCGCAGCAGCACGGTGATGTGTGGAAATTCTTCTCGCACTGTGGAGATGCGTTGGAAAAACAGCTGCAAGAAGAGCGATGTGTCGATTTTTGCAGTTCTTCAAGTTTCTTCTTTCTTCCAGCTCCCAAACAGCAGCAACAACCTCCAGAGGTCCAAAACTGGCACAGGCACCTCTGGGCAGGTCAGAACTCACAGCAACAGAGTTCAGGGGAGCTGGTGGTGAAGTCTTTGTGTCCCTGAGACTTCAGAACATGAGGCCAGCACACACAGGCCCTTGGAGGTCTCCTTCAAGCAGGGGACACAGCACACAGCAAAGTCCTTCTCCTTTCCTTTGCAGAAACAGCAACTGCAGGCCAACCCCACACAGCACACAGCAAAGGGGCAGTACTTCTCCTCAGTCTCTCCAGCTCTTCTCCTTGGCAAAGAGTCCTCTTGAATTCCAGTGATGATCTAAAGTTCTGGGGTCTGGGCCCCAGTATTTATACAGCAAAATCCTTTGTTCTCTGGTGGCAGAGAAGCCCTGTGCTCAGTCAAAACCAGTTCTGTCCTCTCTGGTGCAGCTTCCTGGCAGGAGGTGGAGACAGCATTGTGGAAAGCAGACCAGGCCCATTCAGGTGCAAGGAAATCTCTTCCCCCTACTGTAAATGCAGCCCAGGTCTATTCAGCCCAGCCCTGACTCATCCAGACTCTCTGGAGCCACTGCACATCCCCAGCCCCTGTCACTCCCAAACCAGACAGTTAATGCACATCCTAGCAGAGGCACACTTGATGGCTAAGCAAGAAAATACCTACTTTCTAAAAGTGGTATTTTCAAACACAGAATATAAAAATCACCCTTACTAAAAGATGCATTTTAACATTCTGAGTTCAGGTACACTAAACTTTATTTTCCTATCTTGTTCCCAGGAGTAGTTATGCTTATAAGATGTTATAAGCACACTCCCCATTCTATCCTATGGGAACAGATAGCCTTGCAATAGTGAAAAATTAAATTGGCAGCATTTCACTATCAGGACATGCCACACACACCAGGGCATGTCCTACCTTTCACATACACTGCACCCTGCGCACAGGGGTACCTTGGGCCTACCTTAGGTGTGACTAACATGTAATAAAAGGGAAGGTTAGGGCCTGGCAAGTGGGTGCACTTGCCAGGTCGACATGGCAGTTAACAAACTGCGCACAGGCACCGCAGTGGCAGGCCAGAGACATCTTTTCAGGGCTACTCATGTGGGTGGCACAATCAGTGCTGCAGGCCCACTAGTAGCATTCGATTTGCCAGCCCTGGCACACTTAGTGCACTTTACTAGGGTCCTACTAGTAAATCAAATATGCCAATCAGGGAGAACCAATCATAATAACAATTGACACAGGGAGCACTTGCACTTTGACGCTGATCAGCAGTGGCCAAGTACCCAAAGCAACTAAACCAGCAAAAAAAGAAATCCAGCACAGCATTAAAAAATACAGGAGATAAAGGCAAAACGTCAGGGGAAACCATGCCAAGGATGCCAGGTCTAACACCCCTTCATACGGGCGCATTGCCTCCTCTCAAAATCATCTAGGTTCAGGTTTAGAGCTCTCTTCAGCTTAAGTAACCTACCCCATTACACATCAATTTACATTTGCTTGTGGCCTACCACATGCATCTCTAAAGCAACTTATAAGCAACTTGGGGAGAGGATGTGGCCTAACGGCTATGGCAGTCGAGCTCAAATCTGGGAAACCGGGTTCGAGCAAATTACTTAATCTCCCAGCGCCTAACAAAAATGAATGTGTCCTTGTATAACGCAACTGGTGCTCATGTAAAGTGCTCTGATACCTGATATCTTCGGGTCAAGTTCGCGCTGTATAAAACTCAGAAAAAAAACAAAAAAAACTTTTCAGTTTTCTATGTTGTCACACAACCATAAAGCTAGGCACAAAGGGGCAGATTTACAAGAGCTGGCGCATCCCTGCATATTAGCAGGTATGCACCAGTTTAATTGCGACATGGAAAAAAACCCTTGTGCCACTATGGATGCGCAGCATTTACAATGCGGCGCACCGTGGTGCAAGGATAGACAGATGTGTGACGCATCTTGTCGGCGTAAGGACAGCGCATTGATGGAGTTGTGTCGCAAGTACGACGCAACTCCAGCAATGGTTAGGAATGCATATTCCTAACATGCTGCGTCATTCCTTAAGCTTGCTTCAAGCAGGCGCAAGGTTTTGACGCAGTGGCATCGTAAAAGTGACTCGGTGAAATCTTGTAGATTTCACTGCGTCACTTTTACGAGGCTTTTCCTTTGGGAACGCCCACCCTGCATACATTATACCTGACACAGGTATAATGTAGCGCAGGGCTTTACAACGTGACGGATCTCCCTAGATGCGTCACGTTGTAAATATGTCGCAACGTGGCGTATTGTTTACGACGCCGCTGCGCCACAGAAGTGATGCAGCGGCGGCGTAAAGTTGTCGCAAGGGGCTTGTAAATCTGCCCCAAAATGTTTTGGAAAGTGAGGTTGTTAGTGATCCACTCCTGATGTTATAGTTACTCCTGATACCACAATCACCATTCGTTTAATTTCACCATAAACACATAACTCTGATACGAGCCTAGATATGAAGTCCATCTTCTTCTGGCTCTTCTCATGAGTAGGCTTGGTCTTCCGGTTCAGGGAAGACCTGGCTTGGCAGTTAGGGCTGGACTGTTCCCATGAGGCACAGGGTCAAGACTGATTTGCATATAGCTGGGTCTGAACTGAGGTGGCAAAGTGAGCTAAAGAATGATGATGGATTCAACCCAGATCTGTGACTGGGGGTGAGTGTCTGAAAAGTTTCAGCGCTCCGTCCATCATCTCCTTGTGTTTGCTATGGTCTTCAGTGCCTCCAAGGCCAGCTTATTTTTTCAACAGCAAGACCATGGGCTACATTTCTCTCAGCAGTCAACTTTCTGTCCTCCAAGACAAGAGCTGTTATTCTCCTCAGCATCAAGGGCTGTGATTACCTTTTTTTTCTTCAGGGACAAAGGTGCCAGTTACAACTTTAGGTCTTGTTGAGCCTTCTTGTCCTCAAACCTCATCTTGTTAACCATGGATTTGAGCTAAGGGCAAACGCTGGGAGGACACATTACTCCCAGCCATGGGCGATGCAGGTGAAGAGACCTCTGACAGACTTTCCTCTGCTTTCTACCCCAATTGTTCTGGTGATTCTTTCTTTTCCTTCCCTTCATGCTCATTTTCATCTGAGGGGAGGTGTCTGACATCTTTCCAGGCCCTTGGGCTTTCTGCAATTCCAACTGGCTCATATTAAGCCCCATTCCTTGTATATATCCTTCATCTCCACAAAGGTAAATTTAGCCAAAGTATTCAGGACCACTCAAAAACCCATATACAAAAATATTATCAAAAGTAACTTTCATTAAAAATAGAAAATGATGCAGTCAAAAATTAACAAAAACACATTTTAGTAGAAAAATTAAAGAAAACAGTCCCTAAATCTGGTAAGGGCTGTTTTATTGTTTACTGTTAAACATGAATGACAGCTGGACACAATCCTATACTTGCACTGAACCCTAATGTCAGAAATTGGATTATCCACTCGAGAGGGGGTAACCTTACCAACTTAATTAAGCACTATCTTGTTAGATTACAACACAGTTCAGTTGGAAAACTCTGCTCAACTACTGATAGCTGTGGAAAAAGCAGCAGATTGTAGCCCAGAGAAATGTGTGAGAGGTATAACCAAGCAACATTAAAGTCAAGGAGACAACACCATAATACACCAAACCAGCTTTGAAAAATTAAGAACAAAATGTGATAAAAAAGATAACACAAAAACAGTTAAAAGTGAAGTAAGGAACCCAGAGACAGAGATTTTTAAATATTTTTAGGTGAAAAGTGCTAACAAATGACTATGCAATCGAAGGCAATGTTTGTGGTAGACTGAGAACTATGTGCAATTTTAGGATGACCGGAGTGGAGTGAGGTTTGAGAAAGTCTTACTGTTGTACCAGTCATAATTTCGACGAAGGGTCTTTCCCCAGGAAGTCAGACTCTTCCAGCAGGGCAAGGCAGGATGCTGGAGCCAGCTAGTTTCACTTGACATTGGCTATGCAATCATCAAGCTCCTGGCAAAGTTTTCAGTTTTGGATTCAAAAGCTCTAAGTGGGCCACATCTTTATGTTACTGCCTCACAGGGTACTTCACCGGTGGGATTAATTTTTCTTCTTGCCCTGATGCCAATTATAAGTGCAATATATACTTTTAATATAGCAGGCAGGATATCCGTCATGTTTGTGACAAAGAAACCCATGCTCCAAGCTCTAAGTCAAGCCCTTAGTATTTTTTTTTCCTCTTCTTCATATTTCTCCAGTGTTGCAAGGAAGGAGGCGAAAACTGAGGTACTGTCAGATTCAGACGAATAAAGCTTCATGCATATCAACTACACCCATAGGAATTTATAACAAAATATTCTACTCCCTATTACAGATTGTGTATAAATATCAATTTATTTAGCAATTCCTACATACATTAAAAATTGCTACTCTTAAATAGCAATTCCTTAAAAATCGCTATTAAAGATTCGCAATTCTTTAGCTTCATACATATGTTCATAAATTATAAAAATAATCTAATAAACTAAAAATATAACCTTTACTCTTTTATTTCACAGCTTACACTTCAATACAACTGCACCAAAAATGGTGGCAACAGACAACTTCGAAGAAAACTACAAAATCTACATTAAAGAAAAACATCAAACTAAGTAAGTATATAAAGGAACTAACAAATAGAACAAAATAATAAACAATAAATTAAATAAAGTAACAATTTTAACTAATAAATACTTTTCTCTTCACAGCTTCTACAAGCTGCACCTTCAAAAAACATCCACGAAATTAACTTCATCAACTACAACTAGTAAGTATTACTTGTTTTACTACTAAATACAAAACAATACAATTAAATTAGAAATATATGTAACATTTTAATAACAGAAACATTTTGCAACCATCAAAACATATAATCAAGAAAAGTCAAGCAACACTAATGTAAGTATATTTTCTATAATATTAATTATACTAGCATGTTTATTATTTAAAGTTGCATAATTATTAAACATATATATATTCACTGAAAAAAACCATAGGTTTCAGGCACGTTATAGTTAGAAATTAGCATTTAAAAACCTTAGAAATTCACTGAAAAACCATAGGTTTCAGGGGCGTTATAGTTAGTTGGACATTTCACTCAGTACAAAACCATAGAAATTCCCCGTTATAGTTAGTTCAGCTAACTATAACTCACGCGCCCGCAATGCACTGCTGATGACGTCACATATTACATCACTCATGACATGGTCAGTGACATCACTGATGACATCACTGATGACATCTCAAATGACATCACTGATGACATCACTGATGACATCATCCTTGTGATAGAGTGGCAGACCTCCTCTCACCCTAATATAACCTTTGATACACACACTCAAAAATACAAACTAACATTTTCAAAACAATGGACATACCAATACCAGTTACAACACACCTATTCAGTAATTCCAAGATCTACACACACATCCACTCATTCACCAACAGTCCCTATACAGTCACTCATACATGTACTCACTCATCATATGTACTCATACACCTATACATCCTGTTAGACACCGCCACTCATCCATAGAGTTACTCACACACATAGTCACACATGCAAACAAAGTATCAAACATCCATTTACTTGCATATACAGTTATACACACACTACCACACTTACTTCTACAGAAACTTACACATACTTACTCTCTTAAACAATCACTTATAGAAACACCTACTTATTTGTACAGGAACTCTTCCAATCTCTCACTCTCACATATACTCACTTATATACACCAATACTCACATATACTAGTTTAAAACATATGTAGTTACTCATAAAGACACTATTGAGACAGTCATTCACTCACTAACACACCCATACACATACTCATCCACCTATACAGTCCTGCACACATGCTGTCTTCAACACATACAAACAGTGAGTCACTCATTCATGCATCTATGCACTAAGTAATACCCCCACCGAACCATACAGACACTCAGACACTCATACTGATACTCAAAAACCAACTAATAACCCATATAGACACTCATGTAGCTACTCACCAACCCATGCAGCCACTTATACACAAAGTGAGAGACTGATACAGATATTTTCATATTTAAACATTACTCACTAACCCATGTATTCACTAAGATACACTTAGTCAGTTATACAATCAATTTTACAAAACAAATCATCCATTTAGACACTTATATACCCATTTATTCTTCCATCGACCTTGAGATATACATATATAAAACATATTTAAATTTTCAGAAAAACACACATTCACTGGATGATGTCATCAGTGATGTCATCAGTGATGTCATTTGAGATGTCATCAGTGATGTCATGAGTGATGTCACTGACCATGTCATGAGTGATGTAATATGTGACGTCATCAGCAGTGCATTGCGGGTGCGCGAGTTATAGTTAGCTGAACTAACTATAACGGGGAATTTCTATGGTTTTGTACGAGTGAAATGTCCAACTAACTATAACGCCCTTGAAACCTATGGTTTTTTCAGTGAATTTCTAAGGTTTTTAAATGCTAATTTCTAACTATAACGTGCCTGAAACCTATGGTTTTTTCAGTGAATTTCTAAGGTTTTTTAAATGCTAATTTCTAACTATAACGTGCCTGAAACCTATGGTTTTTTCAGTGAATATATATATATTTATTATACTATGTATACATGTGAAAATGTCTCGGTCCCCTGTTTGCCTCGGTGGCACGGAAAAAATGGGTGGAACTGACGTCAGCACGCCGACGAGGTTCTCTTATGGCTCCGATGACGTCATACGGTGTCGCGAGCGGAGCCGTGCTATTATGACGTCCTCGTTGACGTGGGAGAGCTAGGAAAGAATTTCCGTGGAATGCTGGTGCAGGGGATATTCACCTAAGTGTTCAGGCTAGTCCTTTGGGAGCAACTGTTTATGTTGCCACTCCAGAAACCGAAACCAGTGATCCGAGGGCAGAGGCCCTGCAGATGGCACACGAGGTGGGGTGCCCAGTCGTGTGCACCGGCGGGGCAGCGAAGTGACAAGCACCACAACCCACAAAAAAGGTAACGAGGGCACTGAATAACACAGGATCTTCTCTTTGTATCTGGCAGGAACAACGAAGTTAAAATGCCCTAGTACCAAAATGTAGAATTAGTGCTACAACGGTCTTCAAGAGGACCTGCGATGCCGCTTCTGCCTCCCGTACCCTGGAGGTGGCACATGGGTCACGCGGTACGGTCATACTGCGGTGGGACGCACACTCGTTGACCTCTCATGGCACTGCTCCACACTTCAGGGAGGACGCTTTCCATTAGCTATGTTTTCTGATGACATGTCGCGCCGGCCCCGTCCAACAACAGAACTCCTTTAGATCCAAACAGACTCTTCCACTCTCTCACCGGAAGTGAAACCAGGCCACGCGGACACTTTCACAATACAACAGCCGGGAATGCACTTTTCGGTAAAAAAACACATTCCTTCCTCCTAATTAATCAAATAAACGCCTCACTGAAGAACAGGGGCCAGCTTCGATCGGTAAACAGCCGTTACAACGACTTTTTACTTTATGATACCATTACAACGCATGCATTACCACGCATGCGTTGTACATCACGAAGTCATTATTACGCATTTTTTAGAACGCATGGTCATTTACCACGCATGCCTTTACAATGAATTTTGTTGTAAAGGTATGTATGGTAAATGACCATGC
Organism: Calotriton arnoldi; assembly: GCA_963921515.1. Taxonomy (NCBI): domain Eukaryota; kingdom Metazoa; phylum Chordata; class Amphibia; order Caudata; family Salamandridae; genus Calotriton; species Calotriton arnoldi. Next base: position 405,916 of record CAWUFW010005411.1, read on the forward strand.
GTTCTAAAAACATGTAGACGATCCATGTCGTTGTAAGGAAACAGAGGCTGTTCCGCTTCCTCACAACGACGTGCACCGCCCCTCAGAGACGACGTGAAGCAGGAACCACGAGGAGAGAGGAACCACGAGGAGTGAGAGGTAAGGGGATTGGGCATGGGGTGGGGTTTCCTTTCTAGGGTTTAGGGTAGTGCAGTGGTGTTTGGGTGGTGTAGGGTCGTGCTGGGTAGTGTTTTAGGGTTTAGGGTAGCGCAGTGGTGTTTGGGTAGTGTAGGGGGTCGTGCTGGGGGTAGTGTTTTAGGGTTTAGGGTAGTGCAGTAGTGAAGGGGGTCGTGCTGGGGGTAGTGTTTTAGGCTTTAGGGTAGTGCAGTGGTGTATGGGTAGTGTAGGGGGTCGTGCTGGGTTAGTGTTTTAGGGTTTAGGGTAGTGCAGTGGTGTTTGAGTAGTGTAGGGGGTCATGCTGGTGGTAGTGTTTTAGGGTTTAGGGTAGTGCAGTGGTGTTTGTGTAGTGTAGGGGGTCATGCTGGGGGTAGTGTTTTATGGTTTAGGGTAGTGCAGTGGTGTTTGGGTAGTGTAGGGGGTCGTGCTGGGGGTAGATTTAGGGTTTAGGGTAGTGCAGTGGTGTTTGGGTAGTGTAGGGAGTCGTGCTGGGGTAGTGTTTTAGGGTTTAGGGTAGTGCAGTGGTGTTTGTGTAGTGTAGGGGGTTGTGCTGGGGGTAGTGTTTTAGGGTTTATGTTAGTGCAGTGGTGTTTGGGTAGGGTAGGGGGTAGTGCTGGGGTAGTGTTTTAGGGTTTAGGGTAGTGCAGTGGTGTTTGTGTAGTGTAGGGGGTAGTGCTGGGGGTAGTGTTTTAAGGTTTAGGGTATTGCAGTGGTGTTTGGGTAGTGTAGGGTTCATGCTGGGGGTAGTGTTTTAGGGTTTAGGGTATGGCAGTGGTGTTTGGGTAGTGTAGGGGTCGTGCTGGGGGTCGATTTAGGGTTTAGGGTAGTGCAGTGGTGTTTGTGTTGTGAGGGGTCATGCTGGGGGTAGTGTTTTAGGGTTTAGAGTAATGCAGTGGTGTTTGTATAGTGTAGGGGGTTTAGGGTAGTGCAGTGGTGTTTGTGTAGTGTAGGAGGTCATGCTGGGGGTTGTGTTTTAGGGTTTAGGGTAGGGCAGTGGTGTTTGTGTAGTGTAGGGGGTAGTGTTTTAGGGTTTAGGGTAGTGCAGTGGTGTTTGTGTAGTGTACGGGGTCGTGTTTTAGGGTATAGGGTAGTGCAGTGGTGTTTGGGTAGTGTAGGGGTCATGCTGGGGTTAGTGTTTTAGGGTTTAGGGTAGTGCAGTGGTGTTTGGGTAGTGTAGGGGGTCGTGCTGGGGGTAGTGTTTTAGGGTTTAGGGTAGTGCAGTGGTGTTTGTGTAGTGTGGGAGGTCATGCTGGGGGTATATTTAGGGTTTAGTGTAGTGCAGTGGTGTTTAGGTAGTGTAGGGAGTCGTGCTGGGAGTAGTGTTTTAGGGTTTAGGGTAGTCCAGTGGTGTTTGTGTAGTGTAGGGAGTCATGCTGGGGGTAGTGTTTTAGGGTTTAGGGTAGTGCAGTGGTGTTTGGGTAGTGTAGGGGGTCGTGCTGGGGTAGTGTTTTAGGGTTTAGGGTAGTGCAGTGGTGTTTGTGTAGTGTAGGGGGTCATGCTGGGGGTAGTGTTTTAGGGTTTAGGGTAGTGCAATGGTGTTTGTGTAGTGTAGGGGTAGTGTTTTAGGGTTTAGGGTAGTGCAGTGGTGTTTGTGTACTGTAGGGGGTCGTGCTGGGTTCTAGTGTTTTAGGGTTTAGGGTAGTGCAGTGGTATTTGTGTAGTGTAGGGGGTAGATTTAGGGTTTAGGGTAGTGCAGTGGTGTTTGGGTAGTGTAGGGGTCATGCTGGGGGTAGTGTTTTTGAGTTTAGGGTAGTGCAGTTGTGTTTGGGTAGTGAAGGGGGTCGTGCTGGGGGTAGTGTTTTAGGGTTTAGGGTAGTGCAGTGGTGTTTGGGTAGTGTAGGGGTCAACCAACATGAATTTGTCCTTGTGTGATGTAACCAATGCTCATGTAAAGCACTCCAATACCTGACCGGTCTGCACTATATAAAACTGCAAAAAAAAAATAAAAAGTGTTTTGCACACTTCTGTCATTGGGCTATACATGGGCTACCTCTGGGTGATATTTGTGCTACATTGGGGCTCTTATTTCTCTGGTGGCCATCTTGGGAGACTTATTTGTTATGAAGTTTCCTAATTTCCTCATTTACTACAGTCTCCTCAGTAGGAAATGCTTTCAGTTTTTTACTTTGATTCCATCAAGAAGGCATTCAGATGTGTCACACATTTGCCATAAATTCAGAATGTTAGCACTCTAGTTGTTCATTAGATCACTGTAGTAAAGCTACTGCTCACCAAGGAGTTAACTGGAAGTCTACTGCTGGTATTGGAAGTGATTGTTTCAGTCTGCATGTCAGAATTTTCTAATGAAATAGAAGAGGATTTGAGATCTCACTTAAAACATGCCCTAAATTTTCTTTTTGCAGCACTAACCATAATTTCTATGGCAAAATGAACCCCCTCATTTTGTTCCTTTTTAAATTAAATGTTTTAAGTGTTACCAGTTTATTCCAATCAAGATGGCTTCAGGTGTGCCATACTTTTGTCATAAGTAAGGCTGTTAGCACTCTAGTTGTTCTTTAGAACACTCTGGGAAGCTGCAGTAGAACACAAAGGCATCAACTGACAGGCTGCTCCTGTTGAAATATAACAGGAAGATATTTGAGATCACACTTAAAACATGTCCTAATTTTTCTTTCTACAGCACTAACCATAATTTCTATGACAAAATCAACCCCATCATTTTGTTCCTTTTTAAATTAAATGTTTTAAGTGTTACCAGTTTATTCCAATCAAGATGGCTTCAGGTGTGCCATACTTTTGTCATAAGTAAGGCTGTTAGCACTCTAGTTGTTCTTTAGAACACTCTGGGAAGCTGCAGTAGAACACAAAGGAATCAACTGACAGTCTCTGCCATTGTTGGATGTACATGTTTTACTGAGAATGTCAGACTTCATTCCCACATGACTGAGAAAGATAATGTGAATTTACAGAAAATATGCTCTCATTTTAGCTTCTGAAGCACCTTCCAAAACTGCATGGGACAAGCATGTGAAAATAGTTTTCTCTCAAACATGATTCATGATATCCCAGCAGAAGGTTTTTCACAGGGTAAAATCACCTTAGAACACACCACAATTCCTGAAATTAGTATGGTACCATCAACAAATGAATTCTAATGCAACTAAAGTCTGTTATCACCCTTTATAGTTCTCCTTTTGGTAACCCTCAAAATCTTCGATTCACTACAATGCATTTCAATGGGGTACTATCATTTATATTGGTCCCAAGATGGCTGCCAGCAATTCCAGGATGAAGTGCTGACAGCCAATCAGATCTCACGATGACATGTGTGGTTAGGCTCCGCCCAGATATGTATGTGTTTTTACTTTTGATTTTCTCAGCAACTACTGAACGGATTTACACCATTTAACAAAAGGGTTCTTTCTGAACCAAGAACTACCTCTTTGCCAAATTTGGTGTAATTCCGTTCAGCAGTTCGGGCTGCAGCCTTGCATAAAGTTTCCTATGGGAAATTGATTTTTTGACTCTTATTTTTTAATTTCTCCGCAACTACTGAACGGATTTACACCATTTAACAAAAAGGGTTCTTTCTGAACCAAGAACTACCTCTTTGCCAAATTTTGTGTAATTCCGTTCAGCAGTTCGGGCTGTAGCCGTGGCTAAAGTTTCCTATGGGAAAATGAATGGGGAAAACACATTTGGGACCCCCTTTTTCTCGGCCCCCGCTTGACAAATCACCCTGAAACTTTCAGGGTAGGAGCGGACCGGAGCGGGCCATAAAGTTTGAAAATTTCGCGAAGATTCGTCAACCGACGCAAGAGTTATTTCAAATAGAATGTTGCGGATTTCCTATGGAAAATAGGTCCTAACTATAACTATCTACTGGCGACCGCCAGTAGATAATATATATATATATATATATATATATATATATATATATATATATATATATATATATATATATATATATATATATATATATATATATATATCCAAACAAACGCACTCCACCTCCTGGAATGTGTAATCAGGCCCAACCACTATTTGTGCAATGCTTAGAATTCCTCATGTGTATTACTGAACCACAGTTCCCACAATGCCTTATTTTGGCAAAACGAGTACACGTGTCCTAGTCGTCTCCGAGTTTTCATACCTTCAATCCTTTGTCTGTAAGTATGGTTCTGTAGTCTCTTTCGTGCCTTTAAAGGAATAATTCCATGTATGGCGAAGATTAAAGCACAACACTTCAACACAAAGGGGCTGATTCCGATCTGGGTCGGAAAACTCTCCGACCGAGCCGGATCCGGAGAGATTTCCGACCGAGCCGGACTCCTACAGTCCGACCGAGCGAGTACGATGCGGCCGCATGCTGCCGGACTCGATTCGGTCGGACTCCCATTGAAGTCAATGGGAGCCGGTCGTACAACGCGTACATGGGCTCTCATTGACTCAATGGGTACGACGCAAACAAGTGCGCCCCCTACAGTGTGTACGCGTCGGTGCGACTCGCACCATACATGCATGTTTAGCGGGGACCCTTGGGTCCCCCTATGACCCCCCAAGTCCGGCTCCGGGACCTTTTTCGAGCCAGACGCTCCGACTCGATCCGGCTGTCCGACGCGTCCATCGTACTCGCTCGGTCGGAGAACGTCTCCATTGCGTGGTGCGATTCGTGTCCGTACGAGTCGGTCGGTGCGGTTGGGATCCGGAAACGAGTCGGTCGGAAACAACGCGTACGCTCGCATCGTACTAGCTCGTTCGGACAGCTGTACGAGTCGGTCGGAGAAAACGCGCACGGCTCCTATTTTTCCCAGGCGAATCCCGTTCGGTGAGCTACCGGCCGAGATCGGAATCGGCCCCAAAGTCGTGGCATACGCTGGCAAACCTTCGATGAAAAAAAGCTTGTCTGCTTTCCTTTCTTCCACGCAGGCACAGAGTATAGGGATCCAATTCCCTGTAAATCCTAGCTGAGTACACTCATGTTTTTCCAAAATTCTTGTGCGGGCCTTACAGCAGAGGCCCTGCTCCATTCTCCCGTCTCCCTTCGTTGTCAGCCGGCGGGCAGCCCATCTGTAATGTATCCAAATGAACTGTGACAGAGAAGGCCGCCCAGCCTCAGGGATCGGGGCCTGTTGACAAGTGTCAATCCTCTATATAATCCAAACGAAAAACACACTCCACCTCCTGGAATGTGTAATCAGGCCCAACCACTGTGCTTAGTTGAAAAACTTCTTTAATGTGGCAGGAGTAGTAGCATTACGCGTTTCAACTCCACTGAGTCTTAGTCATATGCAAATGTTGTATAGCCACCACCTGATCTAATTTATGTCCGGTATTCATAGAAAGTGACGAGGGACAAAGTACACACTTTCAAACGGCAATTCAAAAGGCGGAAGGTGTGACTGCAATTCATATGTAAGTTCACATTAAGCATTGCAAACATAAACAGTTATTATTTTTCCTGATGTTAGATGTAAGGATAAATCCATGATAGTTCTAGTTTTGCATCATTATTAATTTGTGCAATTCTTAGAATTCCTCAGGTGTATTAATGAACCACAGTTCCCACAATGCCTTATTTGGGCAAAACGAGTACACGTGTCCCAGTGGTCTCCGAATTTTCATACCTTCAATCCTTTGTCTGTAAGTATGGTTCTGTAGTCTCTTTCGTGCCTTTAAAGGAATAATTCCATGTATGGCAGAGATTAAAGCACAACACTTCAACACAAAGTCGTGGCATACGCTGGCAAACCTTTGATGAAAAAAAGCTTGTCTGCCTTCCTTTCTTCCACGCAGGCACAGAGTATAGGGATCCAATTCCCTGTAAATCCTAGCTGAGTACACCAAGTTTTCCGAAATTCTTGTGTGGGCCTTACAGCAGAGGCCCTGCTCCATTCATTCAGTCTCCCTTCGTTATCAGCCGGCGGGCAGCCCATCTGTAATGTATCCAAATGAACTGTGACACACAAGGCCGCCCAGCCTCAGGGATCGGGGTCTGTTGAGGAGTGTCGATCCTCTATATAATCCAAACAAAAAACGCACTCCACCTCCTGGAATGTGTAATCAGGCCCAACCACTGTGCTTAGTTGAAAAACTTCTTTAATGTGGCAGGAGTAGTAGCATTACGCGTTTCGACTCCACTGAGTCTTAGTCATATGCAAATGTTGTATAGCCACCACCTGATCTAATTTATGTCCGGTATTCATAGAAAGTGACGAGGGACAAAGTACACACTTTCAAACGGCAATTCAAAAGGCGCAAGGTGTGACTGCAATTCATATGTAAGTTCACATTAAGCATTGCAAACATAAACAGTCATTATTTTTTCCTGATGTTAGATGTAAGGATAAATCCTTGATAGTTCTAATTTCGCATCATTATTAATTTGTGCAATGCTTAGAATTCCTCATGTGTATTACTGAACCATAGTTCCCACAATGCCTTATTTTGGCAAAATGAGTACACGTGTCCCAGTCGTCTCCGAGTTTTCATACCTTCAATCCTTTGTCTGTAAGTATGGTTCTGTAGTCTCTTTCGTGCCTTTAAAGGAATAATTCCATGTGTGGCAGAGATTAAAGCACAACACTTCAACACAAAGTTGTGGCAAACGCTGGCAAACCTTCGATGAAAAAAAGCTTGTCTGCCTTCCTTTCTTCCACGCAGGCACAGAGTATAGGGATCCAATTCCCTGTAAATCCTAGCTGAGTACAACAAGTTTTCCGAAATTCTTGTGCGGGGCTTACAGCAGAGGCCCTGCTCCATTCATTCCGTCTCCCTTCGTTGTCATGGTGGCTATACAACATTTGCATATGACTAAGACTCAGTGGAGTCGAAACGCGTAATGCTACTACTCCTGCCACATTAAAGAAGTTTTTCAACTAAGCACAGTGGTTCGGCCTGATTACACATTCCAGGAGGTGGAGTGCATTTTTCGTTTGGATTATATAGAGGATTGACACTCCTCAACAGGCCCCGATCCGTGAGGCTGGGCAGCCTTGTGTGTCACAGTTCATTTGGATATATATATATATATATATATATATATATATATATATATATATATATATATATATATATATATATATATATATATATATATATATATATATATATATATATATATATATATATACATATATACACATATATACATCTTCACAGATATATCCCAAAAATGGCAGAAGGAGCAAAGTTCATTACATCGCAAAATGGGAAACTACTGCTTTGCTACATGGGTTACACTTATACCCTAGAAACAGTTATAGAAAATAAAACCCATTGGAAATGTAGCAAATATTATTCCAATGCCTGTTATGGGAGAGCCACTACAATAGATACCAATGTAGTGAATGTTAGAGAACACAACCATCCCCCCAATGTAACTGAAGTTGAATTAAGAGATGCCCTAGAGACAATAGGGGAAGCAAGCACAAATTCCCAACAAACAAGCACCCAAATACTAAAGAATGTTTTGACTAGAGTGTCAGAACATGTCACAGGACAACTACCTTCCATCCCCACTTTGAAAAGACCAATAGCAAAAACTAAAAGAGCTACAGCGCAAGTACCACCTATCCCCCAAACCTTTGGAGAAATCCAAATACTACCTGTGTATACCATCACCCACAAAGAGGAAAAATTCCTTATCTATGACAACCAAAGTCATGAAAAAAGAATTATTATGTTTGCAACTAATACAAATTTACAGAAACTTACAAATTGCGAAACGTGGATGATGGATGGCACATTTAAAGTTTGCCCCAAACCATTCTATCAGCTGTATACAATCCACGGAGAATATGAAGAGACAAATATCCCCTTTATTTAAGCATTACTGCCTAATAAACAGAACACCACTTATGTAGAACTACTAACTATAGTCAAACAATTCACAGAAAATTACTGTCCCCAAAGAATGATAATAGACTTTGAGTGGGCAATGATTCAATCCATCCTCAAACTATACCCACACACTGCAATACAAGGTTGCTATTACCATTTTAATCAGAGCATATGGAGGCACCTACAGAAATCTACTTTGAGCATAGATTATTCAACAAATAGCAATTTTGCCTATCAAATAAAAAAATTAATAGCCCTGGCATATGTCCCAACTATTGAAGTAGCCAATCACTACAAGTTACTTATAGAAAGTCCTTTCTATCAAGCTCATGAAACAAAATTAAGTCCCTTCCTAGACTACTTTGAAGACACCTGGGTGGGAAGGTTACATAGGTCAGGGCACCGTAGACAACCTAAATTTCAGATCCCCTGGTGAAACGTGTACGCTAGTACTGTGGCTCGAAAAGCCAAAACAAACAACGCAGTGGAAGGATGGCATAATGCCTTTGAAGCCACAATAGGATGGGGACAACCAACACTTCACAAAATCATTGAAGCAATTAAAAAAGAACAGAGCTACTAAGAACTCAGACTAGAGCAATCACTAAGTAAAATAGGCCCAAAACTAAGGGGCCCATTACGATGTCGGGCGGAAGCACTACCGCCGTGCTGGCGGATGCAAAAACCACCAGTTACCGTCGGCACGCAGCAGTCCACACGCCCGCCCGATTACGATGCGAAAAGTCAGCCAAACACCGCCGGCAAGCCAGCGACACCATCCGCCATAAAAGTGCGCCCGTACACGTAGCGGCGCAGCCCAATTGACACACACCGTCCGACGAAACACGTACCGCCCGGCGTACAAATTACGATGCCGCACACAAACTGATCCCACGGCTAAGAGACACCGTACGTCAAACCGAAGCGGTAACACGAACGCCGAGCACGGACACCGAAGAAGCGGCACCCCCGAGCATGAATCCAGCACTGCAGGCCCTCCTTATGCTCTATCTGATGCACCACCAAGGACGCAACGTACCGTGAAGACGCAGGTAGGCACACACACAACAAGTGCACGCAAAAGCGCACACAGTGCAAGGGCGGAAAAAGCGGACAACCCCCACCCCGCGTGTACACGACACATCTACCATTGCATCCACATATGACACACAGGCCAAATTGTAACATCTCGTAACACATGTGTACACACCACCTGGGACTAGGAACCAACGACCCCGTCACGGCCCCAAAGCGGCGATGACGCTGCCACACATGCGCACAACGCAGAGGCCAACCGCAGCGCCATGCATGCATCGCACACAGACACAGGGACACAACCAAGCAGCACACACACCAGCCCCACCCCGAACGCACATGACACGTGACAGGCCTGCCACAGACATGTCCCCAACGCCCAATTCACGGTCAACACCCAACGTCACACAACCGACGCACACATGTCAGTGAAGTCACGCAACAGCAGGACACACCCCAGTGTAACAAACATGGCGAAGCACACAGCGGCGGCAACACCAACTAGGAGAAGCAGGGCCCCTTCGGGAAGAGGAACGCCAGTACCACACTGAAACACCCATACCACCCTGCACACATGAACAAGACATACAAAACGGAACACCAAAGAGCCCGGGGACCGACAACAGGTGGCCCAAGAATAACATCCACACAAAAGGCCCAACGCAGAGCGGAAAGGCAGCCTGCCGCCCACACAAGGGAGAGCAGACAGCACTGAATGACCTTCCATTCCAACTCCGAAACCACAGCCCTACGCAAGAAGCCGGTGAATACAGCCATTGTCCAAAAAAAGACCAACACAGGCATGCAGAGGAGACCGACCACAGGGCAGATAGCGCATATCACAGAAGAACACTACGGACGGGAAAGAAAAAATAAAACACTCCCCCATGTCGGCCCCATGCAAGTTATCTGGAAGGAGTCACACATCACTGACCTTGAACTGTCTGAGAAGCATGTGGGATGAGGGCCCGTGTCCTCCGCACAAGCCAACAGAACACAAGTCCTGTCTCCCTACGACTACACAGAGCTCACAGCAACCTCGGAGCGTGCACATTGCAGACTGCACACACAGCCGGAGCACGCCACCACAACGCACCGCTGCAAAATGGCACTCTCAACACACCTACCCAACTACGCCGAACAGGTCAAGCTGTACAAAAACAACCTGATACAGATATTGGGATGCGAACCCCTGTCCCTGCTGAACGTAAGTTACCGACTGACTTACCGCATCACATTGTTCAGCTGCGTCATACCCGTCTTCTACTGTCGGAGGTGTCCCTACCAGCATCCTGTGGAGTTGTGTCTCTCCAACCCGGCATGTCTAAAGGCGGACCTGCTACAACTATTCCTCCCTCTGGACGCACACGACAGGGCCTGCTCTGCCTATGGGGGCATGGCATATGTGGCCAACATTGGACCCGCACTGAAATGGGACCACTGTGCCTCCACACAACGGATCATCGAGCACAGCTACATCGAATGTCACCCAGCATGCCCCATCATGCTCCTCCAAGGGACAACTTACGAACAACACCTTGACAGCCACCATCCGCTACATTGGCTGGCAAACATGTATACCACCAATGACATGGAAGCCCTGCTGGACGGCATCGCATACCTGACAACCTGTCAATTCGTCGGACCCCAACGCAAGTCCCCCAATTGACCTATGATGTCCAACCCCGCACCCATGCTTAGCTTCCGCACGGACTGGCCAGTCACCACCACAACAGCCATACCAAACGACCGGCAACAATTACCACACCATCAACGACATCGCCATGACATCGGATATGACCGGGACATGCACACTGTTCCCCATCACATCCAGGAACACTGCATGCATCGTGGGAGGCAGTGGCATGGGGTCTGTGTATTGCACCCACATGGACGGAACTGCACGAACAACCAGGACACGACATGGATCCAGCGCCCATGGACACACACACCGCTCAGTGGACATGAATAGGTCGCCTGGAGTCTGTGGGTGCTGCACCCCTCCCACCCCGCCCCGGGAATCCCATACCAGGACCTTTGCATGGACGACAAGTGCATACAACAACAACACGACCCCAGTGACTGTGACATGTCCAGTAACCACCACAATGCAACAACAAGTGGCACGCCGCTGCATGCACGCAAGCACATGCCCTGATGTCATCTCACATGCACGCGTGCATGAGGAACAACCGCAGCAAACCTGTCACATGGAACTGAGATGGACTGTGCCCATGATGCCAAGCGGTCTGGTAGGCTACTTGTATACCGTCTGTGTCAAAGTCCGCAGCTCCGCAGCTATACGTAAATGTACATTAGCACAGCCTTGGCCAAGCAGATGTAACTCTGAAGCCCACATCCCACATGCAACAGCCAATCACATGTAACCCTACACCCTATCCCATTTGTAATCATGCTCAGTATATCCTCAACATGTATTCCGCTGCCAGTAGTGTCCACTATACTGCATCACAGAGGACAGAAGACTCAATATAATGTTTGAAACCAAAACTGTCTCCGCTGACTCATTTCACAAGTACGAATGAGAGAGGAAGAGAGTATGTGAAGTACACGGCAGTCGTGACATGACCATGTAGTCCACTGGTATTGGATGTCAACGCAAATGAGTAGCACAACTGTGGAAGACACACATGTGTCGTGTGAAGTCGTATGGACGCAGTGCTCAGGTGGGTGGGTGTGACGGGTAGATGCGCACATGCCAAGTTGGAGCACGCCGTGTTGGGAGGGGTCATGAACAGTACACCACCGCTTCCCTGGGCATTGTGAGAGGACACCTGTCGGGGGGGGGAAGTGAACACGTGTGTGCACAGCAGCCGGGCACACGAACAATGGGCTACCAGGCGCACACGTCAGCCCACCCTCCGTGGACAAGCTGGATCCTGTTGTGCGCCCGCCATGCCCCTTGACAAGGCACACACAGCCCCAGTCGACCAGGTGTAACCCCAACATAGTCAATCCGCACAGGCGATACAGGGCACGGGATGGCAGTGGAGCATGGTGTGTGAGAGGTCTCCTCGCGCTCCTCCTGGTCATATCACGCAGGCAATAGAACCTCAACGTGTAGCATGGCACAAGTCAAATGGAAGTGTAGGGGACGCACCACAGCATGAGCAGCACTGACGTCACGGGAGGTGGCTCGCACCATCCCATCCATTGCCCATTATACCAACCACGCCACATGCCATTGCGACTAAGTGCAAGCGCGTGCGCCACCACCCCGAGCCCTCCCCAGAGAGGCCAAAGAGTGAATGTGTGGGCCATCAGCTACAGACGGACGCGGCCTGGCCGCAAGGGCAGCCACAGCCACTGGGTGTCGCAGGTGGCGGATCCGGAAGGCGAAGACTGTGATGCATAGTCCATGCAGGCCGGGTCTCCATTTGGGGCACCACGCAGGTGGACGGCGTCCCGCCACACATCATACCCTGAGACAGCCCACTCGTGCAACTGGACCCACACATACACTCCTTGCCCTCTCTGGTGCGAGCTTGGGGCTGCCTGTGCAAGCGCTAGCCTCGCAGGTGCACATGCATATTGGGGGAGCGAGGGGAGGACATGAGGGCTGGGGCGAAGATGACTGTATCACTGTCAGTGAGTACAAGGGATGACCCAGATGTGGACAGGAAGAGACGTGTCCCGTGTGTACTGCAACTAGTCGCCAATCCAACTACCCCCCATGTCCGGAATGTAAGCCCGCACCTAGGCCAGCCCATCCGCCACATCAAATATACCACCAGCACAACGACCTTCCCATTCGAAACACTGACTGGGGGTGGCGACCAGTGAACAATCATGTGTAGCCTACCCACGCGTACATGTGGGCCCTCCATGATCCATGTCACCTGCGGCAAAGTCATGACATGCGCAATGAGGGAAGTGAGGAGAGCTGTCCGCCCCACGCACAGAAGGTGCATCAGCTCCACAGACCCAGCAGCGAGTCCAGCAGGGGTCACATGTGCAGGGGCAGCTGTGCCTGGTGTGAAGGCACATGCATATAGACAGCACATCGACCAATGTTTAGTCTGCCCACATCTACAGTCCTTCATCATGCGGACATAGGAATTGAACACAGGGCAACACATCTGAGTGGGTGCACCCACCGTGACCAACAATGCGCAATCATCGACGTACCCGCCCTGTGCATGGCCCCCCACCCAACGGAGGCACATCCAGTGCCACCATCCCACACACACAAGCCTTCCACGGAACATGCTGTGTCCAATGGTCAGTACAGAGTCAGCGCCCATCTGGTGGATCCTGAACAGGAGACACATGCACACACATGCCAGCTCCCACTATGTACGTCTGCCACCTGGCACGTGCAATGTAACCTCTCACCTGTGACGTGTGTCTGCAAGCACACAGCCGTCTTGGCATGGGGCTGTCAATGTGGACACCTGTCAATGTTTCGGGAGGTGTGATCCGTACAGTGCTGTACATAGGGTGCAGTGCTGACACCTACTACTGTCTCATATCCCCTCGTGCCACAGGTCCCACTTGTTTTGGCCGCTCAGCCTGTGCCCACATCGTCGTCGTCGTGTGCCATACTCATCCAGCCTCGGAAGCAGTGCCATGCTCAGCAGACATTCATGTTGCCGTGGCGTTGCCGCTTGACGAATATGCAGTCAGTCCCCATCAGCACGCCCCGCAAGTCATTGGGGCCTAGATCCCCATGTGCATGCTCATGGCAGTGGTTTGCATCACTAGCCATTGCCATTGGTGGGAGACCTGTGTAAGTGTATTGTGGCCGTGCCGTCCCTGCTTGACAGCTGGGCTGTGACTCATGTGCTTGCTCAGTCATGTCAGTGATGTGAATGCGAAATTGCTATGTGTTGTGTTGCTTTGACATGTGTCCACTGCCATCTTCCCTAGGCGGAGACCGAACATTGACCGCCCATACCAATTGCTGGCGGACATGGACGATACTGAGGTCATAAGGAAGTTTTGGCTGGACAGGCCAACCCTGCATCGACTGTGTGCCATGTTGGAACCCCATCTCCGTCCCCGCAGGGTGTATCCGACTGCATTCACCCCCACGGCTAAGGTGATGGCCGCCATGCATTTCTTCGCCACTGGGTCATTCCAGCACACAGTGGGCAGTGGAGGAGGGATGTCCCAGCACATGTTCAGCAAGGTGCTGAGGGATGTACTGGCAGCCATGATGCTGTACCGAAACAGGTACATCAGATTCCCCAGGGCTCGTGAATTGGCGGCAGTGAAGGGTGCATTCTATGCCCTTGGCAGGATCCCACACGTCGTTGGTGCCATTGATTGCACACATGTTGGCCTTGTTCCACCACAGGCCACTGAGCACCTGTACCGCAACAGGAAGCACACGCACTCCCTGAATGTGCAAGTGGTGTGCCTTGCGGACATGGTGATAACCCACGTGTGTGCAAAGTTCCCAGGCTCGGCCCATGACGCACACATAATGCGCAACAGCATCTTGCCACGACTGATGTCCAATCTGCAACAGGATCGTGGCTGTATTGTCGGTGAGTATGTGGAGTGGTGTAGCGTGCTGGCTGTGCGATGCTGTCCCCTGTCCAGTTGGAATAGCAACGGTTCTCTGTGTCCCTCACACCCAGGTGACTCTGCGTACCCGAATGGGGCATGGCTGCTCAGTCCATTGAGGAATCCTCGCACCCCAGCAGACGATCGCTACAATGAGGCACATGGGAGGACCAGACGTGTGGTCGAGCGTACCTTTGGCCTCCTCAAGTCCAGGTTCAGGTGCCTGGACCGCACCGAGGGTGCGCTGGCGTACTCCCACAGAAGGTGTGCCAGATAGTGGTGGCGTGCTGCATGCTGCACAATCTGGCCATTCGGAAGCAGATCCCCCTCATTGTGGATGACGGAGATCAACCAGGGCCCCAGCCCGCAGACCAGGACAGCTCGAGTGAGGAGGACAGCGGAGAGGAGGAAGCTGGGAATGTGCGCCAGCAGCTCATCGCCCGCTACTTCACTTGACGGTGAGTGTCCATGTACGACGGCTGATGTGTCTGTATTTGTGCAGGTGTGTGTGTGCTGTGTCAGGGTGGCCTTTTGTTCACTGCGTGCTGTGTGTCAACGCTCCATGCCCAGGTTAGTATGCCACTGATGGTGGCTGTGGCATTGTGCCCTATTGCTCTGTGCGATGTGTGTACATTGCTTGTAGTTGTTGACATGTACTGTGTGATGGGTGTGTGACACACTCATTGAATGTGCTCCTGTTCTGTCTCCCACCCCTAGGTCCCTACAGGCCCTCCGGTTCCATTGCCATGCCACGCATCAGGTGCCGTTCCGCTCAAGGTGGCCGTTGTATTCCGTACAATTAAAACACAGGGCACAGACAGCAGTTTGTGGAAGAGGTGCATTTATTTCAAACTGTAACATGTGATTGTGTGTAAGGTGATGACAAAAGTGGTGCGTGCAGTGACAATGAGCTGTCGGTCATGGCTGCGTGATGCTCAGGGTGTACCCACTGGTTCTATGTCCATAGTCCAACACACACATGCCATCCAGATGGCTGTGTGGAGTGGGATCGTAGTCCAAGTCAATGCAGTGGGTGGTAAGGAAGGCTGGCTGGCTGCCTCACTTGCGTCTGGAGCGTGCGAAGTCCTCCCGGGAGATCTGTTTCCACTTCGGACGGCCCCTTCCACGCTTGCGAGGGGGTGCCTGCTTGCGACCTGCTGGTGGTTGAGGTGTGCTCACTGGCTGTGGACGCAGGGGAACTGGACACTGCTGCTCGACCCTGCGCCCCGGCAGGTGGTGGCGGAGGGGAGCTGCTGTCCCTGGCTGTGACCTCACCGCCACCACCAGCTGGCCCATGAGGTCCACGAGTTGGCCCATACGGGCGTCCATGGACCTCAGCACCCCCAGCACCTCACGCGTGTCTGTAGCAGACCTGGCCCATTGTCCTTGGGCCTCTTCATAGGCCCCAAGGACTCTGGCCATTTGAGGCAGGGCATGGCTCCCAGGGGAGACTGGCGTTTCCCTGATCCTGCTCCTCCTACCAGTCCTGCTGCCACCGGCCTGCCCACTAGCCACATTGCTCACCACGGTCCTCGCCCTGGCTCCCAGGGTGGATCCAGTCGGCCGGGCCACCACCTGCGCTGGGGCTGGGGCCAGCGAAGACGTGGTGGCGGTTGCGGCAGTGGTAGTGGCCGCAATGACCGTGGGTGTGGCCGCAATGACCGTGGGTGTGCCGCAATGACCGTGGGTGTGGCCGCAATGACCGTGGGTGTGGCCGCAACGACTGTGGCAGCAGGGGGCTGGGAATGTTCAGCAGCCCTGGATGATGGGTTGGTGGGTAGGAGGGGTCCTGGGGAGCGGCTGGGCCCTGCCACACCAGATGGGCCTGCTGGGTGGTCCGTGTCCGAGGAGGAGGACAGATCTCCACATCCGTGTGTCCTTGTTGGGGGCTTGCAGGCTGGCTGTGCTGGCTGCTGTCTCCATCCCCAGCATCCAGCGGTTCGTCACCTGTGGGGAGAATGAGATTTGTTAATGTGTTGCACCTGGCGAAGTATGTATTTGTCGTCTGACATTAATAGTTCGTGCAATCTCGTACATGGGTTTCCCGGAGGCGTGTGTGTGGCTGTACCATTTGTAGTTGTGTGTGCTTGGCAATGGGACTGTGTGCTGTGCACATGTGGCATGGGATGTATTGGCCATGCCGATGGGTGTGTTGCTGTGCCCCTACTTATTGTGACTCTGGTGTATGCGGGCTCCTGGCCCATCCTGGGTCTGGTTTGTACTTTGCTTTTGGGGTTCAAATGGGACGCTTAGGAACGCATATGGCAACATGGGGGCCATGCCCCAGAAACGCATTTGGGATGGAATATGCTTTTGGGCTACATGCTGTGAGCCATGGGTGCCGAACGTGACATGTGTTGTGGCAGCATGACAGTGCATGGTCTGAGGTGTGTGCATGCCTGACATACCCTGCATATTTGCTGTCTGTTGTGATTACTGGACATGGCATTGGACGCATCGTTATGAGTGTGTGATGGTTGCGTGCCACCCGACGTATTGCAGTTGTCCCATCTCCTTGGTGTGCGTGCTGCCCTGTGCCATGTGCATCACTGCAGTGCTCGGGGGTGTGGCCCATGTTGTGTGTTGTTGCTCACAGTGTGGCGTGCGCTTCATTGACTTCTGGCACATGGTTGGTCATGGGCATGTATCTTAGCGTGACTGCTGTATGTGTGGCAGCTGTTCGGATGACATGCCTTTCATGAGACTGGGGCTGACGGATGGGATGGATGGTATGTTGTATGTGCATGGTGTGTCTGTGTGTTTGATGGGTTCAGTGGTGTTCGTGTGCATTTATGTTGTTCCGCTCTGTTGCGTCTAGTGTTGTTTGTCTTACATAGGCGTAGTTGTGGGGTGTGTGGTTGACAGGCAGTAGGGGCTACATGGACAGGACTTCAATGGTGTTTCGGTTGTGTGTGATGGGTTGCACAGTGGCTGCCGTGTGGTACTATATTCAGTGTGGCTTGTGCATGCAGACGTGGCTCCTTGGGTGTTGCTGTGTCTGTGATGGGTCATGTGGGGTGTGACTCTGTGGTTCATGTCCGTGTGCACATTGTTCACATGGTTGTGGCAGGGAGCTGTGCTGCGTGTTCCTCTGCTATTTGACATGTCCCATGTGTTAGTCGTAATTCAGTCCTCATGCCTCCAGTAACCCCGCCCTGTCCAGTTTCCCACCTGCAGGTTGTTTTTGAGCGTGCACTGGACTGGATGCAACATGGTTATGGGCGGGGGGGTGCTCCATGTTGCAGGTCTGTGGGGGTGGGGGCGGTGTTATGGGTCGTGGTGATGGCTGGACACCCACTGACACCGTTTGTCCTGGGGCGGGATGTCTACCTGTCGGCTGCCGGTGTGCACTGCAGTGGCTGCTACATGGGTGTGGGGTGTGGGCTGTGCTCCTCCTTGCTGTGCTGTGGGACTAGGGGCCTGGTGTGTGTTGTACTTCAGCTGTCCCCCCTCCCACCCACTGCGCTTTGTGTTGCTGCTGCGTACCTGTTACTTGTCGGTTAGTGCAGCTATGGCGGACACATGGGTGTGGTGGGTGCTCGTTGTGGTGCTTCTGGCATACTTGGGGACCTGTTGGTGGTTACGTGGCTGGCTGAGTGTACACATGCCCCCACGTATCTTACAGTTGTTAGGTTTGGGCTGTGTGTGGTGGTGTCTGTTGCATGTGTGTGTGATGTGTTGTGTATTGTGTGCTGGACATGGGGGTGTTCGTCCCTGGGAGCTGTGGCATGGTGGTAGTGCATGTGAGTACATAGCGGTGTGCTGGTATACATTAGTTTGTACTTACCAGCCTCCACTCCCCTGCTAATCCGGTGAGGATCTCCGGATGTATGATGACTCGCACCTTCTCCTCCCACGCTTTGAAGGTCTTGAACAGCGCGGGATTCCCTCCGCCAGTGACGGCAGCCAGCTCTCTGTTTTTGCCCTCCTTCTTCTTGACCAGGCTTTTGACGTCATTCCACCGTTTGTTGATTTCTACTCTGTTCCTGGGCAGGGTCCCGACTGCATTGACCTGGTCTACGATCCGGTTCCACATTCTGTTTCTGGTGGCTAGTGGTGTGTGCTGGACCAGGTTCCCATAGATTTGTGGGTGCACCTTGATAATCTCGTCGACCATGACCGTCAGCTCAATGGGCGTGAACTTGGGCATTCTTTGTGGTGCCATGGTGTTTGTGGTGCTGGTGCGGTGTGTGTTGTGTAATGTGCAGGGGGTTTGTGGTGCCGGTGTTTGGTGGTGGTGGTGGTGGTGGTGGTTGTGATGTGTGCGTTTCTGTGGTGTGCTGCTGTCCTTGCTGTGTCACTGTGTCCTCTCCTCTCCTCTCTGGTTTGCAATGTTGCAAGGGGTTGTGGTCTGTGGGAGTGCTGCTTTTGTACTTACCTATGTGGGTGTGTCCTCATGGTCTGTTGTTTTCAGGTGTGTTGTGTCTGGTGTTCTGGCCTTTGTAGTTTTTGTTTGTCCAGGGGGTGTTTTCGGGATGTGTACTGTGCTTGTGTATTTGTGCGTGCCTTGCTGTGTGGACTTGTTGGCCATGTTGTGTGCGATTGTTTTTGTCAGCGGATGGTTTCTGTGCAGGGACGTGGCCGCCATGGCTTCTGCCGTGTCAATTTTCATCGGCGTTGTTTGCGCTGGCGGGCGGTATATTTGTAGTTTACCCGCGCTCATGGCGGTGCGATCGTAATTTCACGTGCGGTGTGTCGGCCGTGAGGGCGGGTGGTTTTGTGTTGTCGTGCGTGTTTCCGTCTGTGGCGGGCGGTTTGACTCCGACTCGAACGAGGGCGGGCGGTATCTTGTGTGATTTTTCCGCCGATGGCGGTTTTCGGTTTGTGTCATCGTAATGGCGTGGTCGGTGTTCAGACGGTGTGTGCGGGCGGATTTTTGCCACTTTCATGCGTTGCGGATTTTTTTACGCCGGGTATCGTAATGGGCCTTTAAGTAAACAAACTAAAACTATGTACGAATGCCTGCAACATAAAACCAAGTTGTATATAAATACCCAAGGTCTAGAATACCTGGACATGATTGATAAATCAATTCTTTAAACTAAACAAAAAAGTAAACATCGTTTAAATCTTACAACTATAAAACATATAAACAACAGATTTTTTTAAATTAATAAATATAATTATGTCTAGCACAAAATTATATGACATAATATAAATATAAAAAAGAAACAATGAAAAAAGAAATACATTTCCCACCCATAGTAAAATAAAAATACTTACAGTTATGTAGCAGTAGAATATCCTCGAAAACGATAAAATCCACAGCAAACCAATTAAATACCAATCCATTGGATAACAAAGACCCAAAAAATACAACTGTACTTAAAAATCCAACGCCGCAAACCTCTTGATGACGAAACCCTCATAAACCTGAAAATAGTTTAGAAAAAACGCTCCAACAAACCGGGAAAAAAAGGGAATGTAAAGTAGCTTGATATCAAACAAGAAATAACATTTTCCTTTACTGAAAAAAAAAACGCGTCGGAAACTCCATCCATTCACCAAAGACAAAACCTGTAAATAAAAAAGAAAACATAACCCGTCCACAACACAAATAGAAACCCACAAGCACTAACATCAACATTAAATATACAATGATACATTTAATAAACACATAACTAACACTACATAACATTCTAATTATATCCAACACTACGTCAAACATATAAAACACTAAACTACCAAAAGAACACCTAACTACACCAAAAAAGATCAAATAACACCCTAACAAATCTTTTTAAACTACTACTACCTTACCCCTACCCTAAAACTATCTTAAAAGTATATAAAATTAAACATACCTGAACAGACCAAACGCAACTCCCAACCGCGAGGTTCCGTCTTCCAAAATGACCTAAAACGAAACCGATAGAAAGAAAAGTGAGAAAAAGGAAAACAAAATGGCCGCATAATTAAAATGAAAAAAGACTAACTCCCCATAGACAACAATGGAAAATATAGAACAAATGTTTAAAATAATATGTATAACTTTATGTATTGCAATGTTTTTTCCCAATGCTTAAAATACATTTTAAAAATGTAAAATATATATTAACTGTTATTTTCTCCAAAAAAGTTAAAATATAATATTTAATGTATATTAGAATATATGTTTATTTCATACACTGTAAATGTACAAAAAGTATAAAAATGTGATAAAACATATATATGTTGTACAAAATATTTCTGTTAAAAATATTGTAAATTATTTAACATATTAAATATTATTTTATTAAAAATAATATTCAATATACTAAATAGTCAAATATAACCTTGTCAAATACATACTATACAATGTTTCAAAAATAATAAAATTATATAAAATGTATTATAAAAATGTTTAAAAAATGTATACAAATGTTTTCTTTTGGTACTAAAAAATAATAAACCACAAAAATGAAACTGTTTATATGTAAAATGTTTTAAATATTTTGCTTTACCATTACATGACTATGCTACCAAAAATGTACTATTTTTCAAAATATGTATATATAAAAATATATTATTTGTTTAACATTTATCAGATTTATGATTTATGATTTATGTTTTAAATATTATAATACATTTTCTAACCAAAGAAAATGAAAAGAATGTAATTGTGAATGAAAATATAAATGTTTTTCCATAAAGAAATGTTGAAAATAAAAACTAACATACATCTATTTACTTATTACAATATACAGATAAACTGTAAAAAAAACTTATACATAATAAATAATTCCTATTACTGACTTCCAAATAAACTAAACTCTGACAAAAAATTACTATCCCAACAACAAAAATAACTATACTCAACAAAACTGCTGTATAAGAAACCATAATAAATTACTATTCCAACTCCAAATCCAACTAAACTCAGGGTAAATGCTGGTTAATAAATTAAAATAATTCACTATTCCAACTCCAAATCCAAGAAAATACACAGAAAGTGCTGGATAGTAAACCATAATAATTGAGTATTCCAAATCAAAATCCACATAAACTCATGGAAAGTGCTGGATAGTAAACCATAATAATTTACTATTCCAACTCCTAATCTACATAAACTCAGAGAAAGTGCTGGATAGTAAACCACAATAATTTACTATTCCAACATCCACATAAACTCAGAGAAAGTGCTGCATAGTAAACCATAATAATTTACTATTCCAACTCCAAATCCAAGTAAACTCACAGATAGTGCTCGATAATAAATTGAAATAATTTACTATTCCAACTCCAAATACAAATAAAATCAAGGAGAATACTGAATAACCCCCCTATTTTGATCTTCCAAACTACCAAAAATAAATTCTTAACAAAAAATGTGTTATTAAAATTTTTATTAGTTTTAATAATACAATACAATTTTTGATTAAAAAAGTAATTAAAAATTCTCAACACAAATCTTAAATATATAAATATTAAAAAATATGTTTTAAATTATTCACTACATTTTATTAAAAATTAATTTGTTTTAATAAAAAATGAAAAATGTTCACAAAATGTACACAAAATATTTCGCAACACAAATAATTTCGAATTTTACAAAATTGTAAAATTAAAATTATATTTTTTTTATTAATAATTGTATATTTCTTATTTAAATTTTTTTTTGTATCCAAACATTCTTAAATTACTCACCACCCATATCCCCTATAAACCCAATATCCCACTACTAAAGTTAAATAAAAAATTTTAAAAATGATTTTTTCAACACAAAGGGGCAGATTTACAAGGCCCTTGCGCCACTTTTGCGTCACATTTAACATGGGAAAAGTGACGCAAAAGTGGCGCAAGGGGCTTGTAAATAAGCCCCAATATTTTTAAATTACTCCCCACTCTTATCCTCTATAAATCCAACATCCCGCTCCTAAAATATATACAAATTTACCCACTTCCTGCACCAACTGACTATGGAAATACTGGAAAGTCAAGTAAACCCAGTAGCTCTAACTACTTGTGCCAATTATACCTTCTGGATACAGCGACAGAGCGCACGCACTGTGACACTGAATGACACTGAATGACAGTGAAGTAGCTCACAGCCTTCATGCCAGCAAACACCAATCTGAAAAAACAGCGGGACACTAAAAAAGCTGTCCTTTCCAACAGTAACCTTGCAAAATGGCATGCTTTTAACAGAGAGATAGAAAGTAAAAATGACTTTCAAGTCCTTGCAAAGAAAAGCAAGCATGACCAAATGCTAGAAATAAAAATGAACTGAATTCAGCTGTGTTGCTTGGCATTTCACAGAGCGGCTTCTTGAGAGGCACTGCAGCCATCAAGCATGTGTTCAATGCCATCAATCAGTGAAGGGTGAACCATAAACCAAGATCATTTGTTTGTTGCAGCTTCATCAATGAGTATGTAGCTCAATCTGCCTCAACATCTTCAGTTTTATTTCAGTAACACAGAAAGACGAGTAATACCACGGCGACTTGCAGCAGATGGGAAATTACCATGGGTAAATGTACATTTTCTTTCATGATCTGTTTCTGTTCTTTGTACTCACCTCTTTAGTTCTCCATAGCCTTCCTGTCTCCTTTGTACCTTCCTTCACCTACATTGCTGCACACTTCACGTGAAACCTTCCATCTTTGCTTACCTGCTTTCTCCCATCTTGTTTCCATCCTCCACACAAACCCCCCTTTCTTTTGCCCTGCCTGCCTTATTTCCTCACCCTTCCTTCCTTAGTCCCTTCTTTGTTCCCACCCGCCTTACCTTCTTCCCTACCCCCTCCCTATCTCCTTTCCTTGCTCTCTATTCTCCTTTCTTACTATCTTAATCCCTTCCTCCCCCTTCTTTCCTTCTTTCCTCCGGTTCCATCAATCCATCAGCATTTGTATAGCGCAGCACTGTCACCCCTAAGGGTATCTGGACGCTGTGGATGCAACGCCTTTGTTAAAGAGCCAGGTCTTGAGTTTTCGGTGTCCTGAGGGAGGGCTGCGCGCTTCATGGTGGGAAGAGGGAAACGGATGGAAGAGGGAAGAAACGAGCAGAAAGAGGCAAAATAAAGGTCAAAAAAGAGCAGAAAGAGGCCACATACTGGTCAGAAATTAGCCGAAAGAGGCAAAATAAAGGTCAGAAGTGAGCAGAAAAAGGCAGAAAATGAACGGAAAGCAAGCAGAAAATAAGGCGGAAATCGGGCAAAAAACGAGCATCAAATGCACAAACCGAAGCCAGCAGAGGGTAGCGGACTGCGGACAAGCTGGACAGGAGAACTGTTGCAGTAGCAGCTGGCACGAAGACCTGCTCAATGGGGTCGTGCTGTGGCCTCCATTAAGTAGGTCCTAGAGGAGGACGGGGTGGTGGGAGGAGGGAAAAAGGGGAGAAACAAACAGAAAGAGGCAAAATAAAGGTTAGAAACCAGCAGCAAGAGGCAAAATAAAGGTCAGAAAGGGGCAAAATAAAGGTCAGAAATGATTAGAAAAAAAGGCAGAAAATGAGCAGAAAGTGAGCAGAAAAGAAGGTGGAAAACTGGCAGAAATCGAGCAGAGGAGGCAGAAACCGAAGGCAGCAGAGGGTAGCGGACTGCAGGCAAGATGGACAGGAGAACTATAGCAGGGGGAGCTGGCACGAGGAACAGCTTGGTTCAGTCCTTCCATCCTCCCTTTTTTCCTTCACTGCTTCTTCTCTTACCCTCTTTCTCGCCTTTTCTCCCTTCCCTTATTTTCATTCCTGTCTCCATTTCCCTCATTTCCCTCATTCATTTCCTCCTTGCTTCATTCCTTCTTTCATTCTGTCATACCTAGTTCAATAAATCAAATCACAAACTTCTTTTGTTTCCCCTTTTTCGGCTCCTTTCCAAATTACTTGTTCCTACCCCCTGTCTTCCATCCTTCTTCACTACTTTGTGTTCTCCTACTCTTCTGCTTTCTATCCTCCTTTCTTCTCTTTCCTTCATTCTTTTTTTTTACTTTTTTCCCCTCCCTCTGTTTCCTTCTTTCCACTCCTTTCCGAATGTTTTCCTTCTTTCTTATTTTACTCACTTCCTTCTTCATATCCCTTCTCCTTTCCTTCCTTCCATCAATTTGTCCTTCCTTCCTTCACTTGCCACAGGACATAATATATGGGCATATTGACAAGGGAATGGCAAAGAGGTGCATTGTGCAGCACACATAGAAGTTGCAAATCATCATTTTTAAAATTATTGTTTATGTGCAGGAAGGGACACCTTCCTGCACATGAAGGATGATTCATGGCAATTTGCTATTTCTATGTGTGCTGTACAATGCAATTTTAATTTTGGCGCTTCCTCCTATTTACACCGCCCTTATAAATAGGCGGCAGCATCAAAATCAATGGGTGTTGCGGCAAACGTCCACCGGAACACCCATTGCATGCATCTTTCACTCTAAGGGGCCGATTCCGATTCGGGCCGGAAATCTCTCCGACCGAGCCGGACCCGGAGAGATTTCCGACCGAATCGGACCCTAGCAGCCCGACCGAACGAGTACGATGCGCACGTATGCTATCGGATTCGAGTCGATCGGACTCCCATTGAAGTCAATGGGAGCCGGTCGTACAACGCGTACGCGGGCTCCCATTGACTCAATGGGTGCGAGGCGAACAAGGGCGCCCCCTACAGCCTGTACGCGGCAAAGCGACTCGCGCCGTACACGCACAGGTAGGGGGGACCCATGGGTCCCCCCTGTGTGCGACTCGCGCGGCTACGTGTACAGGGGGGTCCGACACGGACCCCCAAAGTACGGCTCCGACTGCTTCTTGGAGCCGGACGGCGCGAGTCGGTCGGACTGCTCGCGGCGCGCATCGTACTTGCCCAGCCGGGGAACGTCTCCATTGCGCGGTGCGAGGCGCATCCGTGCGAGTCGGTCGGAGCGGTTGGGACCCGCGAACGAGTTGGTCGGCGAATTCGCACGCGCTCGCATCGTACTCGCTCGCCCGGTCGCACGTACGAATCGGTCAGGAAAAAGGGCTCCGAATCGGATCCGGTTCAGCCAAATCCGATTCGGTGCCCTACTGGCCGAGATCGGAATCGACCCCTAAGTGTAGCGTGAAAGGGGGCCTTATTTACAAGGAGGCGTTAAGCCACATTAAATGGCTTTACAAAAGGGGATGATGGACGGAACGTTTGAGCCAATCAAACACTCACCCCCAGTCAACTGATCTGGGTTTAATCCATCATCATTCTTTAGCTCACTCCACCACCCCAGTTCAGACATGGCCATATGCAAATCAGTCTGACCCTGTGCCTCATGGGAACAGTCCAGCCCGAACTGCCAAGCCATGTCTTCCCTGGACCGGAAACAAGCATCCTAGGACCGGTTTCTGGCATTCCAGCCGTCATCAGCCAGGCTTGCTTGAATCCAGTGGCAAAGTGAGCAAGGGACCCACGTCTGGGCATACCCCCGCCAACTTAGGGCGAACAAAGCGATACAAAAGGGGATGATGGACGGAACGTTTGAGCCAATCAAACACTCACCCCCAGTCAACTGATCTGGGTTTAATCCATCATCATTCTTTAGCTCACTCCACCACCCCAGTTCAGACATGGCCATATGCAAATCAGTCTGACCCTGTGCCTCATGGGAACAGTCCAGCCCGAACTGCCAAGCCATGTCTTCCCTGGACCGGAAACAAGCATCCTAGGACCGGTTTCTGGCATTCCAGCCGTCATCAGCCAGGCTTGCTTGAATCCAGTGGCAAAGTGAGCAAGGGACCCACGTCTGGGCATACCCCCGCCAACTTAGGGCGAGCAAAGCGATACAAAGGGGATGATGGACGGAACGTTTGAGCCAATCAAACACTCACCCCCAGTCAACTGATCTGGGTTTAATCCATCATCATTCTTTAGCTCACTCCACCACCCCAGTTCAGACATGGCCATATGCAAATCAGTCTGACCCTGTGCCTCATGGGAACAGTCCAGCCCGAACTGCCAAGCCATGTCTTCCCTGGACCGGAAACAAGCATCCTAGGACCGGTTTCTGGCATTCCAGCCGTCATCAGCCAGGCTTGCTTGAATCCAGTGGCAAAGTGAGCAAGGGACCCACGTCTGGGCATACCCCCGCCAACTTAGGGCGAACAAAGCGATACAAAAGGGGATGATGGACGGAACGTTTGAGCCAATCAAACACTCACCCCCAGTCAACTGATCTGGGTTTAATCCATCATCATTCTTTAGCTCACTCCACCACCCCAGTTCAGACATGGCCATATGCAAATCAGTCTGACCCTGTGCCTCATGGGAACAGTCCAGCCCGAACTGCCAAGCCATGTCTTCCTGGACCGGAAACAAGCATCCTAGGACCGGTTTCTGGCATTCCAGCCGTCATCAGCCAGGCTTGCTTGAATCCAGTGGCAAAGTGAGCAAGGGACCCACGTCTGGGCATACCCCCGCCAACTTAGGGCTGAACAAAGCGATACAAAGGGGATGATGGACGGAACGTTTGAGCCAATCAAACACTCACCCCCAGTCAACTGATCTGGGTTTAATCCATCATCATTCTTTAGCTCACTCCACCACCCCAGTTCAGACATGGCCATATGCAAATCAGTCTGACCCTGTGCCTCATGGGAACAGTCCAGCCCGAACTGCCAAGCCATGTCTTCCCTGGACCGGAAACAAGCATCCTAGGACCGGTTTCTGGCATTCCAGCCGTCATCAGCCAGGCTTGCTTGAATCCAGTGGCAAAGTGAGCAAGGGACCCACGTCTGGGCATACCCCGCCAACTTAGGGCGAACAAAGCGATACAAAGGGGATGATGGACGGAACGTTTGAGCCAATCAAACACTCACCCTCAGTCAACTGATCTGGGTTTAATCCATCATCATTCTTTAGCTCACTCCACCACCCCAGTTCAGACATGGCCATATGCAAATCAGTCTGACCCTGTGCCTCATGGGAACAGTCCAGCCCGAACTGCCAAGCCATGTCTTCCTGGACCGGAAACAAGCATCCTAGGACCGGTTTCTGGCATTCCAGCCGTCATCAGCCAGGCTTGCTTGAATCCAGTGGCAAAGTGAGCAAGGGACCCACGTCTGGGCATACCCCGCCAACTTAGGGCGAACAAAGCGATACAAAGGGGATGATGGACGGAACGTTTGAGCCAATCAAACACTCACCCCCAGTCAACTGATCTGGGTTTAATCCATCATCATTCTTTAGCTCACTCCACCACCCCAGTTCAGACATGGCCATATGCAAATCAGTCTGACCCTGTGCCTCATGGGAACAGTCCAGCCCGAACTGCCAAGCCATGTCTTCCCTGGACCGGAAACAAGCATCCT
Source organism: Calotriton arnoldi (assembly GCA_963921515.1). Taxonomy (NCBI): domain Eukaryota; kingdom Metazoa; phylum Chordata; class Amphibia; order Caudata; family Salamandridae; genus Calotriton; species Calotriton arnoldi. Next base: position 433,678 of record CAWUFW010005411.1, read on the forward strand.
AGGACCGGTTTCTGGCATTCCAGCCGTCATCAGCCAGGCTTGCTTGAATCCAGTGGCAAAGTGAGCAAGGGACCCACGTCTGGGCATACCCCCGCCAACTTAGGGCGAACAAAGCGATACAAAGGGGATGATGGACGGAACGTTTGAGCCAATCAAACACTCACCCCCAGTCAACTGATCTGGGTTTAATCCATCATCATTCTTTAGCTCACTCCACCACCCCAGTTCAGACATGGCCATATGCAAATCAGTCTGACCCTGTGCCTCATGGGAACAGTCCAGCCCGAACTGCCAAGCCATGTCTTCCCTGGACCGGAAACAAGCATCCTAGGACCGGTTTCTGGCATTCCAGCCGTCATCAGCCAGGCTTGCTTGAATCCAGTGGCAAAGTGAGCAAGGGACCCACGTCTGGGCATACCCCGCCAACTTAGGGCGAACAAAGCGATACAAAGGGGATGATGGACGGAACGTTTGAGCCAATCAAACACTCACCCCCAGTCAACTGATCTGGGTTTAATCCATCATCATTCTTTAGCTCACTCCACCACCCCAGTTCAGACATGGCCATATGCAAATCAGTCTGACCCTGTGCCTCATGGGAACAGTCCAGCCCGAACTGCCAAGCCATGTCTTCCCTGGACCGGAAACAAGCATCCTAGGACCGGTTTCTGGCATTCCAGCCGTCATCAGCCAGGCTTGCTTGAATCCAGTGGCAAAGTGAGCAAGGGACCCACGTCTGGGCATACCCCGCCAACTTAGGGCGAACAAAGCGATACAAAGGGGATGATGGACGGAACGCTTGAGCCAATCAAACACTCACCCCCAGTCAACTGATCTGGGTTTAATCCATCATCATTCTTTAGCTCACTCCACCACCCCAGTTCAGACATGGCCATATGCAAATCAGTCTGACCCTGTGCCTCATGGGAACAGTCCAGCCCGAACTGCCAAGCCATGTCTTCCCTGGACCGGAAACAAGCATCCTAGGACCGGTTTCTGGCATTCCAGCCGTCATCAGCCAGGCTTGCTTGAATCCAGTGGCAAAGTGAGCAAGGGACCCACGTCTGGGCATACCCCCGCCAACTTAGGGCGAACAAAGCGATACAAAGGGGATGATGGACGGAACGTTTGAGCCAATCAAACACTCACCCCAGTCAACTGATCTGGGTTTAATCCATCATCATTCTTTAGCTCACTCCACCACCCCAGTTCAGACATGGCCATATGCAAATCAGTCTGACCCTGTGCCTCATGGGAACAGTCCAGCCCGAACTGCCAAGCCATGTCTTCCCTGGACCGGAAACAAGCATCCTAGGACCGGTTTCTGGCATTCCAGCCGTCATCAGCCAGGCTTGCTTGAATCCAGTGGCAAAGTGAGCAAGGGACCCACGTCTGGGCATACCCCCGCCAACTTAGGGCGAACAAAGCGATACAAAAGGGATGATGGACGGAACGTTTGAGCCAATCAAACACTCACCCCCAGTCAACTGATCTGGGTTTAATCCATCATCATTCTTTAGCTCACTCCACCACCCCAGTTCAGACATGGCCATATGCAAATCAGTCTGACCCTGTGCCTCATGGGAACAGTCCAGCCCGAACTGCCAAGCCATGTCTTCCCTGGACCGGAAACAAGCATCCTAGGACCGGTTTCTGGCATTCCAGCCGTCATCAGCCAGGCTTGCTTGAATCCAGTGGCAAAGTGAGCAAGGGACCCACGTCTGGGCATACCCCGCCAACTTAGGGCGAACAAAGCGATACAAAAGGGGATGATGGACGGAACGTTTGAGCCAATCAAACACTCACCCCCAGTCAACTGATCTGGGTTTAATCCATCATCATTCTTTAGCTCACTCCACCACCCCAGTTCAGACATGGCCATATGCAAATCAGTCTGACCCTGTGCCTCATGGGAACAGTCCAGCCCGAACTGCCAAGCCATGTCTTCCCTGGACCGGAAACAAGCATCCTAGGACCGGTTTCTGGCATTCCAGCCGTCATCAGCCAGGCTTGCTTGAATCCAGTGGCAAAGTGAGCAAGGGACCCACGTCTGGGCATACCCCCGCCAACTTAGGGCGAACAAAGCGATACAAAAGGGGATGATGGACGGAACGTTTGAGCCAATCAAACACTCACCCCCAGTCAACTGATCTGGGTTTAATCCATCATCATTCTTTAGCTCACTCCACCACCCCAGTTCAGACATGGCCATATGCAAATCAGTCTGACCCTGTGCCTCATGGGAACAGTCCAGCCCGAACTGCCAAGCCATGTCTTCCCTGGACCGGAAACAAGCATCCTAGGACCGGTTTCTGGCATTCCAGCCGTCATCAGCCAGGCTTGCTTGAATCCAGTGGCAAAGTGAGCAAGGGACCCACGTCTGGGCATACCCCCGCCAACTTAGGGCGAACAAAGCGATACAAAAGGGGATGATGGACGGAAGCCTGGCTGATGACGGCTGGAATGCCAGAAACCGGTCCTAGGATGCTTGTTTCCGGTCCAGGGAAGACATGGCTTGGCAGTTCGGGCTGGACTGTTCCCATGAGGCACAGGGTCAGACTGATTTGCATATGGCCATGTCTGAACTGGGGTGGTGGAGTGAGCTAAAGAATGATGATGGATTTAACCCAGATCAGTTGACTGGGGGTGAGTGTTTGATTGGCTCAAACGTTCCGTCCATCATCCCCTTTGTATCGCTTTGTTCGCCCTAAGTTGGCGGGGTATGCCCAGACGTGGGTCCCTTGCTCACTTTGCCACTGGATTCAAGCAAGCCTGGCTGATGACGGCTGGAATGCCAGAAACCGGTCCTAGGATGCTTGTTTCCGGTCCAGGGAAGACATGGCTTGGCAGTTCGGGCTGGACTGTTCCCATGAGGCACAGGGTCAGACTGATTTGCATATGGCCATGTCTGAACTGGGGTGGTGGAGTGAGCTAAAGAATGATGATGGATTTAACCCAGATCAGTTGACTGGGGGTGAGTGTTTGATTGGCTCAAACGTTCCGTCCATCATCCCCTTTTGTATCGCTTTGTTCGCCCTAAGTTGGCGGGGGTATGCCCAGACGTGGGTCCCTTGCTCACTTTGCCACTGGATTCAAGCAAGCCTGGCTGATGACGGCTGGAATGCCAGAAACCGGTCCTAGGATGCTTGTTTCCGGTCCAGGGAAGACATGGCTTGGCAGTTCGGGCTGGACTGTTCCCATGAGGCACAGGGTCAGACTGATTTGCATATGGCCATGTCTGAACTGGGGTGGTGGAGTGAGCTAAAGAATGATGATGGATTTAACCCAGATCAGTTGACTGGGGGTGAGTGTTTGATTGGCTCAAACGTTCCGTCCATCATCCCCTTTTGTATCGCTTTGTTCGCCCTAAGTTGGCGGGGGTATGCCCAGACGTGGGTCCCTTGCTCACTTTGCCACTGGATTCAAGCAAGCCTGGCTGATGACGGCTGGAATGCCAGAAACAGGTCCTAGGATGCTTGTTTCCGGTCCAGGGAAGACATGGCTTGGCAGTTCGGGCTGGACTGTTCCCATGAGGCACAGGGTCAGACTGATTTGCATATGGCCATGTCTGAACTGGGGTGGTGGAGTGAGCTAAAGAATGATGATGGATTTAACCCAGATCAGTTGACTGGGGGTGAGTGTTTGATTGGCTCAAACGTTCCGTCCATCATCCCCTTTTGTATCGCTTTGTTCGCCCTAAGTTGGCGGGGGTATGCCCAGACGTGGGTCCCTTGCTCACTTTGCCACTGGATTCAAGCAAGCCTGGCTGATGACGGCTGGAATGCCAGAAACCGGTCCTAGGATGCTTGTTTCCGGTCCAGGGAAGACATGGCTTGGCAGTTCGGGCTGGACTGTTCCCATGAGGCACAGGGTCAGACTGATTTGCATATGGCCATGTCTGAACTGGGGTGGTGGAGTGAGCTAAAGAATGATGATGGATTTAACCCAGATCAGTTGACTGGGGGTGAGTGTTTGATTGGCTCAAACGTTCCGTCCATCATCCCCTTTTGTATCGCTTTGTTCGCCCTAAGTTGGCGGGGGTATGCCCAGACGTGGGTCCCTTGCTCACTTTGCCACTGGATTCAAGCAAGCCTGGCTGATGACGGCTGGAATGCCAGAAACCGGTCCTAGGATGCTTGTTTCCGGTCCAGGGAAGACATGGCTTGGCAGTTCGGGCTGGACTGTTCCCATGAGGCACAGGGTCAGACTGATTTGCATATGGCCATGTCTGAACTGGGGTGGTGGAGTGAGCTAAAGAATGATGATGGATTTAACCCAGATCAGTTGACTGGGGGTGAGTGTTTGATTGGCTCAAACGTTCCGTCCATCATCCCCTTTTGTATCGCTTTGTTCGCCCTAAGTTGGCGGGGGTATGCCCAGACGTGGGTCCCTTGCTCACTTTGCCACTGGATTCAAGCAAGCCTGGCTGATGACGGCTGGAATGCCAGAAACCGGTCCTAGGATGCTTGTTTCCGGTCCAGGGAAGACATGGCTTGGCAGTTCGGGCTGGACTGTTCCCATGAGGCACAGGGTCAGACTGATTTGCATATGGCCATGTCTGAACTGGGGTGGTGGAGTGAGCTAAAGAATGATGATGGATTTAACCCAGATCAGTTGACTGGGGGTGAGTGTTTGATTGGCTCAAACGTTCCGTCCATCATCCCCTTTGTATCGCTTGTTCGCCCTAAGTTGGCGGGGTATGCCCAGACGTGGGTCCCTTGCTCACTTTGCCACTGGATTCAAGCAAGCCTGGCTGATGACGGCTGGAATGCCAGAAACCGGTCCTAGGATGCTTGTTTCCGGTCCAGGGAAGACATGGCTTGGCAGTTCGGGCTGGACTGTTCCCATGAGGCACAGGGTCAGACTGATTTGCATATGGCCATGTCTGAACTGGGGTGGTGGAGTGAGCTAAAGAATGATGATGGATTTAACCCAGATCAGTTGACTGGGGGTGAGTGTTTGATTGGCTCAAACGTTCCGTCCATCATCCCCTTTTGTATCGCTTTGTTCGCCCTAAGTTGGCGGGGGTATGCCCAGACGTGGGTCCCTTGCTCACTTTGCCACTGGATTCAAGCAAGCCTGGCTGATGACGGCTGGAATGCCAGAAACCGGTCCTAGGATGCTTGTTTCCGGTCCAGGGAAGACATGGCTTGGCAGTTCGGGCTGGACTGTTCCCATGAGGCACAGGGTCAGACTGATTTGCATATGGCCATGTCTGAACTGGGGTGGTGGAGTGAGCTAAAGAATGATGATGGATTTAACCCAGATCAGTTGACTGGGGGTGAGTGTTTGATTGGCTCAAACGTTCCGTCCATCATCCCCTTTGTATCGCTTTGTTCGCCCTAAGTTGGCGGGGGTATGCCCAGACGTGGGTCCCTTGCTCACTTTGCCACTGGATTCAAGCAAGCCTGGCTGATGACGGCTGGAATGCCAGAAACCGGTCCTAGGATGCTTGTTTCCGGTCCAGGGAAGACATGGCTTGGCAGTTCGGGCTGGACTGTTCCCATGAGGCACAGGGTCAGACTGATTTGCATATGGCCATGTCTGAACTGGGGTGGTGGAGTGAGCTAAAGAATGATGATGGATTTAACCCAGATCAGTTGACTGGGGGTGAGTGTTTGATTGGCTCAAACGTTCCGTCCATCATCCCCTTTTGTATCGCTTTGTTCGCCCTAAGTTGGCGGGGGTATGCCCAGACGTGGGTCCCTTGCTCACTTTGCCACTGGATTCAAGCAAGCCTGGCTGATGACGGCTGGAATGCCAGAAACCGGTCCTAGGATGCTTGTTTCCGGTCCAGGGAAGACATGGCTTGGCAGTTCGGGCTGGACTGTTCCCATGAGGCACAGGGTCAGACTGATTTGCATATGGCCATGTCTGAACTGGGGTGGTGGAGTGAGCTAAAGAATGATGATGGATTTAACCCAGATCAGTTGACTGGGGGTGAGTGTTTGATTGGCTCAAACGTTCCGTCCATCATCCCCTTTGTATCGCTTTGTTCGCCCTAAGTTGGCGGGGGTATGCCCAGACGTGGGTCCCTTGCTCACTTTGCCACTGGATTCAAGCAAGCCTGGCTGATGACGGCTGGAATGCCAGAAACCGGTCCTAGGATGCTTGTTTCCGGTCCAGGGAAGACATGGCTTGGCAGTTCGGGCTGGACTGTTCCCATGAGGCACAGGGTCAGACTGATTTGCATATGGCCATGTCTGAACTGGGGTGGTGGAGTGAGCTAAAGAATGATGATGGATTTAACCCAGATCAGTTGACTGGGGGTGAGTGTTTGATTGGCTCAAACGTTCCGTCCATCATCCCCTTTTGTATCGCTTTGTTCGCCCTAAGTTGGCGGGGGTATGCCCAGACGTGGGTCCCTTGCTCACTTTGCCACTGGATTCAAGCAAGCCTGGCTGATGACGGCTGGAATGCCAGAAACCGGTCCTAGGATGCTTGTTTCCGGTCCAGGGAAGACATGGCTTGGCAGTTCGGGCTGGACTGTTCCCATGAGGCACAGGGTCAGACTGATTTGCATATGGCCATGTCTGAACTGGGGTGGTGGAGTGAGCTAAAGAATGATGATGGATTTAACCCAGATCAGTTGACTGGGGGTGAGTGTTTGATTGGCTCAAACGTTCCGTCCATCATCCCCTTTTGTATCACATTAAATGGCTTAGCGCCGCCTAGTAAATAAGACGAAGAGTTTGTCACTAAAGGAACACCATAAAAAGTTATGTCCTCACTCAATAAATGTCTGCAGTGACATTATGAGATCCTCAAAAACCTATGAATCCCTTAGCCTTGCGTCCAGACAAAGTACATATTGGACAGGCCAGCTATAGTCCTGGCTACTCAGTCCAATGTGGTGCTGAAAGTTTCAAAGTCAGTAGAGGGATTTATAATGTCATTGGCCATGGACCTCATCCAACCATAAAGCCAGATATCAACATCTAACATTGTGTTGGACGATCTCTCCGTTGACAAAGAATGGTGTTTGTTTGTAGAAAAACACAATGGACAAGATTCTAAAATATTTGAGCAGATATGACTTACCTGAGTAACCCCTCACCACCTAATGATTTCCTCCAGAGGTTAAATTACTGAGTTACGATATGGGGCCTTTGCAACATGGTAATTACATTGTGATAAATTTACCATAACATAATTACGAGGCATATGCTGTTGTACCATAAGTTGCTACCATGCAATCCTTAACCATTCAAGTATTTACCAGGCGATTATAGGAAAATATGGTAAGTATTGGAGGGAGCATGGTAAATTAGAGTTTAAAGATAGGAGTTAGTTTTTTAAAGAAGTAGTGGTGTATATATTGGTTAAAAGGGTTAGGGTTTTAGGTTTAGGCTTTTTAAAGGGGGCGTGGGGTTTTTACCCCCCCTAATAGAAAGGTGTTGCGAACTTTAGGACTCATGGGTGAACAGTGATAAAGAAGTTGACAAGTATGAATAAATAGGGGTTAAAATTTAGTATACTTAGCATTAGGACATATAATAACATTTTGTACCACATGTAAATGTTTGCACTACTAAAGCTTTTTTCTGGACTTTTAGCTTGCAAATCTCAGAATTGGTAAGTAAAAGCATGGGCAGGCACTGTGAATAATAAGGCACACTCTTTTGCCTATTGGTGAATTTATTATATTACATGGTGTAAATTTGTATGCTCGTTCCTTACAAATCACAGCATGAAAGATAACAAATCAATCAAGTCAGGAGATATGACAATTAATAAAATTGCATGCATTGCTGAACAGACTGCATTGCTGATTTACCCTGCATCCTCAAAGATGTGTCATAAAAAGGAGTCCGAAGGTAAAGGCTGCCTTACAAGAGGTGATCTTAAATGGCAGACACAGCAAAATAGGTGATTGCACTTACATTATTGTTTCCTTCTTTTTCTTGGAAGGGTGATGAGGTGAGGCTCTCCAGCTACCACACTAATGTCCTCCCTAATATTCAAGTACATACCAAAAAACATGTACAGGAGCATAATATACGAAAGCAAGTGCAATGACAATGAATTCTAAAAACAAACAGCCAAATTTTTAACCGAGAATTCTGAATAGAAGAGAAACAAGTGAATGAAGTGCAGGGGTGTGCGGAACAAAGTGAAGGCGGAACCACTGAGGGGCATATTATCAAGTCCTGGCGATAACTATCGCCAGCACCATTTAGCGGGAGTTTTTTTATCGCCTTCTTTCCCTAATAATTATCGCCTAGTTATCGACATATTATCAGCACGTCGGTAACAGGCGATAGTGTCAGGGAACGGCGTAGAAAACTCCCACTTAGGGGCATATTATCAAGCACGACGTTAAAATTATCGCCGGTTTAGCGGCAGAAAACTGCCGCTACAGCGGCGATAATGGGCTTGATAATATGCCTGGAGAATTCCAATAGAAGCCCATGTTGACACCAGAACATGGACTTCTATTGGAATTCTCAAGGGCATATTATCAAGCCCATTATCGCCGCTTTAGCGGCAGTTTTCTGCCGCTAAACCGGCGATAATTTTAACGCCTTTTCTTGATAATATGCCCCTAACTTCTTAGCAATGGCGATAGGGAATCCGGCGATAGCGGCCGGAATCTAGCCATAAGGCCATTAGCGGCAGAAAAGTCCCTTCTACCCTCCCGGCGATAAGTCCGTGATAATATGCCCCAGAGAGTGAGACGTGCAGACAGAGGTGCTGACAGGCAGGTGAGGCAGACAGATGGGCTGACAGGCAGGTGATGCATGTATTCACATATATTTGTAGGTATTCAATATAGCGTGAGCCAAGCTCCGAGGGGCATCAGGGCGCTTTACAGAGAGCATGAGGGTCTCTGCACAGAGCGGTGCTGGGTGTGGGCCCAGTGGAAACCAGACATAATCCGGACAAACTTTGCTGTTTTTCACGGAAATGTAATGTATCATTGGAGGCATGTGGGTTTAAAGTAGTTTGTCTAGAATCACAAGATTTTACGTCAGGTGTTGAAGCTGGGATTAGAACCCTGGTCAGCAGGATTCATCTTCAACAACTTGTTCATGGAGAAATGAAGAGATAAATCAATATAGAGCAATGCCCCAGAGAGAGAGAGAGAGCTGGAGGGACAAGGATTGAAAGGATACAGGGACAGGCAAAGGGAGAGACAGTCAGGTAGACCATAAATAGACAGAATAGATAGAGGGCGACATGATCCAAAGAAAGAGTGAGAGAGAGCAAGCAGGTAGAAGACAGGACGACACATAGGAACATGAAACGAATAGCAACTTGGTCGACTGGCAGAGAGAACTGACTGGATGGATGGATGGACGGACATAAGCATGTTGGATTTGTTACCTGGCTAGGTCAGTGTATGAATGCATGGTTGAATGGTGGATGGACGGACGCTCAGATGGATGTTGGCTGGGTGGATAGTGAGTGGACGGGAGCACAGATGGATGAATGGATCAATAAGGTAGAGAGGGAAAATGATGGACGGACTGAAAGAAACTAAGAGATCGACAGGGTGAATTATGGGTGGAAAGGTGGATGAATGGGTCGGTGAACAGAGGGTCCTAGAGACAGGGAACGCGACAGGGTGGGTGGGTGCATTGATAGAAAAGTAGAGAGAAAGGCAGGTAGACCAACTGGGAGGATAGTTGGAAGGCAGGCCAGGGGACAGAGATGAACTGGATAGATGGATGGATGGACGGAGGGCTGAAATGCAGACCAACAGGATGGATAGCTGGGTGGTGAACCAGGAGACAGGCAGACCGACTGGATAGATGGACGGAGGGCTGAGATGCAGACCAACAGGATGGATAGCTGGGTGGATGAGCCAGGAGACTGGCAGACGAGGGCGGCCCTGCACAGGCCTGCCTGCTGTCGGTGTTATGATGCATTCTTCAGATGCACTGCCTCTCAGAGCGGCTCGTGGCAGGGCTGTGCGCTAAGCAGGGCTTTAGTGGGATGAAAAAACTTATGGGGGTGGGGGAGGGTTTCTCAAAGGGACGTGGCAGTTGTAATTAAGGGCGTGTTTTCAAAACACAATAGCTAAAAATCTGTTCTTAGCATAGTGTGCCGCTCCACTGGTATTTTGCTGCTTCTGTCATTGCATACAGATGTATAATACAAGTAACAATACACCTACAACAAGCCAAGACTATTGGCTTTGTCAATGGTTGTTAGTTGCGTAAGATAAATAGCTATAACTATAGATTTGTTGTATATAATATTGATAATGCTTCCGTCCTTAAATGATGAGACAGAAAGAACTATAACGAGTCTCGTTGACGTTACAGCAAAGGCAGTGAAAGGGGGGGGGGGTGCTACAGTGTTTGAATGGGCCATTGCGCAATTGGACTGATTTTACTACTGACTTGGGGAGCAGAGGGTTCTCTTTTCCTTCTTTGAATTATTGGAGACATTCTTGCTACGACACTGACCCCATTGGTTTACGTGGCCATGATAACAGGACTCTGAAATATTAAAGTGACAAAGTCCAAAAATGAAGACACAGAGCCAGCAAACTACAGTTAAATACTTACACTACATAGAAATATATTCATAGGTGCTCTTCCTGTCTGGTGGTATTATTTAAATGTGACCTACAGAGCTTCTTTGGGTTAACACAGAGGGTTACAGTAAATTACCATATGTGAAGTTCCATTGAAGCAGGTGTAGCAGAGGGACACCAAGGTATGAGACTCATGTGAAACTTGCAATCTTAACAAGACTGACTGCAGTGCAGCAGAGTTCTCTAGTTACAAAGAATCACTTCGGTTTCAAAAACAAATGTTAAATACATTCAGATGAAGAGGGACTGTAACCAGTAAACAAGCACTTGCAATGCCAAACGTTTAAACCAGAGATAGTGCATATTGCAAGATAAATCTTGGGCTCGTGGCTAAGAAGATCGGGGAGGTTCTGGTTGAGAGAGGTACTTGGGACCTTGAAATAAGAGGTCATTGATATCTTTGCTCAGGACACACTGACCTCAGGAGGAGCTCCTGTTACACACAACCTAGATCGGAGTGGATGCAAAGTCCTAAGGAGAAATATAGCCTTTCGGAACTTCATTCATAAGTCAATCTCTCAGCCCTCGACCCCAGCCATGGCCTACATTTTGTTTACTGCTGTAGGGTGTCCTGCTGCAACCTCACCGACCTGCTATCACAAAATTGTTTTGTTTCAATGTTGCAACGTTCTAGACCTCACACCATCAACAACTTTTCATTAAAATGGTGCCAGCTTTGCATTACCGAGCTCTGCCTATTGTCATTGTGGGACTGGGAGGTTGCTAAGAGGATAAGAAGTTGAACAAGTATTGCCTCTGCTGTAGTTGTTTGCTGTGTGAGGCTTCCGTTACTGCTTTACATGCTGTAGTCAGGGCTTTAAGTGGGCTGGGTCTCACCGGGTCTGAGCACCGGCAGTTTTTTAAAGGGGGCCTCGAAACGGGTCTCTTTCGGGCTCTGTTTTGTGCCTGCTGTCACTGCAGTCCGTTTTTTTCCAGACTGCAGTGACCGCAGGCACATCGGTAAGCGCTGCTCACACTGCTCACTTCTCACTTTGGAGAAGTTACGGCATGACGTCATGCCAGGTGAGCGTTGTAGAGGAAGGGAAATCTATTAAAGAAAGTCATTTTCTCTCTGGATTTCCCTTCTCTTTTTTAAACTCGGGAGCAGCAACATTGTCGTGGTGTCACCAGGGCTTTAATTGGAAGCTTTTTCAATATTATATACCAGCCATAGTTGCTGCTTATTTATCGTATGCAACTAACAACCATTGACAAAGTCAATAGTCCTGACTTGTTGTAGGTATGATGTTACTTGTTGTATTATATCTAGATGCAATGTCAGAAACAGCAAAATACAAGTCGGGCGGCACACTATGCTAAGCACAGATTCTTTAGTTTAAGTGTTTTTAAGCCACGCCCTTAATTACATTGGCCACGCCCCTTTGAGAGACCCTCCAGTTTTTTCATCCCACTTAAAGCCCTGGCTGTAGTTGTTATGTGTGTTTTTCTAATCTTGCACTACTGCTGCCTATGTAGCTGTTTTGTGTGTTCTGGTAATCTTGCCTCGCTGGACCTGTGTCTGGAGCCTGGATGCCTCGCTGGACCTGCGTCTGGAACCTGGATGCCCCGCTGGACCTGCGTCTGGAGCCTGGAGTGGGATGTGGAGGAGCTGTGGAGTCGATGAGCTGTGGCGGGAGACATTGATGCACGACGATCGCCCGTACCTGGTGGTGAAGTCTGGCAGGTCGCATGGAGACACGTTGCTGACCTGTGTGAGAAGACCGCCTTGTGACCCTTGAAGCTGTTAATGGTAGAGGCGCTCCTGCGCACCAACGTTGTGAGGTCCTCATCGCATACTACAAGCCACCACTACACCAGGGTGCACGGAGGGGATTACCAATGGTGTGTGCCATCTCCCTGCATCACAGGCCGGATGATGTTGGGCTGGCCGTACGCTGTGGAGGCTGAGGCCCCTGTGCTACAGCGAACTTGTGTGGCATGAGCGCTGAGCCTTCACGTATAAGGGGGCCCTGCTGCATCAACTTCATCTGGAGGTCCACCAGCGTACTAGGTGGCGACTGCTGTACCCAGCCGAGTGAAATCACACCTGGCTGAGGCTCCTGCTGGCTGAGTCACAGATTTGGAGAGAGTGCAGTGGATTGCACCACGGTGTCAATGACCAGGTAAGGAGAAAGTGGGACGCGTAGCGCAGGAGGGCCGGGGTGAGTCGCTCATGCCTAACACACGTAGATGACACACCCCCAGTGGCGGCTATGGCAGAAGAGCGTTGCCTCACCGCCTCAAGCAGTGCAGAAGAGGAACAATCATCACATGATGATAACTCAATCAATGAATCAATCAGGGAAATTGTAAGCACGCTACTCACCAGTGAGGGTATCAAGGCGCTGAGGGAGGGTGGGGTGCGCAGAATTGTTAGCTGAAGAGCCAGGTCTTGAGGGTCTTCCTGAAGGTGTTCAGGGAGGGGGCGCGTCTGATGTCTGCCGGCAGCTCGTTCCAGGTCTTGGATGCAATGTGGGAGAAGGATCTTCCGCCTGCTCTGGCTCTGTGAATGCGCGGGGCTTCAGCCAGTGCAAGTTTGGAAGATCGGATGTCTCTTTTGGGTACGTGGAAATTGATTCTGTCGTTGAGGTATTTGGGTCCATTGTTGTGTAGGCCTTTGTAGGCGTGAGTGAGGATTTTGAAGGTGACTCTGTTCTCCACGGGGAGCCAGTGGAGTCTACGTAGGTGTTGGCTGATGTGTTCGTGCCGGGGGATGCCGAGGACGAGTCTGGCGGCGGTGTTCTGTAATCTCTGGAGTTTGCGGAGTAGGGACTTGTAAATGCCGGCGTAGAGTACGTTTCATTAGTCCAGTCTGCTGGTGATGAGTGCATGGGTGACTGTCTTCCTTGACTCTGGGGGGCTCCATTTGAAGGTCTTGCGGAGGATGCGGAGGGTGTTGAAGCAGCTGGAGGTGACGGCGTAGACCTGTCGGTTCATGGTGAGGGATGAGTCGAGTACGATGCCGAGGTTTTTGGCGTGGTCCGAGGGGTAGGTGGCCTACCGAGGGCGGCGGACACCAGTTGTTGTCCCATGCTGAAGGGGTGGTTCCAAGGACGAGGACAACTGTCTTCTCGGCGTTGAGCTACAGGCAGCTGTTGGTCATCCAGACTTCGACGTCATGCATTCCTTTCTGGAAGTTGAGTCTGGCAGTGGTGGGGTCTTTGGTGAGGGAGAGGATGAGCTGGGTGTCATCTGCGTAGGAACGATGTTGAGGCCATGTTGTCGGACGATGGCGGCGAGGGGGGCCATGTAGATGTTGAAGAGGGTCGGGCTCAGAGATGACCCCGTGGGACTCCGCAGGTGATTTATGTGGGATCGGAGAGGAAGGGTGGCAGTCTGATCCTTTGGCTTCTTCCGGTGAGGAATGATCAGATCCAGTCTAGGGCTGTTCCTTGTATGCCGGAGTCGTGTAGTCTGGCGACTAGTGTGCGGTGGGAGACGGTGTCGAAGGCCTCTGAAAGGTTGAGTAGGATGAGGGCTGCGGAGTGGCCTTGGTCCAGGAGGGTGCGGATCTCGTCTGTGGCAGCGAGTAGGGTGATCTCGGTGCTGTGGTAGATGTGAGGAGGGCAGTGGTCGGTGGGGGCCCCCGAGTGGATGCCTTTCATGGTCGAGGCGGTGTATTCAGCTGTGACCGGCATCCAGGTGGAGATGGTGGGCTGGCTGGTGTGTCGGGGGGCTGGCTGTGGCATCTGGTGGATGGTCGGCGAAGTTGTTGTAGAGTTTTTTGATCTTGAGGTGGAAGTAGGTTCCACGCTTATCGCAGAGGTCTTGGGACGGGGTGATGTCTGTGGCTTTGCTGCGTGGATTGGTGAATTCATGAATGATCTTGAAGAGTTGCTTGTAGTTGTTGGAGTTGTTGAGGATTTGCTCGTGGTAGTCCGTCATGGTGTCCTTGTAGGTGGTGTAGATTTTGGGTGTCTTGGTGTTTCTCCAGTTCTCCTCCAGGCATCTGCAGGTGCGTCTTGCTTCTTGGAGATCGGTGGTGAACCAGGCGGCTTTCCTGGGGCGCTGTTTGTCGGACTTGCGTAGCGGGGCGAGCTTGTATGCGCACTTGGAGATCCAAGTGTGGAGTTCTCTGGCTGCGATGCTGGCGTCGGATGTGTTGGAGGCCGGGGTGGTGGTTAAGGTCTGGCGGCAGTGGAGGCAGGAGAACTGGCCATGGGTTGTGTTTGACGAGGCCTGTTGTCAGTCTCTGAGTTTTCCGTGGTTGAGTGCATGGAGGGTGGCTGAGCTGTAGCAGTGGCTGGCTCGAGATCCAGGGTTCCTGGTGCTGGTCGCGGTCGGGTCACAGACGGACCCAGACGGGCTTGGCTTAGGTGCGCCTTCTGCGTGCCAGCGGCGCACGTCCGCTGCGCAACCGCGCAGCATCCGCCATTTAGTAGGGGAGGGGGGAGGAATGATCAGCTGGGAGGCGGCAATGGGTGAGGACAGGGGTGCGGGCCACAGGGGCAGCAGCGGCGGGAAGTGCGGGCTCCGAGAAGCCAAAAAAACAGATCAAAAGTTAAAAGCAAGGGATAACTAACTGATGTAATCATGCTATGTATCCTCAGGGGGTGGGAGGGTGGGTAGGACTGCTCCAGACACAGAGCAGGGAATGGGCAGATTGGCATGCCCACTCAAGTGCGCAATGACTATTTGGTCAGCCCACTCAGGCCGCCCAAAGCAGTCATGCACACTTCCCTGTTCGCAATGCAGGTTGCATTACAGCCTGCATGGAGAACATGGCCACCCCTCTGGCCCCTGGCTGCATGACTTGTCCCGTTGCCGATTACCAGTCCCACCGCTGCATCGCAGCATTGTGATTGACTCAGGGGAGGGAGCCTGGCTGCCTACTTCCTTTTCCTGGAAGCAGACACAGGAGAGCAGGAGCTACAAAGACACAGGACACAGCTTCGAGGTAAGACTTCCCTCAATAAATTCTTAACAACACACGCTCACACACACATCCCTGCATCCACGCACCATCCAGTGTTATTTCCGGCGTTTACCATCTCACAGCTATCCAGCCCTCCCGCACTTCTCAATGGTGGCCGCAGTGCGCCCATGCACAGCGGGCGTACCACTCGTGTGCCAAAGGCACATACGTAGTTGCGATGCATGCCATCACCTCGCATTCCATTCCAATGCATACTAATACTAGGCACATTGCAACAGTAGAGTGGGTGTTGCATAGCGCAGACATAAAGATCACTGTTCCCACTTCAGTGAGTGCAACCCAAAACTAACCTTTGCACCACAAACCCAACCGTGAACCCTGGAATTCCTTTTTTGAGCCCCCAAAACACACACAAAAATCACATTTGAGACAGATGCACACCCCATTTTTTATATTTTACCCCAAAAAACACCCCATTTTTCTTATTTTACCCCAACAAACACCCCATTTTTCATATTTTACCCCAACAAACACCCCATTTTTCATGTTTTACCCCAATATTCACCCCATTTTTCATGTTTTACCCCAACAAACACCCCATTTTTCAGATTTTACCCCCAAAAATACCCCATTTTTCATATTGTACCGCAAAAAAATGAACATTTACAAATTTTACCCCAAAACCCATACACCTGAGAAACTTTAAATTACCACATTACTGACCTCATAATGCGTTGTGATAAAATGCGATGTTAAGGCACCCGCGTTGTCGGAGTTGCGTTGTTAACGATGTACTGCCTGCGTTGTAATGGTCGTCTCCCGTGCCAAAGGCAACCCATAGGCTACGCCGTTTGCGTCCATCTGCCCCTGGACCGCGCTCAGCACCAAGGAGCATTCCTCTTGGACACTCCACCGCTACGACGCCAGCACCCTCCTCGCCATCAACCCTGGACACCACCTCGCCTGCCAGGACCAACCTCTGCTCCATGCCGGACATCGCCTTCACCATCACTGACGGCTGCAGTATCACCCACAAGGAGCACCCCGACCGTCAAGGAGGAGGCATTGCCGTCCCCTACAGAGGCACACTCCGACTGACAACGCACTCTAATGTGCCAAGGGTGACCATGGACCACGTGAACTCCCAGATCCAAAACAAGCCCAAGAACATCCTCATGTGCAGGCCCCCCGGGCCATGGCCCCCCATTCTCCAATGCCATTGTAGACCTCATTGCACCCCAGGGTCTCCCATCCTCCGACGACTTCCAACTCGGTGAACTCAAGCTCCACCTGGACAACCCTAGTGACCAGAGCACCACCCCCTCCTGGGGAGGGTCACCGACATCAGACGCAAGCAGCAAGTCACCTCAACAGGCCACATAGCAGGACACACAGTCGAGCACATCACCTCCGCCAGCTGGTACTTCAACTACAGCCACAACACCGGACTCTCCTGGACCGACCATCATTGGTAACATCACGTCTTCACCTTGCCGACCGGATGCCACCGCCATCATCGCACCCCCTTGCAGCTGGATCAAGGCCAGCGAAGAACATCTCGTCAACTCCCTCTGCACCAACACTCCACCAATGTTTCCAAACAATGACACCGCAGCGTGCAACCACCACCGATGGATCTCCAACAGCGACGACATTCGGGCACCCCTCATGAACAGCACTGCCTCAGTACCATCCGCCTGCCTGATGGCAGGCGTGAGGGTGAAGCAGTGCCACAGGGATAGGCTGGCCCCATGCATTACTGGAGTTGCATCATGGTTGTGACACGACTGCAGCAATGTGTGACTTTAGCGCAGGCAGATACGTCAGGATTCCTGACGTATCTGTCATTACTTGCGTCATGGAGCACTGTCCAGTGATTACAGCGCATCCATGCTGTCGCAAGAAGGGCGTAGTGAGAAGTGTTGCAACGCTGTCTTGTCGCAGCGCAGCAACACTTTTCATGACTGGGGCACAGGTATGCGCACTATCTTATTGATTGTGCGCATTCCTGCACTGTAGTTTTGTAGCAGGGTAGCGCTGCAACATTGCTTGCAGCGCTGGCCAGCGCCAAAACCTGCAGAGATATGGGCCCAAGTTTTATCACCATTTTTAAGACCAGCTATTTTCTGGTCTTAAGTAACTGGCTCTAACTGCCGTTAGAGCCAGTTTTTTGGCTCTTCAGAATTTCAAGGAGCCCCTTGATAATATGGAGTAGTGGTGTTTGCGGGCCTTATTGCACGGGAACGCCTACTTTGCGTGTAATTAGCGATAAATATCGCTAACATGCTTTGAGTTGAAAAAACGGGCCGCTATCGCCAAAAGAATCGCGCTAAGGCCCGTTTGCTGCAGCTTGCTAATAGTGAGATAAAATTATCGCAGCTTTAGCGGCAAAAAAGTGCAGCTAAAGCGGCGATAGGCCCTTGATAATATGCCCCTGAGTTTCAACCCCCTGTTTTATAATAGTACTAATAATGTGCTTGGTAACCCAGAAATACTTCCCAGCTATCTTGAATTGAGATAAGCCCATAAAAAATACTACTGCTTCCTCCAAAGGTCCTTGCATGGTATATGGTCCTCTGTGCATCAGGTTTTGCTGAAGAGCAAGCCTTTTCCTTGCCAATCTCCACTGCCTAAACATCTTGACATAAAAGGATGAAAAGATTCAGCCTAATTTAGATTTTGGCAGGAGAGTACTCATTTGTAACTGCGATTGAGTACCCTCTCTGCCAAACCCTTTGTCCAATCACCTGATTTACAAGCAGGTGGGCCTTAAGTATCTCAGAAATGAAGCCTTCTCATCTTATTTTTCTGTTTGTCACCGCCTGGCGGTGAACGATATATAATATAGAAGAAATATAAAATAGTAGAATATAACTCTGTCCACTCTAAATTGGGTGGACGGTGTTACATGTTAAATTGTCATACTGGTTCTCACATCCAAACTAGGGGTGGGCGTAACTCGCTTAATTCCGTTCATTCTTCAGAACTCACCAGATGTGCAGAGGCTCCTCTGCTCTAGTCTTTGATGAAGTATGAGTATATAACTTGTGGTTTGTGCCTCTGTTTTTGCTAATGTCTTTAGGGTATTTTCTGTGTTTTCGGTTAATTTGATAAACAGGTCCCAGCAGATCTTTTATCTTAAAGATGTTCGTTGTTAGATTTATATGTTGCGTTATTATTGTAGTGCAGTGACTGGAAAAAATATTGAGTTTTTTATATCGGGAGAAAGAAATATTGAAAAACAAATATTGTATTACAAAAATATTGTGATGCAGAATTATCATTGTGAAGAATATCCATTTTTTTCTGGTGAGTTATGTTGTTGTTAAGAATATTGCTGTTCTTAATATCTTTTTCAATAATATAGTTGTAAAAAATAATAATTTTTAATTATGTTAATGTGGTTTAGTTCATATATTTATTTTATGTGTCTTTATTGTTTGTATAATTGTTAATAATATTTTTAAATATAGTTTGTAATTTTGAGCGATTTATAATTTTTTATATATTTGCTAATAGTAATTTCAAGTGTCATAGTGTGTTGATCGGCTTTGTAGGGTTATAGTGTGGGAAGTTAATTAAGTAGTAATTAATTAACAAGTAATTATTAATTATTTATTAATTATTTAATTGATTATTAATTATTCAAATTGTGTACTAAATATATTGTTAATATCACAAAAAACAGGCGGAGGGGGTCCAAGGGAGATATTTTAAAGACCTGCGAGGAGAATATCCCCTAATACAATACAATTATAACACAAGAACTCCTCGGGTCTGTACTAACACGTAACAAGTCTAAGAAAATAAAGGATTAGTGTCTCACAGAATCCCCAAAAGGGGGAAAATCCCTTTTAGGACGAAAACCCTCACCCACCATAGGTGGCATGCTTCATCATATGGCTTTCTCCTCCCAGTGGGAAAACCTAGTCCCACTGAGGGCTACAACTCCCTCACTGTGAGGCAGGAGCTCTGGGATGTTTTTATGGATAGTAAAACCCTATTGAGGATGCTAAAATACCATATGTGAGTCTCAGGTGTGGTGAGTGCGCAGCGCAACAGAAATAGATAGGTGAATTGAAGTAGTGAGATTAAAACTACCTAGTGAGGGCAAAAACAAAACTCTTTATTTACTTGCTCGCACTGGTAGGATTAAGAAGCAGTGCAATATAAGCAGTATGGATTTAAACTGCTACATAACAGGAACGGTCGACATGTTTCAGCCTGAGTGATCTAAATGAGTATCTAGGCTTTCGGTCGCAGCTCGTGTACCACGACGGGGTACCGACGGAGAGAGCGGGGCCCCCTTCCCTGAGCTGTTGCCAGGTAGAGGTGTGGGCACTTATCCAATACCTTTGGATAGCTCCAGTAATACCCATCAACAAAACATAGGATTACTGGTTGTGTATCTTTTTATCTTTACCTTTCACTTTCTCACTAGCAGCAGCTTTAATCTCTTTCTGGTCCTGAAGAAAACCTAGATACTCATTTAGATCACTCAGGCTGAAACATGTCGACCGTTCCTGTTATGTAGCAGTTTAAATCCATACTGCTTATTGCACTGCTTTTTAATCCTACCAGTGCGAGCAAGTAAATAAAGAGTTTTGTTCTTGCCCTCACTAGCTAGTTTTAATCTCACTACTTCAATTCACCTATCTATTTCTGTTGCGCTGCGCACTCACCACACCTGAGACTCACATATGGGATTTTAGCATCCTCAATAGGGTTTTACTATCCATAAAAACATCCCAGAGCTCCTGCCTCACAGTGAGGGAGTTGTAGCCCTCAGTGGGACTAGGTTTTCCCACTGGGAGGAGAAACCCATATGATGAAGCATGCCACCTACGGTGGGTGAGGGTTTTCGTCCTAAAAGGGATTTTCCCCCTTTTGGGGATTCTGTGAGACACTAATCCTTCATTTTCTTAGACTTGTTACATGTTAGTACAGACCCGAGGAATTCTTGTGTTATAACTAAATATATTGTTTTCATTATATTTTATGTGCAAACTGCTGGGTTTGTAGGGGCATAGGGTAGGAAGTTAATTAGGTAATAATTAATTAACAATTAATTATAAAATGTACTATTAATTATATAATTGAATATCAATTATGTAAATTGTGTAATAACTTTATATATTAGTTATATTTTAGGTGCGGGCTGCTGGGTTTGTAGAGATCAGGGGTGGGAAGATAAGTAGGATTGTGGGGTATAGGGTGGCATGTTAATTAATTTAAAAATAATTAACAAATAATTACTCATTGTTAATCAATTAGTTAATGGGTTGATTAATAATGCTCATATTAAGAGTTTTATGTTTGTTGTAAATTAATAGGGTTATTCAAATATATAATGTGTTTTAAGTTAATTACTTTCCCTACTGTTGCACAGACTGGAGTGGAAATTGTAAATCTAACTCCTCCGAAGTCCAGCGCTTTCTCTACTGTTGCACAGACTGGACTGGGAATAATACATTTTACCCCTCCAAAGTCTAATGCTTTCCCTACTGTTGCACAGAATGGAGTGGGAATAATAAATCTTACCCCTCCGAAGTCGAACACTTTCCCTACTGTTACACAGACGAGAGTGGGAACAGTGAATGCAATCCCTCTGAAGTCCAACGCTTTCCTTACTGTTGCACAGACTGGAGTGGGAATAGTAAATTTAACCCCTCCGAAGTCCAACACATTCCTTCTGTTGCACAGACTGGAGTGTAAATAGTAATTCTTACAGTACAAAGTCTAATGTTTCCCTACTGTTGCACATACTGGAGGGGGAATAGTAACTCTTACTCCTCCTAAGTCCAACACTTTCCCAGCTGTTGACCTGTTTGGAGTGGGAATAGTATGTTATGTTATGTTATGTTAAAGGCACTTGTTAAGCGCACGTACACCAAACGGTTTCATGGCGCTGGAGTCAGAGGGGAGGCTGCAACAACGAAAGAATTAACTTAGTCATACGCCTGTAAGAACAGCCAGGTCTTAAGCTGTTCCCTAAACTGTGCATAAGAAGTCATAGACCTCAGCTCCACAGGAAGCGAGTTCCAAAATTGCGGGGCCAAGACCGCAAATCTTAGTCCCCCGTACTTCTTGCATTTGAATGATGGAATAGCCAGCAGATTCAAATGGGAAGAACGCAGGTCCCGAGAAGGAATATAGCGCTGGATCCTAGAAGAGATGAATGCTGGACTATTACCAGAGAGGGCTTTGAAGATGGTACATCCCAGCTTGAAGGCGCAGCGTTTAGCCACAGGAAGCCAATGTAGACTCTTCATCAGCGGTCTGACGTGGTGCCATTTGGGCTGACGAAAAATCAGCCTGGCCGCTTGGTTCTGCACCAGCTGTAAGCGATGTAATTGATATGCTGGGATACCAACATACAGTGAATTGGCGTAATCAACATGGGAGATTACTAGAGCTAGGATGACCAAGGTCAGGGCTTCAGTGGTCAAGAATCTACAGATCTTCCGAATTCTTCGCAATTGAAAGAAACAAGCAGAGACCACTGAGCCAATCTGGGCTTTCATAGACAGATCATTACTGATCACAATACCCAAACTCTTGGTAGAGCCTGCTGGGAGTGGGGGATTTCCCAGAAATGGAGGACAAAAGTTGGAGTTTCACGGGTTGGCTGGCCCACCCGTAAGGATTAGCTCGGTTTTATCAGGGTTCAATTTTAGTTGATTGCTATTCATCCATTCGCTGATGAAATTCAGAGTGGATTGAAAGTTAGACACAGAAACTGCAGATGAATTGATATCAAATACCAACTGAAGGTCATCAGCGTAGTTAAAGGTTCCAACCTTTCTTTCTCTCAGAGAGCAAATCAAGGGTAGTAGGTACAAGTTGAAAAGAAGGGGTGAAAGGGAGGAGCCCTGAGGTACCCCACAGGTCAATTTCATTTTATTGGAGGAGAAGTTGGCAAGGCGAACCGCTTGAAATTGATTGCTGAGAAAAGAAGAGAGCCACTTCAGCGCCAGACCCTGGATCACAGCATTGCTGACACCGTCAATCAGGAGATCATGACCGTGTCAAATGCTGCTGACAAATCAAGGAGTACCAGGGCCTGGGAGATACCCTTGGCAGCCCCCCTTCTGAGCTCGTCCATGACTGTAAGAATAACTGACTCCGTTGAGTGTGCAGGTCTGAAACCTGCCTGATGAGAGTCAAGAAAGTGAGAGTGTTCAACGAAGGAGCTGAGGCAGTTTGCTACATGAGCTTCTAAGATTTTGCCTAAGTAGGGCAGCAAGGAGATGGGACGATAGTTGCTGAGGACCAGAGGGTCAGAGCTAGGTTTCTTTAAGATCGGAACAATTTCCACACTTTTGAATGTGTTAGGGACTATACCCAGCTTGAGAGAAATATTCAGGAGTGAAAGAGGGGCGTCCGGGCAAGTGAGAAAAGCTTCCCGTAGGATGTGAGGGGGACAGCTATCAGTAGGGGAACCGGAACCAACCTTTTTAAGCAAATCAAAAAATACTTCCCTTGAGATCAGAGGAATTTGATCAAGTAGAAGTGAGTATGCAACCCCTCTGAAAGCCTACACTTTCACTACTGTTGCATAAACTGGAGTAGGAATAGTATATCTATAATTCCCAGAGTTCAATACTTTTCTTAATATTGTTTAAATATATCTATTATTATTATTTGTTTAATTGTTTATTTTAATATTATTTGTTTATAAAAAAATAAAATATATATATATATATATTCACTGAAAAAACCATAGGTTTCAGGGACGTTATAGTTAGAAATTAGCATTTTAAAAACCTTTGAAATTCACTGAAATTCACTGAAAAAAACCACAGGTTTCAGGGACGTTATAGTTAGTTGGACATTTCAGTGGTACAAAACCAGAGAAATTCAGCCGTTATAGTTAGTTGAGCTAACTATAACTCGCGGCCCCGCAATGCCATGCTGATTTGTTCACATATTACATCACTCATGACATGACATGGTCAGTGACATCACTGATGACATCACTGATGACATCATCCACATGATAATCTGATGCTCCTCCTCACAGCTTAATAAAACCTTTGATATACCCACTCTAAAATACAGACTACCAATATCGAAACCGCAGACAGACCAATAGCAGTTAGTACATACCCGCTCAGTGATTCATATGTCTACACATTCATCCACTCACTAACCCATACAGTCACTCATACACGCAGTCATTCTTCAATACAGCCACTTATATATCCACTCATATACCCATATAGACACTCACACACTGCCACTCACCCAAAGAGTTACTTAAACACCTAGTCAGTCACCCAAATAATGAATTACAATGCCATTTACTCACCTATACAGTTATACACACACACCACCTCACTTATTCATATAGGTAGTGCCATATACGTACTCTCTTCAAAAATTACTGACATAAGCACACACTTATCCATGCATCCACTGTCACAATCACTCACTGTCACATATACTCACATATACTGCCTTTCACATATGTAGTTACTTACACATATACCACTAAGACATCCATTCACTCACCAACACAGCTATACGTACACTCACTCACCCATACAGTCCCTAACACACGCACTCATAAACCCATACACCCAGTGAATCACCCACTCACACATCCATGCAGGGAGTCACACACCCCCCCACCCACAGATACTCAGGCACCCATACAGGTACTCAGACAACCAATCATTAACCCATATAGACACTGATGTAGCTATTCACCACCCCATACACTTACAAACCAACTGACAGACTGATACAGACATTCACACAGATTAGTCATTCACCCATGCATTCACTAAGACACGTTTAATCACTCACTTATACAGTCAGACACGCACCCACAAAATCATCCATACACACACTCATTCTTCGAATACACCTTGGCGTATATACAGATAACATTCTTAAACTTTTCAGAAACACTCAGTCACTGGATGATGTCATCAGTGATGTCATCAGTGATGTAATTTGAGATGTCATCAGTGATGTCACTGACCATGTCATGAGTGATGTAATATGTGACGTCATCAGCAGTGCATTGTGGGGGCGCGAGTTAGAGTTAGCTCAACTAACTATGACGGCTGAATTTCTCAGGTTTTATACGAGTGAAATGTCCAACTAACTATAACGTCCCTGAAAACTGTGGTTTTTTCCAGTGAATTTCAAAGGTTTTTTAAATGCTAATTTCTAACTATAACGTCCCTGAAACCTATGTTTTTTTCAGTGAATTTCAAAGGTTTTTTAAATGTTATTTTCTAACTATAACGTCCCTGAAACCTATGGTTTTTCAGTGAATTTCAAAGGTTTTTTAAATGCTAATTTCTAACTATGCCTACATAGGTAGGACATGTGCAGAAAGAGGAAGAAAGGTGCAGAAAGAAGCAAGAGAAATGCTGAAAGAGGCAACAGAAATCCAGAAAGAGGAAGAAAGGTGCAGAAAGAAGCAAGAGATGTGCAGAAAGAACCAACAGATGTGCAGAAAGAGGCCTTGCTGCAAAATCATCCTGGGCACCCCCTAACATTTTGCTGACTGGTACTGGTGGTAACTGACTCTGACTGACCCTGGGCTCTGCCGAACCAGGCCCTGAGCCAGTGCTATGCTGAAAGACAATTAGAATACAGTGAAAACACCTACATACACTAGGGTACACTATGGGTTGGGGTACCCCTATGATTGGCATGACCTCCCCTGTAAGGCCCTTGTACATAATAAGGCAGGGGGATTAAAAGTACCTCTACGCCCCTGGCATATAATAGGTCATGGCAGTTTAGAGGCCAGCAGCCCTTTTCTGCACTTGCGTATGTGCACTGCTGAGCCTGAGGTCAGTTTAAAAGTAGCCCTGTGTGTGCAGAAAGAGGTAAGAGATGTGCAGAAAGAAGCAAGAGAGGTGTAGATAGAAGCAAGAGAAGTGCAGAAAGAAGAAAAAGAGGTGCAGATAAAAGCAAGAGCAGTGCAGAAAGAACCAACAGAGGTGCAGAAAGAGGCAAGAGGGGTGCAGAAAGAGGCAAGAGAAGTGCAGAAAGAAGCAAAAGAGGTGCAGAAAGAGGCAAGAGGGGTGCAGAAAGAGGCAAGAGCAGTGCAGAAAGAACCAAGAGACATGCAGGAAAAGGGAAGAAGGGTGCAGAAAAGGCAAGAGATGTGCAGAAAAAGGGAAGAAGGGTGCAGAAAGAAGCAAGAGAAGTGAAGAAAGAGGCAAGTGAGGTGCAGAAGGAGGCAAGAGAACTGCAGAAAGAGGCAAGAGAGTTGCAGAAACAGGTAAAAGGGGTGCAAAAAGAGGGAACAGGTGTGCAGAAAGAAGCAACAGAGGTGCTGAAAGAGGCGCAAAGGGTGCAGAAAGAGGCAAGAGAAGTGCAGAAAGAAGCAACAGAGGTACAGAAAGAGGCAAGAGAGGTGCAGGAACAGGCAGGAATGGTGCAGAAAGAGGGAACAGGGGTGCAGAAAGAGGCAAGAGAGGTGCAGAAAGAGGGAAGAGGGGTGTAGAAAGAGGCAAGAGGGGTGCAGAAAGAAGCAAGTGAGGTACAGAAAGAAGCAACAGAGGTGCAGAAAGAGGCAAGAGAGGTGCAGAAAGTGGAAGAGATGAGCAGAACGAGGCTAAAGAAGTACAGAAAAAAGAAAGGTGCAGAAAGAAGCAACAGAAATGCAGAAAGAGGCAAGAGAGGCGCAGAAAGAAGCAAGACTGGTCTGCACACCATTAGTACCAATTTAATACCCACATTTAGCAATAATTAACAGGTGACCATTCTAGGTTTGCAAAGGGCCTTCCACCAATCTGTAACACTTGTCGCTGTATTTTTGGTAACGTTTGAGCCGTTTGAGCTAGAAACATGTTTTTTTTTGTTCAAATCTACAGATTATGCAGCAGATGATGGATTATGTGGCAAATGCGGAAAATGTATAATTGTGCAAAAGTCAGTGCAGCCAAATAGTCGCATAATTCCAGTGGCCCTGCTCATACCTCTGACTAGGTCCAGAAGTGCTCCTCAGTGGTTCCTTGTTTTTTTTGTCTCATTGAGTTTATAGTTTAGCTTCTATGGAAATGAGGAAGACTAAACCTGAGGTTACTACTCCACAACACCGACTACCATACCACGTAATTACTCTCCATAACACATAATCTCACTCTACATAATTCCTATACACTAAATACCACATACTTTCTATCCACATCAAAGTCAGTCTATCCACACAATTTCATTGCACATCATACCACATAATTCCACTACACACAACCTACATCCACTCCACTCCAAGAAACATTAGTAAAACACTTTTACATTTACAACGCCTATAGCTCTAACTCTCGCAAATGTGAAACCTATTACATTGCAAATGCTTCTTTAACTAGTAGTCGCGTTTGCAGTGAGGTGGAGAAAGGGGGCTGGGCCTCCGACCAGCGCTCAGGAATTCCGCTGCGTAGGATTTACAGGAGGTACCAGGAGGGCTTCTTGGCCCCCAAAGTCCCTCAGGAGCAAAGTGGACTTCATCCCCCAACCTGTAGTGTGCCAGGAGGCGTGTTTGCAGAGCGGTGGAGAAAAGGGGGCGTGGCCTGCGAAGACATCTTACCAATACCACTGTGTGAGACTTACTGGAGGTAACAGGAGGGGTAGTTGGCCCCCAAGGACAGTATGTCCCACGCAACAGCATTGCTAAGTTCTCATTGCAGGCCACACCCCCTTTCCCCACCACTCTGTAAACGCGCTCCCTAGTGCGCTCTTGGATGGGGATTAAAGTCCACTTCACTACTGGGGTCCTTAGGGGTCAACTAGCCTACCTGATACCTCCAGTATGCCCCATATAGTGGGATAGCTGACAGGTGGACACAGGCCATGCCCCCTTTCTCCACCACTCTGCAAACACGCCTCCTGGCACGTTCTGGGTTGGGGGATTAAGTCCCCTTGCCTCCTGAAGGTCCCTGGGGCCAACTAGCCCACCAGATACCTCCAGTAAGCCCCACACAGCTGGATTGCTGAGAGTGGTCCGAGGCCACGCCCCCTTTTTACACCACTCTGCAAACGCGCCTCCTGGCGCACTGCTGTCCGGGGGATGAGGTCCACTTTAGTCCTGAGGTCCTCAGGACACAAGAGAACCTCTTCGCCCCACCAGCAATGCGCCAAGAGGCACGTTTGCAGAGTGGTGTAAAAAGGGGCATGGCCTCGGACCACCTCTAAGCAATCCCACTGTGTGGGGCTTACTGGAGGTACCTGGTGGGCTAGTTGGCCCCCAGGGACCCTCAGGATTGAAGGGGGCTTAATCCCCCAACTTAGAACGCGCCAGGAGGCACGTTTGCAGAGTGGTACAGGGAGGGGGCGGAGCCTACGGGAGATGACGGCTTTTCTTTCTTTTGTTAGAAGGGCCTGACCCATTTAAAAAAATAAAAATAAATTTTAAATGGTAAGTGGGCCGCCGATTTCGGCCCCGGGGACCCCATCCCCGGGGCATGGCCTCATTTATCATTTTTAAAATAAATTATTAATACGGAAGGGGGGCCACGTGGCCCCCCTTCCCTGGGCCACTATTGGCCCTGGGGACCCCATCCCCCAGTGCCTGGCCTCGTTTTTGATTTAATTACGGGAGGGGGCCATGTGGTCCCCCTTCCCTGGGCCACTTCTGGCCACAGGGACCCCATTCCCTGGGGCCTGGCCAGCCTTTATTTTCAATTTTAGAGAGCCCTTCCGACTGACTCAGTCGGTTTATATTCCGATCACCTGATTACAATGTTCGCGGTCGGAACGTAAACCAGTCGGTTATTCAGAATTGGTTCTGAGCGACTCGCGGAGTATTCATGTCGGTCGGAACCGCATCGTACACCCCTATGGTCAGCGTTCCCGCTCACAGCATTACGATGTTGTTTTCCAACAGACTTTCCGCATTGGCCTGTCCGACACGGAAAGGCTGTCGGAAAGTGACTTTGTGGGCCCCTGGCAGGGCTCCATTAGCCCCGCAGCCTATGGTTGATGGCCGAGGTGGTACCTAAGGGTCCCCCTTGTAAAACCCTGGACTGTGTGGCAGGCGGGGTGCCTGCCACAGGGTGCAGGGTTTCCTGCAAACACCCCATTTCCCCATAGGAGCCTGTGTTACGGACGGTTCTCGGTCGTAACATGGGCTCCCATAGGAAACAATGGGAATCTGACCTAACAGTGTTCAGCCACATCGTAATCCGGCGGTCGGTCCCGATTCCGAAACAGTGTCAGGCAGAGTCTTTCTGCCTGACAGCGTAATGAGCCCCTTACTGTAGTGATGTGACAGCAGAGAACACGTTTCCAGCACTCAATAATCCTCATATGAAAAACATATTAAAGCAAACTTGTTTCTCTTTCTCCCCCAGTGCCTGAGGAAAGATGGGTGTGGGGTGCTACTGGGACTTCCAGCGCTGGAGGGAGCAGAGGTTCAGTGTCATGCCTGCACTGTCCAAAAGGAGTGCTGTTGCAATACTGCCCAGAGTGTCACTGCCACAGCTGCCAGAGTGCTTGTAGCTGACAGCTCCTGCTAAGCTGATATTTGAATTCCATCTACTCATGAAGAAAGACAAAATGACAGCTCCTGCTAAGCTGATATTTGAGTTCCATCTACTCATGAAGAAAGACAAAATGAAGTAGCGCTGGTGCTTCCATAGTGCATTTGTTGCAGAAACACCTTGACTATGCTGATATTGTCTTAATTCACTCATCAAAGAGATCAATGTTCAAAGAGCCCAAGGCCCAGGCAATGCAGAGGAACAGAGGTGAAAAGGTAATGGCGGCTGCCCATGTGGATCTTGGCAATGGCACTGCAGCATTGCATGCTGGGACAGTGTGGATTACTGTGATAGTGCTGAATCCTTTACAGCTGGACATTCATACTGCCTTTCATACTGAGGTTGGTGTTTTACGTGCAGTGGCCAATGTACGTTACTCATTTGGCAGTTGCACTGCAATGATGCTTTTCATGCTTGGACCAATGTGAATTACTTGCAGGAAGCAATGAAACTTTACATCCGGAGTAAATATGTTGGCACAAAACTAGGGTCAGAGTAGAACTGGTGTGGCCATGTGCTTTTTACAAACCAAGATCATTTGCACACAACCATCTAGGCATTATCTGAAGCCTGATGGATGCCTCTACTCTCTGAGGTCTGAACCTGTAACATCAATAATTTGATCCTTTTAGTAGCAGTGCTGAGACACAAAGGGGCAGTTGTAGAACCCTGAACACCTCTCCAGCTCTATGAGCATCTCTGGCCAACCTGAGCATCAGAGATCACAGCTTACAGGCAGGCAGGCATGCTGAGAAGAACTCCAACAAGTTTGAGAAGCACCATCGAAAACTTCCTAGAGTGCCTGAGCAGCACCTTTCAATTATTGCTCACATATTGGAGTATTTCAGTACTTCCCAAATATGCATTTAACAGCATCTGTTAAGACATATTTAAGACATAGGGGCATAGTATCAAGGGCTCATCGCCACTTTAGCGGCACTTTTTGACGCTAAAGTGGCGATATTTTTATCGCCCTATTAGCAAGCTCTCGCTAACAGGTGTTAGCGACAGCTTTCCGGCGATAGCACCCGTTTTTTCTATCGCCTTGCATTCCAGCGATATTTATCGCTAATGACATGCAAGTTAGGCGTTCCGTCTCTAAATCCAGCAAAAACTCCCGCTAACCGCACTTCGCCCTATTAGCAAGGATAGGCCGGACCCGCGAAGCGATAAAAAATGTCGCGCTAAGGCCCGTTAGCTGCAGGAACTTAAGACCAGAAAATAGCTGGTCTTAAAAATGGGAATAAGTCTTGGGCCCACATCCATGAATGTTTTTGGTGCTGGACAGCGCTGCAAGCAATGTTGCAGCGCTGCCCTGCGACATAAATACAGTGCAGGAATGTGCGCCATAAATAAGATAGTGCGCATTCCTGGGCCCCAGTCATGAAAAGTGTTGCTGTGCTGCGACAAGACAGAGTTGCAACACTTCTCAGCAACAGCTCAGCTCAGCAACAGCAACAGCATCCATGCAACAGCATGGATGCGCTGTACTCACTGTACAGCGCTCCATGACGCAAGTAATGACAGATATGTCAGGAATCCTGAAAGTATCTGTCTGCGCTAAAGTCAGCATAGCTGCAGTCGTGTCACAACTGTGACGCAACTCCAGCAATGCATGGGACCAGCCTATCCCTGTGGCACTGCCTCACCCTCACGCCTGCCATCAGGCAGGCGGAAGGTACTGACGCAGTGCTGTTCATGAGGGGTGCCTGAATGTCGGCGCTGTTGGAGATCCATCGGTGGTTGTTGCGCACTGCAGTGTCATTGTTTGGAAGCATTGGTGGAGTGTTGGTGCGGAGGGAGTTGACGAGATGTTCTTCAGTGGCCTTGATCCAGCTGCAAGGGGGTGCGATGATGGTGGTGGCGTCCGGTGGGCAAGGTGAAGACATGATGTTACCAATGATGGTCGGTCCAGGAAAGTCCGGTGTTGTGGCTGCACTTGAAGTTCACGCTGGTGGAGGTGACGTGCTCGACCTGCTATGTGGCTTGTTGAGGTGACTTGCTGCTTGCGTCTGATGTAGGGGACCTTCCCCATGAGGGGGTGGTGTCCTGGTCACTGGGGTTCTCCAGGTGGAACTTGAGGTCACCGAGTAGGATGTCGTTGGTGGATGGGAGATCCTGGGGTGCAATGAGGTCTAAAATGGTATTGGAGAATGGGGGGCCATGGCCTGGGGGCCTGCACATGAGGGTGCCGCAGAAGATGCACCTGTGCCTGGTCCGGATCTTGGAGTTGACGTGATCCATGGTCACCCTTGGGTCATTAGAGTGCGTGGTCAGTCGGAGTGTGCTTCTGTAGGTGATGGCAATGCCTCCTCCCTGATGGTTGGGGTGCTCTTTGCGGGTGATACTGCAGCCGTCAGTGATGGTGATGGCGATGTCCGGTCCGGAGCAGAGGTTGGTCCTGCCAGGCAAGGTGGTGTCCAGGGTTGATGGCGAGGAGGCTGCTGGCGTCGTATCGGTGGAGTGTCCAAGAGGAATGCTCCTTGGTGCTGAGCGCGGTCCAGGGGCAGACGGACGCAAACTTTGTAGCCTATGGGTTGCCTTTGGCATGGGAGACAACCATTACAATGCAGGCAGTACATCGTTAACAACGCAACTCTGACAACGCGGGTGCCTTAACATCGCATTTTATCACAACGCATTATGAGGTCAGTAATGGGGTAATTTCAACTTTTTCAGGTGTGCATGGGTATTGGATGTAAAATATGAAAAATGGGGTGTTTTTTGGGGTAAAATATGAAAAATGGGGTGTTTATTGGGGTAAAATATGAAAAATAGGGTGTTTTTTGGGGTAAATTTTTGAAGTTTTGTGTGTATTTTTTGGGGTCAAATTTCTAAATCCTGGGTGTGTTTTGTGCCAAAATAAAGAGAAATTTGGGCAGTGCTTTTGTCTCAAATGTGATCTTTTGGGTGGCTTCTGGGGGTTCAGAAATTAATTCCAGGGTTCACGGTTGGGTCTGTAGTGCAAAGGTTATTCTTGGGTTGCACTCACTGTAGTGGGAACAGTGATCGTCATGTCTCAGCTATGCAATACCTACTCTACTGTTGCAATGTGCCTAGTATTAGTATGTATTAGAATGGAATGCGATGTCATGGCATGCATCGCAACTACGTATGTGCCTTTGGCACACAAGTGGTATGCCCGCTGTGCATGGGCGCACAGCGGCCACCATTGAGAAGTGCGGAGGGGGGTGTCTGGACAGCTGTGAGGTGGTAAACCCCATAATGAACACTGGATGGTGCGTGGCCGCAGGGATGTGTGTGTGAGCGTGTGTAGTTAAGAATTTATTGAGGGAAGTCTCACCTCTAAGCCGTGTTCCCGTGTCTACGTAGCTCATGATCTCCTGCGTCTGCTTCCAGGAAAAGGAAGTAGGCAGCCAGGCTCCCTCGCATGAGTCATTCACAACGCTGCGATGCGGCGGTGGTATTGTAATTTGGCAACAGGACAAGTCATGCAGGGGCCGGAGGGGTGGGCCGGAGGGGTGGGCATGTTCTCCAAGCAGGCTGCAATGCAGCCTGCATTGCGAACAGAGAAGTGCGCATGTCTGCATTGGGTGGCCTGAGTGGGCTGACCAAACAGTCATTGCGCACTTGAGTGTGCATGCCAATCCGCACATTCCCTGCTCCGTGTTTGGAGCAGTCCTACCCACCCGCCCAACCCCTGAGGATACATAGCAAGATTACATCCGTTATTTATCCCTTGTTTGTCCCTTTTTTAACTGTTGCATTGGCTTCTCTGAGCCCGCACTACACGCTTCCCGCCACTGCTGCCCCTGTGGCCCCGCGTCCCTGTCCTCGCACATTCCCGCCTCCCAGCTGATCGTTCCTCCGCCCTCCCCTACTTAATGATGGACGCTGCGCAATTGCGCAGCGGACAGGCGCTGCTGGCGCACAGAAGGCTCACCTAAGACAAGCCCGCCTGCGCACATCTGCAACCCAACCGTGACCAGCGCCAGTAAGCCTGGATCACGGGCCACCCACTGCTACGGCACAGCCACCCTCCACGCACTCAAACCCGGGAAAGTCAGAGACTGACAACAGGCCTTGGCAAACAGGACCCACGGCCAGTTCTCCTGCCTCCACTGCCGCCAGAGCTTAACCACCACCCCGGACTCTAACACAGGCGACACCAGCACCAGCTACACCCTAGGATGCATCCCCCTCCGTGCACATACACACCGTGGAAATCTGGAACCTACTCAACTCTCTCCCGCCCGACATCGCCTTCTTCACAGAGACCTGGACCAACGCCTCCTCCGCCCCCAACATCAAGACCGCCATCCCGGACGGATACAAGATCCAGAGGAAGGACCGCACCAACCACCCGGGAGGGTGCCTCGCCATTGCACACAAGAGCACCCTCCGCCTCACCACCCCCAGTGGAACCTTCCCCTCCGCCAGACATCTGCACATCCAGATCCAGACCAGCCACAACTCCACAGTCCAAGGAACCCTCGTCTACAGACACCCCGGGCCCCGGACACACCAGCCAGCCCACCATCTCCACCTGGACGCCAGTCACAGCCGAAGACACAGCCTCAACCATGAAAGGCATGCACTTGTGGGCCCCCACCAACCCATGCCCTCCCACATCTACCACAGAGCCGCGGCCGCCATCACACACGAACTGCAATGCACCATCAACGCTACCTTCAAGACAGGCACCTACCCAGACGACTGAAAGCATGCAGAAGTCTGGCCCCTTCTCAAGAAGACCACAGCTGACCCCACCGACCTCAAGAACTACCGGCCCATCTCGCTACTCCCCTTCGCAGCCAAAGTTGCAAAGTTGCAGAGTAAACAGTCAACAGGGAAGTGACACGATTCATTGATAACAACGCCATCCTCGACCTGTCCCAATCCGGATTGCAAACCAACCACAGCAATGAGGCCGTCCTACTGGCCACCACAGACAACATCCGCACACTCCTGGACCAAGGACACTCCGCAGCCCTCATCATACTCGTCCTTTCAGCGGCCTTCAACACCGTCTCCCACCACACATTAGTCGCAATACTACACGACGCCGGCATACATGGAACAGGCCTCGACTGGATCCGATCATTCCTCCCCGGAAGAAGCCAAAGGATCAGACTGCCAACCTTCCTCTCCATTCCCACGTAAATCACCTGCGGAGTCCTAGAGGGTTCATCTCTGAGTCCGACCGTCTTCAACATCTACATGGCACCCTCGACGCCAACGTCCATCAACACGGCCTCAACATCGTATCATACGCTGATGACACACAGCTCATCCTCCCCCTCACCAAGAAGACCACCACCGCCAGACTCAACTTCCAGAACGGAATGCAGAGCGTCGCAGTCTGGATGACCAACAGCTGCCTGGAGCTCAACACCGGGAGGACAGGAGTCCTTGTTCTTGGCACCACACCTTCAGCATGGGACAACACCTGTTGGCATTCGCCCTCGGACGTCCACCTACCCCCTCGGCCACGCCAGAAACCTCAAAATCGTACTCGACCCATCCCTCACCATGAACAGACAGGTCTACGCCATCACCTCCAGCTGTTTCAACACCCTCCACATCCTCCACAAGACCTTCAAATGGATACCCCCAGAGTCAAGGAAGACAGTCACCCATGCACTCATCACCAGCAGACCGGACATTGGAAACGTACTCTACGCTGCCATTTACAAGTCCATACTCCGCATACTACCGACATTACAGTACAACGCCGCCAGACTTGTCCTCGGCATCCCCCGGCACTAACACATCAGCCGACACCTACGTAGACTCCATGCCTACACTACAACATAACCAAATACCTCAACAACAGAATCAACTTCCACGTACACAAATGAGACATCTCATCTTCCAACCTCGCACACTGTCCGAAACGCAGTGCATCCACAGAGCCAGAGCAGGCGGGAGATCCTTCTCCCACATTGCATCCAATACCTGGAACGAGCTACCGGCAGACATCAGAGGTGCCCCCTGCCTGCACACCTTCAGGAAGACCCTCAAGACCTGGCTCTTTGGCTTACAGATCTGCGGACCCCCACCCCTCAGTGCCCTGCGACCCTCATGGGTGTGTGGCGCGCTTACAATTCCCCTGAGTGATTGATTGATTGAGTTATCATCATGTGATGATTGTTCCTCTTCTGCACTGCTTGAGGTGGTGGGGCAACGCTCTTCCAACATAGCGGTAGACCCGCCACTGGGGGTGCGTCATCTACGTGTGATAGGTATGAGCGACTCCCCCCGGCCCTCCGGCGCTACGCGTCCCACCTTCTCCTTACCTGGACATTGACCCCGTGACGCAATCCACTGCACTCTCTCCACATCTGTGACTCAGCCAGCAGGAGCCTGAGACAGGTGTGCTTTCACTGCAGTCACCGCGTAGTCGGCTGGTGGACCGCCCGATGCAGTTGATGCAGCAGGGCTCCCTTAGGCGTGTAGTTGCAGCGCTCAGTCCACACAAGTTCGGTGTCGCACAGGGGCCTCACCCTTCAGGGCATCCGGCCAGCCCAACATCATCCGTCCTGTGATGCAGGGAGACGGCACCCACCGTTGGTAATCCCTCCGTGCACCCCGGTGTAGTGGTGGATCATAGTATGCAAAGCGGACATCACTACGTTGGTGCGCAGGATCACCTCTGCCATTGACTGCACCAAGGTGCGCAAGGCGGGCTTCTCACACAGGTCAGCAACGTATCTCCATGCGACCTGCCAGACTTCACCACCAGGTACGGGTGATCATCGCACATCAATGTCTCTCGCCACGGTTCATCGACTCCACATCTACTCCACATCCCACTCCAGGCCACAGACGCAGGTCCAGCGAGGGATCCAGGAACCAGACGTAGCTCCAGCGAGGGATCCAGGAACCAGACGCAGCTCCAGCGAGGGATCCAGGAACCAGAAGCAGGCCCAGCGAGTGATCCAGGAACCAGATGCAGGTCCAGCGAGTGATCCAGGAACCAGACGCAGCTCCAGTGAGGGATCCAGGAACCAGACGCAGGTCCAGCGAGGGATCCAGGAACCAGACGCAGGTCCTGCATGGGGACCAGGATCTCATCCTGGTCAACCAGGATGCTGGGTGGCTTGAGGGGGTTGTTGGTGTGTGCTGCACTATGCCCTGGCTGCTCAAATCTGCATTAATCCTTTTTTTTGGTGCATCTTTTATGTTGGAGGTGGCCAGATAGGCTAAGTCAGAAATTGCGGGTTAGCGTGCCTTTTCTATCGCTAAGGGCTTATCGCTGGATTCCACCCGCTATCGCCGGTTCCATTACCGCCGTCGCGTTAATGTTAGCGACGGTTTTCGCCGCTGATCCCTGCAGCTATCACCTGTTAGCAAAACGTTGCTAATACGTCGCTAACAGGGCGATAACTTGCAGGGATCGACGGCGATAGAAAACGGCGATAGAAAAACTAGCGCTAACCTAGGTTAGCGATAGTTATCGCCATTTCTTGCTAATATGCCCCATCATTTTTTATTCTAGTTCAGAAAATCTGATGAGGCGAAAGTCATGACATAATCGATAAATCTGATGCTATTTCTGCTGGTATAGGATTTTTCAATTTACATTTCTTGTTACAGTTGGGTTCGTTGTATCCAATATGCACTACATCTTTGTTGGAAAATATATTTAATGCTTGTATCACAATGTTCTCATGGGCGCCTACTTGATTTGCTGCTATGGAAAATATATTTATCCTGGCTATGTGGAGAATTGAAATATTTTCGCTTCAGAAATCCTGTAAACCCTAAGCATTGTTTTTTCGATTTATTTGGAAAACATTTTAAAATCATTTCTTCCAAAATTATCATAGGAAGGCCACCGCTAGCCTCTAACGACCCCTCGAGCTCCTGTGGAGAGGGTCTAGCTGGCTCTGAATGTTTGCTTGTTCGTGAGCCATCTTGAGGGTTTCTGTGTATCCCAGTCCAAAATAAACCTTACTAAAGAGTGCAGAGAACATAAAATACATATATGTTTAATCCAACCTGTGTTAAACACAAACCAGTATGTTGCTTTTTCAAGCAAGGAATATACAAGTGAACCTCATCATTCTGTAGCAAACTCGGTGAATTTTCGATTATAAATGTCTTCTGATTGTGAACCATGGATAAAAAATACTTCCTTGAAATAGATCGGTTCTCAATAATCTTGAGGAGACCAGACCATTTTACGTAAACATCTCATCGAGCAAGCACCGGGGCAGGCAAATTTAGTGGCTGTGAGTGCAACCTCTAGATCTACCATCCTAAGTTTGCATATAATAATTTTTTTAATTTTTATATGCATGGTTGGGGGTGGAGCTTTAGGAGCCGAACCACCTGGAAGGTGTGTAGTCAAATGATTCATAATTAAATATGTGGTATTTTGTAGGGTGGGCAATATAGTTCCTTCCGATGGTGGAATTGGTGGAAATTTGGCCGCTGCACGTTATGCTTATGAAGTGGTGTTCCAGACAAATTCCACCAACTGCCGTGTGGTGGAGTTTTTTTCTCATGTGCGGTACGTAAACAGTAAGTTGGTGAGCGTGAGTGAGGTTTGCCATCGCCAGCGCGATTTTTGGTTGCTAAGAGGGCACCTGCTGAGATTTCTCCAATGCAGGCGTTCGAGACCACTCACGGTCAGAAAACCGCCACTCAAATAGAAAATCTACCCGAGTGGCAGCAAAATCAACTCGAGAAGCTGTGCCCTCTGGTGCACCATGTGGTGCAGTTCATGCTGATTTTTCAGCACGGAATGATCTCCTGGCGCTATATCACAGTGAGAACAGCACAACATGCCTATTCCCGCTCGTTCTCAGAATTCCGTGGAATCTCGCAGTTTTTATGTAACTTCGCAGAATTCCACAGAGTGAAACTCCGCGAGTTCCACCCAGGCCTAGTATTTTGTGGAGGTGCGACCAACCATCAAATCCAGTCATGAGATTCAGCTTGTTCTGCAAAATAACCCAACCGTGAGTCGGCCCAGATTGTAGTCTCCTCCCCACAGATATGCTTTAATATTCACCAGTGGATGCATGATTGGGTGATGTGTTCAGTGTAGCTCTGCTGCTTAACTCTGTAACCACAAGCGGGTTGGCATTTGAGCCCTGTTTGGCATTCCTCTTGCGACGACAGTGCCTCGTGCGCCTGGCTCATTGGCAGCCGCAGCGCAAGTCATTAAACCCTGCTAGATCACAAAATGTAAAATTAGACCTCATAAAGCATTCATGAGTGCTGATTTAACATCATCATTATTTCTGGCATTAGCATTAAGCGGAGAGCACTCTGTGCCTTCATGAGATTTTAGAACATAATAAAGTCAGGGATAACAATGTCTCCAAACTTGGTGTTTTTTTCACCAGAGCTGGAAATACAAATGCAAATGATCTGAACTTTTCTTTTTTTTAAACTTGTCTTTTAATAGCGTGGATTGTATTCTTAGTGGCACTTCTCCAGCCATCACAGGTGTGTGCACTTACATTGTTACTCAAATTTGTTGCAGTCATTGTTTCCTCTTTCTTAGTTGTTACCCCTGGCATAGCTTTGGTACTCCTGGCTTGTCCTTTAGTACCCTTGGTTCTGCCCTTGCTACCCCTTGCTTGTTTTTCTGTACCCCGACTTGTCCTTCATACCCTGGCTAGTTCTTCAGTACCCTGACTTATCCTTCGGTACCCTGGCTTGGCCTTCAGTACCCTGACTTGTCCTTCGGTACCCTGGCTTGGCCTTCAGTACCCTGGCTTGTTCTTCGGTGCCTCTGGCTAGTTCTTCAGTACCCTGCCTTGTTCTTCAGTACCCTGGCTTGTCCTTCATACCCTGGCTTGTTCTTCAGTACCCTGACTTGTCCTTCGGTACCCTGGCTTGGCCTTCAGTACCCTGGCTTGTTCTTCGGTGCCTCTGGCTAGTTCTTCAGTACCCTGCCTTTTTCTTCAGTACCCTGGCTTGTTGTCCGGCGCCTCTGGCTAGTTCTTCAGTACCATGACTTGTCCTTCGGTACCCTGGCTTGGCCTTCAGTACCCTGACTTGTCCTTCGGTACCCTGGCTTGGCCTTCAGTACCCTGACTTGTCCTTCGGTACCCTGGCTTGGCCTTCAGTACCCTGGCTTGTTCTTCAGTGCCTCTGGCTAGTTCTTCAGTACCCTGCCTTGTTCTTCAGTACCCTGGCTTGTCCTTCATACCCTGGCTTGTTCTTCAGTACCCTGACTTGTCCTTCGGTACCCTGGCTTGGCCTTCAGTACCCTGCCTTGTTCTTCAGTACCCTGGCTTGTCCTTCGGTACTCTGGTGTGAGAAATTGGGTTGTTGGTTGAGGTGGTGTGAGCCCTTCTCAAGCAGTCACCACAATCCGTGTCAGAGTGATCCACAAAAAGAAACACTAAATTGACCTCTGCTTCACCCTCTGGTAGCTTGACACAAAAGCAGTTGGCTTAACTTGGATGCAATATGTAAAGTATTTATGCAAAAACTCAAACATCAATAAAGTGAATACAATAAAAGAAACATCCCACACTAATTTAGAAAAACAGAGTAACTTTTAATAAATTATTTGAGACCAAAATGACAAATATATAATAAGTAGAACTGGAGCTATGCAATTTTAAAGCTTCAGATCAAAGTAGCACCAAAAGGCTAACTGGGTGTATCTTGTCACACTGAACCAGGACAAAGTCACAAGTTTAGGCCGACCATGATGGTTGGCAGGCCTGGCACAGGACCAGGTTTGGCCTGCTGAGGATTGTACCTTATGTCCTGTGCGGCGTTGCTTTGCCAGGCTTTGCGTCATCCATCATCGGTTCCGATGGAGCTGCCAGGGCTGCGATGAGAGGTTCTGTGTTGAGCTGCACCATGATGCACTGCGTCAAGTTGTGTTGTGCTGAGTCGGTTCCGATGAGGAGCTGTAAAGTGCTGCTTTGCAGGGCTTAGCTTCACTCGGCGTTGGTGCCAATGAAGCTTACAGCTGTGCTTGGAGGTTTTGCAGTGCTTCGCAATGCTTTGAGCCAGTTTGGTGGAACTTTCAGTTAGGCCAGGAGGAGTTCTTTTTTTGATACCAGCCAAGTGTCCAGGACCTGGGTAGGCACCACTTGGGGATCAAGAACTCACTCCAGCAGAGACCAGCAAAGCTCAGGCAGGTCCAGTTTATGGCCCAGGCAGGTCCAGTGCAGTAGGTCAGCTGGGCAGTTGCAGGGA
Organism: Calotriton arnoldi; assembly: GCA_963921515.1. Classification (NCBI taxonomy): domain Eukaryota; kingdom Metazoa; phylum Chordata; class Amphibia; order Caudata; family Salamandridae; genus Calotriton; species Calotriton arnoldi. The sequence continues at coordinate 473,747 of CAWUFW010005411.1, forward strand.
GGCCTATGGAACTTGTTATGTCCTTGTAGCTCAGAGCAGGAGGTCAGGCAGCTGGCCCTTGGAGTCACTCAGACTGGGATGAAGGACGCAGGTCCAGTTTTCCTTCGCAGCAAGCAAGGAAAGCCTCAAGCAGCAGGGTCTCCTTTTTAGGCCTGGGCGGTGAACTCCGCTCCGCTCGCGGAGTTTGCGGAGTTTTCCGCACTCCGCGTTACGCAAAGCTCGCGGAGTTCCCCAAAAACTCCGCTTCGCGCAGCAGAGTTTTTTTCCCTCGCTCGCGTTCACCAACGTCAAGTTGGCGAGCGCGAGCGAGGGAAATCAACCTCCCGGCGAGATTTTTCCTCGTTCGCGATCGTCAACATCAAGTTGGCGAGCGCGAGCGGGAAAATCAACCTCCCGGCATGATTTCTCAACGCGGGGGGTCAAGTTTCTCATTGCGAGTGGTCGCGTATGCTCGTGACCGCTCGCGTTGAGAAATTGCCCGTTCGCGTTGAGAAAGCTGCAGCTCGAGTAAAAATCTACTCGAGCGGCAGAAAAGGAAAGCCTGCGCTGTGCATGGTGCCGTTCGCAATTATTGCACAGTGCGGACAAGCATCCGGCACTGTGCAATCACCGCGAACAGCATTTTTCTATTGAACTCCGCCGCTGGCGGAGCTCAACGTAGTGCGGCAGAGTTTTTTTACCACTTCGCGAACTCCGCGAACTCCGCCCAGGGTTAGTCCTTTTGTAGTAGGCACAGTTGCAGAAGTGGAATGAAGAAGGGATCTGAGGGCCCCCTTTTTTATAACTGGTGCCCACTTTGAAGTGGGAGAAGCTTCTTGGGTTTCCTCCTACAGAGGTGTCTGGAATTTCCTGCCTTCCAGCCCTGTTCCCAGTCTGTCTAGGGGCACAATAAGCTAGTGTGAAGTCCTTTATGTGTGAGCAGGGCCAATGCAAGTGTGGTAGGTGACAGCTCCACCCCAATCCTGCCAGAGATGGCCCATTCTACCAACTCCCAGACCGTCTATTGTGCTAGCCGAGAGGAAAACACAATGGCTAACTGCCAACTACACCCAGTCATATGACCCAGGAACACTCTGCAGGCACCAAGGGGTTGGGACAAGAAACTGCTGACTTTCTAAAAGTGTCATAGTTCATAATTGTGACATATAATCCAACTTTATCAGCAAAGAGGGTTTAAAATTACACTCCCTCAGACATCAAACATGACTTTGTACCTGCCTCAAATAAAAAATTATCACTTATTAAATGTAATAATTAACTGAATGTTATCTTATGAGAGAGGTAGGCCGTGCAATAGTGAAAAATCAATTTAGGAGTTTTTCACCACCAGAACATGTAAAACATGTAAAATGTAAACGTACATGTCCAACGTTTTAAATACAAAGCACCTTGCCCCCTATGAGCTGTTAGGGTGTACCCTAGGGGCCACTAATATATATTAAAAGGGAAGGTTTAGGCCTGGCAAAAAGTTTATTTTTACAAGCTGAAATGGCAGTTTAAAACTGCCCACACAGGCTGCAATGGTAGGCCTGAGATGTGTTTAAAAAGGCTACTTGGTGGGTGGCCCAATGAGTGCTGCAGGCCTACTAGTAGCATTTAATTTAGTGCCCTTCGGTAGTTGTAGTAACACTTTACTTTGCTAAGGACTTCTAAATAAATTAAATGTGTCAATTGGGTTTAAGCCAATTTCACCATGTGTAAAGGCAAGAGCGCAAGCACTTTAGCACAGGTTAGCAGTGGCAAAGTGTGCAGAGTCCTAAAGTCAACAAAATGGGCTCAGAAAACAGGAGGGGTGAAGGAAAAGGTTTGGGGGTCCAACAACTGCATTTTCCTTAGGTACTCTGGCTTGTTCTTTAGTACCCTGACTTGTTCTTCGGTACCCTTGCTTGTTCTTCAGTACCCTTGGCTCTGCCCTTGCTACCCCTGCACTCAGGAGTCATGAGCAAGAATGAAGAAGTAGAAAGTAAGTAGATCTTTAAGAGATGTGTTTACTTCCTGTATCTTGCACTCGCTGTCCCATTTTTAGTCCATCAGCTGGAAATAGAAAGCTGATAAAGAGATAAAGAGGAGGCAAGTTAGCAACAATCCTGTGATGTCATTGGGGTTAGCAGAAGTGTAACGTCACTTTTGCTGCCCAGGACATTTTGGTGAATTGACGTCCGTGAATGTCTGTCAGAGACTCAGTTGAGAATCAGAGCAATCTAATCTTGCAGTTCTAAGGAGGAATGTGCAATTTTCACTCCTACAACTCCTTTAATGTGGCCACTCTCAACAGAGAAGAACAGAAAGCCATAGGGCCACTTTGTGATAAATAACAAAGCACCATCATAGATGGAAGTCCCTTTTACCAGCTGAAAAGTGATCTCAGGAGAAGAGATGCTTGAAGAGCATGGGGCTGTGAGAAGAATAGAAGAGGCACACCTTTTGTAAGAAAGTGATTTAAACCTGACCTGAACTCTGAGTCCTGGTAGCTATGGCACAGAGGACACAGGCTTAGCTTAAGAATTTAGGGCCAGATGTATGTAGGAAATCGTTTGCGATTACCAAATAGTCAATTTTTGTGATTCGCTGTTTGGTAATCGCAAACCCCAATGTACAAATGTGTCTTTGACACATTCTGCGATTCCCAGTGGGTCGCAAATAGACCTACCTCATGAATATCAATAAGGTAGGTCTTGTTGTGTGACCCATTGGGAATCACAAAAATCACAGGGATGGTGTTCTGCTGGGGTCAGCAGACTCCCATGTCTGTGATTGCTTTTAGATAAAGCAATCTTTTTTTTATAAAATGCAGCCGTTTTTTCGTAGAGGAAAACGGGATGCGTTTAAAAAAAAAAAGTTTTCTCTTAATTTTTTAAGAGTAGGCAGTGGTCTTTGGGACCACTGCCTCCTCTTAGAAAATGTTTTTACGAACATTCACAAAGGGGAAGTGGGTTCCCTAGGGACCATTTCCATATGCAAATTGGTTACCACCAACTTAAAGTTGGTGGTAAATTGCGAATGTTTGAGACCGCATTTCAGTAGCTAAACATTCATATATTTCCCTGCGATTTGTTATTAGGAAAATGCCACTTCCCAATGCCGCATTGCAATCCCAAATAGCAATTCGGAACCAGGTTACTGAATAGTAATTTGGCCTTTGTACGTTTAAAAATGCCTTTTTTGCGTTCGCAAATGGCCCGATTCTGTGAATTGGGCCATTAGCTTAAGTAAAATGGCATTATATATCTGGCCCTTACTACCTAAACAGATAAAAAGTCAAAACACAACACAATAAGAATCTCACTCCAATTTATAAAAATAGAGACACATTTATTCAGCAAAATGACACCAAAATGACAAAATCCGATAAGGGTACTGGAGATAGGATTTTTTAAAGATTTAAGTGAAATAGCACCAAAAAGCACAAAGCCCCACTGTAAGTCAATGATCATCATAAACTGGGACCTATGCGCACCTTGAGGCCGAAAGCGATAGAGACCTGGTCGAATACAGCAAGTGGATTGGTCCTGATGAGAAATGTGGAAGTTAAAAAAAAAAGCTTCCAATTTAAAAAGGGAGCTTGTCACTTTTTGGAGTTGAAAATTCTCTCCCTGAAAGTCAAGGCGGAAATCTAGCCACTGTGTGGAACGACAGGTTGGATACTTGAAGAAGGTTGGTCCCGCTAACGCTCTGGAGCTTTTCAGTTTTTGGCTGAAAAATCTTCTAGGTCCCAACGCAGAAAAGAAAGTTGTCATTGTTTCAGAGGTGCAGAGATCTCCACACCGGACAAAGGTGAAATTAAAACCAACACTGTAGAACTGCTGGTCGAATAGTTCTTGTGGCAGACACTGCTGAGGCTCTAAAGCAAATGTTTTTCAAAGTCTCCAGACTTTATTCTGGTGCCCAGACAAACTCAGGAGTACACCTCTAAGGACACTAGGACCTCAGGAGAGGGCACTTAGAGACCCTCAGGGTATTAGACAGATGCCAACAGCAAGGTCCAGTCTAAGCCCAGTTGCCACTGGTCAGCTGGGCACTTTGGAAAAGGCCTCTTGAAGCTTGGTGTGTTCCTGGAGCCACCCAGGAGGACAGCCAACTGACCCTTGGCTATCACTTCTTTGTCCTGAGTACAAGAGGGAGCATGTCTAGTCCTTTAAGGCTCCTTTCAGTTTGCAGATATTAGGTCCAGTCCTTTTCTGTTCTTCTGCAGGTCAAGAAAGTGGTCTGATGGGGTGCTTTGAGTACCACATTTATGCTTGGTTCCATCTAGTGGTTGGGGATGTTTTCTGGGTGCTCCCTAACCAATAGAATAAAGGATTTCATGGTCTACTTTTGCAGTAGTTCCTGTTCGCCTTACTGCAAACACTCGGTCTTCCTGTGATGGCGTGTCTTAAAAAACTTGTAAAATCACAGGCGAGCTAGTCTCCTTATTGAAGAATGCATGGTCTGATTAACTTTCACTTGAGTTTTAAAAACTGTACCAAATGCTACTGGCAGTTTCTAGGCACTGACACTTGAAATGCACAGAACTTAGGGGTTTATTGTGATGGAGGTCAGAAAGCCTCCGACCTTCGGTTGGAGGCTTTCCGACCGCCATCGTCATTGTCAATTCCGACAGGCTGACTATGAATCAGCCGGTTGGAATTGAAACCGTATGGTCATTCCAGCTGGCTGCCGATGGGCTCAAAGAGCCCGACAGCCAGTCAGAGGCTGGCCCATAATCCCAAAGAGAGGTCTTTCCGCCCTTGGGATTACGATGCATGGCTTCCGGCAGGGTTGCCATGCTGGCCTTTCCGACATGGAAAGCATGTTTGGGGGCCCCTAGCAGAGTCCTCTTGGGCCTCCGGTTTGGGGCCGAGGGGGCACCTATGGTGCTCCCCTGTTAATCCCTGCACCCCGTGGCAGGCACCTTGAGGTGCCTGCCACGGGGTGTAGAGATTAACACCACCTCACATTTCCCTATGGGAGCATGCACAACAGCCGGTTTACGGCCGTAAACACATGCTCCCATGGGAAAATATCCGAATGCGACCGAGCAGAGTTTGGTCACATCCAAATCAGGTGGTCGGGACTGCCGACCAGAGGTCGGTCGGTCCCGTTTACGAGACGTGTCGGGCGAAAGCAATTCCGCCCGACATCGTAATCGGTCCCTTAATATCAAAGAAGAATAAATTATCATTAGTGAATAAATTGAAGCAATCACAATCCAAGTGATACAATAATGGAAGAAAACAATATGTGATGTAATGTGTCATTATGTTAGATCATGTAAAGGATCTTGTGTTAAGGGCATATTTGTCACCTTGTAGTCTAGCAACGGGTCATCTGAAGAGGGCTGAAAGCAAACGATCTGCTAGGGCTGTGTTTATCTCCCAAGACCCCATGCCTAAGTGATCTAGCAACTCTAGACAGTGCCATAAGCCAGGACATCACCAAAGTTGGAGAAAAAAAACCTGCTAAAAATGAAAAAACAAAACAGAAAGAAGGCATTCTCCATCTGTGGTCTCCAAGACTTGGAACTATATCCGATGTGTTCCAACTGAAATTCAGAAAGGATCTTATGACTCACCTCTTCAGAGAATACTACATTGCCACTCAATACTTTTTACCACCCACGAGCTTCTTTGTTCTTTGTAAACAATCTTGAACTGTAACTCTTGTTCTGCGCCCCTATTGCTCTCAAGCTAGATTCACACTTGTTGGAAATGACCATCTTTTGTGTGGTATTCCCCCAGATACTTGCCTTCACTACCCATACATTTGTTTGCTGAACCCATTCTGTTGGCATTAGGACTCTGCACACATTACTCCTGCTAGCCATTAGTGAAGTGATTGTGCTTTCCCTTCCAAAGATGGTACAATTGGTACACACCTAATTGGCACACTTAATTTACTTATAGGGCCCTAGAAAATGGTACTACATGTAACCAGAGCCGGTAAATTAAATGCTATAAGTAGGCTGCATCACTCATTGTTCCACACAATAAAGTAGCACTGTGAAACATGTCTCAGGCCTGCCACTGCTGCCTGTAGTCCAGTTATAAACTGCCATTTCAACCTTGCAAAATAAACTTTTGTCAGACCTAAACTTTCATTTTTAATACTTGTAAGTTACCCCTATGGTAGGTCTGAAAGGCTCAAAGAGCAGGGTGTATGGTATTCAAAAAGTAGGACATAATTGCTTCCATTTTACATGTCCTGGCAGTGAAAAAAAAACAAAAGTCTTTTTTCACTGTAGTAAGGCTCACTCTCCCGTACACTAACACTGGGTTACCTTATCTCACTTGATAAGTGATAACTTCAGTTTGGGATAGATAAATACATCTTTCACTCACTGCAATTGTTATTTAAAACCTTCTCTAATGGTAAAGTCAGATTTAGAAAGTTGCCATTTTTCTGCATAAACAAAATGTGCCTTTGTGTCAGTGTCCAAGGTCACATGACAGTTAATGGTTCTCCTGTTGTGTATTTGCATTCCTTCCAGACAGGGGACAAAAGGGCCATGGGTGTGGAAAGGGTGTTCCTATCCTGAGCAGTATGGCCTGGGAGAGGTTATACTCAGCCCTTCCTGAACTTCAAATGGTAGCTTAAGGACTGTACCCCTCTCCCCCAACCTGACTTCTGAAGATGCCTACCCTGTCACTGGCAAAGGCAGCTCACACCTTAGGTTGCCTGCCCTTTGTACTCCTGGATAGATTGCAGCCAAACCTAGCGAATAGGGAAGAAATGACCACAACCAGTTTAGGGTTAAACAAACAGAGGTGACCCCCACACAAAGACTGACACTGGGTATAAAAATGGCACCCTCCGAACCTCTCATCAGAACCATTCTGGACCTGTATAGACTCAGACGAAGGACTGCTCTGCTGTCTGAAAACTGAAGGAAGACTGGACCTGCTTGTCTTGAATGTGGAACCCCTGAAGTAACTCCAGAGGTCAGTTGACTGACCTCTTGTTTGAGCTACAGGGACGCAATAAGCTTCCAGAGTCCTTTCCTGCAACTGCCCAGTTAACCAGTACCAACTGGACCTACCTGAACCCTGCTGCTGGTCTCCTAACCCCCAAAGAAGAGGCCCTGAATCACTTGCTGGTGAGAGTGTATTCCTCCAACCGTAAAACTGGACGCTGGGTACAAAACAGAGACTCTGGCTTCTACACATCAAAAAGAACAGTCCCTGGTATCCTCGCGAACACGAGTGGACTTCACCAAGGCCAACGCAGGTACTGCATCCAAACGCTGATGAGACCTTCCTGGATACAGACCCTAGACTTTTATGTCTGGATCTCTTTGAGTCAACAACGACTATCCCATGTTTCACGCCAATTTGAAGTTCTATTCGTCAACTCTTTGCACTTACAATGACCGCACCCCCAATGTGAAGTTTCGAGGAAGGCGTGGGACTTTAGCAACAACATCGACGAGCCCCTCTCCGAACCCAGCCCAGAGTCTGACCGTCAACGAGAGCTCCTCATGTGAAATGTGTCTAAGTGCCTGAATAAGAGTTTGGCAAATAGGATACTCTGTCACAGATTTCCCATCCACTGTATTACAAGTGCAATAGGATATAATGCATTTGTAATATGACAGATGGGATATCCGTTACATCTGTGACGGAGTTTCCCATCCCCTATCCTCTAAATCAGGCCCTAAGTTAGAAGTTAAACTTTCTACTGGATAAACTTAGTACCTCTCTCTGACCCTCGCTCTATTACGATTGGCCTTAACTTTTGACTTTTACTCAGTCCAATATGAACAGATGACTGCGATTGCTGTTTTGTGTTTTCTGGCTCTATTTCTTCTGAAAACTTTACAATTCATATGTCCGGTTCTACTTACTATATTTTTGCCATTTTGGTATCATTTATTTTTAAAATGTACTCTGTTTTTCTAAACTAGTTTGCCATTTTTCTCATGCTGTGCTTTCACTTTATTACTATTTGAGTGCTGCAGAAGTTCTTTACACATTGCATCTAAGTTAATCCTGACTGCTTTTGTGCCAAGCTACCAGGAGCTAAGCACAGATTTATTTAGTGACTTTTGTGGTTTACCCTGACAAGGATTGTGTTTATTGCTTGAGTTGGTCTCTCACCCCTCTCAACTAATAACCCAATTTCTTAGAACACTCTACAAATACAGATACATGGAGCTATAGCTGCTAAGTGGCACCATTCCATGGCATGTTGTGTCTCCATCTGTCAGTCCTGGATCAACAACCAATTGCATAAGGGTATGACTGAAGGTACTACACTTGGCATCGGCCAACTTTAACAGCTATTTATGTAGCTAGAATTTTCAACCCACTGCTTTCTGCAAACTACAAATTTGCAGAAAACAAACAATGTACTGTTCACCAAAACTTAATAACTAACTAAAGCACCTGTGTGGCCAATTGATACTATGCAAGTGAGGAATTACAGCTATGTGTGTGTAAAATAGTGAAGGATGTGTAAACCCCCGTTGTGCTTGGCATAAAGTCAGTGCTTAATTGCATAGGAGTGAGTGCCGGTGCCCAAAGCTCTACTTAGAAGCCCGAGGTCAGCACTATTGGAAGTTGGTGCTCCGAATACCAAGGCGGGTAGTCTTGAATTCTTTTCATTCCTCTATAATTCATTTCCAGACACTTCATGCTCCTTTATCTGACTCCTTCTCGTTCCTCATTTCTCCCTTTGTGATAGTTTTTTCATCTTCATCTTCCTCCATCCTTCAGCTTTGGGCTTTTTTCCCTTCCTTGGTGTTGGGAAATGTCTTATGAGGAAAAATAAGTGATGGTCCCTAAAATGAGTGCCTGTGGCTGCCACCGGCAACCACTGGGTCAAATTAATCACTACATAAAGTGCTGTTGAAATGTTGAAAGGGAGAGATCGGTGTGAGCAAGTGCATTACACCTGAGTGCACATCTCTGACGACAAAGCTGACGTGAAATTCAGACTGCTTGTTCTTTTCAGGAAGTCAATGTTAGGCAGATTGTGTCTTGGTCTTGCAAGATAAATCCTCATCATCATCCTCCCTGTAGTGACCGGCTGGTCACGGTCTAGTGTTTCTACAATAATGTGTTTCCACCAGCCATTCCTTGAGGGCTAACTTACACACTCACCCCACACCCATCCATCACAGGTGTCACCGGTCAGGGGACCCTCCTAATAAAAGGGTTCGGGCGCACATGCCCTGGGCCAGTTCTAGACAGTATCCTTATGTGTCTGTGTCATCCTTCCCGCTGCATAAGGGCCCTAACCATTACACTACCCTCCATCTTTTCATTAAACAACAAGGAAGTAAAATATTTTGTTTTACTAAAAAATACAGTTAAAACCTTATCTAAGAAAATGAAAAAATATCTGACAGCGGCAACAGCTGGTTTCCAAGTCACTGTTAATTGCACGAATATGCACCTACAGGTGCACTACCCGGGAGGGACAAGCAGTGCGAATTGTAGGAGTTTAAAGCCTTAGATATAGTTCCTCTTGGTTTCATAGAAAGGATTCTCCAGTTGTGCAGTTATATATAGTGTTAAACTATGCATGAAAATATCTCTTCACATTTGTGCAAATATACTATTTGTTCACTGCAGGAGTAATATTAACTCCTGTTCCCACCCTGAGAACAGATTTACTTCTGACGTTGACGGCCAAAATCTATTGGTTCCAAGACAGTGATGGGTGAAAAAGCACACAAACCCATGAATTTGCCTGAGTTTCCAAATTTTTCGTGGAATCCCTGCCCTGGAATCTCACTTTGCACTAGTTAAGAGATTTAATTATGCATACACCAGCAAGGCATGGGAGAATATAAAGCATGCGTAAATGCCGTTTCTGTGCAAATTCAGATTTTAGGAAATGCAAACCTGGTTTGCACCCATAAAACAGTGATGTGGCGTGACATTTAGGGGCCGATTCCGATCTCGGTCGGAGGCGCACCCAATACCATTCAGTCGGGAAAAAAGCCATGCGAATGCCTGTTTCCCGACCGATCCGTACAGCAGACCGAACGAGTAAGTACGATGCGCACAACAGCACAGAATCCGGCCGAGTCGCACTCACCCAATCCAGGTCCTGTTCTCCGACCGAGGCGAATGCGGAAACGTTGAATCGAGTCGCACGGAAGGGAAAATGTAGCTCCGTCCGGCCGAACAAGTACGATGCGCTTTCCGTACGCGCCGAACCCGTCGCTACGCACGGCACGTCAAAGCATCCGGGAGAGGCGAACATAAGCTCCGATTCGCGCCACAACACAATCCACGGCTACGAGACGAACACGCCAGCGATGAGGACGACGCGAAGCGACGAGGACGACGCGAAGCAACGAGAAGGACGAACGACACGAACCAACCATGAATCCCTTCGTCCCGATCATACCAATATTCTACATTTACTACCGGAACAGGCACGGACGCGTACGGCGCAGAAGGTAAGTCAGACACCAACCACAAAACACATACAACACGTACACGACACATCACACACACACAGAGGGATGCAGAATTTACTTACACCAGCAACAGCAGCACCATAGGGGCGGGATGCCCATCACCAATGCCACATATGCACACAGGGGCCTGAATGTGCACCACCACCCCTACCCAGGGGGGGCCAGATGCCAACCACCACTACTACCCTTAGCCAGGGGGGTGCCAGATGCCCACCACCACTACCACCCTTACCCAGGGGGGGCTGGATGCCTACCACTACTACCACCCTCACCCAGGGGGGGCTGGATGCCTACCACTACTACCACCCTTACCCAGGGGGGGCTGGATGCCTACCACTACTACCACCCTTAGCCAGGGGGGTGCCAGATGCCCACCACCACTACCACCCTTAGCCATGGGGGTGCCAGATGCCTACCACTACTACGACCCTAAGCCAGGGGGGCTGGATGCCTACCACTACTACCACCCTCACCCAGGGGGTGCTGGATGTCTACCACTACTACCACCCTTACCCAGGGGGGGCTGGATGCCTACCACTACTACCACCCTTAGCCAGGGGGCTGGATGCCTGTCACTACTACCACCTCCACCCATGGGGGCTGGATGCCTACCACCAACACCACCCCCACTCATAGGATGGACAATGCATGACACAACCAGCACACCACAACATAGGGAATGCAAGAAAAGACCTCCCCCAACACCATGACAAGCGTGTGTAGACTGTGTCAAATGCCTACAACACTGAACATGACTTTGAACATACAATGTGACCCCCTATCACATGTGCCACACATATATGTGTGTGGCCCCCACAATGCAAGCAGGCCATGACCATTGTGGCAATGGGGTCTAACGCCCCATCACCACAGTGACCAAAAGGTAAGTGTGGGGTCCATAGCTGAAGCACATTTTGAACATTGTGGCAATGGGGTCTAACGCCCCATCAACACAGTGACCAAAAGGTAAGTGTGGGGTCCATAGCTGAAGCACATTTTGAACATTGTGGCAATAGGGTCTAACGCCCCATCACCACAGTGACCAAAAGGTAAGTGTGGGGTCCATAGCTGAAGCACATTTTGAACATTGTGGCAATGGGGTCTAACGCCCCATCACCACAGTGACCAAAAGGTAAGTGTGGGGTCCATAGCTGAAGCACATTTTGAACATTGTGGCAATGGGGTCCAAACCCCCATCATCACAGTGACCAAAAGGTAAGTGTTGACAAAGAAAGAGCTGCAACTGCCAAACTGCATGGATGATTCCTGGTCACAGAACAAAAAACACATCAGTGGCAAAGTAGTGCATGTGTCCCATTGCAACATAAATTGGGGGACCCAAATACTGCAGTGCAAATAAGACATACCTTTAGCCATGTGCAGACAAACAACACCCATGGGGGCTGACACTGTCAACATTCATCAATGACACAATGACAGAAGTGACCATCAGAATGCAGACCCACATATTTGCACCAATGGGCACACAAATGCAGATACCCTGTGGAGACTGTAGATGTGAGGTGAACAGATACCATACCATGGCAGCAATGGGACACACGAACCATGATCATTGTGCTGACCGATGACCTAGGAGTCCCAGGGACAGCAGGGGAAACCCACCAAACTACATACAGCCAATGGCACACCCAAGATATGCCAATGCAGTGGTGCAGATGCACAAACACAAACAGGCAGACCCACACTGCACATCATACACAACAGGTGAGGGGGGAGGGTGCCAGTGTCCCCAGGCAACCACACAACACATGAGGAGACCTGAATACCAATCATACAGATCCCCTATGTGGGCAAGCAGGCATTGTCAGATGAGAGGGAGCACAAATCACACATGTCACACAGGCACGTAGGAACAGCAACTGACACAGCAAGACACAGACACACCACAGCACTACCCCCAGGGCCCCCACAATGTGGTGACCCTGGGCTGCATTACAATCCCACTGTGATGACAAAGCTAAATGTCGTTCACACTGTGAACCACAGTCATGTGTCCTGAGCAACAAACTACCATCACACCTACACAAGCACAAATCAATCAGCATGGCCAGTAAGCCAAGGCCAACATGGAGGCAGGGGCCTAGCCGGGCAACAACTCTCATCTGCACACACTCAACACCACACCCCTCGACCTCCAACAATGTGCAGCAGTGAAGCACACATGCACTGGTGACATTGCACATGCACCCATGACTATTCCAGGGTGGTGGGTGGGAACCAAGGTGCAGAAACACATCACACATGGCCACTCAACAAGACTCCTGAATGTCTGACACACTGCACACTACGCTGTACATGGACATGACGGCAATACCACACCAACCAATGGGATCCCAGCCACAGTCACACACCAATGAAGAAGCCAAGGTCACCCACAAAGAACACACATAGACAACAACCAACATTGCAGCCCGGACCCTGAGGAGTGCCAGCAGTCACACACACAACGTGTCACAATCACTGAAAGATAACACAAACTGGAAATCACATGACAGGGGCAAACAACAAGTGCCAAGGGGAAACCTGACTGTGACCCATCTGCGTCTGCACACAAACTCAGCCCTGACAGCAAACACACCTATGGGTGACACCCTGATGACCAGTAATGTGCCATGCACCCACATCACAGAGAACCCAGGGAGAAGACTTTGGGGGAACATAGGTCAACTCAGCAAGCATCACAAACAGGTACAACACTAGGGATCACAGCATGCACAGCTAAACGGAAGTGAACACACAGACATGCACATACAACACACACCTTGGGCGCAGGCAATGTCACAGGAGTGCACACTGCCATGAGGGGACTCCACTCCTGTGTGAGGAAAGCTGTGCCATATGTTGCCTCAGTAGGGCCCCATCATGTCAGCTGAGCACTTGGTCACACAATCAACAATTAGCACCAAATGAGGGCTCCCGTCACATCAGCCTGGTCATGGAAGTGCCAACGTAATCATCAGCACAGATCCAACACACTTGTATAGCAATGTTGCACTGACAACACAGATGAGTCCTTCCCCATTGATGCCCAAACCTGCATGTCCAGTGGAGATGGCCACACGGTCAGGGAAGTATACGAATTGAACAATGGCAGGCACAACAGATGTGCAGGGGTGGAAGCCACAGATGTTAAATAGCTAATCTAAGTAGGAAATCCCATTGCCAAATACTGAACACATGACACCCTCAGATGCTGCTATGGATGACATGGATACACCACAGGATAGGACACATTCCCCTGGACCACATGGGTTCCTGCACAGTAACACTTCATTATCATGAGACCAAATATCACCATCACTGCAGCAAGGGCATGGTTAGCATCATCAACAACATGTACATCAGAAGCATAAGCACTAGAGAACAGAAAGTTGCTTTATTCAGCATATGTGTGTAATGAAAACAAAGTCCAGAAAAACACAAAGGCCAATGGCCAGTCCATTGTCAAAGTCCAAACAGGGTGACAGTGGCATATGTCACCCTACGCATGCCTGCACAAAACCAGGGACAATCCACTAGGAGGGGCAACCGGGGGCAGGCCAGGCACCGCAGGGACAGGATCAGGGCTCACCAGGAGGAAGCAGGGAAGGGGTGGTGGGTGCTGGAGAGCCACTGACAACTGCAGTGGAGGTGTCTGACATGGTGTGTGCCGGCACAACTGGGGGCATGACTCAGATGTTGTGGGTGCCGGCACAACTGCAGTGGACCCTGCAGATGGAGTGGACAGGTCCGCCACTGCAGTGCCCAAGTCAGACAGGGTGGTAGTGGACTCCACTGCAGTGCCTACCACCAGGGGAGGAGAATGGGGAACAGGCAAGGTGGGCTGGACAGAGGGGAGGACACCCTCACCACATCAGTGGCACAGACAAGCGCAGCGGGGGTGTGGTGCCGGGAGAGCAAGTGGCAGGGGGAGAAGGCCGGATCCTCTTGGGGATGGTATATCTGTGGGTGGGGGAACCTGGGGCAGGGTGTGGTGGGGGCACCTGTGGAGTGGGGGCCTGAGGGATGGAGGAAGGAGACCTGGTGCCTGAGCTACAGGGCGGCGGCGGGGTCTTGCTCTTACGACTCCGGGGGGGACTTGCGGGTGGGGGCCTCAGTCAGTCTGCACCTGGGGGAGGGTGTCCGGGGGCGAGGGGCACTCTGCTCCGTGTGGGTGGGCTTCCTCTTCCCCCTGAATGCTGTATCAGCTGGATCAGAGGGGAAGAGGCCGAGGTCACTGAGGAAGAGCCGCTGGGTCTTTGGGGTTGCAGGTGAGGCAAGGGAGGGTGTTTTGGAGGGAGAGGCAACTGAGGACTGCGTAGTGCTCGTGGATGCGTGTGTGTGTTCCAGGGCCCCATCCCCTGTGAGTCTGGTTTCAGTCCCCTGACTGTGCGTGCGTGTGCGTTTTGTTTGTGGCGTGTGTGTCTGTGTGCTGGATGTGTGTGTGCTGGTGTGTGCCTGTGCCGGTGTGTGTGTGCTTGGGACGGGTAAGGTGCTGGGGAGTGTGGATGGAGCAGAGGCAGGAGGGGTGAGGGACTGTCTGAGGAGGGACACTTCTGCCGTCAGGGAGGAGTCCATGGACCTATTGCCCCTCTGTAGGTCAGACATGCCCGATGAGATGCCCTCCATGAACGACACCAGCTGAGTCAACAGAGCGGTGTGCGCATGGAGGACACTCAGCATGGCTGTCTGCCCTACATGGAGCTGGCGAAGGAGGTACACAGACTCCTCACTCAGGGCAGCAGGGGACACAGGGGCAGGGGATGCGGTGCCTGGCCCAAAGGAGACACGCTCCCGAACATGGGAGCCTCCACGGACCTGGGGAATGGGAGCCGATGGGAGGGCGGTTCTAGTGCTGGTGGTGGCGGGGACAGCAACACTAGCTGGGGTGTGGTGGCTGCTGACACCCGCCTCCATAAGGGAGTCATCCTCCGAGTTGCTCTGGTCCTCAGCTGAGGTGGATGGTGCTGAGGACTCCTCGGTGTGGCTCCCCTTGCCCTCCGTGCCACTGGGTCCCTCCGACCACTCCTCGGCTGCTGACCCAGTCTGGCTCTCCGGCTCCTCCTGGTCCGTGGAGCTGTCCCCTTCCGTGGCCGTGGATGTATCTGCAAACAATGGGGAAACAGACAGACATCAGTCACCTGCACCAAACGCACACACCAGTGTGAGCACAGCACATTACAGAGCAAGCCCTGGCATCATTAGTTGTACATTGCTAAAAGTGCCCTAATTGAACAGGAGAAGCCAATTGTCAGTCTGATGCCAACCATGGCACTCACATCCCACATGGCCTTGCACCCATCTGTCTGGTGTCTGTTGGATAGCAACACCCCAGTGTGGACACATGCACCAACTACACAGTAGTTGGACAGTGCAGAGGACACGGTGTAGCATGTGGACATGCACACATCACAACTCTTGCCACTGAGTCAGTACAGGTTTCCGGATGAAAGGGACGCCCAGAGTCAAATAGGATATGCATGTGATGCATACCAGCGACAGACACCATGATGCACCCATGTCCTGATAGCCATCGCCACAATGGTGTGCATGTAGCACATATCACTCCCCTGCAGGATCACCAATAAGTAGACACATGCCATGGCTGAGGCATGACTGCTAAGTCATACATCACTGTCTCAGTGATGTATGACTTGGCAGCCAGACAACAACACTCTGCACTGTGTCACAATAGTAGGTCATGGGGAATGCAAGTCCTGGAGCTGCACAAGTGCACATGTACATCCCCCACACAACACATCATCTTAACCCTCATCTGTCCAGGTCATACCGATTGGACATATGGGAGACCTGTGACACTACCCTCTGAACCTGAGCCTCTCACAATCTGCTGTGAATGGGGAACAGCTGCCTGAACTTCACATTCGCATACCCCAGTCTGCACAGGCAGCTGATCAAACACCTATGTGACACACAAGTATCGTCTCCTATGGTCACATCTCCAGTGGCATGCTGAGCCCCTACCGAGAAACACCCCAGCAGTCCTGGCAACAAATCCACAGCACACTGACACAGAGGCAGACACCTGAGGGGTCAAATCACTGCGCACAATGTGTCAGCTGATACACGGGAGTGGGAGTACAGAGTGCATTGCATGGCCTGGAGTAGGCATGACTGTCCTGCCCCACATGAATGAGGGATGAGCCCTGGACAGTGGATAGCTGGTTATGTATGTGTGACACACGTAATCTGCACACTCCTGGGGCCCAAACATTGTTCCCACCCGCTGCATGGGTGTGTGCCACATACCCCAGGCACATGTGGTGGCTCAGCTCAGCAAGTGGACCGCATATCAAAGCAACACGCAGATTACATGTCCGAACACAGGCGTTGTGTGAACAATGGACCCACCCATGATGCCCACAACAGAGTTAGGGAAACAGATGCTGTCCCCCACCTTTAGTGAAGCAAACTGCAAGGACACAGTCCCAAGTGACACAATTCCCTGAATGTAAGGGCCACACCTGGGTATCAG
Source organism: Calotriton arnoldi (assembly GCA_963921515.1). Classification (NCBI taxonomy): domain Eukaryota; kingdom Metazoa; phylum Chordata; class Amphibia; order Caudata; family Salamandridae; genus Calotriton; species Calotriton arnoldi. Next base: position 490,651 of record CAWUFW010005411.1, read on the forward strand.
ATGAGGAGTGGGCAGTGCACAATAGAGGGACATGGCTCCTGGACAACATGACTGCTGTACTGTGGCAGTTGAACCAGGCCAGAGGAGGGCACATAGCATGTAATACAGAGTTCACAGTGCAGTCTTTGACTCACCCCCTCCTTGCTGCTGTCTGGCCTTCAGCTGCCCATCCAGGTCTGGAAACACCACCGCCAGGATCTGGAGCATGTGGGGGGTCAGGGTCCGTGTTCCGCTTCTCCTGCGAGGAGGCGACAGCTTCAGCTGGACCCGTGCAATCCTCCGGGTCCAGCCCCGAAGGTCCTGCCACCTCTTCTGGCAGTTGCGGATCCGGCGCTAGTAGACCCCCACGGACCGGACAGCCCGGACGATGTCCTTCCAGATCTCCTGCTTCCGATGGGCATTAACCTGTCAGGATGACAACGTGAAAAGGCCATTACTACACATGCAACATATCCGTGCATGACACAGTTGTATATACATGTCTCATTCACAGGGGCACATGATGTACACAGGCAGTGCAACGCTGCCCATGGACAGTTTGCCAGACGTCACTACATGGCATCATTGCATGGGAAGTAAAACCTTGTTCAAATGCACTGTCACTGCACCATACCTGTCCAGTGCATGTCACTACACACTATGGGGGGTGACAACTACTCAGTGAGCCTGCTAGCCAGTGGCGTGCAGACTTTCAGCCTTGCTAGTCAGACAAAATGCACATTCAGAAAGGCAGTGCACAGAACACTCACCTGCTCCTCTGGTGTCCCATACAGCTTGCTGTACTGTGGAAGTAGGCTGTCCAGCAGGGCCTGGTTCTCCTCAAGGCTGAAGGCTGGGGCTCTCTCCACAGTACGTGCCATTGCAGGGTCCAGAGGGGCAGAGACAGCAGCAGTGCAGTGGCAGATGTCGTCCTGGAGCATGTAGTGCAGGCAAGTGAGCTCTCAGGGGAACAGCCAGCAATATATATGTGCTGGAGAGGCAGATACTGTCCCTTGTGTCCAAAGTGATAGGTCCAAGTCGTTTGCATCTTCTGAATCTGGCCAATCCATGGAATAGCAGCACCAATACACGCCCACAGCATCCTTCAAATCTTCAACTTCATGACATACATGATTTTGCAACATTGTTGTGGGTGACCAACTGAATTTCCAGCAACCGACTCGTTTGAATTACGAAAACGCGTCCGTTGCCAGGCTAGGCCATTGTCAATGGGTGCGCACCGATCGGTCCATTGCGGTACAACGCGTACAGGGGTACAACGCGTACCCGCACACATTGAATGCAATGGGCCGGCCGGGGGCACCGATCGGTCCATTGCGGTACAACGCGTACAGGGGTACAACGCGTACCCACACACATTGAATGCAATGGGCCGGCCGGGAGCAACGATCGGTCCATTGCTGATCAACGCGTACAGGGTACAACGCGTACCCGCACACATTGAATGCAATGGGCCGGCCGGGGGCACCGATCGGTCCATTGCGGTACTAACGCGTACAGGGTACAACGTGTACCCGCACACATTGAATGCAATGGGCCGGCCGGGGCACCGATCGGTCCATTGCGGTACAACCGCGTACAGGGGTACAACGCGTACCCGCACATTGAATGCAATGGGCCGGCCGGTGCGCACCGATCGGTCCATTGCTGATCAACTCCGTACAGGGGTACAACGCGAACCCGCACACATTGAATGCAATGGGCGGCCGGGGGCACCTATCGGTCCATTGCTGATCAACGCGTACAGGGGTACAACGCGTACCCGCACACATTGAATGCAATGGGCCGGCCGGGGGCACCGATCGGTCCATTGCTGTTCAACGCATCCCTGTACAAGTGGTGATGTTGGATAGTCATGTGGATGTGGGTATCTTATGGCCCTTAACAAATGTTTAGAAAGAACATCTTCTGAATATGGTTTTAATTAAGAAATATAAATGGCAGCGTACTTTTGCACATCACCATGGGGAGACGTTTTATGACAAGATTTTGTCGTTAACATGTGAATATCATGTGATTGGATTACACTGGGTAGAATCATATGTCTGCCAGTGATGATACTTCCCATTCTTATGGGATTATGTTTTGGGTATGGTCATATACATTTTTTGTTATATGTTTCATATTATGTAGGATATGCTTGAGGAAGCTTAAGTTTTTACATAATTGGTTTTGTTGTCTATATGTATTTTGTCATATGTTGTAGATATTGTCTGTATCATTGTTTGTAAATATGGTATGTTGATATGCATATATGTGTTTTTTAAATTACAGCCCTGAAGAAGTTCTGTTTTCAGAACGAAACGCGTTGGCTGTGGCCTTTTAAAGAAACCAATAAAGAAACGTGATTATGCCTTACTGAATGGATTGGACATTATTTGAAATGATCTAAATGGATCATTTTTTGGACATTTGGTGCAACTTTGATCTCATAAAAGTTTTATTTACCTTGATGTCAAGGGTGGTGCTCTAGGACAGAGGGCATTGTTAAAGTTAGCACATAGATTCTGGTGACGGTACATATAAGTCTGGTGACTTCCAGTGGGTGGTGCCTTCCTTAGACAATTGGTCCACTGTCCAAATGTTGTATTGAGCATCCCTGTACAAGTGACTGGCATATGTCACCATGCCTGCCTCAGATGGACATATGCCAGCCACAGATAGCTCCCAGGGAGTGAGGGGCACACCTACAACACGACAGCCTGTCCAAACTGTATGATAAGGCATGTAAGGCTGCATTTCCTATTGTGTGTATGTTGGTGTACATGTTGTCCTGTGGGTGTCACCTGGGGGCAGCCACCCCCAGGCTGTGCACGTGTTCATGGGGACAGGATCCTGGGTGTTACGTGTACATGACCACTGTGATGTGCAACTGTTCATATCTGTGCATGTGCCATGGTCACATTTCACGGTGGTGTATGTGTATGTCATGTCACATACCCCGTGAGTCCCATGTGGGACGGTATGTTTGAGCCAGGGTGTCCCAGTGGCACAATAGTGATGGTCCTCCACAGTCTGTGTGCATTTAGTGTTTACAATGTCTCTGATTTCATGTGCACAATGGGAGACAGTCTCCACATCCACGTTGTGTGTGCATGGACTTTGATGTTGTGCGTGTGTGTGTCACAGACGTCCATGTCTGTCCTGCAGTGGCAAGTGGGACCACTACCTGTGGCGGTCATAGTTGTTTTGCTGTGGTGTATACATGTTACTCCATGTAATGCCAGTGTCCATGTGGCAATACAGGGTCCCTGGGAATGTACCTGTCGTTGAGCTGTGATGCCTGGGGCACATCTGTCCTCACATGTCACTGTGGGGGGTGATTGTGACACGGCAGCAGGAGATGGGAACTGTGACACGGCCTCATGATATACAATGGGCCAACCTGGGACTTATTGATGCCACTTGTTGAACCGTGATGACAGATGTTGGCCATGTATGTACCATACATGTCCTTACGGAACTGCACACTTCATGTAGTTGTGCCTCATAATGATGTATGTTGGGATATTGAGTGTGTTCAATGCCGCATATGTGGGCTGACTGACAATCTTGCTTTCTTCTCCTCTGCACTGCAGGGCTCCTGCTGTCCATCGACCATTCCCAGACCTGGCAACGATGGTGGAACGGGACAGCATCCGACGGTACCGCTTCACCAGGCAGCTGATTGAGGATTTGGCAGTGCAGTTGGCCCCACATTTGCAGCCTGGCCGGCCGTATCCTACAGCGCTGACCCCCAAGGTGAAGGTGATGGCAGCCCTACACTTCTTTGCCACCGGTACCTTCCAACATACTGTGGCGACTGCTGGTGGGATGTCACAGACCATGTTGAGCCGTGTGCTCCGCGATGTTTTGGTGGCAATGTTGCTATTCCTGAACCGGTACATCTATTTCCCTAGACTGCGACGACTCACTGACGTGAAGAGTGACTTCTATGCCCTGGGGAGGATGCCGCACGTCATTGGCTCCATTGATGGGACACATGTGGCTTTGGTACCACCACAGGCCCAGGAGCAGGCCTACCGTAACCGCAAGCACTACCACTCGGTCAATGCACTGGTGGTGTGTCTTGCAGATATGACCATCACACACGTGTGTGCCCGTTTCCCTGGTTCAGCACACGATGCCTTTGTGATGAGGAGTAGTCGCATCCCCAGGATGATGGCACAGATGCAGAACCAGCGTGCCTGGCTTGTCGGTGTGTACTGACATTGTGCCATTGTGTGTGATCTGATCTGTAGTATTCCGCCCACTTTTCCAAGTCAGCTAATGTGCACTTGTCTGTCCGTAGGTGACTCGGGATACCCCAACATGCCGTGGTTGCTGACACCCCTCAGGAACCCTGTGACACCAGCCCAGATGCGCTACAATGAGGCACATGGTCGGACCAGGAGAGTGACTGAGCGGACATTTGGTCTCCTGAAGAGCCGCTTCCGCTGCCTGGACAAGACCGGAAAGTCCCTCCCATATGCCCCTGCGAAAGTGTGCAAGATTATCATCGTCTGCTGCATGCTCCACAACCTGGCAGTGCGGAAGGAGTTGCCTCTCATCCAGGATGACAATGACCAACATCCGCCACCTGTGGAGGATCCTGGCCTGGACCACGATGCCAGTGATGATGATGATGATGAGGGTGATGTCCGCACACAGCTCATCACCAACTTCTTTAGCTGAATGTGAGTATCCTGAGGTGTCATGTCAATGATGTGAGTTGGCATGATATGTGCAGGTGGTGCTCTGGTGCTGTTGGAGTGTGTCCATGGGCTACTTGACTGGATGTGTGTAGCGATGTGTGCTTACAGGTGGTCTGTACTCCCCAACAGTGTTGACATGCTAACTTGGTTCTGGGTGGGTATCTTGTAACATGTATTGTGCATGAGTTTAGCTGTTCTGTCCTGTTCTCCATTGCTTTTGACTGTGTGTCATTTCTGTCCTTCACAGGGTACTTTCAGATTCGTTTGGTCAACTGTGTCCACCGACGACGTGATTGTACTTCCAGGGTGGTAGCTGTTGTGTCCCTACAGGTGATGTGCGCCACACCCATGGACTTCCTTCCTTCTACAGTTGTTGACTGTGTGCCCGCTGCCAGGTGGGATTACCTTGCATCTGTAGTGGTTACGACATGTTGCAACTGTGTAATAAACCTGTGCTTCACTTTGTGATGTGCGTTGTCTGTGGTCACACATTTGACTGCCATTTGCTTACTGCACCTGTGGGCTACTTGACTACAACTGGGAATGGGTGTGGTGTCTGTGCATTGCACCGTCTTCCCTGGCAACATCAGTGTAGGCAATGAGTCAGATGGCCTAGGTGTGTATGTGTTGTGTAGCCCTGGTGGTGTGCCTCCCTCATATGTGTCACGTTGCCTTTACTCACATGCCTGTGTTGTACTTGCTGTTGCAGTTCGCATACACAGTGTACTTTTGCAGTTCATCATCCCCATTACAGCACCCACGTTGGAATCACAACAGAGGCAAGTATGGTGTATTAGTGTGTTTATTGTGATACATTTGTGTGAATAGTGCATAGGATGGGTAGTGCTGTACATATATCTTGCAATCAGAAGTTCCTAGGTGAATTGAAAGTCCTGGTAGACAAAATCCCCAGTATCGGGGCCACAGTTGTCTGAGACATTGGTCCAACTTGTACTCCCCATGCAATGTGTGGGAGTAGTGTTGCCGTCAACAGGGTGAACAGTCTGTGCACAAAGGTGAACATCCAGAACAGGTTCAGGCTTCCTGGGAGTTGCGCTTGGCCATCGGCCTCTCACTTGCCCCTCCTCGGACGACCCCTCTTCTTTGGGGGGGCCCTCAAGTACAGGCTGCTGCGGTGCAGGGGACTCTCCGCCAGAGTCATCCTCCCTCCCTGTGGCAGTTGCAGTTTGTTCAGCACCAGATGTTGTTGGCACACAGGGAGGTGTGGACTGGTTGCTGTTCATCTGGCGGAGGCATTGTAAAATGTCCCTGTGCACCGCCGTCATCTCATGCATTGCGTCCCACTTGGACTCCACGCGGGACATGTGTGAGTCCACGCGGGACATGTGTGAGTCCACGCGGGACATGTGTGAGTCCAAGCGGGCATGATGGGCAGCCTGCTGCTGTTTCATGTCTCTGAGGAGCCCCACTACCTGGCTGAGATCTCCGGTGCTGGACTGGTACGCATCAGCTATGCGTACCAGTTGTGGGTCATCATGCACACCAGCAACCTCTGCAAGCAGCGACCTCTGTCTCCCACCCCTCCCACCACCCCTGCCGACATGTGCAGTGCGTGCAGTGGCACGCACAGATGACCCTGGTCCACCTTGGGGGTTGGTGGTGGTGGTGGTGTCCATGGCCCCACGTTGGTCCAGGGTCCCTGTGCTGGTGTTACTCCTTGTTCTGTCCATGTCGGCAGGGATGGTATTTGTGGTGACAGTCGTTGGAGGGGTGGGTGCAGGGGTGCAGCTGGTGGTCCTGCTGGTGCTGCAGCTGGTGGTCCTGCTGGTGCTGCATGTAGACTTGCACCGGATGTGCCAGGTTGGTCTTCTTCGTCCGAGGAGGGCAGAGGCTGTACGACACCAGTGAGCTCCGCATCCTCTTGAGCCTGGGACTGGGACTCCTCAGCGTCTGCTGCTGTGTCCCCATCATCACCTGTTTTTGGGAGACACACACAATGTATGTTATGTTTCTGCAGGCATCAATGGTTGACACACCTGACAGTTGTGACTGTGCCTCTGGGTGCGGGCCTGTACATTGCATTGTCCTAAGTTGTCACAGTCAGGGGTTGATATTGGTGGGGCACATTGTCCTGCATTATTTGGGCATTTCTATGTATTTGTTGGGGTGTGAACATGGTCTGCATTGGTTGTATTTGGATGACAGCCGGCCCTCCTTCCCACCCAGCCAGTCAGTTATCCCACCATGGACTGTGCTTGCATTGCAGGGAGTGGAAGTTGTCTCTCAGGATGTCAGTCAGTGGTGTCCTGCTGTTTGTTGGTGCACAGTTCCCAGCAGGGCCTTGTGCTCCCCACAGCAGTAGCCAGTGTCAGCCATCTTGTGAGTCCTTCTCCACTCCCTGTGATGTGAGCATGGTTCAGGGTGGTGTTGATGGGACAGTTGTGGGGGTGAGCTATGTCTGTGACTGTGACTCCCATCATGCTATTGCCTCCACCCCCTTCCCAGCATGCCCATGCTTCCTTCCTTTTGACTCTGCTTCCCTGTGGGGTGGGCTGGCTGTGCTGACAGGATGGCTGGGAGTGTTGTCCTGGCAGTTGTTTGGCTAAAAGTCCCAAGAGTGTCCCTGTGCTTCACACAACATAACCCAGGGTGGTGGTTCTTTGTGGGATCTTGAGTTAGGATGGGAGGCATTGCATTCTCCCAGGTGGGTTCTGTGGAGTTTGTGTTGAGGGGGTGTGAGGGGAGGTGCTTGTGACTATGGTCAGTGCTGCAAGTCCTCCTTCCCACCCAGCCAGCCAGATATCCCACCATGGAACGTGCTTCCATTGCAGGGAGTGGAAGTTGTCTCTCAGGATGTCAGTCAGTGGTGTCCTGCTGTTTGTTGGTGCACAGTTCCCAGCAGGGCCTTGTGCTCCCCACAGCAGTAGCCAGTGTCAGCCATCTTGTGAGTCCTTCTCCACTCCCTGTGATGTGAGCATGGTTCAGGGTGGTGTTGATGGGACAGTTGTGGGGGTGAGCTATGTCTGTGACTGTGACTCCCATCATGCTATTGCCTCCACCCCACTTCCCAGCATTCCCATACTTACTTGCTTTTGTGGGGAGTTCAGTGTGTGTGGGTGTGAGGGCAATGGCAAGATGGCTGACAGTGGTGTCCTGCTGTTGGTTGGTGTGCAGTTCCCAGCATGTCCTTGTGCTCCCCACAGCAGTAGCCAGTGTCAGCCATCTTGTGTGTCCTTATCCACTCCCTGTGATGTGAGCATGGTTCAGGGTGGTGTTGATGGGCCAGTTGTGAGGCTGAGCAATATCTGTGACTACTACTCCCATCATGCTATTGCCTCCACCCCCTTCCCAGCATGCCCATGCTTCCTTCCTTTTGACTCTGCTTCCCTGTGGGGTGGGCTGGCTGTGCTGACAGGATGGCTGGGAGTGTTGTCCTGGCAGTTGTTTGGCTAAAAGTCCCAAGAGTGTCCCTGTGCTTCACACAACATAACCCAGGGTGGTGGTTCTTTGTGGGATCTTGAGTTAGGATGGGAGGCATTGCATTCTACCAGGTGGGTTCTGTGGAGTTTGTGTTGAGGGGGGTGTGAGGGGAGGTGCTTGTGACTATGGTCAGTGCTGCAAGTCCTCCTTCCCACCCAGCCAGCCAGATATCCCACCATGGAACGTGCTTCCATTGCAGGGAGTGGAAGTTGTCTCTCAGGATGTCAGTCAGTGGTGTCCTGCTGTTTGTTGGTGCACAGTTGCCCAGCAGGGCCTTGTGCTCCCCACAGCAGTAGCCAGTGTCAGCCATCTTGTGAGTCCTTCTCCACTCCCTGTGATGTGAGCATGGTTCAGGGTGGTGTTGATGGGACAGTTGTGGGGGTGAGCTATGTCTGTGACTGTGACTCCCATCATGCTATTGCCTCCACCCCACTTCCCAGCATTCCCATACTTACTTGCTTTTGTGGGGAGTTCAGTGTGTGTGGGTGTGAGGGCAATGGCAAGATGGCTGACAGTGGTGTCCTGCTGTTGGTTGGTGTGCAGTTCCCAGCATGCCCTTGTGCTCCCCACAGCAGTAGCCAGTGTCAGCCATCTTGTGTGTCCTTATCCACTCCCTGTGATGTGAGCATGGTTCAGGGTGGTGTTGATGGGCCAGTTGTGAGGCTGAGCAATATCTGTGACTACTACTCCCATCATGCTATTGCCTCCACCCCCTTCCCAGCATGGCCATGCTTCCTTCCTTTTGACTCTGCTTCCCTGTGGGGTGGGCTGGCTGTGCTGACAGGATGTCTGGGAGTGTTGTCCTGGCAGTTGTTTGGCTAAAAGTCCCAAGAGTGTCCCTGTGCTTCACACAACATAACCCAGGGTGGTGGTTCTTTGTGGGATCTTGAGTTAGGATGGGAGGCATTGCATTCTACCAGGTGGGTTCTGTGGAGTTTGTGTTGAGGGGGTGTGAGGGGAGGTGCTTGTGACTATGGTCAGTGCTGCAAGTCCTCCTTCCCACCCAGCCAGCCAGATATCCCACCATGGAACGTGCTTCCATTGCAGGGAGTGGAAGTTGTCTCTCAGGATGTCAGTCAGTGGTGTCCTGCTGTTTGTTGGTGCACAGTTGCCAGCAGGGCCTTGTGCTCCCCACAGCAGTAGCCAGTGTCAGCCATCTTGTGAGTCCTTCTCCACTCCCTGTGATGTGAGCATGGTTCAGGGTGGTGTTGATGGGACAGTTGTGGGGGTGAGCTATGTCTGTGACTGTGACTCCCATCATGCTATTGCCTCCACCCCACTTCCCAGCATTCCCATACTTACTTGCTTTTGTGGGGAGTTCAGTGTGTGTGGGTGTGAGAGCAATGGCAAGATGGCTGACAGTGGTGTCCTGCTGTTGGTTGGTGTGCAGTTCCCAGCATGCCCTTGTGCTCCCCACGACACAGCAACAGTGTCAGACATCTTTGATGGGCCTTTCCACTCTCTGTGGGATGTGCATGCGTGAGTGTGAGCTTGCTGGGCCATGTGGTGGGGGATGTAGAGCTGTGACTACGACTCCCATCATGCTATTGCCTCCACCCCCTTCCCAGCATGCCCATCCTTCCTTCCTTTTGACTCTGCTTCCCTGTGGGGTGGGCTGGCTGTGCTGACAGGATGGCTGGGAGTGTTGTCCTGGCAGTTGTTTGGCTGAAAGTCCCAAGAGTGTCCCTGTGCTTCACACGACATAACCCAGGGTGGAGGTTCTTTGTGGGATCTTGAGTTAGGATGTGTGGCATTGCATTCTCCCAGGTGGGTTATGTGGAGTATGTGTTGAGGGTGTGTGTGAGGGGAGGTGCTTGTGACTATGGTCAGTGGTGCGAGTCCTCCTTCCCACCCAGCCAGCCAGATATCCCACCATGGAACGTGCTTCCATTGCAGGGAGTGGAAGTTGTCTCTCAGGATGTCAGTCAGTGGTGTCCTGCTGTTTGTTGGTGCACAGTTGCCAGCAGGGCCTTGTGCTCCCCACAGCAGTAGCCAGTGTCAGCCATCTTGTGAGTCCTTCTCCACTCCCTTTGATGTGCGCATGGTTCATGGTGGTGTTGATGGGACAGTTGTGGGGGGCAATATGTGTGACTACGACTCCCATGATGCTATTGGCTACACTGACTTGGCCAGCATACACAGAATTCCTTTCTTTCAGTGGTCTTCACTGTGTGTTGGTGTTGTAGTGGTGGCTACATGTCTGGATGTGTTTGTTAGTTCTATTTGTGCCACTGCCTAGCTGTAGTTGTAGTTGTGTTTGTACATGTGATGGCACGGTTAAATGTAACTTTGAGATGGCATGTGTTGTGTTTATCTGACTGACATACACATTTTGGGATGATTCTGTTCTGGTTGCTGTGTAATTGCTATGAGTGCATGGTTTGACTCTCCCCTTGACAGTGATGTGTGTGTGTATTGTGGCAGAATATTGTGTACATTTGTTGTGTACTCACCAGGCTCTGGGATGTTCTCTAGTCAATAGACGCTCACTGGCGGAAGGATGGCCCGCACCTTCTCCTCCCAGGGCCTGAGGTATACTGGCTTGGCAGGAGGGCCGGTGTATTGGCTCAGGAGGTAGTCTTTCTTGAGCAGCTCCCGGACCCTCCTGCGCACGTCATACCACCTGTTCTGGATGTCGGTCTTTGTGCGCAGACATGGTGATTGTGCGTTCACCCTGTTGATGATCCTCTCCCACATCTTGGTTTTCTGGGAGATGGGGGTCTGTTGGACCAGTGTGCCAAACAGCTGTGGCTCTACCCTGAGGATCTCGTCTACCAGGACTTCCAATTCACAATCTAGGAACTTGTGATTCTTCTTGGGGGGCATGGTGATGGGTGGTGATGGTGAGTGATGTGTGTGTTGGTGTGCAGGTGAGGGTGTGTGGGTGTGTGTTTTGCTGGGTGTATGTGAGGTAGGTATTTGTTGGTGTGCTGATGGTGTGTGGCTTGTGTGAGGGATGAGCTGTGGGTGTGTGGTTGCTGTCTGTTGGGTGCTGGCAGTAGAATGGCATTTGCAAAGGATCATGGTTGTGATTTGTGTCCTTTATATGGGTGGAGTTGTGGGTGTGTCTTTGTTCTCTGTCCCCACCCCCCCCCGGTATTTATTGGCTTTGTAATTGCTTGTTTGGCCTTTTTTTGTGTAATTTTTCCTTTGTACTGTCTGTGCATGTTGGAAACGTTCTTGTGACCGAGTCGGACCCTGCATTTGTCTCGTACGGTGTTCTCCGTTTCGTTCACGCTGTGTCTGTGCAGTTCTCTATGCTGCGTACGCGTCGGTCGCGGTGTTTTCTGTTACTTCGGCTCGGTTTTGTATGCGTGTCGGTCGTACGGCTTGTCCTCCGTACGACTCGGTCGTGGTTTTCGCGCCTTGCATCGTACTTTGCGGTTTGGAGTTCGCGTGTACGTTTCGGTTGGATTTGTTCCGGGTGCGTGTCGGTCGGTTCGATTCTCGTGTTTTTCCGACCGGATTGCTGTTTTCCGTGCGGCTCGGTCGTTCGGGTTGGGTTCGGTACATGTCGGTCGGATTTTGCACGCTTTGCATCGTACTTGGCGTGTCGGGCGCCACAGGTACGTGTCGGTCGGAATAAATTCCGGCTCCGAGTCGGTCGGTGCTTTTTCCGGCCCGAATCGGAATCGACCCCTAAGTTGGAACTCACACATGTGAATGGTTTTGTTTCTCAGTTTCCTGGTATTTTAGCAACTTTACAAAGCTAAATATCACAAGTACCTGCTTTCACATAATCAGGGCTCTTAGGAAGGTCTTTCCTTTTATTCCAGTTGAATTACGTCACTCGTTGGCCATTGCTTTAGTCTCCTCCAGACTCGATTACTGTAATGCACTCTATTTGAACATTAATGCCTCCTCACTTAACAAGCTACAAGCGGTGCAAAATGCGGCTGCACGCCTTATATTTAACACTCCCAAATGAGTGTCAGTCAGAGACTGCGCTAGAGAGCTGCATTGGCTTCCTGTGAGGAAGCATATTGTTTTTAAGGCTATTTGCCTAGTCTCCCTCGCTCTCCATCACAAAGAGTCCAAACATCTCCCCTCCCTCTTCAGCTGGTATACTCCAGGCAGGTCACTCTGATCCTCTTCAGCTACGAAAGTCTCCATGCCCAGGTTCCGGAAAGTCAGGTGGGACGGTCGGTCCATCTCCGGTGCTTCTGCCAGCTTACGGAATTCCCTGCCCTCCCACATCGCTTGACTTGACTCCTTTGCCTCATTCAAGAAATCATTAAAAACATGGCTTTTCTGATCATAGGCTTGCTAGATTTTTTGTACTTAAGGTCTCTGTTTTTCGGGCATAGCGCTTAGATACCCTTGGGTTTTACATGCTTTATAAATTCATTTTTCATTTAATTTCTTTTTTTCATTTTTTTTTTCATTTTCTTTATTGAGATTTGTAATGTACAATCACACACATAAGCGTCTGGTAAGGCACAATTTTTCAAATCGTTCAAGATAGGTCAATAATAACCAAGAACGTAACCCAACACTAAACAAGGTACAGAGTGCTTCCTCCAAAATAAGTGACAATCGTGCTCATAGTGGACCTCATCTATTACATTAGATCTTACAATTCCTGTTGTGGTTTGGAGCATGTGTTCATTCTAACCACCACTAACCCTGAAAGGTAAATCGCTCAATCCCAGCCTCCCGATGCAGTATACAGTTCAGGAGGGACTACGCGGGAACTTCAGTCCCCGTCAAGAGGGTATGTCTGTAAGTAGCTTTTCAGTGGTTGCCAAATGTCTCGTGGGCAGTGAGGCTGGTGGCTGTAATGTAGCGTATAAGTCGCTCATTGTGTCGCAGTGGACCAGGTCTCGAAGCCAGGCCTTCACCGTTGGTGTTTATGCTCTGCCCCAGTGTAGAGATACCTGACGTTTCGCGATTAACAGGGCGATTGCTGTAAACCGTCTTATACCCTTCTTCAAAGGCTGGACATATCCCAGCAATGTCGTCAATAGTGCAGGGTTTGTTCGACCATGAGAGATAGGTGCCGGTAAACCTCCCCCCAGTACGCCAGAATGGGCCCAAAGTTCCAGGCAAGATGTGAAAAATCGGCATTAGTGGTAGCGCACCTAGCACACGCTTGCGAGACGCTGGGATCCATCCTGGCCATCAGTTGCGGGGTTATGTATGCTCGGTGTATGTATTTAAAATGTAGAAGTTTGTGGCGATGATTATTCGATATATAACGTGTCTGGGCGCAGCAATATTGCCATATTTTGTCAGTCAAGGGTAAATCTAGATCCCGTTCCCAGGCTGTGCGCTTTGGCCCCAACTGCAGGGTGGAGAGTCAGAGACAGGTGATATAGACGTGAAGCCAAATGGGCTCCATCCAGTGACGCTATAACTAGCGAGAGAGGGGGAAAATCAACCGGCTCCATCGCAGCATCCGGAATCGCCCCAATCAGGGAGAAACGGACCCTATGAAGGAGGAACTTGTCCATATAGGGGGCATCACTGTTGGAAAGGAGTTCCTTCGTGGTGCATGGACGGGAGTCCTTAAATAAATCCCCCACTTCCCGTAGTCCATGTCTGGTCAATGTGCGCTTAGTGTGGGTTTCTGTAGTGGGGGGTAGCCATGGGTTGTCCGCCAGAGGTATGTGCGCCGAGTATAGGAACTCATTTTGTAAATACCGTCACAGTTTTGTCCATGCCCAACATGCAGTGGGCAATGTCTGAATCTCAGAGGGACAACGGGGCAGACCATGTGGTATATAGCGGATAAGAGATTAGGGTGTATCTGGGATCGCTCCGGTTTTAGATACTGAAGCCGGGCATCAGGATGATACCAGTAATATAAAAAGTGGACCTGGGCGACAAGATAATATAAATAAAAATCAGGGACTCCAAATTCCCCATGCTCATGAGGCATAATTATGGTATTCCAGCCTATACATGGCTGCTTGCCGGCCCATATAAGGCAGATGAGCAAGGTCCGGAGCGCATCAAAAACTTTCGTGGTGAGGGCAATGGGGATGTTTAAAAAGAGGTATAAAAAACGCGGAAGCACCACCATTTTCAGTATGGCGATTCTACCCGCCATGGAAAGGGGAAGTCTGATCCACCGCTCCACCTGTGTTGTGAGTCGATCTATCGCAGGCCCATAATTGAGGCGGATCAACTCTGGCGCGCTACAATGTAAAAAAAATGCCGAGATATTTCAGAGGGTCAGTGCACCACTTAAGTGGGAATTCGACATCCTCCTGAATAGTGGCCGGAGTCAAGGGGTAAATCTCTGACTTGGTCCAATTAATGACTAGTCCTGAGTACACTCCGAACCGGACCACCTCACGTAACAATGGAGACAGATTCGTAGCTGGTTACCGCACAAACAGCATCACATCGTCAGCATAGAACGAGTCCGCAAGGGGGCCAGCTTGAAATTGTAAGCCTCGATGGAGGTGTCTCTCCTGTATGTGCCTCATCAGGGGGTCCATAGCAATGATGAATAATAGGGGCGAGAGGGGGCACCCCTGTCTGATGCCACACGTTAGGGGGAACTGAGCTGTTATTTAGCCGTTCAATTTCAGGTGGGCAACTGGGCCAGAGTATAGAAGTCAGATCAAATTCAGAAACCCAATTGGAATTCCTAGCTTCCGTAGTACTGAATACAGAAAGGGCCACTCCAGAGAATCGAAGGCCTTCTCGGCATCGAGTAGGACAGCGACTGCTGGCACAGTAGGTTCCAATTGGTTCATTACAGCAAATATGGCGCCTACATTAAGCGTAGTGGATCGACCAGGAACAAAACCCGCTTGAAAGGGGCACAGTATTTCATTTCATTTCTAAACGACAATGATTTCACGCACAACAAAGTTGTGGAGGAAGCGTTTTGATGCTTGCAGTCAGCTTCGAAGCTCTGTAAATGACTATTAGCTTGATTTAACACTGCTCAAATGATTGACCTCAGAAAGATAAAAGTTTGATTTATCTCTTAGGATTCTTATTGGTGACCGGCAAGTGGCACTCAGATCACTGAAACCCATGTTCAACTAATTGTGCTAATTTAGTTTTATCAGAATGTATCCTTAAGCTAACATAGGGCTCTCTTCAGTGGGTGCACAGACCGAGTGAGCTACCATTCTAGTAATCGAACCTGTAACCTACATCAGCTCTCTTTTGTGGGAGCAAAAACTCACTGGCCATTGTTTTGCTGTAGGAATCTCTGATCTGAAGGGGAAACATTGATGCCTGCGCTCAACCCACTAAGGGGCCGATTCCGATCTCGGTCGGAGGCGCACCCAATACCATTTGGTCTGGAAAAAAGCCATGCGAAAGCCTGTTTCCCGACCGATCCGTACAGTACACCGAACGAGCAAGTACGATGCGCACAACAGCAAAAAATCCGGCCGAGCCGAACTCACCCATACCAGGTCCTGTACTCCGACCGAGGCGAATCCGGAAACGCCGAATCGAGTCGCACGGAAGGGAAAATGCAGCCCCGTCCGGCCGGACAAGTACGATGCGCTTTCCGTACGCTCCGAACCCGTCGCTACGCACGGCACGTCAAAGCATCCGGGAGAGGCGCACATAAGCTCCGATTCGCGCCACAACACGATCCACGGCTCCGAGGCGAACACGGCACCGACGAGGACGACGCGGAGCGGCGAGGACGAGGCGAGCGACGAGGACGACGCCAAGCAACGAGAAGGACGAACGACCACGAACCAACCATGAATCCCTTCGTCCCGATCATACCAATATTCTACATTTACTACCGGAACAGGCACGGACGCGTACGGCGCAGAAGGTAAGCCAGACACCAACCACAAAACACATACAACACGTACACGACACATCACACACACACACGGGGATGCTGAATATACTTACACCAGCAACAGCAGCACCATAGGGGCGGGATGCCCATCACCAATGCCACATATGCACACAGGGGCCTGGATGCGCACCACCACCCCTACCCAGGGGGGCTGGATGCCTACCACTACTACCACCCTTACCCAGGGGGGCTGGATGCCTACCACTACTACCACCCTTAGCCAGGGGGGCTGGATGCCTACCACTACTACCACCCTTAGCCAGGGGGGCTGGATGCCTACCACTACTACCACCCTCACCCAGGGGGGCAGGATGCCTACCACTACTACCACCCTTAGCCAGGGGGGCTGGATGCCTACCACTACTACCACCCTTAGCCAGGGGGCTGGATGCCTACCACTACTACCACCCTTAGCCAGGGGGCTGGATGCCTACCACTACTACCACCCTTAGCCAGGGGGGCTGGATGCCTACCACTACTACCACCCTTAGCCAGGGGGCTGGATGCCTACCACTACTACCACCCTTAGCCAGGGGGCTGGATGCCTACCACTACTACCACCCTTAGCCAGGGGGCAGCATGCCTACCACTACTACCACCCTTAGCCAGGGGGCTGGATGCCTACCACTACTACCACCCTTAGCCAGGGGGCTGGATGCCTACCACTACTACCACCCTCACCCAGGGGGGCAGGATGCCTACCACTACTACCACCCTTAGCCAGGGGGCTGGATGCCTACCACTACTACCACCCTTAGCCGGGGGCTGGATGCCTAC
Organism: Calotriton arnoldi; assembly: GCA_963921515.1. Lineage (NCBI taxonomy): Eukaryota > Metazoa > Chordata > Amphibia > Caudata > Salamandridae > Calotriton > Calotriton arnoldi. Next base: position 507,352 of record CAWUFW010005411.1, read on the forward strand.
CACTACTACCACCCTTAGCCAGGGGGCTGGATGCCTACCACTACTACCACCCTTAGCCAGGGGGCTGGATGCCTACCACTACTACCACCCTTAGCCAGGGGGGCTGGATGCCTACCACTACTACCACCCTTAGCCAGGGGGCTGGATGCCTACCACTACTACCACCCTCACCCAGGGGGGCTGGATGCCTACCACCACCCTTAGCCAGGGGGCCTGGATACCTACCACTACTACCACCCTCACCCAGGGGGGTTGGATGCCTACCACCACTACCACCCTCACCCAGGGGGACAGGATGCCTACCACTACTACCACCCTTAGCCAGGGGGGCTGGATGCCTACCACTACTACCACCCTTAGCCAGGGGGCTGGATGCCTACCACTACTACCACCCTTAGCCAGGGGGCTGGATGCCTACCACTACTACCACCCTTAGCCAGGGGGGCTGGATGCCTACCACTACTACCACCCTTAGCCAGGGGGGCTGGATGCCTACCACTACTACCACCCTTAGCCAGGGAGGGCTGGATGCCTACCACTACTACCACCCTTAGCCAGGGGGGGCTGGATGCCTACCACTACTACCACCCTCACCCAGGGGGGGCAGGATGCCTACCACTACTACCTCCCCACTCATAGGATGGACAATGCTTGACACAACCAGCACACCACAACCTAGGGAATGCAAGATAAAGACATCCCCCCACCACCATGACAAGCGTGTGTAGGCTGTGTCAAATGCCTACAACACCGAACATGACTTTGAACATACAATGTGACCCCCTAGCACATGTGCCACACATATATGTGTGTGGCACCCACAATGCAAGCAGCCCATGACCATTGTGGCAATGGGGCCTAAACCCCCATCATCACAGTGACCAAAAGGTAAGTGTGGGGTCCATAGCTGAAGCACATTTTGACCATTGTGGCAATGGGGTCTAAACCCCCATCATCACAGTGACCAAAAGGGAAGTGTGGGGTCCATAGCTGAAGCCCATTTTGACCATTGTGGCAATGGGGTCTAAACCCCCATCATCACAGTGACCAAAAGGGAAGTGTGGGGTCCATAGCTGAAGCACATTTTGACCATTGTGGCAATGGGGTCTAAACCCCCATCATCACAGTGACCAAAAGGGAAGTGTGGGGTCCATAGCTGAAGCACATTTTGACCATTGTGGCAATGGGGTCTAAACCCCCATCATCACAGTGACCAAAAGGGAAGTGTGGGGTCCATAGCTGAAGCACATTTTGACCATTGTGGCAATGGGGTCTACACCCCCATCATCACAGTGACCAAAAGGTAAGTGTTGACAAAGAAAGAGCTGCAACTGCCAAACTGCATGGATCATTCCTGGTCACAGAACCAAAAACTCATCTGTGGCAAAGTAGTGTATGTGTCCCATTGCAACATAAATTGGGTGAGCCAAATACTGCAGTGCAAATTAGACATTCCTTTGGCCATGTGCAGACCAACAACACCCATGGTGGCTGACACCGTCAACATTCATCAATGACACAATGACAGAAGTGACCATCAGAATGCAGAACCACATATTTGCACCAATGGGCACACAAATGCAGATATCCTGTGGAGACAGCAGATGTGAGGTGAACAGATACCATACCATGGCAGCAATGGGACACACAAACCATGATCACTGTGCTGACCGATGACCTAGGAGTCCCAGGGACAGCAGGGGAAACACACCAAACAACATACAGCCAATGGCACACCCAAGATATGCCAATGCAGTGGTGCAGATGCAGAAACACAAACAGGCAGACCAACACTGTCATCATACACAGCAGGTGAGGGGGGGGTGCCAGTGTCCCCAGGCAACCACACAACACATGAGGAGAGCTGAATACCAATCATACAGATGTGCATACACTGCCACACTAAGGTAACTCATGGATCCAAATCCCCTATGTGGGCAAGCAGGCATTGTCAGATGAGAGGGAGCACAAAACACACATGTCACACAGGCACGTAGGAACAACAACTGACACAGCAAGACACAGACACACCACAGCACCACCCCCAGGGCCCCCACAATGTGGTGACCCTTGGCTGCATAAAAATCCCACTCTGATGACAAAGCTGAATGTGGTTCACACTGTGAACCACAGTCATGTGTCCTGAGCAACAAACTACCATCACACCGACACAAGCACAAATCAATCAGCATGGCCAGTAAGCCAAGGCCAACATGGAGGCAGGGGTCTAGCTGGGCAACAACTCCCATCTGCACACACTCAAGACCACACCCCTCGACCTCCAACAATGTGCAGCAGTGAAGTACACATGCACTGGTGACATTGCACATGCACCCATGACTATTCCAGGGTGGTGAGTGGGAACCAAGGTGCAGAAACACATCACACATGGCCACTCAACAAGACTCCTGAATGTCTGACACACTGCACACTACGCTGTACATGGACATGACGGCGATACCACACCAACCAATGGGATCCCAGCCACAGTCACACACCAATGAAGAAGCCAAGGTCACCCACAAAGAACACACATAGACAACAACCAACATCGCAGCCCGCACCCTGAGGAGTGCCAGCAGTCACACACACAACGTGTCACAATAACTTAAAGATAACACGAACTGAAAATCACATGACAGGGGCAAACAACAAGTGCCAAGGGGAAACCTGACTGTGACCCATCTGCGTCTGCACACAAACTCAGCCCTGACAGCAAACACACCTATGGGTGACACCCTGATGACCAGTAATGTGCCATGCACCCACATCACAGAGAACACAGGGAGAAGACTTTGGGGGAACATAGCTCAAGTCAGCAAGCATCACAAACAGGTACAACACTAGGGATCACAGCATGCGCAGATAAATGGAAGTGAACACACAGACATGCACATACAACACACACCTTGGGCGCAGGCAATGTCACACGTGTACACACTGCCATGAGGGGACTCCACTCCTGTGTGAGGAAAGCTGTGCCATATGTTGCCTCAGTAGGGCCCCATCATGTCAGCTGAGCACTTGGTCACACAATCAACAATTAGCACCAAATGAGGGCTCCCGTCACATCAGCCTGGTCATGGATGTGCCAACGGAATCATCAGCACAGATCCAACACACTTGTATAGCAATGTTGCACTGACTACACGGATGAGTCCTTCCCCATTGATGCCCAAACCTGCATGTCCAGTGGAGATAGCAACACGGTCAGGGAAGTAGACAAATCCAACAATGGCAGGCACAACAGATGTGCAGGGGTGGAAGCCACAGATATGAAATTGCTAATGTAAGTAGGAAATCCCATTGCCAAATACTGAACACATGACACCCTCAGATGCTGCTATGGATGACATGGATACACCACATGATAGGACACATTCCCCCTGGACCACATGGGTTCCTGCACAGTAACACTTCATTATCATGAGACCAGATATCACCATCACTGCAGCAAGGGCATGGTTAGCAGCACCAACAACATGTACATCTGAAGCATGAGCACTAGAGAAAAGAAAGTTGCTTTATTCAGCATATGTGTTGAATGAAAACGACGTCCAGAAAAAAGAGCAAAGGCCAATGGCCAGTCCATTGTCAAAGTTCAAACAGGGTGACACTGGCATATGTCACCCTACGCATGCCTGCACAAAACCAGGGACAATCCACTAGGAGGGGCAACCGGGGGGGCAGGCCAGGCACCACAGGGACAGGATCAGGGCTCACCAGGGGGAGTCAGGGAAGGGGTGGTGGGTGCTGGAGAGCCACTGACAACTGCAGTGGAGGTGTCTGACATGGTGTGTGCCGGCACAACTGGGGGGCATGACTCAGATGTCGTGGGTGCCGGCACAACTGCAGTGGACCCTGCAGATGGAGTGGACAGGTCCGCCACTGCAGTGCCCAAGTCAGACAGGGCGGTAGTGGACTCCACTGCAGTGCCTACCTCCAGGGGAGGAGAATGGGGAACAGGCAAGGTGGGTTGGACAGAGGGGGAGGACACCCTCACCACATCAGTGGCACAGACAAGCGCAGCGGGGGTGTGGTGCTGGGAGAGCAAGTGGCAGGGGAGAAGGCCTGATCCTCTTGGGGATGGTATATCTGTGGGTGGGGGAACCTGGGGCAGGGTGTGGTGGGGGCACCTGTGCAGTGGGGGCCTGAGGGATGGAGGACGGAGACCTTGTGCCTGAGCTGCAGGGCGGTGGCGGGGTCTTGCTCTTAGGACTCCGGGGGACTTGCGGGTGGGGGCCTCAGTCCGTCTGCGCCTGGGGGAGGGTGTCCGGGGGCGAGGGGCACTCTGCTCCGTGTGGGTGGGCTTCCTCTTCCCCCGGGATGCTGGAGCAGCTTCATCGGTGGGGAAGAGGCCGAGGTCACAGAGGAAGAGCTGCTGTGACTTTGGGGTTGCAGGTGAGGCAAGGGAGGGTGCTTTGGAGGGAGAGGGAACTGAGGACTGTGCAGTGCATGTGGATGCGTGTGTGTGTTCCAGGGCCCCATCCTCTGTGAGTCTGGCTTCAGTCCCCTGAATGTGCGTGCGTGTGCGTTTTGTCATTGGCGTGTGTGTCAGTGTGCTGGATGTGTGTGTGCTGGTGTGTGCCTGTGCCGGTGTGTGTGTGCTTGGGATGGGTAAGGTGCTGGGGAGTGTGGATGGAGCAGAGGCAGGAGGGGTGAGGGACCGTTTGAGGAGGGACACTGCTGCCGTCAGGGAGGAGTCCATGGACCTATTGCCCCTCTGTAGGTCAGACATGCCCGATGAGATGCCCTCCATGAACGACACCAGCTGAGTCAACAGCGCGGTGTGCGCATGGAGGACACTCAGCATGGCTGTCTGGCCTACATGGAGCTGGCGAAGGAGGTACACAGACTCCTCACTCAGGGCAGCAGGGGACACAGGGGCAGGGGCTGCGGTGCCTGGCCCAAAGGAGACACGCTCCCGGACATGGGAGCCTCCACGGACCTGGGGAATGGGAGCCGATGGGAGGGCGGTGGTGGTGCTGGTGGTGGCGGGGACAGCAACACTAGCTGGGGTGTGGTGGCTGCTGACACCCGCCTCCACAAGGGAGTCATCCTCCGAGTTGCTCTGGTCCTCAGCTGAGGTGGATGCTGCTGAGGACTCCTCGGTGTGGCTCCCTCGCCCTCCGTGCCACTGGGTCCCTCCGACCACTCCTCGGCTGCTGACCCAGTCTGGCTCTCTGGCTCCTCCTGGTCCGTGGAGCTGTCCCCTTCCGTGGCCGTGGATGTATCTGCAAACAATGGGGAAACAGACAGACATCAGTCACCTGCACAAAACGCACACACCACTGTGAGCACAGCACATCACAGAGCAAGCCCTGGCATCATTAGTTGTACATTGCTAAAAGTGCCCTAACTGAACAGGAGAAGCCAATTGTCAGTCTGATGCCAAGCATGGCACTCACATCCCACATGGCCTTGCACCCATCTGTCTGGTGTCTGTTGGATTGCAACACCCCAGTGTGGACACATGCACCAAGTACACAGTAGTTGGACAGTGCAGAGGACACGGTGTGGCATGTGGACATGCACACATCACAGCTCTTGCCACTGAGTCAGTACAGGTTTCCGGATGAAAGGGATGCCCAGAGTCAAATAGGAAATGCATGTGATGCATACCAGCGACAGACACCATGATGCACCCATGTCCTGATAGCCAGCGCCACTATGGTGTGCATGTAGCACATGTCACTCCCCTGCAGGCTCACCAATCAGTAGACACATGCCATGGCGGAGGCATGACTGCAAAGTCATACATCACTGTCTCAGTGATGTATGACTTGGCAGCCAGACAACAACACTCTGCACTGTGTCACAATAGTAGGTCATGGGGAATGCAAGTCCTGGAGCTGCACAAGTGCACATGTACATCCTCCCCACAACACATCCTCTCAACCCTCATCTGTCCAGGTCATACCTATTGGACATATGGGAGACCTGTGACACTACCCTCTGAACCTGAGCCCCTCACACTCTGCTGTGAATGGGGAACAGCTGCCTGAACTTCACATTCACATGCCCCAGTCTGCATGGGCAGCTGATCAGACACCTATGTGACACACAAGTATCGTCTCCTATGGTCACATCTCCAGTGGCATGCTGAGCCCCTACCAAGAAACTCCACAGCAGTCCTGGCGACTAATCCACATCACACTGACACAGAGGCAGACACCTGAGGGGTCAAATCACTGCGCACAATGTGTCAGCTGATACACAGGAGTGGGAGTACAGAGTGTATTGTATGGCCTGGAGTAGGCATGACTGTCCAGCCCCACATGAATGAGGGATGAGCCCTGGACTGTAGGCAGCTGGCTAAGTATGTGTGACACACGTCATATACATACTCCTGGGGCCCAAACATTGTTCCCACCCGCAGCATGGGTGTGTGCCAGATACCCCAGCCACATGTGGTGGATCAGCTCAGCAATTGGACCACAGATCAAAGTAACACGCTGAATACATGTCAGAATACAGGCATTGTGTAAGCAATGGACCCACCCATGATGCCCACCACAGAGTCAGGGAAACAGATGCTGTCTCCCACCTTGAGTCAAGCAAACTGCAAGGACACAGTCCTAAGTGACAGTATTCCCTGCATGTAAGGGCCACACCTGGGTATCAGATGAGGAGTGGGCAGTGCACAATAGAGGGACATGGCTCCTGGACAACATGACTGCTGTACTGTGGCAGTTTAACCAGACCCGAGGAGGGCACATAGCATGTTAGACAGAGTTCACAGTGCAGTCTTTGACTCACCCCCTCCTTGCTGCTCTCTGGCCTTCAGCTGCCCATCCAGGTCTGGAAAGACCACCGCCAGGATCCTGAGCATGTGGGGGTCAGGGTCCGTGTTCCGCCCCTCCTGCGAGGAGGCGACAGCTTCAGCTGGACCCGTGCAATCCTCCGGGTCCAGCCCCGAAGGTCCTGCCACCTCTTTTGGCAGTTGCGGATCCGGCGCTTGTAGACCCCCACGGACCGGACAGCCCGGACGATGTCCTTCCAGATCTCCTGCTTCCGATGGGCAGAAGCCTGTCAGGATGACAAAGTGATAAGGCCATTACTACACATGCAACATATCCGTGCATGACACAGTTGCATATACATGTCGCAATCACAGGGGCACATGGTGTACACAGGCAGTGCACGGCTGCCCATGGACAGTTTTCCAGAAGTCACTACATGGTATCATTGCATGGGGAGTAAAACCCTGTTCAGAAGCACTGTCACTGCACCATACCTGTCCAGTGCAAGTCACTACACACTATGGGGGTGACAACTACTCAGTGAGCCTGCTAGCCAGTGGCGTGCAGACTCTCAGCCTTGCTAGTCAGACAAAATGCACATTCAGAAAGGCAGTGCACAGGACACTCACCTGCTCCCCTGGTGTCCCATACAGCTTGCTGTACTGTGGAAGTAGGCTGTCCAGCAGGGCCTGGTTCTCTTCAAGGCTGAAGGCTGGGGCTCTCTCCACAGTACGTGCCATTGCAGGGTCCAGAGGGGCAGAGACAGCAGCAGTGCAGTGGCAGATGTCGTCTTGGAGCATGTAGTGCAGGCAAGTGGGCTCTCAGGGGACCAGCCAGCAATATATATGTGCTGGAGAGGCAGATACTGTCCCTTGTGTCCAAAGTGATAGGTCCAAGTCGTTTGCATCTTCTGAATCTGGCCAATCCATGGAATAGCAGCACCAAAACACGCCCACAGCATCCTTCAAATCTTCAACTTCATGACATACATGATTTTGCAACATTGTTGTGGGTGACCAACTGATTTTCCAGCAACCGACTCGTTCGAAATTCGAAAACGCGTCCGTTGCCAGGCAAGCCCATTGTCAATGGGTGCGCACCGATCGGTCCATTGCAGTACAACGCGCACAGGGGTACAACGCGTACCCGCACACATTGAAAGCAATGGGCCGGCCGGAGGCACCGATCGGTCCATTGCAGTTCAACGCGCACAGGGGTACAACGCGTACCCGCACACATTGAATGCAATGGGCCGGCCGGAGGCACCGATCGGTCCATTGCAGTTCAACGCGCACAGGGGTACAGCGCGTACCCGCACACATTGAAAGCAATGGGCCGGCCGGAGGCACCGATCGGTCCATTGCAGTTCAACGCGCACAGGGGTACAATGCGTACCCGCACACATTGAAAGCAATGGGCCGGCCGGAGGCACCGATCGGTCCATTGCAGTTCAACGCGCACAGGGGTACAACGCGTACCCGCACACATTGAAAGCAATGGGCCGGCCGGAGGCACCGATCGGTCCATTGCAGTTCAACGCGCACAGGGGTACAACGCGTACCCGCACAATTGAATGCAATGGGCCAGCCGGAGGCACCGATCGGTCCATTGCCGTTCAACGCGCACAGGGGTACAACGCGTACCCGCACACATTGAAAGCAATGGGCCGGCCGGAGGCACCGATCGGTCCATTGCAGTTCAACGCGCACAGGGGTACAACGCGTACCCGCACACATTGAAAGCAATGGGCCGGCCGGAGGCACCGATCGGTCCATTGCAGTTCAACGCGCACAGGGGTACAACGCGTACCCGCACACATTGAAAGCAATGGGCCGGCCGGAGGCACCGATCGGTCCATTGCAGTTCAGCGCGCACAGGGGTACAACGCGTACCCGCACACATTGAATGCAATGAGCCGGCCGGAGGCACCGATCGGTCCATTGCAGTTCAACGCGCACAGGGGTACAACGCGTACCCGCACACATTGAAAGCAATGGGCCGGCCGGAGGCACCGATCAGTCCATTGCAGTTCAACGCGCACAGGGGTACAACGCGTACCCGCACACATTGAATGCAATGGGCCGGCCGGAGGCACCGATCGGTCCATTGCAGTACAACGCATCACTGTACATGTGACTGGCATATGTCAGCATGCCTGTCTCAGATGGACATATGCCAGCCACAGATAGCTCCCAGGGAGTGAGGGGCACACCTACATCACGACAGCCTGTCCAAACCTTATCATAAGGCATGTAAGGCTGCATTTCCTATTGTGTGTATGTTGGTGTACATGTTGTCCTGTGGGTGTCACCTGTGGGCAGCCACCCCCAGGCTGTGCACGTGTTCATGGGGACAGGATCCTGGGTGTTACGTGTACGTGACCACTGTGATGTGCAACTGTTCATATCTGTGCATGTGCCATGGTCACATTTCACAGTGGTGTTTGTGTATGTCATGTCACATACCCCGTGAGTCCCATGTGGGACGGTATGTTTGAGCCAGGGTGTCCCAGTGGCACAATAGTGATGGACCTCCACAGTCTTTGTGCATGTAGTGTTTACAATGTCTCTGATTTCATGTGCACAATGGGAGACAGTCTCCACATCCACGTTGTGTGTGCATGGACTCTGATGTTGTGCGTGTGTGTCACAGACATCCATGTCTGTCCTGCCGTGGCAAGTGGGGCCACTACCTGTGGGGGTCATGTTTGTTTTGCTGTGGTGTACACATGATACTCCATGTGATGCCAGTGTCCATGTGGCATTACAGGGTCCCTGGGAATGTACCTGTCGTTGAGCTGTGGTGCCTGGGGCACATCTGTCCTCACATGTCACTGTGGGGGTGATTGTGACACGGCAGCAGGAGATGGGAACTGTGACAGGGCATCATGATATCCAATGGGCCAACCTGGGACAAATTGATGCCACCTGTAGGACCGTGTTGACAGATGTTGGCCATGTACATACCATACATGTCCTTCCGGTACTGCACACTTCATGTAGTTGTGCCTCATAATGATGTATGTTGGGATCTTGAGTGTGTTCAATGCCGCATATGTGGGGTGACTGACAATCTTGCTTACTTCTCCTCTGCACTGCAGGGCTCCTGCTGTCCATCGGCCATTCCCAGACCTGGCAACGATGGTGGAACGGGACAGCATCCGACGGTACCGCTTCACCAGGCAGCTGATTGAGGATTTGGCAGTGCAGTTGTCCCCACATTTGCAGCCTGGCCGGCCGTATCCTACAGCGCTGACCCCCAAGGTGAAGGTGATGGCAGCCCTACACTTCTTTGCCACCGGTACCTTCCAACATACTGTGGCGACTGCTGGTGGGATGTCACAGACCATGTTCAGCCGTGTGCTCCGCGATGTTTTGGCGGCAATGTTGCTCTTCCTGAACCGGTACATCTATTTCCCTAGACTGCGACGACTCACTGTCGTGAAGAGTGACTTTTATGCCCTGGGGAGGATGCCGCATGTAATTGGCTCCATTGATGGGACACATGTGGCTTTGGTACCACCACAGGCCCAGGAGCAGGCCTACAGGAACCGCAAGCACTACCACTCGGTCAATGCACTGGTGGTGTGTCTTGCAGACATGACCATCACACACGTGTGTGCCCGTTTCCCTGGTTCAGCACACGATGCCTTTGTGATGAGGAGTAGTCGCATCCCCAGGATGATGGCACAGATGCAGAACCGCAAAAGACACACAATTGATGGACGGAATGCAGAACAAATCAAAACATTCACCCCCAGTCAAGAGATCTGGGTTAAATCCATCATTCTTTTGCTCACCATGCCACCCCAGTTTAGACCTGGCCATATGCAAATCAGTCTTGACCCTGTGCCTCATGGGAACAGTCCAGCCCGAACTGCCAAGCCAGGTCCTCCCTGGACCGGAAACAAGCATCCTAGGACCGGTTTCGGGGTTTCACCCCTCTTCAGCCAGGATAGCTTGATTCCAGTGGCACAGTGAGCCCAGGACCCACGTCTGGGCATACCTGGCGCACTTAGGGCGAGAAAGCAAAAGACACACAATTGATGGACGGAATGCAGAACAAATCAAAACATTCACCCCCAGTCAAGAGATCTGGGTTAAATCCATCATTCTTTTGCTCACCATGCCACCCCAGTTTTTTACAGATGCAGAACCAGCGTGCCTGGCTTGTCGGTGTGTACTGACTTTGTGCCATTGTGTGTGATCTGATCTGTAGTATTCCGCCCACTTTTCCAAGTCAGCTAATGTGCACTTGTCTGTCCGTAGGTGACTCGGGATACCCCAACATGCCGTGGTTGCTGACACCCCTCAGGAACCCTGTGACACCTGCCCAGATGCGCTACAATGAGGCACATGGTCGGACCAGGAGAGTGATTGAGCGGACCTTTGGTCTCCTGAAGAGCCGCTTCCGCTGCCTGGACAAGACCGGAGGGTCCCTCCCATATGCCCCTGCGAAAGTGTGCAAGATTATCATCGTCTGCTGCATGCTCCACAACCTGGCAGTGCGGAAGGAGTTGCCTCTCATCCAGGATGACAATGACCAACATCCGCCACCTGTGGAGGATCCTGGCCTGGACCACGATGCCAGTGACGATGATGATGATGATGATGGTGATGGTGATGTCCGCACACAGCTCATCACCAACTTCTTTAGCTGAATGTGAGTATCCTGAGGTGTCATGTCAATGATGTGAGTTGGCATGATGTGTGGGTGGTGCTCTGGTGCTGTTGGAGTGTGTCCATGGGCTACTTGACTGGATGTGTGTTGCGATGTGTGGTGACAGGTGGGCTGTACTCCCCACCAGTGTTGACATGCTAACTTGGTTCTGGGTGGGTATCTTGTAACATGTATTGTGCATGAGTTTTGCTGTTCTGTCCTGTACTCCATTGCTTTTGACTGTGTGTCATTTCTGTCCTTCACAGGGTACTTTCAGATTCGTTTGGTCAACTGTGTCCACCGACGACGTGATTGCACATCCAGGCTGGTAGCTGTTGTGTCCCTACAGGTGATGTGCGCCACACCCATGGACTTCCTTCCGTCTACAGTTGTTGACTGTGTGCCCGCTACCAGGTGGGGTTACCTTGCATCTGTAGTGGTTACGGCATGTTGCAACTGTGTAATAAACCTGTGCTTCACTTTGTGATGTGCGTTGTCTGTGGTCACACATTTGACTGCCATTTGCTTACTGCACCAGTGGGCTACTTGACTACAACTGGGAATGGGTGTGGTGTCTGTGCATTGCACCGTCTTCCCTGGCAACATCAGTGTAGGCAATGAGTCAGATGGCCTAGGTGTGTATGTGTCGTGTAGCCCTGGTGGTGTGTCTCCCTCATGTGTGTCACGTTGCCTGTACTCACATGCCTGTGTTGTCCTTGCTGTTGCAGTTCGCATACACAGTGTAATTTTGCAGTTCATCATCCCCATAACAGCACCCACGTTGGAATCACGACAGAGGCAAGTATGGTGTATTTGTGTGTTTATTGTGATACATTTGTGTTAATAGTGCATAGGATGGGTTGTGCTGTACATGAATCTTGCAATCCCAAGTTCCTAGGTGAATTGAAAGTCCGGGTAGACAGGATCCCCAGTATCGGGGCCACAGTTGTCTGACACATTGGTCCAACTTGTACTCCCCATGCAATGTGTGGGAGTAGTGTTGCCGTCAACAGGGTGAACAGTCTGTGCACAAAGGCGAACATCCAGAACAGGTTCAGGCTTCCTGGGAGTTGCGCTTGGCCATCGGCCTCTCACTTTTCCCTCCTCGGACGACCCCTCTTCTTGGGGGGGCCCCTCAAGTGCAGGCTGCTGCGGTGCAGGGGACTCTCCGCCAGAGTCCTCCTCCCTCCTTGTGGCAGTTGCAGTTTGTTCGGCACCAGATGTTGTTGGCACACAGGGAGGTGTGGACTGGTTGCTGTTCATCTGGCGGAGGCATTGTAAAATGTCCCTGTGCACCGCCGTCATCTCATGCAGTGCACCCCACTTGGACTCCACGCGGGACATGTGTGAGTCCACACGGGACATGTGTGACTCCACGTGGGACATGTGGGAGTCCAAGCGGGCATGATGGGCAGCCTGCTGCTGTTTAATGTCTCTGAGGAGCCCCACTACCTGGCTGAGCTCTCCGGTGCTGGACTGGTACGCATCAGCTATGCGTACCAGTTGTGGGTCGTCATGCACACCAGCAACGTCTGCAAGCAGCGACCTCTGTCTCCCACCCCTCCCACCACCCCTGCTGACATGTGCAGTGTGTGCAGTGGCACGCACAGATAACCCTGGTCCACCTTGGCGGTTGGTGGTGGTGGTGGTGTCCATGGCCCCAGGTTGGTCCAGGGTCACTGTGCTGGTGTTGCTCCTTATTCTGTCCATGTCGGCAGGGATGGTATTTGTGGTGACAGTCGTTGTAGGGGTGGGTGCAGGGGTGCAGCTGGTGGTCCTGCTGGTGCTGCAGCTGGTGGTCCTGCTGGTTCTGCATGTTGACTTGCACCGGATGTGCCAGGTTGTTCTTCATCGTCCGAGGAGGACAGAGGCTGTACGACGCCAGTGAGCTCGGCATCCTCTTGAGCCTGGGACTGGGACTCCTCAGCGTCTGCTGCTGTGTCCCCATCATCACCTGTTTTTGGGAGACACAAACAATGTATGTCATGTTTCTGCAGGCATCCATGGTTGACACCCATGACAGTTGTGACTGTGCCTCTGGGTGCGGGCCTGTACATTGCATTGTCCTAAGTCGTCACAGTCAGGGGTTGATATTGGTGTGGCACATTGTCCTGCATTATTTGGGCATTTCTATGCATTTTCTGGGGTGTGAACATGGTCTGCATTGCTTGTGTTTGGTTGACAGCCGGACCTCCCTTCCCACCCACACAGCCAGTCAGTTATCCCACCATGGAACATGCTTGCATTGCAGGGAGTGGAAGTTGTCTCTCAGGATGTCAGTCAGTGGTGTCCTGCTGTTTGTGGGTGCACAGTTGCCAGCAGGGCCTTGTGCTCCCCACAGCAGTAGCCAGTGTCAGCCATCTTGTGAGTCCTTCTCCACTCCCTGTGATGTGAGCATGGTTCAGGGTGGTGTTGATGGGCCAGTTGTGAGGCTGAGCAATGTCTGTGACTACGACTCCCATCATGCTATTGCCTCCACCCCCCTTCCCAGCATGCCCATGCTTCCTTCCTTTGACTCTGCTTCCCTGTGGGGTGGGCTGGCTGTGCTGACAGGATGGCTGGGAGTGTTGTCCTGGCAGTTGTTTGGCTAAGAGTCCCAAGAGTGTCCCTGTGCTTCACACAACATAACCCAGGGTGGTGGTGCTTTGTGGGATCTTGTGTTAGGATGGAGGGCATTGCATTCTACCAGGTGGGTACTGTGGAGTTTGTGTTGGGGGGTGTGAGGGGAGGTGCTGGTGACTATAGTCAGTGCTGCAAGTCCCCCTTCCCACCCAGCCAGCCAGATATCCCACCATGGAACGTGCTTGCATTGCAGGGAGTGGAAGTTGTCTCTCAGGATGTCAGTCAGTGGTGTCCTGCTGTTTGTGGGTGCACAGTTGGCAGCAGGGCCTTGTGCTCCCCACAGCAGTAGCCAGTGTCAGCCATCTTGTGAGTCCTTCTCCACTCCCTGTGATGTGAGCATGGTTCAGGGTGGTGTTTATGGGCCAGTTGTGAGGCTGAGCAATGTCTGTGACTACGACTCCCATCATGCTATTGCCTCCACCCCCTTCCCAGCATGCCCATGCTTCCTTCCTTTTGACTCTGCTTCCCTGTGGGGTGGGCTGGCTGTGCTGACAGGATGGCTGGGAGTTTTGTCCTGGCAGTTGTTTGGCTAAGAGTCCCAAGAGTGTCCCTGTGCTTCACACAACATAACCCAGGGTGGTGGTGCTTTGTGGGATCTTGTGTTAGGATGGAGGGCATTGCATTCTACCAGGTGGGTACTGTGGAGTTTGTGTTGGGGGGTGTGAGGGGAGGTGCTGGTGACTATAGTCAGTGCTGCAAGTCCCCCTTCCCACCCAGCCAGCCAGATATCCCACCATGGAACGTGCTTGCATTGCAGGGAGTGGAAGTTGTCTCTCAGGATGTCAGTCAGTGGTGTCCTGCTGTTTGTGGGTGCACAGTTGCCAGCAGGGCCTTGTGCTCCCCACAGCAGTAGCCAGTGTCAGCCATCTTGTGAGTCCTTCTCCACTCCCTGTGATGTGCGCATGGTTCATGGTGGTGTTGATGGGACAGTTGTGGGGGGGCAATATGTGTGACTGCGACTCCCATGATGCTATTGGCTACACAGACTTGGCCAGCATACACAGAATTCCTTCCTTTGAGTGGTCTTCACTGTGTGTTGGTGTTGTTGTGGTGGCTACATGTGTGGATGTGTTTGTTAGTTCTATTTGTGCTACTGCCTAGCTGTAGTTGTGGTTGTGTTTGTACATGTGTTGGCACAGTTGGATGTGACTTTTTTGATGGCATGTGTTGTGTTTATCTGACTGACATACACATTTTGGGATGATTCTGTTCTGGTTGCTGTGTGATTGCTATTAGTGCATGGTTTGACTCTCCCCTTGACAGTGATGTGTGTGTGTTTTGTGGCAGTATATTGTGTACATTTGTTGTGTACTCACCAGGCTCTGGGATGTCCTCTAGTCCATATATGCTCACTGGCGGTAGGATGGCCCGCACCTTCTCCTCCCAGGGCCTGAGGTATATTGGCTTGGCAGGAGGGCCACTGCCGGTGTGTTGGCTGTTGATGTAGTCTTGCTTCAGCAGTTTCCATACCCTCCTGCGCACGTCATACCACCTGTTCTGGATGTCGGTCTTTGTGCGACGACATGGTGATTGGGCGTTCACCCTGTTGATGATCCTCTCCCACATCTTGGTTTTCTGCGACATGGGGGTCTGTTGGACCAATGTGCCAAACAGCTGTGGCTCTACCCTGAGGATCTCGTCTACCAGGACTTCCAATTCAGAATCTAGGAACTTGTGATTCTTCTTGGGGGGCATGGTGATGGGTGGTGATGGTGAGTGATGTGTGTGTTGGTGTGCAGGTGAGGGTGTGTGAGTGTGTGTTTTGCTGGGTGTATGTGAGGTAGGTATTTGTTGGTGTGCTGATGGTGTGTGGCTTGTGTGAGGGATGAGCTGTGGGTGTGTGGTTGCTTTCTCTTGGGTGCTGGCAGTGGAATGGCATTTGCAAAGGCTCATGGTAGTGATTTGTGTCCTTTATATAGGTGGAGTTGTGGGTGTGTCTTTGTTCTCTGTCCCCACCCCCCCAGTATTTATTGGCTTGGTAATTGCTTGTTTGGCCTTTTTTGGGTGATTTTTCCTTTGTGCTGTTTGTGTGTGTTGGAAACGTTCTTGTGACCGAGTCGGACCCTGCATTGGTCTCGTACGGTGTTCTCCGTTTCGTTCACGCTGTGTTTGTGCAGTTTTCTATGCTGCGTACGCGTCGGTCGTGGTGTATTGTGTTGCTTCGGCTCGGTTTTGTATGCGTGTCGGTCGTCCGGCTTGTCCTCCGTCCGACTCGCTCGTGGTTTTCGCGCCTTGCATCGTACTTAGCGGTTTGGAGTTAGCGTGTACGTTTCGGTCGGATTTGTTCCGGGTGCGTGTCGGTCGGTTGGATTCGCGTGTTTTTCCGGCCGGATTGCTGTTTTCCGTGCGGCTCGGTCGGTCGACTTGGTTTCGTTACGTGTCGGTCGGAGTTTTCGCGCCTTGCATCGTACTTGGCGTGTCGGGCGCCACGGGTACGTGTCGGTCGGTATTTTTTCCGGATCCGAGTCGGTCGGTGCTTTTTCCGGCCCGAATCGGAATCGACCCCTAAGTTGTATCACTGTGATTGTAGTGTGACCTGCAGCTTAGCGTGCATGCTTGTGTGTATGTATGTGACTTACATAGCACAGACCTGGCTCCAAAGCAATGGAACGCCGCACATGATGGAGGTTTTGAGTAGATATCATGGGCAAATGGGGCACAAGAAAAAGATGGGGTTCCAGATCAAGGGCAGAGTTTGAGGTGGACAGGATGGGCCTGAATCCTAAAGGTAAATGTACACCTTTGTGTAAGTTTACGATTGTTTGCTGTTCACAAAGGTATTTTACCAGTAGCATCTTTATGACTGCGCAGTCTCCGCACATAAAAAGATAGGACAGTCCTATCTTTTTATGTGCGGAGACTCTGCCAAAAGTGCGGAGACTCCACAGTCGTAAAAATACTACTCGTAAAATACCTTTGTGAATAGCAAACAATCGTAAACGTACCCAAAGAGCAAGTTTACCTTTGTGAATCAGGTCTGATGAGTCCTAGGTTGAGGCTCACTGGGAGGGTCGGGCAGAAAAAGGATTGGACGAGGGAAGAGTGAGGGTGGGGTTAATGGTTTGGAAGTGGAAATCTTCAGGGATAAACCAGCACCTCGGTGGTTGCTAGTAGAATGGAAGAATTAGCACACAATCAGTGACCGAAAGTTTATGCAGCTGGTGCATAAACCTACCGAGCAGTCTCATGCAGGTTGATGACCAGCCTTCACACTACACGTGCTCTACAATACTTTTAATATTTAGCTGAGACAGAATATTAGACCAGAAATTGCACACAACTGTCTACAGCAGGTCATTAACCGACTAAGCTATCTTATTGAAATTTGCATTTCAGACCTCTAGGCTGCACTCAGATGTCTGCTGCAGGGGTCACTCTCAGCAGCGGCCCGTGCAGTGTAAGAGCGGCGGGGCGGTGGGGCCGGGTGGGTTTCGACAGATGATGATGAGGGAAAATTAATTATTCATTTAATTTTCCCTCATCATCGTCCGTCGAAATCCCTCCACACTCGGCCCCACCGCTGTTACCTGCACGGGCCGCGGCTGGTCACTCTTCTCAGTTATTTTACAGAGACTACACCATCTGAAATGCGAGGTGCCCAGACCTCTTTAGCCGCCTCGTTGCCACTGAAGCGTTATGAGAGAGATTAAAACCTGTGACCTGACCTATGGCATTTTATGTTTGATTTCGTACAACAAAAACTGATCTACAAAATGGCGTCCATTGAAAAGTAATGCTTACGCTGCTCTTAAAACATCCAGCACAATGTCAGCTTGGATTAAAGAAAATGAACAATAATGAAGGACATTATTGCAACAAAACTTGCAAATCATCCTCAAATCACCAGAAACTCTATCAACATGCCCTGGAAAAATGGCGCGTTAAATAGTCAGCTAATTATTTCCAAATAAAATGTTAAACTTTGCTGGACTCTGATGATGAGAGTATCTCCTCTGAGGATGAATATTTATGGGATCTAAGGTGGTGAAAATAGTCTTTTTTACGTAGATTAACCTCACATATAGCACATTCATGCAGAACAGTGATACATAGCAATGTTTTAAGCCACAATCTTGCATTTATAAAAACACATTTGTATTTTAGCTGTGTTAAATCCTTCAGATTTACGTAGCTGCCAGCTAGGCTCAATATCACATCATGTAAGAGTCACCATCACGGCAGCATAGCTCTCAACTTTGTCAAGTGCATGTGTGGGAGCAAATCCATACCCCAAAATTTAGACAACTCAAAATTTACCTAATTTGGTTCTCCCACAGATTACTGGATCAGAGACAGTGTTAAACCTCAGTTTCGTGAGGCAATGTGTCACCGTGCTTAGGCACCTCCCTGAACATTGAAAGTGAAAGCGATGTATTACAAAATTCAAAAATAGGTGCTACGTGGTAAATGTTATGAAGACTCTTAAAAGTACAGGAATACAGAATATGCAAAAATCTGAAATTATTCTATGTCGCTGTAAGGTATCAGGAAGGAGGAGCGGGAGGCAGGGTCGTGGTAGTGAAGGTTTTATTTTAGGGAAGGTGCGTCTCTGAGCGGTATCCAGTCTGTTTGGGATAATAGACACACGGATAGTCTTTTGCCTTCGGGTCGTCTCCTGTCCCCCTCTTCCCGGGATGTTCCACTCGTGGATCGGATCTTCTCCCTTCTCGGTGGTCGGGTCGGCTGGACACTGGGTGACGCTCAGGACGCCCAAAAGGAAGGAAGAGTACAACAGGGGGTAAGTGTATGTGAGTGGCGGCACGTTGTCAGGGAGGGGGAGTGAGGGAACACCCGATCAAAACCAACCCGTGACACACGCTGGATGAGAAGGAGTGTAAGTGCTGGGGTAGGGGAATCCTCTTTGCTGAATGGGCGGTAAGGAGCTAGCGTCTCTAGTCCTCTGACTTCTCCCGCCTCCCTACCCAGCCCGCGAAACGATCCCATACCTGTTTTAGCCACGCTCCTCCTGGAGCGTGGCTGGGCGAAGCGTGAAACCGGTGGCCTCCTGGCTCTCCCGTTGACTCCCGTTCTTCCTCCGCTCCTCCTGGGTATGCTGTTCCTTTCGAGGTCCCTCGTTCTCCGTATCCCTCTCGACTCTCTGCTGCTCCGCTGTCTCCTGTTCCGCCTCCGGTGTCAGTGCACACCATCTTCCTGTTCCAGCCCTCTCTTGTTGGATGGAAGGCGGTGTCGTCATCGATAGGGGCGGGGTCGTCGTCCGTTGGGTTCCAGTTAAAGGGACCGTGTCTCCTTTCCGTGATGTCCGAGGAGGTTGAGCCAGCCCAGTCCTCCTGTGGTGACAAAGCGAAAGGTGCGGTGACATCCTGCGCCTCCCACCAGTCTCTAGGATGACCCAGGCCGTCCTGGTGCACACCCGCCCCGTGACAGTCGCAAATGGGCAGCAAAATCAGTAAATAGTCGAGGCCAGCATCCTTAGTAGCATCAAGGAAAATGCAAAAATCTCAGGCTCACCTCAAAATCAAGGGGTTTTCATATAGCCTTATAGCCCACTGTAGCCGGCTATACCAGCAATTACAGTCCCATTCCGCCTGTTCGGCTTGGGCCTTTAACAAGGGAGCGGTACTTTAATGCTGGTATAGCCTAGCTACGGTGGGCTATAAGGCTATTAAAATATTCTACCACTAGAGGGCAGAATGTTCTAACAAATAAAACAAAGGCCTCCAGGAGCCCAAGGTTTTTTCATTGATCAACACTGATATGAAGGACAGTGATCCAATCTCTAATAGGTGGATTCTGAGGTGGGATGAATGCCAGGATGTTCCTATAGCAACAATCTTCTTCGATACATCACCACTTCTGGCAGGTGAGGCATGGTGCTGCCAAAGAGAAGTGCTTTTTATAGATGTCGAGAAAGCGTTTGATCTCATGGATGGAGGTGACCTATATATTTAGAACCATGAAAAGAGTCAGCGTCAAACTGGTAATTATTACAAAGTATAAAATAGTTGTGCTGTTACCAGATAGCATACGTTAACTGTGGTGGCTTCTTGCCAAAACCAATGAAGATCAACAGTGGCATTAGCCGAGGATGCCCTTTATCACTACTGCGGTTCCTACTAGCACTAGCAGAGGCCATGCAAGAGGCAACATGTTTTTGGAGATCCAACTTGTGGATGTGGAGCAAGAAATAGCATTGGATGCTGAGTAAACTGAGGGAAAAGTGAGGCTCTTCTGATGACCAGACACGCCATCTCTGTTTTTCCAGATGGATGGTTACCCATTCATGTGAGAGGACATCAGCTATAAGTACTATTGGGTAGTGGCGAACAGAAGGTACCATATCATTGTGAGTGATAGCCTACAGCCATTTCTTGATATCACCACCTCTACACACTGGGCCAAGTTGACCTCTCTTTGTGGGAAGGGGCAGGTAAAAAAGATGTTCATTGCTCCTAGGTTTAACTGGACTTTTCAGAATGTTGTTTCTTGTGTTTAGTAGACCTATACTACTACAGATAAGTACATTGACAAAAGAATTTATAACGGGTGGGAATCTGCCCAGGCTACCATCCTCCAAACTACATACATCGATAACCTTGGGATGTCTCGCCCTTCCCGACGTGGAATACTATTACTGGGACCATTGTCTTACTTGCTATTGTCAATGTACAAAAGATGTGAAACAAAGATAATCTGATTTCAAAGCAAAGAATATATGCTTGTTATGTGATGTTATGTTATATGGATTTGTAGAGATCGGCTAATCACCAGTGAGGGTATCCAGGCACTCAGTAGGGCAGGCCTGAGGGGGAAGGAGGAGATCATGCCTGTTTCATCTGGAAGATCCATGTCTTGAGGTTCCTTCTGAGTTCCATGAGGGAAGGGGAGGTACTGAGGTGTTTTGGGAGGCCATTCCAGGCTGCGAGGTATGAGAAGGTATGAGAAGGAGCGTCCTCCGCTTCTCGTCTTCTTGATGCGAGGGAGGTGTGCTCTTGCCTGGGATGCAGGCTCAGGCTTGGATGGCCTGAGTCCCATGTATAAACTGGGCCAAAATCTGTGAAATTCCTAAATTTACACAACATTTGGGAGATATCTCAAAACTTTGCATTGCGTGATTGTTTGTAACTATTTTTACCCGCGCCCACTCTTCACTTTAAAAAGTCTTGCAAATGACCAGACGATGACTGGTTCGCATAGAAAATGTCTTGCCAACATTTCGTAAAGGGGACAAGACAGGCGCATTTCAGTTAAGTAGACCCCCCCCCTCCATATACATGTTCATTTGATTATGAATTTCAGATTCAAAGTCGCGTTTAGTCTATGTAGCCTGGAGGCGACTAGCTGAGAGGTGTTGCAGTTGGACTGGATTGAAGAAGAGAGACAGACAATGTGGTATTGATCCCTGAGAGGAGAATGGTAAATTATTCAAAGGATCATGCCCAATCCCTTTCATGGAAATACTTCAGTGCAGCGCAGAGGACCTTCGAACATTGGGACCCATCAGGACCTGCAGCATCAGCTTCGAATCTTGGTCCATCGCCAAAACCTGAACACTTGGGATGAAGATGCTTAATTTGATGCTGTTCTTCGCATCTGCCGGGTCCCTCCGGTGATGCCCTTCGGGCCCCACACAACACGTTTTGCAATATCCTTAGCAGTGAGAGTGAAGCCTGCTACATCTACACAAGGCCTCGATAGCTTGATGGCTGACTATGACCAGTTTAAGACTCTGAGGTTTATTTTGAAAATAGTTGGAGGTTTTTATAAATACTGCAAACTTGCTGGAAGTTATGTTTCATAATTTGCAAATTACACAAAGGGTATGTGAGCAAGAACCAAATAAAATGTTTAAACAAATATATGAATATGCACACATTGCCACGACGAATGAGCTTTTCTGAGATGTCAAAACACAAAGAAGGTCGCCAGAAAACTAAAGGAGAAAAGTTTGAAATTGATAAAATAAGATAATTATGCACTCTGTCGCAGTATGTAACTACCTAGTGGCCTCCCATCATGTATGAGTTCACTCCTGGCTTCTTAGCACGTTGGGATGTTTGAGCCAAAATGAAACTACAATGACCAGAATGCATCATGCTCGTGACTTAAAATCCAGAACGTGCTCCCACGTGACGCAGACTCGCTAATCAGCTGTGCCTGGATGGAAATGAAACTGACACATGTGTTGAGTCGACATTTGTCCGCTCCCCAGGCCAGGGACATCTGCGGGTAATTATTTCAGGGCGGCAGCTTGAAATCTGTGTGTTGGGACAGCTGTGCTCCAGGAGCCGGAAGAGGCCGCGTGCCTCTCTCTTCTGGGAGAAGGCTGACTCATCAAGGCCTCGTCAAGCTGACCCTCCAAATTGCTGTAATTTGTTGATTTATAGAAAATCACTCCAGCACCTCGCAGATGGGGAGCGCACAACATTTGGTGGCCCAGTGAAGCTTGCACATGAACTGCAGCGCGCCATCCCCGGTAATTACAGCCGTTGCCTGCTTGACTGTGGCAACCCGCCATTACAGGGGAAAAGCTTGTGTGTCATGCAGCCCTCAGCATCTGTAGATCGAGTGCTTGGAGGGGCCAGCGGGCTTTCAGTGCACCTGCCCCCCGTTTAATGGCCGCCCACACAGGCACTGTCCAGCCCCCTCTTCCTGAAGCTTGGTTGGTGCGAGGATGCTTCAGCGTGGCTAGAGAGGGAAATGTGGAGTGGAGATGAAAGTAGAGGGACGTTTCAAGTAGGTGGGAAAGTAACGTGAGCAGGAAGTGTCCAGTGGGCAGGAAAGTTCTTAGATAACTGGAAGATGCCGAGTAGCCAGGGAAGAGTCAAGTAAATAGAAAGTGACAAGCAGACAGGAAAAGTGATGAAATCGACAAGAAAAGCGCATAGCGGCTAGAGAAGTATCAAGTAATTAGAAAAACTGACAAAAGGGAAGGAACGTATTAAAACAATGGGGTACTGATAACCAACCAACCAACTCACACGGTGCCACAGTGTGTCATACATTATCGGCTTCCTTCACAAAGTCACCTTGTGAAGAGCTGATATCACACGGTGGGAAGGAAGTGAGCTGGAAACCACTGCAGAGTGGGTTTCTGTCTTGTCTTTGGAGTCCCTGAACAGCCAATATCCCTTAAGGGGGGTGAAAATACCCCAGGGCATCGGTGGCAGCCTCAGCAAGCTTTTGGTTTTTAGGTCTGGCCTTTGAGACAGCTTCAGCTGTTTAACCAGACTATTGTTTAAAAAAAAAAAAAAAAAGTAAATACATAACATAGATAGAGAGGGGCTTTTGGTCATTGGGTTTCATCCATTGGTCTGTTAAACTGTTGTTCCCATTTTGCTTCTGCCCACTTGCAGCATACTGAGGGGCATGTGTACAAAGAAGTGGCGGAGTGAGGCGTTAGCCTTCATGGCTTAACGCCTCACTCCGCCACTTAAGAAACGCACGGCTGCAGCATATTTACAACAATATGGTTCAGCCCTGCGTTTCCCCCTGCGCTGGCGCTACACTTTAACTGCCTAGCGCCAACGCAGGCACCCTTGCACCGTAGTGCAAGGGTGTCTGAGTGCAGGGGAAGATTGTTTATGTGTAGGAAGGTGTCCCTTCCTGCACATAAATAATCTTTAAATGCCGTTTTGTCACTTCTATGTGTCCTGCTTAATGCAGCACACATGGAAGTTACAAAATGTCTTTTTTTTAAAAAGCTTGTTTATGTGCAGGAAGGGACACCTTCCTACACATAAACAATCAAAGGTGTTTTGCTTTTTCCATGTGTGCTGCACAAGGCAGCACACATGGAAAAAGCAAAACAAGGAGAAATAAAGCATTTCTCCTCGTTTCGCCAACTTAAGACCAGGTTTTCCCTGGTCTTAATTTTGGCGCTGCCTCCTATTTACGCTGCCCTTGTAAATAGGGGGCAGCATCAAAACGAATGGGTGTTGTGGTGGAACGCTCACCACAACACCCACTGCCCACCCCTTTCACACTAAGCATTGCGTGAAAGGGCACCTTATTTACAAGGCAGCGTTAAGCCACGTTAAGTGGCTTAATGCTGCCTTGTAAATAAGGCAAGGCCCCTATCGCCACAGGAACATCACAAAAAGTGACGTTCCCGTGGCGATAGGGGCTTGTACATATGCCCCTAAATAAGGCAACAGGTTGGCCATTTTACCCATTGGCTCCCTTCCCTTTGAAAGTGCACAAAGACCGTGCACCTAGTTCACAAACGCCTAAAAATAGTTCCTTTCTCTTCAATCACATAGCTGGCTTACAATATGCTTTATTTATTTTTATATTAACTTTCAATGTCTTGAGTGTCCAATTAGATGGTGGTTTATTTTCTGTCTCCTTTTTAGTTCGAGCCTGGCAAGCGCATGCGCTGCTCTGCGAGGCATGCTGTATTCAGGTAGGGACTTGAAGCTCCGCCCACTCTCCGCCCATATTTTTAATTGAGTTGTGTCATTGTCCAATGTAAACTGTGGCTGTTCATTGGTCAATAGGCTTAGTAGTCCCTTCTTAGTACCGCCTTGTCTCATTTTGTAACCTCCCATGGCGACACCCCCTGTAACGTGTGTTGTTATTCAGTAGGCTTTAATTACAGCCTCCAAGCACTATTTTCTCAAATAGCTTTCTCCTGCCTGATTATGCAGGCAGGACACGCTCTCTCCTAATGCTTTTTTAAAATGTTTATAGCACAAATGCATTTGCAATGCAATAAGTCTTGCATTTGCGAGAGTTTAAGCTATTGGCATTGTAAATGACAATGCCTTTTATTTATCTGTTTTAAAAACAACACATAAATAACAAGCATTGAAAATGCAATAGGTCTCGCCTTTGATTAAGTTAAAGCCATTTGCTTTGCTAATGGTATTGTATAGCAAAGCAAATGGCTTTAACTTAATGAAAGGCGAGACCTATTGCATTTTTAATGCTTGTTTTTATTTTATTTACCTCTCCGTCTCAGATGAGTGAATAAAAAAGGGGGGAAAAGCGCATACGTAATTTTGCAGGCACACGCATAGCGTACATAGTGATGCATGCGCTCGTCTACAAAATGATGTGGCGGCAGCGGGCGCGTCAAGGAGAGTGAGGAGAAAAGAAGGTGGGGCACAAGGAAGGAGAGTAGCGTGAGGCACAAGGAAGGAGAATGAGAAGAGCAGCGTGAAGCACAAGGAAAGAGAGTGAAGAGATGAGAAGAACAGCGTGAGGCACAAGGAAGGAGAGTGAGGAGAAGAGCAGGAGAGGCACAAAGACAGACTAAATAGAAGAGCAGCGTGAGGCACAAGGATGGAGAGTGAGGAGAAGAGCAGTGTGAGGCACAAGGAAGGAGAATGGGGAGAAGAGAAGCGTGAAGCACAAGGAAGGAGAATGGGGAGAAGAGAAGCGTGAGGCACAAAGAAGGAGAGTGAGAAGAGCAGCATGAGGCACAAGGAAGGAGAATGGGGAGAAGAGAAGCGTGAGGCACAAGGAAGGAGAATGGGGAGAAGAGAAGCGTGAGGCACAAGGAAGGAGAGTGAGGAGAAGAGCAGCGTGAGGCAAAAGGAAGGGGAGTGAGGAGAAGAGCAGGGCAGGCACAAAGACAGACTAAATAGAAGAGCAGCATGAGGCACAAGGATGGAGAGTGAGGAGAAGAGCAGCGTGAGGCACAAGGAAGGAGAATGGGGAGAAGAGAAGCGTGAGGCACAAGGAAGGAGAATGGGGAGAAGAGAAGCGTGAGGCACAAGGAAGGAGAGTGAGAAGAGCAGCATGAGGCACAAGGAAGGAGAATGGGGAGAAGAGAAGCGTGAGGCACAAGGAAGGAGAATGGGGAGAAGAGAAGCGTGAGGCACAAGGAAGGAGAATGGGGAGAAGAGAAGCGTGAGGCACAAAGAAGGAGAGTGAGAAGAGCAGCATGAGGCACAAGGAAGGAGAATGGGGAGAAGAGAAGCGTGAGGCACAAGGAAGGAGAGTGAGGAGAAGAGCAGCGTGAGGCACAAGGAAGGAGAGTGAGGAGAAGAGCAGCGTGAGGCACAAGGAAGGAGAGTGAGGAGAAGAGCAGCGTGAGGCACAAAGAAGGAGAGTGAGAAGAGCAGCATGAGGCACAAGGAAGGAGAATGGGGAGAAGAGAAGCGTGAGGCACAAGGAAGGAGAATGGGGAGAAGAGAAGCGTGAGGCACAAGGAAGGAGAGTGAAGAGAAGAGCAGCGTGAGGCACAAGGAAGGAGAGAGACCACAATAAACGCAAGCATTTAAAAGTGACATCCAGCACAACAAATAAAAAAAGCAATGAGTGGGCTGTAAGTCCACTAACTGTAAACAAAATGAGACACAGCTTATGAACTGTCTAGGCAAGACCTAAAAAACGGGTTTACTGGGTAGGGTCAAGACAAACTCCTATAAAGTATGCACTAGTTAGACAATCTAATACATTGTGGGAATGTTTCTCAAGTTTCCGGTATTGGATGTGAAAAGAAAAGAGAGACTGGATTACCAAAGTGTGCGTTTACCCCTCCCTTTTACAGTTGCAAAACTGACCCTTTGGCCTAGAATTTGAAAGATGCCGAGGATATGAGCCAGAGAAAGAAACAGAAACCAATCTGAGAGGATAGTTGCCAAACTACTTTAAAGACTACAAGTTACATCCTGTTTGATAACGAGAAATCCATGAACGGAAACAAATGGGCTGAGTAAAGATGCCTTATACTGAGAAATGTAACTATGCAAAAACGAACCACCTAATAATTGACTCCATTAATTGGGCATCGGTATCACAAAACAACTCCACTGAAAGATAATTAACCTGGAAATCGCTATTTTCCTTGTTTTAGAGTACAAATCACATTTTACCAATTTCATGTTTGAGTGGATCAGATTCTAAAATGAAAACTTGCACACACAGACTGCACATCTCAATCATGCGGCTTGACTAGGAAGCATTTGGCCACTTTCACTAGGATAGGGAGACATGGATACTGGCAAGGGTACAAAGAGCATAGGAAACAGGTACGGGGCTTTGAGATGAAGGCAAAGGGCTAGGGAAGCAAGAACGCAGGACACAAGATGACCCTGGGACAGAGGTAAACGGATACTAAGAATATACCAAAAGACAAACACAAAAGAAACAGTGAGATAGAGGGAAACAAAGAGGGAGGGACTCTGGGACAGGAAGACATGAAATGACACAGGGACAGGACGCACTGACTATTACTGAGAAGAGCTCTGCAGTGCATGAACAGCAAGACACAAAAGACAAGGAACGAGCAAGGAGCAATAGAATAAATGATAAACACACCAAAGTACAAACACAAAACCTAATCACCGCAGCCCCCGAAAGGTGCCGCCAACACGATATTGGGAAATGCTGCACGTCAAAATGCCCAATTAATAACAAGAACATTTTTATTGTGTTTTTGGAGCTATTGTCGTATCATTATGCATCAGAGTAATGCACGCTGTATTCTAAAATCATGCTATGTGAAATGTGTTTCCTACTACCGAATACTATATTAAGAGATTGTAATTAGAAAGCTGAATATTCTCCGAAGGATAACATATATTGACTTGACAGGCAGCAATTGAAGCACGTGACTCAATGGCTACAGGAAGATTTCGGAGTGAAGTCGCTGTGCTAATGTAGTCACAATATAATTACCAACCAATGAAACTGTAGGAAATGTTCTCTTTAGCAGCAAATTAAACGTGAGGCAGTTGCACGTACTACATTACATTGTATGCCCTTGCTTTCTTTCTATTACACACAGACTACTCTGCGAGAGTGGTATTACACGTGCTGATTCTGCCCGCTTTGTGACAGGGTGGAAAAGATGAATTATTAGACAGAGAATCTTCAGGCAGTTGGATCCCTTGCAGCCGAAATGGACAAGCATTTTGTACCCCACCCACCCATCAAGGGAGCTTTCTGAAGTAAACATGGCAGGGTGTGCGCTTTTTACCAATCCAAAGTCTGCTATTCCTGCTGTTTCTCTCTGGTCCTTAGACAAAAATATTTACAGTGGCCGCTGAAAATACCAGTGTGAAGCCGAGAATATTCCAACCGATAAGAGTAGTATATATGCAGCGTTGCTCTTTAAATGAAAGTGTTCCCTGTCGCGTCTGACCAAATTGTATTACACTTTTCGAATGTGAAAGTAATTAAGCTACAGGATGAGAAATGAATTACCTCTTTAAAATACATTTTTAAGTGGACATTCACAGAGAACACAGCTATGAATAGTTTGACTAAAATCATAAATGTGTACGTTAAGGTTTAAAAACAAACCTAGTTAAAACCAATCCTCAACAGAATACAAAGGTGAAACCTCTGCTGCGATTTAAAAACATATTCGAAAGGCAACTCACCAGTATCGTACAGAGTCGTACCGGAAATCCACTTGCACCACGTTAAGTTCCGCTTGCAAATCTGTCCACGTGTATGAAGAAAACTAGTACAGCTTCTACAAATGAAAACCCCCTGAATCTACCAACGGACAGTGGGAGTGATCTTTTAGTCACATCCTCAACACAAAAGAGTTCACCAATGGCCAAAAGTCCTGCATTGCTACATTTTAACTAGAGATCAAGCAGAACTCCCGACGCTGCCCTTTGGTAAACGGCCATTGTTCTGTCACGCGCCGGATTCTTCCCCAGCCCCGTGGACTCTTCCAGGGCACTTCCATGGTACAGGCACTGCCCTCGGATCACAGGCATTGCTGTGACATGTGCTTGCCCCTTCCCCAGCCCTGCCGATAGCTCGGAAGCACTAGCACGCCGACTCCACCATGGCTGCTCCCTGCCCGGGCATGTATGTGTATGACCGAGTCCGCCTGCAGTCCTGCGAAACGTGACCCGTGCCGTGAATAAATTAAAGTTAACCCCGCTAAAGACCATGTCTAGGGGAGGGGTTATAACCAAGTGAAAATGTGCAAAGTGTATGTACGCCAGGGGCTCGGGCCCGGCATTGGTGCAACAAACGCCCCGCTCTGCGCCAATCACCCAATTTTGCATGTGGCTTAAACTTAAAATAAGCGGACTGTAAAAAAACGAGGAAATCACAGCAGTCATCTGGCCCCCATGTCACGAGGACGCGCTTGTGCGATTAAATAATATAAAACAACGAGGGGTGGGGGACTGAAGCAGGAGAGGCTGTCCGAGCGGCCATTACAAGCGTGTGGACGGCGCTGCAAATGAAAAAAAAAAGTGCTTACTGTCCTTTAAAGGGAAGAGTGTAAATCCGCCCGTAAAAGATCCAATCCCGGTGGGCGGGGCCAAACGCGGACAGGGTGGTAACCAGGAGGGACTAAAAAGCCTCCTGAACAATTAGTACACCCTGTTTAGCATAATTGGTGACGTCAAATGACGCACACCAATGAAAATTACGGCCGGAACCGAAAGTGAACTTCGCAAACCGTATCGATTCCAAAAAGCCTCGCATGGTGAAGCAGCGCATGCGCGCTGCTAATGCCAGGCGAGACCTAAAAAGCATTGTCATTTACAATGCCAATAGCTCAAACTTTCGTAAATGTGAGACCTATTGCATAACAAATGCTTGTTTAAAGTTTCTGTAATAAAGTGCTTAAGTGACACTGTAACATTAAAGCTGGCTGTAAGTTGGGTGCTTGGTTTGGTGTGGCTTATTCCTATCTTCTAGGCAAATAATAATCATAATAAAATGCATGTCACAAGTGACAGGGTTTGTTACACTTGTAAAAGGGCCAACTCAGTGAAACTTTTCCATTATTGCAACCATATGGCAGCCACGTTTATTTGATTGCATGTTTTTTGTTCAATTTTATTTTGTGGCAAAAAGAAATTAGTCAACACACCAGCAAAAAACAAACATATTAGCATTGCCAACGCTTGCTTACACTATTTTTGACAGTGCAGGTTTGTTGATGAGTGTGCAGAAGTGCCTCTTAGGTTAGTTGGCAGGTCTGTGATAAGTGAACAGGACATAGTCAAGCAACAAGAAATAATTAAGTGATTGAAACATTTTAAGTGCCAGGCCATCTTAAGTTACTCAGTCATCAAGTCAAGCCAAGTCAAAGTCAATGTGTAAGGTGCTTCACCTCTAGGCTTTCCAAGTGCTAGTAAAAAAAAGTTCTGAACTTATGCCTGAGTAAAACAAAAGGGTTTTCAGGTTTCTTCTAGATTTCTCAGACACCATACCTTACTTGGCTCCAGTGAAAGATCATTCTGTCTCATCCCAGTGACCTGGAGCTGCCTTCCTCCCAGCATAGACTTCTTAAGTTTAGAAGAGCCACCAGGGTCAGATCACAGGTTGATGAGCTCCAAAAGGAAGCACAGACTTTTAGAGTACATGATGCATAATCGAGACCCGGCATGAGGAACTACAGCCAAAACCTGATACTTCACCCTACCCATATTTGGGATTTAAATTTGAGGCCAGTTTTATCATCTGGAGAATGGCCCGTTTCTCTGCCAGGGCAATGGAGTAAATTACTCTGTTACATTGGCAGAGGTACTGTCTGCCTGATTTAGAAATGAACTTTAACCAAGCAGTCATTTCTTAAAGCATTGCCAAGAACTGCTGTCACGGCGGTTCCTGTCAATGATGTGAGGTCCATGTCTCCTCAAACATGACGGAGCCCTGCACTTAACTGTTTTCTGTTTTATTTTCAAAGAGAAAATCCAGAAGCGGGATTTTCTTTTTGAAAATAAAAAATAAAATGCTCCCATCACCATGAGTCGTCTCCCATGGCGAGGGGAGCATTTAGCAGTTTTCACTGCCCCTTACCACCTGGGTTTTTCTAGCGGTAACGGGCAGTGAAAACTGGCCTCTAATTCGTCCATCTAAATTAGGTGGGTGGTATTAGAGGTCTGCCTCTGACGGCCCTTACGCACACAGGACAGTCTGAGGTGTTCAATTACGGTGAAGACAGAGTAGTCTCCACCATGATTAAACCAAAGGCTCACCAGCATCTAAATTCGTTGGGAGGACCATTAGTTTTGTGGTAAGCAGACTCTGTCACCATTGTAACAGAATATGCTTACATAGCCATCCCGGACGGATACAAGATCACCCGGAGGGACCGCGTCAACCAGACGGGAGGAGGCATCGCCATCGTACACAAGAACACCATCCGCATCTCGACTAACTCCGACGAGACCTTCACCGCCGCCGAACACCTACACTTCCAGATACACACTGACCCCAAGACCACCCTCCGAGGCACCCTCATCTACAGACCCCGGGACCACGCACACTATTCAGCGAAGACATCGCAGACTTCATCAGCCCGCACGCCATGCCCTCAGCCGACTACATCCTCCTAGGGGACCTCAACTTCCACCTGGAGAACAACAACGACAGAAACACCACCGCCCTGCTGGACAACCTCGCCAACCTCGGACTCAAGCAACTGGTGAACACGCCCACCCACTACGCCGGCCACACGCTTGACCCCGTCTTCTCTTCCAGCAAGCACATCTCCTTCAGCCACGCCACCGGACTACACTGGACCGACCACAGCTGCGTCCACTTCAGCTTCAGAAAGACTGCGACCCACCACCACCCGCAACAGGCTCCCCGCCGGAGCTGGAGCAAGATCACCACCGAGCAGCTCACCGCCTCCTCAGCCAGAACACACCCACCAACACAACGGACCCAAACGAAGCAGCCAGCAACCTCGCCAAGTGGCTGACCGCCTGCGCCCGACGACCTCGCACCACTAAAAACCCTCCCAGCAGACCCGAAGCAAGAAAACCCCTTGGTTCACCAACGACCTCAAGGAATCCAAGAAGAACTGCCGCACTCTCGAGAGAACCTGGCGACTCGACCAGACCACAGACAAAAGGACCGCCCTCAAGCACGCCACCCGCAAACACCACCAGCTGATCCGTGCCACCAAGAAGTCGGCACTCAAAGAACGACTGGACAACAACGCCCACGACAGCAAGCAACTTTTCAGCATCGTCAAAGAGTTCTCCAACCCCAGCGCCGGAAACAACGACATCACCCCCTCGCAAGACCTCTGCAACTCACTCGCCACGTTCTTCCACCGCAAGATCATCGACATACATAACAGCTTCGATGCACAAACCACGCACCCTACCGCCGAACCAACGCCCGCCACCACCACCCTCTGCAACTGGACCCCGATCAGCACCGAAGACACCACCCGCACGATGAACTCCATCCACTCCGGATCACCAACCGACCCCTGCCCACACCACGTCTTCAACAAAGCCGACACCACCATCGCACCCCATCTCCGGGACATCATCAACTCCTCCTTCCACACTGCCACCTTCCCGGAGAGCTGGAAGCACGCCGAGCTTACCGCCCTCCTGAAGAAACCAACGGTGGACCCCACCGACCTCAAGAACTACCGTCCCATCTCGCTCCTTCCGTTTCCGGCCAAAGTCATCGAGAAGACCGTCAACGTCAGCTTGCCGCCTTCCTCGAGACGAATGGATCCCTCGACCCCTCGCAGTCCGGGTTTCGGGCCAACCACAGCACCGAGACCGCCCTCATCGCAGCCACCGACGACATCAGAACCCTAACCGACAACGGGAAACAGCACCCCTCATCCTCTTGGACCTCTCCGCGGCGTTCGACACCGTCTGCCACCGCACCCTAGTGAAGCGCCTCAGCAACATCGGAATCCGAGAGAAAGCACTGGAATGGATCATCTCGTTCCTCGCCGGAAGAACCCAGAGAGTCCGCCTCCCCCGTTCAGATCCGAGGCCACTGAAGTCATCTGCGGCGTTCCACAAGGATCTTCACTCAGTCCAACGCTCTTCAACGTCTACATGAGCCCCTCGCAGCCATCGCACGCCAACACAACCTCAACATCATCTCCTACGCCGACGACACCCAGCTGATCCTCTCCCTCACCAACGACCCCACCACCGCCAGAGCAAACCTACACGACGGGATGAGAGACGTCGCCGACTGGATGAGGAACAGCCGCCTTAAACTAAACTCAGACAAGACGGAAGTCCTCATCCTGGGCTCATCACCCTCCGCCTGGGACGACTCCTGGTGGCCCCCGGCCCTGGGCACCGCGCCCAAGCCAACGGACCACGCACGCAACCTGGGCTTCATCCTGGACTCCTCCCTGTCGATGACCAGACAAGTCAACGCCGTCTCATCCTCGTGCTTCAACACCCTGCGCATGCTCCGCAAGATCTTCAAATGGATCCCCACTGAAACCAGGAAGACCGTCACCCAGGCACTCGTCACCAGCCGACTGGACTATGGGAACACCCTCTACGCCGGAACCACAGCCAAACTTCAAAAAAGACTCCAGCGCATCCAGAACGCCTCCGCACGACTCATCCGGGACATCCCCCGACACAGCCACATCACCGGACACCTGAAAGACCTGCACTGGCTCCCCGTCAGCAAGAGAATCACGTTCAGACTCCTCACCCACGCACACAAGGCCCTCCATGACCTGGGCCCAAAGTACCTCAACAACCGCATGACCTTCTACACGCCCACCCGCCAGCTACGATCAACCAGCCACGCCCTCGCCACCGTACCACGCATCCGCAGAACCACCGCCGGAGGAAGATCCTTCTCCTACCTGGCAGCCAAGACCTGGAACTCCCTCCCAACTCACCTTCGGCGAACCCAGGACCATCTCTCCTTCAGGAAGCAGCTCAAGACCTGGCTGTTCGAGCAGTAACTTACCCCCTCCCCCAGCGCCTTGAGACCCTCCCGGGTGAGTAGCGCGCTCTATAAATGCCGTGATTGATTGATTGATTACAGCCAACATATAAATTGGGCCCTCAGTTTGCAAAGTATTGAGCTAATGTGGTCCCAGTGACTAACGCTAGAGACACCTGTCTATGCAGTATTGTGGATCCTATGGAGTCTGCTCATGAATCCTTTAAAATAGAACAGGAGTAATCCATCCTGCCACCTGTATTAGCCCTTGTCAGGTAGCTCTGTCATTTTTAGACAGGAACCTCAGTAACTTGGCTAATCCATGAATATGGAACACACAGTATCTGGAAGGGGTATTTGCCCATCCTTCAATAGAGAGTTGTTTATCTATTACCACTCATAGAGACATGGCCATTTTCACACATTTAAACTCAAACACCCTATGGGCAGGGTGTCTTAAGTAGCAAACAGTTTATCCACAAGATCCGTTGAGTCTATCAAAAATAAATCTGATTTTTTTGGAGTTGAGACCTAGCCATCTCTGCTTCATCCATCTAAGAATGTCACCAATCAGTTCAGTTATATGTTTGGAGTTCTTCGCTTGATTTCCACACAAAGGTACTGCCAGTTGGATATTATCAGCTCATCTGTGAAAACCAACCCCTCGCAAAGCCGCAAGATCATGAAAAGGCTTCTTGCACATGTTAAAGATTACAAGAGACAGGGGGGGCTTGCAGAACTGCACAATGTTCCTTAACAAACTGAGAATGCTCTTAAAAGAGTGATTTTGGCTAAAGTGCATGCACATTCTATATACTATGTAATATCCATAAAAAAATATTCATGTGTTCTTCAATTTCACAACTGTGAATTCACTATATTTTTTAAGTAAATTGTTATCATGCAATTTAGTCATATCTGAGGTAAGTTTAAAATTGAATCTCAATCGTCGTGAATGTCAATTTTACCCATGACATCTCTAGAAAGGGATCTGGCAAGTGGAGATTGATTGCACAACTTACAAGATAAATATTTCAATCTGCCATTTATAAAGTTTACTACTGAGTATTTTGATCTCAAAGATCCAGATGTCACTTGAGTTCACATATAGACAGGGTCACCTTTCATGGCCTTTATTATTTGATCTATCTCTTGAGCCAGTCCTGGAATGTATTGGAATCAATGAACAGATGGTTTTACAACTAGTAAAGGAATACAGATGCTGGCTCACGCTGACAGTATTTCGTTTACATGGCAAATTGCAACAGTTCTCTTCAGGTCATTTCATGAACATGAGATATTTGGGTATACTTTGAACGCACACTTTCACATCCATGATGGGAGCTTGTAAGAGCCTATGAAGGTTCAGATGATGACATTGCTCTCACCGTACAGTATTCAGCAGGCCTCCATGCTCAACGAATCCTGGGCATCTGCACATCCAGGATCGCGCTGGTGCTTCGGACGCAATCCCCCAAGGGGGGGCTCTGTGACTGACAGGGACCTTCGGATGGAATGGACAGTACTTCTGCTTTTACTGAAAGATGTTCAATTTTGGTTTCTTCTTCACGTACTAGGCCAAGTCAGTGAGTTACTGCAATGGGGCATGGTCAAGCCTTACGAACTAATTTCCAAGATGATGGTTTGATTAGAAGATTCTGTTTGAAGGTTCCAATCCTAAAAGAAGTTTCATCTTTTCCTTCGGAGGAATTACAGTGTGAAGGATGCTTCACAACTCATTTGTTAACTTGTTTTTTAATTAACCTTCAATGCCCACTTTTTACCAATCTGTCCCATATTTTTGCGGCTTCCAACTGGTTTTGCCATTGGATTTTCGTCTGGATTTCCTGATTGGCACTTTTCTGTTCTCTGATGTCGGAGAGAGCTTGGTACTGAGCGAATCTACTTCTGTTTTACTCTATATGTTCAATTAAGAACTAAAAAATTGTCAAGGAGATTAAAAATCTTTTGATTTAACATGCTCATCACATAGCATAAGATCTGAAAATACAGCTCAGGTGACTGAGTATCATACAATAGCAATAATACACCTGACGGGTGTTCATCCATTGTCCCATAACACAGTTACGCAGTAGAAGCAGTTGAGTAATCAATACAATATTGCACAGTCGCACCCTAAGATTGCGTTTCATGGTAGTCCACCCTATACTTCGTCAAAGAGATTTTTGACCTTTATGTCTTTTTTCTCCTAATTGGGACCCTCTTAGGTAACACTAGGCACCTTCCATGTGAATTTCTAAGTAAAGGTTGGGATTGTAGCTAAATGCAGGAGTGTCATTTCCTCGGACAAACAAGAAAGAAACTAAACAGATCTTCTCAGACACAAGCAAATCTGCATACTTGTTTTGGGATAACAATAGAAGAGTATGATTGTTGGTTTTGATATGCAGTTGGATAATTAAAATATGAAATAATGTGACATATGTTTTAATTCAATCAATCAATACTTTATTGTTTTAAGTTAATAAAAACCATAACAATATTCCATCAAAATACAAATAAAGCAATATTTACATGATGAAACATCATGGCTGGCATTGTCTGCAATTAATGATAACGTGTTATGGAAATTAGATAATCATTGTAGGCAAGCATGCCATCAGTCATCCTGAAAGTGCTGCAGTGCCATTAAAATCAATACAACCAAACAATTAGTCAAGAAATGCAGCATTTGGATACTAAGACCTCCTTGCTACGATCGCCATTATGTTTTAATTAATATGTATATTAATCACTTGAAATAAATACCATTCTTTAACTGCTGAATCTTCTTCTCTATATAAATTCGGAGGAGGCATGAATGAATAAAAATTGTTAGATATGAAAATTATTACATTTTTTTATCTCCATTTCACATTCACAAATATACCTAAATCAATTGATTCTACAATCTCAAATTTGGTACGGAATGGACAAAAACACAATCTCCTTACTAAACTTAGAAACATTTGAAGTTGACCGAGTATTCCATATTTTAATTAATCACTTAACATGTTATCACAAGCAATACTATCCCTGTCACAATAGCCTTGACACTCAATACATTTGCTGCCCTTTCTGGGTTGAGGGTTAACTGGTCTTTCTGGCACATGCATCAATGTTGGATTTTGCGATTTCTTAATTGCGATTTTTAAGGAATCGCAATTAAGGAATCGCAAAAGCCTATGCATGTAGAAATCGCTTAAATAATAGCGATTTCTAAACATTCCTTAATTGCGACTCGCAAATTGCGAGTGGCAATTAAGGAATACCTCCCCATTCATTCCTTTGGGCCTAGAGGCCCATAGGAATGAATGGGAAGACATTCTCAATTTGCGATTCTCAATTAGAGAATCGCAAATTGAGAATGCATTTCAAGGGTGCCAGGGTGTCAGAAGGACACCCTGTTGCACCCCTGAAATCTGCATATGAGTACATCTTGCACACACACATGCCCCAAGGGCATGTGTGTGTGTAAATGGAACTTTGAAAAATGCACTTTAGTGCATTTTTCAAAGTTTTGCAAATTACCATGAAGTTCAACTTCATGGTAATTTGCGCCCTTATTTGCGAAATCGCTAATTTTTTTACTTTAATGCATTGCATTTAAGGAATCTCAATTTGCGATTCCTTAAATGCAATCGCAATTTGAGAACTCGCAATTAATTGCGAATTCTCAAATTGCGAGGACCTTGACCTTTGATGCATCGCAAAAGCTAATTTTGCGATCGCAAACGGACGATTTTTGCAAATCGCACCGTTTGCGATCGCAAAAAGCTTTGATGCATGTGCCTGTAAGTCCTGTCTGTTCCCTTTCACACCAGATTTTCCTAAACCATATTTTGTTCTGAATGGCACACAGATGGATTGGCAACCTAGTACGTTTCGTTACCTCTGAGTGTGTGTGTATCACAGCCAGGTGGACCTCTTTGATGGTAACGTCTCCCGTGCTGTAGTGCCCATGCGCTCCCAGATGTCCTTCTGGTGCATACTGCCTTTGTCTGTAATGGGATGAGTGGCGCTCCTAAAAATTGTAGTCCTGCAGCGGCTTTTGCATGATTTTACTAACCTCCCCCTACATATCCCTGCAGCATTCTTTAGTTCATTTACTAGTCAGGTGAGGAAATTCTTTTGGAATAAATTCAGATGTAGGGTGGCATTGGCGAAGTTATACCTACCGACAGATCAGGGAGGACTTGCTGTTCCACAGTTTGAGCAGTATTATCTTGCTTCACAAGTCCAGTGGATCGCCCGGTGGTTGGCGGGCTTGCAATTAGAAGACACATCAACGACCCTACCTGAGTGGGGCTTGCTGGTCATTCTGCATCTTATCCACCCCTGTACACAGGCAATAACACTTAATTCCTTGCTGCTGGGAGTGGCAAGTCGCTGCTGTCGCCAGTGTCTCCTTCTCGCCCGCCCTGTGATTCCTTCTGCACCAGCATTGACAATACTTGGCATGCCCAGGATTGGCCGATTCAATTCATTGGCAGAACTGACTATCTGGCATGCTGCTGGTACGCATACCCTAAGGATTTCCATCGGGAGGGCGCACTAGTCCAGTATGAGACGTTGATCGAGGAAGTACCTGCACGGATAATGAATGGGGCCCCATGTTAGAGTGCCCTGTGCTTGTACCACAAAACTTTTAAATTTTAAGCCATTCAATTTTATATCATGCATAGAGCTTACCCTGACCAAATTGACCATTATTACAATAGAACAGATGCTGCTTGTCCTAGATGTCAGCAGGTCGATGCTGACATGCTAAACATGCTATGGGCTTGTCCGCGTTTACACAGCTACTGGCTATGTGTCACATCCCACTTTTCAACATGCACTGGGCGCTGGGAGATATGTCTTTTAGGTCTATGTTAGGCCTGGGCAGGAACTCTACTCCTTTTGTGGAGTTTTCCGCAGCCGCGCTCCGCGGCGTACATGTTTTTTCCTCTTTTGCGCTTGCATACATTAAGTTGTGAGCACAAGCGAGGAAAATCCAACGCTAGACCACCTCCCAGCAAAATTTCTCAACGCGGGTGGTCGCGGATGGTCGCGACCGTTCACATTGAGGAACCATCCGTGCGCGTTGAGTAAGCTGCCACTCGAGTAGAAAGTCTAATCAAGTGGCAGAAAGAAGCAGCGCCCTCTTGCGCTGCGCATGGTGTCGTTTGCGCTGATTTTCCAGCGTGGGACTAACACCTGGCGCTAAACATCAGCGCAAACGGGGCGACCTAAAGCACTCTACCGCTTGCGGAACTTCATGTAGCTTCGCAGAGTTTTTTGGTCACTTCACGGAGTCTGCAACTCCGCCCATGCCTAGTCTATATTGCAGACATTAGAAACATAAGGCTACTTCTCATTTCCTAGACTTCGGTTTCATAGTGGTCAAGCGCCTTATCACTCGTTGGTGGAAATCACCAAAACCTCCGCCATTGATAGTCTAGCCGCGTTCGCTGCTCACATGGGTGCAAACTGAAAGTGTTACCCTGCATAGGGAAGATAACCTTGGTTTACGCAAATGCCCTATTGCTACCTTTTGGGACACCATTCTGACCGAACTCCAGACAGATACTAATACTGTCACAGTCCATGATGTGGAATTACCTTAGGAGGACTGCTTCATCATTACTGGCGGTTCGCTGTTGGATATTAATGTCTGTCAGACGTTCCTTCTGGAGGTTCATATTTGTGCACAAGCAGGGATGGGGTCATGTACAGTGTATTATTGATATATTATTTATGGGAATGGGCTGAGTCTTTGTGTGTGTGGTCTGCTGGATTGTTGTTTTATTTCCTTTGCTGTTATGTATTGATTTCCACAAATGAACCTGTACCTATTTTCCCGATGACCGGCTTGCTACCTTAAAGCGTTGGTTCCCATGTAGATCTTCTCTATTTTCCAGCAGAAAATTGTGCTGTTTGTATCTTATGGTGACTGATATTAAGACTTACTTTTCTTCATCAGTAAGCTAGGACCTTTGACCCCTCTTGGTACCTCCGGCCACTTGTATGTTGTGCTGCCGGGCACTATATATTGTTTTACTAATTTTCTGCACTTTACTCATATTGTAAAATGGAAAAAACTAATAAACAGATTCAACAAAACGTTATCACAAGCAAGCTTTATATTGGGGTTTCTCCATGTGCTGATGGTTATTTTCAACAGTAAGAATGGAAGATCAATACATTTCCACTTAATTGTAAAATAATTGATCTGTATGTCCAATTGTTCATCCTGGAGTATATTTCCAATTTCTAAGCATATAGTATACAATTGTTGTTGCTAATACTTAAGGCGAATTCATTCCTTGTTAAATTTTGATCCAATACCTTGGTATGATAAATACATTAGACATAAAAACGGTGCTGTCTTCAGCAAAAGATGACCAGATTAGGGAGCTTGTCATATACCTGAGGACATAAGCTTTGGTTTGCTTTCAAGCATCAAAAGAAAAGATAATGGTGACATGCTAACCTCATTTTGTGTTCCCCATGATATGTTGAAACATACTATGGCCTATGATGTTAAATTTAAGGCAGCTGTGGAAATAAATCAGGAACAAAACATTGATGTTTCTTGGGATATATTAGGCGACTCTGGAATAATCTGGAATAAGATTCATGGTACATATGGGCTGCAAATATTACCTAGAATTTATCTTTTCTATGTTACACACTTTATATTACTCCCAAGAAGCAGCACAAAATTAAAACATTTCTGTTGGATTCCTATGTTATTTGGGTATGACAATATGAATCAATTTTAAATTCTTGCTCAGAGAAATGCTGAGTATTTCATTGCAACCTTCTTTGCAAAGCTTAATATTAGGTTTGCTGTCTGCCCTGATAGAAATACATGGCTTTGAACATACATTAATGTATGTGTTATTTCAGTTGTATTGCATCAGATAACCTCTTGCAGGGAAGTTGGACATAAATTATCATATAACGCCTGTAAGAAACCTGGTTTATAAGGTTGTGTGATTCTCATAAATGGGGTACAGTTTGTTATATACTCAGGATATCAGCAGATGGGATTTAAATTGGCTACTGCTAACTTGTTTATTATATTAATTTCAACTTAATTACAATTGTTTAAAAATAATTATAAACTGCCTTGAATTCTTGTTTGGTGACTTTCAAACATTGTTATTATTTATAGTTCTCTTTTTATGTATATCTTTTATTTATAATATATAGTAAAATGTGATTACCCTAGTATTATTCTACATATTCTACAATTTAGTTTTTCCTTATTTGCTCCATTTAATTTTGCCCTTTCCTTGATATTCCATCACTTGTGTTGTTGATACAATAATTGTTATTCATTAGGCTTCATTGTTTTAGACCTCTGGATTTTAATAAACAATGTTTGGCTGTATATATTATGTTTTCATTGCTCTCTTTAATATTTCTATTGATTTAAAAGATGGATTTATATGGTATTTAGTGTTTGAGTTAAAATGTTTAAAATTACGATAACAATAATTAAACACATACAAAGAAGAAAAATATTGTAACTCAAAAAATTGAAAATAAGTTTTTACCAAGACATATATCACCTTGTCAAATTGTAACTTTGGGGCCGATTACGAAGTCTGTCGGCTCGCAACCCATGGCCTGTCGGTTGTGATCCGACCGACATCTTTACATGCAGTCCGCCGGCTGTCAGAGGCAGGGAGCGGAGGGACCGATGTTGAAAACAGACTTTGGGGGCCTATAGCAGGGCCCCGGTCCCTGCACGGCCTCCGCTAAGAGGCCCAGGGGACACCTGTGGTGCCCCCAAACATCGATACCACATGGTGCCTGGCTCACGATGCATGGATGTTTCTCAACATCCATCTCTCTAATGCGGATTATGCAGCGGCCCTTTTTCGCACGCTGCACAAGCCGCATTAGGAAAATGAATGTTTATGACCGCCTCATGGGCAGTCTCATCTGAATTCATCGAATGGAACCGCAGACTACAAGTCGGTCGGTTTCCATTCCGACACGATGCCGGTCGAAGCTCGTCTGACCGGCATCGTAATTAGGGCCTTTGTTTTTAATTAGGGTGTTTCAGATTAATGGTAGACTTTTGCGGGTAAAGCCCATTCAATTATGCAGCATTCAGGCTTACCATGTGTTTTTTCTGCTCAGGAACTTTATTTTCTGTCTTGAATTTCTCACATGGTAGGGTATTAGGATGCTGAGAACAGGGGCCCACCCATGTTTAACGACACCCACAATGGAGCGTGACTACCCCTCTCCAGAGCCGGCTAGGTAAATCTGATGTTGTTAACCTACATAATGCTCAAAATAAATCTGGATATCTTGCCCACATCTATCCCCTTAAGTGTCAAGGCCCAAAGATTAGGTTTTTACACTTAGGCCTCCACAAATAGGCACCCGGTATTCGCACTGAGATTTGCAGGGAGATGTGGTATTATCTGAGGATTAGAAGTTATCCCTCCAAGAATCTGCAGTCCGGTTCTGCTGTACTGATTTCCACATAATAGCCAATCATTTTGTGTCTTTTTACTTGGGCAAAATTCTCCAGAAACTAATGTGGTGCTACCATAGTTAGTATTTTCACAAGTGGGAATACTCCTCG
Organism: Calotriton arnoldi; assembly: GCA_963921515.1. Classification (NCBI taxonomy): domain Eukaryota; kingdom Metazoa; phylum Chordata; class Amphibia; order Caudata; family Salamandridae; genus Calotriton; species Calotriton arnoldi. The sequence goes on from CAWUFW010005411.1 coordinate 549,538, forward strand.
ACTCATATAGGGGTAAACTCCTGTTTTAGCCCAAATCAGTATTAAGGTCACCCTTGCAATGTTTGTCTTAATGATCTCTGGTATAGTATTGCTTGTCCTGGGGTCTGGAATTAAGAGGCAATTCTTTAATTAGTATACCCAAGTACATCTGGGTTCCCTAGGTATTTCATAATTTCTACATTATGCTTTGCACATGCATAATATCTTGCTTTACATCAGGCACCATTCGTCAGTTCCTGAAAAATCTTATCACTGAGCTTTGTGCAGAAGACAACAACGAACACATTGAATTTGGCAAGTTAAAGACTCTCTCAGCCTGTTTCGTACAAGGTGGTCTGGAGGTTCCAAGCATCACTCTCTGCCTCCCCATACAACCTCATCATTGTCTACATGTGCTCCAGCCTCATCTTTGTTGATGACCAGATCTGCCTAGACATGGATACATTCCTTGCTGTGACATAGGAGCTGAATCTGTAACTTGCTGATGAGGCCCAGCAAGGAGGAAACCAGTTTGAGGTTGCTTGCATTCCAATGGCCTGGCAGCTCATGATGGACAGTTCTTGTTTTAAATCGGCTAAAATAATTGCATAGAATGCCCTGATATTAGTTAGCAGTGATTCAGAATAATTCAAGCATTTTCATCAATCACTTTATTTCTGCCTACCTGAGTCACCATACGTGGTGGTGGGTGTGTCTAAATCAGAGTCCCTTACTCGCTATGCCAATGGACTCAAATCAAACCTCAATTTGTGTCCCAAAAAGGCGGAAACCAATCTGCTGTTCTTGTGTGCCCATCCACATGGGTCATAGCCTGGCAGCTCATGCTGGTCTATGTATGTTGGAGCAGTCCGGCCTGGGCAGACTACTCCAACAGGCCAATGCTGTTTACATATGGCTGGTCGCCTTCTAAAACAGCACAGATGATCTTATCAAAATAATGGTATGAAATGCTCTCAGAGTAATTACTAATGGCTCAGATAATCTATGTATGTCCATCCATCACTTTTTGCTATTCATTTTTTACTGTTTGAGTCCCCTTAAGTGGAGTGGGTATACCCAGACAGAGGCCTTTTGTTTCATTTACTAAAAGAATTCAAGCTGCTCTCATTGATGAGGCCCAACAAGGCTGAAACCTGTCTTCTGTGCTTGTGTTCTCATCCATAAAGGATGTGGTCTGACAGGTTGGCTCTGGAGTGCTCTTCTTGGAGCAGATCTAAGGCTGATTTGGATGGTTTTTAAAAAAAATCTTTTAATTGCAGAGCGTAAACATAGCAGTGCAATGACAATCCGTTACATGACATAACATTGGGTCAATAGTCCGATACTGGGTAAATCAAGACAATAGTTACATTCACCATATATCTTAGGTTCCCCTATTCGCCTGTAGGTCTCCTTCCACCAAGTGGGCCCCCCGAGTGTGTCCCATATGCCCCCCATACTCCATCGGCATGCAGATAATCCCACGATATGTGTTCCATTTCCCCCACACTTTGGTTCACTTATTGGGACAGCTTCGACTCTCATATACTGCCCTCTCCGCCAACATACACCAGTCCATATCCGTTTTACACTCACTCAGTGTGGGGGTTGATGCGGGCCTCCACTGCTTGGCTATGTTCCTTTTGGGGGCCATGCATCCTTATGTCACCCAGAGACGTTCTTTGCTGTTAAGATCTATCTCATCCCATATGTTCAAGAGACACCATTTGGGTGATTTGGACACGATGATATTGCATACATTCCGAATACAGGACATCACCCTTTCCCAATAATCCTGAAGCGCAGGGCTTCCCCGAATCATGTGAAAAAAGGTACCCTCTTGTTCGCATCCCTTAGGGCATAACGCCGACTCAAACCTCCCCATTTTGACTAGTGTGGTTCAGGCAAAGTATGTTCTGTGGAGAATTTTGAGATGTATTAATTTAAAACGGGATCAAATAGCCACCTCTCTAGGGGAGGCCATAGCCTCCTGCCATTCATCGTCCTCTAGGGTTTCCAGGCCATTCTCCCAGTGTTCTCAAAGTGTGGACAAGAGTTCCAGGGAGTTTTTAAGAATTTTGCAGTATGTGAGGGATATCGCCTTTATTGCCATGTAATCGTCAAGCAATCTGTCCTCCAGGGGGGAAGACTCCTGGAGTTCCTCCCCTCTCGGCAGTGCTCCCTCAATGCGTGGCTGGCTTGGAGATAACAAAAGACTTCAGAGTGCGCCAGTTGGTAGTCCCTCTGTAGTTCGGCAAAGGGCAGCACTCCCCCCCCACCCACAAGTCCCCCACCCTTTGAAATGCCAATCAGGTCCTATTTGTTGAAGCCCCACTGCTTTGCTACGAGGCCCAGTATCGCGGAATCCCACAGCGGGGTCGCTCGTGTGACTTTGTTTAGCCAGCCCAAGGCCATCGGCGCCTCCTGCTAGACCTGTACTGCGACCAACGTCAGGCTGGGTAGCAAGCTGCTTTTACCCCCTCCATAGATCGCCCTGAGAGAGCCTCCCGGTTGCATGTTGCGGCGGTCCATTCTGTACATGGGTTCATCAGGGGGCAGGTGGACCCAGTGGTTAACCACAGTGAGCTGGACCACCCAGTACTATTTGTAGGTTGCTGGAAGCGCTATCTCACCATATAACAGCTTCTAGTCAATTTCGGGAGAGAAATCCTGGGGGGCCTCCCTCCCAGAGGAGCGAGCGAACCACGGCGGCTACCGATCGAAATACGTGGTCGGCTCCAGATGCGGGGTGGTCTGAAGGACATATAGGAAGCAGGGAAGGGCCATCATCTTAAAAAGAGATGCCCTTCCCAAGAGGCATAGCGGCAGGGCTTCTCAAGCGCTTCAGTGGGGGTTCCAAGTTGTGATCATAGGAGATTTTGGGGTCATTAGTTATATAGATCCATAGGTAGTGGAAACCTTCCGAGACCACCCTTACTGCACAGTCTCTGGGGAGATGTTAGGGGTCTCCCCAGAGTATATATATTAGAGTTATCTCCCAGTTAATGCTATATCCAGAATACTTACGATACAGGTTGAATATATGCAGAAGTCTGTGGAGCGTAGCTCTCGGGTTCGCGATGTACATTAGGATATCATCGACGTAGAGGGAGATCCTGTCGTCCCACTCCATAGACCACCACAACCTTCTAATCAATAGATCTCCCCTTATCAACACAGCCAATGGCTCAAACACTAGTGCTAAAATCAATGGGGTGAGAGGGCACACCTGCCTCATGCCTTGAAGCAGTGGAAACATTTTTGATGTGGCCCCATTTACTGTCACTTGGGCTAGTGGTTCGAAATATAGGAGTCTCATCCAAGCCAAAAACCGGGGACCAAATCCCTGTCTCTCTAAAACTGCAAACATGAATGGCCACTCCACCGTGTCAAAAGCCATCCGCGCGTCTAATGATACCACTGCTGCATCTTTCCGTATGTCACTCATCCTGCCCAGCACTCCATGCAGGCGTCTCAAGTAAGCGCAGTGCTTCTACCTGGCATAAAGCCAGATTGATTCTGGTGGATCAGTGACCGTATGACTTGGGTCAGACGGGTCGCCAATAATTTCGCCAGTATTTTAACTTCTGCATTTAGTAGCAAAATCGGCCTATATGAGGCACACTCCTCCGGTGGTTTCCCCTCCTTATGGATTACCACGATCTTTGCTATCCTTTGATCTCTTGGCAGACCCCCCATGTCACAACCCTCCTTGAACATCTTTAAAAGAAGGGGCGCTACTTTTGCGGCCTTGAGTTGGTACAGTTCGATCGGCAGGTCCTCAGCCTTCCCTGAGTTTAGACCCCAAATGGCCTGGGTGATATCACTTTCCAAGAGTTCTTGGTCGAGGAGGTCTCTGTTTAGTCAAATGTCTCCTCATTCTCTGCGATATAGTGGTCTGTGGATTCCTGAAGTTTTGCATGGATACTGGGTATTTTGAGATACCAGGGGCTAAACCCTCTCATACGATCCTGGCCCGGTTGGCTGCATCCATAGGTCACACACACCAAGAGTGATCCGAAATGCCCCGGGCCATATGATGAGTTTTGTGGAAATTGGGGAGCTGATGGGTCATTGTAAAAATATAATCTATATGGGACAGGCTACCGTGTGCCCCCGAATGGAAAGTATATTGACGCACCTCAGGGTTATGGCCCTCCACACATCTGCAAGGCCTAGTGCCAACACAAAGTCTGCTAGGGTTGTGCCAGGTAGGTCCCATGGTCGAGCGGGTCCGATCCTTTTCATGACAGAGGGCCGCCTTGCAGTCTCCGCCCAGTAACAGTTGGCCCTCAGGGAGGCAAAGGAGCAGTCCCCCCAAATCCGGAAGGACCTGGGCATGTAACCTCGGGGTATATAAAGCAAGAGTATGTTGAATGCTTGGCCCTCCCAATGACCTGTGACCGCCACATAGTGCCCATGAGTGTTGTGTGTGACTTGTTGAACTATAAATGGGAATGAGGTCCGTAAGAGAATACCCACCCCTCTAGAGCCTCTCGTGTATCCCGCATGTGACACCATCTTGTACCCCCATCTATTCATTGTGCCATAAGTTGTGCCCTGATGGTGTGTCTCTTGGAGCAAGACTACATATGGGGCGTGTCTTTTCAAATATTGCAGGACTACTGCCCTCTTTATTTTATCTCCCAACCCATTGACATTCCGAGATAGAAGTTTAAAACTTTGTTTGCATTCCATGGAAACCTTTTATCCTACCCACTCGGACGACTCCCGAGGCCACTGGACAGTTCTATAGTCCCCTTGATCAGGTGGGGAGAGGCAATACCACTCTGTCGGACCATGCATAGTGTAAAAATCGTCACTGCTGCTTGGAACACAATCACCACACACACATATAACACACTTACCCCTGTTGTAACCCCCCTGCCTCCCTGCACAGCAGACTTCAAACTGCCTGCCCCCCCAACTATGCAGAGTGCCTTTGAACCCCATCGAGTAACCTAACGTGTGGGAAGCGTGACTCTGAATCCGCACTCCACTACCGCACACCCTAATCATTCAACTTATGATGCCACCAAATCAATGTTTGCACTTCCAATGTCCATAGTACTGCCACACTTTTACTGGAGTGTTCATCTTTTAGGTCTGATCAATTAGGTCCATCTCCTCCAGGCCCCTTACGAGTCAAGGTCCCTTTCCTTTTAGAACTGGACACACAGTCCTCCGCCCCCAGGCTGGGGGTGTCTAGCGCACCCTCCATCTGCTCTGTTTTGTCTCCGAGCTCCTCTTGCAGCACCCCTCACTTCTCATTGACATTTAGACTGGGCTCTTGCTTTAATCTCTTTGTCCGGGATTTCTTATCATGGGCCAGTCTCCAGTCATCCAACCAGCTCCACACCTCCTCAGGGGCATCAAAGAACCACGTCTTGTCCTCGGCCACCACACGTAGCTTAGCCGGAAATAGCATTGCGTATTTCAGTTCTCAGTCCCTCAGGACTTTTTTTACTTCAAGTAAGGAACTCCGCATTCGCTGAACCCATAGAGTGAAGTCCAGGAAAAAGGTGATGATACTGTTGTCCCACTTGACCGGTGGTGCACTCTGTGCTGTTTGGAGGAGTACATCTCGATCCCTATAGTTAAAAATGCGATCGATGAAGGGGCGGCCTCGGCGGGCCCAGGGACTAAGTGGGACAGCTCCACTGAAAAATAGTTAGATACTCCCCTGACCTGCAAGTATTTTAGTTTGAGCTCCTCCACAAAGAGATCCACTCTGCGCATTCCGGGACTCCAAATATGCGGATATTATTGCAGCGCGACCACCCTTCGGCATCCTCCATCCTCGCCTCTAGTGTTGCAACAGTGTCTCTCAACTCCCCCACTTGGGCCTGTAGTGCATTTGTGTCCATTTGGAGTGTGGTTATGGAGTTTTCCCCTTCCTTCACTCAAGCGCCTACAGATCCACGTGCATTAGTGTCACTTCTGTGTCATGGAGTCTATTTTGCCTTCCAGGGCCGCCTTCACACCTTGTATTGCAGCTATAATGTTTTGTAGGGTTAGGGAGTCCTGGGCCAGGAGGGGTGGCTGTGTATCCGAAGCCTGCTGGGTCTCTGCCAACGGCACGGGGGTCTCGGTTCTGGGGTGTGCATATTTCTCCATTTTGTTCTGAGGTGCCAACCAGGAGCCCTTACCACTGACATTGCTGTTGTCGTTTTTATATGCGGAGGACTTCTATTTGCTGTGTCACCACACCGTATGCGTGTTGGGACTTGGGGTTGGGTGAAGGTCGGTACTCACTGCCGCCTATCTGAGGGGCAATGGGCACCCCGTGGCATGTCACATGGGTTTCCCGTCTCCAACGTACAGCCCTCCGGTCCTTGACAGCCCATCACCACAGCAACGCTTATGCTGAGATAGATCCCAGGATCCGAGGTCTCACTCACAGGCCCTTTCAGTTGTTGTAATTGGGTCCAATGTGACGGCTCTGCCAATCTAGATGTCGGCGTCATTGGGCGGTGTAGGCCCACAGCGTCATAAGGCATCAAATCCCCTGGCCGGACTCGGGTCTCGGACATATCAATCAGTTACAGATAGCTATGGGTGCCCCCATTGCCTGTCCTCCGGGGGAGAGGGAAATGGGGATCACCACAGAGCCTCCCCGAGCCTAGAAACCTCTGTTTGTCTCTACAGACTCCACTTCGCGGCTTCCCTGCTGTTCAGTCAGGCCCGAGCCCTGTGGAGCCTCTCGCCTGGGTGGGGCCCCAACCACTTGTGTGTTAAGTCCGGCCTCGGTATTGCCCGGAAGTCGCAGGAGCGGGCTCTGAACCGCTCCCCAGAGTCGCTGCTTCTCCCATGCAGCCTGACGTACCTCGAGGTCAGGCCATCTCAGGCTGGCCATCACACTCGGCCCGGTCTGCTTCTCGGGGAGTGTCATGGGGCTTCCAGCACACTCAGCCCCTCACCAGACTCTGGTGGGTCCCTGCCCCAGGAGGTGGGGTGACCGGGATGGCACCACATCGGGCCCTGCCAGCCATATCCAAGCACAGCAGTGGCAGGCTCTCTCTCCTCACCTCAATGTCAGCCGCAATTGTGGGCCATCTTCCGGGTAGTGGTGATCTTCATCGGTGTTCAGGCGCTGCGTCGCAAGACTCGCCTGCGTATGCTCGTAGGTCTCTCCCCATTATAGGCCGGAGATGCGTCATCATGTTCGGCCCCAGGCGCCAGCAAATCCTCGGCCCGCTCATGTCATGACCCTTGGGTTTCGCAGGACTCTCCGGGTTATTGCTGAACTCCACCGAGCTATCCCGGTGGGATCCAACTGCTGCTGGAACGGATATTTTGGGGTAATTTGGTGGCACACTGCTGGAGCTCATCAAGCTGCGACCATCTTGTACGGCAGTCGGCGATCCCCCTCCTGATTTGGATGTTTTGATCCATTCCTGTAAAGGCACAGAAAATCTTTTAAAAAATCCCATATCATGAATTGCACCTGGAACCTGGGACACTGCAGCTCTGCTGCTACTAGACTTAAGTGTGGCCTTTGACACTGTATCCCACGGCCACCTGTTAGAGTGGTTGTGGGGTTATGGTGTCGGCCATAAAGCCTTAAGGTGGCTGGCATCTTTCCTGGATGGTCACACTTTCCAGGTCCTCGAGAAGCCTTTCTGTTCCAAGGTGATTCCTCTGTCATAGGGGGTTCCACAGGGCTCCTCTTTGAGCCGTACCCTATTTAATTTGTACATTCGCCCCCTGTCAGACATTAACGTGCGACATGGCTTTGAAATAATATCATATGCCGACGATATCCAGTTGATCGTTGCCTTGTCCCATGATTCTGCTGCTGCGGCCGAAGCTCTGAGGGTTTGCTTGTGTGAGGTGTCTCACTGGATGGACCTTAACTGCCTGAAGTTAAATGCAGGTAAGATGTAGGTTCTGATCCTTGGCAAACAGCCCTCGATATGGTCCTCAGCCTGGTGGCCAGAGTCTATGGGTCCCTTTCCTTAGCCTAAACCCAAGGTTAAAAACGTGGGTGTCTGGTTTGATGACAAACTCACTTTCGAGAGTCAAAACACAGCCTTAGCCGGCAAGTGTTTTGGCATTATTAAATCTCTCAAATGCTTTATTCAGCTTCTACTCATCTTGGCCCAGAAGACAGTGATCCAGGCTTTAGTGGTCTCTCGGGTGGACTATTGCAACATCTTATATCTAGAAGCTTCTCAGGCTAGGATCAACAGACTCCCGCAAGTGCAAAACTGGGCTGCTTTCCTTCTGCTCAAACTCCCTAAGCGTGCATCTATGGGTATGGCACTTCAGAAACTCCACTGGCTCCCGGTGGAGGAGCGCCTCTCTTTTAAAGCCCTTTGCTACTGTCATAGGATTCATAGGAAGATTGGGGAGACTTATCTGCATCCTCTTCTCACTTCTTATTCTCCTAGGAGGTGCCTCAGGTCCTCAGAGGCACTATTAATGCAGGTGCCCAGAGTCAAGAAAGCTCACTCTGGCAGAAGATCTTTTCGCTTTCTCGCATCTAAACTCTGGAATTCCCTTCCACTGCAGCTGAGGCAATCTCCATAAAAGCATCGGTTTCGGAAAAATATGAATACCTGGCTTTATTAGGCTCCAATCCTTTTCTGCTTTCTTCAATTGCTTCTGACTTCTCAGCACAGGGACACTTCTTATAGGAGTAGTTATGCGCTTTATAAAACCCAAATTCATTCATTCATAATTACCAATGGGACAAATGAATTCAAATACTTCCATTCATCATTTTGTTTGCTATCTACGGCACTCATTAGTAGTGGCCCCTTAATTCACCACGATATATTCAAACCATCAAAATTGCAAGGTTCACAGAAACATCACTGAGCGGTGTTATTTCCCCTTGAGCTTTTGGTTGGTCAAAAAAGCTGAAATGTCTGAGGGAAACTGATAGTTGGACAGGTCAATTACAGGGTAGATTGGACATGGAATTGCCAGTTCTTCCCGTAATTCCTAATTTCCCCTGACTGCACACCCCAGGAGTTAATAGGACCACTGGTACTTTTAACTCTGGGGGTGCAGGTTTACCAGATGGAGGTCCAGAGCACAAGTAATGAGGACCAAAGTGTCTCTTGAGATGAAAACAACACAATTTCATCTGGAAAGCATCCTCCTCCTCCTATTGCTTACTATGTTAATACGGCCTTGCTGACCTTCTAGAAGGAGTCTCTTAATCTTATAAGAAGGTAAACTGGGGTACCCAAAACAATGCCTTTTTGGGGGGGAGGGGGCAAGGGGCATGTGACTTTTATAAGGCCCCGGGTACCCCATCCCCCAGGGCTGTTTTTACAATTAGGGTAGAAGGCATGCAGCCCCCTCCCTGAGCCTTTATGAGGTCCTAGAGACCTTATCCCTTGGGCCTGTTTTAAAATTTAGGGGAGGGGGCATGCATCCACCCTCCATGAGTCATAGCAGGGCCATCGGGGACACCATCTCTCAGGACCAGTGCTTTTTTCAGGTAAGGGGGTTTTGCCCCCGCTGAGCCATATATCGGCCCTGGATAACCTTTTCCATGGAGCCCGATCCATGCATTGTCCCGGGAAGCCCACCAGGCCCTGCTCCCAACCCCAAGTCTTTCACAGCGATAAACATCTTACTTTACATTAATAAAACATAGACGTTCACTTAATGAAAAAACAAAGGTTAAAGTGTTGTTATAGTTATAAAGTGTAATAATATCTTACTACTTATTAAAAAAAACTTAGAAATTCACTGAAACAAAGGTTGAAGGAATGCGCCCTTGCCATGCACTGCTAAATACCTCACTTTTTACATCGTTCATGAAATTTTCTATGACATCATTGATAGCATCACTGCAACATCTGAAATGGAATCATTGATGACAATATTCTGCATGGTGGGCTATAAACTTTGTTTTTTTAAGTGGTCGCCAGTAGGTAGCTATAGTTAGAACCTGATGTCTATTAAAAAGCTGTTTTTATTTGCCAATAACTTTGGCATCGTTTGACAAATCTTCAAGACATTTTCAAAACGAATTTGATGCTCACTTCAGCTCCTGTCTTGAAAATTTCATGGTGATTCGTCAAGCGGTGGCTGAGAAAAAGGGGGGGTCTCAAAACCTCGCTTCCATGAAGCGGAGCAGAATTGCTTTTGGGCAGAGGGAGCTGCATGTTTGCAGCTCCCTCTGCCCAAAAGCAATGCCGGCTCCCACAGGAGGCGGGGTGCAGGCAGGGACTGCGGAGGCCTTGAGGCTTACCCCGTGGTCCCCAACAAGAGGCCATGCCTCGGGACATGGGGTCCCCGGGGAAATATTGGCCCGGGGAGGGGGGCCGCGCTGGACCCACTACCCATTAAAAAAAAAATGGTAAAGGCCTGGCCCCGGGGGATGGGGTCCCCGGAGCAAAAAGAGGCCTGGGAAGGGGGGCCACCGGCCCCCCCCTCCCTTTAAAAAAAAAATATATATATGAAGGCCTGGCCCGGGGGTTTGGGTCCCTGGGACCAAAATCGGCCTTGGGAGGGGGGCTGCGCAGCCCGACTCCCTTTTTTTCAGCAATACAAAAAATGGGCCAGGGCCCGGGGAAAGGGGTCCCTGGGGCCTAAAATGGTCCAGGGAAGGGGGGCCACACAGCCCCCCCTTCCTAAATATTAGGAAAAAAGGTTCAAAAACTGGCATATTACCGAAGCCCTGCCCCCTTTCTCCACCACTCTGCAAACATGCCTTCTGGGGCGTTGCTGAGTGCGGGATGAAGTCCCCTTGGCTGCTGAGGGTCCTTAGGGGCCAACATGACCTTCTGTTACCTCCAGTAAGCCCCACACAGTGGGATAGCTGAGAGGTGGTCAGAGGCCACGCGCCTTTATCCACAACTCTGCAAACACGCCTCTTGGCGTACTGCTGGTGGGGGGATGACATCCCCTTCCCTCCTGAGGGCCTCAGGACTAAAGTGGACTTCTTCCCCAAGCAGCAGTGAGCCTGGAGGCATGTTTGCAGAGTGGTGGAGAAAGGGGGCGTGGCCTCTGACCACCTCTCAGCAATCCAGTTGTGTGGGCCTTACTGGAGGTAACAGGAGGGCTAGTTGGCCCCCAAGGACCCTCAAGAGCCAAGGGGACTTTATCCCCCAAATAGTAGTGCGCCAGGAGGCGCGTTTGCGGAGTGGAGGAGAAAGACGGCATGGCCACTGAAAACCTCTCAGCAAACCCACTGTGTGGGACTTGCTGGAGGTAACAGGAGGGGTAGTTGGCCCCCAAGGACCCTCAATAGCCAAGGGGACTTCATCCCCCTATTAGTAGTGTGTCAGGAGGTGCGTTTGCAGAGTGGTAGAGAAAGGGGGCATGGCCTGCTATCAGATCTCAGCAATCCTGCTGTATGGGATTTACTGCTGGTAATAGGAGGGGGTAGTTGGCCCCCAAGGACGTCCTTGGGGGCCAACTACCCCTCCTGTGACCCCCAGTAAGTCACACCCATCAGAATTGCTGAGAAGTTGTCTTAGGCCACGCCCCCTTTCTCCACCACTCCGCAAACATGCCTCCCGGCGCACTACTAGCTGGGGGATAAAGTTCCCTTGGCTCCAGAGAGACCTTGGTGGCCAAGAAGCACTCCTGGTACCTCCTATAAGTCCTACACAGTTGTATCCCTGAGAGGTGGTCGGAGGTCCAGCCCCCTTTCTCCACCACTCTGCAAACGGGACTACTAGTTAAAAAAAACCTTAGAAATGTACTAAAAAAAAAAAGGTTACAGGGACGTTATAGTTAGGTATTAGCATTTAAAAAACCTTAGATATTCACTGAAAAAACCAAAGGTTACAGGTGCATTATAGTTAGGGCTCCCGGTTTTATGGTATTTATATTTTTGTCATTTCCGTCTGTATTTATCCATATTTATTTTTTGCTAATTTTACCTGTATTTATCCATATTTATTTTAGGTTTTCTGAAAAAATGAAGCTGAAATGTGTTTATTTCTGCATTTATATAACCAGTTAATGTACACTCATGCCGGAACGCCTGACAGGTTTCAATGATATATAGAGACTCAGATGATAAAATATGCACTTATAAGAAAGCATGCACATTTTAGTATCAAGGTTGTGCAAATCTACTGCTGTTTAGGGCTCTTTAATAACATTCCTTAATTTTTTTAATCCCCTTACCTGTCTATCTGCACAGCTATTGGCCTGGCAGTCATGATTGACAGCATTTAGAATCACTCAAAAACATCCCAATTTCTGTTTTTATCCACATTTAAAAATAGATACAGACAGGAAAAAAATGTTTTTCTGTCTGCATTTATCTGTAAAAATCAGTAAAAACGGAAAACAGGGAGCCTTAATTATAGTTAGCAAATAGAATTTAAAAAACCTTAGAAATTCACTAAAAACCCAAAGGTTACAGGGACGTTAGAGTTCGGGTCAGATTTTACTCATTCAAACCCAGAGATAATCAGCCATTATAGTTACCTGAGTTAACTATAACTCACGGCCCCGCAGTGCACTGCTTACGACCTCATATATTACATCACTCATGACATGGTCAGTGACATCACTGCTGACATTACTGATGACATCTCAAATGACATCACTGATGACACCATGATGACATCATCAACAACATATCTGACACACTCACTCACAACCCTATAGAATCTTTTATACACCCACTGCCACTCCCAAACACCCATTCACAAACCCATTCACAGAGCCATACCAGTACTTACACACCCACTCACTGATTCATAGATCTACACACACATTCACTCGCTCACCCATACTGCCACTCATACACCCAGTCACTCACTAACATAGCCATTGACATATCCACTCATACACCCATACAGGCACTCACACATTGAGTGAGTCAGTCATAGAACTACTCACACCTAGACACTCACCCATACAGTCAATCACACAGCCACTTACTCACCCAAACAGTTACACACACACCCACTTACTTACTCATACAAATAGTAACATGTACTCCCTCACCTATACAGTTAATGACAGAAGCATGCACTCATCCATATAGCCACTCTCATATTCACTCACTCCTGCATACAGTCGCTCATATACCCCGTCACTCGCCTATACTGCATTTCACATACCCAGTTACTCACCCATACTGATACATGCACTCAATCACCAATACAGCCATACAGACACTCACTCATCCATACAGCATCCCAGACACACACACAGTACCCCATACAGCCACTGACTCACACACTCACTCATCCATACAGCCAGTCACACAACTCCTCACCAATTCACACAGACACCCAGACAACCAATCAATCACCCATATAGCCAATCATGTACCCACTAACACATTCATACACCCACTTAGACATCAACTTACAGACAGATACACTCATTTACACAACCAGTCACTCACCTATGCATTCACTGAGACACCTAATCACTCACTTATACAGTCAGTCATGCACCCACTGAGTCATCCATACAGACACTCATACACCCACTGAGTTATCAATATACCTTAGTATATATATATATATATGTATATATATATATATTTAACACCCATAAACGTTTTGAAAACAGTCACTGGATGATGTCATCACTGATGTCATCGGTGATGTCAATTGAGATGTCATCAGTGATGTCACTGACCATGTCATGAGTGATGTAATATGTGAGGTCATAAGTAGTGCATTGCAGGGCCGTGAGTTATAGTTAACTCAGATAACTGTAATGGCTGGATTTCTCTGGTTTTGTATGAGTAAAATCTGACCCTAACTATAACATCCCTGTAACCTTTGTTTTTTTCTGTGACTATATATATATTTTTATATATAGTCACTTAAAAAACCAAAGGTTACAGGGACGTTATAGTTAGGTTGATGTTTTACCCACACAAAACCATAGAAATTCAGCAGTTATAGTACTACTTATGTTTCTACTTATGTTAAGAAACTATAACTCATGGCCTAAAGTTACTTAACGTGTTACAGCAAACAAATGATGGACGGAATGCTGACAATGCAAACATTCTCCCCCAGTCAAAAGATCTGGGTTAAATCCATCGTTCTTTTGCCCACTACGCCACCCCAGTTTGGACCCAGCCATATCCAAATCAGTCTTGACCCTGTGCCCAATGGGAACAGTCCAGACCGAACTGCCAGGCCAGGTCCTCCCTGGACCGGAAACAAGCATCCTGGGACCGGTTTCAGGGTATGTCACCCATCTTCAGCCAGGCTAGCTTGAATCCAGTGGCACAGTGAGCAAGGGACCCACGTCTGGGCATACCCATCCCACTTAGGGCGAAAAGTGTTACAGCAAACAAATGATGGACGGAATGCTGACAATGCATACATTCTCCCCCAGTCAAAAGATCTGGGTTAAATCCATCGTTCTTTTGCCCACTACGCCACCCCAGTTTGGACCCAGCCATATCCAAATCAGTCTTGACCCTGTGCCCCATGGGAACAGTCCAGACCGAACTGCCAGGCCAGGTCCTCCCTGGACCGGAAACAAGCATCCTGGGACCGGTTTCAGGGTATGTCACCCATCTTCAGCCGGGCTAGCTTGAATCCAGTGGCACAGTGAGCAAGGGACCCACGTCTGGGCAAACGATGGATTTAGGCCCAGATCTCTGTACTGGGGTAAATGTATGACATTGTTCTGCATTCTGTCCATCAACTGTTGTTTTTGCATTTGTCACCCCGAGTGGGACGGGTATGCCCAGACGTGAGTCCCGTGCTCTCCATGCCACTGGAATCAAGCTATCCTGGCTGAAGAGGGTGAAACCCGAAACCGGTCCTAGGATGCTTGTTTCCAGTCCAGGGAGGACCTGGCTTGGCAGTTCGGGCTGGACTGTTCCCATGAGGCACAGGGTCAAGACTGATTTGCATATGGCTGGGTTCAAACTGGAATGGCATGGTGAGCAAAAAACGATGGATTTAGGCCCAGATCTCTGTACTGGGGTAAATGTATGACATTGTTCTGCATTCTGTCCATCAACTGTTGTTTTTGCATTTGTCACCCCGAGTGGGACGGGTATGCCCAGACGTGGGTCCCGTGCTCTCCATGCCACTGGAATCAAGCTATCCTGGCTGAAGAGGGTGAAACCCGAAACCGGTCCTAGGATGCTTGTTTCCAGTCCAGGGAGGACCTGGCTTGGCAGTTCGGGCTGGACTGTTCCCATGAGGCACAGGGTCAAGACTGATTTGCATATGGCTGGGTTCAAACTGGAATGGCATGGTGAGCAAAAAAACGATGGATTTAGGCCCAGATCTCTGTACTGGGGTAAATGTATGACATTGTTCTGCATTCTGTCCATCAACTGTTGTTTTTGCATTTGTCACCCCGAGTGGGACGAGTATGCCCAGACGTGGGTCCCGTGCTCTCCATGCCACTGGAATCAAGCTATCCTGGCTGAAGAGGGGTGAAACCCTGAAACCGGTCCTAGGATGCTTATTTCCAGTCCAGGGAGGACCTGGCTTGGCAGTTCGGGCTGGACTGTTCCCATGAGGCACAGGGTCAAGACTGATTTGCATATGGCTGGGTTCAAACTGGAATGGCATGGTGAGCAAAAAAACGATGGATTTAGGCCCAGATCTCTGTACTGGGGTAAATGTATGACATTGTTCTGCATTCTGTCCATCAACTGTTTTTGCATTTGTCACCCCGAGTGGGACGGGTATGCCCAGACGTGGGTCCTGTGCTCTCCATGCCACTGGAATCAAGCTATCCTGGCTGAAGAGGGTGAAACCCGAAACCGGTCCTAGGATGCTTGTTTCCAGTCCAGGAAGGACCTGGCTTGGCAGTTCGGGCTGGACTGTTCCCATGAGGCACAGGGTCAAGACTGATTTGCATATGGCTGGGTTCAAACTGGAATGGCATGGTGAGCAAAAAACGATGGATTTAGGCCCAGATCTCTGTACTGGGGTAAATGTATGACATTGTTCTGCATTCTGTCCATCAACTGTAGTTTTTGCATTTGTCACCCCGAGTGGGACGGGTATGCCCAGAAGTGGGTCCCGTGCTCTCCATGCCACTGGAATCAAGCTATCCTGGCTGAAGAGGGGTGAAACCCCGAAACCGGTCCTAGGATGCTTGTTTCCAGTCCAGGGAGGACCTGGCTTGGCAGTTCGGGCTGGACTGTTCCCATGAGGCACAGGGTCAAGACTGATTTGCATATGGCTGGGTTCAAACTGGAATGGCATGGTGAGCAAAAAACGATGGATTTAGGCCCAGATCTCTGTACTGGGGTAAATGTATGACATTGTTCTGCATTCTGTCCATCAACTGTTGTTTTTGCATTTGTCACCCCGAGTGGGACGGGTATGCCCAGACGTGGGTCCCGTGCTCTCCATGCCACTGGAATCAAGCTATCCTGGCTGAAGAGGGGTGAAACCCCGAAACCGGTCCTAGGATGCTTGTTTCCAGTCCAGGGAGGACCTGGCTTGGCAGTTCGGGCTGGACTGTTCCCATGAGGCACAGGGTCAAGACTGATTTGCATATAGCTGGGTTCAAACTGGAATGGCATGGTGAGGAAAAAAACGATGGATTTAGGCCCAGATCTCTGTACTGGGGTAAATGTATGACATTGTTCTGCATTCTGTCCATCAACTGTTGTTTTTGCATTTGTCACCCCGAGTGGGACGGGTATGCCCAGACGTGGGTCCCGTGCTCTCCATGCCACTGGAATCAAGCTATCCTGGCTGAAGAGGGGTGAAACCCCGAAACCGGTCCTAGGATGCTTGTTTCCAGTCCAGGGAGGACCTGGCTTGGCAGTTCGGGCTGGACTGTTCCCATGAGGCACAGGGTCAAGACTGATTTGCATATGGCTGGGTTCAAACTGGAATTGCATGGTGAGCAAAAAAACGATGGATTTAGGCCCAGATCTCTGTACTGGGGTAAACGTATGACATTGTTCTGCATTCTGTCCATCCACTGTTGTTTTTGCATTTGTCACCCCGAGTGGGACGGGTATGCCCAGACGTGGGTCCCGTGCTCTCCATGCCACTGGAATCAAGCTATCCTGGCTGAAGAGGGTGAAACCCCGAAACCGGTCCTAGGATGCTTGTTTCCAGTCCAGGGAGGACCTGGCTTGGCAGTTTGGGCTGGACTGTTCCCATGAGGCACAGGGTCAAGACTGATTTGCATATGGCTGGGTTCAAACTGGAATGGCATGGTGAGCAAAAAACGATGGATTTAGGCCCAGATCTCTGTACTGGGGTAAATGTATGACATTGTTCTGCATTCTGTCCATCAACTGTTGTTTTTGCATTTGTCACCCCGAGTGGGACGGGTATGCCCAGACGTGGGTCCCGTGCTCTCCATGCCACTGGAATCAAGCTATCCTGGCTGAAGAGGGGTGAAACCCCGAAACCGGTCCTAGGATGCTTGTTTCCAGTCCAGGGAGGACCTGGCTTGGCATGTTCGGGCTGGACTGTTCCCATGAGGCACAGGGTCAAGACTGATTTGCATATGGCTGGGTTCAAACTGGAATGGCATGGTGAGCAAAAAAACGATGGATTTAGGCCCAGATCTCTGTACTGGGGTAAATGTATGACATTGTTCTGCATTCTGTCCATCAACTGTTGTTTTTGCTAAAGTTACTTAACGGCACGAGTTATAGTTTCTTCAGCTAAGTATAACTATAACTGCTGAATTTCTATGGTTTTGTGTTCGTAAAACGTCAACCTAACTATAAAGTCCCTGTAACCTTTGTTTTTTTCAGTTAATTACTATGGTTTTTTTAATGTAACCTAATAGTGAGTGAGGTTTTTTTTCCTAATTGGGCTTTGGATCTGCGGGTATCAGTGGAGGATATGCGTCCCTAGATATCTATAAATTTCTTTCTTTAATAACTCCTAAATTACTGAACAGATTTACACAAAATTACAAAAGGTATCTTTCTAGACCAAGATCTACCATTCTGCAAAATTTGGTGTAATTCCGTTCAGCGGTTTGGGCTGTAGTCGTGTCTATAAACTGCAAAATCCCCATAGACATTACATGGAGAAAAGGCGTTTTGGGACCCCCTCTTTTTCTTGGCCTCTACTTCACAAATCACCCCAAAGCTTTCCAGATAGCAGCTCAACTATCTTGCCTACTAGTTTTTAAAATTTCCTGAACATTCATTGAATGGCACCAACGTTACTACCAAAACAAAAAATGCTTCATCTATAGGGAAAGTTGGTCCTAACTATAACTACCTACTGGCTATTAGCAGTATTTATAGTAAGGACCTAGTTTCCATAGGAAAAGTGGTTTTTGTTTTGCCAATAACTTTGGCACCGTGTGACGAATCATCGTGAAATTTAAAAACTAGTTTGCCACTCACTTCGGCTACTGACTTACATTTTCTGCGTGATCCATCAAGCTGGGGCCGAGAAAAAGGGGGGGTCCCAAAACGCGTATTCCCCATGCAATTTCCAATAGTGATTTTAGACACAGCTACAGCCTGAACCGATGAACGGAATTACACCAAATTTGGCAGAAAGGTTGCTGTTGGTCTAGGAAGCATCCTTTTTTAATTGGTGTAGATCCATTCAGTAGTTTTGGAAATATTAAGGGAAATCCAAATTTGTATATATAGGGACGCAAATCCTCTGAGGATCCAACAATCCCTGTGCTCAAATCTCATTGGCTGTCAGCACTTTAACCAGGAAGTGCTGGCAGCCATGTGGAGAAGTGTGGCTCAATGGTTAGAGCGGCAGACCCTGATGCAGAGATCTGGCCTGGGACCAGGGTTCAATTCCCGCCTCGGCGGGTCTTGGGCTCAACTTCCTCGGACCTGATAATTCTCGCCTCGGTGCCTATTCTAATCATGGGTCCCACTCTGCAACTCTGGGCAATAGCTTGCTTAATCTCCACAACGGCCCCACCAGCGCTGGGATGCCTGGCTTCACCTTGGGGGTGCCCAGGAGTGGACATTTCACAGGGAAAAGCCAGGAAGGGTTCCACAGCTGTATGCGTTCAGCGCCAGGAAGCCTCAGGGTAGCAGTGCGCTTTACAAGTACAAATTCATTTCATTCATTTCATCTTGGGACTCGGCTTTAGCCGGCTTTAGCCGAGTCCCACAAAAATAATTTAAAGAAAAGGGGGCAGGGTAAGAATGCCCTGACCCCCTAACTGTGGTCCTGGCATCCCCCTGTGACCCTGACAGGGCCAAAAATCACTTTTTTAAAAACAGATTGCCACAGAAACGTGACAGAGCCGCTTGTTTTGAGTTGAGTCCCTGGGTGGGCCAGCTCTTTGAGGCATTTCTTTTTAAAGGGGGAAGCGTATGGGCCCCCCTCCTTAGGCTCTTGGAGCCTCACTCTATAAATGGAACCCCAAACAGAACAGAATGGAACAAGAATGGCACACAAAATATTCAATCCCCTCACTGATTAGAGCCCCAGCATTTATGATCTTTAATCCCTGGATGGGTAGCGCCGCCCAACAATTATGCCAGTAGATCAGCCCTAGAGCCACAACACAACTTGCCAAGATGAGCTGAGTACATCAAAAAACAAAGCACCGATTTCCAATTAAAACAGATTTACAGTGCCACCTGCTGCCCAAATAAATACCTCCCAAAAATACAAGCGATTTCGGCAATTATCCTGACTGCCTGTGCAGATAACAGAATAATAATAAAAATGTGCCACTTCTAAGAGAAGCCTGGGCTCGCATTCCTCCCACTCAAAAAAGCCCAATTACTGAACTGAGCACCGTGCCTGCTCCCCCGGGCTGCTTCATCTTACCTCGCTTCCTTGCAAAGCAGACTCACACCTGAGGATCCAACAATGGGCCCAGCTGTGCACCCAGATGCCCCCTGCAAATTATGGGGAGGGGTGATGCCACCACTACCATTGCCGGAGTCCCCAGGTGGAGGCAACACTCCTGCAAAGCCATGGTTGGACGGGAAATAATTCCAGCAAGAGCAGTACCAGGGAAGAGCAGGCGATGGGCAGAGCTACAAAGTGGTCCAAGCAAAATAAACTCTCCTCTGTAATCAGGGGCAACGAGCGTCGGCAGCCCTCTGGGCCAGGCAGAAAGGTGTCTGATAGAAAAAGTTTGCCCCTTTTTAACCTGTACTGCCGCCCCTGTTGACAGTCCAGGCAAACTGTTGCCTCCCAGGCAACCTACCGTTGCCGCCAGCGGGAAACCTGCAAAAATAAAGATGATGCGCCCACTGTTGGGCTGTTAACCCTGACCGGCCCAATATAGCCTGCACCTGTCTTCAGGGCCCTTTGAGGGTGCAATGCTGCCCTTTGTCCAATCTCAAAACGCGTGTCGGCAGGGAACTTGCTGGGAAGCGTGATAGCTTTTTAATAACATTTAAATCATGGAATAAATATATTGGATGAAATGTCGCCTTCAGTGCATTAATGATTAACCACTTTGAAATGTGATGCTCCAGAGAGGCATGGAGGTTCTGTTTGCTGAGGGGATCTGCCTTCAGCTTTGTGTGTATTGATATTTAGCTGTTGCTGGCAACTGCTGTCTACAAAAGCACCACAGACTTGAATTGTCTGCTGCCCTGCCAAGCATCACTCATCAGGCGTTAAAGTAATACATATGTTCACTTGTCCCCACGTCACTGCACTAAAATTAAATGTCAGGCAAATGTAAAATCGCCCCTGATCTCAACCTGAAGTTGTTTGCGATATGCCAGACCAAGTCTCCTCCCTGTGACACCATTTAGCTGCTGCCCCTGCTGTATCTTTTCTGTGGTTGACAAGAGGTGGTTGTGGAGGGTTACAAGCTATGTGCAAATGGCCCTAGTCCCCTCCTTCCATTCTGATCTCTGACACATTATTGCAACAGGCCACCTATGCAAATTGTGTTATGAACTATCCATCTACCACCCACTATATATAAGGGTGAGTGGACTTGGAGCCAGCACACCTGATTGCAGGTGAGTTATAGTTGATAACCAAGAAAATAATGAGAATGTTGAAAAGCGGCTTCAAAGAATCACAGAAAATTGTGTGCCTAACTACCAGCGCTGCCAACTTTAAAACTGGGGACCCAAGTTCGAGTCCCAGCGTCGGCTCAACATCCTGTGATTCTGGGAAAGTCAGTTAATCTTCTGTGAATTAAAAACTAAGCAAGCATTAATGGACTTTGCATAATGTAATCTGGTGCTCATGTAGAGTGCCGTAATGCCCTGGGGCCAAACAATCGCATTACATAAAAACTGCAACAACAAAAAAAAAGTCCGTACTGAGCATCTGTGGCGCTCAATCTATACATTTAACTTTTGGTTTGCAGAAGCTAATTTGAAATCAAACTTCAAGGTATGTCTTGTTGCTGTTTTTTTGTAACATTCACTGTGCCCGTCAGGCTGCCTTTTTAAATGTGGGTGTATGAGAGGTTCTATGGGGTGTGAGTGGGTGTGAGTGGTTCTGTGGATAATGTCATCAGTGATGTCATTTAAGATGTCATCAATGATTGTCATCAGTGATGTCACTGACCATGTCATGAGTGATGAAATATGTGAGGTCATAAGCAGTGCATTGCGGAGGCATAAATTATAGTTAGCTCAGGTAACTATAACTTCTGAATGTCACTGGTTTTGTATGAGTGAAATCTGAGCCTAACTATGAAGTCCCTGTAACCTTTGTTTTTTTCACTGAATATATATATATATATATATATATATATATATATATATATATATATATATATATATATATATATATATATATATATTTAAACTTTCAAATTTGAAAACAATTTTTAAATGTGAAGAAATGTGAAATTACATTCTAAAAGTTAAGTTGGTATCCTTATCTTGAATCATAGGAGCAGCATGTGTACAGAAAACGGAATCTAGTGTGGAGACTGGTCGCCTCAATTGAAGCACTGGTCTGCCCTGGCAAAAAGAGAGCATGCATTAGGAGTAAAGCAGTAAAAGTGATAAGCTAAACTTCAGCATATTGCTTCATCTTTTGGAAATAAAAATACATTTTGAATAGGGGTGTGCGGAACTTGCGGAGTTTCATTCCGCGGAATTCCGCAGAGTTACACAAAACTCTGAGAGATTCCGCTGAGTTTCGTGAGTGGCTGGAATTGGCACATCGCACTGATTATTAGTGTCGGGTGCTTGTTCCGCGCTCCAAAAATAGGGTGAACTACACCACGCAGTGGACCAGAGTGCGCTGCTTCTTTGCTGCCTCTCGAGCAGATTTTCTACTCGAGATGCAGCTTTCTCACCACAAACGGTAGCTTTCTGACCGCGAGCGGTTGAACTGTCCGCATATCTCACCGGGTGCCGTCCTAGTGCCTGAAAATCGTGCTATGAGGGTGGCGATTCTCGCTCGCCAACTTAACATTGATGGGTCGCGCGCAAGAAAAAACTCCGCCACATGGCGGTTGGCAGAGTTTTGCCGGAACTCTGTGTTACAAGCGTAATGTGGAATGGCCAAAACTCCACCCACCCCTAATTTTGAACAGCTTCTACCTTCCTGTTAAAATGAGAATGTCAATATTTGAATTTTTTTATTTGTGAATTAAATTAAATATTTCATAATTTGTGTATTTGATGTATACGCGCTTCTCTACTTTTTTTAATTGCTTTGAGTTTCCAATCATAGAAATTGCTTAGGTGGGGGTTCCTGGCTGTCAGTAGCAATTCAATGGGGATCCAGAGTACTCAAAAGATAAATCTGCTGGTCTCATTTATCGCATCCTCCTGAAGATCAAGACGTCAGTTCCTAATGTAACATTCTCCTTGCCCGCATCTGGGCCCATGGCATCCTCGCTGCTGTACTGGGGCATATAGAGCATACATGATAGAAATGACTAAGGTGTAGGACAAGCATTGGGAGCAGAGCCTAATATATGTTTCTTCCCTCTGTATCTAGCCCTGAAACGTGATAGCATGCAGCTTCTTGAGCATGAATCATTAGGCTGTCTGATGCTAAGTGTGGCTCCATCTCCATGGCATGTTTGCCATGCATGTACCAGCTAGTCCTGACTTTTATGCCAAGCTCAATTTACATTCACTAACTTTAACTGTCAGATTTCCCAATACAGATATAGGCCTACAAGTTCCAGCATGCTAAATACTATTGGCTAAAAAGTGAAAAGTCAAAAGTTTCTGAAAGTAAAAAAAAGTCAAATCAATAGGGAGATGGGGTAGAGAAAGAGCTATAAGGAAAATGGCTAAAAAGGCGGATTGAGTCAAAGAGAAATATGCAGTGGAAGTGGGCAACAGTGAAAGTGGGCAATGCAAGTGGTGAAGTGGGCAGCTCAAAAGTTGGAACTAGGCACTGACCCTCTAAGAGAAAATCTGGTGCCTTGTATATTTCTTTCCAAATTAAGACTGGGTTGCTATTTACTAGCCAATCAAAGAGGATATGTAAATCATTGAGTTGCATATGTTTTACATATGAAAACCAGCACACGCATAATTGCAGGAACCTTTTTCATCATACAGAAAAAAAAGCATAGACTGATATAGATTAAAACTTACTTGGGGCAATTTTACCTTCACAAAAGCAACTATGCTTCTTGATAAAGTAGTGGTTGGTGTACTGGTAGGACACCCTGATTCTTTTTATTTTTGAAGATGTAAGAGCATGTTTATGGAGCCCCAGTAAGTTGTGAAATATATGGAATATAGATGGCATTGATTTCCATTATTAACAAGCATTTGCAAAGCCAATAGGTCTGGCATTGTCCGCCAGCCTTTTGGCAATTTTTGTTTTGTTTTGTTTTGTTATGGCTTTTGAAACACTTTATTGCTTGGGAAACTGCCAGGAGTTTGTCAATTTAAAAAAAAAAAAAAACATTGACTAAAAGTGCCGTAACTGATAGTGAAGTCAGTCAGTGGCTGAAGTTTGGTGATGTGTTATCCCTTGATGCATTCTCGAGTGAGTTGGAAAAAATGTGAATGACACAACCACAGGCAAATGGATGATGTGTGGCTGAAAACCCCTATAAGTAACTGTGTCATACAAATTATTTTAGTAAAATCAAAAAGTCTTTACTAGTTCAGACCTAAAAAGCCAATCGTTGTGCCATTAGCTGTCAGCCTCTTGCCTTTGAGAAAGAAAGAAAGTATGGAAAAAAAGAAAGCAGGAAAGAAGAAAAGAAAAGAAAGAAGGCAAGAAGAAAAGAAAGAAGATAGGAAAGAAGGCAATGAATAAAGAAGGCAAGAAGGAAAGAAAAAAGGCAAGAAAGAAGGAAGATTAAAAAACAGAAAGAAAGAAGGAAGGGATATAAGAAGGAAAGTGAAAGCAAGAAATAAAGAAAGAAGGAGGGCAAGAAAGAAGGAAAGAAGGCAAGAAAGAAAGAAGGATAGAAAGATAAGGAAGGAAAGAAGGATGGAAAGCCAGCAAGAAAGAAGGAAAGAAGGAATGAAAGCAAGGAAGAATGAAAGAAGGAATGAAAGCAGAAGAGAAAGAGGCAGAAAGAGAAAGAAAAGGAAAGAATTGTCTGCTTATGTCTATTAGTGTACTGGATATGGTTTAATTCACATGTATAATATTGAAGATTTCGATAACTTAATAAAGAACAGTTTCAAATGGACGCAATCCAGAGCTGCCTTTATCGCTGGTGGCGCATGGTGCGAAAGTCTTTTTTTGCACGCCACCCATGACCTCCTTCTCCATGAACTGCCTCACTACCACTCTCCAACAAGGCACCTCATTTCTCCACAGCCTCTCTCCAACTTACATTTCATTTTTTATAGTGCTACTCATAGCTCGCTCACACTCAGTTCTGTGATCTGCATGGTGCACGTTCTTTGCAGCAGGCACATTAACCCTCCGCGCTACTTTATGATGAGCCAAAACTGCCAGTAGACAAAATTCCGATCTCTCACCAGTAGGAACATTAATCACCAAAGTTATCTTGACATTTTAGTTGTTGCCTGAAAACTGTTGGAAGCTCAAGGAAGTTCACCTGCTGTTAAACCAAAAGTTATTTTTAAACAAAGTGCCCCCCACCAAAGTCAGCCCCATGTGTGGCTGCGATAGTTGCAGCTCCCTAAAGCCGACCCTGGCCCAATCTGCTATGCTGTGAAATATCAGCAGTCAAACGGCAAACAAAGGACATTTCAAAAGGAATTTACAACAGCATTTGCAGGAGACAGTGACTGAAAAAATGAGGACAGTAATACATTTTTTAAAAATGGCACAGAATGGAACTAGCTTGTGGGTGGATGTGCTCCTTGTAAAAGAGAAAATGCATTTATTCAAAGTGAAGTTATCCAGTGGTTGAAGTAGGCTGACCCCTGTCCCATGCTGTCTGCTATAGTGGGCTGAAGCAAAACGTGAAAGACACATCAACAGACCAATGGATGAAGAAAGGAGGCTGAAAGCCCCTTTAAGTAAATATGTTGTACATATATATTTTTTTAAATCAAAAGGCCTTGGCTAACGCCAGACCTAAAAAAGCAGAAATGTACTGCATGATGTTTCATTCAATTATGATTCTATTTAGAAACAATATTTTCTTAAAGAGTTTTGAATGAACCAAAGATAGATGCAAGGCCTGCCTCCATGTATAAGTGTTTACAAGGGCAGCCCACTCCTCAGGCAAGAAGAACAATATTGCAGGGGGATGCCCACATAGCAATTAGCAAACCCTACAAATCAGAAAGCCACATTGCAGTGGCCCAATGAGAATGGAAATAAAGCTGTATTTTGTCTGCATACTTAAGTTTGTCTTGAATGTCAAATTGTCACTGATAGATTTCGCTTATATGGAGCAGAAGAGTCTTTAAAACCAAACCATATATGTAACAGTTTAACTTCTGAATCTTCTGGGCATGCCAGTCAGCGTCTGTTCATGTTCCAATGGGCGGAGATCTCCGCCCTCACTGGCACGTTGATATATGTAGTGGCAACTCACTCTCTGAGCCTGGGGAAAGAAACTGCAATTATATGTCAAGTGGAAACTGGCAGTGCTGGTATGTACTAATAGCTCAATTGATTTACAGAGCCTGGTGATGGGAGGGAGGGGAGGAAAGTCAGTGATGTATCTTGGCTTCAGGAAACATTATTGGAATGCATCTTACTGCCACAAAACCTGATCTGTAATACCAGTTATCAAGGAAGGGCCCTCTGATGAGCTGAAAGAAAGCACCCACAGATGTTCACCCGTATGCTATTATTACGAGTTTGCTGATTTTGGTACGGAGATACAGCGGGGTGAGCAGTGAGGGGCGTATTCCCACATCACAATCCGGCAATTATGAGTTTTGTCCCCAGAATGGGGAATAACCACCCGAACCTTGGAATCACTGGTACGTTTCTGCTATTATAGGAGCATATCGCTGACATTTTCCATCAGCTCAGAGCAGGCCACAGATTTTAGTGGTAGAGCTGGGGGTTGGTGGATGGATAGGCCTGGGTGGAGTTCGCAGAGTTTCGCGGAGTTACTGAAAAACTCTGCCAAATTCCGCGGAGTTCAGAGAGTGGGTGGAGTATTGCTCGGACACCCCTAGCCACCACAACGAACAGCCATCAGCATCGCCCACTAATGGGAAGCAACTGTCTGAGTTACTAGGCCGAGGTGTACCAATGCCATATGTAACCCCATCCACTAGGTATCGCAGAGTGAGGATGAATGGTGCACTCTCCGACTCGTCCGAGCACCACAACAGTTTGAGGGCTCCAACTGCTTAAGAGCACACCATGGTGGTCAGATAGATGATGACATCATCAGGAAATGGAATAAATCAGTTTCCTGGTTTTCTTTCACAGCACGCTAGACGTACTCACAATGAATAATTTCTTGCTAGACTCTAGCTGCATCAGCAATTCATAGCAAACCCTCCTCAATGCATAATCCACTGATAATATTCTGTGATGCGCGCCACACTAGATGCCAAACAGCTGCATAAGACTTTCTTATAAAGGCACTTTTCTGTGTCCTGATCAAGAGTGGCGTGTTTTTTTTCTGAGTCTGGTGCACACAACTGCTGTTAGCGCTCGCTGCATTACGAGCTGGTCTGCCAGAGCTGACACTGCTCATGCTCTAACCTGATCTCTAAAGCACAAGCCTTCCTAACAAACTCCAAACAGCAAAAAAAACAGCTGCACTGAGCCCCATCTGCTTGGGGGCGCTAGTAGTGTGTGACACAGCAAACCTTTGTCTGTGGCTTTGCTGCGGACGGGCGCACGCGACCCTCGCCTCCTGCTGCTCATATTTATGTATTGCTGTCACTGTGCAGCATATGGTAGCTATTAAAAGACAGATCTGCAGCCAAGAAATTGGGATTGGGGGCTTGGCTCTGGCCTGGTTTCGCTCCTTTTTGGAGGATAGAACTTTCCAGGTCACGGTGCCACCTTTTCAATCCCAGGTGCATGTTATCAAACACGGGGTACCGCAGGGCTCGATCCTGAGCCCCCTGCTGTTTAACATCTACGTCCAACCTCTGGCAATGATGGCCAGGAGCAGAGGGCTGTCTTTGGTGTCTTATGCAGATGATACCCAACTAGTGATTGCCTTCTCTAAGAAGTGCAATCTCAATCTTGCAAAATTTAAGGACGATATGCAGGCAGTCGCTAACTGGATGACAGTCAACTGCCTACAGCTTAATGCCAGCAAGTCCGAAATTCTTCTGTTGGGCAAAGATAGGGATCTGTGGTCCGAGCAGTGGTGGCCGGAGGAACTTAAACCAGCCCCGATACCAAAGGAGGTGGTCAAGAATTTGGGTTTTTGGTTGACAGTAGCCTGTCCTTTGACCCACAAGCTAAGTCCGTGGCGGGGACCTGCTTTGGGCTTTTGCGAGGCCTTAAACCGTTGCTGGGTTTCTTTAACCCCTCTGTCCGCCAAACCATCTTGCAGGCCACGATCCTGTCAAGATTGGACTATGGAAATGCCCTGTATTTGGGGGCCAACAAATCCTGTATCCGGCGGCTACAAAGAGTACAAAATGCAGCCGCTCGCACCTTACTGGCACTTCCAAGATCCTGCTCAGTGTCTAGCTCTCTGTCCAGGCTTCACTGGTTGCCAGTGGATAAAAGGATCCAGTTCAAGACCTTATGTGTGGCCCATAAAATTTTGAACCATCGAGCCCCGAAGGTCCTCGCGAGTCTGCTAGTGCCTTATATTCCAACCCGATCTCTCCGCTCCACAGATAAAAGGCTAGTCTGTATTCCCCAAGTTCTTAGAGCCAGAGCCGGGGGCCGTTCGTTTAGGGTGCTAGCAGCTAGGCTCTGGAACTCCCTTCCCCTCGGGATTAGAGAACTGCAGAACTATTTAGAGTTCAGGAAAGCCATAAAGACTTGGCTTGTTCCGGGCTAGCTTTCTCTTTGACATTTTCCTTCCGTCCCCTGTCTGTGTTCCTGGGTAGCGCTGGGACGCCCCGTCGCTGGTGCAGCTATGCGCTGTACAAAATCAGTAAATAAAATAAATAAGTCGATATGATTAAACTGCTCCCCCATGCCCGGTTGGGTTATGATGCCTCGCTAAATCTGTTTAAAACGGCAGCCTGCAGAGTGCTGCTGAATCCGGCCCCATGAAGGCTGCATCCTTAGGAGCATCACGTGCTAAGATTAGAAGCATTTGAGGCTAAGCTGATAATCAGCCGGCGCTGTCCAGCTCCCCTGCCCCAGCCCGTGCTGCGGCCGAGAGTGTGTCCACTCCACACCACCTCCAATACCGAACCTATCTTCCGGCACATAAGTGGTTCGATATTCATCCTGAGCCGGGCCTAAAAAAGTCTAAAGAGACCCTACTTCAACCACTGGATAACTTCACTTTGAGTAAATGCATTTTCTCTTTTACAAGGAGCACATCCACCCACAAGCTAGTTCCATTCTGTGCCATTTTTAAAAAATGTATTACTGTCCTCATTTTTTCAGTCACTGTCTCCTGCAAATGCTGTTGTAAATTCCTTTTGAAATGTCCTTTGTTTGCCGTTTGACTGCTGATATTTCACAGCATAGCAGATTGTGCCAGGGTCGGCTTTAGGGAGCTGCAACTATCGCAGCCACACATGGGGCTGACTTTGGTGGGGGGCACTTTGTTTAAAAATAACTTTTGGTTTAACAGCAGGTGAACTTCCTTGAGCTTCCAGGGCACATTTGTAAAGTTGTGGGCAGGTGCCCTTTATATTAATGACCTTTTTTTTTTATGACAGTCCCAGACCCAGGTAGAGCGATATTAGTTTCCATTTGCGGAATGACCCTCAGCAATGACCCAAACATCACGTGACACTTGTCACGTCCTAATTCTGTGAGTCAAATACAATAAAGTGGGTGCCTGTAAACTCCACTACGCGGCGGAGCACAGAGTTTTTGCTGAACTCCGTGCTCCAAGGGGAGCACAGAGTGGCAAATACCCTGTGAACTCAGTTGATGGAGCGGGTTTTGCCGCACATGCCTAAGGATGAGGGGATAAGGAGTCAGCAGGTGTTAGTTCCTCTTAATGAGAGACTTCTTAATTCCGATGGGGCCAGTAACTGCTGGTATTGACCTCAGCAGAATTATGAGATCTGCAGGATCCCCCGAGATCTGTTTTGTTTCTCTCAGCAGCTGAAATCTCTGAGTGAAAGGTGGGGCAAAATGAACAATTGCCTGGAGAAATTCACCCAGAATTGGTGATTTTCTCCAGTAACTCCTAATTTCTAAGAGGACCCTCTGAGTCACTCTTGTAATCTCCCAGTATCTATGCCTTCTGGAGTAGCCAATACTATTGGTATCAGTAACTTTGGGAGAAGGAGTTTCTGAGAGAATTACCAGGCCACACTTAATGTGGGACTAGGAGAGAAACATTTAACACCCAAGTCAGAACTGCTGAGTACATAAACTTAGAAATCAAACTACAGTCTGCATATTCCCGAAATAGATATTTAATGTGATAAATATGGCCCTCTGTGTTTAACCTTCTAATTCTATGCTCTAACTTGTGCCAAGACACCATGTTACTCAAGAGAGGGTGACAGGACAAGGGCAGGAGCAGTCACCCTTATTCTTCATATACAATTAGGGTCTATACTAGAAACAGATTCTCCAGCATGCACTCAGAGGTTTCCTTGCCTGTGAAAGCTGTAGATGTTAAAGCCTTTCCTGGTGATCCAGCGGAAGTGGTGTATATTTTTATAATCATACACAATATCCTCTTCACACCGTAAACCAAATTTAGATCATTTACTATACCAAAGAGTTTGGGCCCATGGAAACTCTATAACCACTTACAAATCCTGAGGTCCTCGGATAGATCTTTTTGTCGAGCTAATAGGGACTCAGATAATTTAGAGACGGATGCTATTTCCTTCATGAGGACCTGTAATGAAGAAAATGCCTAACCAACAACAATAGTCAAAATATGTATCATATCAAATAACTCATTAAAAAGGACAAACTCTGTATACTTATCAAGATAATTTTATCTAAATCATCAAAATATGAATGGTCAATACACAAACAATGTTAGATTGTCAATTATTTTGTTATTTCAATGTTACAGATAAAATCACAATAAGAAATACAGTTCATGGTAAATACTTCATAAAATCAATAACTAACGAGAGGAGGGAGAGAGATACAAAAAGAAAATATACATTGAAATATCAGTATGCAATTCAAGATTGATACGAACCTAAGATCAATGAGCTAATGCACAACGTGCAATAGTCAGAAATAGCCAACCTTTCAGCTGGAAAGGTATAGCTTGTGCAACATCACCAGCCGATGAAGTGCAAGGTAATCAGCTTAGTTCAGTTCAGGGAAAATTTAAAGTTTGGACCGACAGCATGTCATGCCCAGGTTTGCAAGGAAATAGCCAGCCAGAGTAGCGTTGAGAGTGCAGCAGCAATAAGCTCTCTCTCTTGTTCTTTTACCACAGAATAATTTATACCCCAAGATGTTCACAATTCCAATCTCCAAATGTTTCTTTTTCACAGTTTTACACAATTCTATTGGTTAGGATTCATGAGGTGATCTCCTGCCTAATTCATCCGGAACGTCTGCAAAGTAGTCTTTTGTTCAACTGCAAGACGTCAGGTCACCTCGGACGTAGGAAACAATCAAAATTCTTCATATCCGCACGCTCGCTTTCACATCGGCTTGAACAAGATGGCCGCCTGATAGTAGCTCACCACCGAGACTCCCGGGTTTGGGACTACTAAATCTGTAGAAATCCCGTTGTTAACCCAGCCATCCACCGCTATCTTGATGATTTCCTGCAACCAATCTTACTTGTTATCATTAACAACTAGATTGCTTCCGGAGATGAGAAACGGCAACTTGACGACCCTCCGACTCGCCGACCTCGCCACGCCTCACTTGCAACGGACCCTCCGATTCTGATCTCGGCGGGTCCCCGACGCTCTCGGACCCATACTGGACGATCTCGCCGACTACTACCGCTGCAGCTTCCGGCTTCTCCAGTGCCTAGACGCCTTGCCGACTCACCCCGCTTGACCCGGACCCTCCAGTTCTGATCTTGGAGGGGCCCGACTTTCACGGACCCATCCTGGTTTGCCACGCCACACACAGCTGCAACTACCGGCCGCTCCTGCCTCCAGACGCCGTTCCGGCTTCTCGTCCAGGCCACTCCCGCCTCGCTTGGTCCGGACCCTCCGGTTCTGATCTTGGAGGAGCCCGACTTTCACGGACCCATCCTGGTTTTCCACGCCAGACACAGCTGCAACAACCGGCCGCTCCTGCCTCCAGACGCCGTTCCGGCTTGTCGTCCAGGCCACTCCAGCCTCACTTGGTCCGGACCCTCCGGTTCTGATCTTGGAGGGGCCCGACTTTCACGGACCCATCCTGGTTTTCCACGCCAGACACAGCTGCAACTACCGGCCGCTCCTGCCTCCAGACGCCGTTCCGGCTACTCTTCACTTGATCTGCGCCCTCCGGCTCAGATGGTGCTAGTCCCCGATTCCCCCGTGCCTATGCTGTGGTGACTTGTTGTCCAGACCGCTCTTCACTGGACCCGCACCCTCTGGCTTAGATTTTGCGAGTCCCCGACTCCCTCGGACCCATGCTGGAGTGGCGCCTCCAGCATCAGACCTGCTGAGCCCATGGCTTGATGACTAGCCGTCTCGCTGTTCCTTGGCTCCCGCCCGTGCCCTATGTCTCGCTGGTGCTCACAGAGCCGTGGAGTTGTTTCCCTCTGGGTCCCTTGGATTTGGGCATGTGGGAACCCCACGGGGTGATCGATATCCCGCCGTCGCTTGCTTGCGCGTGAGCCTATTTCTCTCGCGGTCGGGCCCCCACCAGCTGATCTGTTGGCCTCCTGCACGGTCACATAAACGGAGCCTTCCTTCCGCCTCGAACGCCACCTCGTCCCGCCCTGATGCCCGTTGATTCCCCGCCTGGCTGACCTGCACACCTCCTGGGCTCAGCTCTTCGACTGGAGCCCTTCCGCCATCAGACTTATGTTTTAACCCAAACATCTGACCCTGGAGCCTAAACCTAGTCACAGGGGGCGGTTTACATCTAAACTATAGAACTCAGAAGGTGGGCTCTCAAGCCTCTCTCCGGCCTCGACGCAAACTGTCCATTGAAGCCCGTCGTGTCCTTTTGCACATCCAGGCTCCCTCCGCAGCCCTCCCACCCATGACAGAGTTTCTATACTGTGAACTGTAAGAGCCCTGACGCCCTCCCCGGCTCCCTACCGCCGCATTCCCTCTCATGATGGAGCCTCTGTATTGTTAATCAGAAAGAGACTGGACACCCTCCCCCCCAAGGCTCTCTACCTCCGCACTCTGATCGTCGTCCCGAGAACAGAAAGAGACTCGGTTGTTTTGCGTATTTGTTGATGTCTCGCTGCATTGCACGCTGCTGGCCTAAGGTCATGTTCCCCAACCTTTCGTTCTCCTTTCGGCTCCATGTATTTCAATTAGCGACTCAAGCTGTTCTTAGATAGACAGATTGTTAGATCTGATAGATTGCTGGTTGATACCTCATCGCTTCAAACACTAATTGACTTGTGACTGCATCCCCCATGCTTATTTCTGATCTGCTTACTGCATCCACCATGCTTGTATTATGGTTTCTGCCTGCCCCTGTTACCCCACTTGTTTGCCAATTTCTCCAAGATGCCCTGCTCCCCAAAATGGTGGTCCACCAACTATCCTAAAATGGCAACTATCCTCTCTTCCCCCCATGATGGCTAACGTCGCGGACTACAGCTAGACCATTACGATCCCTTCCCCTCTCCCCCTGCCTCCCCCCTCTAACTTGACCAACATCGCCCTTCCCGGCGCCCTCTCCTGGCTGCTGCCTGGTCGAAATCCTGATCCTCTTGGATGTCGTGTTTACCTCTCTGGCCCCAATTTGCCTATCTACCCCGCTCCTTCCTTCATTTCTTCAGAAGTATCTCATCCTACTACTTAACCACCCTGTTTTTATCCTCCCATCTTCCTATTCTTCCTACACACACTCTGCTCCCTCCCTCATTCTCTACCCTCCACTCTACAGCCTCTCACTGCATTATCCCCAGCCCCCTTTGCGTGGGCCACTAATATTGCCCATGACACACTCTACCCTCTATTGCAATTCCTATTATACACTAGCCTATCATCCCTTATCTCCACTGTTTACGTAATATGTTTGAAAATTGTGCTTCCACTGATGCCCTACTAGGTTATTCTCTATTGTCTTCATCACCCGTGACTCCTTTGTTCCCTTCACTCACTGGTTGAGTTCTTCTCCGCCGCCCCCTAACCTCTCCGTTGACCTGTCCCTCCAGTTGCCCTCTGTCTTCACCATACCCCTACCTCGTCCCCTCCCTAAAACTCACTCACCTGCTTTCCCCCTCCTGCAGCTTCCTTGCCCGCGTCCTCACACTCCCTCCATGACTCCCCTTTCCTGGCCTTTAATTCTACCCTCTCCCCCGTCTCAATCCCTCCACCTTCGCCCTCTTCCACCAATCTCTTCACCTCACCACCCCTTACTGCCTGTTCTGCCTGCGTCTAGCTCTCCCCATCCCATATCTTACCCAATATGCCTCCCCTCGCCCTCGCACTCTTACCCCCGGACCCCACCCTCTCTAAACATGGCCCTAACTCCTGGGCTATACAGTACCCTCCGAATCTATTTAAAAATGCTAAGAAAATCTTCAAACACAGATTACTTATCCGTCACCCTGAAACTCTGATTGTAGATAACTACCTCAGCTTCACTTCCCCCATTAAAACTAACTACATCTTCTATTCTAGACGCCCCTCCAAATGGAAAAGCATCTTCCTTCAACATCTCCCAGTCAGTAACCCAACCAAAATCCCTTATGGGTTCAAAATATCCACTGCTCCCTCCCCAGACTTCCCAGGTAAAGTGGACATTTCCATTTTCAAATCCGGTAACATCCTCATTCAAGCTACAGGATCCCACCTCTCCATCTTTGAACTCCACTTCTGCTCCTTGTCTCGCCTCTTAGGCAATACTATTCTTAACCCTCCGTCCACCCATCAGCTCAACCCCCCTCGCATCTCCCCCCTACCTCCTACCCCTTTCTCCATCCCCCCTACCACCACCATACTCCAATCC
Source organism: Calotriton arnoldi (assembly GCA_963921515.1). Lineage (NCBI taxonomy): Eukaryota > Metazoa > Chordata > Amphibia > Caudata > Salamandridae > Calotriton > Calotriton arnoldi. Next base: position 583,884 of record CAWUFW010005411.1, read on the forward strand.
CCTTCACCCCCTCCCTCTCCGCTGCCGTTCCCAATGCCAATACTATCTCCCAATCTCCTTCTCCCAATCATCCCCTCCCCTTGAGTCCCCCCACCCCTATTTTCCCCCTACCTCCACCACACTCCAATCACCTGCGCCCCGTCCTATCCGCTGCCGTTACCAATGCCTATCCTTTCTCCCAATCGCCTTCTCCCAATCATCCCCTCCCCCGAGTGTCCCCCCCACCGCCGGACATCCCCACCGCACACCTCCACTCCCAATCACTCACGCTTCACAATGAACCATCCTCCCATCCTCCAATTTTATTCCTAACCCCACTCCTCCCTCCTTTCTGCTGCAACTTACATCCTTCCCCTCCCCCTGGCTCCCTGTCCATGCCCCCCAAGACTCTCCATCTCCCTCCCTTAACCCCTCAACCCACCCACCTAATTTCACCCCGAACCCTTCATCCCTCCCACCCAATTTCACTCGACCTATAACCTCTGACGCAACCCTTCTCCATACTCTTCACACCCTTGTAACTTTTTTATCCTCTCACCCTGAGGTTGTTAACCTCCTGCCCCCCCTACCACCTCTCCTTTCGCCCCACAGCCTTATCACTCCTCTTCCCTCCCCCACTGGCCCCACACACAACAGACCACCTCCCTCCAGCGCTAACACAGAACATCCCTCCCACTCCCCTTCTTTTTCCACCCCCACTCCTTCAACCCAGACTCTTCTCAATATTGAACGGGATCTCTCTAGGTTAACGAAGGAACTCCCCAGACTTATAGTAGATTTCAATTCCCTCACCTCTAGCTCCACACTCTTCTGGGCAAGGTCCCCCCCTCAACCGTAAACTCCTCTCTAACTATAATCTTCCTCGGAATACTACCCCGCTCTGCTGCCATCTACACAGGCCTCGCCGCACTTCGAACAAGTTCTCTCCTTCCGACCTTTCTGAACTATGCAACTCGTACCTGCCCAATTTAGCAATCAATAACCCCCCACCCCACCACGCGAACATCCCTGTTACCCTGGGGACCAACAGAATCCCCCCCTCTCCCTCCTCCCCTAGACCCCCTCCTCAACTTACTACTATCCACTCCTGCCCTCCCCCTAAAAACATTCCCATCCCTGTTATCCTTGGGACCAACAGTATCCCCTCCTCTCCCTCCTCCCCTAGACTCCCTCCTCAACTTACCACTATCCACTCCTGCCCTCCCCCTAAAAACAATCCCAAACCCCTCTCCTGCATGCTGGTTAACTGTCGTTCTGCTGTCCGACACGCCATCGAAATCTCTGAATCCATCCTAAGCTAATCTATTGACATCGCGTTCCTCACAGAAACCTGGCTCAATGACTACTCTACGAGCTTGCTCGACATACTCTCCCCCCCGGATACTCTATCCTCAGGAAAGACAGACCCGATAGAATAGGAGGTGGCTTAGCCATAATCTTTAAAAATGAACTTCAGCTCTCCATAGTTAACAACTCGGACCACTCCACCTTTGAATACCTTGAAGCTGAACTAATAATTAAAGGTTCCCTCCCTATCCGTTTGCACAACATCTACCACCCTCCTGGTGATCCTCATCCCTTCATTGATGAACTTTCTGACCTTCTCACCCAATCCTCTATATCTAACTCTAGAAATCTCTTCCTTGGAGACCTCAACCTCCACCTAAATGACTCCAAAGACCCCACAACCACCCTCCTCTCCAATCTTCTTGAGATCAATGACCTCCAGCAACTTTGTCAGGTCCCTACATACACCAAAGGAGCCATCCTAGACGCCATTATTTCCAATAAGGACCTGGCCTGCCTGAACAGCATCATCCCTATTGACTGGACTGACCACCACCTCATACTGTTCACCATTTCTACCTCATCTCCTCCCCTTCCGACCCAGTCCATCAAACCAAGGAAATTGACCAGAAACATTAAACAGATCCCCCCTGGTGTTCTTGAGTCCAAACTCCAAGCCCAACTGTGCCTCACCCCTCCCTCTCAAAATGCAAATGATCTTACTGAGCATTTTAATAAAGCCGTCACCGATGTCCTTGACCAAATTGCCCTAACCAAACTTAAAAATCAAAGAAACATCCCTTCCAAATCTTGGTTTAACCTTGAGCTCAATAAGGAAAGACGTTCTCTTAGACTGATGGAAAGAACCTGGAGGCATCATCCCTCTCCTGCTAACCTAACACTCCTTAGAGAAGCCAGATCAACATACAAGAAACACATTTTTTACGAAAAGGCATCCTTCTTCTGTACCCAACTCGATAGGGCCAAAAACAGACCTAGAGAACTATTCAACATCATTCGTAACCAAACCTCCACCGCACCGCCCATCTTGTTGTCCTCAACTGCTAAATGTGATGAAATCGCCCACTTCTTCTCCGAAAAAATTTCCAAAATTGACCAATCCTTTCCTTCTACTCCTACCCCAACCAGCCCCCTTCCTTCTCCTGACACCACTTCTAAAACCTTCACCGCTCTCTCCATACCCCCGTTCTCCCCGCTCACATGCCCGCTTCTCCACCTCTCCTCACCCCCCGACACACACACTCATTGCTACACCCCCAGAACCTCTCCCCAATCCCACCCACAACTTCTCCTCTTACTCCCAATCACTCTAACTCACTACTAAAAACAATGCATCCTGGCATACTTTCCTCCCTGTCACTGAACGCGAAGTTCTCAACATCATCACTAAACTTAAGCCATCCTCCCACACCAAAGACCCCTCCCCTCAAACCTTATCCAGGACCTAAAACACTTCATTGCACCATCCTGGACTACAATCATCAACTCCTCCCTGGCCACAGGATGTGTCCCTATCTCTCTTCAACTTGGTCAAATCTCCCCCATTATTAAAAACTCCAATGCCGACCCCAATGACCTAAATAATCTCCGCCCCATCTCCAACCTCCCCCTTCTTTCTAAAGCCCTCGAAAAATGTGTCCTGCTCCAATTAGACAAACACATTGAAAATTTTAACCTACTTGACCCCCTTCAATCAGGCTTCAGAAAAGGCTGTAGTACCGAAACTGCCATGCTAAATATTGTTGATGACATCCATCACTCTCTCGACAATGGCGAGACGTGTCTACTCATCCTCCTTGATCTCTCTGCAGCGTTTGATACAGTCAACCACTCTGCACTACTTAATGTTCTCAGAGATCGTTTTGGCCTTAATGGTACCACCCCCAAATGGGTTGTCTCCTACCTACAACACCGAACACAGCAAATCAAAATTCACAACTGTCTTTCTAGCCCCACCCCGGTATCCTTAGGAGTTCCCCAGGGATCTATCCTCTCGCCATCTCTCTTTAACCTCTTTATGGAACCCCTCACTCTCATCCTTAAACAAGCAGGAATCAATTACCACCTCTACGCTGATGATACTCAACTGTACTACAAGATCAAAACTAAGCCTGGGCAAAGCACTACGCTACGCTCGCGTAGTTTGCGAAGTTTGCGCTACTTCGCACTACGCGAATTGCACGTAGCACAGTGCAAACACGCGTAGCGGTCATTTTTTGCTTGCTCGCGGTCCTCAACGTCAAGTTGGCGACCGCGAGCAAGCAAAATGACATCCCGGCGAGACTTTTTCCTCGTTCGCGATCAGCAACATCAAGTTGCCGATCGCGAGCGTGGAAAATAAACCTCCCGGCGAGATTCTCAACGCGGGGAGGTCAGGTTTCTCATTGCGAGTGGTTGCGCATGCTCACGACCACACGCGATGAGAAACTACCAGTCCGCGTTCAGAAAGCTGCCGCTCGAGTAAAAATCTACTCGAGCGGCAGTAAAAGACAGCTCGCACTGTGCAAGATGCCGTTTTCAATGATTGCACAGTGCGGACAAGCATCCGGCACTGTGCAATCAGTGCGAACAGCATTTTGCACAGTGCACTACGCAGTTCACGTAGCTCGCGTAGTGCGAGGTGCACTTCACGTAGCTTCGCGTAGCGCTACTTCGCGAACTACGCCCAGGGTTAATCAAAACCCATGCCGATATCCTACACCTTAACAACACCCTCACCAAGATCCAATCCTGGTTCCAAATAAATCATCTCAAACTGAACCCTAAAAAAACTGAAATCATTCTCTTCTCCCCTAAATCCAACCCTCTCCCCATCCAAACTTGGATCTCCGACCTCAATGCCCTCAACTGCTCTCTCTCCTTGTCCAACTCAGTCAAATCTCTTGGTATCTCCATTTATAATAACCTTAATCTCAATTCTCACATCAAAACTTCAGCAAAAGGAGCCCTCTTCACTCTCCGCCATCTCAAAAAAATCAAGCCCGTTATTCCATCTGATGACTTTAAACTAGTAGTTCAATCCCTGGTCCTCTCAAGAATTGATTATGGCAACGCCATCCTCACCGGAATCCCTAAGATCCACCTAGCACCTCTCAAATCTGTTCTCAACCTCGCAGCTAGACTCATCACCGACTGCAAACGTTTTGACCACATCTCCCCAGTCCTCAAAACTCTTAAATGGCTCCCTGTCGAAGGCAGGTCTGTCTACAAAAATGCTTGCATTACACACAAAGCCTTCCACCAAAACACGCCGCCTTGCCTAGCCAACAAACTCTGCATAGCGGGCAGTTCCCGAGCTCTGAGAAGTACGAACGCTCTCCTCCTTGTCCCACCCCTGTTAAAAAAGAAATCCACCCAATCCCGATCCTTCTCCGGCAATGCCCCAAGCACCTGCAATGCCCTCCCCAAAGACCTGCGATGCAACCCTTCTTATCTCAGCTTTAAAAAGGACCTCAAAGTGCACCTCCTCAACAAATATTGGGGGTCTTAACCCTAACCCATTTTCCTATCATTCCTTTTAGATTTGTAAATTGCTCCTGATCTTTTACCTGTATTTGTATTATTACAAACTGTCTCTCTTTTGTAACCTGTTATTATTCACTGCTGTTGATTATTGCTGATTTTTGTTCCTGTGACTGTATCTATTTTATACTCCTGTAAAGCGCTCTGATACCTCTGGTCCAGCCAGTGCTATATAAAACCTATAAAATAAAAATGAAAAAAATAAAATAAAAAGAACATAGTCGACTCAATTATGCATAGAGAAATACTTTAACCGAAGGAAGGAAACTCTAGTGATATGATGTGTACAGCTAAAGCTAATAAATAAACATTTTAGAAATAATGAAGGACAAAGTACATTTCTTTTGAGGTCTACATTACAAAAGGGAAATAACACTAACAGGTTTTGAGGCATTCGCAGAAAAGCCATAAATTGTCATCGTTTCTCTATGAATGAAAACACAATTATTAATAATTTATAAGAAAGTAGAGAAAAGGTATGCAAAACGATGTACAGAAATCATCATTTCGATTAAACTTATAAGTATAGTCTAGTTTCGAAATATAGGTAATCACTTTCTTAATATGCGAAAGAAAAACATAATCAAAAAACATTTTACTTTATGCATTTTTCATTTTCGTATTTTCTATAATTCTACTTGTAAGTTACTTAGTACATTTAAGTTTCTCTCTCGTTTCATAATCATTTCTCAAAACACTAGTTTTCAACCTTCCTGCATGCTTCTTATTGCTAATTTCATTTCTAAATGTGTCACATCTCTCTTACACGTTTTCACGTTGCATTTTTAAGAATCTCCCATGTTAATACATTTCCACACTGTTAGATATGTTTATTTGAACACACTTAATGAGCAGACTTGATCAAGCATGATTATTCTCAAATAATCATGCTCCATCACTGGATTAGGATGATGTCCCATTATGACAGTTGACTGTGTCTGCCTAAAGTTACTTGGGTTTGAGGACTGATGGGTAAGCCAACATGTTCACAAAACCTGAGCAGGTTCCAGATAGAGGCCAGTGAGAGGCAATGGAGCTACAGGCTTCATTCTGAAAAGTTGTAGAAGAAGCGAATGAAAACATTCCACCAAACTCCCACTTTTTGGTTTATGGTTCACAGGATTTCAAGCCTTGCCTGTCTCAAGTTACAGTACTCAGCTAGGTGAGACAATTGTATTTTTATTGATTTAATAAGGCTATTTTCCTTCACAGGTTACTGTATTATTCAGCTCCGAGCTGTCACTGTCCACGACTTTCTATTTTAAATTTTAAGTCAGCAATGGGATTCAAAGGAGATGTATTCAGACTGATAGACGCGATCCATTTTACTTTATGACATGGTGCTTTTCTTTCATATACACTCCTTTCCAGTACATGCATATAGATGTATATGTGGGTCCAGATGTTTCAGTACACAAGGGTAATTATAGTGCTGCTCTTTATCGGTTTTGAAGTGGTGTTGTTGGAAGGCTGTCCTTCCCTTTCATCTCTTTCAACAAGTTGCGATGAAGAACACCAAGTTAATTGAAGCTCTTGGTACAGGCGTGCTATTCCTCAAAGGTGTCAACATCCTCCTCCATTTTGGGTGTCCATTCATAAGGTCTTAGAAGATCGGACTCTGAACGAATGTGAAGACTTTTCGACGGGTCTTGTGAAGTCAGTGGGTACTGAACAGTATTCGTGGGTGGTACTGTGGTTTATCACCGGTAACCCAGGCTGTGGATACTATTGCTCTTCATCTAGATAACCAAGGCATTCCTATAAGTGAAGACGTCAAGACTAAGTCCATGAGGTGGAAGAGGTTTTAAACTTAGATACAGTATGACATAAGTAAATACACTCATGGGCTTATTTACAAGCCCCTATTGCCACCATAACATCACTTTTAGTGAAGTTGTGGTGGCGATAGGGGCCTCGCCATATTTGCAAGGCAGCGTTAAGCCGCCTAACGTAGCTTAACGCTGCCTTGTAAATAAGTGAGTGTGCCTTCAAGGGATTTATTAAGATACTCAGTTGTAATATTCTAATTCACAGTTGGATGCAAGGTTTATTATTTGCTTGCTAGTTAATTTCTTTTGACAACCTAATTTCTAACAGCACAATATTTTTGTACTTCTGAACAAATCACATAGGAATATATATCAAAGGAATATATAACAAAAACACGGGTGTATATAAAACATAGATTTTATCTTAAGAGTTCATAAAGGGTACTTATACATAACACATACAATGGAACAAGAAGGAAAAAATCTATTACTACAGCCTTCACTGTTACAGTTGTATACACTTTTTCAAAATCACAAACAAAAATGTTAAGAAAGAAGTGTACAAGTCGACGTTTCGGTCTCTAGGCTTTCATCGATGAGACCATCTTCAGGACTATAATATTTAAAGTAGTTGACCCCTAGTGGAATATGGAATAAACAACAATTACCACATATTCTCTTTATGTTTATAACATTTAAAAAAATATATATATATAATAAATCACCCGTGTAAAATATAACAAAATTCTATACTTAAACATTCCATTTAAAGCTAAAATCGTACTGAATAATTGAAAACTCTTTGTATCATCATATTCTATTCTGAGACACTCTTTGTATCATAACCAGATGTTACAATTGTATGTCTACTAAAATTCATTCAACATATTCATGTATTGCACAATCAATTGGTATCAATTATTATTCCATTTTGTATTTAGTTCATAAGAGCCACCTACATCTATTTGACAAACATTGATTTTAAACAAACCTTGATTTTAAACAGATACATAATTTCATCTGTGGAGGACTCCATCATTATCCTGCTCTTCTGGTCTTATTAATCTAAACTTATGGACACAAGATTTATATGGGTTCATAGACCTCTATCTCCATATCTCTTGAAGTGCAGTATTTTCTTTGCTAACGATAAGGACATGGTTTTTGAAATAGCTATATCCTTCATATAAACATTGTATCTTGATATGGTGGGATTGGTTTAACTATACTGATCTCATATTGTGACCATATATCATTTTCTGCTGTAATTTTCTATATTACATAAATCAACGCGACTCTTTCATATGCGGTCAAGTGCATATTTTAAAATAGAGAAGAAAGTCCCTTGTCTGTCGATTAATCTCAATATGTTGGCAGACGAATCTTCCATTATAGTGGTCATAATGCCAAGATCATTACTATCATTGGGGTTTAATCCTTTAAAAACAGCATAACTGAAACCGGGACTGATTATATTAATAATTGAAATAAATTTTAATGAGAGTACCTGAGTTCTGTTGTAAAAAAACTCAACAGAAGAGTTTATGTCGGCCGTATTAGCTCAGACGATGCTGTTAAACACTGAATGGGTAAATTTATATAAAACAAGTAGAAAAATTCTTGTTCATGTAATTACTGCTTCTCAATTCATTAAGATACATTCGTCTTTTAAACATGATTCAATATTTATCACCTCAGTTTTTCTGAGCGAAAACATACGGAGAGCAGCGTGCTCACTCTAACTATTTTGAAATTCCGTCTGGTTAAGCGTCTTTAATTGCTTCCAGAAGAGTCTTCAAAGTTAGCAGTTTTAGATCTACATTGAAAAGGGAACAAGTTTTTAGAAAATCTCCAGACTATAAAAGTCAGTGCTATGCTGACCCTATTTAATATTCGGTCCCTGGCACATACCTGTAGTCTCTCTTGTGGACAGAAGCTGGGGAACAATCGTTTCTGCATCAACTTTCGTGTGCGCCGGGTTCTGTTCTTTTTATAGTTTGGAGCGCGAAAGAGGATTGTCCTACATGCGTCCATGTTGTTGTCATCGTCTGCGGCCATCTTAGCCTAGTATTGGTGTAAATTATACGGCATGGTTTCTGCCTATTGTACATATTTAAACGGCATCTATTGTACACAATCATGTGGACTTAATTTATTTCTATTTTTTGAGAGTTCTGGCCTACAGCAAAGCTACCTTACGGTGACCCATATTATTATAGCCGATCTCACGTCAGTTTTAAACTGATGTTTACTTGTGATTTGGAAGTCAATTTCTGACTTTCATATATGTTTTAAAGACTCACAAAGTTCTCATCTAAATAAAGTTTTACATGTGCAAGTTGTTGCGTTTATCCACCTTCTGTCCCATATGTGGCAGCCGTCTTAGCCTAGTAAACATACGTAACCTGATGATAATTACCAATTCTGATACATATTAGATAAGGGCATCCTCATTATTTGCTAAGGGATGTCAGTCATGTCAATCCCTTCTATTTAACATCTCGTATACGTCAATATATCGCGAAGTTCTAATGCATATAGGGTCAACCCCTATTCACAAAAAAGTCAGATAAATAACATTAAATAATAAGTGAACATCTCATGATTTCAAAACGTAGCTCTAAGTAGCATCTTATCACATTCACATGAAAAAATTACATGAAAAAATTATTACAAATACAGACATGCAAACCAATATTTTCATAGATGTACATTATCAATACCTACTTGTACAGATTTAAAGATTTTAGGTGTGGTAGAGGTTTTACTTTTAACCTTATTTCAATCCTATATCCGGTGGCCTTCACTTAATAGTTTTTCTATAAAGAAACAACTATTGATGTCTTTTTCTCTATTCATACTTGTATACTAATAGCATTTGAATATACAAATCAGTGTATTAGGTATATTATTGTTCTAGCTTCAGGAGATGTAAATCATCATTGGAAACAAAATTATTTATTAGACCAATGTTGCATGTAACAGAGCTATATATACCATCAAAAGTTATCAACGTATACATGCTAGCGTATGCTATTCTGTAACGGAGTTAAGACCCCGATTGACTAAGTCAGTGCGACATATCCATCTGCCTTCTTTGAATGTTAGTATTTGATCCACATTGTTTTGTCTTTTTGTAGGTTTAACCACATCAATCACCCACCAACGCATTTCTTTTTCTGTATGTCCTAATCGTTGATAGTGTTCCACCAAGGGAGCATTCTCTACGTGGCATCTGATGCGCGATTGGTGTTGTAGGATCCATTTTTTTACTGCCTGCACAGTCTTTCCAATATAGTGAAGGCCACATGGGCATTGTATGCAATACACCACATTTGGTGTGTTACAATTTGAAAACGTCTTGAGGGTGATGGAGATATCGTTAATCACACATGTCTTTGTAGTTTGTGTCGTGTTGCATGCTAGGCACATGTTACATTTGTAATGACCCACTAGGGGTACAAGTTGCCTCATGTTATCTACTGTATCCTTTGTATTCTCCTCATAGGCATGTACCAACCGATCTTGTAGGTTAGTACCCCTTTTGAAGGAAAAAAGTGGTTTCTGTACAAATTCAGGGAGGCCCTTAAGCAGATTCCAATGTTTGTTGACAATCTTTTTGATGGAATTAGTGTGGGTTCTAAAGGTGGACACACACACTAGTTGTGGTTCTTTTGGACGGTCTTTAACCGTCAGGAGTGCCTCACGGTCATTGTACCAAGCACGCTTCATAGATCTTTTTAATAATTTAGATGGATATCCACGTGCTTTAAGTTTTTCTTTTAGTTTTCTCGCTTCTGCAAAATAGTCATCTTTGAAGGTGCAATTCCTGCGTAAACGCAGGAATTGCCCAAAGGGCAAACCATCTTTTAGTGCCTGAGGGTGATGGCTGTCATAATTTAACAGGTCTATGAACCCATATAAATCTCGTGTCCATAAGTTTAGATTAATAAGACCAGAAGCGCAGGATAATGATGGAGTCCGCCACAGATGAAATTATGTATCTGTTTAAAATCATGGTTTGTTTAAAATCAATGTTTGTCAAATAGATGTAGGTGGCTCTTATGAACTAAATACAAAATGGAATAATAATTGATACCAATTGATTGTGCAATACATGAATATGTTGAATGAATTTTAGTAGACATACAATTGTAGCATCTGGTTATGATACAAAGAGTGTCTCAGAATAGAATATGATGATACAAAGAGTTTTCAATTATTCAGTAGGATTTTAGCTTTAAATGGAATGTTTAAGTATAGAATTTTGTTATATTTTAAACGGGTGATTTATTATATATATTTTTTTTTTAAATGTTATAAACATAAAGAGAATATGTGGTAATTGTTGTTTATTCCATATTCCACTAGGGGTCAACTACTTTAAATATTATAGTCCTGAAGATGGTCTCATCGATGAAAGCCTAGAGACCGAAACGTCGACTTGTACACTTCTTTCTTAACATTTTTGTTTGTAATTTTGAAAAAGTATATACAACTGTAACAGTGAAGGCTGTAGTAATAGATTTTTTTTTCTTGTTCTACTGTATGTGTTATGTATAAGTACCCTTTATGAACTCTTAAGATAAAACCTATGTTTTATATACACCCGTGTTTTTGTTATATATTCCTTTGATATATATTCCTATGTGATTTGTTCAGAAGTACAAAAATATTGTGCTGTTAGAAATTAGGTTGTCAAAAGAAATTAACTAGCAAGCAAATAATAAACCTTGCATCCAACTGTGAATTAGAATATTACAACTGAGTATCTTAATAAATCCCTTGAAGGCACACTCACCTGTTCATTACTTTGCCCGAGCCCTCAAGGGTAGATTGGGTTGTCCATTATACTTACCAGTTTCAAGTGCAGACAGTAGTCTGTTGTGGGCCGCTTATCTAAGTGGTTTTGTTAGAATTACATAATAATATATTTATGTCTGAGGCAGAGACATTGTCATATACAGATGAGTATATTTTAAAAATAGCAGGAGGTCCCTCGTTACTAGGCAATAGAGGACCAGTAACACAACTCCCTTATGAATCAGACCTCAACCAGCTTGAGCGACTAAAAAAGAAACTAGTTCGCACAGAATTGCATGCAAAGTTTTTAACAGACTGTTTGAATGCGAACATTATTCCAACAGGTTTGCAGATACGCAATATTCCTATAATTTTTACCGACGATGAGGATTTCAAAATAGGTTTCAGTTTCTCAGCTAACAGGTGCTCACGCACCTGGATGGTGCTGAGCATAGAAACTGCCCTTAAACAACTAAAGATCTTAGCAAAGGAAATTGAAATCTTAGAGAAGAAGATACTAGGTGATTCAACCATCACTAACAGTAAACTCCTTCTAGACAAAATCCAACAAACTATTAAAGAATTCGAGGAGTTTAATGCGCATAAAAAAACTGAAAAATTGCAGAACGATATCAAAAGATATAACAAAGGGAAAACCTGGTCCTAAACAGGCAAAACGAGGATACATTTTTTATTTCTCCTCGTTTTTGCTGTTTCCATGTGTGCTGCCTTGTGCAGCACAGATGAAAACAGCAAAACGCCAATGATTGTTTATGTGCAGGAAGGTGTCCCTTCTTGCACATAAACAATCATTTTTTTAAAAATGCCGTTTTTCAACTTCTATGTGTGCTGCATTAAGCAGCACACATAGAAGTTACAAAACGACATTTAAAGATTGTTTATGTGCAGGAAGGGGGACCTTCCTGCACGTAAACAATCTTCCCCTCAACACAGGCACCCTTACACTATTGTTCAAGGGTGTCTGCATTGGCGCTAGGCAGCTTAATTTAGCGTCAGAGCAGGGGGAAATTCAGGGCTGCACCATCTTCTAGTAAATATGGTGCAGCCCTGCGTTTCTGAAGAGACGAAGCGTGTCGTAAGCCTTCTTGGCTTAACGACAAGCTTTGCCACTTTCTCGTAAATATGCCCCTCATTGTCTGGTAACAACTCTGGGGTCGATTCCGATTCGGGCCGGAAAAAGCACCGACCGACTCGGAGCCGGAATTTATTCCGACCGACACGTACCTGTGGCGCCCGACACGGCAAGTACGATGCAAGGCGTGCAAAATCCGACCGACACGTACCGAACCCAAGCCGAACGACCGAGCCGCACGGAAAACAGCAATCCGGCCGGAAAAACACGCGAATCGAACCGACCGACACGCACCCGGAACAAATCCAACCGAAACGTACACGCGAACTAGAAACCGCAAAGTACGATGCAAGGCGCGAAAACCACGACCGAGTCGTACGGAGGACAAGCCGTACGACCGACACGCATACAAAACCGAGCCGAAGTAACACAAAACACCGCGACCGACGCGTACGCAGCATAGAAAACTGCACAAACACAGCGTGAACGAAACGGAGAAAACCGTACGAGACAAATGCAGGGTCCGACTCGGTCACAAGAACGTTTCCAACATGCACAGACAGTACAAAGGAAAAATTACACAAAAAAAGGCCAAACAAGCAATTACAAAGCCAATAAATACTGGGGGGTGGGGACAGAGAACAAAGACACACCCACAACTCCACCCATATAAAGGACACAAATCCCAACCATGATCCTTTGCAAATGCCATTCTACTGCCAGCACCCAACAGACAGCAACCACACACCCACATCTCATCCCTCACACAAGCCACACACCATCAGCACACCAACAAATACCTACCTCACATACACCCAGCAAAACACACACCCACACACCCTCACCTGCACACCAACACACACATCACTCACCATCACCACCCATCACCATGCCCCCAAGAAGAATCACAAGTTCCTAGATTGTGAATTGGAAGTCCTGGTAGACGAGATCCTCAGGGTAGAGCCAGAGCTGTTTGGCACACTGGTCCAACAGACCCCCATCTCCCAGAAAACCAAGATGTGGGAGAGGATCATCAACAGGGTGAACGCACAATCACCATGTCTGCGCACAAAGACCGACATCCAGAACAGGTGGTATGACGTGCGCAGGAGGGTCCGGGAGCTGCTCAAGAAAGACTACCTCCTGAGCCAATACACCGGCAGTGGCCCTCCTGCCAAGCCAGTATACCTCAGGCCCTGGGAGGAGAAGGTGCGGGCCATCCTTCCGCCAGTGAGCGTATATGGACTAGAGAACATCCCATAGCCTGGTGAGTACACAACAAATGTACACAATATTCTGCCACAATACACACACACATCACTGTCAAGGGGAGAGTCAAACCATGCACTCATAGCAATTACACAGCAACCAGAACAGAATCATCCTAAAATGTGTATGTCAGTCAGATAAACACAACACATGCCATCTCAAAGTTACATTTAACCGTGCCATCACATGTACAAACACAACTACAACTACAGCTAGGCAGTGGCACAAATAGAACTAACAAACACATCCAGACATGTAGCCACCACTACAACACCAACACACAGTGAAGACCACTGAAAGAAAGGAATTCTGTGTATGCTGGGCAAGTCAGTGTAGCCAATAGCATCATGGGAGTCGTAGTCACACATATTGCCCCCCACAACTGTCCCATCAACACCACCATGAACCATGCGCACATCACAGGGAGTGGAAAAGGACTCACAAGATGGCTGACACTGGCTACTGCTGTGGGGAGCACAAGGCCCTGCTGGCAACTGTGCAACAACCAACAGCAGGACACCACTGACTGACATCCTAAGAGACAACTTCCACTCCCTGCAATGGAAGCACGTTCCATGGTGGGATATCTGGCTGGCTGGGTGGGAAGGAGGACTCGCACCACTGACCATAGTCACAAGCACCTCCCTCACACACACCCTCAACACATACTCCACATAACCCACCTGGGAGAATGCAATGCCACACATCCTAACTCAAGATCCCACAAAGAACCTCCACCCTGGGTTATGTCGTGTGAAGCACAGGGACACTCTTGGGACTTTCAGCCAAACAACTGCCAGGACAACACTCCCAGCCATCCTGTCAGCACAGGCAGCCCACCCCACAGGGAAGCAGAGTCAAAAGGAAGGAAGGATGGGCATGCTGGGAAGGGGGTGGAGGCAATAGCATGATGGGAGTCGTAGTCACAGCTCTACATCCCCCACCACATGGCCCAGCAAGCTCACACTCACGCATGCACATCCCACAGAGAGTGGAAAGGCCCATCAAAGATGTCTGACACTGTTGCTGTGTTGTGGGGAGCACAAGGGCATGCTGGGAACTGCACACCAACCAACAGCAGGACACCACTGTCAGCCATCTTGCCATTGCTCTCACACCCACACACACTGAACTCCCCACAAAAGCAAGTAAGTATGGGAATGCTGGGAAGTGGGGTGGAGGCAATAGCATGATGGGAGTCACAGTCACAGACATAGCTCACCCCCACAACTGTCCCATCAACACCACCCTGAACCATGCTCACATCACAGGGAGTGGAGAAGGACTCACAAGATGGCTGACACTGGCTACTGCTGTGGGGAGCACAAGGCCCTGCTGGCAACTGTGCACCAACAAACAGCAGGACACCACTGACTGACATCCTGAGAGACAACTTCCACTCCCTGCAATGGAAGCACGTTCCATGGTGGGATATCTGGCTGGCTGGGTGGGAAGGAGGACTTGCAGCACTGACCATAGTCACAAGCACCTCCCCTCACACCCCCTCAACACAAACTCCACATAACCCACCTGGGAGAATGCAATGCCTCACATCCTAACTCAAGATCCCACAAAGAACCACCACCCTGGGTTATGTTGTGTGAAGCACAGGGACACTCTTGGGACTTTTAGCCAAACAACTGCCAGGACAACACTCCCAGCCATCCTGTCAGCACAGCCAGCCCACCCCACAGGGAAGCAGAGTCAAAAGGAAGGAAGCATGGGCATGCTGGGAAGGGGGTGGAGGCAATAGCATGATGGGAGTAGTAGTCACAGATATTGCTCAGCCTCACAACTGGCCCATCAACACCACCCTGAACCATGCTCACATCACAGGGAGTGGATAAGGACACACAAGATGGCTGACACTGGCTACTGCTGTGGGGAGCACAAGGGCATGCTGGGAACTGCACACCAACCAACAGCAGGACACCACTGTCAGCCATCTTGCCATTGCCCTCACACCCACACACACTGAACTCCCCACAAAAGCAAGTAAGTATGGGAATGCTGGGAAGTGGGGTGGAGGCAATAGCATGACGGGAGTCACAGTCACAGACATAGCTCACCCCCACAACTGTCCCATCAACACCACCCTGAACCATGCTCACATCACAGGGAGTGGAGAAGGACTCACAAGATGGCTGACACTGTCTACTGCTGTGGGGAGCACAAGGCCCTGCTGGCAACTGTGCACCAACAAACAGCAGGACACCACTGACTGACATCCTGAGAGACAACTTCCACTCCCTGCAATGGAAGCACGTTCCATGGTGGGATATCTGGCTGGCTGGGTGGGAAGGAGGACTTGCAGCACTGACCATAGTCACAAGCACCTTCCCTCACACCCCCCCTCAACACTAACTCCACAGAACCCACCTGGGAGAATGCAATGCCTCACATCCTAACTCAAGATCCCACAAAGAACCACCACCCTGGGTTATGTTGTGTGAAGCACAGGGACACTCTTGGGACTTTTAGCCAAACAACTGCCAGGACAACACTCCCAGCCATCCTGTCAGCACAGCCAGCCCACCCCACAGGGAAGCAGAGTCAAAAGGAAGGAAGCATGGGCATGCTGGGAAGGGGGTGGAGGCAATAGCATGATGGGAGTAGTAGTCACAGATATTGCTCAGCCTCACAACTGGCCCATCAACACCACCCTGAACCATGCTCACATCACAGGGAGTGGATAAGGACTCACAAGATGGCTGACACTGGCTACTGCTGTGGGGAGCACAAGGGCATGCTGGGAACTGCACACCAACCAACAGCAGGACACCACTGTCAGCCATCTTGCCATTGCCCTCACACCCACACACACTGAACTCCCCACAAAAGCAAGTAAGTATGGGAATGCCAGGAAGTGGGGTGGAGGCAATAGCATGATGGGAGTCACAGTCACAGACATAGCTCACCCCCACAACTGTCCCATCAACACCACCCTGTGCAGGTACGCGTTGTACCCCTGTACGCGTTGTACCGCAATGGTCCGATCGGTGCCCCCGGCCGGCCCATTGCATTCAATGTGTGCGGGTACGCGTTGTACCCCTGTACGCGTTGTACCGCAATGGACCGATCGGTGCCCCCGGCCGGCCCATTGCATTCAATGTGTTCGGGTACGCGTTGTACCCCTGTACGCGTTGTACCGCAATGGACCGATCGGTGCCCCCGGCCGGCCCATTGCATTCAATGTGTGCGGGTACGCGTTGTACCCCTGTACGCGTTGTACCGCAATGGACCGATCGGTGCCCCGGCCGGCCCATTGCATTCAATGTGTGCGGGTACGCGTTGTACCCCTGTACGCGTTGTACCGCAATGGACCGATCGGTGCCCTCGGCCGGCCCATTGCATTCAATGTGTGCGGGTACGCGTTGTACCCCTGTACGCGTTGATCAGCAATGGACCGATCGGTGCGCACTCCATTGACAATGGCCTAGCCTGGCAACGGACGCGTTTTCGAAATTCGAACGAGTCGGTTGCTGGAAATTCAGTTGGTCACCCACAACAATGTTGCAAAATCATGTATGTCATGAAGTTGAAGATTTGAAGGATGCTGTGGGCGTGTATTGGTGCTGCTATTCCATGGATTGGCCAGATTCAGAAGATGCAAACGACTTAGAGCTATCACTTTGGACACAAGGGACAGTATCTGCCTCTCCAGCACATATATATTGCTGGCTGTTCCCCTGAGAGCTCACTTGCCTGCACTACATGCTCCAGGACGACATCTGCCACTGCACTGCTGCTGTCTCTGCCCCTCTGGACCCTGCAATGGCACGTACTGTGGAGAGAGCCCCAGCCTTCAGCCTTGAGGAGAACCAGGCCCTGCTGGACAGCCTACTTCCACAGTACAGCAAGCTGTATGGGACACCAGGGGAGCAGGTGAGTGTTCTGTGCACTGCCTTTCTGAATGTGCATTTTGTCTGACTAGCAAGGCTGAAAGTCTGCACGCCACTGGCTAGCAAGCTCACTGAGTAGTTGTCACCCCCCATAGTGTGTAGTGACATGCACTGGACAGGTATGGTGCAGTGACAGTGCATTTGAACAAGGTTTTACTTCCCATGCAATGATACCATGTAATGACTTCTGGCAAACTGTCCATGGGCAGCTTTGCACTGCCTGTGTACATCATGTGCCCCTGTGATTGAGACATGTATATACAACTGTGTCATGCACGGATATGTTGCATGTGTAGTAATGGCCTTTTCACTTTGTCATCCTGACAGGTTAATGCCCATCGGAAGCAGGAGATCTGGAAGGACATCGTCCGGGCTGTCCGGTCCGTGGGGGTCTACAAGCGCCGGATCCGCAACTGCCAGAAGAGGTGGCAGGACCTTCGGGCTGGACCCGGAGGATTGCACGGGTCCAGCTGAAGCTGTCGCCTCCTCGCAGGAGGGGCGGAACACGGACCCTGACCCCCCACATGCTCCAGATCCTGGCGGTGGTGTTTCCAGACCTGGATGGGCAGCTGAAGGCCAGACAGCAGCAAGGAGGGGGTGAGTGAAAGACTGCACTGTGAACTCTGTATTACATGCTATGTGCCCTCCTCTGGCCTGGTTCAACTGCCACAGTACAGCAGTCATGTTGTCCAGGAGCCATGTCCCTCTATTGTGCACTGCCCACTCCTCATCTGATACCCAGGTGTGGCCCTTACATTCAGGGAATTGTGTCACTTGGGACTGTGTCCTTGCAGTTTGCTTCACTAAAGGTGGGGGACAGCATATGTTTCCCTAACTCTGTTGTGGGCATCATGGGTGGGTCCATTGTTCACACAACGCCTGTGTTCGGACATGTAATCTGCGTGTTGCTTTGATATGCGGTCCACTTGCTGAGCTGAGCCACCACATGTGCCTGGGGTATGTGGCACACACCCATGCAGTGGGTGGGAACAATGTTTGGGCCCCAGGAGTGTGCAGATTACGTGTGTCACACATACATAGCCAGCTATCCACTGTCCAGGGCTCATCCCTCATTCATGTGGGGCAGGACAGTCATGCCTACTCCAGGCCATGCAATGCACTCTGTACTCCCACTCCCGTGTATCAGCTGACACATTGTGCGCAGTGATTTGACCCCTCAGGTGTCTGCCTCTGTGTCAGTGTGCTGTGGATTTGTTGCCAGGACTGCTGGGGTGTTTCTCGGTAGGGGCTCAGCATGCCACTGGAGATGTGACCATAGGAGACGATACTTGTGTGTCACATAGGTGTTTGATCAGCTGCCCGTGCAGACTGGGGTATGCGAATGTGAAGTTCAGGCAGCTGTTCCCCATTCACAGCAGATTGTGAGGGGCTCAGGTTCAGAGGGTAGTGTCACAGGTCTCCCATATGTCCAATCGGTATGACCTGGACAGATGAGGGTTAAGATGATGTGTTGTGTGGGGGATGTACATGTGCACTTGTGCAGCTCCAGGACTTGCATTCCCCATGACCTACTATTGTGACACAGTGCAGAGTGTTGTTGTCTGGCTGCCAAGTCATACATCACTGAGACAGTGATGTATGACTTAGCAGTCATGCCTCCGCCATGGCATGTGTCTACTTATTGGTGATCCTGCAGGGGAGTGACATGTGCTACATGCACACCATTGTGGCGATGGCTATCAGGACATGGGTGCATCATGGTGTTTGTCGCTGGTATGCATCACATGCATTTCCTATTTGACTCTGGGCGTCCCTTTCATCCGGAAACCTGTACTGACTCAGTGGCAAGAGTTGTGATGTGTGCATGTCCACATGCTACACCGTGTCCTCTGCACTGTCCAACTACTGTGTAGTTGGTGCATGTGTCCACACTGGGGTGTTGCTATCCAACAGACACCAGACAGATGGGTGCAAGGCCATGTGGGATGTGAGTGCCATGGTTGGCATCAGACTGACAATTGGCTTCTCCTGTTCAGTTAGGGCACTTTTAGCAGTGTACAACTAATGATGCCAGGGCTTGCTCTGTAATGTGCTGTGCTCACAGTGGTGTGTGCGTTTGGTGCAGGTGACTGATGTCTGTCTGTTTCCCCATTGTTTGCAGAAACATCCACGGCCACGGAAGGGGACAGCTCCACGGACCAGGAGGAGCCGGAGAGCCAGACTGGGTCAGCAGCCGAGGAGTGGTCGGAGGGACCCAGTGGCATGGAGGGCGAGGGGAGCCACACCAAGGAGTCCTCAGCACCATCCACCGCAGCTAAGGACCAGAGCAACTCGGAGGATGACTCCCTTATGGAGGCGGGTGTCAGCAGCCACCACACCCCAGCTAGTGTTGCTGTCCCCGCCACCACCAGCACCACCACCGCCCTCCCATCGGCTCCCATTCCCCAGGTCCGTGGAGGCTCCCATGTTCGGGAGCGTGTCTCCTTTGGGCCAGGCACCGCACCCCCTGCCCCTGTGTCCCCTGCTGCCCTGAGTGAGGAGTCTGTGTACCTCCTTCGCCAGCTCCATGTAGGGCAGACAACCATGCTGAGTGTCCTCCATGCGCACACCGCTCTGTTGACTCAGCTGGTGTCGTTCATGGAGGGCATCTCATCGGGCATGTCTGACCTACAGAGGGGCAATAGGTCCATGGACTCCTCCCTGACGGCAGCAGTGTCCCTCCTCAGACAGTCCCTCACCCCTCCTGCCTCTGCTCCATCCACACTCCACAGCACCTTACCCGTCCCAAGCACACACACACCGGCACAGGCACACACCAGCACACACACATCCAGCACACAGACACACACGCCACAAACAAAACGCACACGCACGCACAGTCAGGGGACTGAAACCAGACTCACAGGGGATGGGGCCCTGGAACACACACACGCATCCACGAGCACTGCGAAGTCCTCAGTTGCCTCTCTCTCCAAAGCACCCTCCCTTGCCTCACCTGCAACCCCAAAGACCCAGCGGCTCTTCCTCAGTGACCTCGGCCTCTTCCCCTCCGATCCAGCTGATACAGCATTCAGGGAGAAGAGGAAGCCCACCCACACGGAGCAGAGTGCCCCTCGCCCCTGGACACCCTCCCCAGGCGCAGACAGACTGAGGCCCCCACCCGCAAGTCCCCGCGGAGTCGTAAGAGCAAGACCCCGCCGCCGCCCTGCAGCTCAGGCACCAGGTCTCCTTCCTCCATCCCTCAGGCCCCCACTCCACAGGTGCCCCCACCACACCCTGCCCCAGGTTCCCCCACCCACAGATATACCATCCCCAAGAGGATCCGGCCTTCTCCCCCTGCCACTTGCTCTCCCGGCATCACACCCCCCGCTGCGCTTGTCTGTGCCACTGATGTGGTGAGGGTGTCCTCCCCTCTGTCCAGCCCACCTTGCCTGTTCCCCATTCTCCTCCCCTGGTGGTAGGCACTGCAGTGGAGTCCACTACCACCCTGTCTGACTTGGGCACTGCAGTGGCGGACCTGTCCACTCCATCTGCAGGGTCCACTGCAGTCGTGCCGGCACCCACAACATCTGAGTCATGCCCCCAGTTGTGCCGGCACACACCATGTCAGACACCTCCACTGCAGTTGTCAGTGGCTCTCCAGCACCCACCACCCCTTCCCTGCTTCCTCCTGGTGAGCCCTGATCCTGACCCTGCGGTGCCTGGCCTGCCCCCCGGTTGCCCCTCCTAGTGGATTGTCCCTGGTTTTGTGCAGGCATGCGTAGGGTGACATCTGCCACTGTCACCCTGTTTGGACTTTGACAATGGACTGGCCATTGGCCTTTGTGTTTTTTCTGGACTTTGTTTTCATTACACACATATGCTGAATAAAGCAACTTTCTGTTCTCTAGTGCTTATGCTTCTGATGTACATGTTGTTGATGATGCTAACCATGCCCTTGCTGCAGTGATGGTGATATTTGGTCTCATGATAATGAAGTGTTACTGTGCAGGAACCCATGTGGTCCAGGGGGAATGTGTCCTATCCTGTGGTGTATCCATGTCATCCATAGCAGCATCTGAGGGTGTCATGTGTTCAGTATTTGGCAATGGGATTTCCTACTTAGATTAGCTATTTCACATCTGTGGCTTCCACCCCTGCACATCTGTTGTGCCTGCCATTGTTCAATTCGTCTACTTCCCTGACCGTGTGGCCATCTCCACTGGACATGCAGGTTTGGGCATCAATGGGGAAGGACTCATCTGTGTTGTCGGTGCAACATTGCTATACAAGTGTGTTGGATCTGTGCTGATGATTTCGTTGGCACTTCCATGACCAGGCTGATGTGACGGGAGCCCTCATTTGGTGCTAATTGTTGATTGTGTGACCAAGTGCTCAGCTGACATGATGGGGCCCTACTGAGGCAACATATGGCACAGCTTTCCTCACACAGGAGTGGAGTCCCCTCATGGCAGTGTGTACTCCTGTGACATTGCCTGCGCCCAAGGTGTGTGTTGTATGTGCATGTCTGTGTGTTCACTTCCGTTTAGCTGTGCATGCTGTGATCCCTAGTGTTGTACCTGTTTGTGATGCTTGCTGAGTTGACCTATGTTCCCCTAAAGTCTTCTCCCTGGGTTCTCTGTGATGTGGGTGCATGGCACATTACTGGTCATCAGGGTGTCACCCATAGGTGTGTTTGCTGTCAGGGCTGAGTTTGTGTGCAGACGCAGATGGGTCACAGTCAGGTTTCCCCTTGGCACTTGTTGTTTGCCCCTGTCATGTGATTTCCAGTTTGTGTTATCTTTCAGTGATTGTGACACGTTGTGTGTGTGACTGCTGGCACTCATCAGAGTCCGGGCTGCAATGTTGGTTGTTGTCTATGTGTGTTCTTTGTGGGTGACCTTGGCTTCTTCATTGGTGTGTGACTGTGGCTGGGATCCCATTGGTTGGTGTGGTATTGCCGTCATGTCCATGTACAGCGTAGTGTGCAGTGTGTCAGACATTCAGGAGTCTTGTTGAGTGGCCATGTGTGATGTGTTTCTGCACCTTGGTTCCCACCCACCACCCTGGAATAGTCATGGGTGCATGTGCAATGTCACCAGTGCATGTGTGCTTCACTGCTGCACATTGTTGGAGGTCGAGGGGTGTGGTGTTGAGTGTGTGCAGATGAGAGTTGTTGCCCGGCTAGGCCCCTGCCTCCATGTTGGCCTTGGCTTACTGGCCATGCTGATTGATTTGTGCTTGTGTAGGTGTGATGGTAGTTTGTTGCTCAGGACACATGACTGTGGTTCACAGTGTGAACGACATTTAGCTTTGTCATCACAGTGGGATTGTAATGCAGCCCAGGGTCACCACATTGTGGGGGCCCTGGGGGTAGTGCTGTGGTGTGTCTGTGTCTTGCTGTGTCAGTTGCTGTTCCTACGTGCCTGTGTGACATGTGTGATTTGTGCTCCCTCTCATCTGACAATGCCTGCTTGCCCACATAGGGGATTTGGATCCATGAGTTACCTTTGTGTGGCACTGTATGCACATCTGTATGATTGGTATTCAGGTCTCCTCATGTGTTGTGTGGTTGCCTGGGGACACTGGCACCCCCCCAACCTGTTGTGTATGATGTGCAGTGTGGGTCTGCCTGTTTGTGTTTGTGCATCTGCACCACTGCATTGGCATATCTTGGGTGTGCCATTGGCTGTATGTAGTTTGGTGGCTTTCCCCTGCTGTCCCTGGGACTCCTAGGTCATCGGTCAGCACAATGATCATGGTTTGTGTGTCCCATTGCTGCCACGGTATGGTATCTGTTCACCTCACATCTACAGTCTCCACAGGGTATCTGCATTTGTGTGCCCATTGGTGCAAATATGTGGGTCTGCATTCTGATGGTCACTTCTGTCATTGTGTCATTGATGAATGTTGACAGTGTCAGCCCCCATGGGTGTTGTTTGTCTGCACATGGCCAAAGGTATGTCTTATTTGCACTGCAGTATTTGGCTCCTCCAATTTATGTTGCAATGGGACACATGCACTACTTTGCCACTGATGTGTTTTATGTTCTGTGACCAGGAATCATCCATGCAGTTTGGCAGTTGCAGCTCTTTCTTTGTCAACACTTACCTTTTGGTCACTGTGATGATGGGGGTTTGGACCCCATTGCCACAATGTTCAGAATGTGCTTCAGCTATGGACCCCACACTTACCTTTTGGTCACTGTGGTGATGGGGTGTTAGACCCCATTGCCACAATGTTCAAAATGTGCTTCAGCTATGGACCCCACACTTACCTCTTGGTCACTGTGGTGATGGGGCGTTAGACCCCATTGCCACAATGTTCAAAATGTGCTTCAGCTATAGACCCCACACTTACATTTTGGTCACTGTGATGATGGGGGTTTGGACCCCATTGCCACACTGTTCAAAATGTGCTTCAGCTATGGACCCCACACTTACATTTTGGTCACTGTGATGATGGGGGTTTGGACCCCATTGCCACAATGTTCAAAATGTGCTTCAGCTATGGACCCCACACTTACCTTTTGGTCACTGTGGTGATGGGGCGTTAGACCCCATTGCCACAATGTTCAAAATGTGCTTCAGCTATGGACCCCACACTTACATTTTGGTCACTGTGATGATGGGGGTTTGGACCCCATTGCCACACTGTTCAAAATGTGCTTCAGCTATGGACCCCACACTTACCTTTTGGTCACTGTGATGATGGGGGTTTGGACCCCATTGCCACAATGGTCATGGCCTGCTTGCATTGTGGGGGCCACACACATATATGTGTGGCACATGTGCTAGGGGGTCACATTGTATGTTCAAAGTCATGTTCAGTGTTGTAGGCATTTGACACAGTCTACACACGCTTGTCATGGGGTTGGGGGGATGTCTTTTTCTTGCATTCCCTAGGTTGTGGTGTGCTGGTTGTGTCATGCATTGTCCATCCTATGAGTGGGGGTGGTGTTGGTGGTAGGGTGGTAGTAGTGGTAGGCATCCAGCCCCCCCTGGGTAAGGGTGGTAGTGGTGGTAGGCATCTGGCACCCCCCTGGCTAAGGGTGGTAGTAATGGTAGGCATCCAGCCCCCCTGGGTGAGGGTGGTAGTAGTGGTAGGTATCCAGCCCCCTGGCTAAGGGTGGTAGTAGTGGTAGGCATCTGGCACCCCCATGGCTAAGGGTGGTAGTGGTGGTGGGCATCTGGCACCCCCTGGCTAAGGGTGGTAGTGGTGGTTGGCATCCAGCCCCCTGGCTTAGGGTGGTAGTAGTGGTAGGCATACAGCCCCCTGGCTTAGGGTGGTAGTAGTGGTAGGCATCTGGCACCCCCTGGCTAAGGGTGGTAGTAGTGGTAGGCATCCAGCCCCCTGGGTAAGGGTGGTAGTGGTGGTGGGCATCTGACACCCCCATGGCTAAGGGTGGTAGTGGTGGTGGGCATCTGGCACCCCCCTGGCTAAGGGTGGTAGTGGTGGTTGGCATCCAGCCCCCCTGGCTTAGGGTGGTAGTAGTGGTAGGCATCCAGCCCCTCCTGGCTAAGGGTGGTAGTAGTGGTAGGCATCTGGCACCCCCATGGCTAAGGGTGGTAGTGGTGGTGGGCATCCAGCCCCCCTGGTTAAGGGTGGTAGTAGTGGTAGGCATCCAGCCCCCTGGGTAAGGGTGGTAGTAGTGGTAGGCATCCAGCCCCCTGGGTGAGGGTGGTAGTTGTGGTAGGCATCCAGCCCCCTGGGTGAGGGTGGTATTAGTGGTAGGCATCCAGTCCCCCTGGGTAAGGGTGGTAGTGGTGGTAGGCATCTGGCACCCCCCTGGCTAAGGGTGGTAGTAGTGGTAGGCATCCAGCCCCCCCTGGGTGAGGGTGGTAGTGGTAGGCATCCAGCCCCCCCTGGGTGAGGGTGGTAGTAGTGGTAGGCATCCAGCCCCCACTGGGTAAGGGTGGTAGTGGTGGTAGGCATCTGGCACCCCCCTGGCTAATGGTGGTAGTAGTGGTAGGCATCCAGCCCCCCCTGGGTGAGGGTGGTAGTTGGTGTAGGCATCCAGCCCCCCCTGGGTGAGGGTGGTAGTAGTGGTAGGCATCCAGCCCCCCCTGGCTAAGGGTGGTAGTAGTGGTTGGCATCTGGCACCCCCATGGCTAAGGGTGGTAGTGGTGGTGGGCATCTGGCACCCCCTGGCTAAGGGTGGTAGTGGTGGTTGGCATCCAGCCCCCTGGCTTAGGGTGGTAGTAGTGGTAGGCATCTGGCACCCCCTGGCTAAGGGTGGTAGTAGTGGTAGGCATCCAGCCCCCTGGGTAAGGGTGGTAGTGGTGGTGGGCATCTGGCACCCCCCTGGCTAAGGGTGGTAGTGGTGGTTGGCATCCGGCCCCCCCTGGGTAGTGGTGATGGTGCGCATTCAGGCCCCTGTGTGCATATGTGGCATTGGTGATGGGCATCCCGCCCCTATGGTGCTGCTGTTGCTGGTGTAAGTAAATTCTGCATCCCTCTGTGTGTGTGTGTGTGTGATGTGTCGTGTACGTGTTGTATGTGTTTTGTGGTTGGTGTCTGACTTACCTTCTGCGCCGTACGCGTCCGTGCCTGTTCCGGTAGTAAATGTAGAATATTGGTATGATCGGGACGAAGGGATTCATGGTTGGTTCGTGTCGTTCGTCCTTCTCGTTGCTTCGCGTCGTCCTCGTCGCTTCGCGTCGTCCTCGTCGCTGGCGTGTTCGCCTCGTAGCCGTGGATCGTGTTGTGGCGTGAATCGGAGCTTATGTGCGCCTCTCCCGGATGCTTTGACGTGCCGTGCGTAGCGATGGGTTCGGCGCGTACGGAAAGCGCATCGTACTTGTTCGGCCGGACGGAGCTGCATTTTCCCTTCCGTGCGACTTGATTCAGCGTTTCCGGATTCGCCTCGGTCGGAGAACAGGACCTGGATTGGGTGAGTATGACTCGGCCGGATTCTGTGCTGTTGTGCGCATCGTACTTACTCGTTCGGTCTGCTGTACGGATCGGTCGGGAAACAGGCATTCGCATGGCTTTTTTCCCGACCGAATGGTATTGGGTGCGCCTCCGACCGAGATCGGAATCGGCCCCTCTGTGTGTTTAAGAAAAATTAAATATCCCTATTTTGTAAATTGAAAAGTATGGCAGTTAAAATATTGAACAACACAAAAAATCTGAATGTTCTAGCATCTTCAGGATTAAAATATGAACCAAAACACGATTTAAAAGTTTACACTAAAGGATGCTACAATTCAAATTGCACCGGGTCTATTGCCAATGTAATCTTAAGGGGATTGGTTAGATCCAGAAACTATGGGGGCTCAAGTCTTTTGCTATAGCTTTGTTTGCAAGTTACAGTTAATTGATCTTTGCATTTGGCTTGCTATCAGACATCCGCCATTTCGCCGAGTTTCCCATAGGTCCCGAGTATAAGGAGAGACAATTTTGTGGATTTGAGCTTAGGTCACAAAACCAGTAAAACATCTTGTTCAAAGTGAACAGGAGATCCCATCATAGCCAAAGACAATATTTTCAGGGCTAATTCCCAAAATCAAGAGTCTCCTTTTCTAGTTTTTGGGACTGAAAGTGAGGCACTGGTCACATTTCAGGGAAAACCAGTTAAGTCCATGTTAGTTCACGGATATTCCTGGTGATGAATATGGGCTGGCATGAAAGTACCTCACGGCCGGAAGCATTTTCCATAGGTGGGGGAACACACAGGACCAGAAGTAACTCTAAGAGCTGCTGATTCACCAGTTACCAATTGAAAAGTAAACATTTAGGATTAAATTGAAACCACAACTTCAAAAAGCAAAATCTCTGCGACCCAAGGGCTACAAGGGCTACAAAGATGGTTCAAACGGTTCTAGAATAATGGTGACCAGCAATAATTAAAGAAACACTACCCAATTACCATATCTTTGCATCACCCTGATGGAGCAAGGACTCAAAATGAGACTTGCTCAAATGCAATCACCTCATAGTATTAATTTATTAAATTTGTATTGTCTATACTAACTTTGCATACATTACACGAATAGCAAGGAAGCTTGCCTATGTGTTCTAACTAACAAGTAATGCTTGTCCTTTCCTAAAATGGCCGCTAAAGCGCGGGAACTTTACTGCGCATGTCTCAACCATATCACGTGGTGTGACGTCATTCTTTGCTTGGTGGGAAATTCTCGCTTCTGCGCAGTGTGCATTAAAATGGCTGCTTGATGTTTTCACATGCTTCAGCTTGCTCTTGTATTATTATTAAATTGTCGTTTTCTTAACGCTACTAATGCGGGATAGATTTATAAGTAAATGGGGATAGAGTAGAGAGAATGGGTATGCAGTGAAACATATTATTTGTGATTTTAATATTCTCTTCTTTGACTTTTTATTAGTTCGTAAACTTGGGCCTGGGGTTGGTGAACTGAAAACTCGAATGACGTGGGTTTCACGCATGCTCTATGAAAGACTGCCCACAAGGAAAAGGATGAAGTCAACCTGGACGTCGTCCAAGGCCACGACCTAATGGCCGATATTGATGTATTCATGTGTTCCTGCCAAACTTGCAACTATGTATATGAAAATTGAATAAACTTTGTCGTGAGACGGGTGGGAAATAAGCCAATGTATTAAATTTAATGGGCAGTAGTTTAAAGACAAAGGTCTTCAGAAATGCGTACCAAATCAATATGGTGTGAGGATCAACCCCCTGTCCCTGTCCAATCAGAAGTAGTGGTCCCATATTTTAGCAACATTAAGGGGAGGTACATGGGCGTAGAAGGGTATAATAGATATAGCATTAGTTAATTAGAGGGGTTCAGATCAGAGAGGAACAGACCAGAAACTAGACCAGTCCAGACCGCCAAGCTGATCGATTGCAGACTGAACCGCTGTCCAGAGAGGTCCTGAGGTGGGGGCGGTGGAATCCATTAGAAGGAAGAAACGGGAGAATCGAGGAGAAGCGAAGTACCAGAGAAGGGAATGACGCAGGCGTCGTTGGTAGAGAGGTCACCGGTCCTGTCCTGATCCGGGAGGAGGCTTTTGCTCTTCATCCTTCCAGGCTCCTATCTTTCAACTCCTTGGCCAAGGGGTTTGGTTCTCGCACTTTTAGGTAAATATAAATGCAAATCTTAGTTGCGCTGCTGTCTCTATCTTCTCCTTTCTGAGGGACCGTCATTTAATCAATAATTATTATTCTATGCTTCATCCTTGATGTCTGATTAAGTACCATGTGTTTCTGTAATTTACTCTGCTAAATCTTTAGATAAACATTTTAAAACTTCCTGACTCAGTGGTTATTTCAGGATTATGTACTATAATGAATGTCACTCATTTTAAACTTCCCAATTAGCAAAGGATTCATTGGTAAGTCATTACTCTTCAATCGGAAGGTAATTGGTAGCAGGGATTTGATAAAGAGTAACAACTGATAAAACCCAGCGTAAGTATTAGCGTAGTATGAATGTATGGGCCCAAGTGAGTATCTAGTGTATGAATGCTGTTTGCTAATATCGCGCTGCATCAGTTTTCTGGTAATCAGAGGATGGTTACTCTTTGTTAATTGGGTAATGAGTATTTTATTTTTTATGAACTAACATCCATGAGTATTCAAAGTTTGTTTTATGTTGTCCAGAATCCCCGGGGAAAGAATAGCGGATGGTAAGTGGAAGCCATACTGCAGTGAGGTTATCTGTCAGGCAGAAATAGTACTGAAAAGTTAAAGCAGGGCTATCAGTACTTGTTAGGGACTTTGTGTATGTGAGTAACAGCAAAGGAATATGCTGATGAAAATTTGATGTTATATCACCTAGAAAGGGTAACATTGAAGAAGTAATAGGTATTTCTGAAGCTTACGTGAAGGGTAAACGGAAGGGTTTTACTCGTAGTGTGTGTTTAGTAAACGGAAAGGTTTTACTAAATGTGAGAGAACTATCTTTTCAAACTAGCGAAACTGGCACGATAGCGAATGTTTTATGTTGTTACTGAATTTTAAAAAAGTATAGAGAAAATAAAAGTTTTACGTACGATTTTGTAAAGGGAGGGTCAGCTGCCGGAGAGGAAGCTGACGTCACAAAACGCCGCGCTGGGATTGGTTGAAACCGCGGGCGTAGAAAGACTCTTGTAAAGGAGGGGTCAGTAGTCAGGAGTAGTACTGACGTGACGTCACAGGTACCGCGCTGGGATTGGTTGAAACAGCGAGGGACAGAAAAGCGCAGATTGTAAAGGAGGGGTTGTCAGACACACGTCACAGAAAAAGCCGCGGAAGGATTGGTTCTGAGAGAAAAAAAAAAAGTAGTCGGTTTTTGATTGGTTGTTACTATAGAAGCTGAAATCTTAGTGGATAAGGGATTGCATGTTAAAACACGATCCAATTTTAACAAGAACTCGTCCGGATAGGAGATTCCTAGGTTTTGCAGAATATAATTTTATACATCGGGATTCGCCTAAAATGTACGGAGAAAAGAGAAAAATGTCATTTTTACAAAAGATTAAGAATTATTTTAAAAGGGATAAGCCAATCAAAACTAGAGAAGGAATTATCATTCCACCAGCTAAAACGCCCGCTTCATTCATGATGATGGAGAGAGGCTATCATACTTGTGTATGGATAGAGAATTGGATAGAATATACCAAAAATGATGGAATATTAGCATTTCCCAAGAATGGCACTTTCAATGGAAGAATCCTTCAAAATTTAAGATTGAGGATGAATGATTTAGAACCCAGACCAAGATTAACTCAATACGTAGACTTAGAGGAATGGGAAACCGAGGCATTTGAGCGAGACCGATCCAGGAGTAATAGGGGTTATCGAGGATTTTTTCCTAGGAACCATAATGAGTCAAGGGACGGTCAGATGAAACAGTGGAGAAGAGCAATGCTTACAGAGGGTCTGTATCCCATATTAATGGTAGAAGAATCGTCAGGAAATAAATGCACAGAAAAGACAAAACATTTGACTAGATTGGGAGATTCTGAAGACGAATTTATGGAAGATCTATTAAAGAATCCACCACCATATCAGGAAGGGACAAGTGGATGCACCCCAAGTGCACCCTTGTTAAGAACCCCTTTGGTACCTGAAGTATTACATGATTCACCAGCTAGTAGGGTACTTCATGACAAAGAAAAAGAAGCCATAGATAAGAATAGGGTGTTGGAAGCGTAACAGTGGCTCCTGTGAAACGATAAAAACAGTAATAATAAGGATGCGCACAATGGCAGTATACAGTGTTGCGTGGATGTCAGAGAGAAAAGCTAACCACAGACACAGGAGTATAGGTATATAACCATTTTTTATAAATTTTTTGATACATGAAATAAATATTTGTGTTTGGCAAACAATAGTTTACCAGGAAATTAATGCATGTCCCAGTGAAAAAAACATAATAAACCTAAACAATTAGTGACATAATGTGTGACTTATGTACAAGGTTTAAAACAATAGGGCGACCATTTGTAGTTTTTACAATATAAACAACACTAAATACAGTCATCAATGTTGGATCAAGGTTCGCCCTGTTTAACAGTCGACGGTGTTTCGACCCTATTTTGAAATGTAGGGTCTCTTCAGGACCTGGAAATGTGGGACACCTGAAGGGCGGTTGGTCCTGCCTAATGTGAAGAATAGTGCCACCATGTGATAGGTCATTGCACCAAAGGAGACGCACGCTCCTCGACTCCAGCAGGCCCAGGCGAAATCGTACACCGCAATTTTTGCAAACTATTAAGATTGCCATCAGGCACAGATCGTAAAGAGGGCCTGCAGTATTACTGAGGAATTCCCAGTCTGGAGTCCTGGTCTTGTCTACCACACACCTCTCTCCCATGGGCACCCGGACGGGTTCCCTGTGAGTAGCTTTTTCTCTTTCTCACCTATCACATGGTGGCACTATTCTTCACATTAGGCAGGACCAACCTTGATCCAACATTGATGACTGTATTTAGTGTTGACATCCACGCAACTCTGTATACTGCCATTGTGCGCATCCTTATTATTACTGTTTTTATCGTTTCACAGGAGCCACTGTTACGCTTCCAATTTACTTACCCAGGCTCCCAGTGAGTAGAGTTCCCTTGTTGTCTTTCTAATAGATAAGAATAGAGCAGAATTAATACAGAAGATAACACAATTAAGTGTTCACCCTGATTCATTGACCATACCTGTAACGATTGGTCCAGTAGTTCTCTTATATGGTGACAAGGTAAATTGTCCCAAACCTCTAGTTATGCCTACACCTGTGAATGTTTCAAAACCTGAACCAGTAGTAATGGTTGAGGATCACTTCAGCGATTGTGAATCTATGATTTCATTAATGGACTTACCCATTCGAGATTCTGTAAATAGTACTTCTAGAAGAGCTACACCTGGTTGCTCAAGAGATGTGAATATAGTAACATCATCAGGAACTAAAAGTGCCACAGTAGTAACGCCAGAAGATTTAGAAAGGTGGGCACAAGGATCAGACAAACAAAATACACCCCCGAAGATCATGGACACTTATAAATTAAAAGTTGAATTGGAAGAAATAATAGCAGGAAATGTAGGGTTAGATCGCCTAAATACTTATGATGAAGAATTATTGTTCGTGTGTAGGAGTATCACTAGAAATGCAAAATTATTCCACGAGAAACTATCCAATTTAGCTCTGCAGATGGGAATTGAAATAGGGAAATCAAAAGTCCTACAGAAACCTTATAGAGCAGAGTTTTCTGACAAAGATTTAGAAAACATGAACGCCTCTGGAAGAAAATTACAAATAAAAGAATTAATGACAGTCCTACAGAAATGGGGCGACCTAGATAAATGGAAAGTTAGATGGACCAAGAAAAAGGAAGAAGCACGATGCGGTAGAACAGCCTCTGAATATTTAATGAAGGAGATAGGGAAAGCAGATCAAATGTACCCAATGAGAGAAGTTCCAGGAGGGGGATATGTACATGTCCCATGGAGTAGACATGATATTTTGTCATTTACGAATGATTTCCCAAAGTTGAGAGAGAAGCCAATTGAATGGTACAAGCAAGTTGAAAGGTTTGTGAAAGTGTCAAAGGTATTGTTGAAGGATTTGGATGGTTTGTTCGACATAGTGGTACCTGCCGATTTATGGACAGATTGTAAAATCACAGTTGATTGGCCTAGTGATGAGTATCCTAGAGATCCAAAGACAGGTGCTCCGTCAAATGATGTAATGAAAAAGTATCAGCAGGTGATAACTTACCTGAAAGGCAAAATACCACCGAAAGAAACAGATTGGGTGAAAATAGATCGAACCACCCAAGAAGCTAGTGAATCGGTACATGCCTATTATGAGCGGTTATTACAGGTATTCAAGCAGTATAGTGGATTTGAGGACATTGGAGATAAAAATATGAGTCAGTTTGTTTACCGATTTGTTTATGGTCTAAAGCCAGAGATTTGTCAAATGATTAAACAACACATGCTGTGTTGGCAGGGAAAGCCCATCGACGGAATTTTGAAATATGCAAAATATTGTGGAGACGACATTGAGGATAGACATAAGAAATTGCAGGAGAAAGTAATGTGGGCTCAGGTAAAAATGGCTGAGAAACAGGGAATTAATTTGGATAATCCGAGTGAAGGTCAGGGAAAGGATTCTGGAATGAATGGCGATACTGGGAATGGCGGAAAAATGAGAGGACGAATGAGTAGAGAAGAAGCTAAAAAGAAATTTCCTTGTCATGGGTGCGGAAAGTTGGGGCATTGGAAGGATGAATGTAAAAAGATTCGGAATAATAATGGCCCAAATCAAAATTTAAATCCGCAGACGCAGAATGACTCACAGCAGGGTGTAAATCCTCAGAGTCAGTTGCCACCTGCACCAATTCAGGGTAATGTAAGCAGAGCAAAACACGGTGCAGACGTCGGATATCAAGGAGGAAGTGGTAAGAATGATTATGTAACGTCACAATTTCTTTTACAGGACGATCTCTGTCCCTATAGTTCATGACGGTGCCTGGGAGAGGGGGAGAAGGAGTGTGTACTTGGCGCATCCTTATCGGTAGATCAGTCAGGTCCATATGTTGAAGGAAGTGTAAAAGGTAATGATATTACTTTTCTCTTGGACACTGGTGCTACCCGGTCTACTGTGAGAACAGCAGACATTCCAGACCTTCCTCTCTCTGGAGAAGCTATCCAAGTAGTGGGAGTAGCAAATCGAAAGATTAGAACACCACTTACAGAACCAATGGAAGTTAAAATTGGAAACTTTAGAGAAATGCATCAATTTGTAGTATGTGATTCCAGTCCAGTAAATTTATTGGGCAGGGATTTGCTTTGTAAGATGAACTGTACAATTTTCTGCACACCGGATGGTGTGGCAGTTCAGACCCCAGATGAAGATCATGTATATAAGTTTATGATTGCAAAACAAGGTACAGAGGTAGATGAGATGTTTTCATTGATAACAAAAGATGAGCTGCCAGAAGAATTAAAAACTACAGTAAACCCCCTAGTATGGGATTTCACAGGAAAGGAAGTAGGACTTATGGCCAAAATAGACCCAGTTAAAATTACTGTAAAAGAAGGTGCGATTTTCCCAAATACCAGACAGTACAAAATGAGTGCAGAAGTAAAGGTAGGAGTCATTAAAGAAATAAATCGAATGGTAGAACAAAACATACTAAGAGAAGTGATGAGTAGTCCATGTAATTCACCAATAATGGGTTTAAAGAAACCTAGCGGAAAATATAGGATTGTTCAGGACCTGCGCAAAATAAATAAGATCGTGGAACCTTGTTGTCCTATAGTGCCAAATCCTGCAGTAATCCTATATCAAATACCTTGGAGTGCAGGATGGTTCACAGTGATTGATTTATGTCAAACGTTCTTTTCAATACCATTGCACCCAGACAGCCAGTATCTATTTTCATTTAAATTTGAGAACAAAGTCTATGTATGGAATCGTGTTCCTCAGGGGTACCCGGAAAGTCCTTCCATTTTTAATCAATTATTGAAAAAGTGCCTAGAGAAATTAGTGATGCCAGGAAGCTCAGTTTTAGTCCAATATATCGACGACTTACTGGTGGCATCAAACACCAGAGAGGACTGTGTTGTTGATTCCATAGCACTATTAAATCATTTGGCTGAAGAAGGACATAAAGTCTCACCAGAAAAATTGCAGTTCTGTACAACAGCAGTTAAGTACCTAGGACACCAAATTGAGAGGGGCAGAAGGAGAATAAGATCGGAAAGAGTACAGTTAATTAAGAAAATGCAAATGCCTGTAACCCAAAGAGAAGTGAGAATGTTCCTAGGAATAGTAGGTTACTTTCGACAATGGATACTAGGATTTTCCTTGTTAGCGAAGCCCCTAATTCAAATGACAAGAAAGAAAGCAAAAGACCCAGTTGAATGGGATGATGAGAGTGTAGGAGCTTTTGTAAAATTGAGAAATGCTTTGTGCTCAGCACCGGCCCTAGGCATGCCCGACTATAAGAGAAGCTTCGCATTGTTCTGTCATGAGAGAGAAAATTGTGCACTTTCAGTCCTAACTCAGAGACATGGTTTGGACAGACGTCCTATAGCATATTTTTCTGCTACATTGGACCCAGTGGCAGCCGCGTTGCCAGGCTGCTTGAAAGCAGTGGCGGCTACCTGTTTGAGCATTGAACAAAGTGAGTCAATTGTGATGGGACACCCAGTAAAGGTGTTTGTTCCACATGCGGTTGTGATTCTGTTGACAAGAACACAAACTCAGCATCTTACTCCTAGTCGGCTGACTAAATATGAAAGAATAATAATGGGTGCTGAAAATGTGAACATAGTGAGGTGTACCATAGTAAATCCTGCAACCTTACTACAAGACCCGTATCATGAAGAAATTAAAAATGACGAAGAAGAAGAAGATGATTGTTTACAAGTCACAGAATTATGCACGAAACCACGTCCGGACATTGAAGAACAGCCCCTTAGGAAGCCAGACAGGGAGCTGTTTGTTGATGGTTCATGCCAGAGGCATGAAGATGGTAAACTGACTGCAGCATATGCAGTATGTGAATTAACTGGAATAGTCGAAGCATCCTATTTACCAGGAGTAAAATCTGCACAAGTAGCTGAATTGATTGCTTTGATAAAAGCTTGCAAAATTGGGAGGAATCAAAAAGTAACTATATTCACAGATAGTCAATATGGTTACGGGGTTGTGCATGATTTTGGCCAACTATGGATGCAGAGGGATTTCATGACTTCTTCAGGATTCCCCATTAAAAATGGAAAATTTGTAAGGGAATTGCTGGAGGCAATACAATCACCAAAGGAATTGGCTGTGGTGAAATGTGCCGCACATCAGTCAGGAGATGACTGGGTGATAGTCGGCAAAAGATACGCAGATCTTGTGGCTCACCATTGTGCCAGAAATAGGTTGTCAGTCAATAAAAGGGTGGAAAGAATGGGAATCAGTTGCCAACTTATGCTGTATATGCCACCTGAAACATGAAGATTACAAGATGGTGCTGATGAAAGTGAGAAGAAAACATGGATCAAAGTGGGGTGTTCCCAAAAGGGAGATGATGAAGTGTGGATTTGTGCTGATGGCAGACCAGTCATGCCTGACTGCCTGCTTTCTCAAATGGCCAGGATGCATCATGGAGACACACACATAGGGAGAGATGCAATGATTAGGCTTTTCAGACAGAATTGGTACAATCCCAAGTTCAGGGCTGTAGCAGAGAGCCTTTGCCAGAGATGTTTGACTTGTCAGATGCATAATCCAGGGAGAAAAACAATAATTGGGTTTGGAAAAATTGGAAAAGCAGAAGGGCCATTTATAAGACTACAGTTCGACTTTATACAGTTACCACCATGCAGAGGGTTAAAATATGTGTTAGTCATAGTATGTCTGTTTTCAAAGTGGGTGGAGGCTTACCCTACCAGGAGGAGTGACAGCATTACAGTCGCAAAGCTGTTATTACGAGAACTCATTCCTAGGTTTGGTTTCCCAGTAACTTTGGAATCTAAAAAAATCTAAATCCGTATTTGTAAAGCGCAAACTACTCACCCTTACGGGTCTCAAGGCGCTGGGGGCCGTCGTGGAAATTAAGTGAGCTATTGCCCAGAGTCACATGGTGCTGAGCTGAGCTGCCGCCGGAGCCAGGGATCGAACCGTGAACCCTGTGCTCCGAAGACAGCTGCCCTAGCCGCTGCACCACACCTCTCCACAAGAGGAAAACATTTTAACAGTGAAGTGATTCAAATAATCTGTGAAGCATTCCAAATTGAACAAAAATTGCACTGTGCATATCGCCCAGAGGCTTCTGGAGTGGTTGAACAATTGAATGGCACTATAAAATCAAGACTGGGAAAAATGTGTGCTTCAACATCATTGGAGTGGCCAGATGCATTGCCACTTGTCTTAATGGGACTCAGAAGCATTCCTGATAGAAATACGGGATTGAGCCCACACGAGATAATGATGGGAAGAGCAATGAGACAAGCACATGTTCCCATAAACAAACTGCTGAATATATCTCATGATATGGTACTGGATTATTGCAAAGGATTGGCTGACCTAGTGCGTTCTGCCTCTCATCAGGTCGGAGAAGACGCAGTTTCGAGCCAGCCTGAACAAGAACATGATTTGAATCCTGGTGACTGGGTGGTAGTGAAGAATCACACCAGAGAGACGTGTCTATCACCTAGATGGGGAAAACCTTGTCAAGTCATACTGACTACCAATACAGCAGTGAAGTGTGCAGGATTTCCTAATTGGATTCATGTAAGCCACACCAAAAGAGTACCAGACCCTGAAGAAGAAAATCCTCAGTCAGCATCAAACAAGGAGGAAGCTGAAGGTTGCCCAGCTGAAGAATCTCAGGTTCAAGATTTGAGAGAAGCTGCAGAAGAACAACCGAGCACAAGTCAGGACTGGATACCGGTAGTAGAAATTCCTGAAATTTACTACAGAACAAGAAGCCAAACAAAATTGGAAGAAATGGAAGAAGATCAGATAGGTGAAGAAGAAGCAGCTCAGGAAAAAGAAGAACACACAATAAAAGAACCTGAGCAGGACCAGATAGGGAAAGGAAACTGGGCTCAAAATAACAAAGAACCAACAAGTTTTGAGCAGGGAAAGACAGGTTTAGAAGAATCCGGTCAGGCTGCAGAAGTACAAGGTACAATAAGCCCTGATCAGAACCAGATAGATCCAGAAAATCACACAGAAGAAAAAGATCTCGAGAAACAGGAGCATGAAGAATTAAACAAAGAACAAGGCCAATTATTGGAAACTAACGGAGGAGCAGCAGAAGAAAAACAAATAAGGCCTGGAAAAGAACAAGAAAGAAAAACAGTAATTACAGAAAACGAAAAGGTGTCGAACAGTGAAAATAAAGAAATTTCTGAAGAAAAGAAAGAAACAGTGCAAACAAAGAAAACAAGAAAAGGTGATCATTGGCCTAGTGTCATTAAAAGAGTAAAGTACCACATAACAACCAGAAGTGAAGATCCAGAACAGGTGAACGAAGTAACAAGCCTAACAGGACAAGAAAGTAAAACTAAGAAAAGAAGAAGCAAAAGACTGAAACTTGTGAATAATAAATTCAAGGGTCCTGATTGGACTTATATCATTCTTGAAGATTACGAAAGCTCAGAGTCAAGTGAAAGTGGTGACGAAGGAACAAGTGCAGAATTGACGTACGAGAAAGAAACAAGACCACCTTGACTACGCAAAACGAAAAATAGATAAGAAGAGCAATCTTCCTTGTCGAAATGTCCGATGATAGTTACTGGGAGACCAAAACAGAGATGTTGTAGAAGATGCTGTGCAATATGCATATGTAGTCTAGTAATGGTGCTTATAGTATGGTTAGTTCTGATCATAGCAGTTCCTTACCTTATGATAATGGATAAAAAGATTAACAACAAAACTAAAGAAAGGACAGCGAACCTGAAAAGTAATAGAGTAGAACTGACGGTAGAAAATGAACCAGAATTTCATCATGAAATAACTGATAACGACACTAGTTTAAATGTTTTCACAAAGTTATTATTTCAATATGTAGATACCATGGAAGTTAGTAATTGTTATGTCTGTATGAAGTTACCCGAATCAGTAGCAGAAGGATTAACGTATCATCACTTACCACTGACATATGGCATATCATGTAATGTATTAGCTAGTTTATTTTATAGAACAGGGAGACTTCAATATTATTATTCAAACATAGATGTGATATTTTCAGAGGTTCCGATTCGCAAGAGTATGAACCCAGTGCTTAGTAGTCAAGACGCACAGTTTATGGGAGAATTTTTCTTAACAATGAAATCGATAGACATAACACATGCACATAGACACAATCTAACATGTTCTTTACACGAAGAAGAAAAGATCTTTTTAAACTTAGTAGAGGATAGAAGACAAGATTTTCAAAAGAAAGCTTCTGAGCATAAGGCTCATTTGCCACTTTGGGCTGAGAAAGGAGGGAGTTACACACCTGGCAAGGCTCAAGCTGCTATGGCTCTGGATTTTGTAAAGATGGGAAAAATTTGTCTACATAGATTAAGGACTGAATATAACAATGTTTTCATTGGTACCAGTGAATGTGAACACAATTTCTTAATTCTTGGAGGTTGGGGACTAAAAGGAGGAATGGATTCCGTTTTTCCGGGAATCTATTATGTATGTGGGAATAAGGCTTACTTTAGGCTTCCTGCACGGTGGTATGGAAGTTGTTATTTTGGAATAGTATTTCCAAAAATATACCACGTAAAAGGAAACACTGGGAGCAATGAAAACAATGGCGAATTAACACGTAGTAAAAGAGCTAGTTTTTCTGAAATTGTAGGGGATATATTTGGTGCATTGATACCTTCGGTGGGAATAATTCTGAACTCAAGGAAAATATGTAAATTGTCTACAGTAGTTGATCGTTTATCAACTGACACTGCTGGAGGATTTCTAATGATTA
Organism: Calotriton arnoldi; assembly: GCA_963921515.1. Lineage (NCBI taxonomy): Eukaryota > Metazoa > Chordata > Amphibia > Caudata > Salamandridae > Calotriton > Calotriton arnoldi. Next base: position 623,369 of record CAWUFW010005411.1, read on the forward strand.
ATGCAGAAATGGTTGCGATTAGATCTATGGTTATGCAAAATCGCCTTTCTCTTGATATTCTATTGGCAAAAGAGGGCGGAATCTGTAAATTACTGAAGACGAAACATTGTTGCACTTACATTCCTGATAAAAGTGCAGAAATTGGAACGTACATACAGAATATAACTAAACTTGAAAAGGAACTTAAACCACTGGAAGTTGATAGTGTATGGGAAAGATTGACAAGTAGTATTGCGTCAATTGGTACCTGGTTTTCTAATGTAGGAAAAGGGCTTATAGGTCAAATACTAGTACCTTTAGCAGGAATATCAATAATAGTACTGACGATAATAGTATGGTGCAAGTGTTGTAGAAAGAATGAGTCGTATAATGTGACAGGAAGGGGAAAGAAGAGAAAAATTGATGAAATTGAACTTGAAGATGTGAGAAGTGAACTATACAAGAAATTGAAAGGGGATGTTAAAAATAGAAAAGGTAAAAATGAGAATGAGACAATTTGCTAGAAGTTGGCACCTGATTGAGGGTAGTATTTTGATGGCTCTTAAACGCCATCAGAGAGGGGATTGATGGAGCAAGGACTCACAAATGAGACTTGCTCGAATGCAATCACCTCATAGTATTAATTTATTAAATTTGTATTGTCTATACTAACTTTGCATACATTACACGAATAGCAAGGAAGCTTGCCTATGTGTTCTAACTAACAAGTAATGCTTGTCCTTTCCTAAAATGGCCGCTAAAGCGCGGGAACTTTACTGCGCATGTCTCAACCATATCACGTGGTGTGACGTCATTCTTTGCTTGGTGGGAAATTCTCGTTTCTGCGCAGTGTGCATTAAAATGGCTGCTTGATGTTTTCACATGCTTCAGCTTGCTCTTGTATTATTATTAAATTGTCATTTTCTTAACGCTACTAATGCGGGATAGATTTATAAGTAAATGGGGATAGAGTAGAGAGAATGGGTATACAGTGAAACATATTATTTGTGATTTTAATATTCTCTTCTTTGACTTTTTATTAGTTCGTAAACTTCGGCCTGGGGTTGGTGAACTGAAAACTCGAATGACGTGGGTTTCGCGCATGCTCTATGAAAGACTGCCCAGAAGGAAAAGGATGAAGTCAACCTGGACGTCGTCCAAGGCCACGACCTAACGGCCGATATTGATGTATTCATGTGTTCCTGCCAAACTTGCAACTATGTATATGAAAATTGAATAAACTTTGTCGTGAGACGGGTGGGAAATAAAGCCAATGTATTAAATTTAATGGGCGGTAGTTTAAAGACAAAGGTCTTCAGAAATGCGTACCAAATCAATATGGTGTGAGGATCAACCCCCTGTCCCTGTCCAATCAGAAGTAGTGGTCCCATATTTTAGCAACATTAAGTGGAGGTACATGGGCGTAGAAGGGTATAATAGATATAGCATTAGTTAATTAGAGGGGTTCAGATCAGAGAGGAACAGACCAGAAACTAGACCAGTCCAGACCGCCAAGCTGATCGATTGCAGACTGAACCGCTGTCCAGAGAGGTCCTGAGGTGGGGGCGGTGGAATCCATTAGAAGGAAGAAACGGGAGAATCGAGGAGAAGCGAAGTACCAGAGAGGGGAACGACACAGGCGTCGTTGGTAGAGAGGTCACCGGTCCTGTCCTGATCCGGGAGGAGGTTTTTGCTCTTCATCCTTCCAGGGTCCTATCTTTCAACTCCTTGGCCAAGGGGTTTGGTTCTCGCACTTTTAGGTAAATATAAATGCAAATCTTAGTTGCGCTGCTGTCTCTATCTTCTCCTTTCTGAGGGACCGTCATTTAATCAATAATTAATATTCTATGCTTCATCCTTGATGTCTGATTAAGTACCATGTGTTTCTGTAATTTACTCTGCTAAATCTTTAGATAAACATTTTAAAACTTCCTGACTCAGTGGTTATTTCAGGATTATGTACTATAATGAATGTCACTCATTTTAAACTTCCCAATTAGCAAAGGATTCATTGGTAAGTCATTACTCTTCAATCGGAAGGTAATTGGTAGCAGGGATTTGATAAAGAGTAACAACTGATAAAACCAAGCGTAAGTATTAGCGTAGTATGAATGTATGGGCCCAAGTGAGTATCTAGTGTATGAATGCTGTTTGCTAATATCGCGCTGCATCAACCCCATCCTACAGACCAAATAGATCTCTCACTTAGAAACACTGCATCTCTTCATGGCTGATTATCTAACCATCTGGTTATCTGACCAGTCTTTTTCAGCCACTAGATAGCTGCAACTAAAAAGATATTGAGGTACATCCTTTCATGTCCAGGGCTCCTCCCTATGAAGCTCGCTTCATCAGTCTTTAATGATAGAAAAAGTCTTTCTAAATATCAAAGAATACCTAAAGACATACCCACTCCAATTTTTACAGCTAGGACCTCCTAAACGCCAGTCAAACTTCATGCTTGTCCTGCGTGTGTCGCCTCCTCATAGACATTTAAACCTATTTGCTTAGACTGGAATATTAATGCATAGATTTCTAATTACAAGGCTTTTACGCCTTTCAAGACATTTTTGACTTTGCCTGTTGGAAGTTTCCTCTAATCATTTTCTATTCTTGATCCCATTACTGCAAATATCTGATGCTGCAACAGCCTTCTAGCCTTGCTGTCTCCACAATGCTTCAAAATGACAATTTCTCGTTATAGTACTCTACAAAAGCTACATTAAATAAACATGTTCAACAATTATTTTAGCAGTTATGGCAGAACCACATGGCACAAGTTGTAGTTACAACAAAATGGACTATGGTGCTTAACTCTCTCAAGGTTCAACTGCTATAGAACCCTCCAAAAAATAATTAAGAAAAAGTGCAATTTGGAGAGAAGCACTACATAGATATAACAGAGTCCTTTTTAAGTCTTCCAAAATAGCTCCTTGTAGTCTAATATTCACAAATAATCAGATTGCAAAAGCATTCCAATCACTGCTCCAGGAATCAGTGCAAGAATCACAGTTCCAGTCTCCAAGAGTAGAACATTGGGGCTGATGTATCAAGCCTTTTTGAGTTCGCAAACAGGCCGATTCGCAGAATCGGCCCGTTTGCGAACGCAAAAAAGGCTTCTCAAATGTAGCAAACCCAAGTTGCGATTCGGTAACCTGTTACTGAATCGCAATTTGGGTTTGCGATTCGGTATTAGGAAGGGGCGTGTTTGGGGTGTCTCTTCCTAATACCGAATCGCATCGGTATGTATGAATGTTTTGTGACCGTAAAGGCGGTCGCAAAACCTTCAAATATTACCACCTACTTCAAGTAGGTGGTAACCCATTTGCAAATGAGAAGGGTCCCCAAGGGACCCCTTCCCTTTGTGAATGTTTGTAAATGCATTTTTAAGAGCAGGCAGTGGTCCCACGGACCACTGCCTACTCTTAAAAAATGAAAAGAAAACTTTTAATTTTTCTTTTTTAAATGCAACACGTTTTCCTTTAAGGAAAACGGGCTGCATTTTAAAAAAAAATGATTGCTTTATTTAACGGCAATCACGGACATGGTGGTCTGCTGAGTCCAGCAGGCCACCATCCCCATGATTTACCTACCTCATTAATATTCATGAGGTAGGTCATTTGCGACCCCTTAGGAATCACAGAAAGTGTACTACATACTTTCATGCATGCCGTTTTGCGATTCCCTAATTGCGAATCGCAAAGATTCGCAATTAGGGAATCGCAAAACATTTTTTTGATACATCTGGCCGATTGTCTTTATTGATCAATTTGCATCTTGTCTTGATACAACCTGTCTATTAGCATAGTCAACCTGTTTCGTCCCGCTAGGGAACTTCTTCAGGGATTTCATATTATCATTAAGACACTCACCAAAAGCTACAATCAATCGTCAGCATTGTTTTTCTTGGATTCCCTAGCCTGGTACTGGTAATGCTCCAGTATCCGTAGAAGGGCATTCCTCTTCACTGTGGCTTTTCTCTCAAGCAAGAAAATGAAACGCGAAAATAGGGGCGAAACGTTTTGGCTGTGCTGAAAGACAGATTGTGTCAAGAGAAGATGTGAATTGATCAAAAAAGACACTTGCATTGTTGGAGACTGGGGCTGGAATTCTTGCACTGAGCCCTGGAGCTTCTCTCTAAATTCTAATTTTAAATAAATATGTTACAGGCTTGAAATTTATGAAAATTCTCATCCTCCGCTCAGCCAGATATCGTTTCCTTAAAGAAAGAGGTTTAATGTATGTTATGTTATGGCAATTTATAGCGCGCACTACTACCCAGGGGTGTCTAGGCGCTTGCGGACTCCAAATCTGTCGTCAGGGCGGCTAGTTTCTGAAAAGCCATGTTTTAAGCAATTTCCTAAACTCCAACAAGGAAGAGGACTTCCTAAGAAGGAGCGGGAGAGCATTCCATTCCTTTATGGTATTGTAACTGAAGCTCCTTCCCCCAGTTAGACCTTCTGATTCTGGGGGTGAGCATCAGGAAGGCATTTGCTGAACGGAGCGATCGGTTGGGAGTATACCAGCTGAAGAGGTCCAGCAGGAATTGTGGTCCTTCTCCATGCAGGGCCTTAAAGGCCGTGCAAAGTGCCTTAAATTTGATTCGCTGGCCGACTGGTAACCAGTGTAATTCCCGAATGCCTGCTCTGATGGATTGGTATCTAGGAGCATCCAGGACCAGTCTAGCCGCAGCGTTCTGTACTGCCTGCAACCTTCTGAGTAGATTGGTTTGTAGGTTAATGTACAGACCGTTGCAATAATCCAGTTTGGATAATACAAGGGAGGTCATTACGGTTTTTCTAGTATTTGAAGGAATGAAAGGCAGAATTTTTTGGACCATTTTAATAGTGAGGAAGGCGGCAGAGACCACTTTTGACACTTGGGACTTCATATTGAGTTTGTCATCAATAATGACCCCCAAATTCTTAGCCTTGGCCACTGGTGTAGGAGTATTGCCCAGTGTATCCGGCCACCATACTGGTGACCACTCAGGAGAGAGGTTGCCAAATAGCACCACCTCCGTTTTTCCTGAGTTCAGCTTCAGGCAGTGCCTAGCCATCCAGTTACTCAGGGCACCCATACAGTCATGGAGTTTAGCTGAGTAGTTGATGTCCTTGTCCACTGCTGAGATCACTAGCTGAGTGTCGTCAGCATAGGAGGTAGGGCAGAGGTTAAAACTTCTGATCAGGGAGGCAAGTTCAGAAACGTAAATATTAAAAAGCGTGGGGCTCAGAGAGGACCCCTGCGGCACCCCACATGGCAAAATGAAGGGTGCAGATTTAAAATTGCCCAAATGCACAGTTTGTGTTAGATCGGAAAGGAACGACGTTAGGAGGCAAAGGGCCCTGCCTCCAATCCCGATGGTTTTAAGACGTTCAATCAGAATCGCGTGGTCCCCGGTATCAAATGCCGCAGACAGGTCGAGGAGGACAAGGGCTGCCGATCCCCCGCCGTCTAGCGTTTTTCTGATCTCCTCCGTCGTTGTTATTAGAGCCGTTTCGGTGCTATGGCCTGCTCTAAAACCAAACTGACTCTGATCCAGGATTTAATTTTCCGCAATAAAAATAGAGAGTTCGGTATTAAGCCGTTTCTCAAAGATTTTAGCCGGTACAGGGAGTCTATGTATTTTTGCTTTGTAAGTTACACAGGTAACTATTAACTCTACCTGCTCCCATGTGGAATTAATTAATACATTTCTTTTCGTCTGTATAGCACTGAGCCTGGTCATATCATAGTTCATCCAAATTTACTTGCATAGGGAAGTGTGCCAGATCAGCCGGTAGTCATCTTTCAAGGGATGGAGAGCACCGCTTGCAGTTGGCACGTTGAGCTATGTGGCAACTCTGTGTATTGTGCCTCGGGTTAATAATTGCAGTTAGGAATCAACTGCACACCTGGCAGTGTTGGCAGGTACAAATAACTACTTTTAAGCCAATTAGTATGGATTTGCAACAATTATTTCAAGTAATATTCCTTCCACAAACGTGATCTGTGATTCAATGTGTCAAGTCAGGTCCTGTCTGTGCGCCACCCTCTGCGAGTAAGCTCAAGCCAGGACAGTTCGGAACAGAAAGAGAGAAAATAAAACTCAATCAAGGTATCCATAAATGTCTATGTCTCCGATCAAAACCTAAATGATCCACAAAGGCATGCTACTTAAAATGTTTGCTCTACCAGGAATGTATGTGCATGAAGAGCTCAAAACTACAAAAAGATGGAGCGTGTACCAAAGTGGGGATACCTGAGAGAGTGGATGGTAGGGTACATGGAGGAGGAGGAGAATTACAGGTACAGTACATGGTGCAGGAGCAATACGTTAGGGTTTTGGGGTTAGCAGTGTCTTCAGAGGAAGCCCAGAATCAGAGAAGGATTGCATCATGATGAGATGCTCCCTCAAGTCATTGTCTTTACTGAAGTAAAGCCTGGAGGGTCCTTGCCAACTCCCCGTCAGGATGGTATTCCAGAATCTTTGTATTTTGTAGGCTTGGGTGGAGTTTGCGGAGTCACACTACGCGGAGCTCCGCGAAATGTTGAAAAAACTCTGTCGCCCTACACGGAGTTCCGCAAGTGGCGGAGTCCGGTATACATTGCACTGTTCACGCTGATTTATAGCACCAGGAGTTTCTCCCATGCTGGAAAATCAGAACGATCGGCATCATGCTGAGCACCAGAGGGTGCTGCTTCTTTCTGCTGCTCAAGTAGATTTTCTACTCGAGTGGCAACTTCCCCAACGCAAGTGGCATCTTTCTCAACGCGAGCGGTAGCGACCATCTGCGTTAAGAAATCTCGCAGAGAGGTGGTCTCGTGCTCAATTTCTCTTGCTTGCTCTAACCAACTTAGGGGCATATTTACAAGCCCCTATCGCCACCACAACATCACTTTACATCACTTTTAGTGACGTTGTGGTGGCGATAGGGGCTTCGCCTTATTTACAAGGCAGTGTTAAGCCACTTAATGTGGCTTAACGCTGTCTTGTAAATAAGGCCCCTTTCATGCTACACTTAGCGTGAAAGGGGCGGGCAATGGGTGTTGTGGTGGGCGTTCCGTCACAACACCCATTGATTTTGACGCTGCCCCCTATTTACAAGGGTGGTGATAGTAGGAGGCAGCGCCAAAATTAAGACCAGGGAAAACCTGGTCTTATACAGGCAAAACGAGGAGAAATGCTTTATTTCTCGTTTTTGCTGTTCCCATGTGTGCTGCATTGTGCAGCACACATAGAAACAGCAAGTTGCCATTGATTGTTTATGTGCAGGAAGGTGATCCTTCCTGCACTTAAACAATCCCAAACAAAAATGACGTTTTGCAACTTCTATGTGTGCTGCATTAAGCAGCACACATAAAAGTTACAAAACGCCATTTAAAGATTGTTTATGTGCAGGAAGGAAGACCTTCCTGCACATAAACAATCTTCCACTCGCGCTAGGCTGCTAAGTTTAGCTCCAGGGCAGGGGGAAACGCAGGGCTGCACCATATTGTTGTAAATATGGTGCAGCCCTGTGTTTCTGAAGTGGTGGTGCGTGGCGTTAAGCCAAGGAGGCTAACGCCGTGCTCCGCCACTTCATTGTAAACATGCCCCTTAATGTTTGCGAGCAGCGCAAGAGTAAAAACGCCGCTTCGTGGAGTTTTTGGAACTACGCGCTCCGCATGGAGTGGGCAAAACTCTGTGAACTCCGCAGGCAGAGTGGAATTCTCAGCCCACCCGTAGTATTTTGTAAGTCTGGTCTTCTTCGTTTCCACACAATTCAACAATGACGTGAATTGTATAAACTTAATGCCTATCCAACCCAACTTTATCTGGAAATTAGCTGGAGCTCCAGAAAGCTTCTGTGTGTGTTGGATGCTGTGAGGTATGCGGTGTATGATGTTTGATGCAGTGTTGTAGTGTGACCTGGGGAGGTTTGGTGTTGGCCTGTGTTGATTTGAGTTGGTGTGGCATGATGTGATGCGATGCTGACTGTTTGAATATTGTGTGGTGTGGTGTGTTGCGTTATGTAGGACATTTTTATATAGGCCAGATCCATCATTTTCAATGGCCTCTTAAGACATATTCTCTTGTTCGAAGAAAAGAAAATATAGAGATTCCTCAATAAGTCCACACAAATGCAGACACTAGCACCAAAAATATCATTCACCAACTAGGAATGATTCCACTTTCCGTGGAAGAACAAGGTTATTGCTCCATCACTCCTAACCTTTACGCCATTTAGAGTACATGGCTATGAGCATCATTATGTAAGGGGAAGTGTGCTACATGGCTTTTCTTGGAGTTAAGGGGTGTCAATATCATTATAGTGCCTTCTATGGTCCTTGTGTCCATGTGCCATCCTGTGTGGTGTTGTATATTGTGGCATGTGTTATGTTTTGTGACTTAACCATTTAAATGTGTATGATAGTGATGCAGTGTTCAGTTGTGCTTTGTGACCTGGTATGTAGAGATTGGTGTTGGTCTAAGCAGTGTGGTCTTGAAGGTATAATGTAGTGTTGTATTTTTTTGTATCTCATGATCTAGTGTATTATTGTGCACTGTATTGTGGCATATGGTATGACTATTTTGTGGGATAGTGTGATGTCTGTGATGTAGTATTGTATGATAGAACGCCATGTATGGTGCTTTATGCCACTGTAAAGCATGTAGAGGGATGCCACAGTCTGATGTACTCTTGCAATGCACAAGGCTGTATTTTTCAGTGTGGTACATATTGCAGCAGAGATTGGCTTGGCTGCTGCATTTTGTACTAATTCCAAAGGACAGAGATGACAATCTGGGAGATCTAGACATACAGAGTTACAATAATCAAGACAAGAAGAAACAAAGACATTCATAATATGCACTTTATGCCAAGTCCATAGAGCAGTACGGATCGGCTCCGGAAACGTTCAACATGTCCGAATGCCTTTCGGAACCGATTCGGTCAGCCCTATCGGTTTCCAGGCATCGTACTTGGTCGTTCGGAACTGGGAACGAGTCAGTCGGAAACAAGGGCCGTGGATCAGACTCGGCAAATCCGATTCAGAGCCCTTCTCACATCAGAATCAACCCCTAAGTGTTGATAGTGTATTTATATGTGTGCATCAAAATGTACACACTTTCAAAACACCACTGTTGCTAGTGAATTACTACATACACCAATTTCAATAAAATATATCCCCACACACTTTTGTTAATCTAGATTTCTGCAATGCCCACATGTAACTGTCATTCTCACCTGGGCATTTTTCAAGGATCTACTGTTTTGTGGTCCATGCAGGCACTGTCCTTACCTAGGGCCTGATTATGACTTTGGCGGTGCTGCACTGGGTCCTCCCCAAAGCCACACTGCCAAAGCCGTGGTCAGACTTCCCGCCAGATTAGGAGTTTCTCCTGTGTGGCGGGCTGGTTTTTGACGTTTCCACGGCGGTGCCTCTAAAAATGGGCACCGCAATGGGAACGTAAAAGACAGTTACTGCACGGCATGGACTGAAACGTTGTGACGTGCAGGAACTGGGATGCATGCACACAGGGGGGCACATGATGTGCCCCCCTCTGTGCATACCCATGCGGAGGAGGCCCAGGGGGCTCTGCAGGGCCCCATTTGTTTCCTCTCCGCCACTGTGTTTATGGAGGAGGAACCTCAATGACACTGCCGGCGGAGAGGAAACTCGTAATATGCTTGGTGGGACTGTGGTGGTCCCGCCAAGCATATTGTGGCCTCCTGACATCCACAACACGGCCAGGGAACGGTGGTTCCCTGGCAGCTGTGGCGGAACAGTGGTGGTCCCACTGCCCGACTCATAATAGGGCGTTGGGAGACCGCCGCCCCCTTGTGAGTCTGGCGGTCCGTGGACCAACAGAATTGTAATTGGGGCCTATGTGGATTTTAGGAGGGGCGTACAACATTCTTGTAATTTGCCTTTGCGTAATTATGCATAATTTCAGCAAAATGATGAGAAATTACATGCAATTACATTAAATGCAAAACTGCCATTTAGCACTGCATTTTAGTGTGAAATGTGTCCTCGCAACCAAATTTCGCGCTAAAACAATTGTGCAAAAAAAAAGGTACCTCCAACAACAGCTGCACGCTCTCTATCATTTATATTTTTCCTGTGTGTTCTTGCCAAATTTTTATTGGCAATGGTGCATTTGCTTAGAATTTCTACGACGAAAGGCACATAAGATTACATGATGTGACATAGTAGCATACTTTTGGGAGTATCATGTAACAAGAGTAATGTGAAATTTCCAAAAGTATCCAAATTTCACCTGCGTAATGCGAAGTTCGCCACGGACTAGTTTCTAAAAGTGTTTTTTGAAGATATGGAGAGTTACAAAAATAAATCAATGTGTTTAGATACATCTTTCACACAAACATATTTCCTTTATTTATGTCCACTTGAAACTGGGGCCTGATTACGATAGCGGTTGGACGAGCGTCTGTCCGCCATCGCCATGGGAATGGAACCGCCCGACATGTGGTTGCCAGTTCCACCCGCCTAATTAAAATGCGACCGTCGTGTAGGCAGTCGTAAAAATGCCTTTTACCATTGTGACTGGTGCTACGGCCCAGAAAAGGACTGCACCACAACCTGCAATGGTAAAAGGCATTTTGCAAACATCCATGCACCGTGTGCCAGGCACAATGTGGTGCTTGGCAAATGGTGCTTGGATGTTTGGGGGGGCACCACATGCGCCCCCCTGGGCCCATAGCGGAGGCCCACAGGGGATGGGGGCCCTGCTAGCGGCCCACAAAGTCTCATTCTGCCTGCTTTTTCATGGTGGTCGAACCACCAAGAAAAGGCATTCGAAAGGGCCATCGCAATCCCTACGGCTTACTCAGGCACCGCCCTCATTGTAGGGATTACGGTCGGACTGACGCTCCGACGGGCTCCTTGAGCCTGTCTGAGGCGTTGGTCGGTCCCTCGACCCGCTATGGTCCGACCAACCACATCGTAATGTGGCGGTCGGACCACAATTCTGGATGTCAGTGGGACCACCACCAACGGCCTGTCGGTGGTGGTCCCACCGACATCATTTTCGGGCCTTAAGAGTGTGAAGTTTCTTTTTCACAGCAAACGTTTGTAAAGTTCCTGATTTTTAGCCTTTCCAATGCTTTAGAAGTTTCTCCTTTTTACCTTCTCCTGTCTGGCTGAAGGTTTCCTCTGCAAAATGAGAGATAATTCTCACTCTAATCGAACCCAGCCCAGCTATTAAAGTGAGTACGAAAGAGCATATGTAATGCTGAAACTAATATTAGACTCTCCTACCACCGCTTATATCAGGCAAATTATATAGCCCTACAAGAATACACCAGGTTAGATATGGTTGGATATAATTAAGTGGATCACTTAATTCATCTCCTGGCTGGGCCATATTCTCCCCAGACTTCTCCAGTCCTGTCAGGATTTGAATACCAGAATATCAAACACAAATATATTGTATCAGGAATATTGATACCAAAATATTGAGACGGTAAGTATATGCAGGTGAGTATAGATTTAATATTCTTACCTCCACATCTACATACCTTAAAGGTAAACATATAGTTTAGGTACATCTATGTGGAGCTAAGTATAGTAGATATAGATATATATATATACTTGCTTATATCTATTAACCATCTTCACAATGTTTTTGTAGTTGATATTCCACCTTCAATATTTTTGTAGCACGCTATTTAAAACTCAATATTAAGACAGTATTAAATTTCAGGCACTGCCCATGAAGATTTTAAGACCATTTTTAAATGAACTATAAACATTACTCATAATGAGAAGAGGGCTTGAATGACTACTATTCCCTTCAACCTTAACACTAATACATTTTAACCCTTTTTCTTTTGTAAAGAACTAGGTACAATTTGGGTTCTTGAGACGGGGAAAGGAATGTATTGACACTCTGAGAAATGATCCTCTAGGGCCCAGTCAAATTGTGTGGCACCTTCATGGGGTTGTGCACCCCGAATATCTGCCCCAGCATATCGTTGGGGCAAAATATTTAAAAAAAACAAATATCGACAAGTAAGCAAGCCTAGATTTTCTATACCCAACACCAAAAACATGTACCTATGTGGTACATATATCTTTAGCGTATGTGGATATAGAGTTGGTAATAGTAAATTTAGACTTGCTTACATGCACTTACCTTGAGATATTTTGTCCCTCGATATTCTGTCCTCAATATTCTTGTCCCTCAATATTCTGTCCTCGATATTGTCTCCTCGTCTTTCGATATTCTGTCCTCGATATTCTTGTCCCTCGATATTGTCTCCCCGCCTTCGATATTCTGTCCTCGATATTCTTGTCCCTCGATATTGTCTCCCCGCCTTCGATATTCTGTCCTTGATATTCTTGTCCCTTGATATTCTGTCCTCGTCTCTCAATATTCTGTCCTCAATATTCTTGTCCCTCAATATTCTGTCCTCGATATTCTTGTCCCTCGATATTGTCTTCTCGTCCTTTGATATTCTGTCCTTGATATTCTTGCCCCTCGATATTCTGTTCTCGATATTCTTGAACCATAATATTCTGGGCTGGTGATATTCATTAGTACAATCCTTCAAGAGGGACTTGAGAGTTGGATAACAAGCGCCACTGCGGATTTTGAAAAGCCACTCTTGACCTACACAGGTTCTAGACATCTGGTAACATCAAGAATGACCTGGGAGGCCACCAGCAAAAGCCCTACCTAGATTCACATGCGAAAAGTTTGGATAGGGTGCAAGAACAAAATGTATGGCGACTGTTGCGCACAACATAGAGAACTGTACACAAACGGATGAGGGAAGGAGATCAAATGACCACCAATTGCACCAGGCCTTCCGAACGCCCCCCGAACAATGCTGGGGGAGAGAAAACAGTGCACCTGTGACAAAGAAGTTCTAGATTTGATAAGGCAGGTATTCCCAAAGATTGTCCTGTTGAGATGATTGACCCAGGGCCAGCTTTAGCGCAGGTGGTGCCCAGTGCCACAATGTTTGTTGGCACCCCCCCAATGACCACCTCCGCCACAGGTTCCCTCACTACCAACCTTTACAGTTCCCCTCAAGTCTTCATAACCACTCTCTCTCAGATGCATTTAATTAGTTTTATAGCGCCACTCATACCAGTGTAGGGTGTCAGAGCACTTTACATCACACACAATACACAGAGACAATCAATCATACATTTGTAAATCAGTGTAAAGGAAATGTTACATCAGACAGAGGACTACAAGGTGTAAGAGTCACATAACATCCATACTGGTAGGCAGTATAGTTAAGAGTGCCTAGTCTTGAGAAGCACAAACTCAGTATTTAAAACGTAACACCATGGTTGGAGGTTCTCTTTAATAATAAGAATTGATTTCTACCCAAATTAACCCTTTTTGCAACATTAGGGTAATGAAACTTGGGAAAAAATCATAACACTCTAATCTATGCCTTGCAGTTTGCCTGAAGCTCTTTGATGACAGTTAATAGCTCACTGTTCTTTGTTAGGATTTTAACTTATAAACTGCAAGTGACAAAAGAATCTCTCAGACAAAAGCAGTAACCCACTGACCTATTTACATTAAGTGAACTTTGTGATCTGCATGGTGCATGTTCTTTGCAACAGGCATATTAACCCTCTGTGCTACTTTATGATGAGTAAAAACAAACTTCCACTAGACCAAACTCTGTTCTCTCTACAGCAAGAAAATTAATCAACGGAGATATCTTGACATTTTTATTGTTGCCTTAAAATTGCTGGAGGCAAGAAATGCGCACCAAGTGCTTTTAAAACCATAATATATTTGCAAACAGTGGGCCCCCACCCAAAGTCAGCACCCGGTGCGGCGGCACAGTCGCACTGCCCTAAAGCCGGCCATGGGTGACACAAGACTTGTTATTATCAGGGGCGGCTCCTCCGTAATGGCAGAGGAGAGTCACCCCACTCTTCAGAGTCAGTCACAGAAAAATGAAATGATAATGAAACAATATCATTTTATTTTTCTTTGACTGATTCTGACATGCGGCTGGGTGGGGCCGGACCGGGCCATGATAGGCAGGTGGTGGCACTTAGAAGTGCGCATGTATGTTTGGCCGGCCATCCTAGGATGACCAAACATTCCATGCGCACTTTTATTTCTTCCACCCAGCTGTGTTTACAGCCGGCTTGCAGAAATGCCGCAGGCTCACATGTAGGTCTGAGCGGCAGAGAGTGCTGGGAGAGCTCCGAGGCTGTGGCGGCCGTCGGCGTTTGAGGCTGCGGGTAAAAGGGGTGTTTTAAAAAAATATATTATTATTCCTAACCCCGCCCACCCGTCCTTCCCTCTCTCCTCCTGCCCCCCATCTTCGTGTTGGGTGCCTGCCACTGGTTATTATTACGATTTTTGCATAAAGTCTTATAGGAGAGAAGAGTAAAACTGAATTTTAGGCCAAAAACATTTTTAGAAGTTTATGGAGTTCTGACAAGAAAAAGACTGCTTCTGTTTCCGGTACAAAAATGGTTCCGTTTTTTAGCATCTCCACACACAATATTAAAAGGAGTCTGAACCGCAGTGCAACTGTAATCAGTGTAAAAATAGGATTCCAGCACCAGCTGGCTCGTGGTTCTTGCAGCCTTACCAGGTGCCAACAGGCTCTCTCTATTGTTCTTTACATAAATGATCCCTTAAATATAAACCCATAATGTGAACACTCTCAAGAGGCAATCAAAGCCCATCTCACTCTTCTTAAAACATTGTGACTCAAACCTCGGTTCCCCTCTAAGTGCTGACAGCACTTACAAACCATGCACCATGTCAAGCTTCCAGAAATGCAAGATTTGCATAGATAGCGCTCCCTGAGTGCAGCCTTCCCCTGTAACTAATGACCCCTAACATTTAAAATCCAGGATGCATTAGACATGGCCATTATCCTTCACAGACTGTGCATCACAGAGTGCTTCTAAATTAAGAATAAATATTGCAGACTCTTGAAGCATGCAACTAGTCTCAGCACAGGAGCATAATGCACACTTAGCCAATGGGTGCTCACTTCATTAAAACACTATTCTTGTTGCCAGCTTTCAAGGAGTGCAGGAGTGATTCTCTGACTGTTAATAGCTTTTTCTAGCCTGTACTATATGTGATGTGTATATGCTGTGTGTTCATGTTCGCAAAAACCTGGCTACCCAGTGGTGTAAACTGAAGCGCGGTGTGCATTGGTGCACAAGATGGTGTGCATTGTAATGGTTTTAGTCCTATGTATACCTATTAACTTTTTATTTTTTTATTTATAACTTTATTTTTCATTTTCATAATAATTACATTCAGTACATGGTTACTCACTGTAATTTTGCAATTTGACAAGGCACGAAGTAGGGAAGAAAAAACAATTATTTGCAAAGCAATCCCTGCCCGCCATACGACACAGATCAATCCCAGGTCAGCATATACATCCTGAATTTATTATTGCAAGCATCAACCCCCTCCCAGGTTAAAACGTTCCCCCAGTGGTTCACATTTCCTCGCCCCAACTCAGCTAACATCATTTTAAAGCATATGACCTGGGTAATTTTACCCCACTCCGGTGGGGACAATCCCATCCGGTTGTTGTGAAGAGGGGCCAGCGCTAACTTCAAGCAAATAACTCTTAATTGGCCCCCAGATATCTTTTGGCCGAGACGCCAGAGGCTGGGTGACAGCATAGAGTTCACTGTTCGTGTTGCAATATGTTAGGCTGCTAAGCCAGTCTTTTACTGTAGGGGAGGATCTGCAGCCCCATGTAAGAGCTAGCTCTCTCTTCGCAAGCAGCAAAGCAATGGCAGTGAATTTGCGTACCCCCTTTGGGAGATCAAACACATAGCCCAAAAGTGCGGTCTCAGGTGTGGGCTCCACCTCCAAGCTTATCATTTTTGCTAGTGCGCTGTATCGCGCTCGCCAATAGGCCCCAATTTTAGCGCAGTTCCAGACTAGATGTGCAAAGTCGGCATGTGGGGCCCCACACTTAATGCAGGTGTGTGATCTGCTGGAATCGATACTGTGCATTTTCTCCGGAGATATATAAATTCTCTACAAAAATTTGAACTGTATTAATTTGTGTCGACTATTTAGGGAGACTTCTTTAATTTGTGTACAGCAGAAAGCCCAGTGCGAGTCCTGAATTGGGTGCCCAAGATCTCGCTCCCACGCCACCCGGACCTTAGCATCTCTGCTGGGAACTATTGACATGCACGCACCGTACATCTTAGAAATAAGGTGCTCTCCCCCGGGACTCGCGATCACTGTGGACAACGGGGTAAAAGATTCGGGCTCCAAGTGGAACTCATAAATCCCCGCTCTTAGTACACAGTGGACCCGGTTCAGGATAAAATGGTCCATAAATGATGCCTCACTAAATCTCCCCTCTTCTGTGCTAGAGAAGACATGACCCCCTGTGAACAAGTCCCCAATTTTACTTATTGAGTATTTGGTGAGTGTGCGATGTACCAGTTTCTCTTCTATAATGGGGATCCATGAATTATTTAAAATAGGAATCTCGGGTGAGTATAAAGTATGAGATCTAGTGACTTGCACTAACTTCTGCCAAGCCCAACTGGTAGTAGACACAGTTTGAATATCCCGGGGGTCTCTCGGGAATCCCCGTGGCAACACCGTGCCCAGGGAGGCGGGCAGGACCAAGTCAGCCTCGGGTCTAGTGTAGGGAATCCGTGCATCCGGATGATACCAGGAATGTGCGAAACTGCATTGCGTGACCAAATAATATAGTTGAAAATTAGGGACACTGAATCCCCCTCTGTCGTACGGTAGGGTCATAGCATTCCGACTAACTCTGGGTCTCCTACCCCCCCAGACCAAACTGATAAGGTGAGAGCTCAGTGTGAGAAAAAATCTGTTGGGGAGCGGCATGAGAATGCTATTAAATAAGTATAAAAACTTCGGGAGAACAATCATTTTTATCAGCGCCACACGGCCCGCAAGCGAGAGGGGGAGCCTCAACCAAATCTATTAACTAATTGATGGCGGTGAAGATTCAAGCTGCCTTTGTCCTGGATCAACACCGTTTCCTGATTTTCCATGCCGCCCACACCACACTCCCTCAGACTGACCCATCCTGTTGGGTGACTGGGATGTGATCACTCCCCTTTCTTTGTTCAGAGAATATTTTCCATAAACTGGTGAAGCTCTCCCCACTGATATGTTTTTACAGGCTAACCAACAAATACCGCCCAGGTGTAGGCACCCCAAAACCCTCTGGCAAAGTACATGCTTAGCCAATTTACCAGCAGCGGCCCATGCAGGTAATAGCGGTGGGATGGTTTGGCTGGGTAGGGGGGGGTTTCGACAGACGACGACGAGGGAAAATGAAATAATTAATTTTCCCTCGCCGTCGTCTGTCGAAATCCCCCCACCTGGCCCCACTGCTTTTACCTGCACGGGCCACTCCTGCAATTTACTAATCCAAGCTAGGAAATCTAGTGCGCTGTAACCCATGAACGTCCTATGTATTACTTAAGGATGATATTTATAGGGTAACAATAAATCCTGTTAGACTACAAGATCATTTGCATTAGTGAGTTCCGCAACATCTTTCCCTATGGATGGACACACACAAGAAATACAAACTATGTATTCTAAAGGCTTTGTTAAAAATTAGTTTAGTGCAGATTACATGAACAGATGTAACTATACAAATAAACAAAACTGTTTCAATAATACAGGTTATTAAACAATGTATTTAAAGAAATCAAACATTTTATTGCTGTTCATTAAATCAAAGCATTGAATGATAAAACCAAGTCTAAAATAAAACTGCTTCCTTTCTTAACCATGGCTAAACCTTCTATGCATCAGACACATAAAAAGTGATGGGAGGATGCTTGCAATTTGTCTAATCAATGGCAGTCGTGCAGGGTAGCATTACATCCTATCGTTCTTTTTCCCACCATGCCACCCCAGATTAGATCCAACCATATGCAAATCAACCCTGGTGCTGTTCCAATAGGAACAGTTCAGCCATAACAACGAAGCAAGGCCGTCTCTGAGTCAGAACACAAGCACCCCAAGACCGGTTTAGGCCTGATTCATCTTCTTGAGTTGGGTGCAGACTGGTTTCAGTGGTACAGTGTGGGCATACCCTTTGCTGCTCAGGGTGCTGCATAAAACACACAAAAGGTGATGGGAGAAATGCTTATAGTTTGCCTAACCAATGGCAACTGCTCAAGGTATCATTCCAACTCATCGTTCCTTTGCCCACCATCCACCTCAGCTTAGACCCAGCCAAGCTACAGCTAACTGAAGAGCCCCAATCTGGACAAAACCGGTCCTGGGTTGCTTGTATTCCGGTTCAGGGAGGACCTGGCCTGGCAGATCGGGCTGGACTGTTCCCATGAGGAGCAGGGTCAAGACTGAGTTCCTTATGGCTGGATCCAAACTGAGGAGGCAAGGTGGGCAAAGGAACAGTGGGTTGGAATACTACCCCAAGCAAGTGTCAGTGGTGAAACGTATTGGAAGCATTCTTCTCATCACCTTTTGTGTGTTTATATAAACTTTCTAAGCACCAAAGTGCCCATCTGAGTGTTTTATAGATGACCTCCAACTCGCACACCTTTGCTGAATAACAGAGTTGCATCCGATCAGCTGTTGTGCTTTCAGAGGGTAGCAGTCTGTCTGTATTAGGGCATTCTGTCTCTATTCTGGCCTGGCTTCGAGAGCCTATGGCCTTCAGTTATGATGTTTGCAATGCACAGCTTGAACAAAGCTCCCGAGAGAGATGAAGCAGTCTCTCCCCGAAGATGTGTAAAACCTGCACATATTATCATTCAAACGGATACATGATTATATGGGCAGGCAGTGCACCAAACCTTATATGATAAAGGTGCAATTAATATGAATTGAAGTCCAGCTCCAAGTGGGAGCTGGGGAGGTCTTATGTTAAAGTGGGTGCCCTTGCCACTAGATGTGCTGACTGCAAACTGTAGTTTCTGAGGCATGGTTCCCTAAAGTGTAAGTGCTGATCCATTACTAAACCTGCTACCCTCTGAAAAACTTTAAAAGTATTTGGAACAGCAGCCAATAAAATAAAACACTGGCTTAGGGACATGGAGATGTGGCAGTGCCTGAAGAAACATATTTCTTGGTGGATTGGGAAACCTATGTACCAAACATGTTATAAGCACCTGGTGCAAGACATTCTTCCGAGTGGGTGCCCTTCCCATCTGAAACCCATCAGCATAACATTAACTTTGACACGACCAGCTTGGTGAATAATACTCTAAAATATACTGATCCTGGATGAAGATTGGGCTATTTGCTAACGAAAGAAAGCTTGAACCTTCAGAGTTGGATGGTAAAGGAAAGTTATGTGTACTCCCAAGGGTCTGCCCTGCACTGTGTCTTCTGGCATCAAGACTGTACAACAAGCAGGAGAAGACTAGGGGGAGTGTGCGGTGCAGAGAGGGTGAAGGGAAGGCTCAGCACAATTTCCCCTCTTTTTTTCCAATTGGGAAACCAGCACAAATCTAAAGCTGCTAATGGCTTTTTCGGGATGGAGAAAAGATGCGCATCAAAGTATTGTGTATTTCCCATTGGTTGACATTACCTGCTGTGCTAGTTATTGAATATCAGGCTCAGTTATATACCCACCTGTTGTTTGAAAGAAACTGGACTCATTAATAACTTGGTGCACTTAGTGGTAGAACTATAATTAGGCAAGTGAGGGATGTAACATCTCCATCACCCTCATCAATGAGGCCACATGATGTGCGAAGGTTTTGAGTAAAAAAAAGGACATGGTAGCATTTAGTGGTTGATTTGAAAACACAGCATGGAGCGTTGACACTGCGCATCCTCTCTGTTCCATAAGTGGGCAAAGGCTGACAGTGCCCATGTCTCCCTTCACGTCTTGTTCACGACTCAAAGACAGAGGCAGCAAGTGACAATTGTTTTAGTTATCTATTTATACAGTAATTTAGAAGCGTAAAAAGAGTATCATCTTATCCAATGTCACAAACGAGACAGATATCCGTCTGCCTCATCACAAGTGCATTATATCCCATGGTGCTTGAAATAAAGTAGATGGGATAGCTGTCACAATTGTGATGGAGTAACCTCTCCCCCAAACTCTAAATCAGTGCAGGGTGGGATGCTGTTACATGATTGCTTTATAATTGTGTAAAGATGGTCATAGTAGAACTACCATACGGTTCAAATAATAGTGTCCCTTCTTGTAAGTACATTCCATTAAGAGCGAAAGTTGTGAACATCTTCCCACAATCCTTTTCCTGAATATATCTAGGCAAATGCAAATGTGTCCTGAAGGTAAGACATGAATGATTTTTAGACAAAGTTATTTACATATTTGCTAATCACAATCTAGCAACAATCTCACGCCCGACATTACATCATGTTTTATAAAATAAATAAAGTAATAATTTAATTTCATATTTAAATCTATTTTAAGACCGGGTGGTGAACTCCACTCCGTTCACGGAGTTTGCGGAGTTTTCCACACTCTGCGCTCTCCAACATCAAGTTGGTACACGCAAGCGAGGAAAATCCACCTCCCGGCAAGATTTTTCCACACTCGTGCTCCCCAACGTCAAGTTGGTGAGCGCGAGCGAGAAAATTCCACCTCCTGGCGAGATTTCTCAACGCGGCAGTCGGATTTCTCAATGCGGGCAGTCGTGGGTGGTCGCGGCCGCTCACATTGACAAACCTTCCGTTCGCATTGAGAAAGTTACAGCTCAAGTAGAAAATCTACTCGAGCGGCAGAAAAGAAGCAGCGCCCTCTTGTGCTGCGCATGGTGCCATTCGCATTGATTTTCCGGCGCAGGACAAACACCCGGCACTGAAAATCAACACAAACGGGCGTG
The DNA here is from genome assembly GCA_963921515.1 of Calotriton arnoldi. Lineage (NCBI taxonomy): Eukaryota > Metazoa > Chordata > Amphibia > Caudata > Salamandridae > Calotriton > Calotriton arnoldi. The sequence goes on from CAWUFW010005411.1 coordinate 644,144, forward strand.
ACCAAGCACACTCCGCCGCTTGTGGAACTCAGCGTAGCGCTGCAGAGTTTTTTGGTCACTTCGCGGAGTTCCGTGTAGTGGAACTCCGCGAACTCCGCCCAGGCCTAATTTTTATTCCGTATACGGTTTACAAAATGTACAATTATTGTACAGCAGAAAAAAGTGGCAATATGTGTGCAGGCCAGTAGCAGTACTGAAATTCAATAGGATCAGGACTATATTAAGACAACATTGGACCATTCAGCAGATTCATTTAAGCCAAACTTCATTGTTTGAAGTTTACCTCTCCAGAGGTATTCCCTGACAGCCAATAAGTGACGCTTTTGCCCCATTTAGAGCCTGTTCTAATCCTTTCAAGGCCTTCTGGAGCACAGATCTTTAACTGAAAGTGTTCAGCTAGTGGTGTTTGGTGTAGCATAAGGAATTATGCTATAATTTTAGCAGATTCACTGTTTAAACATCTAAGGGGTATTACCTACGTAGTACAGTTGGCAGGGACATTTTATTCAATAAATAATGTTTGTTGCATTCCAGTGGAAACAAATTCTCAGTGTGTGTTTGTGGTTACCATATTCAAATGTTTTGGTGTTCATAAATGTTCAAACTTGGCACTTGCCACATTAAAAATGTCTCACTAATGATGGAATACCCCAATTAACTTTTGTAATAGTTGGCAACTTATTTTCTCTTTATGCCCTCACGTCATGAACATTCACATTCCAGTTCCATTTGAACCCAAACACCAGACCTCAAGTGCAGGCCAGTTGTTCAGCACAATTATTTTAAGCCTATTGCTTGCTGGAATATAGTTACCCACACAGATCAGCTGTTCATTGTTGGGGTTCCTGGTTGTTTGGCTGCTGTAATTCTTAATATGGGCAATACTAGGCACATTTCCTTGCTCTTAGAATCAGATGTTTTAGGTGGCTCCTTGCTATCATTTAGTTGCATAGATCATTAGACCCTTAATTTTGTATTGGAAGCACTGTTTTAGTTTGAACCAGGGCACACCCTCAACTTGCTGTGCCTGTTTGAAACTGTAGCTTCATCTTTCACTGGCGGTGGACTGGCATCAATCTGTGGAGGTGCAGGGGTGTGCTTCTGCATCTGTCATGCCTGGGCAGTCACAGGGACCATCACAACTCCCCCAAATCAGCAGCCTCAGGGTGCACTGACTGTGCGCCACCTCTATATGGTGCACAATCAGTGCACCTCCTCAAAGCTTCTTTGCCTCTGCTCCCATGTCTATGTTACAGCGTTGTCACAAAGGTAAAGCGTTTCCTCATTCGCATGGGGCCACATCCTATTGCAAATGAGGAAATGCCCCATTGTGATTGCGCCAGTGCTAAATATGCACCAGTGCAATCTATATTCAAGAAGGGCCTGTGCATTCTACTGCATCCATTCCATAATATCAAAGAACCCAGGGGCACAAAACCGGTGCAAGTGCCTGTTGCTTTCCAAGACACTTGGTAAACAGCCACAGATTCCTGGAAAAATTCACCCATGTACTTCATATTCAGACAAAGTGCCCAAAGGTTTTCTGCTAATAGCCAAAGGAGATAATCCAGATAATGTTGTGCACTCACATGCAGCCAGGTTCAAATGTTTTTTAGATATGTAGTTCCCACACATTCTCGATAATCTTTTTTTTATTGTTCACAACAACTATTATGAATGAATTCTTAGGTGCATTAATATATTCTATACAAGAAAGGAAGATGACTGACAGATTCACCCAGGGAAGTTTTTTCTAAATAATATTTTTAAAAAAATTAAGAAAGAGTTCATCAAGAAGACAGAATTAACTTTCTAGTAACAATAAACATTTCAAACTGAGTCAAATTATCCCAAGAATTTCACTCACAAAAGAGTTGAAAATGATCAAGAACTAGGACAGCGTTTTCTAGAAAGACCAATGATAACACTTAAAAGGAAGATGAATTCAAGGACCTACTCCTTAGAGCTGACACAACAGCCAAGAGCACTCAAATTACAGTCATAAAAAAGGACTTTGGGACTTAACCATGTCTGAATAGCAGCCACTGTAGGAAAATAATTAAAGGACCAATGATATGTTAACCAACTTCAAGTGACTATATCAGATTAAAACAATACATGGCTTATTATTCATGTATTTGAATGTACTTGATTGTGGGTAATACATAAAGAAATTCAAAGAGATGAGGAGAAATCAAGAGTAATATAGAACAAACAAAACTAAAGGACCAGCAGCTGCACACTAGAGTCACTTCCAAGACACAATCAGATACCAAAGTCTTGAAGCATGTACAGACCAAGTAGAGGTCTTGAAAAACTAGCGTTATGTAGAGAAAATTATTGGATTAAGCAATGTAACACTTTTCTGACCATGGGATTAAATGAAAAGATGCAAATTAAATCTTTCTGTGAGCAAAACCCAACCAAAAGGGCAAATAATGCTCAAAATCAAGCTTACAGCTCATACAACGATTTCCTCCACTTAGAGAGTGAATAATGTTGATATTGTAAATGCAAGACTCGAAATGAACTTTGCAACTCATTTCAACGAGTTCTCAATACTATTCACCAGTCAGGTGTTCTTTGTCTGTTCAGAATGTGGAATCTAATACCAGTCATGGATGCGTCTCCATAGAATGATGATTTTTCTGATTTCAAAGCTTTTTATTGAATTTTAAAGGGTAAGCATGAATAAAATCATACATACAATCATATACAAAGAAACATAGGCATATACAAAATAAACATAACAGGTAAAAAGAAGGTAAGGAGAGGGGGTTGAGGATACAGAGTCAGGTTTGTACTACAATCTGTCATGGTGCTTGGGGGGGTACTATTGTATAACTCTTGCCTTGACAATATGAATTTATGACATTATTTTTACATTTATTGGTAGGACCTGGACATTACAGGCTCTTATAAGAGAATAGTGAGTAATATAGTGCTCGCAACCATTTCTATGTGTGATCAGAACATGTCATTGAATGTCAGGGCGGTGATATTACAGACTGCTTCAATCTGGCAGCAAGTGAGTTACTGTATATAAACATCTAAGGACCTGATGTAGACACAGATGCGTTGTGTATAACTTAATTACCGATACTACGGGTTAATAATACATAGACACATATATACTGTAACTGATGTACTATTACACATAATTACTGATGAACTACGTTTCTACACCTGGGGCTTTTACATCATTTGTAGGATAGTTTTCCTGTTTTAGTGGCTAGACTTACATCTACTTTCATGTTCATAAATGTGTGGGATCTCTACAAGGGATCATTTGCCAAGTGAATGGGTAATGTTAAGGCTCATGATGCTGCAGTCAAGGGTTAGATGCATGAAATTCTTATTTTGCATTTCCTAAATAGCGATTCCGTAGGCATCGCTATTGAGGAAATGCAAAATGGTATGCACAAAATTTGCGCTTTCCGGATAGCGATTCCTACAGTGTAGGAATCACTATTAGGAAATCGCAAATAGGAAATGCTATTGCATTCCCACCTATGGGCCAAATAGGAAATGGTTTGCATTTCCTAAATTGCGATTTCCTAATGGGAAATCGCAATTTAGGAAATCCAAACCCAAGGGTCCCTCTGGGCTTAAGGCTCCATCTGGAGGCACCCCGAAATTCACAGTGCCCATGTAAGTGCACATATGCCCTAGCGGCATATGTGCGCTTCATGTCACATTAAAAAATGCATTTTTTAATTTTGCACATGGTTGCCATCGACTTTGAGTCGATGGTAATAGCATTTCCTAAATGCCCAATTCGCATCTAGGAAATGCTTGATACATGTACTTTAGGAATCGCAAATAGGTAATCCCTATTTGTGTTTCCTAAATCACGGTTGCAATTTGCGATTTCTACAGGGTCGAAATCACAAACGGCGACTGGTTTTTGGCCTTTGTAAGTATAACTGTTTTGCATCTCTTAACTGGCCGAAATTGCGATTTGGCCCGTTGAGAAATGCAAAAAGCTTTCGTACATCTGTCCCTAATTCTCTATAAAAACAGAAATAGTACTCACACTCAATTTCCTCATCTCTGAACTTCTACAGCTGACGATGCGGCACGAAAGTCCTCACAGAAACAGAAGTAGTACTTGCACTTGAGCTTTTTGAGTACACTGAATGATAACTTCGTGTGTTGCAAACGGCCAATGAGCTCACATGTTTTGGGCACCTTTTTGAGGTAAGCCCTCTCCTGGTGTAACCCACATTTTCGGAATTTATAATTAAGTTGGATATGAGCAGTTTCAATGGCTTGTATAATTCTTTGGCTATGCTTTTTCATTTTCCTCGTCTGGTTCATTTGTAAAGATCACATGACCCTGTCAATATGAAGACTTAAGGGCCTCATTTACAACAAAATGATGCAACGTGGCACCACAAGCCATTTTGCTGCGCCAAGCAGCATCCTTTTAAAAGCACAGGGATGCATCATATTTACAACAATATGACGCATCCCTGTGCTTTCCCCTGTGCTGGTGCACAATTGGCTGCCATGGGCCAACGCAGGCACCCGTGCACCATGGTGCAAGGGTGCCTAGGATGCGGGATGATCGTTTTTGTGCAGGAACGGGCCCCTTCCTGCACAAAAACAATCATTGATGGTATTTTCCTCTCTCTATATGTGCTGCAGAATGCAGCGCGTATAGAAAGAGGAAAAATAAAAGTATTTCTCCTCGTTGCACCTTCTTACGCCTCCCCTGGAGAGGGGTAGCATTCTGACGCAATCCCAGGTTTAAGAAATATTGTAAATCTGGGAATGCAGCAGAATCCATGGATGTTGCATGGGAACACCCACAGCAACATCCATGGAACGCCCCTTTCAAGCAAAGTGATGCATGAAAAGGGGCTGCATTTTACAAGGCCATGAAAAGCCACGCAGGGTGGCTTTGCGTGGCCTTGCAAATATGGGCCAGCACACTGCGCCGCCGGTGCGTCAAAGAAAGTGACACACCGGCAGCGCAAAGGGCTTGTAAATAAGTCCCTCAAGTATCTATCTTGATGGTAACCTTCTGTTCTTTATATGGAATGTCTAATAATGATGATGCAGAGACTTCAGATACCTTGAAGCTGAATGCCCAGGTGTGATAGAAGTAGTTTAATATAGGTCATGAGAATGAATGTTTCACTTTTAAAATTGTTCTGCAATTATACATTGAGTTTTGACGAAAATTAGTTTTTAATCAAACAACGTATTGTCTTTCAGAATTATTACCCATTAACCATTTAAAGTTCTTCCTCAAAATGTGATGGATATCCCACAGGCCGTATTACAAGTCTCATAGGATAGAATTAGGGCCACTGGAATTATGCAGCAGGGGAGGACCAAATGTTGTGGCAGGGTTGACTGAAATTATTCGGCATAATGCAGCACATTTTATAATAGTATTAACCCATTATTTTGTCATTTTTACACGTTAACACTATCTGGGCAAAGGTTTCACCTCTTTTGTACCAGTTTGACACCGAAATAAAGCAAGCTGTAACAGATAGTTGACCCGTCAACCTTTGCGATTGGCCTTCCACTGCACTGCAACACATGCTGCTACGTTTTTAGTAGCTTTTGATCGATTTGAGCAATAAACAATTTTTTGCTAAAATCTGCAGATTATGTTTCAGATGATTATATGGCAAATGCGTCAAATCCATAATTATGTGGAAAATGCTGCAGCTGCAAAATCGCATCATTCCAGTGGCCCTGGCTATAATGCACTTCAGTACAGAGGGGAGAACATCAGCCAGGTTTGTGACCGAGTATTCCATCTGCCAAACAGTAAATGAGGCCCATAGACCCCTTTAGAACCTTCTAATGGGCAAGCTGTCCATACCGGACCTCCTGGTCAGAGACCTGCTCTCTCCCCCAGCAGCTCCGTCGTTGCGCCGCTGCCCCCTACACCTCTCTGTCCAGGTAGGTGTTCGAGGCCCTCCTCCACCCGCAGGCTCCTGCCTGCGCCTCATCCCTGGTGGTCCAGTGGGAGAGCCTTGCTCTTCTGCTGGTCCGCTGTTGTCTGTCCTGTGTTTGTGCCCGTTTTTTTGTCTGTTGTCTGTCTTTTTGTTTTTGTGCCTGTAAATTGTCTTTTCTTATTTGGTTTTATTTTGCCTGTTTGTACACTGTTTTATTTGTTTATTTGTTTTATTCTGTTATACTGTACCCTACTTTGTGCCCTCCGTGCCCGTTTCCCCACCCTTTCCTGCCGCTGCTGCCCCCGCGGCCCCTCCCGGTTCACGCCTCCCAGCTGAGCTTCCCTCCCCTATTTAATGGTGGCCGCTGCGAGGGAGCGCGAGCAAGACCTCTGACCTCCTGGTCAGAGACCTGCTCTCTCCCCCAGCAGCTCCGCTGTTGTGCCGCTGCCGCTGACCCCGTTCACCTGTTGCTGGTAGGTGTTCGAGGCCCTCCTCCACCTGCAGGCTACTGCCTGCGCCTCATCCCTGGTGGTCCAGTGGGAGAGTCTTGCTCTTCTGCTGGTTCGCTGTTGTCTGTTCTGTGTTTGTGCCCGTTTTTCTGTCTGTTGTCTGTCTTTTTGTTTTTGTGCCTGTAAATTACCTTTATTATTTTGTTCTATTTTGCCTGTTTGTACACTGTTTTATTTGTTTACTTGTTTTATTCTGTTGTACTGTTCCCTTCTTTGTGCCCTCTGTGCCCGTTTCGCCGCCCTTTCCCGCCGCTGCTGCCTTCAACTGCCCCTCCCCCCTGCCGGTTCCCGCCTCCCAGTTGCGCTTCCCTCCCACCTTCCCTATTTAATGGCAGCCACTCGATGGCCGCGCAGCAGATGCACGCCAAAGGCAAGCCGAAGGTGCGCCAAAGGCAAGCCCGTCCGTGCCCGTCCGTGACCCGACCGTGACCAGCTCCAGAGCCCCTGCATCTCTGACCACCCACCGCTACAACTCAGCTGCCCTCTTCACACTCAAACCCGGAAGGAACAACAACTGCCAGTTGTCCATGCCGAACACCACCCACGGACAGTTCTCCTGCTGTCACTACCGCCAAACCTTCACCACCCTCTGCACCACCACGGCCGCCGCCCACACGCCGGGCACCAACACCACCGAAGCCCTGAGGTGCATCCTCCTCAACGTGTGCTCCCTGCACAGACATGCGGTAGAAATCTGGGACCTCCTCGCCACCCTCTCGCCAGACGTTGCCTTCTTCACTGAAACTTGGACCAACTCCACCTCCGCCCCAACATCGCCACCTCCATCCCTGACGGATACAGGATTCAGGGGAAGGGCTGCCCGAACCAGCCAGGATGAGGACTCTCCATCGCACACAAGAGCTCCCTCCGACTCACCACCTCCAGCTCAAGCAACAGCCCTCCCACCACCGAACACTTCCACTTCTAGATACAGACCAGCCCCAGAACAACCCTTCGAGGCACCCTCGACTACAGACCGCCCGGACTTCGAACAGCATTCACCACTTCCATCGCCGACCTCATCATGCCCCACGCCATCGCCTCCATGGACTACATGCTCATCGGAGACCTCAACTTCCACCTCGTCAACCTCAGCGACCCCAACTCCGTCACCCTGCTGGACAACCTCGCCAACCTCAGACTGAAACAACTCGTCACCACACCCACCCCCCCATCTTCGCAGGAGGCAACCACATCCACTTCCGCCACACCATGCAACCCCCCTGGACGGACCACCACTGCGTTCAATTCCACGTTGACAAACCGACCGCGCCCAAACCTGCACCCAAACCTGCACCCCACCCTCCACGAAGGAACTGGAGCAAGGTCACCGAGGAGCAGCTCAACTGCACCCTCAACCGCGCTGCCCCCTCAACTTCAACCGACGCCAACCTCGCAGCCAAAGAACTCCACAGATGGATCACCAACTGCACAGACGAGCTCGCACCCCTACGCAACCCCGACAGACAGCGCCCCAGAAAGACCACCTGGTTCACCGCCAACCTCCAAGAATCCAGACACACCTGCAGACGTCTCAAGAAGAATTGAAGAAGCAGCAAATCTTCGGAAGACCGCACCACCTACAAGAACGCCGTGACAGAATACCACCAACGCATCAGATCCACCTAAAGGACCTGGATCCTTGCCAACTCCAGCAACTCTAAGGAACTCTTCAGCATCATCCAGGAATTCACCAAACCCTCCAGCGAAACCACTGACATCACCCCCTCCCAGGACCTCTGCAACAAGCTCGGCTCCTACTTCCATCTGAAAATCAAGGGCCTCTACGACAACTTCAGCGACCAGACACCTGATTCCGAAACCACTCCCTCCTCCAGCAACGCCAGCCAGCCCACCATCTCCTCCTGGACCCCAGTCACCACCGAAGACACCGCATCGACCATGAAAGGCATCCACTCAGGAGGCCCCACGGATCCCTGACCCCCGCACATCTTCCACAGAGCCGCCGCCGCCATCGCACCGGAACGACGGCGCACCATCAACGCCACCTTCGAAACCGGCATCTTCCCAGATGACTGGAAACGCGCAGAAGTCAGACCCCTACTCAAGAATCCCTCAGCAGATCCCATGGACCTCAAGAACTACCGGCCCATCTCCCTCCTCCCCTTCTCTGCCAAAGTCACGGAGAAGACCATCAACGTCCAACTCACAAAATTCGTCGAAGAAAACTCTGTCCTCGACCCGTCCCAATCCGGATTCCGCAGCAACCACAGCACTGAGATCGCTCTACTCGCTGTCACAGACTACATCATCACCCTCCTCGACCAAGGACACACTGCAGCCCTGATCCTTCTCGACCTCTCTGCAGCCTTCGACACTGTCTCCCACCGCACACTCACCACCAGACTCCACGACGCTGGCATACAGGGAAGCGCCCTCGACTGGATCTGCTCCTTCCTCACTGGCAGAACCCAAAGAATCAGACTTCCACCCTTCCTCTCCGAACCCATGGAAATCAACTGCGGAGTACCCCAAGGATCATCACTCAACCCCACGCTCTTCAACATCTACATGGCCATCGCCAGACAACACGGACTCAGCATAGTATCCTATGCCGACGACACCCAGCTCATCCTTTCCCTCACCAAGGGCTCCCTCACCTCCAGACTCAACTTCCAGGAAGGAATGAAGGGCGTCGCATCCTGGATGAGCAGCAGCTGCCTGAAGCTCAACTCAGAGAAGACAGAGGTCCTCGTCCTCGGACCCTGCCCCTCTGCATGGGACAACACCTGGTAGCCCACTGCCCTCGGCAGCCCACCCCACCCCCACAGACCACGCCCGAAACCTCGGCATCGAACTCAACTCCTCCCTCTCCATGACCCGTCAGGTCAACGCCGGCGCCTCCACCTGCTTCAACACCCTCTGCATCCTCCGATAGACCTTCAAATGGATCCCCCCGAATCAAGGAAGACCATCACCCACGCACTCATAACCAGCAGATTGGACTACGGGAACACCCTCTACTCCGGGATCAACAAGTCTCTGCTCCGCAAACTCCAGACCATACAGAACACCGCAGCCAGACTCGTCCTCGGCATCCCTTGACATGAAAACATCTCCCAACACCTGCGTAACCTCCACTGGCTCCCTGTTGAGAAGAGAGTAACCTTCAAGATACTCACCCACGCCTACAGATGCCTCCCCAACACTGGCCCCCAATATCTCAATGATAGAATCTCCTTCCACGTACCCAAGAGGAACCTCCGATCCACTGACCTCGCCCCCGACAAACCCTGGGCATCCACAGAACAAGAACGGGTGGAAGAACCTTCTCCTACATGGCGGCCAAGACCTGGAACGAGCACCTGATCGACATCAGATGCGCCCCCACCCTGCACATCTTCAGGAAGACCCTCAAGGCCTGGTTTTTTGACTGACCGGAGCTGCCCCCCCCCCACCCTGCCAGCGCCTTGAGACCCTCACAGGTGAGTAGCGTGCTTAAAACTCCCTGATTGATTGATTGATTGACAGGACAATGGCTACTGTATGAGTGACGAGTTCCTCGTCATTGGCGTGTGCACAATGTGGAGTACAGTTTGTTAGTATCCCAGTGCGCCAAAAAGTCAAGGTCTCTGTAAATTTAAGGACTGTTCTTTGTGTGAACAGGGAGTGGCAGGGCAAGGGCAAGGAGAGGGGGTGGTGCTGTAATATTTTCCAGTACAGATGACACGCTCTTCCCTATTCTGCATCCACTGTAATTGTGTAATTAAGTCAGAGGTCTGCGCTCTCTTTGTATTTCAGACAGCTGTCCTACTGAATTAATTTGCTCCGTGGGAACTGAAAACTGATTGTAGTATTTCCAAGATAAAAATGGAGCAAGTGTCACTCTCTTAAAGCTGTCTTAATCTGTCCAAGTGAGCCCACTCTGTCCGGGGAGTGCCAGGTGCTCTGAATGCAGCTGTCACACGGGCTGTAAGAGAGTCTCTCGTTTCAGGTTGGCATGGGTGATGTTTTCCTGCAGTGAACGGTGGCACACTTATTCATTCTCAATACAAGGGCGTAACACAGGCCCCTGCAGTCCCTGTAGAACAGGGTGGCCTCATTCCTTCATGGGTCCCCAAGCCTTTAGGGGGGCCCATTTAGCCCAAGGTCAATGGATATCTGTGCTATATGAGAGATTTAAGGGCCTCTCTTCACAGTAAGCAGAGGGGCCACATCATTTAGCATTATTCCACTGTTTGAACCCATTGCAGAACTTGAAACGTGAAGGTTTTCTACTAGAACAAAGTATCTTCCCAGAGTCTGTGGCCATAGCCCAGGTGGGACTCTGTGGTACTGAAAATTGAATGAATCACTTTTTGAATCAGAATCCAACAAGGAAGATGAAGCAAAACACACACAGCTCGGGTGTTAGCCCTCAGCAGGCTCGGCCATGCACTCCTTCAGTTCACAAAGGGGTTGATAGCTCTTGTCTTCTCCACGCACACATCAACCATCGACACTGCACCCAGTGCCGCACAGCAAAGAATCCCTCTCTCTCTCTCTTTCTTGCTATCTCTCTCTCTCTCTCCGTTTCATACATATGGTTCCAGTAGCTCATAGTTCTCTGAAACCACACAAAGGATGATGGAAGGATGCTTGCAATAAGCCGAACCATTGGCAATCGCTCGGGGTAGCATTCCAACCCATTGTTCTTTTACCCACCAGGACACCACAGATTAGGTCCAGCCATGTTCAAATCAGTCTTGACCCTAGTCCAATAGGAACAGTCCTAACCGAACTGCTGAGCCAGGCCCTCTCTGGACCAGAACAGAAGCATACCAAGAGTGGTATTACCATAGCTAGAGCTCATCAGTTGGGTGAAGCTTGGTTCTAGAGGCAGTGATTAGCACCTTTGTGCATTCAATGATTTCCTTCCCATTCTCGGCCTTGACTTACTGCTCGACCTAGTGCTGGGTGCAGCAGGTTGTTACTCCTAGTCTAAGTACTTATACTCACCTGCATACAGTATTGGGGGCACAAGGGAGGCAGAAAGAACTAGAAATATGGCAATCACACAGAACAAATACAGGTGAAACTTTTGTGAGACAGCTCAAAAAATGATCTTACAACAAATGTCAAATTCACCAAAATGTTATACTGCCTTCAAATCAGTTCACCACATCATTCAAATAAGAGGGATTCCTCTTCCTCAATGAAGAACATGAAATGTTCTGCTCTCATTGATTCGACCAATCAGAGAACTTAGATTGCAGCTAATAGCATGTTGTTGCCCGCTATGGAAGCATTCTGAGAGGTAGAGAGCTGACGGACAATGCCGCAGAGCAATTAAGACAAGGATGAGATAGTTGGATGATGCGAAGAGAGAGCGGGTGAGGGAAGAGAGAGAAAGAGCTTTAGGCCAGAAAGATGAGTGGAAAGAGACTCAGAAAAGAGATGTGAGAGAAAGTCAGAAGAGAAGAGAGACCCATAAAGAAGGGGAGACCAGCCATGCCTCTTACGCTCTACTGGAAGGCCCCCTTTCCTCTGCCCCCAAGCCATACGGCTCCCACCCAGGCACTGTGCCATTCCTGCAGATTCCTCCTTCTGTGTGGAAGACTCAGGTTGTCATCCACTGGTCCTGTCTGGTCAGCCCTTCTCTTGATCCCAAAACTCAGGGGCGTAACTTTGCCAGTAAGATTTGGGGGTTGGGGGGTTGGGGGGTAGGGAGGGGGTGAGCTTCGGATTTTCAAACAATCGTGCTGGCATATAATGTTAACATACACTATACGACAAGCAGGGCTCATTACAAGGGCTAAAGTTTGCAATGAAAAGGGAGACGAATGCGGATTGGTAGGGATGCAAAGTGGGGGAAAACACAATATTTTGTAAAGTATCCAACATTTTTGAAGACTTTCAAAACAGAGAGGGAGAGTGTGTGAGTGCGTTTTTGGCTGTGGGTATGTAAATATTCCTTGTGAAATCCACCAGACACCACACCATACCCAACTGAAAGCCCCTGTTCCCAACTATTTTCCAGAAAATACCTTTTAATAGAGCGGTATAACGCAACCCCTAAAGCTATGCCCCTGCCGAAACTCTCCACCTAAGTCCTGCTATGACCCCAGGAGATGTAACGAGGGGTGGTGAACATGATGTAATAAACTGTTAGCTGTAATGGTTCTCTTTGTAAGGGAAACTTACACCACTACTGCACTGGTAATACACAGGCTGTGCCAGTGGTGCTGGAACAAATTTCAGAGTGGAGTGCTGCTCTAAATGTTACATAACTGAACTCACAGGGACAGTAAAAAATCCCAGCACCATACAAAGAACAAGCAGTGGCGGCTCCTCCGCTAAGGCGGAGGAGCGTCGCCCCACTGCTCAAAAGGAAAAATAAAATGATAATAACATATCGTTATTATCATTTTTATTTTTCCTATTTAAGTCAGTGGCTCTCGGGTGGGGCGGGCGGGGCTGGCCAGAGCAGGGAGAGGAGTGGTTTGCACTACTTAAGTGCGCAGGAAAGCCAGTCCTGCGCACTTTGCATCTTCCACACCAAGCTTGCTTTACACAGCGTGGTGAGGAAAATGCAAAGCCTCCCAGTCCCGTTTGAGGGCAGAGGTTCGATGCTCAGACCAATCACAACGCTGCATTGCAGCATTGTGATTGGCTATGGGGAGCCTGGGAGCCCGGATGCTTCCTGTTGCTTCCTGCTGCCAGCAGCCGGACAGCAGAGGTAAGTGTTCTTTTTTTTCCATTTGCTTCCCGCCCACCACTCCTGATCTGTAGCAGCCGCTACTGAGAACAAGTATAACAATTGAGCCGGGCCCATAAGGCAAGAGAGTGGTAAGGGTGAAATATGCAGCTGTAGGTCCATTTTTTATTACACCCTGTTGTAAATATAATACTAAAGCATGGTGTGGTAGTACATTGTCATTTACAGGCAGCATATTCTCCATTGAAATAGCTGCTAAATTCACAAAGACATACAGTTTTACTAAAAAAAAACTGTATAGCGTGCAAACAATAGTGTGTAGAAATTGGGTTTCAGTGAATATTTGTTATTTGCACATTACCAAATAGTTTCTTGATGTGTTTTCATCCAATTGAAAAAAAAAATTCAATCACACTTCTGAATTTTAAAATAAAAGTGCTTCATATGTGCTTTCCTAACTTCTGATATATTTTGAAATATTTAGACAGTTCATTTCCTGGAACTTACATTTTGTTGTGTGTTGCAAAAAAATACATCCTGCGGATTTCCTTTCACACCAGCAAGATTGTCACATAGCTCATTTTATAAATTCCTCTCTCTTTCCAGTCAGAGAAAGAAAAGTTAACATCAATTTCCATGTTAAAATATTAAGCAGCAATTTGACAGAAGACCTACCCCGACATTTAAAGTTTGCCTTTGAACACAGAGCAAATGTGATGCCTAAAAACACAATTTTAATGCATCTTTACTGCTCATTCATCTTCAAAACTCCAGCATGGTTATTTTGGGGGTGCTGCAGCACCCCTGCCTCCAGCGCCTGTGAGCTATGCCTGTGGTGTGTCTGTTCCTTGTGTGTGAGAAAGGTTTGCACCCAGCTAGGCTAAGAGCAGCCACTCGGACATTCAGACCATGTTCCCATCGGCTGCAAAGTAGAGGATAACTTTAATGGCTGGACGGACTGCAATAATCCACCTCAAATCGCTTAGCCAAGATACCAAAAAACCTTTTACTCAAATGTACCTCGTTTCTGCACTTAAAAAAAAAAAAGAAATAACTTGGTGGGGAGGAAGTCTCCCTCCTGTCAACCCCCACGTTCCCCCCTTCTCTCAGCTCACTCGCATGATGCAGTTTGGGGCTGGTTTAAACATTTTTGCCAAACTAAAGGGCATATATTCATGAGCCCCTTGTGACGCTTCGGCGGCATAAACTACAAAATCATATTTATGAGGTCAGGCAAAGCCACTATGCCTGACTTAGAATGGCCTCATAGATATGGGGTAAGGCAAGGCAGCACAAATCGCTGCGTTGCCTTACTCCGCGCGCGGGAGGCGTTCCATGGGCGTTGCGGTGGGTGTTCCCACGCTACACCCATGGATTTTCGTGCTTCCCCAGATTTACAAAATCATGCAAACCTGGTCATGCGCCAAAACCTTACGCTGCCCCGTGGGAGGCGCAAAGAGGAGAAATAACTATATTTCTCCTTGTTATTTCCTCTTTCCATATGTGCTGCATTTTGCAGCACACATGGAAAGAAGAAAAAGCCTCTCAGGATTGTTTTTGTGCAGGAAGGGACCCCTTTCTGCACAAAAACAATCCTGCTGACAACACAGCCCTGTGCTGTTACCAGTTTAGAGAGATTACACGTTTCCCAAAGTTTTGAGGTTCTCCGCCACACTGCCATACCATAAACGTGCAAATGCTGTGTTGTGCAGACAAGGTAGTTATGGTACAATACACCTCTTATCAATCACTTTGCAGATATCAGTAGTTATTGATCTCTTTCCTATGAGTTGTAATTGGTTGAGCCCTGAATCCATGTCAGCATTAAGGCCAACATATCTGCTCCATCCAAAGAGCTTCCCGATTCCTCCTAACACAAGGATCCTTTAGTTCCACTGGTAACCTGCTCACAGCCATGCTGTATTACACGAATTGAACACAACATGCTTATGCCCTATAGCATTCAGAACGAAGACCATTAACCTCTTAAACTGATCCTATTTTATTATGTTTGTCCCTAGAAAACCTTACATGAATCGTGCAAAGTCCAGGCTTTTAGTTGAACCTCTACTCGTTGAAGTAATGTGAAATATTTTTAGTTGAATACATGATGACAACCTTCAGTGTTTGTGAGGGATTGGCAATGAGCCCCATTCCATCCAGAACCAGACACAAGCATGTGTTTATACTTAGAGGCTTAGGGCCCTGACCACACAATGAACCACCAAGACCTCAGCATAATTTCCCTGAAGCTTTCAGAGACTCTCTTCCTAAGCCATAATCTCACAGCGAGGCACTCAAGCAGTGCTTGTTGTCTGAATGGCTGTCATGGTCTAAGATCAGACAATCATTTCTTTGGTCTTCTTCTCAGGGGATCTCATTTACAGGCAAAAGGAAATAATCAATTGCATTTCTTTTCATTCAATGTGTGTTTTATCAAAATAAAGCGCTGGCAAGAGTGCTGTGGATGAAGGAAGCTGTATGTTTACTGGTAGAATGTGGATTCTGTATGTTTCTTAGTAGCAGCTGGGTGCTGTACGTTTGTTTTACATCACTGAGTACTGCATGTATACTGGTACAAGTTGGGTGCAGTATGCTTGTGAGAAGCTGGCCTGGTATTTATGTCTACTAATGTAAGTGGGCACCTTGCACCAGTCCAGAGAACCCTTATGGTGATTTAAGAGGTCTTAGACAACCTTAGAAGCTCTCTAAGTGGTAGCTGTGGAGAGCAGCCTTCAGGCTTAGTCCAAAAGGAGTGTAAAGCAGCTTGTTAAACCAGAATGTAATGTTATAGTATAGATTAAGTGAAAAAGAACCACACCAAGTATTTATAAAAATATGTATTTATTAAGTAATACTCTCTAGTACGCTCCAATATCTCCAACATGGAGATAAACACAATGCACACAATACTTTAGCAAAGCAACACAGTAAATAGCACGAAATACACAGTGGCCCGAGGGGGGGACCAAACCATATACTAAGAAAGTGGTATAAGAACCATGACTCGGATCAAGACAGGGACGAGAGGACGTAGAAGTGCCGGGACCCCAAGGAACCACCCAAGGTGAGTAGATAGGGACCCCATGGAGAGCGTGTGCAGTATGGAAACACGACTGCGTGCTCCGTACAACTCTATGTGCAAGTCGCGGTTGGAGTTTTACAGTTTAAAGACCCTTCCCAGTGGACCCTGAAGAAACCCCATGGAAGACAGCAGGTTGGAGAGCTACCCCACCCGTGGATACCCTAGTACCCACGTTACCTACACCAGGGAAGCCGGGTGCATACGTGTGACGTGGTGTCGGAAACCGCCATCGAACCCAATGGAGGACTTCAGGAAAGTGCCACTGCTGGAAGAGGAGAAAGTGTCAGGTGGAATCCGAGGATGGATTCTTGATGAGAGGTACCTGCAAGCAGAGGAGAGAGAGTCTATGTCACTTGGGAGTGACCAGGAGACTTGGAAGACGAATGCACTCCGATTTCGGATGTTGCAGGATGGATGACGATGACCTTGACTCTGCAGCTGTGAGGACCAGGCGATGCTGAGGAGGACCAGGAGCCATGCATGAGCTCTCCCATGAAGGATGTCGAGTGCTGAGGGGTCGGTGTTCGACGAGAGCACCAACAAGCCTTGGCAAATGCAACCAACACAGGAATCAAAGAAGGAGCAATGTCGGGACCAGCAAGGTCCAGGGGACTCACCAAAGGCAGGGGAGTCAGGGCAGGCCCCGAGCAATCAGGGGAGCCAAAAAGAAACAAGTGTGACCCTCAAGTGGACCCACAGGCTGGAGGCACTTGAGTCACGAGAGGACCTCAAGCAGCTCGCCAAAAGATGCAGGCCACGATGCACACAATGCGGTGTGGCTAAAGATTCTGGTCACTGGAGGTGCTCGAGGTTGGGGCTACTTGGAGCCTGAAAATCTTCTTGCAAAGAAGCCAACAAGCCTTTGCAACTGCAAGTTGGATGAAGTGCACAGGGGTCCGGTTACTGCAACCGCCACGAGGGATACTGGCCTCAAACTTGGTGAGAGGGTAGGGCAGGCCTTGGGAGCTGTGTAAAACCACAACCTGTGTTGCAGAGCCCATGGAGTCCGAAGGAGCTGCAAACCGGTCAACTTAGTTGCGGTGCCTGCGAATGCAAAGGAGTGACTCCTTCACTCCAAGGTAAATTTCTTCAGGTGTCTTTGATGCTTCACAGGCCTTGGAAGATTCATGTATGATGCACAGGCACAGACGATGCAGCAGACTGAAAGGGAGACGAAGTCAGGCCCAAACGAATTCCAGCGAAGTCCAGAGTGCCCAGACGGTAAAGTGCAGTGGTGTCTGATCTAAATCTTATCCAACGACGAATCTAGGGATCTACACCCAGGTAAGCCCTTAAATACCCTAGGGAAAGGGTTGGGAAGATTCAGGGGACCCTCCCAGGGGAGCGTCTGGACAGGGGGGAGGTTACTCCCATGCCCTTTGTCCAGTTTCGCGTAAGAGCAGGAGCCAACGGCTCCCGGAACTGGTTTGAACTGGACTATGCACAGTGACACCAAATGTGCCTCTCATGCAGACTGAGTGGCACTGGCAAGCGCACCCACCCCATCCTAATACACTAAATCCTGCCTAGGAAGTGGTCACACCTCCTGGTGACAGGATGCCTATTGTTCTGCCTTCCCCTACTCGAGCTTGGCTCAGCTGCAGGAGGGCAAAATCGTGTCTCTGGGCGCCAGCAACCATTTTGTGCTGTCTGGGTCAAAAAGGCTAGTACCGGGAACACTGAGAGCCTAATGGAGGACTCTTACATTACTTGGAATCATACCTCCCACACCGTTTTTAGTGTGGGGGTATGATTCCAACATATTTGATACCACAGATGATAGGATTTGTTGCAGCCATTTTCGAGATGGTCATCACGTAATTACGCTGTGCCCCTTTATAGAGTATATGGCTGCTTGACTGACAACCCGGGAGAATGGACTCCGTAAGCTGCAGGGGTGTCCTGCTCATGCAGGGGCACCCTCTCACTTAGAACTAAGCACCCTGCCTTCAGGATTGCAAAGGCCTGCTCTATGGGTGACTTATAGGTTTTAAGTGCAGTGACCCTATATATAGGAAACCTATATCTTAAGTGGTGCAAGCACCACCTTACACAGGCTGCAATGGCAGGCCTGTAGTTCCATTTTGCATGGTCTCTCATGGGTGGCATACTGCATGCTTCAGCCCATGAGAGACCTCTGGGGTACCTATTCACTGGGTACCTTAGTACCATATACCAGGGACTGATAAGTGTAACCCAATATCCAATCTGGAATGTACCTAAGTACTCAACACAACAATTTAGGGAGAAATCAGATAGACTGGGGTCCTGATTAGCAGAATCCCAGTCAGACTAGTCAAAAACAGCATCACATCAAGCAAAAGGTGGGGGTAACCATAGAAAAATTAATGTACAATACAAGCTCCCTCACGACCTCTATTTCTTTTACTGTATAGACAAAATCTAGTATGGGCTAAGCAAATCAACACTTTAACAATATATTATACTTTTCATCATTTTATTGTTCAAAGCAATTATATCAAAATCCATTTGTTTTTTCTTTTTATAAAAATAGAATACATATTCATTTTCATTTATAATCAATTTTTCGTTTTATACATGATTGCACACCAGCCAGCACATTACGGGCTAATGCAATAAAGATGCAACATAATACTCTGGACCCCTAAATAAAATAAATAGTGCAAAACAATTATCAAATCTCAAACTCACTCAATCACAACCTAACACACTCATACATAACCCAAAACCATCATACACATCTGGGTCATGGGGAGACATAGGACTAATTAGTCTCCACGGCCCTGTTGGATGGAATGGTTCAACAGGGTCTGACAATAAGGTCGACGCACGTTTCGGTGGGGTAAAGCAGATGGTGAACCACCTTCTTCAGGACCTTGCCAAATAGTATGGTTTAACACAACCAACCGAGGGGTATCTAGAGAATACACGTAAACAGCACACTATAGTCTTGCGGCATGAGCATTGTGTTTTCGTGCACATCTTGATTCTTCACTGTTGGTGATTTTATTAGGGTGATGTGACAGACTTTTTCCTAATTCCTTGATCACTTTTCTCATTTTTACCTGGCGTTTCCCAATGTGAGTATGGGAAGCCTCAGGCATTTCATGCACAGGGTCCCCTCATGTAGGTGATGGTTTTTATCTTTTGTGGTTTCTTGACAATATAGGCAACCTTATTAATTTTGCTTTACCACTGTAGTCCAATCAACATTTTATAGAATCCATAGAGTATGGGCTAATATAAATATTAAGCAAACACAAGGAGATGATGGACGGAGTGCTGAAACTTTTCAAACACTCACCCCCAGTCACAGATCTGGGTTGAATCCATCATCATTCTTTAGCTCACTCTGCCACCCCAGTTCAGACACAGCCATATGCAAATCAGTCTTGACCCTGTGCCTCATGGGAACAGTCCAGACCGAACTGCCAAGCCATGTCTTCCCTGGACCGGAATCAAGCATCCTGGGACCGGCTTTTTTCCGGTCCAAGGAAGACATGGCTTGGCAGTTCGGGCTGGACTGTTTCCATGAGGCACAGGGTCAAGACTGATTTGCATATAGCTGTGTCTGAACTGGGGTGACGAAGTGAGCTAAAGAACGATGATGGATTCAACCCAGATCTGTGACTGGGGGTGAGTGTCTGAAAAGTTTTAGTGCTCCGTCCATCATCTCCTTGTGTTTGCTTTGTTCGCCCTAAGTTGGCAGGGTATGCCCAGACGTGGGTCCCTTGCTCACTTTGCCACTGGATTCAAGATAGCCTGGCTGATGAGGGCTGTTAGCCCGAACCCGGTCCCAGGATGCTTTTTTCTGGTCCGGGGAAGACATGGCTTGGCAGTTCGGGCTGGACTGTTCCCATGAGGCACAGGGTCAAGACTGATTTGCATATAGCTGTGTCTGAACTGGGGTGGCATAGTGAGCTAAAGAACGATGATGGATTCAACCCAGATCTGTGACTGGGGGTGAGTGTCTGAAAAGTTTCAGTGCTCCGTCCATCATCTCCTTGTGTTTGCAATATAAATATTATTCATTGTTTGTATTCTCTAGGTACCCCTCGGTTGGTTGTGTTAAACCATACTATTTGGCAAGGTCCTGAAGAAGGTGGTTCACCATCTGCTTTACCCCACCGAAACGTGCGTCAACCTTATTGTCAGACCCTGTTGAACCATTCCATCCAACAGGGCCGTGGAGACTAATTAGTCCTATGTCTCCCCATGACCCAGATGTGTATGATGGTTTTGGGTTATGTATGAGTGTGTTAGGTTGTGATTGAGTGAGTTTGAGATTTGATAATTGTTTTGCACTATTTATTTTATTTAGGGGTCCAGAGTATTATGTTGCATCTTTATTGCATTAGCCCGTAATGTGCTGGCTGGTGTGCAATCATATATAAAAAGAAAAATTGATTATAAATGAAAATGAATATGTATTCTGTTTTATAAAAAAAGAAAAAACAAATGGATTTTGATATAATTGCTTTGAATAATAAAATGATGAAAAGTATAATATATTGTTGAAGTGTTGATTTGCTTAGCCCATACTAGATTTTGTCTATACAGTAAATGAAATAGAGGTCGTGAGGGAGCTTGTATTGTACATTAATTTTTTTGTTGTTTCCCCTCTTCTCCCTGACCTTATTCTCCTTAGAGGGGGTCCCCTTTCTCAGCAGGGGGGTAACCATAGAAGTCAGATCCTACTTTCCTACACAACCCCCCCCTCAAACGTAAGGAGATGAGACTAACCTTACCCAGTTGAGTCTTCATTTTCTAAATGGAAATATTTGGAGAGTCCATCTGCATTGGCATGGTTACTCCGAGATCTATGTTGCACTTTATAGTCCATCCCCTGTAGGGAAATGGACCACCTCAAAAGTTTGGGGTTTTCACTCTTCATCTGTTTAAGCCATAAGAGGGGCCTATGGTCTGTCTGAACAATGAAGTGAGTGCCAAACAAGTATGGCCTCAGCTTCTTCATGGCCCAGACCGCAGCAAAGGCTTCCCTCTTTATAGCTGACCATCGTTTCTCTCTGGGGGTCAACCGTCTGCTGATAAAAGCTACAGGTTGATCCTGGCCCTCTGCATTAAGTTGTGACAACACAACCCCTACCCCCAACTCAGATGCATCTGTTTGGACAATGAATGTTTTAGAGTAGTCAGGACTCTGCTGAATGGGAGCAGTGCACATGGCCTGCTTAAGGTCATCAAATGCCTTCTGACAGCTAACTGTCCACTGAACTTTCTTGGGCATTTTCTTTGATGTAAGATCATTCAAAGCTGTCACTATGGACACATATCCTTTGATAAATCTTCTGTAATACCCAGTCAGGCCCAAGAAAGCTCTGACCTGAGTCTGGGTAGTTGAAGCAACCCATTCCATTATGGTTTGGATTTTGGTCTGAAGTGGTTGAACCTGGCCCCCACACCAGCTAGCCCAGGTACACAACCTTACTCTGCCCTATCTGGCACTTAGTAGCCTTGATAGTGAGACCTGCCTTATGCAGAACCTCCAAAACATTCTTCAGGTGGACTAGGTGATCCTCCCAGGTGGAGTAAACAGCTATATCATCAAGATATGCTGCACTATAGGCTTCCAGGCCTGTGAGAACTTTATTCATCAACCTTTGGAATGTGGCCGGTGCATTCATCAAGCCAAAGGGCATTACAATAAATTGATAATGCCCACTAGGAGTTGAGAATTCTGTTTTTGGTTTGGCATCCTCAGCTAGTCTGATTTGCCAATAGCCAGCAGTAAGGTCAAATGTACTTAAGAACTTGGCTGAGGCCAAAGTGTCAATAAGCTCATCTGCCCTAGGAATTGGGTGAGCATCCGTCCTAGTGACTGGATTGAGTCCCCTGTAGTCCACACAAAACCTTATCTCCCTTTTTCCACCCTTGTTGTTGGGTTTAGGTACAAGGACCACTGGGCTAGCCCAAGGGCTATCTGAGGGTTCAATCACTCCCAACTCCAGCATCTTTTGGACTTCTGTCCTGATGCAATCTCTGACATGGTCAGGCTGCCTGTAGATTTTATTCTTGACAGGTAGATTCTCACCTGTGTCCACTTCATGAGTACTCCCGGTGGTTTGACTGGGAGTCAGAGAAAACATATGCCTGTATTGATTGAGGACTTTCCTGCAATCAATCTGCTGTTGATCAGTGAGGCTGCCTGCCAAGGCTACACCATCAACTGACCCAACATCAGGGTTCTGTTAGAGGAGATCAGGGAGAGGGTCACTCTCTTCCTCCTGTCCCTCATCAGTTGCCATGAGCAAGCCCATGTCAGCCCTGTCAACAAAAGGTTTTAGCCTGTTCACATGAAGTACCCTGTGGGGACTTCTGGGAGTGCCAAGGTACACTAAGTAAGTGACCTCACCCTTTTGTTCAAGTATGGTGTGGGGTCTACTCCATTTGTCCTGGAGAGCTGCTGGGGCCACAGGCTCCAACACCCACACCTTCTGGCTTGGCTGATAAACAGTCAGGACAGCCTTTTGGTCATGCCAAGCTTTTTGGAGTTCTTGGCTTGCCTCAAGGTTTTTGTTGGCCTTCTTCATATACTCAGCCATGCGGGAGCGCAGACCAAGTACATAGACCACAATGTCCTTGAGAGGTAACTCCCATCCCTCCTTCACCAGACACAAGGGACCCCTAACTGGATGCCCAAACAGAAGTTCAAAAGGTCGGTAGCCAACCCCCTTCTGAGGGACCTCTCTGTAGGCAAAGAGAAGGCAGGGCAGAAGGACATCCCATTTTCACCTAAGCTTTTCTGGGGGCCCAGGATCATACCCTTTACGGTTTTGTTAAATCTTTCAACTAACCCATTGCATTGTGGATGGTAGGGTGTGGTGAATTTGAAATTCACTCAACACTCTTTCCACATTACAGTAATATAACTTGACATGAAGTTTGTACCTCTGTCAGTTAAGACCTCCTTAGGGAAGCCCACTCTGGAAAAAATTCCTAAGAGGGCCCTTGCCACTACAGGAACTGTAGTGGTCCTAATGGAAATGGCTTCTGGGTACCTAGTGGCATAGTCCACCACCACTAGAATGTAACTGTGCCCAGATGCAGTTGGAGGGTTCATGGGACCAATGATATCAATCCCAACCCTCTCAAAGGGAACCCCAACCACTGGAAGTGGAATTAAGGAGGCCTTTGTGGTGCCACGTGATTTGCCACTGGCTTGGCAGGTGGCACAGGAGAGACAAAACTCCTTTGTGTCCTCAGACGTGTGGGGCCAGTGAAAGTGAGGGACAAGCCTGTCCCAAGTATTACTTTGCACTAAGTGTCCTGCCAGAGGAATGTCATGTGCCAGGGTGAGTAGGAAGCCTCTAAACGTCTGGGGTATAACCAACCTCCTGGTGGCACCAGGCTTCGGGTCTCTACCCTCTGAGTATAAAAGTCCTTCATCCCAGTAGATCCTGTGGGACCCACTAACATTCCCAGCAGCCTCAGCAGCAGCTTGCTGTCTGAGGGATTCAAGAGAGGGGCAGGTCTGCTGCTCCAAACTCAAGTCTGCTCTGGAAGGGCCCCCTGCCCCCAAGAACTCAACCTGATCAGGTTCAAGCTCATCTGGGGCAGTTCCTTCACAGATGCTAAGGTCATCTCCCTCAAGAGATTGATCCTCACTCTGAGTCTGGGGGAAGGCACTGCCTTACCCTTCCTGCTCCTTTTCTTGAAAGGCACCTGGTCCATTGTTCCAGGATCCAGGGCCTGTTCAGTGGAAAGCTGCTTTGCTTGTGACCTGGTCATAGCATACACACTTGCAGAGATGCCCAACATTTCTGCATGAGTCTTTAGCTCCACTACAGCACAGGCTGAAGTCTACAAATCATTGCCCAACAAACAATCAACAGCGAGGTCTGAAGATACCACAACCTTTTTAGTAAGGGTGGGCGGAGCTCGCGGAGTTTCACTCTGCGGAATTCCGCGGAGTGATTGGAAAACTCCGCAAATTCCGCAGAGTTCCTCAAGCAAGCGGAGTATTGGTTGGCCACCCCTACACCTGAAATCAGAGCTTGCTGAAGCCTTACAACAGTGCACATTGTCCCTGGAGACCCCCAGCATTTGATCAAATTTGTAGTTTGGACTCAGGAGCCATAATGTCCGCACACAGTGACATGGAGCCCTAACATGTATGAGCATTCCCGGCCTTGACACAACGTAAGCACACTGGCCCCTGCAGGCCTAACACACCCATTCACAGGCTCCGTGTTCACTTCTGAGCTCACCTCACTAAGTTTCACCACTCGGTTGTCCCGCTTGCCCATGGCTGGTCGCAGCTGCTACCTATCCGGGAATATCCAGACCAGCCAGCTCGGGAAGCTGTTTCCGTCTCGCCCCGGTTTCGCCTCTTCTTGTGTTCTGCATCCCCTGCAGCCTCTGTTCCGAGCTGCAGCCACCAACAACACAGAAGAAGGACTAAAACTGCAAGCTCAGATATGGAAACAAGGACTCCCCATCAGAAAGAGTGAGCTTCTAGTGAGCGTCTACTTTCTTCTGATTGAATAGACTTCTTGTGAGCAACCACGGTAGAAAGACAGATCCCCAAATTAATTGGTTTGCATTGATTGTGAAAAAAATAAAAAACGGAACATTAAATGTAATAAAAATGTTTTTGAGTAATGCCGTTCTTACATTTAAAACAGGTTTCTAAAAATAAAATGTTACTATATCTGCACAATATGTGTAGGAAGGGACGCTTTTTGGCAATATGAACGAGCTCTTTGCAGTGTGCCTCTAGTTTCACAAAAAATTACAAATGGCGGCAGGTTTGCCTAGATGGCATTTGTGCAGGAAGTAGTCTGTTCTAGCCAGGCACTGGAAACTCTTCCTTTCAGAATCACGATTGCCCCAGGACAGGCGAGGTGAGTTTTTAAGTTGGTGTACGTGTACATTTCACCTTTGTTTTCCATGTAAAACTATGTACATTTCACCTTGGGGAAATATGCTTTATTGAGGCCATGAAGAATTCCTAGTGCCCCCAGCAGACTAGTTAACGGCCAGGCACTTATTGTCACATTATTTATAAATACACGCTCCATCGGTCCTAGTGGGATGTATTGCATAAAGTTGGTTTAGAATCAGAATGAAGTTAAAAATGCTCATCAATGGCAATCTGGGTCTTGCAACAGAGACCCAAGCTTATAAGGAAGGACATTTCGGTGGTATGTGGGGATTACCAGTAGGGGTGACAGCACGCAACGGTAAACTTCACTCCGCCAGCAGGTGGCAGAGTTTTTTGGCCGATCTTTGCACTCTAAGCAAAGTGCGGAGTGCCAAAAACTCCAAGAAGTCTGCTGGCAGAGCGGAGTTCACCGTCCAACGTTACTTTTTAGGTCCAGTTACCCCTCCCAGGCTGAAATTAACAACTGCCAAGGAATGATCAGTCCTGACATTGCTAGCATTGGTCACTTGGAACATTTGTCCAAGTATGATCTGGTCAGGAGACACAAGATTCTCTGTCCCCATAGTGACACTGGCACCGGTGTCCCTGTAGGCCATGGCATCTTTTCCATTTATTAAAGGCTGTTGCCTGTACTTGAACAGGTTATTGGGGCTGACAAGAAAGGTGGCAATATCTATGCCACCATCACAGACTAACACAGCCTGAGATGGAGTTCTGACTAAGTCAGAACCCACCTCAGAACCCAAGGTTAACCCTACTAATCCCCTATTCCCTGTACCACCACTTGTACCTGTGCTAGGGGGCGCAGTTGCCTTAGGAGCAGTGGTGGTAGGAGTGTTCTCCTTGGCTTTTGGACAATCAGCATCTTTTATCCAAAAGGTTTTCACCTTATAAAAGTAACACCAAGGTTTCTTCTTGCCTTTCTTGTTGGATTGTGACCCCCCCCCCCAGATACAGGTTTTTGAGGCCCTTGAGAAGACTCTTTCTTGTCTTCGCCCTTGTCATCACCCTTATCCTGAGTTTTAGAAGAATCTTGCTTCTTCTGGTCACCACTATTAATCTGGTTTTTCTGCTTCACCCTGGTTCTGACCCACTTATCTGCCTTCTTTTCCAATTCTTGGGGAGAAGTCAGATCTGAGTCCACCAGGTACTGATGCAACAGCTGGTTCTGACAATTATTAAGGATCTGCTCCCTAATGATCAAATTATACAATCCTTGGTAGTCATGCACTTTGCTGCCAAGCAACCAACCTTCCAGAGCCTTAAAAGCACTATCCACAAAGTCTACACAGTCCTGGGTCTGTGCTTTCTGGGTGTCTCTGAACTTAATCCTGTGTTGGTCACTGGTTAAGCCAAACCCATCAATGGGAGCACTTTTCAAAACTGAGCAATTATCAGCATCCTCTTCTCTAACAGTGAGGAGCTTATCTCTACCTTTGTCAGCAAAGGAAAACCACAAGATAGCTGTCCACTGCTCTTGAGGTACCCCCTGAACTTAACAGGCCCTCTCTAAAGCAGTTATCCATTTGTGGATGTCATCCCTAACATGGTAGGGAGGGACAATCTTGTTCAGGTTCCTATGTTCAAAGGAATGTTCCTTAACTCTAGGGACACTGTTGCTGCCACCATGGGACTCTAGCCCCAACTTGTTCCTAGCTCTCTGGACTTCTAGGGACTCTTTGTCCAGGGCCAAATGCTCTTGCCTGAGCCTAAGCCTAGCCTTCTCAAGCTCAAGAAGTTGGCATTCCCTGTCAAAAGAGTTCCCCCTCTCACTGGAAATGGAGGTCCCTACTGAATGTCCTGGGCCATTGGATTCTGCAGAGGAGGATCTAGACTTCCTTGGTCTACTCTGCACCTTCCCAGGAGGATCAAAGGGGGCATCCTCTTGGCCACCTGTTTTCTCCTCTGGGAGGTCTGAATTGTCCAGGTGGGAGTCATCAGGCTCCACCTGGTCAGGGTTAGATTCTAGGTCAAACAGGGGCTCCCCTCCTGTCCTATCCTCATTCCATGCCCCACCCACTCTTTCCTGTTCATCTGACCCTCTGGTTTTCCAGGAGGCGTTGGGTATTAGGGCCTTTCCCTGTCTTCAACTTTCTAGAGGCACACAGGGCTTTCAGTTCTTGGAACGAAAGCTAACTGTATCAAGAAGGCAGAAAGCCACTGGCATCTCCTTTAGTAGACATACTAAGTGTGGTGTGGTGTTGCACCTACCTAACCTAGTGGGAACTAAACACTCTGAAGTTGGAGAAAGGGTGTGCTAGACCCTTGACTTACCCAACTCTAAGTTCAGTAAAACTTACTTATTCTAAGCTTGTATTATATGTGCCTAGCAGTAGTGATAGTTTTTTAATTAATCAACACAAAGATTTATCTGGTAAAACGATGCAAGCTTGAATCCCAACCGCTGCACACCAATGTGAGAAGCGGGCCTGGTATATGATGTCCACTAATGTAAGTGGGCACCTTGCACCAGTCCAGACAACCCTTACGGTGATTTAAGAGGTCTTAGACAACCTTAGAAAGCTCTCTAAGTGGTAGCTGTGGAGAGCAGCCTTCAGGCTTAGTCCAGAAGGAGTGTAAAGCAGCTTGTTTTACCAGAATGCAATCCTATAGTATAGATTAAATGAAAAAGAACCACACCAAGTATTTATAAAAATATGTATTTATTATATAATACTCTCTAGTACGCTCCAATATCTCCAACACGGAGATAAACACAATGGGCACAATACTTTAGCAAAGAAACACAGTAAATAGCACGAAATACACAGTGGCCCCAGGGGGGGACCAAACCATATACTAAGAAAGTGGTATAAGAACCACGACTCGGATCAAGACAGGGTCGAAAGGACATAGAGGTGCTGGGACCCCAAGGAACCACCCAAGGTGAGTAGATAGGGACCCCATGAAGAGCGTGTGCAGTGTGGAAACACGACCGCGTGCTCCGTACAACTCTATGTGCAAGTCTCGGTTGGAGTTTTACAGTTTAAGGACCCTTCATAGTGGACCCTGAAGAAACCCTGTGGAAGACAGAAGGTTGGAGAGCCACCCCACCCGTGGATACCCTAGTACCCACGTTAACTACACCAGTGAAGCTGGGTGCATACTTGTGAAGTGGTGTCGGAAACCGCTGTCGAGCCCAATGGAGGACTTCAGGAAAGTGCCACTGCTGGAAGAGGAGAAAGTGTCCGGTGGAATCTGAGGATGGATTCTTGATGAAAGTTACCTGCAAGCAGAGGGGACAGAGTCTATGTCACTTGGGAGTGACCAGGAGACTTGGAAGACAAATGCCCTCCGATGTTGGATGTTGCAGGGTGGATGACGATGACCTTGACTCTGCAGCTGTGAGGACCAGGCGACACTGCGGAGGACCAGGAGCCTTGCACGAGCTGTCCCACGAAGGATGTCGAGTGCTGAGGGGTCGGTGTCTGGCGGGAGCACCAACAAGCCTTGGCAAATGCAACCAATGCAGGAATCAATGAAGGAGCAACGTCGGGACGAGCAAGGTCCAGGGGACTCACCAAAGGCAGGGGTGTCAGGGCAGGCCCTGAGCAATCAGGGGAGCCAAAAAGAAACAAGTGTGACCCTCAGGTGGACCCACAGGCCGGAGGCACTGGAGTCGCAAGCGGACTTCAAGCAGCTCACCAAAAGATGCAGGCCACGATGCACACGATGCGATGCGGCTGAAGATTCTGATCACTGGAGGTGCTCGAGGTTGGGGCTACTTGGAGCCCGAAGATCTTCTTGCAAAGAAGCCAACAAGTCTTTGCAACTGCAAGTTGGACGTGGTGCAGAGGGGTCCGGTTGTTGCTACCCCCTCGAGGGATACTGGCCTCAAACTTGGTGAGAGGGCAGGGCAGGCCTCAGGAGCTGTGGAAAACCACCACCTGTGTTGCAAAGCCCACGGAGTCCGGAGGAGCTCAGGCTCTGCAGACTGGTCGACTTAGTTGCGGTTCCTGGGAATGCAGGGGAGTGACTCCTTCACTCCAAGGGAGATTTATTCAGGTGTCTTTGATGCTTCACAGGCCTTGGAAGGTTCCTGTATGATGCACAGGCACAGACGATGCAGCCGACTGAAAGGGAGACAAAGTCAGGCCCAAATGAAGTCCAGCAAAGTCCAGAGTGCCCAGATGGTAGAAGTGCAGTGGTGTCTGATCTGAATCTTATCCCACGATGTATCTAGGGACCTACACCCAGGTAAACCCTTAAGTGCCCTAGGGGAAGGGTTGGGAAGATTCAGGGGACCCTCCCAGGGGAGGGTCTGGACAGGGGGGAGGTTACTCCCATGTCCTTTGTCCAGTTTCGCGTCAGAGTGGGAGCCAATGGCTCCCAGAACTGGTTTGAACTGGACTATGCACAGGGACACCAAATGTGCCCCTCATGCAGACTGAGTGGTGCTGGCAAGTGCACCCACCCCATCCCAATACACTAAATCCTGTCTGGGAGGTGGTCACACCTCCTGGTGACCGGATGCCTATTGTTCTGCCTTCCCCTGCTTGAGCTTGGCTCAGCATCAGGAGGGCAGAAACGTGTCTCTGGGCGGCAGCAACCATTTTGTGCTGTCCGGGTCAAGAAGGCTGGTACCGGGAACACTGAGAGCCTAACGAAGAGCTCGTCCAGTGCTTGGAATCATTCCTCCCACACAAGTGTGGGGGTATGATTCCAACATGTTTGATACCAAAAATGATAGGATTCGTTGTAGCCGTTTTCGAGATGGTCATCACGTAATTATGCGGTGCCCCTCGAAATAGTATATGGCTGCTTCACTGACAACCCGGGAGAATGGACTCCGTAGGCTGCAGGGGTTTCCTGCTCATGCAGGGGCACCCTCTCACTTAGAACCAAGCACCCTGCCTTTGGGATTGCAAAGGCCTGCTCTAGGCGTGACTTATAGGTTTTAAGTGCAGTGACCCTTAGATATAGTAAACCTAAATCTTTAGTAAGTGGTGCATGCACCAACTTACACAAGTTGCAATGGCAGGCCTGTAGTTCCATTTTGCATGGTCTCTCATGGGTGGCATACTGCATGCTTCAGCCCATGAGAGACCTCTGGGGTACCTATGCCCTGGGTACCTTAGTACCATATACTAGGGACTAAAAGGGCACCCCAGTATCCAATATGGAATGTACCCAAGTACTCAACACAACAATTTAGGGAGAAAGCAGATAGACTGGTGCCCTGATTAGCAGGATCCCAGTGAGACTAATCCAAAACAGCATCCTATCAAGCAAAAAGTGGGGGTAGCCATAGAAGCAGATCCTACTTTCCTACAATGCTTGTTTCACACCTCTTAGTACTGTATGTTTTTTGGTAGAAGTTGGGATCTGAATGTTGTTTTTTTACATCTCTAAGTACTGTATGTTTGTTGGTACAAGCTGGAGTCTGTATGCATTTTTACACCTCTGAGTACTGCATGCTTGCTGGTAGAAGCTGAGTTCTGTATGTTTGTTTTACATCTCTGAGTACTGTATATTTCTTGGTAGAAAGCTGGGTTCTGAATAACCCCGGGCGGAGACCTCCGCTCCGCCCGCGGAGTGTGCGGAGATTTGCTCCTCCGCGTTCTGCGGAGAACGTGGAGAAGGCAAATCTCCGCACACTCCGCAGCGGAGCAGAGTTGGCCAGCCCCCACCTCCACCCCCCTTTATTAACAATTAATATTACATGACTTAAAATTAAATTAAAACCACTTACCTGGCATGCGGCGTCCCCGGGCTGCCCTCCTCCTCTTCCTCGCCGTCTCGTAATTCTTTGAGAAAATTGTGCATGCGCGGGCGCGCGCGCATGCGCAGTTTTCTCAAAGAATTAGCCAGATGGCGAGGAAGAGGAGGAGGGCAGCCCGGGGACTCCGCATGCCAGGTAAGTGGTTTTAATTTAATTTTAAGTCATGTAATATTAATTGTTAATATAGGCAGGTGGAGGCGGTGGCTTAGCGGAGTTCCACGGAGTTTGTTCGCAATTCCGTGGACCTCCGCGCAGCCCCGCTACGCCCACTACGCCCGGGGTTAGTTCTGAAGGCTTGCTGATAGAAAGCAAATTTCTCTATGTTGGTAGAAAGCTCGGCTTAGAAGACTTGTTGGCAGAAAGCTTGTTTCTTTATCTTTATTGGCATAACAGTATCTTCTATATGTTTGCTGTGTTTTGTATATTTGATGGTAGAATAAAGGGCCCTGTATGTTTTTTTGGTAGAAAGCTGAGTTTTGTATAAGTGATATAGAAAGTCTCTGAATGTTTGTTGGTAGAAGCAGTGTTCTGTATGGGTTTTCAATGTTTGTTGATAGAAAACTGAGTTGCATATTTGTTGACGAGAGCTGTGTTCTGTAAGTTTGTTGGTAGACATGAGTTCTTTGTGTTTGTTGGCAGAGAGTTTGATTCTGTATGGTTACTGGTAGAAAGCAGGCTTGTATATACTGTTTGGAAGAAAGTTGGTTTTTAAATGTTAGTTGATCGAAAGGTGGGATTTGTATGTTTGTTGGTCTAAAGTTGTGCTTTTTTCTGTTTGTTGATAGGCATCCAGGTGATTGGTTGAAAGCTGGGTTTTGTACACTTTTTTGCAGAAGCATGCTTCTGTATGGTTATTATTGGCAACTCGGTGCGGTATGTTTATTGGTAGAAATCATGTTTCTATTGACAGATATCTAGAATCTTCATGTTTTTTTCGAAAATGATGGTTCTGTCTGCTCTTGGTAAAAAACTGTGATGTATGTGTGTTGGGAGAGAGCTGGGTTTTGTGAGTGTATTGGTAGTAATGTGGGTTTTGAAAGTGTGTGTGTAAACTGCCGGCTTCTGTATGTTTGTTGGTAAGAAGGTGTTTTTTTATGTTTGTTGGTAGAAAGTTGACTTCTAAATGTTCATTAGGAGAAAGCTGCATTCTGTATAGTTATTGGTAGAAAGCATTGCTTCATTGGTAGAAAGTTAGGTTCCGGATGTTTGTTGGCAGCAAGCTAAGTTCAGTATATTTTCTGGTAGAAAGCTGGGTTGTTCATGTTTGTTGTACAAAACTGAGCTCAATAAGTTTGTTGGTGAAAGCTGAGTTCTGTATGTTTGTTGGTAGAAATGTGGGTTCTGAGGAGCATATTCTCAAGGACTCATCGCCGATTTAGCGGCACTTTACCGCCACAAAAGTGGCGATAGATTTATCGCCCTATTCACAAGCCTGCGCTAACAGCCCATATCGTCAGTTTTCCTGCGATAGCTGCTGCTAAAAACATCGCCAAGGCTGACAGCGACAACTAACGCTAATCATATGCAGAGTAGGCGTTCCCGTGCAAAAACTCATGATAACACCACTTTGCGATATTCACAACGACCAGCCAGATCGGCGATGCGGGCCTAAAACATGCGATAAGGCGCGTCAGCAGCAGTAACTTAAGACCTGCTTTTTTCTGGTCTTAAGTAGGACGAAAACCTGGAGTATAAAGGGAGCCCAGCCCAGAGCCACATCTGAAGACCAACACATGCCATGGAGCTACTAATCATGCAGCTTGGAGACCCAAGAGGGCCACAACACCCACCGCCACCACCCCCAGGACCACCCCCGCACCCAGGACCACCCCCCCGGACTACCACTGAGGCAGCACAGAACAAGACAGCGGACCTTCCGAAAACGCACCAGCCTCAGAGACTTAACGCCAGAGGATGACATTGCCCACTACAGGCTCAAAATGACAACCATCCTCCGCATCCTGACCCACATTGCCCACAGGCTGACGGTACCAACACAATGGACAACCAACATCCCACCGCAGACAAAGCTGCTGGCTGTGCTGCACTTGTTGGCCTCTGGTATCTTTCAACCAACAACTGCCAGAGTCGGAGGAGTCTCACAGCCGGCCCAATCAAAGTTCCTCACACCTGTCATGGATGCCATCATCAGCTTCATACCCCAGCACCTTCACATCCCACACACTGC
The DNA here is from genome assembly GCA_963921515.1 of Calotriton arnoldi. Lineage (NCBI taxonomy): Eukaryota > Metazoa > Chordata > Amphibia > Caudata > Salamandridae > Calotriton > Calotriton arnoldi. The sequence goes on from CAWUFW010005411.1 coordinate 677,114, forward strand.
GCAGGAACAGCTGGAGACCAAGCAAGTCTTCTACGCCATAGTTGGCTTCCTGCACGTGTTGGGGGCAATTGACTGCACACATGTCCTACTTGTCCCCCCTGCCGACACTGCACACAAGTACCGCAACAGAAAGCACACGCATCCCATCAACGTGCAGGCAATAATGGACCACCGGGGACTGTCCACCAATGTCGTTGCCAACTTCCCAGGCAGTGTGCATGATTCCTACATCTTCCGACAGTCCATCATCAACCAGCGCTTTCAGGATGGCACCTATGGAAATGCACTGCTCGTCGGTAAGTACCAACGGAACACACCACACACCTCAACTCCACAATCATACAACTCACAACTGTGGGAATGCACACGTAACAATATCACATACAACATGCCAACCAACATGCCCACCTACCAGACACGACAACACAAGGCACCCTGGTAACAGGGGCCAGACATGTAGACAAACCATCCACAAAGGCATAGCCCCTCTGCCACACAATTGCAGAATGTGGGGAGAGGTGGGAACCAAGAATGTGCGAAGGAGGCAATGGACCCATGAATAAGAATGTACAAAATGCCAAGTGTGGCGGTGATGTGCTGGACAGTCTTGCGTATGCAGAGCACAGAAATGTCCATGTGGACATATACTGCTGGTGTTTGCAGTGTCATGGACAGTGGACGCAACCATGTTACCTCAGGCAGTGGGGAAGACCTTGGACATGTAGCCATGTCGTCCCCCCTGGAAGCGTAAGCGTAGTGTGCTGGGCCGGCGTATGCCAGTCCAGCGTAGGAGTGTAAAGAAATGGCCCGGGGCTCTGCGGGTGGTTCAGTTCTGGGCTCTGGGCGTGGTTCACTTCCGGGCTGGCCACAAAAGTGACTATGGCGTGTGTCTCTGTTGTGGTGTCGGCGCCACCCGGCCCTTAATCGACAATGTTGCAATGTAGTGTTGTAGGGATTCTGCACATACACAGAACTATGCACAGCAATGCGGGACTTCGGTATATAGGGACTACGCCTTCCTACAGCCTTAGTACCCACGAGCCCATGACCGGCTAGCTATAGTGTTCCACCTGCCCTCCTATACACAGATAGAGAAACAGGCGTTTAGACAACCCAGAACACAACACTCCCCTAATCACTCAGGGATCGTGGTAACAGGTCATTCCCTTTCGCTCAGACTCCGGTACTCATCCACAACAAGAGATTGACAGAGTCACTGAGTTAGTTTAAAATGTTAATTTTAACTAACGTGCTCTAAAATGCAGTATACGAGCCACTACTAAAATCAGAATGCATAATACAAACATTGTCAGTATTGTAGCAAGTCCATACATCATAAAAGGAGAAATCATTGTATATTGATTCTGGAGACAGGACTATAAAACCAACTCTCCCTCCCCATGGACGGGAAAAATAAGATGATATCATAGAAGTTCTCTGGGTTTGTATAGCAGACCCCATACCTCTAAGACATAGATTGTGTCTCTACATCACAGCTCCATACAGCTCTTCATTCTTGAAAAGTCTCTCCTCAAGTGTGTCTGCGTGTAACATGCATTCTCCTAATATCAAAAAAAAGGTGCGTGTCCCACAAACAGCAGCTGCGGGGTATGTTTAGCCTATGTGCTAGGGCCTGACCAGATCAAAATAACAAGGGACGGTGTTGTTTGACCTTGCTCACGATGTACAGACTAAACTCCAGGAACAAGCAGGGAACCAGCGCAGCCAGCGGGTCGCAGGTGACCAGCGAAAACATTCTTGCATAAGAATAAGCCTGTAGTGTCGTGTGCAAAAGCAGCATCATGGCCTCCGGACCCATTCTAATCTAAAGATGCCAATGGGGTCCCTCAAATCCACATGACACCCTCCCCCTGGCCAGGTTGCAGAAGAATAGAAAAAACAAGGTCCAAGTCGCAAGCAGAGTCAAAGCACTGAGCATAGCAGGGGCAAAGTTCCAAAAAATCAAAATCATCATAAGGCTGATTAGTGGTAAAATACGAGAAGAAGCAAAAAAATAAAAATGTCTTGTTGAACATTAATCATCGGAATCATATGAGATCCGTTGAACCTTGGAAGGCAAGGTGTTCCAAAAGACAGTCCCCATCCTCAGAGACAAGGAGGGACAACATCCAATTCAACAACTCGAAGGAGCATACGTGCTCATCATAATCCATAGCATCAAAAAGCATGGTCGTACATCCTGTATCGTACTCAAATTTGCTGTGGTGCAGCAGGCGCGACGCCCCTTCACAGATGTCCCATTGTGCCAGCACTCCATTCACGGCCGCCATCAGCATGCGGGTACTAGTTGCACATGATTGATCATGACGCAATAGGGGCCACAGCAACAGGTCATAATCAGGGCAAGGGCTAGGGTGACCAACTGGCATGGGTCCAAATTAAGGACGGTGAGTGTAAAAATTCAGGACAAAAGGTCAAAATTCAGGACAAAAATTCAGGACAAAACTTTGGGACAAAAGGTAAGTTTTACAGACACATCAGAGGAGGTCGCGCAATAGTATATAATTAAACCCATCCATATCCAAACATATTCAACCATTTGCAAACCTGTATCCTTCCATCCATCATTTCACTCATCCATCCCTCCATCCACCCTTTCACTCATCCATTCATTATCCATCCATCCACCCTTTCACCCTATCCATCGGTACACTCATCCATCCACTCTTCCACTCATCCATCCATTCACTCATCCATCCAGCCTTTTAGCCTTTCACCCATCCAGCCATCCTTTCACTTACTCATCCATCCACCCAGTCACTCATCCGTCCACCCATTCACACTTTCTGTCATCCATCCATCCTCCCTTTCTCTCTCCATCGACCCTTTCACTTAGCCATCCTTCCTTCCTTCCTTCCACCCATCCATCTACTCATCCACTCATGAATCCATCCATTGACCCCATCAGTCATCCATCCACCCTTTCACTCCTTCACTCATCTATCCATCCTTTTGTCCATCTACCCTCCCTTTCACTCACTCATCCATCCTTACATCCACCCTTTCACTCATCGGTCCATCCATTCACCCTTTCACTTATCAATTCATCAATCCATCCATCATTTTACTCATCCATCCACCCATTCACTCGCCCATCATCCACCCTTTAACTCATCCCTCCATCCTTTCACTCATCCATCCACCCTTTTACCCATCCTTCTACCCTTCCACCCATACATCTATCTTTTTACATTTTGTCTTATCCATCCTTCCACTCACTCATCCATCCATCCTTTCTCTCATTATCCATCCATTCACCCTCATTCATCCATTCACCCTTTCACTAATCTATCCAGCCATCCACCCATCCCATCCCTTCACTTACTCACTCACCCACATTTTCATTTTAATTATGAACTGAGCCTTTGTCTGCAGAGTTGCAGACAGAAGAGGCCCATAAAGAACGTCACCCTTGCTCTAGTTCCTAAAGCAAGGGGTGGGGCGGGTAAGGGTTCACTATGCCCTTGCACACAGGCAATCTGAGTCATGCATGATGCACAGTGCCAGGCCATGAGGTGACTGTGACATGGTGTTGTTTCCAGGGCTTTAAGTGGGATGAAAAAACTGGGGGGTTTCTCCAAAGTGGATGCTTGATGTAATTAAGGGCGCGGCTTTAAACACGTACGCTAAAAATCCGTGCTTAGTATAGTGTACCGCCTGACTGGTATTTTGCATCTTCTGTCATTGTATCCATATAACACAACAAGTAAGGTTACACCTGCAACAAACCAGAACTATTGGCTTTGTCAATGGTTGTTAGTTGCATAAAATAAAAAGCAGCAATCATGGCTTCCTTTAATATTGAAACTGCATCAGTTCTAAAATGGCGAGACTGTCACCCTAATAGCCTTTGACCCCAGTGGAATGAAATAAACGTATCCTTTGGCACGTGCAACCATGCACACAGTGCACCAGAAAGCCCCTGTCTCACCTTTTATTTTTCACGCTAACCAATATAAAAAATTATTACACAAGAGACTGGACAAACAAAGCTTTACTAACACAACGCATCGGTCAAAATTCCACAACTGTATTGAAAGAATAGTGCCACCCTAAAGAAGTACAGTGCACCACAAATGGTAGAAGGGGGCAAATGCTGGCAACAGAACTGGTCAATACATGGACTAATGTTCCAGGGCGCTAGATGATTTCCAGAGCAACCTAAATACACCGTAAAAACCTCATCACTGTTTGACCTAGCTCCATTCTGTACCTGTAAACATTCAAACCTGGATGGCTCAGAATAAAATACTCCAGTAGGGTGGCATACTCAAAACTTCACAATGTACTATAAGTCCTCGGCATTCAGTGAAATGTTAAGAGAGAAGAGATAATCAATACCTCTCCTTGGATTCACAAATTATGGTGAAACCAATCTTCATTCAATAGTATAATGCTTTATTCGATAGACTCAATGTATTAAAAAAAAAAAAACAGGAATCAGCCTTGCCAACACGTTTTGTTTCTTACAGAAACTTTATCATGGTAAAATCTATCGTCGAAGGGCCAAAAACACATATCACATGGCAGTTCCTAGACATTTGAACTATTAAAAAATCTTCATCATTCCATTGAGTCTCATCAGAATCTGTCGTTTTTCTAAAGGTGAGAACAAGTGCATGAACCGCTGGATTAGATGCGTTCACTGCAGAGGATTAAACCCGAGATGCCAATAATGATTACAAGGTTATTCAGCAACGTGTGCATTTAGATAATTAAGAGGGCACTCTATTGGGGCATCACCCAATCCAAACTCCTCCCACTCAAAACTGCTCTACACTCCACTTATCCCATTTTCAATTAAATTCAGTAATGTCACTGCAAGCCTCATCTAGTTACATTGTCTTCTGTCTAGAATAAAATTGAAACTGAGAGCTCCTGCCTACAACACAATCCAAACTAACTCTCCGATTTACCTCTCTAATCTTCTCAAACTAGCTGGCAGCCTGAGAGGCCTCCTGAGTGAAAACAAAATTCTCCTGGAATCGCCAAGCAACATAACCCCCCACCCCCTCAGGCAGTCTTCTGTCTGACAGAATGCCCTGCCCTGGACAGAGGTTGTAGGAGGCCGGCCACCACATGCTTTGCAGCCCAGACTCGCCCATTGTCATTCTGTATGTGGCAATCAGCGCATACAGAATGACAATGGGCGGGTGGGGATGCTCTTGTGCTCGAGGAGGAGTGCGAGGCGGCCCCATCAGGGGGCTGAGGCTTCATGCAGGGAACAGTGCTGTTCCCTGCAATGCCCAAAATTACGGACAAAAGGCGTCCGTAAAAGGGATCCTCACGGACAACGGACGTGAGGTCCAAATTACAGATGGTCTGTGAAATTTACGGACGGTTGGTCACCCTAGCAAGGCCGTATGGCATTTGAGAGGCACAAATCCAAAGCCCAGGAGAAAGGACAGTCGCAACACCAAAAAACTGGATGGACGCATGTAAAGTATGCATATCTGTAAGTCACATTGTAGGCAGCACCCACAACAGCCATAGGCAGGCAACCAAGGAATTCCTGCAATCGGCTACGGTACAGCTCCAGCTGGACCGGATGATCGAGTACCACATGAAGGGCAGCCATTACGAAGTAGTAAAACAAGTACCAGAACAGCACCAGAGAGCAAGAGGATCAACGGCAAGCCACCAAAAGCGCTGGAAAAATGGAATGAATAAAAGCCGGAATCACACCAAATATCGTTTGAAACGAGGACACAAGACCTCAGCCCACCAATTAAATAAAAGGTGCACGGCCTTCTGTGTCAGAAACATTGAATATTTGGTGTATCAACTCCCCAAAATGTAGTGGGAGATTTGTATTTAATAGGGATTGTATTTCACTTGATGTCCGAGCCACCTGTAGCTCGAATGTTTCACGGGCCGAGGTCAAGGCAAGTTCATGTTGGAATAACAGTGCTTTGAGCCTACTTAATTGGTTGAAGCTTGCTTTCATAGCGGGAACAGAAGGCCACAGAGAGCTTTCAGCAATGACATGCGGGGGCGGAAACAGGACGTTGCTGCTAGAGGGACACCGTTGCCGATACACCTGCGTGCGCCGAAGCCATGCCCTCATGTGCAGCTGTGATCAACGCATGTCTGCGGACCTCATTGGGAATCAGCGGATCCCCAACGGAAGGAAGTGTTACTGTCGGAACTTGTTCCGGGGACAATTGGTATTTATATTTTGACGGAAACCCCTGTGGGTATTTCGTCCTGTCTCTGGGAGCCGCTACGGCTGCCAGTATGCCGGTATCGACTTCTGTCATAGACCTTGTGATTGCTGCTACTGAACAAGTGGCTACTGCATTTATGGCTGCCTCGTCAGCCAGAGTGTTGCCTACAGCGTGTGGTCCCACGCGCTGATGGCCAAGAGTATGTATTACATGTGTAAGTGGCAAGCCCTCTTTGAGAGCCGCCACTCGTACCCAAAGCGTTTTATGCTTGATCGTGTTACCCACATGTCATGACATGACATGACAGTAGCATGCACCCGGAGTGCGGGCTCACCCGAACGGGAAAATCAAGGAGTGCTCGGGGTCTTGGCTCATACATGCCAACTGTTGTGTGTGTATCTTCATTGCCGCAGCATAAGCCAAAGGCCTAGCCTCAATCGCAGCGCCAGTTCAGCCAATCCTGAAATCCACATCTGTGTCTGCCCTATCCTTACCATGGGCCTACACACACGTGGCCGCCCACCTTCAACGGCCAACATTACAGTGTTGTTGTCAGGCTTGCGGACATGCGCAGACAGGCATGAAAATGGTGTGCCGTAGGAGTGCAAGTGATGCAACCGCGCAGCGCACACAAGTAAATAGGCTCGGGGGAGGGACGAGCAGCTGTGAGGCTACGTAATACACATTGATCCCGCACATTAGCCAAAAGCAATACATGGCAAACATGAATCCCAAAGTCGCACAAATCACACACCACAAAACTTGTAAGTCTGCCAACACAGCATGCTGAACCACCAATTTACACTAATCTCACTTATCTCTCACAGGTGATCAAGGATATGAACTCTGCCCGTGGATGACGACACCCCTCCGAGCCCCGAACACCCCGGCCCAGAGGCAGCACAATGTGGCCCACAAATGCACCAGGGTCATTGTTGAGCGCGCATTTGGCGTGTTAAAGTCACGTTTCAGGTGCCTGGACATCACAGGTGGAAGACTCCTGTACAGCCCGGAAATAGTGTGCAAGATGATCATTGCATGTTGTGTATTGCACAACATATGTGTATTTATTTATTTTTATTTTATACAATTTATATAGCGCGCAAATACCCTGGGGTGTCTCGGCGCTGTGGAGTAAAGGAGAGCAGCTAGGTAGGATGATTACTGATTGAATAGCCATGTTTTTACTTGTTTCCTGAATATCATGAGGGTGGGACTGGTTTTGATATAGAGGGGAAGGGTATTCCACGGTCTTGCCGTGGCAACTGTGAAACGTCTGTCTCCCCAAGATGTTTTCTTAGTGCGAGGAATAGTCAACAGATGGGCTGATGAAGAGCGCAACGGTCTGTTAGGATTGTATGGGCAAAGTATTTTTCTTAGGAACTCAGGTCCCGTGTTGTTGATGGCTTTATATGCGATGCAAAGTGCCTTGAATTTTGTTCGACTTCCAATAGGCAGCCAGTGAAACTGGCGTATAACTTGAGAGATCGATTTATATTTGGGGGTGCCAGACAGAATTCTGGTGGCTGAGTTCTGGACAAGTTACAGTTTGTTGAGGACTTTCTCCTGAGCATTTAGGAGGAGTCTGTTGCAATAGTCCGTCTTTGACATTACCAGAGTACACATGAGGGTCTTACCGGCGCTGGGGGGGAGAAATGGTAAGAGTTTCCTTATCATTTTCAGGGTGTAGAAGGATGAAGAGACGACCGCGTTCGCATGGTGGATGAAAGACAATTTGTCGTCAAACACTACGCCAAGATTCCTGACCTTTGTAATCGGTCCAGGAGGGGGTCCCAAATCGGATGGCCACCAGGTGGGGGACCAGCCAGGGGATAAATTGCCAAAGATCATCACCTCCGTTTTATCGGAGTTAAGCTTTAGGCAATTGTTTGCCATCCAGGAGCTTATGGCCAACATTCCCTGTTGGAGGCTGGCAGCAACTGCTCCTCCATCGTTGTGAACTTCCAACACCAGTTGGGTGTCGTCGACGTATGAGGTTAGTCTCATCCTGTGTGCTTTGATGATCCTGGCCAGGTCCGACACATAGATGTTAAATAAGGTCGGACTTAGGGAGGATCCTTGGGGCACACCACAGGGAAGGGTGAATACAGGAGAGTAGAAGTCGCCAAGTTTGACTGACTGGGTGCGATTGGAGAGGAAAGAGGTTAGAAGGGCTCTAGCCCTGTGGTGAATGCCGATGAAGGAGACACGGTCGATCAAGATGGCGTGATCGAACGTGTCAAAGGCAGCCGACAGATCCAGTAATATGAGGACTGCCGCGCCGCCTTGGTCAAGGATCATCCTGATTTCGTCAGATGCCTTTATGAGTGCTGTCTCGGTACCGTGTCCCTTCCTAAAACCGAATTGGGTGTCATCCAAAAGGTTGTTGTGGTCGATGTATTGAGCTAGTTGAAGGTTCATAATTTTTTCGAAGATTTTAGATGGAAATGGGAGGCATGCAATAGGTCTGTAGTTTTTGGATTCTGAGGGGTCGAGATTGTTTTTTTTTAGAAGGGGTTTGATAATGGCCTTCTTCCAAACTGAAGGGTAGGAGCCTGTGTTGAACATTGAGTTGCAAATTTTGGTAATGGTGGGGCCTATTGAATCTGGAATAAGTTTTAAGACGGAAGGGGGACAAGGGTCGAGGGGGGATCCTGATTTAATGGAGAGGATTAGCTCTGTTATCTGCTCGGGTGAGACCTGACTAAATTCTGAAAACACTGTAGCCGAGGGTTTGGAGAGGATGCTGGGATTAGGATGATCAGAACTGGCCTGGGTGGAGAAGTTGGAATAGATTTGATTAACCTTGTCTTCAAAGAAGTGAGCAAGGGAGTTACAAAGGTCTTGGGAGGCGTCTATGGGTGAGCTGGTAGGTGGACTGGATATTTTAGTTACCACCTGAAACAATTGTTTGGTGGAGTTTTGGGCAGATTCTATTTGTGAGAGATAATATTTGCTTTTCTCTGTGATGATAAGATGTTTGTATTTAGTTATCGCATCGTTGTTGTCATAACATTTGCGCCAACGTCGTTCTAGATTTCTACAGCGTTGCCTCTCAAGTCTGAGCGTTTCTGTGAACCAAGGGGCAGAAGGAGCACTACGGTTGTTGGAGACCTTCTTGAGTGGTACTGTGGTGTTGAGGGCATTGTGTAGCCAGTGTAGATAATTATTAGAGGCTAGATCGGGGTCCGGTGTATAATCGTGTTGGGTGGAAGAAAGGTTTGTTTTTAAAAGCTGAGCGTCGATTTTCTTCCACGCTCGTACCTGTTTGGGCGAGCGGGAGTTGGCGTGTGGGAGATTAGTTTTCTTGGTCTGGATAGTAAACATTACTGCAGAGTGGTCAGACCAGGTCAGGGGGATAACAGTGAGTAGGGAAATGTGGCTGTTGTTGGTGAAGAGACCATCAAGAGTGTGACTCGCTAGATGGGTAGGAGTAGTCACTAGTTGTTGTAGGCCAACTGAGAGTAGGTCGGTTGAGAGGGAGGAGGAGTCCTTGTCATCGAGAGACTCTAAATGAAAATTGAAATCTCCCAGGATGGTGTAGTCGGGAGCTCCCGCTACTGGTCCAATCAAGCTACTTAGGTCTGCGAGAAAATCTACTCGGGAGCCAGGTGGGCAGTAGAGGAGGGTTCCTTTGAATGATTGGGAGTTTGAGAGCGTGATAGCAAAGGTGAGAGCTTCGCAGACCAGTGAGTCAATTTTTTCTATTTTTACTACATATTTGTCTCGATAGATAATCGCTAAGCCACCTCCCTTTTTTAAAGGTCTATCCTGTCTGAGTACGCAATATCCGTTAGGAGTGGCGATGCAGAAGTCGGGTCCGGAGGAAGGATCACCCCAAGTTTTTGTTACGAATATGAGGTCTAGGTTGTGATTGGTTACTAGTTCGAAGATTTCGAACTTGTGCTTCGGGAGGGAGCGCGCATTTAAGAGGGCAAAATGAACAAGTTCCGGGTTTAAGGGGCGACAATGGTACGCACCAATGCCCCATGGATCCAAGTGCCAGATGCACCGGACGATGATGAGGCAGGTGGACCACACCCCACTGCAGCTGCAGCAGGAATAGCCCGAAGGAACACACTCAGCAATTTCTTCGCATGAGCACGTCACAATGTGACTGTCCTTAGCAATTATGGAACAGTACAAAATGACCACATGAACAGCATGTGCAATTAAATTCATTGCAACACACATTCCCTGTGTGCACGTCAGTCCTCTGCATTAGCACATCACTCTGACAGGTGTAAGTGCAACATTAAGTGCTAACAATCTCACAATTAGCATATAGATGGTGGGTATGTCACCTCTGTACAGAGAGGCTGTTTAGGGTGTCACGTATTCGAAATGCCATTTCAGGGTGTCAAATGTGGTACGTAATCCCACTCATCAGCGTATCACATGTGTACAATAACATGACATGAAGGCTGTCATTGGTGTTCAAAAAAAGACAACAGGGTGTCATTTGGGGTCCAATATGACATTTCGGGTGTAATTTTGGGGTCCAATATGGAATTGTGGGTGTCATTTGGGGTCCAATATGGAATTGCGGGTGTCATTTGGGGTCAAATATTAACCACCCTGATGCAGAGATGCACCCTGTGACTCAGGTCCCACAACATGTGCAACATGGACGTAAGGGGGATGGGGGCACAGTGAACACCTCAGCAACATGGGGGATGCACACCAGCCAAAGAGCCAGCAGGAATACCTTGCGTGGAACACACCAAGGTGTCACCTGGACATATGTGCCATGTACAGATCACATGTGTACACGGACGTCATGCTAAATTGACCGTGAGGGCATGTACATGGCTGGTTAGGGTTCAACCGTGCCGGAAGGCGAAGTAGTGACATCCCCCCTCCCCCCCAACCCACATCACTTTTCCAGAATGCAAGCAGATGACAAACTAACATTAGGGATGTAAGCACCTTTGTCTGGACTAGAAGGTGGTAGCACATCTGCACCTCCGACCTTGGAATTGCATGCGCCCGGCACCCCCTGAGAGATACCATAGCAGCTGATGTCGACTCCCACACTACGCACAGCACTAACCAAAGACCAACGTATACACACCCCACACACAGAAGTCTTTGTTCGCAGTTCTCTTGCATGGAATGACCTTCACACTTACGCACAGACCATCCCAGGAGTCCAACCGCTGCACACTGAAACAAATCATTGCTCCGAGCTGTGGCCTCCACATAACTTAGACTTAGGCTTTTTTACACACAGCCCTATTTCCTACATTGACGTGGGTCTAAGTTGGGAAATTGCGAGATTGTTGTTTGGGAACAATGAGGCCACAACTAGTTCACACATTCCCAGTCATCTCACTGCCTATCTGGGTCACGGTCAAACATGCGCATTATCATCAGTTCCCAGGGAGTACCTTTTTTTGGAATCACTGTCCCTACATTCATCCATTCTTTCATACTTGCTTGATCATAGACATGACACATCTGTGTGAATTAGAATGTTTTGGTCCCATTCGGTGGAGTGTTGAAGCTGGACCAGTACATGGCCATGCAAACCCCACTTTGCATTGTTGCCCCATGGAGGGCCAGCCTTGTGCATGTGCATGGGTTTGCACGTGCATGGGTTTGTTGTGAGATTGGTGATGTGTGGGGAGGGCCCCCTCTGGGCACATTGTCGACGGGGGCCTACTTGCTGTTTCTATGTGTGCTGCAGTATGCCAAGGAGATCATGGACATGATCCATAGTCATTGTGGGTGTGCACTGTGCTATACATAATTGTGCATGTGTGCCGTTGTGCCCATCTCCCCTGGTCCCCCCTGTCCCTGGTCGTTACTCACCCTGTTGCTGTTGGGTCAGGTCATGTTGAGCAGTGTCCGGTCCCCCGACTCCTGCCACTGTCTCCCCACTGATGACTGTGGACACCATTTCCTCCATCTCATCCAGCTTCTGCTGTGGCGCTGGACTCCCACCTCCAGTCTGCATTGCTGCTTTTCGATTGTTAGCAAGTTTCAGCTTGTTTTTGCGCTTCACATCATTCTAGCGCTTCTTGCAGTCGTCCACTTCCCTTCTCTTCACTCCGACTGCATTCACCTTGGCCAAGATGGACTGCCATGTTGCATTTTTAGTTGCCAATGACACAGTGGAGGTGATGAACAGTTGTTGGTGGTGTTCTATCACCTCCGTAATCAGGATCTTGTTTTCCAGTGGACTGAATCGCGGGTTCCTCTTCTTCTTCTCCTTGCCCTTCTCCTTCCCCGAGGTCCCTGGCTGGTCCTCCGGGGGGTTTGGGGGGTTCTGGTTGGCCTCTGTACTTGCTCCAGCTTCCTCCATGGGGCTTCTCAGTAGTTTGTGTATTTTTGTATTTATTTTTTGGCAGTTTTTATGGTGATTTTTCCCGCCTGACGTGGGAATAGCAAGTCTGGCACTGCTTATCACTGATGTTTTTATCGCTGTTGGGCCCATCACCACTTTTTTCACGTTCGGGTTTCCTTTTTTATCGCCGTCCCGGTAATTTTTACGCAGACATTTGACGCGTTATCGGGATACTATCGCCTGTTGCCGGCGTGTTGAGAATACGCCGTTGACATGGCGTTAGTTTCCCGCGATAGAAGGCGTTATGTAAAGTTGCGTTAACCTAGGTTGGCGATAATTATCGCCCGTTCTTGAGAATATGCCCCTGAATGTTTTTTAGTACACTTCTTGGTGTATATGGGAAATGGTGGAAACCTGATTTGTAGATGCTCACAGTAAGCCGGGGTCTGTTGGTTTGAAGTAAGCAATAACGCTGTCTTAAGTAAAGAACATTAATTTCTAAATAACGCCAAAAGAGCATAGGTTTGCTAAAGAGCTTTAGAAACAATCTAAAGTCTGTCTCTAGCCAGAATAATGATCCTGCTTTACTGTGGCTGTCTTTTGGCCTTGAGACAAGCATAAGACTGTTAAAACGTGGATTAAAGAGGCTTTCCCTTATTTAAAACATCTTAAGAGTGTGTTTCCCAGAGTAAGACAGTTTTAATAATGTCTTAAACTGGGAAACCCCTTTTATTAGTTCAACCTTCCCTGCTCTAAGACAGTTGTGAGGCTGGATAGCTGTTTAGTAACTTGTGACTTTAGTTCTTATATTAAGGTTTTAGCCTAAAATTTCAAAAGAATTATGGAAAATGAAAAATATCTTTTTCTTGTCAGTAATCAAATGGATACAGATCACAGTATTCAATAAGTTGTTCACAGTTGTGTTACACTGCATTTTGAACAATAATGAGTTACACTTACCAATATTTTCTATTTACAATTAACATCCCTCCCCTATGTAGTGATATCTCAAGTCACACCTCCAAACTGCCCCTACTCTTGATACCCCCTCCACTCCACCCCATCCTACCCCCACACCAACTTGTCCCTCTTTACTCCGTGCATCAGAAAGGGCAGTCACTGTGATGGATGATCAATCGCTGCCACCCTTGTCCAGTCTAATGGTCAAGCTTTCCCATGAGCTGCTACACCCAAAATGTAGCCCATGAGCATATCTACTTCTGTCAATTACAATTAAACAAAGAACTATTGAAAGAATATAACTGTGGTGGGACATTCAGGGGAGTTGTGTATCATCCTTAATACTCTGTGAGAACGAACGCCTCAACCAAGGAATCCCAATCTTGAGCAATGGGAGCTTACATAAGCCTGCTCTCTCTTCCCTATGTGAGTGGACGCTCTTGAATGCTAGCCAGGGAGTGGACGCCTGACCCCAAGACTGTATTGTTGGTGTGGTAGGGTTCTTCCATCTCATTGTAATATGGCACTTTTGTCAAGTCAAGGAATTTAGTCAAGGCTTTATCTGAGTGTAAGCGAGAGAAAAGACCCAGCAGTAGTTCCTGTAATAAACTATTTAAACAATGCCCTGTAAGTAAGTAGAGTAAGGCAATGATTGTGGTCCAACAACCCGTCAGCGACCCACGCAACGATAAAATATGAGGTAGGTCCATGTTGGGAAATTGGCAACAAGGACAAAGTGAGGAAGTCCATAGGAAAATCTTGGAGATGCGTTGATGTTCTGCTTAATATGTTGCGAGATACCTTATGTGGGTATGACAGAATGTGCTGCCACTCCGAATCGTGCAGTGGGTGGCCTATATTGCCTTCTCATTTCCCTCAAAGGGAATTTCTGTTCTGATCCCAGTGCTGGAGATGTGCTCGGTAAACCCAGCGGACTAGTTGTGTACTGTCCCCTAGAATGTAAAGTGCTTGAATAACAGCCTTAACAATGGGTTCTATGTCTAAGACCAGGAATGCAGCCCTCGGTAACTATTTAATTTGAGCATAAGTGAGGAAGTGGCTGGGAGAAATCATGTAGTCTGCCCTAAGCGTATTAAACTTTAGTAATTCACCAACTGAATATAAATCCGGAATAGTAACAATTCCTTCTTCAGTCCAAGCTTCTAGATGAATTTGGGGGATAGCGTCGCTGATGGCTATCAATCCAGTAACAGTGATCGCAGAGACATAGAGGGATCTATGTTTGTGATGTGCTAGTGAGCGTGGAGGCAGTATGATGCAGTGGGGAGAAATGGGCTGACACTAGGGAGGGGGGCCTTCAGTGAAAGGATTATGGAATTCGCAGATCCAGACTTCGTTCCTCACTAGGGAGGCTCATCACAAGTGAGGAAATGACCCACTAGCCAGAAAGTCAACTACTGAAGTTGAGCTGCAAGATAATATTGTTATAAATTTGGGACTCCCAAGCCACCCACCTCAGTTAGAAGTTTAAGGTAAGACAGCGCCACATGCCTGCAACCCCTGTGCCAAATAAACTCACCTAAAGTGGCATCCAATTCATGGAAAAAAGATTGAGAGAGACATACAGAAGATTGACAAAAAAATAAAATGCTGGGAAGCACTATCATTCTAATTAAAGCTATCCGACCCATGTCAGATAAGGGTAGTGTCACCCAAAAGTTGAATTGTCCCTTCAGCTGAAATGCTCTACCTAGAATACCATCCTTCAGGTCCACCGGTGTGTGATATATATTAATCCCAAGATAACTGAATGTAACCAGTTCTTGAAAAGTTGTGAGTCCAGCTGGAGAGAAGCCGGAAGGACATAACTGGTACAGAGAGGGAAGATGTAGGATTTCGACCAATTGACTTTGAGTCCGGAAATCTCTTCAAAGTCAGTCAAGAGGCGAGCTATGGGAGTGAGATCTAGTTGGAAATCCTGAACTTAAAGAAGTATATCGTCAGCATTTAGTGATGCAGCATGAAGGACGGTCCTAAGTGGCATACCCCAGTGAGTGCCCTGTTGTCTCAGTTTGATCACCAGTGTTTTAATTGCTATTGTAAAAAGCAATGGCGAGAGAGGACATTCCTGATGGGTACCTCTACATATTGAGAAGGAGTGTGAAACAGACGGCCCTGTCTTGACCCTAGCGGTCAGGCCAGCATATATGAGATGAAGCCAATTGCACCAGTTGGGGCAAGCGCCTGTCCCCCTCAGGACCTACAGCATGTAATCCCAGCAGGGAGTCAAAAACCTTCTCCAAGTCCAAGGAAATAGACGCAGCCCTCTGGAAGTTATCCGAGGAACTAGCCATGACATCTCAAAGTCTCCTTAGGTTGTGTGAGGTACTATATTCCGGAATAAAGCCTGATTGGTCAGAATGTATCTCGAGAGAGAGGTTCGGAAGCAATTGATTGGCTAGTAATTATTGAAGATCTTAAAATCAGCATTGAGGATTGATAGTGGATGATAAGAAGACATTTCCATTGAGTCCTTATAGGGTTTGGCCATCTTGGAAATGATAGCTTCATTTAAGGAATATGGAAGGTGAGGTAGTATAAAGTAGAAGCAACGGGGTGCCAACTGGAGGGCAAAGAAGGTGTAGAATTCTGATGGAAGTCCATCTGCTCCAGTAGTCTTCAATTGGGGCAGGCCATGTAAGACTACTTGAAGTTCTTGTAGAGACAGTGGAAGTGGAAGATCCAGATCTTTCTTAGCTGTGGCAGATAGCTGAGGTAATGGGAGCTGGTTAAGGAAGGCAACAATAGGGTGTCAAAGAGGGAGAGCAGCTCTGACGCACTAAAGGTGGAAATGATCTGCATTAAAGTAACTCCCAATAAAACAATCCCCAAACACAAAATTGAGGGCCTGGGCCCAACCTAGGACCCCACAAAGTTAGTTCTTTGGCTAAACCAAGCAGGGTAGCATGGTAGAAAGGGCGAGGTCTGACAGCCAAAAAGTCAGCAAACCCACCTAATTGTCCAATTAAAAAGTAGAGAGAACAATATCTCAATGACAGCGGCTGTAAAAAGAGGTCCAGCATGTGAGTTGAAAAGGAATGGATTCTACTGGGGGCCCAAGAGTCGGCATTTATGTGGTAATGAGGTATAAGCATCCTCCCTAAAGGGGGAGGGTCGTGAACTCCCAACTCCAGGAATGTATCTGAAGGAGTCGGATTTAAGGAACCTCAAATAGGGGGGACTAAAGCAGATTGTCTGCTGTTTGGGCTGTGATTACAGGAGTGTCCATTGTGTACAGATCGAACACCCCCAAAGAAGCATCTTCACAAGAGATGCTGAAACCCGATGTTGGCAGCCAGGGGGTGGCGGATAAGTCCTGTAGGGATGCCAGCGTCTCAACATCACGTTGTTGCTCCTGCAGCAAGTGGTAAGGATGGAGACCTATGAGACACTGGCTCCGGGGGTGCAGCCTCCGAACCATCACTTAGACTTTGCTCAGGAGGTGGTCCTAAGGTGATGGAATCAGGGAAGAGTGCGATGCTGTGCCCTCCTGAGCCTCTAACCAGTCCCAGGCTGATTCTGATTCTCTGACCAAATGTATCTGCTGGATGGTCGTGACTCGTAGTTTAGCAGGAAATAGTAATGCATATTTCTATCCCAAGGAGCACAGTCTCTTCTTGACCTGCATAAAAGAAGAATGCTTGTGTTGAACAGAAGTGTATAGTCAGGGAAAATAAGATCTTTCACATTATCAAATGGAATCTGATTGTTTTCCTGGCATCGGTTAATATCAGTTCTTGGTCTTTGAAATTGAACAGCTGTGCAATCAGAGGCCTCAGGGGTGCTTTGGAAGGCTGGCAGTAGGCCAGACTCCTGTGAGCCCTCTCAACTACATAACAGGAGGACAAGGAGGCTGGGGCCACCAGTGTCTGCAGTGAACCCTCCATAAAATGAGGGTGGTCATCTTCCTCCGTCCCCTCTGGGAGGCCAATAAGACGAATACTGTTGTGGTGCGACTGCCCCTCCGCATCATCAAGTTTATCTTCCTGGATATTAAGGCATTCCAGCACATGCTGGCTGCTCTGTGATAGCACTTTAGTACAACGATTAAGACTGTTGATGGCCGCATTATTCAAGGCCACCTTCTCCAACAGTTTCCTTTAGTTTTCTCAAAGTAATGCAAAGTCTTGGTCTCCAAACCTTTTTTTGTTTATTTTTTTCTTAGGTCTTCTTGGGCCCCAAATCCTAAAATGGCACCTACCACTTCCTGGTTGATGTGGTGGCAGCCAATCAGATCTTAGTAGGAGATCTGTCGGCTCTGCGTATCCGGATATATATATATATATATATATCCATCCACTTTTGCCCTGCAACAAAACCACGACCTTCGTAGGGCGGCCAGTGCATCTGGTGCGAGGCTTCCAGTGAAACATATCATCCAATTCCTCCTTTCCCATCAAAGAGGTGCACCGACACTGGTTGGGTTGCAATTAAACATCTTTTATTCATGGAACAATAGGAGGGCAAGAGGCTCACTATTCCCAACGTTTCTGCTCACCAGAGCCTTGATCACAGGAGGCAGTCTCTCTGAATTTTGAATTGCCCACGTGATGTCCTTTTAACAGCGTGGGCCGTATTCTTTGTCAGAGTGCGCAAATGGAAAAATATCCGACTTTAAATGGAGAAAAGCGCTTTTACTTAATGTCATTAAATTACTATTGTGCGCTCCAACCTTCTTTATATGTCGATCCCTTAGCACAAAATAAAGTGTGCCTCCTTGCACAGTCCGTTTTTCTGTTTTCATTCACTTGTTTAAAAGCAGCACCAGCCCGCAACTTTGAAATTTCTTCCTTCTGCTCCCAAACTCACCACACTCTGAGAAGGCTTTCTCGGGGGCAAGTAGGTCAGGCTCCAAATAAACATCTCCATCCACTTTTGCCCCGCAAGAAATTATATATATATATATATATATATATATATATATATATATCCACCAGACAGCTTACTAATCCTCGTAAGCACGAGCCACACCGATCCAGTTTGGTACAAAATATAATTTTATTTCAGGGCAAAAAGACGCGTTTCGAGCTATCCAGCTCTTGGTCACATTATATATATTCACTGAAAAAACCATAGGTTTTAGGGACAGTTTTAGTTACTTGGACATTGCACTCGTACAAAACCCGTGAAATTCCCACGTTATAGTTAGTTCAGCTAACTATAACTCGCGCCCCGCAATGCACTGCTGATGACGTCACATATTACATCACTCATGACATGGTCAGTGACATCACTGATGACATCACTGATGACATCTCAAATGACATCACTGATGACATCATCCAGTGACTGTGTGTTTCTGTAAAGTTTAAATATTTTTAATATATATAGGAAAAGACGTATTGAAGAATGAGTGGGTGTGTAAGTGTCTGTATGGATGATTTAGTAGGTGCGTGACTGACTCTATAAGTGAGTGATTTAACGTATCTTACTGAATGCATGGGTTAGTGACTAAACTGGGTGAATGTCTGTATCCGTCTGTCTGTTGCTGTGTAAGTGGCTGCATGTGTTTGTGAATAGCTAAATGAGTGTCTATATGAGTTATTGAATGCTTGTCTGAGTATCTGTATGGGTTCCTTGAGTGTTTGTGTGGGAGGGGTGTGTGCAACTCTGTGCATAGATGTGTGAGTGGGTGATTCACTGGGTGGATGGTTTCAAGAGTGCATCTGTGATAGACTGTATGGGTGGGTAAGTGTGTGTAAGAGTGTGTTAGTGAGTGAATGTATGTCCCAGTGGTACATGTGTGAGTAACTACATATGTGAAAGGCAGTATATATGTGTGTTGGAGTATATAAATAGCTATAAGCAAGAGTGAGTGATTGTGATAGTGGCTGTATGGATGAGTGTGTGCTTGTATCAGTGATTGTATAAGAGCGTAACAATGTGCTACTATTTGTATGAGTAAGTGAGCTGGTGTGTGTATAACTGTATAGGTGATTAAATGGCAGTGTGTTTAATTATTTGCATGACTGACTAGGTGTGTGAGTATCTCTATGGATGAGTGGCGTTGTTTGAGTGTCTATATAGGAGTAAGAGTGCATATGATAGTCCTGTACTGAGTGACCGTAAGTATGAGTGACTGTACGGGTGAGTGAGTGGATGTGTGTGTGTAGACCTAAGAATCAGTGAGTGGGTATGTAGTTATTGGTGTTGGAGTGTCTATGGTTTTGCGAATGGCAGTCTGTAATTTAGAGTGGGTGTATCAAAGGTTATATTAGGGTGTGAGGAGGTGCATCAGATTATCACGTGGATGATGTCATCAGTGATGTCATTTGAGATGTCATCAGTGATGTCATCAGTGATGTCACTGACCATGTCATGAGTGATGTAATATGTGACGTCATCAGCAGTGCATTGCGGGCGCGAGTTATAGTTAGCTGAACTAACTATAACGTGGGAATTTCACGGGTTTTGTACGAGTGCAATGTCCAAGTAACTAAAACTGTCCCTAAAACCTATGGCTTTTTCAGTGAATTTCAAAGGTTTTTTAAATGCTAATTTGTAACTATAACGTGTCTGAAACCTATGGTTTTTTCAGTGAATTTCAAAGGTTTTTTAAATGCTAATTTGTAACTATAACGTGTCTGAAACCTATGGTTTTTTCAGTGAATTTCAAAGGTTTTTTAAATGCTAATTTCTAACTATAACGTGCCTGAAACCTACGGTTTTTTCAGTGAATTTCAAAGGTTTTGTAAATGACCATTTTTAAATGTATTAATTGTTATATTAATTTTTTTCATACTGATTTACTACATTTTTAGAAACAATTTTTTTTACATATTTTATTTTTTAAATTACATTGTAATTACATTATACATTACATTACAAAAAATACTTTCTCAGAATGAATTACTTTAGTTTAAATACTTTGCAGATAGGCAATAGACTTTTAAGTACAGTAGTTACAGTTGTTGCAATGGGCAACACATTTTCAAACACAATGCAACATTCAGCTCAATGTGAATTTCTAGTTAAATGCAATTAGTTACTTTATGGATTACTTTTGTAACCACAGGACTGGATCCTAGATTCAGTCCTGGTACATCTCCTGTAAACAGTTGAGTAAAAGCGTTTTGGTTACAGTCGTGATTTTTAAGGAATATTATTGTATTTTAAAAATTGACACTTAGAAACTTTTTCTCATAGAATCACCAATGTTATCCTATGGAAGGAAATTCACTTAGCAGGTAAAAACTGTTATCGTTACTTTTTTCTTACTCAGTGTTGGATCCTGGATCCAGCACTGGTGCATCTCCTGTAAACAGTTGAAAGAATGCGTTTAAGTCATACAGGCGATTTTTAAGGAATATTTGTAGTTTGTGAAAATCAACACTTTGAAACTTTTTGCTGAAAACCAGTCAATCTTAGCCTATGAAGGAAATTCAAGTTACCGGTAAGTACGGTTAAAATTACTTTTGAGGACCAGTACTGGGCTGAAAGATGCAGCACTGAGGTCTCTCCTGATAACAGGTGAGTAAATCGGAATTCGTATTTCGGCTGATTTTAGAGGAATATTTTAAAGTTCCAAAACTCCACACTTAGAAGAATTTCCAAGTGAAACCAGTCAATGTTAGCCTATGAAAGGAAATTCAAGTTACTGGTAAGTACGGTTAAAATTACTTTTCAGGACCAGTACTGGGCTGAAAGATGCAGCACTGAGGTCTCTCCTGATAACAGGTGAGTAAATCAGAATTCGGATTTCGGCTGATTTTAGAGGAATATTTGTATGTTTCAAAAATCAACACTTAGAAACTTTTTCAGCAAAAAGCAGGCAATGATATCCTATGGAAGGAAATTCAAGTTACTGGTAAGTACGGTTAAAATTACTTTTGAGGATCAGTACTGGGCTGAAAGATGCAGCACTGAGGTCTCTCCTGATAACAGGTGAGTAAATCGGAATTCGTATTTCGGCTGATTTTAGAGGAATATTTTAAAGTTCCAAAACTCCACACTTAGAAGAATTTCCAAGTGAAACCAGTCAATGTTAGCCTATGAAGGAAATTCAAGTTACCGGTAAGTACGGTTAAAATTACTTTTCAGGACCAGTACTGGGCTGAAAGATGCAGCACTGAGGTCTCTCCTGATAACAGGTGAGTAAATCGGAATTCGTATTTCGGCTGATTTTAGAGGAATATTTGCACAATGCTGAAGGGAGGGGGCGGGGCCTGAGGTGACATCTGTGCAAACGCGCCCGTTGCGCGTTTTAATTTGGGGGATTAAGTCCCCTTGAATCCTGAGGGTCCCTAGGGGCCAACTAGCCCACCAGGAATCTCCAATATGCGCCAGGGGCTGCGTTGCAGAGACGTGTAGAGAGGCCACACCCCTTTTTACACCTCTCTGCAACGCAGCTCTGTGGCGCTTTCTGGATGTACCTGTTGGGCTAGTTGGCCTCAGGGACCCTCAGGATTGAAGGGGATTTAATTCCCCATCTTAAAACGCGCCACGGGGCCTGTTTGCACACATGTCACCTGAAGCCCCGCCCCTCCCTTCACCACTGTGCAAATGCGCCCCGTGGCGCGTTTTAAGTTGGGGGATTAAGTCCCTTGAATCCTGAGTGTCCCCGGAGTCCAACTAGCCCACCATATACCTCCAAAAGCGCCACAGAGCTGCGTTGCAGAGAGGTGTAAAAGGGGTGTGGCCTCTCTACACGTCTCTGCAACGCAGCCCCTGGCGCATATTGGAGGTTCCAGGTGGGCTAGTTGGCCCCCAGGGACCCCCAGTATTCAAGGTGAATTCGTTCCTCTCTGCAAACGCGCCAGGGGCGCGTTTGCAGAGTGGTGAAGGAAGGGGACGGGGCCTGCGGGCCCGATCGTTTTAAAAAAATTAAAAAAAAATTGTCCCCTGAAGGGGGCTGTGTAGCCCCCTTCCTTTTTCCTGTTTTTATGCCCTGGGGACCCCATCCCCCAGGGCCTTACCCCTTTTTTTAAATTTTTAATTAAAAAAAAAACGGGAAGGGGGCCGCGTGGCCCCCTTCCCTGGCCCTGTATTGGCCCCGGGGACCCCATCCCCCGGGGCATGGCCTTTTAATTTTTATTCTTTGGAGGGGGCTGCGTGGCCCCCTCCTCTGGACATTTAAGGCCCGGGGACCCCATCCCCGGGGCCGGCCTTTCCTTTTTTTTTTTTTTTTAATTTTTCATATTTGGGGAGGGGGCCGCGTGGCCCCCTCCTGAGCCACTACTTGCCCCGGGGACCCCATCCCCCGGGGCTGGCCCTCTCCGTTGGGGACTGTGGGGGTCCCCAATCCCCCACAGTCCCGCCGGCTCCCACGTCCCTTGGGAGCCGGCATTGCTGTTCCACATGGGGAGCAGCTGACATGCTGCTCCCCATGTGGAAAAGCAATCGCTTTGAATATTGGAAGAGAGCAGGTTTCCTGTCTCTCTTCCAATATCCAAAGCAGTTTGCTATGGCAGGACGGGAGCCGCGAGGCTCCCGTCCTGCCAAAGCAAACTACAGTGTCCCGGGTAGGCACCCCGGGACACTGCTGGAGCCGGCCCTGGGGGTGGTGGTCCCCAGGGCCATCAAGGGCTCCAGGAGGGGATGCCGCGCGGCCCCCTCCCTACATCAGCACAGCCCCGGGGAGGTGGTTGTCCCCGGGCTTGGGGGTCCAAAACGGACCCCCATTTTAATTTGTTAGTGCCCCGGGAGGTGGCAGTCCCGGGCGTGTGGGGGCTGGAGCCCCCCACACAGGTTATTAAATTATTTTAAAAAAGCCCCGGGAGGTGGTGGTCCCCGGGGCTGCGGGAGGGCTCAGAGCCCTCCCGCACCATTTTTAAAAAGCCCCAAGGGGTGGCGGTCCCCGGGGCTTGGGGGCCCTTTGAGGCCCCCACACATTAAATTATCCCCCACCATGCCCCCGGGACTTGGGCCACCCGGGGGCCAATTAACATCGAGCGCGGGAGACCGCGCTTCGTTTTTTTCGGCAGGATTCGCGCACCCTGAGCGCATCCTGCCGATTTTCTTTTTTTAAAAATGCTTTTTTGCCCAGGGGGTCCTTGTGGGACCCCTGAGCAGGCCTAGGGGTTAGGGTGTTTCTACCCTGCCCCCTTTGTGCGTTTTGCGCACTTGTTTCTTTTTTTTTCTCGGCGGGATACGTGCACCCTAAGCGCATCCCGCCGATTTAAAAAAAAAAATCTTTTCTGCCCAGGGGTCCTTGTGGGACCCCTGAGCACACCTAGGGGGTTAGGGTGTTTTTACCCTGCCCCCTTTTGCGCTTTGCGCACTTGTTTCTGTCCCTCGGTTCTACCGAGGGACAAAATGGCTGCCAACACTTCCTGAATCGGAATGTTGACAGCCAGCTGACAGCCAATTAGCATGCAGCTCGTGATCGGGACGGTGCGCGCAGGGTGCGCTGAGGTGCACGCGTATCCGACGCGCCCATAGATATATATGTACTTTTACTTTTGATTTTCTCAGGAACTACTGAACGGATTTACACCATTTAAGCAAAAGGCACCATTCTGAACCAAGGGCTACCTCTTTGCCAAATTTGGTGTAATTCCGTTCAGCAGTTCGGGCTGTAGCTGCGACTAAAGGTTCCTATGGAAAAATGAATGGGGAAAACGCGTTTTGGGACCCCCCTTTTTTCTCGGCCCCCGCTTCACGTATCACCCCGAGACTTTCAGGGTAGGAGCGGAGCGGAGCGCCCCAACAAGTTGGAAACTTTCACGAAGATTCGTCAACCGGCGCCAACGTTATTTCAAATAGAATGTTGCGGATTTCCTATGGATAATAGGTTGTAACTATAACTATCTACTGGCGACCGCCAGTAGATAATATATATATCCCAGACTTAGGACTCGGTCCCGACTCCTAAAAAAATGCGCACAAAAAAAATACATGGGGCAGAGTAGGCATGTATCGGGACGTTATAGTTAGGCTCAGAATTCTCTCGTATAAAACCATAGAAATTCAGCAGTTATAGTTACCTAAGCTAACTATAACTTACGCCCCGCAATGCACTGCTTATAACCTCACATATTACATCACTCATGACACAGTCAGTGACGATATCACTGATGACATCTCACATGACATTACTGATGACATCACTGATGACATCATCCCATGACTATGTTTCGTAAACATTTGTGAGACTTAAAAATATATACTAAGCTACAGAATAAGTTAAATTGATATTCTCCCTGGACTATTAATTAGTCATACTATTTCTAACATATCTCATCTGAGTGGCTGTCTGACTGTCTATCAGTGTGTGAGCGGATGTCTGAGTGGCAGTATGGGTGCGTGAGTGGCTGTATGGATGTGTTAGTGGGTATATGAGTAGCTGTGTTGGAGAGTGAGTGGGTGTGTGAGTGGCTGTATGGGTGAGTTAGTGGCTGTGTGAGTGGCTGGATAGGCGTGTGAGTGGCTGTATGGGTGAGTGAGTAGCTGTTTGAGTGGATGTTTGGTTAACTTGGTGTGTGAGTGGCTGTACTGGAGAGTGAGTGTCTGTGTGAGTGACTGTATGGGTGAGTCAGTGTTTGTCTGAGTGCTTGTAAGGATGAGTAAATGGGTATATAAGTTGTTGTGAGAGTGTGTGAGTGGCTGTGTGAGTAGTTATATGGGTGTGTCAATAGGTCTATTGAGATGCTATATGGGTAAGTGACTGATAGACTGCTTGTATGATTGATTAAGTGGGTATGTGAGTAGCAGTAGGAGTGATTATATGGCTGTGTAAGTTGTTGTATGGGTTAGTATGTGGTCGTATGAGTAGCTGTATGAATGAGTGAGTGGTTGTGTGAGTGGCTGTATGGTTGAGTGAGTGGGTATGTGAGTGTTTGCATGGATGAGTGGATGGGTGTGTGACAAGTTGTACGGATATGTGAATAGGTATGTGAATGGTTCTGTGGGTGTGTGACTGTATGAGAGACTGTATGGTGGTAGGAGTATGAGTGGTTCTATGGATGTCATCTAACTATAACTGCTGAAATTCTATGGATTTGTATGAGTGAAATCTGAGCTTAACTATAAAGTCCCTGTAGCCTTTGGTTTTTTCAGTTAATTTTTAAGGTTTTTATAATGCTATTTCCTAACTATATCATCCCTGTATCTTTTGCTTTTTTTAGTGAATTTCTAAGGTTTTTTAATATTCATTCTTAACTATAACCTCCCTGTAACCTTTATTTTTCAGTGAATTTCTAAGGTTTTTTAAATTCTATTTCCTAACTAGTGGAGAAAGGGGTCAGGGCCTCCCACAAGCTCTCAGCACTCCTGATGTGTGGGACTTACTGGAGGTAACAGGATGGGTTCTTGGCCCCCAAGGACCCTCAGCATCCAAGGGGACTTCATCCCCCAACCAGTAGTGCTCCAGGAAGCACATTTGCAGAGTGGTGGAGAAAGGGGGCAGGGCCTCAGATGACCTCTCAGGAATTCCACTGTGTGGGACTTACTGGATATAACAGGATGGGTTGTTGGCCCCTAAGGACCCTGAGCAGTCAAGGGGACTTCATCCACCAACCAGTTGTGTACCAGGAGGCCCCTTTGCAGAGTGGTTGAGAAAGGGGGCGGGCCGTGTTGCCCCCCTCCCGGGGACAATTTCAGCACCACAGAGCCCATCCCTGGGGCACAGGCTTTTTTATTTTTATTAGGGGAGAGAGGCTGCGCAGCCGTCCTCCCCAGGCCAATTTTGGCCCTGGGAACCCCATCCCCCGAGGCCCAGCCTCTTTATTCTAGGTACACTCAGGACACCCAGTGACCTGTGTTGGGGACCGCGGGGCCTGTTAATTATAGTTATATAAATATATATATTCACTGAAAACAACAAAGGTTACAGGGACATTATAGTTAGGCTCAGATTTCACTCATACAAAACCAGAGAAATTCAGCAGTTATAGTTACCTAAGCTAACTATAACTTACGCCCCCGCAATGCACTGCTTATGACCTCACATATTACATCACTCATGACATGGTCAGTGACATCACTGATGACATCTCGAATGACATCGCTGATAACATCATCCAGTGAGCGTAAGAGTTTATGAGTGTTAAATATATATACTAAGCTACTCCAAAAGTAAAATTTGTATGCTAGATGTACTACTAATGAGTGGTACTACTTCTAACATATATTATGTGAGTCTCTGTGTAACTGTGCGTACCGTGTGTGAGTGGGTGTTTGAGTGGCTGTATGGGTGTGTGAGTGGCTGTATGGGTGAATAAATAGGTGTATCAGTAGCTGTGTGGGTGAGCGAGTGGCTGTGTGAGTGGCTCTATTGGTGAGTGAGTGGGTGTCTGAGTGGTTGTATGGGTGTGTGAGGGGGTGTGTGAGTGGTTTTATGGATGTGTGATTGGCTATATGGGTGAGTGAGTGGTTGTGTGAGTGACTGTATAGGTGAATAAGTGTGTGTGTCAGTAGCTGTATGGGTGAGTGTGTGGCTGTGTGAGTGACTGTATGGGTGAGTGAGTGGCTGTGTGGGAGAGTGAGTAGCTGTATCAGTGGCTATATTGGTGAGTGACTGGGTGTGTGAGTGGCTGTATGAGTGAGTGAGTGGGTGTGTGGGTGGCTGCATGGGTGAGTGAGTGGTGTGTGAGTAGCTGTATGGGTATGTAAGTGGGTGTGTGAATGGTTATATGGGTGAGTGAGTGGGTGCATGAGTGGCTGTATGGATACATGAGAGGGTATGAGAGTGGCTGCATTAGTGAGTGAATGGGTTTGTGAGAGGCTGTATGAGTGAATAAGTAGGTGTATGAGTGGCTGTTTGAGTGGTTGTGTGAGTAGTTGTATGGGAGAATGAGTGGGTGTGTGAGTGGCTCTATGGATGAGTGAGTGGGTGTGTGAGTAGTTATATGGGTCTGTGAATGGGTTTGTGAGTGGTTGTGTGGGTTTAGGTGGATATATGAGAGGTTGTATGGGGAGTACGAGTGGGTGTGTGAGCTGTTCTGGGGATGATGTCATCAATGATATCAATGATATCATCAGTGATGTCACTGACCATGTCATGAGTGATGTAATATATGAGGTCATAAGGAGTGCATAGCGGGGCATAAGTTATAGTTAGCTCAGGTAACTATAACTGCTTAATTTCACTGATTTTGTATGAGGGAAATCTGAGCCTAACTATAATGTCCCTGTAACCTTTGTTTTTTTCAGTGAATATATATACACGGCACCCCCAGCTTCTTTACATATTAAAAGGGGGGCCTCTCGGACCCTCCCAGCACCGGGGACTGCCACCTCCCCAGGGCTTTACAAGAAAAAATATGAGGGTTGTGCAGACCCCCCACAGCCCCAAGGGCTGCCACCTCCCTGGGGCTTTAACTTTAATTAATGGGGGGGTCGCGTGGACCCCCCCAGCTTCAGAGACCTCCATCTTTGCAGGGCTTTTGAGACATTGAATGCAGGGGGGCAGCGGGGACCCCCCGCAGCCTCCGGGACCACCACCTCCCCGGGGCAAATTCTAAAAAAGGAGGGGGGCCGCACATCTCCCCTCCTGGAGCCAAAGATGGCCCTGGGGACCGCCAGCCCCCCGGGCCAGCTCCTGCTATGTCCCGGGATGCCCACCCCCGGAACATAGATGTTTGCTATGGCTTGGTGGGAGCTTTACCTCTCCCGCCAAGCCATAGCAAACTGTGCTCTGCTTTGAGCAAGCAGGAGCATTTTTCTCTCACTTGCTCAAAGCGGAGCACATTTGCCTTGACAGAGAGGGAGATACATGTTAGCAGCTCCCTCTCTGTCAAAGCAATGCTGGCTCCCGCAGGAGGAAGGAAGTCAGCAGGGACCACGGGGGCCTTGAGGCTCCCTTCACGGTCCCCAACATTTGTAAGTGGGTGCCCTAGGTGGGACTATGGCACCAGGTCCAGACTGGGATTGCAAACCAGTGCTGGCAATTAAGTCTGACCCCCAGGGGGTGTGGCGGGATTCTGGCAGGAACACTGCTCCTGCGCTTTTGTTACAAGGGTCCGATTTTGCAGCACTGCTGCAAAATCAGCCCCCGGTAACAAAAACGGCCAACCAGCCCCCAGCCTTCCTGCCCACTGGGAAAACACCCGGTGCCAGCTGCGGCCAGTCCGGCCCTGCATGGCACCCACACTAGAGGCCAGGCCCCGGGGATGAGGTGCCCAAGGCTGAAATCGGCCCGGGAAGGAGGCCGCAAGGCCCCCCCTCCAGTTAATCATTTTTTTTAAAGGCCGGGCCCCAGGGGATCGGTTCCCCAGGGTTGAAATTGGCCTATGGAGGGGGGCCACTTGGACCCCCTTCCTTTAAGTTAATAAAAAATGTTATTTAAAAAGGCCGGGATGGGGTCACCAGGCCAAAATCGGCCCAGGGAGGAGGGCCTTGCAGCCCCTCTCCCCCATTTAAACAAGGCCTGGCCCGGGGGATGGGGTCTCTGGGGCCCAAAGAGGCACAAGGAAGGGCGGCCACGCAGCCCCGCTCCCTTGAAAAACATTTTTTTAAACGACTGGCAAGTCGCAGGAGGCACTGGCCCCTTTCTCCACCACTCTGCAAACCCACCTCCTAGTGCACTGCTGGTTGGGGGATGAAGTCCCCTATGCTGCAGAGGGTCTTTGGGTGCCAACAAGCCCTACTGCTACCTCCAGTAAGTCCCGCACAGCGGGATTGCTGAAAGGTCTTCAGAGGCCATGCCTCCTTTTACCACCAGTCTGCAAACATGCCTCTTGGTGCACTGCTGGTTGGGGGATGAATTCCCCTTGGCTCCAGAGGTTCCTTGGAGGCCAACTACCCCTCCTGTTATCTCCAGTAAGTCCCACACTGTGGGATTGCTGTAAGGACTTTGGAGGCCATGCCCTCTTTCTCCACCATTCTGCAAATGCGCCTTCTGGCGCAATACTGGTTGGGAGATGAAGTCCTCTTGGGTGCTGAGGGGCCCTGGAGGCCAAGAAGTCTTCTGTTACCACCAGTAAGTCCCTATTGAGAGCTAGTTAGAGGCCCCTCCCCCTTTCTCCACCACTCTCCAAACATGACTACCAGTTAAAAAACTATAGAAATGTACTTAACAAAACAAAGGTTACAGGGATGTTATAGTTAGGAAATAGACTGTGAAAAACCTTAGAAGTTCACTGGAAAAAACATAGGTTGCAGGGACGTTATAGTTAGGAAATAGAATTTAAAAAAACCTTACAAATAAACTGAAAAAAAACAAAGGTTACAGGGAGGTCACTCACTCAAGCAACCATTCAGACACCCACTCACTTACCCATACAGCCACTGACACTCCCACTCACTCACCAGTACAGCCACTCACACAGCATCTCACTCACCCACACAGCTACTTACACATCCACTTATACACCCATACAGCCACTTATACAACCATACACACAAGGATAGTCACACAGTCACTCACATAATATATGTTAGAAGTAGTATCACTCAGTAGTAGTGCACCTAGTATACAAATTTTACTTTTGTAGTAGGTTGCTATATATGTTTAACACCCATAAATTCTTTAAAACACTTAATCACTTGATGATGTCATCAGTGATGTCACCAGTGATGTCACTGACCATGTCATGAGCAATGTAATATCTGAGGTCCAATGTTCCCTCTAATTTTTTTCCTCTGTGTGCGGCAGTGTAGGGTCTCTGTGCGCTGCAGCCATGGCTATGTGCGCCAGGAACCAGACCGCGCGTGTGTGCAGCGCCAAATATCCCTCCAAACTTTTGCTTAAAAAACTGAAAGGACTGCATTTCCACACATATTAGTCAGTTATTTGGAGTGAGAAGGATAGCGGAGGGATAGAAGGGGAAGAAGGGTTTGCATTCATATAGCACCTGTTACCCCTGATGGGTGTTGAAGCGCTTTTCTGGCAAGTAGCACGCTACTCCGGAACCCATAAAGTATTAGTGTTGAAAATTAGTATAGTGAAATATGAAGAAATTCGAGTGGTGGATATGTTATTCAGTTATTTGGAAAGAGAAGGGTAGGTGGCGGGATAGAAGAGGGAAAGAGGTTTGTATTTATATAGCGCTTGCTACCCCTGATGGGGTTTTGAAGCGCTTTTTTGGCGAGTAGCACGCTACTCTGGAACCCATAAGGATTAATTTTGAATTAGTATAGTGAAATATGAAAGTAATTTGAGTGGTGGCTATGTTAGTCAGTTATTTGGATTGATCAATCTATTATATTTAATAACTGCTGGGTAGGGTACAGTGATGAGGTCTGTGCTGAAAATTCTGCTTCACAGAGCCGGCGCTGTGGCCAAGCAGTCTGTCCCTTCCCTTCTTTGTACGCTTTGGGGTTAGGCATTTATCTTGCATGGATGGAGTGTGTGCTTCTTGTTCACTTATTTATGGATCCTTTTTGGCTTTAGTAAGTGTGGCATGTAGATGGGGGCATCACTCACTTTCTGTAATAACATCCATCCCCGCCTTTGTTGCCCAGTTGTTGCAATAAGACCGCAATAGCAAACTGGCCATGAAGCCAGTCACTGCTGCAGCTGAACATATTATAGGCCTGATGCTTCCCCAATTACCGCACAATTCTTTGTTTTATTTTTTTGAATTTTTATTTCAGGTTTTCACAATATTAGCCACTTCTGTCTGCAAAGACCATTTAGAACTTAGTTCTGGCTGTGAAGTGTCCAAGATGGGAGACAAGTTGACTTTTCTTAAAATGCCATGCATCACCAATCTAAGCCTTCCAACCAATATCCTGCCCTTATGTTTCACAATTCCATGACTTCATCCACCTTTAAGTTGCTGTATCTATCTGTGGTGTCCACCAGGCTCTGTGAAGCAGAATTTTTTGCCCACCTTTAGAAACGGTGATGGCAGGGACAGCGTTGTGAATTTGTGCTCTATTCATGTAAAGCGATGCAAGATGCTGTGTTGAAATCTGCTGGCAGAGTATTCTATACAAACGGAACAATCTGGCGCCTTGTTTTATTCACAAAGGTTTAGTGTATCTATGCCTGCCTACTTGAATCTGCAAAGGGAGTGCCAGAAAGGTCCCCGCATTCGCCAAGCCATGAGTTATCACAACTACAACTTTTCCGATGTGTTAAATGAATGTGGACAAAACGCAGTTAATGTGTTTAAAAAAATAAAGAGAACCTAGCAACCTCACCTCCTCCCTTACTAAGCTGCAGTAGGGAAGCTGTCCTCCACAAAATGATAGCCTTTGGCTTGTTAGAGGAGTTTAGTT
The DNA here is from genome assembly GCA_963921515.1 of Calotriton arnoldi. Lineage (NCBI taxonomy): Eukaryota > Metazoa > Chordata > Amphibia > Caudata > Salamandridae > Calotriton > Calotriton arnoldi. Next base: position 708,677 of record CAWUFW010005411.1, read on the forward strand.
AATTGAAAACCTAATGGCTCGGTGTTGACTGTCCTCCGATCTGAACTGTTCGCAAAATGAATATCACTTTCCATAAGTTGTTAGCAATAGCATGAACAACTGTTCTCTACAATTGAATTATTGTTTTATGCTGGCAGCTTGAGGGGTGTTTGTCCTGTAAAGGAGGGTGTTTGTGGAAGACATTCCTGGGCCTTTCCACGCTGCCACAAAACTCCTTTACTAGATGAGGCACAACCGATGTTGAAATGAGTGAGTGACTTTTTTTTTTTTTACTGTTTATTTGTAAATAAAGCTTATGTCATTGGGTGAAACAAGTGTTTGGTATCCCTGTTTGCCTTACCATTAGTTGGATCAGACGTTCATTCTTTAGGACTAGATTTGGGGAATGTCCGTGCCACCAAATGTGGTTTCATGTAGATGTCCCACGTTTTTTTTTTTTTTAATTAAGAGTAGCTGTGTATAGAATGTAGTATTCTTAGAACATATTGCTTTGTAGTGCCTTGGCCCATTTTCATAGGTCTAATACTTGTTTTGTTCTTAGCTCGGAATAAAGGTGGGTTACCCATATACTTATGCTGTGCAGCAGCCGCTCCTTAACTGAGCACTAATGCAGGCAGAGTGAAGTGCCTTCTAACTGAGCAGATCACACAGTGGGAGGGTGAGTGGGTGGTGATTGGGGACTCGTGCAGCTGATGGTAACTTTGGGATGTGGAGCAGCTGTACACCTAGAACCAAACCTGTTTTTCACAGAATAACATTTTCTTCTAGCTGTGTACAGCACAGTTTAAACTTTCAGTCGAAAAGCTCTCGTTAGTATTTGTGGAGCTGGGGTCGAGACTGCTGGAGCGCCCACCTGGATGACGACGTCCAAAACTCCTGATCCAGGAACGTAAGAAGCCATGGGCCAGGGGGCGGTTGGTCATGTGTGGGGCATGTTTACGAAAGGCTAAGGCAAGGCAAATGACCATGTGTATGACCGGGGTGTAAGTACCTTTTTTCAGATTTGTTTTGATAGTAAAACCCACTCTTCTTTCACTGTAACCCCCTACCAGCAAGGGGAGTCTGTGCGCCTGAGAGCCACGAGGCCGAAGAGAAGGGGGACTCGCAGTGTGTATATACCAGTTTGCAACTTAGTATTTAAAAAAAAAAAAGCTTTCCTCGGGCGGCTGGTGGTGAAAATATGTTCATTACTAATGCAGAAAAATATAAAAGTAGGCTCAAAACCTTGCAAAGAGAAGTGTGATGCTGGGGCAGGCTTGGTCGATTAGAGTATATAATCTAGTATAGTGAGCAGCTCCAACCTTTAGAAAACAGGCTGGGTTGAAGGGGATGTAATAACCAGTTTCAGGAACTGCTGCAAACTTTAGGGAACTTAGGTTATCAATATAGATTCGTAATCGCTTTCCAGTGCCAGTGCTCCTGTTCTTTCACCTGTGCCATTTCACTCTCTGTAGCAACCATGTACTCTCTTTCTCAGTTTTTCTCTTTCTGAAACCCATGCTGCTGTTCTCTTTCGTGCCCATGATCTCTCTTTTGCCCATGCCCTGTCTGGGTCACCCGTACTCTGGCTTTCTCTCGAGACTTGTGCATTCTCATTTTTCTCATGGTGCTTGCATGCTCTTTCTGTGTCCGGGGCTTGCTTTCTCTGGCACTCGGACGTGCTGTCTCAGCCTGACTCTCTCGCTCTCTTTGTGAGTACTCACCCCCCCCCGTTCTGTTGCTAGTTTAGGTAGTCAGCCACGAGCTGATTAACTAGTACAAACATGGTGCATGTGGGTGAATTCTGCATGTCCATTTGTTCTGGGCCTCAGCTTACCCTGACATACACCCACATTTAACATTGCTTTACATTGTGAATTTTGTTGGGCGCTAAAATTAAACTACTTACGTACTCCCTTAGCCCAAGTGCAACTCCTCTCCCAAAAAACAGGGAGCCCCAAAAGAAAAGCAGAGTCTTAAACACGACGTGTGCTTTAGCACACGCTGTGTTTGAGAGACTGCTTTTCTTTTCTTAATTGTGCACAGCTGCGGGGCTGATTGTGACCCTTTGAGATAGTATTCTTGTGAACTGCAGCGCACACGGGCGCTGCAATTAACATGAATACTAACTCAAAGCCCACAATCAGCCCCGCAGCTGTGCACAATTAAGAAAAGAAAAGCAGAGTCTCAAACACAGCGTGTGCTAAAGCACACGTTGTGTTTGAGACACTGTTTTTCTTTTCTTAACAGGGCACAGCTGCGGGGCTGATTGTGGGCCTTTGAGTTAGTATTCATGTTAATTGCAGCGCACGGGCTGCAATTAACATGAATACTAACTCAAAGGCCCACAATCAGCCCCGCAGCTGTACCCTCCCAAAACCCTCAGCCACAGGAATTACCGTTTTTCGCGCCGCTCGCGTTTTAAAAGCGGCGGCGCGAACGGTCTCGCGGGATGTGCGCGCCAAATACAGCACACTGCGCGCTTGTGGTGACTTCGGTGCGCGCGCGCCCACGCGCGCAGGTTATTGGGAACAGTGCTGAGGTCATAAGCAGTGCATTGCAGGGGCATAAGTTATAGTTAGCTTAGGTATTTATGACTGCTGAATTTCACTGGTTTTGTATGAGGGAAATCTGAGCCTAACTATAACGTTCCTCTAACCTATGTTTAAAAAATATATATATATGAGTATATATATATGTGTGTGTATATATACATAATATACATATATATATATATATATATATAAATGAGGAGCCCGTGGGATCGGCACTGAAGAAAGCCAATTGTGGCTGAAACGCGTCTGCCTAAGCATTTCATGGACTACTCACCTCATGCGCAAGAAAGATCATTAAAGCCACTTTGCATCCTGGAGCTGTGTCGTGCTCTTTTCTTGGGGAGAGAGCTTGGTTCTGATATAAGCACAAAGAGAACGAGGTATGAGGCAAAAATGACTGCACCTATCATTCAATGGGGTTATGGTCAGTCCTACTCGTTTGGGTGCCAAGGATCTGAGGTTCAATACCTCTAAACCCCCTAGGATCTAAGATCCTATAAATCATAAACAAAACACTGTGATCCAGCACTCCCCACAATCATTATCAGATACAATATTAAATGAAAAGAAGATTATCAATCCAATCAGCAGGTCTGGTTTCACGTTTCTTTATTTATCTTCTTCTTTTAAAATGACCGTAGCCAACGCGTTTCGTCCATAAGGACTTCTTCAGGGCAAAATTGCAATATAAGGGGCTTTTCTTTGTGTTTCTCCAATTTGTATGGACCGCACGATGGAGGGATTTCTCTTTTGAACACAAATTGTGATAGGCCAACCTAAAGAACATTACAGGGAAAGACATTACATTCAATAAGCAATAGCACAGTCCCCATTGAGGTAGTCAGCCTAGTTATTGTAAGGCCACCCCCTGGGCTACCAAGTTCCCAGATAACAGGAGTGTTGTTATTCTCCACTCACATGTGACAACATCCACGGTATGTAAACTTCTAGCCCTGTTCATGGGGATTTCCCTCTTGGACTCAGTCAATAAGGTGTAGTCACCGAGACTTCAAGTAGGGTTGCAAAAACCAAAGGCACTATATTCCCCGGGGGCCTGATATGCCCAGTTCTCAGCTTACCTACTCCGGCAGTAGAAACCCTGTCAGCAGTGCAGTGCGTTCCTGGCCCGGATCTGCAAAGTGGGGCTGCACGTGTTCACATGCGCAGCTCCTGGAAGGCGCTGGTTCTCTCCTGAGCCGTACTTACCAGTATCCTGATGATTGGAGTTACTCCGGCTCCAGCCACATGGTGTAAGTCTGGTTCTTCTTTGCTCAGGGATGGGGGGAGTCTCCTTGCTCCGGTGGGGCTCCGATGGCATCTCATCTGTCCTCGGATACAATGCATCTCTCGTCTGTGTTGCAGCAGCAATTTGGCTCACGGGCAATGACCTGGACATTTGGCCTCAGTGCTTCGAGTGGCCCCACGTGGCATATCAGGTTGCCTCCTCCGCCGCCCCTCCTGAAACTCGGGGTTGTGCCAACTTCCTGCACACAGGCAACAGTCCGATCAATGCAACACAGTTTCTTAGCACCTGGCGGCCCCTCCTGGCATACAGGATCACCATTCTTTACAACGTGGCACACGGGCAATGGCCCAATCGGTGCAGCACAGTCCTCAGTGTACGGCGGCCCCTCCTGGCATACTGTGTTGCCGAACTTCACAACGCAGCACACGGGCAATGGCTCGATTGGTGTGGCACACTTCCTCACTCCTTGCACAGGAGCTCCTCACATCTGGGCTGATCTCTGGTTCTCGCTCCCTCCAACACGCTCCCCTCCCTTACGGGCACACTGGCCTTGGCGAGCAGGCAGGTACTGGTGCTACAGACTCCAGGACAGGTATTCTTGGTTTCCCAGCAGAGAGACTAGCAGGCTAGTCCCCTAGTCCAGGTCACAGGCAAATGTCTTGCAGAGCTTCCTCCACTCGTGCAGCCAGGCTGGCTGCTCGGCAGATGATAAAGTATGGGGGCTCAGACTACCCTACTTATAGTTCTTTTCCAGACACAAAATATGATTTGAGGTCTGGACCTTTGAAGTTTTATGTTAGGTTTATGCTTCATTGACATGCACATCCCTCCCCTTCATCCATCTGAAAGTTGTCTGTCACAGCAGGCAGAACTCCGAAGTGGATTAACCCACAACAAGATTTCTGGAGGTGACCAGAGTTCACACCTGGATGTCATCCACAGTGATCTGTGCATCAAAGGTTAACCCAGGGCCCTTAGTCCTACCCTTTATGATTCCCTAATCAGCTTCATCTCCTTCTTCCTAAGATGTGTCCAGGCCCTTTCCTTGTGATCCATCAGTGAATCAAAAAGCTCTTTGAAATGCACAGGGAGAGCCTGGCTCCCCCTCACCCAGAGCTTGTCTCACCCAGCTCACAGTAATGCAGCAATTTACAATTCTGTCTGGGGGAGACTCCTCCACTCCTCATGTATTCACCAGGCAGGCCTGAGCTTCCCAAAATGGAACCCAATGTCTTCCTTGTAATGTACCAGTGCAGACCCTTCTGCACTCAGCATACATTCACAGCACACTCCACTATCTAGTATTGTTGTGCCCGTGTACCATGCTACCACCAGCATTTCCACATGCAGCACATGCACTCAGTCTGCACACACTGTTCAATACTACAGTCTCTCTGTATTGCACCAGAGTGTGTCACTTTAAACACCCTCTTCCAGCACACATACATTTACCATGTGCACACTGTTCCACACTGCACCCTCTGTGTAGGGTATGTTTTGCATGCTCACAAGTCTTCACTATGCATGCACTTCTACGTCAACCTGATGTAGGCCAGGGGTGAGTTAAACACACAGAAGCAGAACTTTTAAAAAGGTGAGTGAGCCTGTAGGCCTCACTCCAATGACACAGGGTAAAAAGGTCTTGTTCACTGCTATTAATCATCACACGGTATGCTACCACCACAGCGCTTGTGCTGTTTAACTCCTGGTGAAGGCAGTAGCCTTCCACCACTCTGAGCGTAGCACTTTGGGTACCCCTTCCTGTCCAACAAGACTGCAATGCATGAGACAGACCTATGCAATGGTGCACACACATGATCTGAGTTTGCCTATGACAGAGAAAAAATCAGCATTAGGGATTCAGATAACAATACATTTGGGCACTCAGGGCAGGGGTACACGTATTTACCATGCAGAGCACTTTTCCATCCCAACAAGTAGTTGCTTCATGCAAAGTTTTAGGGAAGTCTGTCAAGTGGGGACTGAGAACAAGGGGAGGTCCCAATATGCAAAATCCCCATGCATTTTCCATAGACTATTTGAACAGTGCCACCGCACAAACTGCTGAACAGAATTACTCCAAATTTGGCAGTAAGCCAGATCTTGGTCCAGAAAGCATGCATTTTTATCATTTGGAATAAATCTGTTCAGTAGTTTTTGAGAAATTAAGGTATACAAATATGTGTGCATCTGGGCGGTTGGGTTCGAGGGATTCTCGCAAGAGTTTTGCAAGCTCAACCTAAAACAATAGATTGTTCTGCTTGGCCAAGAGGACTTTTTTCCCTTGAGCCTCCTCACTCCCAGGGAAGTGCACTCTCATGGGAGCAAGTGCTCTGATTAGCTGGCCGCAATATGAAAGAAAATGTTGTGGTAGCCATTAGAGGACTCGGGGACTTAGCCCCCTGTCCTGAGATTGTGTCTAAAAAGATATAAGAGGGTAGGGATACCATGCCCCCCCTCAGCCCGTTGAGGTGGTATGGTGCCCCACCCCCTGGGGCCAAAGTTAAAAAAAATAGTTAATTTGGCTGCGATTCTGTGGGACTCCAAAGGGGGAAAAAATGCTGGCTGGAGTTTTTATTATTAATATGACCCCCTTGGATGGGCCAGGGTCCAGGGGTCAATATTTTAAAATATTTGGGAAGAGGGGTGTGAGTGGGGTCCCCCTCCACAAGCCACTCTTGGGCACCTGGGACCCCACCCGCTGACCAATTACAAACTAGGCTCCTCCTCGTGCCTCAATGAGGCCACGAGGACCTCATTCACTTGGGACAAATATCAATTTATGGGGAGGGGCATGTGTCCCTCTTCCCTGTTTCACTGTTGGGCCCTGCGAACCTTATCCCCCGGGCCTGAATATCCTTGGAGCCAATACTGAACAGAGTCCTGGGGATCCTACCCCGGGACACTGTGTTACCCCTCACAGTAGAGTGTGGCATACCCTGCCCTCATTCTCCCGGGCAGGGAACTCAACTTTGCTACCGCCCAGCAGGAGTAGTTACAAAATGATGCTCTTCATCAGGCGGAAGCAAAGAAAAGGTGCCAGCTTCCACCAGAAACTAGTATGGTCCTGGCAGGGGAGCCGAGTGGGGCCTTAGGGTTTAACCCCACTGTAGCACAGGAGCAGCCACCTATAAATGAATGTCCGGCTCTAGCAAGGAGCTCCTCTAGTGGCCTCCAACAGACTGCCATTTTGGGTGCCCTGGGTGGGCTTCGGGGCTCCCAACTACAAAAACAAAGGCTGCCTCAGGCAAGGGGAGCTGGATGGGGCTGTGGGGTCCCTGGGGCTCCCTTCTGCAGCCTCCAACAGACTGCAATTATGGGTGGCTGGGGTGGGCACAAGCTCACCCACCTACAAAAATGAATGGCCTGCTCCAGGAAGCGGAGCCAGCTAGAACCGCGGGAGCCCTGGGACTCCACCTGTCGCCTCCAACAGGCTGCCATTTGGGAGGCCCATGGTACACACTGGGACACCCACCTACAAAAAAGAGTGGCCTCCTCAGCAGCTTCTGCCTTCCTGATACTTCTTTGTGATTATGTCTCACTCTTCAGAAATTTTAGCACAAAATGTTGTACACTTCAAACCCGAGGTGTTCTTATCCCTAATGCTCCATTTGATTTCAAATCCAAAATTGTATTGTATCCAGAACCAATATAGCCCTTCTGAGAAGGAAGAGTGCTTGCCAGTTTCTTTCAAGAAGCGCGACACTGATGATGTATTGGTTACATTTAAAGTTGACATAAGTCAATTTCAGAAAAGGCTACCTTGGAATGCCCACAACAGCATTTTGTGCAGATGAAGAAACCCCAGTAGCACTTTGTACCTTATAAACACTTCAAAAATAAAATAAGTTCACAAACTAGGTAGTTCCACACTTTCACTGGGAAAGGTGAAACTACAGGTTACAGCATGCAATGTGCAATTGTCGAAAGACATAGGGCTGGCTGAAGGATGGAGCCTCGAGGCAGCTATGAGAAGGACAGATTTTCTTCTCACTCAGCAACAGATGCTCAAATTGTCAGAGCAAGCAGCATATACAAATGAATAAGTCAGAGCCGAGACACTGACAATCTTGTCAAAATAGTTATCTTTTTTTCCCTAGATGTTGGAAATCCGGCAGATGTTTCCCTTTAAGAGTATTGCACTCTGTACTGTTGCACCTTTCCTCTGAATTAAACTTTATAGTGCTTCATCTTCCCCAGTATGTGGGCCATTTTTGTAACTACCTCATTACACGGACAGAACGGAAGTATCACACCTAAGCATTAAAATGTCACACACAAATAGGGTGACCAGATTTTGAGAGCCAAAAGCCAGGACATTTCGCAAAAATAGAAGAAGGACTCAATTCTAGATCATCCGAGGGGCACAGAACAGCAGAGCCCATCCATATAGAAACAAAGACGAGGCACTGAGGAAATAAATAAAAAGTCATTTTTTAAACGCAGTGTCATACGTTATTTAAATAGCTTTCCAATAAGAGCTGCTAACTGGTACTTTTATGTAACACATAAAGATGTGCCTTTTCTGTTTTCAATCGAACCTCACTGGAAAGTGGACCTCAGCCAAAATTGCTGAAATCCACCAGGACAGCTGGTGAAAACCCAGGGACTGTCCCTGCAAATCCGGGACGCCTGGTCACCCACCTACACATAAAGGCACTGAAACATTGACATGTCCCACATAAGACAGATGGAAATTTGGCATCTATGTGAGGGGCCCACTGGACCCAAATGCGCTGGTTTTATATAGCAATTTCCATGCTTGCATAAGGGACCACGGCTCCGTTGCTAAACCTCTGGTGTACATGTACCATGTCAGATTGGTACAAAAAAAGTACACAAAGAGATAACAAACAATTAATGGACAAGTTCAGTTTTCATCATTGTCTTTTAGCCTTTCGCAGGCTTCAAGCGTCTCGCAAACCCAAGGCCTGCCGCCGGCGTCCTCTGTTCCGAAAGCAGACGAGTGCGCACATCAGGCCCGACCTTCTGTGACCGATCAGGGACATCGGCGCTCTCCATGATCTGTAAATAATTGTCTCTCCAAGCAGCGAGGCAGCGAAGCAAATAGATCAATGGCGTCGCCGCGAGCGCGGTCCCAGGGGGGCGCGAGGCCTCGGCGCCTTGTGTTTCCTGGACCCACGTGCGCCACGGCCAGGAATCAATCCGCATTTTAAAGAGGTCGGATTTAATTCCGCCCGCGTGGGATTCAAAAAAGGCCCGGGGCCTTTGATTAAACTCTGAAATTGCCTCTTGAAATAATTTAAATGGAAAAGATATCGATGAAAAAGAAAGGCATCTGCCAAGGGACCCCGGCGAGCCCGCAGTTTACAGCTCCCGCGCTTGTCCGATCGTCTGCTGCTATTTTAAGAGGCAAAAGGAAGGTACAATTGTGCCAGGCGGGGTTGGCAGCTTCCATTCTGAGACTTATTAGACAGACGCAGGTGCTCTTGTAAAGAACTCTGTGTGATGGACTGACTCTAAGAAGTCTTAGGACCCTAGAGGTTTGCGAGCCAACAGATTTACAGGGAGAGCCGAGCCAAGGGTCTGGCTCGGATCTTAGAGCCCGTGCACGAGCCGAGCTCTGAAGGTGTTTGCTACGCAAATCATACAGAACACAGCAGGCGCGCAACGCCCATTGGGCTCAAAGGGCATCAGCCCCCCCCCGTTGTGTGTGTCAGCCGGGCTGAGACAGCTTCCCGGGCACACACACAGCCGCACCCGAGTACTTCACAGGTCTTTAAAAGACCATTTACTTTTAACGAGGCTTTGTTGTGTTTTCACTCCTTCTTAGAGCCCCTGCATCTTCACTCTACCAATTGCTGGAAGAATTAGCCCCCCTGAAATTTCACTCTAGTTGCGCCTCTGCAACAAAGGTCAAGTAAAATATGACAAAGCTGCTTCAAAATTCCAAAAGTGTATTCTCTTAACATGAAGTTTTGGCATTAATAAATCACATTATAGCCCTGCACGTGAAATACTTAGTAAAAGTGACAGGTTTTAAACATGAATGTTAGTGCACTTAGAGGCAGGGACGCAACTGGACCCGAACTTCGGCGGGGGGGGGGGGTGGGGGGGGGGAGCTAACACTCCCAGCCAGGGCTGGCCCTAGCACTAGTCGCACATGGTGCAACAGTCTTTTTTGGCGCCCCCTCCCCCAGTTCCTTCTTCTCCATGAATTCCCTCACTACCACTCACCAACAATGCACCTCATCTCTCTACAGCACCTTTCTGACAAGCATTTCATTTTTTTATAGCGCTACTCCTAGTTTACTCACACTCAGTTCTGTGACCTGCATGGTACAAGTTCTTTGTAGCAGGCACATTAACCCTCTGCGCTGTGTGGTTGGCAGGAGTGCCCATGTGAGTGCACAGTGAGTGATGCAACAGTGTGAAAGTAGGGTAAGGGGAGGGACTGCAGGGGGAGTGAGGTGACCATATGAATTTGGGTGTGGATGTAAGTGCAGAGTGGGACGAATGAATACATGGATAGTGATGGGCTTGTTTGAGTGAGATTGCAGATTGAGCAGTGAGGGGGACAGGTGAGTGAAGTGTCACATGAGTGCAGGATGAGTAGTGTGCTCGTGTGACTGCAGGGTGAGGTACAGGGTGAACGGCGCAAGTGCATTGTGAGTGCAGAGTGATCACTGTGAGTGCAGGGTGAGCGGGTAAATGGTGTGAGTGCATGGTGATCAGTGTGAGTGCATTGTGATCGCTGTTAGTGCAGGGTGAGTGTAAAAGTGAAGGGCGAGAATGAGGAGTGAGATGTCTGAATGCAGGGTGCATTCCCAGACACTTGAGGTAATTCAGCTTGTTATTGACGGCGGCGTAGGGTTTCAGATATAAGTTAAACTATTGCTATTATGGCATTAATCAGGGATCGAGGGTGGAGGAAATAAATAATGTGCTGATCCTGCAACAAACTTCCAGTCTTATGATTAGGGTTGCCGGCTCATTATTTTGATGTCCCAGATGGTACAAAAATAAGCAGTCACCTAAAGCCGTATTTTCAGCACTTATCTTTGCATACTTCGAACAGCAAATATAAATAGAAAGCACTTTTAATTGTGTTCTAGGGCTGCCTGAATGATCCATGACTGATAATTAAAGGGAACAAAGACAGAAAAGTCACATTACAAATGAATACATACATTTTTATTTATAACCCTATTCAGGGGCCGATTCCGATCTCGGCCGGTAGGGCTCCGAATAGGATTCGGCTTTACCGGATCCGATTCGGAGCCCTTTTCCCGACCGAATCGTACGCGGGTCCGGCCGAGCGAGTACGATGCGAGCTCGCCGACCGACTCGTCCGGGCGACCCGACCGCTCCGACCGACTCGTACCCGGATCGTACCGCTCCGACCGACTCGCTCGGACCCGATTCGCACCGCGCAATGGAGACGTTTTCCGGCCGGGTAAGTACGATGCGCACCTCGACCGCTCCGACCGACTCGCGCCGTCCGACTCGAACTCGCTGTCGGAGCCGTACTTTGGGGGTCCGTGTCGGACCCCCTGTACGCGTACCCGTGCGAGGCGCACACAGGGGGACCCATGGGTCCCCCTACCTGTGCGTGTACGCCGCGGCGCGCTCGCGGCGTACTCGCTGTAGGGCGCGCCTTGTCCGCCTCGCACCCATTGAGGCAATGGGAGCCCGCGTACGCGTTGTACGACCGGCTCCCATTGAGTTCAATGGGAGTCCGACCGACTCGTGTCCGGTGGCATACGAATGCATCGGACTCGTTCGGTCGGACTGCACGGGTCCGATTCGGTCGGAAATCTCTCCGGGTCTGGCTCGGTCGGAGAGATTTCCGGCCCGAATCGGAATCGACCCCTTAGTGTCAAGACGAGGTCTTTGCAGGCTCTTTAAACAACATATGGCTGGCATTTTTTTTGTTGGCAACCCTACTTTATATTACTTTTCATGAAATGCATCCTCACACTACGGCAGTAAATGTAAAATACAAATGTAAGGAATAGGCAGAGTGGGGCCCAGGGGGGACTGGAACCAGAAAAAACAAGCATTGGCATAGCCAATAGCTCTCGCCTTTGGGACCTTATACGTTTTTAGCCATGCAGCACATTATTCTGGGTGCTTAACATTTACAGGTTTTACTACGTGTAGCACTGGGTGGGAGATTGCAAGCAAAACAAACGTACGCCGCATGAATGAGAAGAGGATGTAGCCTTGCGGTTAGAGCTGTCGACCTCGAAGCTGGGGAACCGTGTTCGAGTCTCGGCAACGACGCTCAACATCCTGTGATTCTGGGCAAATCACTTAATCTTCCCGTGCCTAACAAAAACAAGCCAATGCCAATTATGGGCAGAGAGTGGGCGGGGCTTCTAGTTCATACTCCAATAGAGAATGCTGCCGAGAAGCGCATGCGCTGCCCAGGCTCGACCTAAAAGGTGCTGGTACTTAGTACCGGCCTATTTAAAGCACTGGTTATAACCATAGCACATTGTTCAGACTCTGCCATCAGTGCAAAAACAAGCAACACACTAGCTGCCTATGTACCCTGTACTGATATAATTATTATTATAAACCACCATTATCTAACAGGACACAAACTGGATATATTAGCCCCAGTGGAATCGTAAAAAAATGGACACAAATGATAGTTACATCTGTACTAGCTCATAGTTTGAGGAGAGTGCACATTTGCTTGCGTCTGCAGTTGCTGTGGCCACCAGTGCTTCGCTGTTGGTAACAGTGACTGTAACACTGTTTAATTGCGGTAGTAACGCATTTAAATCATGAATAAAAAATGTTAGTGTGCATGATTGCCCTTTTTTGCCCCTACATGTAAATCTCCCTCCAAAAACACCTAAAGCACCTGGCACAAATATGACACTAGGGTTTTCCTGTCGCATTTTTACATTTCATTATTGGCTACAAACTGAGTACAACCAGTTAGTACACATATCCTTAAGTGTGCCATCGTCTGACGAAATGTCAAATGGTAAATACTCACCATTCTTGCCACACCAACTCCGCATGAGAAGACGACCATAAATATGACTAATAAATACAAGGCTGTTTGCACTGCAACAAGCCGAAACTGAAAGCCTGATATCCGTCTCAGCAATAGTTGAGGTTCAGCCTGGCAGAGTCTGCTTCAGTACTCCAAAGACGATTATATGCATCATGGATCCTCTGGGACGTGCTTTATTCACCTGTTACTCCAAGATGCAGTCAGAAATTAAATGCCCACTTACTGCCACATGTAAAAGCCATCAGTCAGGCGGGGCAACAAGGAGTTGTCTTTTCCTCTGTATGTAGGCTCTCGAGCCAACAGACCAGCCACCACAAATCACCTTTGGCAGACTAATCACTGCACTAATTTGCTTTACAATTGAGGTTGAGTGCATTTTAGAAGAAGACCGTCCACTCCTTCACAGCGCCTCCCGCGAGTGATGTGTGCGGCGGCCACCGCCGCCATTGTGACAAAAATAAAAGTGAAAGCCCAGAAAATGAACATATGAAGCGCCTGCCATTGCTCAATGGCAGCGTCCCGCAAGTGTGTGACGCGCACCGCGCCACTGAAAAGAATTAAAAACAAAACTTCAAGTGCGCACACTGCAGAAAATTAACACGAGAAGCGCCGACATTGCTCAAGGGCAGCGTCCCGCAAGTGGCGTGTGTGGCGCCCACCGGCACCATTGTAATCAATTAAAAATAAAACTGAAAGTGCGTACAGTGCGCTGGAAAAAATGACAAGCAAGAAAATCAAAATGTTAAAAAAAGAGTTCTCAAACACAAGAGCTGAAGAAACAAAGCGTAATGGCGCCTGTAGACGCTGAAGGAAAAGCAAAAAAAAAAAAAACAGGCACACACAGCGTTTCCCTTGCGGGAGCGAGCAGGGTCACCATCTGTTTGAAAGTTAATTACAAACAGATGTCGCCAAAGCTCGCTCCCGCAAGGGAATCGCCAAACGTGCACGCGTTGCCATTGAAAGCAATGCAAAGCGTGCACGTTTTTGGGCGAAAAAGCGAATCGATTCCTAAAGGTCTCCTCCTATGCAGCGCATGTGCGCTGCGTAGGCGAGACCTAAAAACCAAGCCTCCGTAACCAGTTTACAAAGGTATTCAAATATGCAAATTGTCTTTAAAGACCTGTGAAAAACTCGGGCGTGCGGGAGATAAGACTCCAGACACTGCCCATCGAAGCCCAAAGTAGCTCGAGCTGCAGCAGCCTGGGTTGGGACACACGACGGGGGGGGGGGGACTGAAGCCCTTTCAGCCCTGTGAGCGTTGCGCGCCTGCTAAGAGGCAAGACAGTTGTTTTGTAAACAGGGTACGTACCCCAGAATATTATAAAGCAAAATTATAGGTTGTTAAATTAAGCACAATAGGTTTTTGGACAACTGGTATTCTGAACTCATATTTGAAAGTACTTTCATACACAAAATAATAAAAAACATTTTGGTGAAACAAAATATTTGCCTAAGATCACACAATTTAAGCTGTGAAGCAGTGATCTACCCAGGTTTTCTTGTTTCACTTTTGTAAAAATCAATCAGGAAACGGGCATCTATTTGCCTTTCCTTATGTCAAGGCTTTGTTTTTACCTCTTTGTTCATTTTTCTGCAGTTTTTATATAGCGTGAACTTGACGCGAATGTATTGGAGCGCTTTACATGAGCATTAGTTACATTGCACAAAGTACATTCAATGTTTATAGGCAGGGGGAGATTAAGTGATTTGCCCAGCAACACAGGATGTTGAGCCGATGCAGAGACTTGAACCTGGAGAGGATGAGCCTTCGTGTCAAGAGCTACCTAAGAAGCTCACTCTGCCCTCCACGTAGCCCACCACCCCGACAAAAAAAAAAGGGTCAAACAGGCTGTCGCCGATGTCCTGGGCTGCCTACAGCCTCCAAAGACAAGCTGGAAAGCCACTTTGTGCAGTGGTTTCCAGGCTTCTCACTCGTCTTCCTTGCCACCTAACACACCTAATTACCCCACATATTATATCACGCTTGACATGTTCTATAACATCAATGATAACATGACTGCAACATATGAAATTACATAATTGATTACAAGACTGTGCATGGTAGGGGTGTGAGTTCTAGTTACTTTAGGGCATGAGTCATTTTTACTAGAGAAAACTATAACTGTAGAAATTCACTGATAAAAACAAAGGTTACAGGGACGTTATAGCTAGGTTCAGATCTCACACACACATTTTGACAAGTTTATAAATATATTTTATTCACACATTCATTCTTATTATACA
This sequence comes from Calotriton arnoldi, assembly GCA_963921515.1. NCBI lineage: Eukaryota > Metazoa > Chordata > Amphibia > Caudata > Salamandridae > Calotriton > Calotriton arnoldi. The sequence goes on from CAWUFW010005411.1 coordinate 723,696, forward strand.
TTTTGAAATGAAAATTTGCAAAATGAAGGTAAGATAACTCATGTAATCTTTCTATAAATGCAATGCACCAAGGGCCCTATTCTCAAGAACTGCGATAACATTATCTCCGCTTTAGCGGCAGGAAACTGCCGCTAAAGCGGCGATAAAGCCCCTTATCGCCGCTTTAGCGGCAGTTTCCTGCCGCTAAAGCGGCAATAATGTTATCGCCGTTCTTGAGAATATGGCCCCAAGTCTTTCTTTTTTAAATTCATTTTGTGAATCCGCAGATCCGTTTCCAACCAAAAGCACACTTTCAATACTAAAACAGCAACACATTTAATACAAACATATGCTATTTCAATTTCTATAAGTGTATCACTGGCTGTGTGTGGGTGTATGAGTGGCTGTGTGAATGACTGTGTGGATGTGTGAGTGGCTATATGGGTGTGTGAGTGCCTGTGTGGGTGTATAAGTGGGTGAAAGAGTGGCTGTGTGTGTGTGAGTAGGTATTTGAGTGGCTCTGTGGGTGTGTGAGTGGCTTTGTGGGTCTGTGAGTAGGTGTGTGAGCAGTTGTATGGGTGTGTGAGTGGTTGGGTGGGTGTGTAAGTGGGTTTGTGAGTGGGTGTGTGAGCAGGTGTGTGAATGGTTGTGTGGGTCTGTGAGTGGGTGTATGAGTGGATTTGTGGGTCTTGAGTGGGTGTGTGAGTGGCTGTATGGGTGTGAGAGTGGGTGTGTGAGCGGTTGTGTGGGTGTGTAAGTGGGTGTGTGAGTTGGTGTGTGAGTGACTGTAATGGTATGTGAGTGGGTGTGTGATTGGTTTTGCAGGTCTGTGAGTGAATGTGTGAGTGATTGTATGGGTGTGTGAATGGTTGTGCCAGTGTGTATGTGGGTGTGTGAGTGTGTGAGTGGGTGTGTGAATGGGTGGGTGAGTGGCTGTGTTGGTGTGTGAGCGGTTTTGTGGGTGTAAGAGTGTGTGTGTGAGTGGCTGTACTGGTGTGTGACTGGGTGTGTGAGTGGTTGTGTAATTGGGTGTGTGAGTATCTGTGTGAGTAGGTGTGTGGATCTATGAGTGGGTGCATGTGTTTTTTAAACTGGGGTCTGGATCTGTGCGTCCGCCATGGAGCACGCAGGGGGTTGCGCTGAGCACCACGGAGGATCGGCAGACCCTCGCATGCTGTAAAAAAACATTTTTTGTACAATTTCTTGTTTTATATAGCGCTAGCTAGACAAGAAGGTATCAGAGTGCTTTACAACAGTATGGCATTAGGTAGGAGAAAAGTAAAATAATAAATAGCAATACAGTATTGAGGTAATGACGATAGTGCCAGATTAAAGGCTGAAGGGGACAAGCAACAGCACCAAAGGATCCTGTTTAGGGGTGGGTGATGAATTCCGCTCTGCCGGCGAAGTTCGCAGAGTTTTGCCCACTCTGCGCAGAGTTCTGAAAAACTCTGCAAAGAGGCGCAGAGCGGAATTTTTCCTCTTGCGCGGCTCGCCAACATTAAGGTTGGCGAGCGAAAGTGAGAAAAATCATACGCTAGAACACCTTCCTGTGAGATTTCTCAACAAGGGCAGTCATGGCATGTCGCGACCCCTCGAATTGAGAAACCTACTGCTTGTTTTCAGGAAGCTCCTGCTCGAGTAGAACATCTACTCAAGTGGCAGAGAGAAGCAGTGCCCTCTTGCGCTGCACATTGTGCCATTTGCACTGATTTTACAGCATGGGACAAACTCTCGGCACTAAAAATCAGCGCGAGCAGCAAGACTTACCGCACTCCCCCACTCACTGAACATCGTGGACCACGACAGAGTTTTTTTGGCACTTTGCAGAGTTCCGCATAGCACAACTCCGCAAACTCTGCCCAGGCATAATCCTGTTGAGGGGGGTATGATCAGCTTGATTATGTGTTTAAGTTAGTGTTAAGCAGTAAAGATTTGAGGTCCCGTTTGAAACAAGAAACGGAGGGCGTGCAGCTGAGATCTTTAGGGAGTGCATTCCAGGTCCTGGGAGCATTACCTGAGAAAGATCGTTCCTGGAAAGTTTTCATCTTCAGATTCGGAGGTATGAGAAGGAGAGAGTTGTAGTTTCTCAGTGCACAGCTTCCTTCTGCTCTCAAAAGTTTGGCTTCAAGATATTTGGGGGTTTTTGTGTGAAGGGCTTTGTGGGTGATACAAGCTGTCTTGAAGATGCATCTTCCTTCAATTGGAATCCAATTGAGATTCTTGAGGGCAGGTGAGATGTTATTGGACCCTTTAATTCCCGGGAGGAGTCTGGCAGCCGCATAGAGAATTGTTCTTAGGGGTGCAAGGTGACGTTTCCGAGTACTAGCGTGGATGGGGTTGCCGTAGTCAAGTTTGGAGATGACAAGTGATTGCACTACTGTCTTGAGATCGTTTGGAGGGATAAACGGTTTAATTTTCTTGATGTGTTTTAGTGTGTAGAGAGCTCCTTATGCTGAGTTGTTGATGTTCTCCTTCATTGACAGGTTTTTGTGAACGGTGATACCCAAGGAATTTACGGAGTTGGAAAGTGATAGAAAGCAGTTTAGTGTGTCCAGATTCTTGAGCCAATCTTCGATTAGTAGAGGTTTGTTTTTTTGTTTAGATGAGTAGTAATTTAGTCTTGTTAGGTTCAGCTTTAGGTGACTGGTGTTTAGCCAGGTTTGTAGCTTATTTAGTGTGGCATTCCGATGCCGGATATCACTGGGTGACATAAGTTTGTAGTAGACTTGTGTGTCATCAGCAAATAGGTGGTACTTGATCCTAGCTTGGTTCAGAATATCTGCAAGGGGTTCCATGAAGAGATTAAGGCAGGCTGGCGAGTGGATTCAACCTTGGGATACACCTTGAGGAACAGGTTTGGGTTTCGAGAGACAACTGCTGATTTTTGTTTTCAGAGAACGATGTTGCAGTTAGGAGGAGAACCATCTCAGGACTATGCCATTGATACCAGTGCAGTTCTTGACCGTCTCGAGTAAAGCTGGATAATTTACACTTTTCAAAAGCTGCCGACAGGTCGAGCAGGATTAAGAGGCATGAGTCTCCATCCAGAACTCTCAACTGCCTTTCCCCAACTGAAGTGGAATCGCTCTGCAAATCTTACATCACAAAAACTCTGCAAGTGAGCCTCCAACCTCCTTCCAGAATCCCAGTAGTCATGGGCACAAATCAAATCCCTATACTTAACATAACATCCTGACCACCTGCTCAATGCACCACTAGACAGACACAACACGGTACAAACAATCCCAACCCCCTAACCTGCCTACTCCTTAACTGCAGGTCAGCAGCTAAACACGCCACAGAAATAGCTGAAACTATACAATCTAATGGAATTGACATTGCTTTCCTAACGGAAACCTGGCTTAAAGAACACTCAGCCCCTATACTGGACTTACTAGCACCTCCTGGATACTCTGTCATTAGATGGGACAGACCAAACCGAATAAGAGGAGGGCTAGTGATCATCCACAAGGACGACACTTGTATTGAAACAATGTAAATATAAGGACCCCCTGCTACTAATATCTGTTCCCAGGGCAGGGAATATACAATTGTTAAAAAAAAAAATCCCTAGGCAACTTATCAGTCTATTAAATATACAAGACCATTATTCCCACATGATAGGAGAAAACTCAATGTACTACAATTATCAAAAAATATTTGTATTCATACAAAATCATTTAAAAAGACCATAATTGATTCTATATTACTGGTTGAATAAACATATTTAAGACTTTTAAAGAGTCGAAACGCGTTATGTCATCAACTCTGCCTTAGAATAAAGAAGTTTTTCTTAATCACGTTTGGTTGGCCTGTCTGTACAACACTGAATTAGTGTGTGTTTTCATTTGGGAAATATTTAAGGATTGATGCACCCTGACAGGCCCGACCCGAGAGGCTGGGTTCCCCCAGCATCACTGGCTTTTGGAATATATATATACATTAATATGTATGTGATCAAGGCCCTTTGAGGTCGAAACGCGTAATGCTGAGTGATTTTACTGGAGTGAAATAAATTTTAAATCTGCACTTACTTTGTGGTCCGTGCTCCTGTTCCTGCTCTGTTTGACAGCCTGAGCTAAGGTTGGAGTTCTTTGGATATATATATATATATATATATTCGTAATTACGCAGTAAAAGGCAGCAAACTAAATAATGTTCTCGAAGACCAAATGTGCTCGTGTTGACGTAGAGCAGCACCTGGTGGGGGAAAAAGAAGTCTTCCCTAATTTTGCATTTGCAAAGCACAACGTCGGAACAGAGACAATATTTTAAAGTACATATATTTTATTTTCCGTTTTGCAGGTTTTTAATTACAAACTTGGGCACATATATTTATATTGTTGAGCTGAACAAACACAGATCGCGACCAGAGTTTTGTAATCTATGCATTATGTATGTGTGCTGTGAGGTGTTTTGCATGGATTGAGGTTTCACTATGGAGACCCTACATTTGTCGCAGGTATTTAACCGGTGGTCTTCAAGTTGCAAACATCAAAAAGTGCGGCCATGAGCAGTATTGCTATCATTAATTGCAGTAGCTGTGGTATTTTAAGTGTAATAAGGTCAGCATGGACATCATTAACAAACTGTTACAAAAACAGTAATTTTGAAAGAATTATTGCAGTTGCAGTTTTCTTCTATGTCCATGCACCATGTGATCTGTGACACATTATTTAAGTGAGCTCAATATGGTGCCCTATTTATGTGAACAAGGCTGATGCCTTGGCCGAAACGAGTCATTTTTGGCTGAAATCCTGGATTAAAATCAGAGGTTGAATAATCTGGTCTCCTGTGCTGTGTCATTACCTTTTGTATTCATGGACAGGTCGTAGTTGAGAGACATATATATATATATATGTATATATGTATATATATATATATATATATATATATATATTCGTAATTACGCAATTACGGTGGTAAAAGTTTTCCTGCTAAATACTAGAACATGAAAGACACATAGGAATATGCAAGAATTAGTGAGATATACTGTATACACACATGCATGTATGTAATATAAACCAATAATTGAATTACATTTCGTGGAAAAATACTGTTACAATTTATATCCTGTCACTTTAACATGGATGCCATTTGTATAAACCAAGGGGAAGGAATTTTCTTGTCCCTTTTTGTTTTCTTTGTCCCTGTATGTATTGCACGATTGACTCGCAATCCAGTGTGTTATCAAGCATGCGGAGCATGCGAAACGCGTAACTGCAAATAAACCAACTGCTGGTTGTCATATCCCCCCAGTGATCGCTTATTTTGGGAGCAATTTTGAGCAATACGTCCGGCGCGCTCCGCCGGCATTAGCGATCCAACTACCTGAGGAAGGAGCAAAGCGGCGGGACGGATATATATATATATATATATATATATATATATATATATATATATATATATATATATATTATCTACTGGCGGTCGCCAGTAGATAGTTATAGTTAGGACCTATTTTCCATAGGAAATCCGCAACATTCTATTTGAAATAACTCTTGCAAAGGTTGACGAATCTTCGCGAAATTTTCAAACTTTATGGCCCGCTCCGGTCCGCTCCTACCCTGAAAGTCTCAGGGTGATTCGTCAAGCGGGGGCCGAGAAAGAAGGGGGGTCCCAAAACGTGTTTTCCCCATTCATTTTCCCATAGGAAACTTTAGACACGGCTACAGCCCGAACTGCTGAACGGAATTACACCAAATTTGGCAAAGAGGTAGTTCTTGGTTCTGAAAGAACCCTTTTTGTTAAATGGTGTAAATCCGTTCAGTAGTTGCGGAGAAATTAAAAAAATAAGAGTCAAAAAATCAATTTCCCATAGGAAACTTTATGCAAGGCTACAGCCCGAACTGCTGAACGGAATTACACCAAATTTGGCAAAGAGGTAGTTCTTGGTTCAAAAAGAACCCTTTTTGTTAAATGGTGTAAATCCGTTCAGTAGTTGCTGAGAAAATCAAAAGTAAAAACACATATATATCTGGGCGGAGCCTAACCACACATGTCATCGTGAGATCTGATTGGCTGTCAGCACTTCATCCTGGAATTGCTGGCAGCCATCTTGGGACCAATATAAATGATAGTACCCCATTGAAATGCATTGTAGTGAATCGAAGATTTTGAGGGTTACCAAAAGGAGAACTATAAAGGGTGATAACAGACTTTAGTTACATTAGAATTCATTTGTTGATGGTACCATACTAATTTCAGGAATTGTGGTGTGTTCTAAGGTGATTTTACCCTGTGAAAAACCTTCTGCTGGGATATCATGAATCATGTTTGAGAGAAAACTATTTTCACATGCTTGTCCCATTCAGTTTTGGAAGGTGCCCCAGAAGCTAAAATGAGAGCATATTTTCTGTAAATTCACATTATCTTTCTCAGTCATGTGAGAATGAAGTCTGACATTCTCAGTAAAACATGTACATCCAACAAGGGTAGAGACTGTCAGTTGATTCCTTTGTGTTCTACTGCAGCTTCCCAGAGTGTTCTAAAGAACAACTAGAGTGCTAACAGCCTTACTTATGACAAAAGTATGGCACACCTGAAGCCATCTTGATTGGAATAAACTGGTAACACTTAAAACATTTAATTTAAAAAGGAACAAAATGATGGGGTTCATCTTGTCATAGAAATTATGGTTAGTGCTCTGGAAAGAAAAATTAGGACATGTTTCAAGTGTGATCTCAAATATCTTCCTGTTATATTTCAACAGGAGCAGCCTGTCAGTTGATGCCTTTGTGTTCTACTGCAGCTTCCCAGAGTGTTCTAAAGAACAACTAGAGCGCTAATAGTCTTACTTATGACAAAAGTATGGCACACCTGAAGCCATCTTGATTGGAATAAACTGGTAACACTTAAAACATTTAATTTAAAAAGGAACAAAATGATGGGGTTCATTTTGTCATAGAAATTATGGTTAGTGCTGTAGAAAGAAAAATTAGGACATGTTTCAAGTGTGATCTCAAATATCTTCCTGTTATATTTCAACAGGAGCAGCCTGTCAGTTGATGCCTTTGTGTTCTACTGCAGCTTCCCAGAGTGTTCTAAAGAACAACTAGAGCGCTAACAGTCTTACTTATGACAAAAGTATGGCACACCTGAAGCCATCTTGATTGGAATAAACTGGTAACACTTAAAACATTTAATTTAAAAAGGAACAAAATGAGGGGGTTCATTTTGCCATAGAAATTATGGTTAGTGCTGTAGAAAGAAAAATTAGGACATGTTTTAAGTGAGATCTCAAATATCTTCCTGTTATATTTCAACAGGAGCAGCCTGTCAGTTGATGCCTTTGTGTTCTACTGCAGCTTCCCAGAGTGTTCTAAAGAACAACTAGAGTGCTAACAGCCTTACTTATGACAAAAGTATGGCACACCTGAAGCCATCTTGATTGGAATAAACTGGTAACACTTAAAACATTTAATTTAAAAAGGAACAAAATGAGGGGGTTCATTTTGCCATAGAAATTATGGTTAGTGCTGCAAAAAGAAAATTTAGTGCATGTTTTAAGTGAGATCTCAAATCCTCTTCTATTTCATTAGAAAATTCTGACATGCAGACTGAAACAATCACTTTCAATACCAGCAGTAGACTTCCAGTTAACTCCTTGGTGAGCAGTAGCTTTACTACAGTGATCTAATGAACAACTAGAGTAATAACATTCTGAATTTATGGCAAATGTGTGACACATCTGAATGCCTTCTTGATGGAATCAAAGTAAAAACTGAAAGCATTTCCTACTGAGGAGACTGCAGTAAATGAGGAAATTAGGAAACTTCATAACAAAGAAGTCTTCCAAGATGGACACCAGTGAAAAAAGAGCCCAAATGTAGCACAAATATTACCCAGATGTAGCCCACATATAGCCCAATGACAAAAGTGTGCAAAACACTTTTTATTTTTAGTTTTTTTTGCAGTTTTATGTAGCGCAGACTGGTCAGGTATTGGAGCATTGCATCTTAAAACATGACCCCCTACACTACAAAAACACCACTGCACTACCCTAAACCCTAAAACACTACCCCAGCATGACCCCCTACACTACACAAGCACCACTGCACTATCCTAAACCCTAAAACACTACCCCCAGCATGACCCCCTACACTACACAAACACCACTGCACTACCCTAAACCCAAAAACACTACCCCAACACCACTGCACTAACCTAAATCCTAAAACACTACCCCCAGCACGACCCCCTACACTACCCAAACACCACTGCACTACCCTAAAACATGACCCCTACACTACACAAACACCACTGCACTACCCTAAACCCTAAAACACTACCCCCAGCACGACCCCTACACTACACAAGCACCACTGCACTACCCTAAACCCTAAAACACATACCCTAGCACGACCCCCTACACTGCCCGAACACCACTGCACTGCCCTAAACCCTGAAACACCACCCCTTCACGACCCCCTACACTGCCCGAACAGCACTGCACTGCCCTAAACCCTGAAACACCACCCCCAGCATGACCCCTACACTGCCCGAACACCACTGCACTGCCCTAAACCCTGAAACATCACCCCCAGCAAGACCCCCTACACTGCCCGAACACCACTGCCCTATACCCTGAAACACCACCCCCAGCACGACCCCCTACACTGCCCGAACACCACTGCAATGCCCTAAACCCTGAAACACCACCCCTGCACGACCCCCTACACTGCCCGAACACTACTGCACTGCCCTAAACCCTAAAACACCATCCCCAGCACGACCCCCTACACTGCACGAACACCACTGCACTGCCCTAAACCCTGAAACACTACCCCCAGCAAGACCCCCTACACTGCCCGAACACCACTGCACTGCCCTAAACCCTGAAACACCAGCCCCAGCACGACCCCTACACTGCCCGAACACCACTGCACTGCCCTAAACCCTGAAACACCACCCCCTGCACGACCCCCTACACTGCCCGAACACCACTGCACTGCCCTAAACCCTGAAACACCACCCCCTGCACGATCCCCTACACTGCACGAACACCACTGCACTGCCCTAAACCCTAAAACACCATCCCCAGCACGACCCCCTACACTGCACGAACACCACTGCACTGCCCTAAACCCTGAAACACTACCCCCAGCAAAACCCCCTACACTGCCCGAACACCACTGCACTGCCCTAAACCCTGAAACACCAGCCCCAGCACGACCCCTACACTGCCCGAACACCACTGCACTGCCCTAAACCCTGAAACACCACCCCCTGCACGACCCCCTACACTGCCCGAACACCACTGCACTGCCCTAAACCCTGAAACACCACCCCCTGCACGATCCCCTACACTGCCCGAACACTACTGCACTGCCCTAAACCCTGAAACACCACCCCCAGCACGACCCCCTACACTGCACGAACACCACTGCACTGCCCTAAACCCCGAAACACTACCCCCAGCAAGACCCCCTACACTGCCCGAACACCACTGCCCTAAACCCTGAAACACCACCCCCAGCAAGACCCCCTACACTGCCCGTACACCACTGCACTGCCCTAAACCCTGAAACACCACCCCCAGCATGACCCCCTACACTGCCTGAACACCACTGCACTGCCCTAAACCCTGAAACACCACCCCCAGCACGACCCCTACACTGCCCGAACACCACTGCACTGCCCTAAGCCATGAAACACCAGCCCCAGCACGACCCCCTACACTGCCCGAACACAACTGCACTGCCCTAAACCCTGAAACACCACCCCCAGCACGACCCCCTACACTGCCCGAACACCACTGCACTGCCCTAAACCCTGAAACACCAGCCCCAGCACAACCCCGTACACTGCCCGAACACCACTGCACTGCCCTAAACCCTGAAACAAAAGCCCCAGCACGACCGCCTACACTGCCCGAAAACCACTGCACTGCCCTAAACCCTGAAACACCAGCCCCAGCACGACCCCCTACACTGCCCGAACACCACTGCACTACCCTAAACCCTCAAACACCAGCCCCAGCACGACCCCCTACACTGCCCGAACACCACTGCACTGCCCTAAACCCTGAAACACCAGCCAATGCAAGACCCCCTACACTGCCCGAACACCACTGCACTGCCCTAAACCCTGAAACACCACCCCCAGCAAGACCCCCTACACTGCCCGAACACCACTGCACTAAAGCCTGAAACACCACCCCCAGCAATACCACCTACACTGGCCGAACACCACTGCACTGCCCTAAACCCTGAAACACCACCCCCTGCACGACCCCCTACACTGCCCAAACACCACTGCACTGCCCTAAACCCTGAAACACCACCCCCTGCACGACCCCCTACACTGCACGAACACCACTGCACTGCCCTAAACCCCGAAACACTACCCCCAGCAAGACCCCCTACACTGCCCGAACACCACTGCACTGCCCTAAACCCTGAAACACCACCCCCAGCAAGACCCCCTACACTGCCCGAACACCACTGCACTGCCCTAAACCCTGAAACACCAGCCCCAGCACGACCCCTACACTGCCCGAACACCACTGCACTGCCCTAAACCCTGAAACACCACCCCCTGCACGACCCCTACACTGCCCGAACACCACTGCACTGCCCTAAACCCTGAAACACCACCCCCTGCACGATCCCCTACACTGCCCGAACAGTACTGCACTGCCCTAAACCCTGAAACACCACCCCCAGCACGACCCCCTACACTGCACGAACACCACTGCACTGCCCTAAACCCCGAAACACTACCCCCAGCAAGACCCCCTACACTGCCCGAACACCACTGCCCTAAACTCTGAAACACCACCCCCAGCAAGACCCCTACACTGCCCGTACACCACTGCACTGCCCTAAACCCTGAAACACCACCCCCAGCATGACCCCCTACACTGCCCGAACACCACTGCACTGCCCTAAACCCTGAAACACCACCCCCAGCACGACCCCCTACACTGCCCGAACACCACTGCACTGCCCTAAGCCATGAAACACCAGCCCCAGCACGACCCCCTACACTGCCCGAACACCACTGCACTGCGCTAAACCCTGAAACACCACCCCCAGCACGACCCCCTACACTGCCCGAACACCACTGCACTGCCCTAAACCCTGAAACACCAGCCCCAGCACAACCCCGTACACTGCCCGAACACCACTGCACTGCCCTAAACCCTGAAACACCAGCCCCAGCACGACCGCCTACACTGCCCGAAAACCACTGCACTGCCCTAAACCCTGAAACACCAGCCCCAGCACGACCCCCTACACTGCCCGAACACCACTGCACTACCCTAAACCCTCAAACACCAGCCCCAGCACGACCCCCTACACTGCCCGAACACCACTGCAGTGCCCTAAACCCTGAAACACCAGCCAATGCAAGACCCCCTACACTGCCCGAACACCACTGCACTGCCCTAAACCCTGAAACACCACCCCCAGCAAGACCCCCTACACTGCCCGAACACCACTGCACTAAAGCCTGAAACACCACCCCCAGCAATACCACCTACACTGGCCGAACACCACTGCACTGCCCTAAACCCTGAAACACCACCCCCTGCACGACCCCTACACTGCCCAAACACCACTGCACTGCCCTAAACCCTGAAACACCACCCCTGCACGACCCCCTACACTGCCCGAACACCACTGCACTGCCCTAAACCCTGAAACACCACCCCTCAGCACGACACCCTACACTGCCCGAACACCACTGCACTGCCCTAAACCCTGAAACACCACCCCCAGCACGACCCCCTACACTGCCCGAACACCACTGCACTGCCCTAAACCCTGAAACACCACCCCTGCATGACCTCCTACACTGCTGGAACACCACTGCACTGCCCTAAACCCTGAAACACCACCCCCAGCACAACCCCTACACTGCCCGAACACCACTGCACTGCCCTAAACCCTGAAACATCAACCCCAGCAAGACCCCCTACACTGCCTGAACACCACTGCCCTAAACCCTGAAACACCACCCCTACTCTGCACGAACACCACTGCACTGCCCTAAACCCTGAAACACCACCTCCAGCAAAACCCCCTACACTGCCTGAACACCATTGCTCTGCCCTAAATCCTGAAACACTAGCCCCAGCATGACCCCCTACACTGCCCAAACACCACTGCACTGCCCTAAACCCTGAAACACCACCCCCAGCACGACCCCCTACACTGCCCGAACACCACTGCACTGCCCTAAACCCTGAAACACCAGCCCCAGCAAGACCCCCTACACTGCCCGAACACCACTGCACTGCCCTAGACTCTGAAACACCAGCCCCAGCAAGACCCCCTACACTGCCCGAACACCACTGCACTGCCCTAAACCCTGAAACACCAGCCCCAGCATGACCCCCTACACTGCCCGAACACCACTGCACTGCCCTAAACCCTGAAACACCAGCCCCAGCACGACCACCTACACTGCCCGAACACCACTGCACTGCCCTAAACCTTGAAACACCAGCCCCAGCACAACCCCCTACACTGCCCGAACACCACTGCACTGCCCTAAACCCTGAAACACCAGCCCCAGCACGACCCCCTACACTGCCCGAACACCACTGTACTGCCCTAAACCCTGAAACACCAGCCCCAGCACGACCCCCTACACTGCCCGAACACCACTGCACTGCCCTAAACCCTGAAACACCACCCCCTGCATGACCCCCTACACTGCCCGACCACCACTGCACTGCCCCAAACCCTGAAACACCACCCCCAGCACGACTCCCTACACTGCCCGAACACCACTGCCCTAAACCCTGAAACATTACCCCCTGCACGACCCCCTACACTGCCCGAACACCACTGCACTACCCTGAAACACCACCCCCTACACTGCCCGAACACCACTGCACTGCCCTAAACCCTGAAACACCACCCCCAGCACGACCCCCTACACTGCCCGAACACCACTGCACTGCCCTAAACCCTAAAACACCACCCCCAGCATTACCCCCTACACTGCCCAAACACCACTGTACTGCCCTAAACCCTAGAACACTTCCCCCAGCACGACCCCCTACACTACCCGAACACCACTGCACTACCCTAAACCCTAAAATACTACCCCCAGCACAACCCCCTACACTACCCGAACACGACTGCACTGCCCTAAACCCTCAAACACTCCCCCAGCATGACCCCCTACACTACCCGAACACCACTGCACTGCCCTAAACCCTAAAACACTCCCCCAGCACAACCCCCTACACTACCCGAACACCACTGCACTGCCCTAAACCCTAAAACACTCCCCCAGCACGACCCCCTACACTACCCAAACACCACTGCACTGCCCTAAACCCTAAAACACTACCCCCCGCATGACCCCTACACTACCCAAACACCAATGCACTACCCTAATCCCTAAAACACTACCCCCCGCATGACCCCCTACACTACCCTAAACCCTAAAACACTACCCCCGCACGACTCCCTACACTACCCAAAGACCACTGCACTACCCTAAACCCTAAAACACGACCTCCTACACTACACAAACACCACTGCACTTCCCTAAACCCTAAAACACTACCCCTACACTACACAAACACCACTGCACTACCCTAAACCCTAAAACACTACCCCCAGCAGTACCCCTACACTACCCAAACACCACTGCACTAAGCTAAACCCTAAAACACTACCCCCAGCACGACCCCCTACACTACCCAAACACCACTGCACTACCCTAAATCACTACCCCCAGCACGACCCCCTACACTACCCAAACACCACTGCACTACCCTAAACCCTAAAACACTACCCCCAGCACGACCCCCTACACTACCCAAACACCACTGCACTACCCTAAACCCTAAAACACTCCCCCAGCACGACTCCCTACACTACCCAAACACCACTGCACTACCCTAAACCCTAAATCTACCCCCAGCATGACCCCCTACACTACACAAACACCACTGCACTACCCTAAACCCTAAAACACTACCCCCAGCACGACCCTCTTCACTACCTAAACACAACTGCACAATTTGTTACAGGCGTTGCAACGCAGGCCTGTGGTGCTTACTGGAAGTACCTAGTGGGCTAGTTGGGCCCCAGGGACCCTCAGGATTCAAGGTGACCTAATCCCCCAACTTAAAACGCACCACGGGGCGCGTTTGCACAGTGGTGAAGGGAGGGGCGGGGCCTCAGGTGACATGTGCGCAAACACGCCCTGTGGTGCGTTTTAAGTTGGGGAATTAATTCCCTTTGAATCCTGAGGGACCCTGGGGTCCAACTAGCCCACCAGGTACCTTCAGTAAGCACAACAGAGTTGCGTTGCAGAGAGGTGAAAAAAGGTGCGTGGCCTCGGAACGCCTCTCTGCAACTCAGCTCTGTGGTCCTAACTGTAGGTACCTGGGGGGCTAGTTGGGCCCCAAGGACCAACAGAATTCAAGGGGACTTAATCCCGCAACTTAAAACGTGCCACGGGGTGCGTTTGCACACATGTCACCTCAGGCCCCCCCTCCCTTCACCACTGTGCAAACACGCCCTGTAGCGCGTTTTAAGAGGTAGTTTTAATCCCCTGCCCTATTATGTACTAGGGACTTGCAGAGGAGGTCATGCTAATCACAGGGGTACCCCAACGCATAGTGTTCCCTAGTGTATGTAGGTGTTTTCACTGTATTCTAAGTGTCTTTTAGCATAGCACTGGCTCTGGTTAGTCAGAGTCAGTTACCACCAGTACCCGTCTGAAAAAGTTGTGGGCACAGGATGATTTTGCAACAAGGCCTCTTTCTGCTCCTCTGTTGGTTCTTTCTGCACATCTTTTGCTTCTTTCTGTGCGTTTTTCTTCTTTCTTCACATGTCCTACCTCTGTAGGCATAGTTAGAAACTAGCATTTAAAAAAACCTTTGAAATTCAATTAAAAAATCATAGGTTTCAGGCACGTTATAGTTAGAAATTAGCATTTAAAAAACCTTTGAAATTCACTGAAAAAACCATAGGTTTCAGACACGTTATAGTTAGAAATTAGCATTTAAAAAACCTTTGAAATTCACTGAAAAAACCATAGGTTTTAGGGACAGTTATAGTTAGTTGGAGATTTCACTCGTACAAAACCATAGAAATTCCCCGTTATAGTTAGTTCAGCTAACTATAACTCGCGCCCCGCAATGCACTGCTGATGACGTCACATATTACATCACTCATGACATGGTCAGTGACATCACTGATGACATCTCAAATGACATCACTGATGACATCATCCATGTGATAATATCATGCATCTTCTCACACCCTAATATAACTTTTGATACACCCACTCTAAATTACAGACTGCCATTCTCAAAACCATAGACACTCCAACACCAAAAACTACATACCCACTCACTGATTCTTAGGTCTACACACACATCCACTCACTCACCCGTACAGTCACTCATACTTAGTCACTCAGTACAGGACTATCATATGCACTCATACACCTATATAAACACTCACACACTGCCACTCATCCATAGAGGTACTCACACACCTAGTCAGTCATGCAAAAAACTTAATCACACACCCATTTACTCACCTATACAGTTATACACACACCAGCTCACTTACTCATACAAAAACTAGCACATTCTTACGCTCTTATACAATCACTGATACAAGTACACACTCATCCATACAGCCACTCTCACAATCACACACTCTCACTTATAGCCATTTATATACTCCAACACACATATATACTGCCTTTCACATATGTAGTTACTCACACATGTACCACTGAGATATACATTCAATCACTAACACACCCATACACACACCCACCCATACAGTCCATCACAGATGCACTCTTGAAACCATGCACCCAGTGAATCACCAACTCACACATCTATGCACAGAGTCACACACACCCCACCCACACAAACACTCAGGCACCCATACAGATACTCAGACAATCAATCAATAACCCATGTAGACACTCATGTAGCTATTCAGAAAGCCATGCAGCCGCTTACAAACCAACAGACAGACGGATACAGACATTCACACAGTTTAGTCACTAACCCATGCATTCAGTAAGATACATTTAATCACTCACTTGTAGAGTCAGTCACTCACGTACTAAATCATCCATTCAGACACTTATACACCCACTCATTCTTCAATATGCCTTTCCCTATATATATTAAACATATTTAAACTTTACAGAAACACACAGTCACTGGATGATGTCATCAATGATGTCATTTGAGATGTCATCAGTGATGTCACTGACCATGTCATGAGTGATGTAATATGTGACGTCATCAGCAGTGCATTGCGAGGCGCGAGTTATAGTTAGCTGAACTAACTATAACGGGGAATTTCTATGGTTTTGTACGAGTGAAATCTCCAACTAACTATAACTGTCCCTAAAACCTATGGTTTTTTCAGTGAATTTCAAAGGTTTTTAAATGCTAATTTCTAACTATAACGTGTCTGAAACCTATGGTTTTTTCAGTGAATATATATATATATATATATATATATACATATATATATATACATACATATATATATATATACATATATGTTGCAGTGATATTATCAATAATGTCATAGAAGATGTTATGAGTAATGTAATATGTGCAGTAATTAGCAGTGCATGGTGAGGGGACGAGTTACAGTTACCTTAGGGCACAAGTTATAGTTTCTTGAGATATGTATAACTGCTGAATTTCTATGGTTTTGTGTATGTAAAATCTGACCCTAACTATAACATGCCTGCAACTTTTGTTTTTTTCAGTGAATTTCTAAGGTTTTTTTAACTTCTATTTCCTAACTATAACGTCCCCTTAACCTTTGTTTTTTTCAGTGAATTTCGATTTAAAAAAAAAAAAGTAAAGTAATATTTAATTACCATACGTTAATCCAACCCCACGCCAGACACGGCCTTCAGCAGTGCACGGCGGGGGGTTGGCCCCAGGGTCTAGCCTGCAGCCAGGCCCTGCAGCCAATTCCCCACATGCAGCCAACCGCAAAAATTAGTGACCGTTGGCCATGCGCAGTGGGGGGTTGGCCACATCACCTGGCCTGAGGCCAGGCCCTGTGACCAACCCCCAGAGGCAGCCAACCCGGGAGGGGGGTACACCACATTTTATGGGGGTAGGGGTATGTGGCACCCCTCCAAGGGCAATATTTGGCCCATGGGACCCCATCCCCGGGGCACACCATTGTATTTATGAAATCTTTGCAATGTGAAACTTCACCAAAAGACACAACATGGCAGGCCATTGCATAGAGTATGGCTAATGCAATATCAAACTATACCCAACATCAACATACTAAATTTGACACATATGCCCTACCATGAGAGATATATGAGAAAGCACCATACATAGACGGCCATATACTTCGTCAATACACCATGGCATTTCCAACTCAACATGAGTTAATCTAGATGCAAATAACAATGTCAGACTAATGATAGTCATAATCTGTAACCCATGCCAAATTATACCTCTTCGTCACAACTGCCTCTGATAGAGAGTGCAGTGCAATACTGACATATCAAGCACACTGCTATGACTAGATTGAGACAACAAATGCTGTAGAATATATTACACAACCGATGTAGTGATTATTTGACAAGACATTGCACCCTGTATCACATACATTGTAAAATAATAGGGATGTATTGATTTGAATTGTTTATTTTGTATTATGGTTGTTTTGAAACCACATCTTAAGATGCCTCATTAAGGGCAACATGGGCTTATACTATATAAACTAAAACTGATGAGGAACTTACCAACTGTGACAAAGACAAGTTGAGTAGAAGCGCGTTGGTGCGATTGTCCTGGGCAAATTTGAAATTAAAGTTCCTTGGAGTGCAGTGTATTTTGTATTGAAGTGTGATTTGTGGGATTGGTCGGACCCCCACACTGGCACCAGCTGATGAGCGCGCTGCTCTTTGTAACGCATTGAAACAGGAGATATTTTGCGGCAGTGCCCGACATTTCAAACAGAAAGAAAAATTATGCATCACAGCGAGTCGAGTGCAGGAGAATGGACTAGGATGATCCCGCCTACACCGGAGTTCTCTCCAAGGTGAGCCACTATGTATCAATGCCATTGAATTTGACTGTGCCGAAGCAGCCCTTTGTATCCAGTGCTTAATTTGTAAACAAATAAGTGCCAGGGCCCTCGTCAGGAGGCCACCACAGCTTGCACCACCCATTGGTCCTGTCAGCACTACACAACTACTAATCATCTCACTGCTACAAGTGTGACAATTCAGACAGTTTGAGGCCCCCAAACCTATAAGAATAGCTTGGGCGCCAGGTATTAGTTGTTTTTAATGTATAATGAATTAATAAAACAACTGTTGTCCTGCTTATCTCTAAACCATGCAAACACCGCCACCATGTGGCAGCTGTCATAAGTGCAGGTACTGACAATTAAGTGCCAGTGCCCAGTACCAGAAAACACTGGCTCATATTAAGCACTGTTTTACAGACAAACTGCAGTATCTACATTGTCAAAAACAAATTGGGTTAGGAACTCTTGCAAAGCATTCAGTACTAATTTGACAATCGCGGTGAGAATCGTAACTAATTGTGTGTACCAGAGAGCCGTGTCTACGGCAATCTTCAAATAGAGGCGGATAAAGCTAAACACACCAAGCCACCGCAACAAGGTTTTAATCGATTGTGTCATTGTGAATGACTCGGGCTGTGCCGGAGCGGTCTTTGGCGCATTAACAAAAAAACATATTGCGTATTATACAAATGCTCAATATCATTGTTAAAAAGCTACACCTGGAAAATCGCAGCAAGAAACAAACTGTGTTTTTATGCTATCTTCCAAACTGAGATCTCAATAAACATTTAAACCACAGGCTGTGAATTCTTACCAAATTACTAATACTTTCAATAGTTTTGTAGATATATTGGGCAGCAACTCGTGCTGAAAACCAACATTCTGAGGGTTGTGGAAAGACATTGTTCATTACTCCTTACAACAAGTCTTACTCTCACTGTCCAAAGACCTATACGTGGGTAAATGCAGCTCAAACGAGCCGCGTCTAAGGTTATCTTCCTAAGTGAACTTTCAATAAACAGTTTAACGGTTAATTTAGATTTTTCACAGCCCGGTGGGCAGAAAATTTGGATCTTATTAAAGACACGGAGGCTAGGATTATGCAAATCTCCTTTATTGCACGCTCAATTCAAGTGTCAAAATTGGTCCAGATCAGGCCAAAGCCGCCTTCTACAAAGACGAATCTCTGTTTACTATCACAGGCTGTAAACATTTACCAAATTACGAAGACTTTCAAAAGTATTGCAGACATATTGACTAGCAACTCATGCTGAAAAATAACAGTCTGAAAATTTGCGGAAAGACATATTTTATACCAGTGAGCCGCTTCTACGGCTATTGTCTCAATTGGAGGGGAATGGGCCAATAAAGCTGTAACACTGTTTCTGTCCAAGGGACCTGCCGATAATGATGCAGAAGGCGAACACCCATCACAACGCATGCGTTGCATCGCATGCGTTTACGTCGCAAGCGTTACAACGCAAGCGACGTTACGACGTGGACCATTACCACGCGTCCCATTACATCGCATGCGCTTTTAAAACGCATGCGCTTTTAAATCGCATGTGGTGTAATGGACGGGAGTCGGACGCGGACAGAGGCAAGCACCGGGACGGACGACGCGAGGAGAGAGAGGTAAGGGGGATTGTGCGTAGAGTGTAGTGTTTAGGGTTTAGGGCAGTGTCTGGTGGTAGTAGTGTAAGGCAGTGTTTTAGGCTTTAGGCGTAAGGGGGATTGTGCTTAGAGTGTAGTGTTTAGGGTTTAGGGCAGAGACTGGGGGTCGTAGTGTAGGGCAGTGTTTTAGGCTTTAGGCGTAAGGGGGATTGTGCTTAGACTATAGTGTTTAGGGTTTAGGGCAGTGTCTGGTCGTAGTGTAGGACAGTGTTTTAGGCTTTAGGCGTAAGGGGGAGTTTAGTTTAGGGTCAGGAGAAAAAGTCGCGATGTTAAAGCGTGCAGTGTGTTTGTGTGCGTTGTGATTGTGTTTTGTATGCATTTTAATGGGGAAGCGAACTAATGGTTTGCGTTGTGAAAGTGTGCGTTGTGAATGTGTATGCGATGTCAAAACGGCGATGTCAATGTTTGCGATGTAAACGTTTGCGATGTAGCATCATACATCCGATGCAGAAAGGGCCAGTTAAATAAGGACAGAGATACTTTTGAAACAACAGTTTATTCAAATAAATGCATACAAACAAGCATTGGCATTCATTAGGTTTCGCCTATGTGATTAAAATATTTTCATTTTTGTTGTGTTTGGTGGAGTAAAGAGGGTGTAATGAGGAGTGAGGGTGGGCTTCAGGGAATTAATTCAAGTGATTGCCCAGAAGTTAGATTTACGATTAGAGAAAAAGAGCGAGAAAAGAGAACAACAAAAGCACCAGTGAATGTAAAAGTTTAATTATTAATAGTGTGAAGTACTGTAAATTTACATATGATAAAAAGTGGCGCCAACAGTAAATTATTGTCGGCGAGTTGGAAAACATGGAAATATGTGTTTAAAGATGAATTTCTGTTAAATCCACAAAGCACACGTTCGGTTTAATGCAATAAATGTGACAAAGTTAGATAAAGTAATGAAATAAAGAACGGGAATGTGTAACATAGATTTCTAGTCATTTATGCTCCTCCAAATATATTTTGTAAAATGCGTTCTCCCAAAAAAGCTCACATAATGTATGCCGGCAGGAAAAGTTTTATGATAATGTGTTTTAGAAAGAAGGAGAAGATTAGTGTGAAGAGTATAGGCCCATAAAAGAAATAATCAGCAATCTAAAACATTTTGGAGCAGTGTACTAACCCTAAAATATACTGTTTGCAATGTGTTTCTGTGTGCAGATTTTACTGTTGGGCCAAAGAGGATCTGTGTAATGTAAAAGTAGCCAATATATTTCCCTGTTGTTAGAATTGTAAAAACGAGTTAGTGCACCCCCAAAATGAAGAAATGCTAGAGCTCTTAAAAATGTTCACAGTGCATGCTGTTAGTAGAAAATGATATAGCAGAAATTGTTGCTTAAACCACAGCATGCTTTAAACGCGTACAGTTATGCAAGTACTATTTAGACGGACTCGTGTTTAAAAGAAAGCAGTCAATTTTTTTTTGTTCCACATTTTCATTGTACGGCAGGTGTACGGATGACTAATAGCAGCACCCACAGACAAATGTTCATTTGTATAAGGTACATATTCAGTAGCGGCTCGTGGAGGGAGTGCTGCGGGCCGGTGGGGCGGGGCGGGGGAGGAGCAGGGTGGGAGGTAGTAAACTACGGCATACGGCCGAACAGAGGTAAGTAAACAAATAAATAAATAAAACAAATTTCATTGCACGCGCTGCATTGCCAAATGCGATGCAGCGCGTGCAGCGAAATTCGTTTTATTCATTTATTTGTTTACTTACCTCTGTTCGGCCGTATGCCGTAGTTTACTACCCCCCACCCTGCTCCTCCCCCGCCCCGCCCCACCGCCCCGCAGCACTCCCTCCACGAGCCGCTACTGTACATATTACAGGAACAAATGCGCTGCTAGTCCCACCCACCACCGACGCTAGAGCGCTCGATAAGACGCAGAAAGGAGCGTCGAATGAAGTCAACCACCCTCACAAATTCAAGTCCCCCGTCTTGCTCCCCCCATGTATACACCACATACATGAAATAAAAAGGAAGAGCCAGGAAAGCTCTGAGCAGTCGTCCCAGATTTAAAGTAAAATCCCCGACAATGAGATTAAAAACACTGCTTTGCAAAAAATACAATCTATACAAAAATTCACCACAGCAATTCAATAAACGATCAGTAAAAAAAAATCAGTAAAAATCACTATTTAAGCACTAAAGACATACGTCCTTACTCTTATTTTAATGCTCATTCGCAAGCAGTGCCTTCATTTAAAGGGCTGGGAAGTGCTGCTATCCCCGCCCACCACCGACTGCTAGAGCATTCGATAAGAAGCAGAAAGGAGCATTGGATGACAAGTCAACAACTCTCACAAATTCAAATCCCCGTCTTGCTCCTTCCATGTAAACAACGCACATACAAAATAAAAAATCAACAACATGCACAACAGGAAAAGGGCCTCTTGCTCAATAAACAAAGTACAGTATGAGCTGAATGTGCAAAGATGTAGCATAACGGCTAGAGGGGGCCAAATTTGAAGCTGGGGAACTGGGTTCGAGCCTTGGAGGGAGGTTCAACATCCTGTGAGTCTGGGCAAATCACTTAAATGTCTCTATGCCTAAAATTAATGTGTCCATCTGTTATGCAACTGGTGCTCATGTAAAGTGTTCCAATCAAGTTTGAGCTATATTTAACTGCAAGAAAATAAAGAAAACAAATGCAGTGTATGATGAAGCGCTATACTTCAAAATAATACCAAGGACAGTTGGAGGCGGCTATGGTAGGAAAAAGAGAAGGGGTGACGGGAGTGAGATGGAGGAATGGGCAAGGCATTAACTGGAATGCGAAAGTGGATGGAAACAGTATTTCGGCAACAGGAATCTGATAAAAGAAGCACACGATGTGGAAACAGGAAAGAGTGTGCTACAGCCAATAGAAACGGAGGAAAAGTAAGTGGCAAGCACAGGAACCAATGAAAGCAATGGGGCGGGAGGTAAACCCATTTTAAGATATACTTAGTACAAAAGATTTCACAAGCGCAGCACAAGATAGATAAATAGATAGATATAGAGAGATAGATAGGTAGGTAGATAGATAGATAGACATACAACTAGATATGTAAAAGATAGATATATAGATAAATAATTTAAAGAAATATAAAAAGGTATGTACTAAGGATGTTTTGTTTGGAATATTAAAATAGTGATTAATAGTAATAACTGTGTAATGTATTTATGTTTGGAGCTAATGGTAATAGGCATTGTATTTGCAAGAGTATTGGTATTGTAACTAAAAATTTTACTTATGTCTTATGTAGTGGAGTGGGTGTATGTGGTGTGTTGTGGAATTATGTGAATTGATTTGGAATTGGTATATGTGGATTTGTGTGGCGTTGATTTGTGTGGTGTGTCATGGATATGTGTAGTGGAATTAAGTTGCATGGTGTGCAGCGGATTTATGTGGATAGTAATTAAATGGCTTTGAGTGTACTGGAATAATTTGTAGTGGGATTGTGAATTATGTAGTGTAATAATGCAGAATGGTAATTTATGTTTTTTAGTGATATGTTGTGGATTTTAAATATGTGTTGTGCAGTTGAATGTTGTCGTAGGAGGGTTTGTTTTGTGTTGTGTATTGGATGTATGTGTTGCTTTTTGTAAATATGTTGTTGAGTTGAATAACATGGTTTATTTAGAGTTTTGTGTTGTGTAATGGTAATGTGTGGATTGGAATTGTGTTGTGTGGAATTGTGTAATGTTGATTAAAATTATGCTGATAGGAATTATGTGTTATGATGTGTAGTGAATTCATGTGTATTGTTGCTATGTGTTAGTTGCTACTCTTTTAGAGTGTATAAGCAGTAGTATAATGTTATGGAGTGGATTTGTTGTATTAGAGTGTGGTATAGTGGAGTAGATGGAGTAGGGTGCTGTAGAGTTCAGTATAGGTGAGGAGAGTAGAATGGAAGAGAGTGCTATAGAATGTATTGTATTGGGATTGTGTATATCATATTAGAGGCGTATGGTTTTTAGTGGTGATAATGATAGTGGAGGTCCGGTGGGGTGTATTGTATTATAATAGAGATGTGTGGATTAGTGTATGGTGGAGTGATTTTATTTTAGTGGAGTGGGGTGTATTGGAGTGGGTGTAGTGGGGTGGATTGAAATAGAGTTGGATGTATTGGAGAATAGTGGAGTCATTTTATTGTAATGGACAGGGGTGTATTGGAGTGATTTTATTGTATTTTGTGTATTAAATTGGATTGATGGTTGTTTGAAGTGGGATGTATTGTAGTGATGTGTATTGTAGTGGTGTGGGTGGAATGTATTGTTGTGAGGTAGTTTGTATTGAGAGATAGGTAAAGACATCTATAGATAGCTATAGAGATATAGGGATAGATAAAATATACATATGTAGTTAAAAGATGGATATATAGCTAAAAGATAGATAGATAGATAGATAGATATTGATTTTTTGATGACGATAGTTAGGGATAGATCTAGAGAGAGATAGATAAATATATATTTAGGTAAATGCTAGAGAGAGGTTTGTGGGTTGGATGGTACTGTATTGGAGTGGAGTGTGATGTATTGTAGTGTAGTGGATGTATTGTATTTAGTGGGGTGGATTTATTTGGGGTGTGGTGGATTGAATTGGAATAGAGTGGTGTGTATTGTAGCAGAGTGTGGTTATTGTATTTTAGCGTAGTGGGGTGGATTCGAGTGGGTATATTGTTGGTGGTGGATTGTATAGGAGTGGGGAGTATTGGATTGGGTTGGATTGAAGTGGGCTGTATTGAATTGAAGTGGATTGATTGTGTTGATATAGATTGTGATGGGGTGGACTGTATTGGGGTGGACTGCAGTGTAGTGAATTGAATTGTTGTGGTTTAGAATGAAGTAGATCATAGTGCAGTACTGTTTGCTTTTTGTAGTGAGATTTTTTTGTGTGGTGTGATTTGTATTGATGTTGGGTGAATTGTTTTGTGGCAGTGTGTATGTTATTGAGTTGTATGTGGCTTGTTTGGGGTGTATTGTATTAAGTAGGTGTGGAGTGTTTGTGTTTTATGATAGATAGATAGATAGATAGATAGATAGATAGATAGATAGATAGATAGATGTGATTTGTTTGGGTTGGATTGCATTGAGTTGGTGTGTGGTGATGGGGTATTTATTGTGGTGAATGGTAGTGTGGAGGGGTAGATTGGAATATTTGGGGGAGTGTGGTAGTATGTTTTGGATTTTTGTGGGGCAGTTTTGATTGTGACATGTTTTTTTATGTTAGGGGAGCAGTTTGGAGTGGAATGTAATGTAGTGTAACGTAGTGTGTATATTGTAGTGATGTAGATGGTTTTGTGTTGGAGTGCTGCTAATTTAGTGGGGCAAATTGTGATAGATAGTGAGATATTTTAAAAATTTGTAAGATATTTGTAATTTTGAGAAAACATAGGTAATTATTGTTAAAAATTATAAAAGTGATAAAATAGGTATTTAATAGATAGTTTATCGATAGTTAAAAGATAAATAATAGATATTTTTTGTGAAGATAGAAAGCTATATGAATATATAGATAGTTTGGTAGTTAACTGATAGATAGATTTGTATAATATTGTTAGATATAAGTTTTTTGTTAAAGATAGATTGACAGATAGATATTTAGTTTTTTAGTTACGTTGAGCAGTGATTTTTTTGCCCTTATGAATGTTTGTATGGACATTTGTTTTTATTACTTTATAGCCTATAAAAGCAGGGTATGATGATGTTGTTAGGAAGGGACCCCTAGTAGATAGATAGATAGATAGAGGATGGATAGATAGATAGAAGATGATAGATAGATAATTAGTTACATAGATAGATAGGTAGATAGATAGATAGATAGATAGATAGAAGATGATAGATAGATAATTAGTTACATAGATAGATAGATAGCTAGATAGATAGATAGATAGATAGATAGATAGATAGATAGATAGATAGGGATGTATGACGTATTCATGCATGCTTTTACAATGCATGCCTTTACAACACGGGCAATACAACGAACATGCTGTTACCACGCATGCTATTACAACGCAAATCCTTACAACGACTTGCCTTAGGGAAGGGCTGGACCTGGAATAGTATATTTTACTATTCCAACTCCAGTCTGTGCAACAGTAGGGAAGGTGATGGATTTAAAATCCAGCAGTGCATTCACTAAAGCAAGTCATTGTAACGACTTGCGTTGTAATGGAACGCGTGGTAACGACACATTTATTGTAGTGCCTGCGTTGTAATGGCACTGCGTAGTTCTGTCTGTGTTGCAATCGCTATTTCCAAATCGATAGATAGATAGATAGATAGATAGAAAGGAAAAGTTAGATAGATAGTTAGATAAATAGATAGATAGAAGAGAGATATATAGTTAAAGCTAGAGATAGTGATAGAGATAGATAGATAGATAGATAGATAGATAGACTGATTTTTTGATGACGATAGTTAGGGATAGATCTAGAGAGAGATAGATAAATATATAGATAGAAAGTTGTATGTATGGACACTTGTTTGTATTACTGTCTAGCTTATAAAAGCTGGCTCTCATGACGTTGTTAGTAATGGCCACTAGAATATAGTGAGCTATATGGTTGCTTTAATAAGGTAGCTGTGTAATGTTTTAAGTAAGTTTGTAGTTACCATGAAATCTGTGGCAGCCAGGCCTCCTGTGTGTATGTTGAGGAGTGCGGGTGGAAACCGGTTGTTGGGGTGAAAAAATAACCGTTTTTGAGAGGCTTCTGCAGCCCATGAAAGTAAACATACTTCAGATGCTTCAGCAGGCAAAACAATAATTGAAAAAATGGTAAATGCACGCAGCCTGTGAAAGTAAGCCGTTTGGTTTGTTCCCCCCCAAAAAAGACTAGGACATCAGAGCCATAAATGTTTTGAAAAAATGCACACGAAGCATTAACAAAAAGCAAAAAAATTGGGCATCGGAATAAGAAATATTCATTTCAATCCACGAATTTGTAAGGCTTCTGCAGGCAACACAATAATTAAAAGAATGCTAAATGCACACACCCCATAAGAATAAATGGTATGGAGTGTTCCCCAAAATAAAATAAAAGTGCAGTGGAGCCATAAATAAGCAGGCAGGCCTCCTGTGCATATGATAGGGGGTTACCGGTGGGAGACAGGTTGCACGCAGCCTCTGAAAGTAAACAGTATGGAATCGGGCATCGGAGCCATAAATATTGTGAAAAAATGCACAAAGCGTTAAGAAAAGCAAATAATCGGGCATTGGAATAATAAAAAATATTTAAAGAAAAGCACCCAAAGTAAGCTGTCAATACACGCTTGCAGCCCTCCTGTGTGTATGGTGGGAGAGGGTTGCTGGTGGGAGACGGGTTAAATGCAGCCTGTGAAAGTAAACAGTATTGAATCAGACATCAGAGCCATAAATCGTAGGGAAAAAAGGAACACAAAGCATTTAAGAATGAAGCAAACAATCGAGCATTGGAATAAGAGATATTTGAAGAAAAGCACACAAAGCAAGCTGTAACACGCTGTCTGTGAAAGTAAACGGTATGAAGCATTAACAAAAGAAAGTAGTTCAAACCACCAATGCGGATGAGGATGAGTAGTTAAGCCACGGAAACTGATAAGAGAGACACAGAAGGGAGAACAGCATACCACCAATAGTAAATGAGGAAAGCAAACTAGCAAGCACACGGGCCAATCAGAAGTGAAGGCGATATGTAAGTCCCTTTTAAGATATATTAAATACAACAGATTTCACAAGCACAGCGCCAGCACTGTGCAGGCGAAACCAACTAAGAGTTTAATAAGAGCTGAGAAATAGTTGCTTTGGAAAAATATATTGAAGTAAACAGAATGCCCATGCCTACTCACCCAGATACCAAACCAGAAATACACCAGGAATGGGATGAAAATAAAATGCAATGTTCATTAAATACTGATTAAACATGCCAAAATTGATTTTGATGACTTACATAAAGTTATCAAAGAGATAGAGGAGAGACTGACAAAAGAGATGGAAATATGCCTTGATAAATATGAAGAAGTATAAGAACGCAAGAGAAAGAAATTTGTGAGAGATGAAATGGATTATAATCATTGACGAATATTTACATTCGCTAAGAGGTTTGATGCTTTGAAGTGTGATCATTATCAAAGTAACATCAAAAGTTCAATTCCCACAACTGATACCACCACTGAATTTGACATTGACCTCAGTGAAGCAGAAGGCCCCAGTACAAGTAATTCAATGATTAAATTGACTTTTTTAGAGGAAATTAAATTGCTGTACTAAGACCGAGGACGAGACCGTGGCCGAGGCAATCCAAGAGAATCAGAAAAACAAGGAGATTAAAGCGAAAGAAAACAATATCCTCTGCACAATCTCAAGAAAAAATACTGGATACAGACTCAAATCTAGTGGTCAACCTATCCAGTCATAACCTCACAACGGATGAACAATAAGTACTTAATAAAAGCCTCTTCTTTTGTCCAGAACAACACTTTGGCTATCCTGAAACCAGAATTGACACATATAAATTAATTCGAAAAATAATATTGGCTAAAGAACATGGGTCTAAACCAAAAACATCAAGTGACAACATTGAATCAGCATGTAGGACATCAGGTCTACTTATAGAATAAATACCTGATATAAAAATCCTATTTGATCTCGTGTACAATCTGGAAGACAATTTAGATTTTTCACAGCCTGGTGGGCAGAAAATCAGGATTTTATTAAAGACACAGAGGCTAAGATTATGCAAATCTCCTTTATTGCGCAGCTCACAGCAGCAACAATTGAAGCGATCTAGAACTTCAAAAACATTCTAACAGCTTATAAAGTCCCTCCACAAGTAGTCTTCTCCCTTATTTGGTGTTATGTTATGTTATTTTATGTTATAACAATTTCTATAGCGCTCTAATACCCTTGGGTGTCTAGGCGCTACAGACTGCAAACTGTAAAAGGGTGATTAATATTTAAAAAGCCATGTTTTAAGATTTTTTCTGAACTCAAGTAAGGAGGGAATCCTCCTGAGAGCGAACGGAAGTGAATTCCACAGCCTAATAGTGCTATGTCTAAAACTCCTCCCTCCCCAGTTCATCGTCCTAACTCTGGACGCAGGCATCAGAAATCCATTAGTCGAGCGTAAAAATCTGGTGGGGGAATACCAGCTAAAACAATGCCATAAAAATCGAGGACCTTCCTTGTCTATAAAGTGCCTTGTGTGCTATACAAAGAGCCTTAAATTTCACACGTTGAGCGACTGGCAGCCAGCTGGTGTTGCGAACAAGATAACTTTAACTTTCTATTTTATTAACTTCACTGGAAAAATCAATTAGTTCTGTGAAATTCTTATTCTGAAAGACAAAAAAATCCAATTCAGTCATTTTACTCAATAGGGAGGGTATCCAGTGGAGGGATAATCTTAGCCTCTGTGTCTTTAATAAAATCCAGATTTTCTGCCCACCAGGCTGTGAAAAATTTAAATTGTCTTCCAGATTGTACACGAGATTAAATAGGATTTTTATATCAGGTATTTATTCTATAAGTAGACCTGATGTCCTACATGCTGATTCAATGTTGTCACTTGATGTTTTTGGTTTAGACAACTTTTTGGCCAGCAACTGGCCAGCCTTTCTTGCATAGGACCTCTAGTTTCCGTTAATAGTGCATCTAGTGACCCTATTACTTTATCTAGGGCCTTGTTAATGAGTTCCTCCAGTTTATCCTCCATAGAGCTTGTTGAGGGTTCAGAGGACATAGTGCCAAAAGTATAGAGAAAAAAAGGCTCGGAAGATGAGAAACAGCTGTCCTAACAGCTAGTCAGGTTACAACTGTCAAAGTCAATTAAACTCCCAAATTTAATAAAATGGCCACTCTATTTCTTATAATGTTTTAGCCCAATTTAAGAAAATGGCTGCCGGGAGTTGCTAAGGGTTTTCCCTTGGGCTTCTTGTGTTGAAGTCCCTTTTTTATTGCAGTGGTCCCTGTGACCTTTGGTACTTGACTTGCTCTCCCTTTTTTTTTTTAACTTTATTTAGTTGACCCGGTAGCCACTGCGCGGCTTTATTAGAGCTCCTGCTCTTGCCGCGGGGTTGCCATGGTAGCGGGGACGCCTGTTACGTTGGTAACTCTTCGGCCCGGGATTGGTCTTGAAAGATGCCGATCCCATGTAGCGGGTGTTTTCCTCTGCCTTAAAAAGTCGAGAGAAACACCGTAATGAGTCGAGGGTGGAGGCAGGAAGCCTCCGCTCTGACTTTTTATCTAAAGCGTGTAACGAGTCGGGGGTGGAGGCGGGAAGCCTCCGCCCGACTCTACTTCTATACACAATGAGAATTTAAAATATCGATGTGGAGGTGGAGACGGGAAGCCTCTTTTCCAATTCAGAAATCAATTAGGCAAATTACAATCAATTATTCGATTGTCTGGAAACTGAGGCAGGAAGCCTCCGGGCCAGAGTTAATAACGTGTCAGTAAACATAAAGTGCCCCCCATTAATAGAAAGCCCGTAGGAATAGGGAATATACAGTTATAGGTGGGTGGGAGGGGGAATCTAACCATTAAACCATAAACACACAATCAGGCATACATCAAGCATACAAAGTATCAGAGGTGTACTTATCTTGTGAGCAGCAGCAACAAAGAAGGGAGAAGACTACGTGTGGAGGGACTTTATAAGCTGTTAGAATGTTTTTGAAGTTCTAGATCTCTTCAATTGTTGCTGCTGTGAGCTGTGCAAAAAGAGATTTGCATAATGTTAGCCTCCGTGTCATGCCATAAAATTAAATGACAGAAGCTGAAATTCTGGAAAAATTGAACATTGGCACATAAAAACACAAATGTAGTCAACTAAAAAGCAAATCCAGATACTGCCCTCCTCGCTCCCCAGGCAACAAAATAGATATGTTCTCAGAGACTGTGATTGCTGACATTGATAAATTAACTAATACAAGACATAATGGGAGGTAAGAAGATATGACCTAAAAGGGACGTTCAGCACTTAGAGACCTTGTGAACAATGACTCCTTCCTCATAAAACCGGCAAACAAGGGGGTAACATCGTCCTCCAAGACAAAAAGGATTGCCTCTCAGAGGCTATGAGACAATTAGAAGATAACACCAGCTACAGCAAATTATTCAAGATACAAAATGACTATGACCCTCAATGAGAAATTAAAGCAATGGCTAGATGACACACTAATAAATGATGATGAATATAAATTCATGAGGAATGAAAACCCTAAAATACCAACAATCGACTTCTTACTAAAGTTTCACAATACCTTATTTAACCCCCCGGGTAGGCCAATAGTATCGGCATGTAATGCTTTATATGAAAATGTTTCCACATATGTTGACTACTTCTTGGCACCGATTGACCAAACACTGAGCTCGTACATCAAAGACACAGGAGATTTCTTAAGAATTTTAAACAACATCACATGGAACAGTGACTACCTCCTGATAACTATTGATCTGATGTCCTTATACACCTCGATCAGACATGAGGCGAGCCTCTAGGCCTGTCATCATTTCCTGAAACAGCGTAACATTGAAGAATGGACACATACAAAAATGCTTGTGACTATGATTGAAATGTGACTTACAAACAATGTGTTTCTATTCAACCATGAGATATACCATCAACTGTGCAGCACCGCCATGGGCGTTTCCTTTTCTCCAAACTACGCTACCCTCACAATGAGGATGGTGGGAGAAGGAATATGCATGTGGGCAAGACAATCAACAAGCACTGGATAAAACCATCCTTTGGTCAACATATATTGATGATTTGTTTTTAATATGGGATGGTACCAAAGAGGATTTTATTATATATTTTGACAATCTGAACAGCAACAACCTTGGCTTACAATTTACATGCTCAGTAAGCAATATTTGTGTCAGTTTCCTAGACGTTTTGGTTTATGTATAAGATTGACAAAATAGAAACAACACTATTTAGAAAATACACTGCAACTAACAGCATCTTACATGGAACTATCTTCAGCCCCAAGACACTAATTAAGAGCCTACCATATGGTGAACTAATACAAATGAGGAGAAATTGTTCAAATGATCTGGACGCACAAGCGTATAATGAGGAAGTTGCAAACAGACTCCAAAAAAGGGGTTACAAACAAAGAGATCTTAAAAAAAGTCTGAAGAGAGTCAAATGAAAGGCCCGCCTGGAATCTCTAGTACCAAAAAAGACACTAGTCCAGAATAGCAGCAATTCCACTCATCTAAGATTCATCCTAACATACAGTAAAGACAGCAACAAGATCTGCAATATATTCAACAAGCATTGGCATCGGCTAAAGACCCAGACACTGGCACACAGTTGGGAAACAACCCACAAGCCACGTTTAGAAAAGTGCCATCACTAAAGGATAAATTAGTGAGAATTGATTTTACCAACCAAATGACAAGAACCTGGCTAGACGACCTACAGTCTGGGTTTAGAAAATGCAACTGTTGCAAAGCATGAAAAATTGGAATTAATACCCAAAAAGTGTTTAAGACTGACACAATCAATCCATTTAAATAAAACACAGGGTCATCTGCAACTCTCAATGCGTTGCATATGCAACTGAATGCACATGTGGGTTGAAATATATAGGCAGTACGACCTGTATGCTAAAAAAACAGAATACTTGAACTCATCCGTGCTGTTAAGTACAAGGACATGACATATGCCGTCGCCAAACATCTGGTTCAATGTAATGACAATGGCATTGATAATGATTGGAAAACTCTATGATACTATGGCATGACATGGAACCTTCTCACGAGCGAGGTGGCAACCGTTCACTAACTTTGCGACTTGTTTTGCTCATTTCGCCTACTACATTTTTTTCCAAACAGATTTTATTAGGTTCCACATGATCACTTGCGTCAATTACAAACATTTACCTTTTGTATATGCGATTGTCATTTTTAAACATCTCAGTGCAAGTAGTACATTGTCAATATGCGAATTAACTCTATTGCCGTGTTTTGTGCACACATACAATACGTTTCTTTAATTTCGGACGTCTTCTTTGAAAATTAATTTGCCAACTAACAACAGTTACCCCCCCTCCCCGCCTCCCCCCCTCCATCCTCCTCCCTCCCTCGTTCTGGCCCATCGTGTCCACAGTCAGGTTTGGTGGTGCATCGTAAGCTGTTGTGGAATATGTGCTTAATGCCTGCGATCGCGCATCGGGACTAGTCGCGCCTTTACAACCCAGGGTGCTGTGTCCGAACCATATGATCTATTATGTAGATGGGGTACTAAGTAGTGTATCGGGGTCTATAGCTTTGAAGCCTTCTAACATAACATCCCATTCCATGGATATCGGGTTTTTACGCAGCCCCCGGGCCTCCTCCCGTCTAAGAGCTGCGCTTTCGGCACCGCACCATCGTACTACCTCACCATGCCAAGTGTAGAATGCAGGGGGTCTCACAGATTTCCACCTCATAGTTATGGACCGTTTTGCTAGTATGAGAGCAAGGTCTAGAAATCGTAGTTGAACTTTCTGTGGGCCTGTGCGCTTGCGTAAACCTAGAAGACATTCCTCGATAGTGTGCTTAACATGCAAGTGTGTGGTTTCCGCTGTAGCGCTACGGACCTCCTCCCAAAACCCTCTGAGGCGTAGACAGGACCATAGCATGTGAATGAGATCTGCCTCCTCTAACTTACAGCGGGGACAATAATGCTGTGTGTTTGGGAACATCCTCTGCAATCGGCGTGCTGTTAGGTAGGATCTGTGGAGGACCATGCATTTTATAAATTTAAATTTAGCATTTCGAGTCACACGTTTAGGATGTTCTAGGATAACGGCCCATTCCCTGTCGGACAGTTCCCGACCCAGCTCTCTTGACCATTTGGTTCGTATATCAGTGAGGGGCTCAGCTGCATGGACCTGGATACCAGCATATAACCATTTAATGAGGTGGCGCCCCTCACCCATGTAGTACAGTGAGCTGACTAATTTGTGTGTCATGGGTTCCTCCCGCTGTGGGGCCCAGTGTTTCCTTACATAGTGTAATAGCATGGAATGTGTCAGGTATAAGTGATGCGGTGCTCCTGTTACCCGTATAAAGTTTTCGTGATCTAATAGGGCCTTATTGCTAAACAGTGCTCCCACCGTCCCGATCCCTTCATCAGTCCAGGCCTGTAGCCTACGCTGCGCGAGCCTTCCGCTGGGTAGTGGTATCCCTAACAGTGGGATGTTATCAGCGTATGGGAGGAAGTGGGTATTGTAGCGCTTTTTTCCAGCACTGTAGCGCTGTTCTCAGCAGGGGCGGTGCGTTCATGGGAATTTTGCACTTTGGCAGTAATAGTGTATGTAGAGTTCCTTGATGTATATTTTGTACTGTGTATCCTAATTCCTGCAGGTTACGACCCGCGGTCCAGTAGGAGAGCCACTGCAGCTGGCTCGCGTAGTAGTATGCTCTGAAGCCCCCCTTTATGTGATTCTAGCTGCAATTTTTTAAGACTCACCCTTCACCGTCCGGATCCCCATATCAGGTCTAGGAGTATGGTCTCCAGAGTTCAGAAAGTGGATGGCGGGACTAGTATTGGCAGGTTGGTGAAATAATATAATAGGTGAGGGAGGACTGTGAGAAGTTGGCCTGGCATATGCTGTCCACTAATTATAGTGGGCACCTTGCACCAGTCCAAATCGACTCTTATGGTAGATAGGTTAAAGACAACCTTATTGAAAGCTATCCTAGTGGTAGCTATGGAGAGCAGCCTTCAGGCTAAGTCTTGAAGGAATGTAAAGCAGCTTGTTTTACCAGTCTATAATCTCTTGAGTGACCAAATGAAAGAGCACCACACCAGGTATATATTCAAAATATATGTATTTATTACTAAACACACCCCTCTAGTCTCTTTATGAGGCTAGAGTTCGAAGTACATAGGTTATAAGATCTTAAATCACAGTAATAGCACAAATACACGTTTGGGCCCTAGGGGCGTACCAAACCATATACCAATAAAGTGGTATGCGAACCACGACTGAACTAGACACTAGGCCTAGAGCCTCTAGAAGTGCTTGGACCACAAGGAACCACCCAAGGTAGTGACACAGGGGACCCACGGGAGACGCGTGCAGTGTAAATACACAACCGCGATACGCCGTTAACTTCTATGGAGAAAGTCGGGATCGGGAAAATAGAGGAAAGGGACACTTAAAAGAGGACTAGGACAAAACCCTTTGAGATCTAGGACTTTGAAGAGTCTCTACCCACGGGAGCACCGGAGTACTCGTGTTACCTCACCCAGGGAAGCCGGGTGCATAGGTGCCTTTCGGGGTCGGGTTTCGTCGTCGTTTCGTATGGCGATCTGCTGCAAAGTGCTGCTGGCGACCAGGAGAAAAGTGTCCGGGTGGATCCAAGAGTGGATCGGAGTTCTGAAGAACCTGAAAGCAGAGGGGACAGAGTCTGGGTCACTAGCCAGTGACCAGGAAGGCGATGGACAGATGCCCACCGATGTCGAGTGCTTCAGGTGCGGTGACGGTCGTCTTGACTCTTCAGCCACGAGGTCCGGGAGGCGTTGTCTGCGACCAGGAGCAGGATTCGGGCTGGTGCTCAATGTCTGTCGAGTGCTGAGGTGTCGGCGACCGGATTGGACCCAACAAGCCTTGGCAACGGCAAGTCTTGAGTAAGATGTAGATCGTCGATGATGCAGACCAGCAAGGTCTGGGGAACTCACCCAGCGAAGGTAAGTGAGGGCAGGCCTGGTGCAACCAGGATGCCAAGTAAAGAAAAGATTGGCCTTCGTCAAGGGCTACTAGCCAACGGGCTAGCGACCGCGAAGGAGCCTTGTGACGCCGCACGTGGAGCTGGCTCACAGGACACTCGTGGAGTGGGGGCCAGTGATCTTCGGTGCAGGTGGTGCTGGAGGCTAGGGCTACTCAGAGCCCAAAGCACGACTTCTTGGGAGACCCAGAAGTTGGTGCACTTGCAAGTGTGCTCGGTGTCCAGGGGTCACGGTCTCAAGTCACCCACGATAGCCACGGGCCTCAGCTTTGCTGGGGACTCAGGGTAGCCTTGGGGAAGTCTGAGAATCCACCTCTGCTGATGCGATGACTTCGGCGTCCGACGGGAGCTTCAGTAATGCGAACCGGACAGATGCTTCTTTGGTGCCTGCCAAGCAGGGGAGTCACTCCTTGACCCCAAGGGAGATTCTTCAGTCCTCTAATCTTGTCGTAGAGCGTCGAAGGTCCAGGATTCAGTGTCAGAGTTTCGTCCAGGTATAATCTAAAGTCCTAAGGACTGGGTTCCTACCTTTATTCTAAAAATAGGGGATGGACTACTCTGTGGCCCCACCTATGGGTGGGTCAGGGCAGAGGGGTGGCTACACCCCTTTCCCTTTGTCCAGTTCACGCCAAAGCAGGGGCTGCGAGCCCCTGATCCGGTTTGAACTGGGGTATGCACAGGGACACCAAATGTGCCCCCAGTGCAGGACTTCAAAGCACCCGAAAGTGCTCCCGCCCAGCCCCAATACACATTGTCCTGTCTGGGGAGGTGGTCACACCTCCCTGGGACAGGAAACCTATTGTCCAGGCCTCCCCTGCCGGAGTTTCGTCCAGCAGCAGGAGGCCAGACTCGTGTCTGTGGCAGCAGCATCCATTTTGTGATGCCAGGGCTCTGGAAAGAAGTTACCGGACTCGTCAGAGTTAACATGCCTTTCCCTCTAGAAGGGTGGAATGCTACCCCCGCCGCCAGGATTGGCGGGGGGTAGTATTCCAAGATGTTTGACACCAAACACGACATGTTTAGGTGCAGCCATTCCAAAGTTAGCATTTTACCGCGAGGATATAATGCGCTTAAGAGTATATGGTCAGGCTGCACTACAAACAGCATCAGAGATGGTCTCCGAACGCTGCAGAGGGGCCCTGCTCATGCAGGGGCACCCTCTCACATAGGAACCATGCACTCTGCCTTTAGGATTGATAAGGCCTGCCTTAGGAGTGACTTATAGGTTTATATGTGTGTTTGCTTTTAGTGATATAGGTAACCTATACCACAGTAAGGGGTGCATGCACCACCTTACCCAGGCTGCAGTAGCAGACCTGTGGTGTCAGTTTGGATGGCCTTCCAGGGGTGGCATAATATATGCTGCAGCCCCTGGCAGGCCTCTGAGGTACCTATGCCCTTGGTACATAGTATACCATATACTAGGGACTTATAAGGGCACTCCAGATCCCAATCAGTGATGTGCCTAAGGCACATGGAGACCCTTTTAAAGAGGAAACAGCTAGGCTGGGGTTCTGAATAGCAGGGCCCCAGCCAGACTAATGTCGAAAACCAGTGAAGCATCAGCAAAAAGTGGGGGTACCCATGTGAAGCAGATCCTACTCTCCTACACAACCCCCCCAAACGTAGGGACATTAAACTAACCTTGCCCAGTTAAGTCTTCATGTTCTAAGTGGAAATACCTAGAGAGTCCATCTGCATTCGCATGGTTACTCCCAGGCCTATGTTCCACTGTAAAGTCCATCCCCTGTAGGGAAATGGACCACCTAAGCAGTTTGGGGTTTTCACCCTTCATTTGTTTTAGCCATAAGAGGGGCTTATGGTCTGTCTGAACCAGGAAGTGTGTACCAAACAAGTATGGCCTCAACTTCTTCAGAGCCCAGACCACAGCAAAGGCCTCCCTCTCTATGGCTGACCAACGTTTCTCTCTAGGGGTCAGCCTTCTGCTAATAAAAGCTACTGGCTGATCCTGACCTTCTTCATTCAATTGTGACAGTACAGCCCCTACCCCCAATTCAGATGCATCTGTTTGAACAATGAACTTCTTGGAGTAATCAGGACTCTGCAGAATTGGAGCAGTGCACATGGCCTGCTTGAGGTCATCAAATGCCTTTTGACAGCTAACTGTCCACTGAACCTTTTTGGGCATTTTCTTAGAAGTTAAGTCATTCAAGGGTGTCACTATTGATCCATACCCCTTGACAAATCTCCTATAGTACCCAGTCAGGCCTAAGAAGGCTCTCACCTGAGTCTGGGTAGTGGGAGCAGTCCAGTCCATGATGGTCTGGATCTTGCTCTGCAAAGGTTGAACCTGGCCTCCACCCACAAGGTGGCCCAGGTACACAACCTGACTCTGCCCTATCTGGCACTTAGTGGCCTTGATAGTCAGGCCTGCCTTTTGCAGGGCCTGTAAAACATTCCTGAGGTGGACCAGGTGATCCTCCCAGGTGGAGCTAAAGACAGCAATATCATCTAGATAAGCTGCACTATAGGCTTCCAGTCCTGTGAGAACTGTGTTCACCAACCTCTGGAAAGTGGCAGGTGCATTTTTCAGACCAAAGGGCATTACCACAAATTGATAATGCCCACTAGTAGTTGAAAATGCTGTTTTGGGCTTTGCAGTATCAGCTAGTCTGATCTGCCAGTAGCCAGCTGTTAGGTCAAATGTGCTGAGATATTTGGCAGAGGCCAAAGTATCTATGAGCTCATCTGCCCTGGGTATGGGATGGGCATCAGTCCTAGTGACTGCATTGAGACCCCTGTAGTCTACACAAAACCTCATCTCTCTTTTCCCACCACTGGTGTGAGGTTTCGGTACCAGGACTACTGGACTAGCCCAAGGGCTATCTGAGGGTTCAATTACTCCCAACTCCAACATTTTCTGGACTTCAGTCCTGATACAGTCCCTGACATGGTCAGGTTGCCTATAAATCTTGTTTTTAATAGGCAGACTGTCCCCAGTGTCCACTTCATGAGTGCACCAGGTGGTCTGACTGGGTGTCAGTGAAAACATATGTCTAAACTGATTGAGGACTTGCCTGCAATCAGTTTGTTGCTGGGTAGTGAGGCTGCCTGCCAAGGCTACACCATCAACTGACCCATCGTCAGGGTTCTGTGAGAGCAGGTCAGGGAGTGGGTCACTCTCTTCCTCCTGCCCTTCATCAGTAGCCATGAGCAAGCCCATGTCTGCCCTGTCCACATATGGCTTTAGTCTGTTGACATGGAGAACCCTTTGGGGACTCCTGGGTGTTCCCAGGTCCACTAAGTAAGTGACCTCACCCTTCTGCTCAACAATAGTGTGGGGTCCACTCCATTTGTCTTGGAGAGCTGCTGGGGCCACTGGTTCCAACACCCACACCTTCTGTCCTGGCTGGTACACAGTCAGAACAGCCTTTGGTCATGCCAGGCCTTCTGAAGTTCCTGGCTAGCCTCAAGGTTTTTGGTTGCCTTTTTCATGTACTCAGCCATCCTGGAGCGGAGACCAAGTACATAGTCCACTATATCTTGCTTTGGGGGCTTGAGAGGTAACTCCCATCCTTCCTTCACCAAGCACAGTGGACCCCTCACAGGGTGGCCAAACAGAAGTTCAAAAGGGCTGTAACCAACCCCCTTCTGAGGCACCTCCCTATATGCGAATAAAAGGCAGGGCAAGAGTATGTCCCATCTACGCCTAAGCTTTTCTGGGAGCCCTTTAATCATGCCCTTCAAGGTTTTGTTGAATCTCTCAACTAAACCATTGCATTGTGGGTGATAGGGTGTGGTGAACTTATAAGTCACTCCACACTCCTTCCACATTGCTTTTAAGTACCCAGACATGAAGTTAGCACCCCTGTCTGATACTACCTCCTTAGGAAAGCCCACTCTTGAGAAGATTCCCAGGAGGGCCCTTGCCACCACAGGTGCTGTAGTGGTCCTGAGGGGAATAGCTTCTGGGTACCTGGTGGCATGATCCACTACCACCAGGATAAACCTGTGCCCAGAGGCTGTTTGGGGATCCATGGGACCAACAATGTCAATCCCTACCCTCTCAAAGGGCACCCCCACCACAGGTAGTGGTATCAGGGGGCCTTTGTAGTGCCACCTGCTTTGCCACTGACTTGGCAGGTTACACAGGAGCGACAAAACTCCTTACTGTCTTCAGACATGTGGGGCCAGTGAAAGTGAGGGACAATTCTGTCCCAAGTCTTGTTCTGGCCCAGGTGTCCTGCTAAGGGAATATCATGGGTTAGGGTCAATAGGAAGCCCCTGAACTTCAAAGGTATTACCAACCTCCTGGTAGCACCAGGCTTGGGGTCTCTACTCTCTGAGTACAGGAGTCCATCATCCCAATACACTGTATGGGGACCACTAGCTTTCCCAGCAGCCTCAGCAGCAGCTTGCTGTCTGAGGGGTTCAAGGGAGGGGCAGCTCTGCTGCTCCTGGCTCAGATCTGCCCTAGAAGGTCCCCCTGTCCCCTAGAACTCAACCTGGTCAGGTTCCAGTTCCTCTGGGACAGTTCCTTCTTCAGGGCTGAGATCATCCCCCTCAAGGGACTGATCTTCCTCCTGAGCCAAGGGGGAAGGCACTGCCTTAACCCTACTACTCCTCCTCTTGGAAGGCACTTGGTCCATTCTTCCAGAATCCAAGGCCTGTTCAGTGCTAGACATTTTGGATTGTGACCTGGTCACAGCAAACACATCTGCAGGGATCCCCAGCATTTCTGCATGGGTCCTGAGCTCCACTTCTGCCCAAGCAGAAGTCTCTAAGTCATTGCCAAGCAAGCATTCGACTGGTAGGTTTGCACTTACCACAACCTTCTTAAGGCCAGTTACCCCTCCCCAGGAGAAGTTAACAACTGCCAGAGTATGGTCTGTTCTGACATTGCTAGCATTGGTCACTTGGTACATCTCACCAAGCATAACTTGCCCAGGTAGCACAAGGTCTTGTGTCACCATTGTGACACTTGCCCCTGTGTCCCTAAATGCCAAAGTCTCTCGTCCATTGATTAAAGGCTGTTGTCTGTACTTGCCCAGATTACTGGGACTCATAGAGGAGGGCACATCCATGCCTCCATCACAGACTAACACAGCCTGAGTCAGTTCTCTAACTAGGTCAGAGCCCAACTCAGTTCCCAGGGTGAACCCTACTAAACCCTTTGCTGGAGCACCTCCACCAACTGTACTAGGGGGAACAGGTGCCTTAGGGGCATTGGTGGGTGCTGGACTGGAGTCTTTGGACTTGGTGCAATCACTGGTCCAGTGGGTCTTTTGCTTACAGACCTTGCACCATGGTTTTCTTTGGCCTTTACCCTTGGTAGACTGGGAATCCCCACCAGAAGAAGATTTTTGGGGGCCTGATGAAGACTTTTGATCTTTACCCTTCTCCCCACCCTTGTCAGAGTTCTTAGCATCTTGCTTCTTGGTTTCCCCACCTTGGTTCTGTACCTTCTGCTTCACCCTGGTTCTGACCCATTTGTCTGCCTTCTTTCCCAATTCTTGGGGAGAGGTCAGATCAGAGTCAACCAGGTATTGATGCAACAGCTGATTTTGACAGTTATTAAGAATCTGCTCCCTCATTATCAGATTATACAATCCTGAGAAGTCACACACCTTACTGCCCATCAACCAGCCTTCCAGAGCCTTGGCAGAACAATCCACATAGACTACCCAGTCTTGAGTCTGTGCTTTTTGGGTGTCTCTGAACTTCAACCTGTACTGTTCAGTGGTTAGGCCAAACCCATCAATAAGAGCACTCTTCAAGACCTTGTAATTGTCAGCTTCCTCCTCTCTAACAGTGAGGAGCTTGTCTCTACCTTTGTCAGCAAAGGAGAGCCACAAGATTGCTGCCCACTGCTCCTGAGGGACCTTCTGTACTTTACAGGCCCTCTCTAAAGCAGTTATCCATTTGTGGATATCATCCCCACTCTGGTAGGGAGGGACAATCTTGCTCAGGTTCCTATGGTCATAGGACCTTTCCCTATCTCTAGGGACATGGCTGCCACCATGGGACTCTAGTCCCAACTTTCTTCTCTCTCTAAGGAGATCTAGGGATTCTCTATCTAAAGCCAATTGCTTCTTCCTGATCTCTAGTTGAGTTTCCTCATACTGGACCAGTCTCTTTCTTCTCTCATGAGAGGATTCCCTCCTGTGAGAAGAAACAGAGCTCCCTATGGAGGTGCCAGAGTGGTTAGACTCCTGAGAAGGAGACCTAGACTTTCTGAGCACACTCATAATCCTTCCTGGGGGGACAAAGGTGTGGTTTTCTAGATCCTCATCTTCATCTTCCCCAGAAGGGATTGGGTTTTCCAGGTCAGGGTCATTGTCACCCTCCTGGTCAGTTTCAGAGGGGGGCTGGGGGTAGTGGTACCCCTGGCCCCTTCCTCATCTGCTGGCCCACCCTCTGCTCCTACCCCTTCAGTCTCTGAGGACTTACTAAGATCATAAGCCACCAACAACTCCTTGAGGTGTTGGGTGGTGGGACTTTGGCCTGTCCTTAATTTCCTCACGTTACATAAAGCTCTCAATTCCAAGAATTGGAGTGTATCATACTTGGAGGGTGGAAGCTCAATGGCTTCCTGCAAGGAATCTTTGGATCCTGCTTTCAAAGACATTACTAGTGTGGTGTGGTGTATGCACTACCTACTCTAGTGTGGCCTACTAAACTCTCTTGAGTTGTAGAAAGGGTTGTGCTATCCCTTAACACACAACTCTAAGTTCAGTAGAACTTACTGTTATTCTAAGCTTAAATTATATGTACCTTAGGTACCTTTAGTGGTTTTCAGTTGATCAATTCAATTGAGATTATCTGGTAAAACAATAGCAAGCTGGAATCCCACACGCTGCACACCAATGTGAGAAGTTGGCCTGGCATATGCTGTCCACTAATTATAGTGGGCACCTTGCACCAGTCCAAATCGACTCTTATGGTAGATAGGTTAAAGACAACCTTATTGAAAGCTATCCTAGTGGTAGCTATGGAGAGCAGCCTTCAGGCTAAGTCTTGAAGGAATGTAAAGCAGC
Organism: Calotriton arnoldi; assembly: GCA_963921515.1. Classification (NCBI taxonomy): domain Eukaryota; kingdom Metazoa; phylum Chordata; class Amphibia; order Caudata; family Salamandridae; genus Calotriton; species Calotriton arnoldi. Next base: position 766,069 of record CAWUFW010005411.1, read on the forward strand.
TTGTTTTACCAGTCTATAATCTCTTGAGTGACCAAATGAAAGAGCACCACACCAGGTATATATTCAAAATATATGTATTTATTACTAAACACACCCCTCTAGTCTCTTTATGAGGCTAGAGTTCGAAGTACATAGGTTATAAGATCTTAAATCACAGTAATAGCACAAATACACGTTTGGGCCCTAGGGGCGTACCAAACCATATACCAATAAAGTGGTATGCGAACCACGACTGAACTAGACACTAGGCCTAGAGCCTCTAGAAGTGCTTGGACCACAAGGAACCACCCAAGGTAGTGACACAGGGGACCCACGGGAGACGCGTGCAGTGTAAATACACAACCGCGATACGCCGTTAACTTCTATGGAGAAAGTCGGGATCGGGAAAATAGAGGAAAGGGACACTTAAAAGAGGACTAGGACAAAACCCTTTGAGATCTAGGACTTTGAAGAGTCTCTACCCACGGGAGCACCGGAGTACTCGTGTTACCTCACCCAGGGAAGCCGGGTGCATAGGTGCCTTTCGGGGTCGGGTTTCGTCGTCGTTTCGTATGGCGATCTGCTGCAAAGTGCTGCTGGCGACCAGGAGAAAAGTGTCCGGGTGGATCCAAGAGTGGATCGGAGTTCTGAAGAACCTGAAAGCAGAGGGGACAGAGTCTGGGTCACTAGCCAGTGACCAGGAAGGCGATGGACAGATGCCCACCGATGTCGAGTGCTTCAGGTGCGGTGACGGTTGTCTTGACTCTTCAGCCACGAGGTCCGGGAGGCGTTGTCGGTGACCAGGAGCAGGATTCGGGCTGGTGCTCGATGTTTGTCGAGTGCTGAGGTGTCGGCGACCGGATTGGACCCAACAAGCCTTGGCAACGGCAAGTCTCGAGTAAGATGTAGATCGTCGATGATGCAGACCAGCAAGGTCTGGGGAACTCACCCAGCGAGGGTAAGTGAGGGCAGACCTGGAGCAACCAGGATGCCAAGTAAAGAAAAGATTGGCCTTCGTCAAGGGCTACTAGCCAATGGGCTAGCGACCGCGAAGGAGCCTCGTGACACCGCACGTGGAGCTGGCTCACAGGACACTCGTGGAGTGGGGGCCAGTGATCTTCGGTGCAGGTGGTGCTGGAGGCTAGGGCTACTCGGAGCCCAAAGCACGACTTCTTGGGAGACCCAGAAGTTGGTGCACTTGCAAGTGTGCTTGGTGTCCAGGGGTCACGGTCTCAAGTCACCCACGATAGCCACGGGCCTCAGCTTTGCTGGGGACTCAGGGTAGCCTCGAGGAAGTCTGAGAATCCACCTCTGGTGATGCGATGACTTCGGCGTCCGACGGGAGCTTCAGTAATGCGAACCGGACAGATGCTTCTTTGGTGCCTGCCAAGCAGGGGAGTCACTCCTTGACCCCAAGGGAGATTCTTCAGTCCTCTAATCTTGTCGTAGAGCGTCGAAGGTCCAGGATTCAGTGTCAGAGTTTCGTCCAGGTATAATCTAAAGTCCTAAGGACTGGGTTCCTACCTTTATTCTAAAAATAGGGGATGGACTACTCTGTGGCCCCACCTATGGGTGGGTCAGGGCAGAGGGGTGGCTACACCCCTTTCCCTTTGTCCAGTTTGCGCCAAAGCAGGGGCTGCGAGCCCCTGATCCGGTTTGAACTGGGGTATGCACAGGGACACCAAATGTGCCCCCAGTGCAGGACTTCAAAGCACCCGAAAGTGCTCCCGCCCAGCCCCAATACACATTGTCCTGTCTGGGGAGGTGGTCACACCTCCCTGGGACAGGAAACCTATTGTCCAGGCCTCCCCTGCCGGAGTTTCGTCCAGCAGCAGGAGGCCAGACTCGTGTCTGTGGCAGCAGCATCCATTTTGTGATGCCAGGGCTCTGGAAAGAAGTTACCGGACTCGTCAGAGTTAACATGCCTTTCCCTCTAGAAGGGTGGAATGCTACCCCCACCGCCAGGATTGGCGGGGGGTAGTATTCCAAGATGTTTGACACCAAACACGACATGTTTAGGTGCAGCCATTCCAAAGTTAGCATTTTACCGCGAGGATATAATGCGCTTAAGAGTATATGGTCAGGCTGCACTACAAACAGCATCAGAGATGGTCTCCGAACGCTGCAGAGGGGCCCTGCTCATGCAGGGGCACCCTCTCACATAGGAACCATGCACTCTGCCTTTAGGATTGATAAGGCCTGCCTTAGGAGTGACTTATAGGTTTATATGTGTGTATGCTTTTAGTGATATAGGTAACCTATACCACAGTAAGGGGTGCATGCACCACCTTACCCAGGCTGCAGTAGCAGACCTGTGGTGTCAGTTTGGATGGCCTTCCAGGGGTGGCATAATATATGCTGCAGCCCCTGGCAGGCCTCTGAGGTACCTATGCCCTTGGTACATAGTATACCATATACTAGGGACTTATAAGGGCACTCCAGATCCCAATCAGTGATGTGCCTAAGGCACATGGAGACCCTTTTAAAGAGGAAACAGCTAGGCTGGGGTTCTGAATAGCAGGGCCCCAGCCAGACTAATGTCGAAAACCAGTGAAGCATCAGCAAAAAGTGGGGGTACCCATGTGAAGCAGATCCTACTCTCCTACAAGGACCACCATTTTAGACACTGCCACCCGGCCCATTACTGATAGAGGTAACTGTTAGAAATGGGATCTCTGGTTGGCTAAGGCTTGCGCCAAAGCCAGGCAGAGACCACCACTCTAGTCAGGGCGAGGGAGTTACACGCCAAAGATAACCCCTGCTCACCCCCATGGTAGCTTGGCACGAGCAGTCAGGCTTATCCCGGTGGCAATGTGTAAAGCATTTGCACAACACACACTCAGCAACAACATACTAGGCACACCACAAAAGGAACTCCACACAAGGTTATATATAAAAATAGCCTTTGTAATATCATAAAACACATTAGAATAGTACTCACATAATATACATCGTGCCACCTGGCACTAGGTCATATTTACAAGGGATTATTTACACCTGACAGGGCCAACTGGACCACTGTCAGAACCAGCACAAAGCAAACTTAGTAAATGTAAAACAGATCATAAACGTACAACCAGTAACCGCTGGTAACCACTGTACTCAGCATTATCCTGTAATATAAATCACATTATGCACAGTATCACATTTAGGCACGAATTACATTCTGCGCCAACCTCACCAGCGTAAACACATTTTGCAATCAACTCACAAGTCTAAACGCATTAGACAATAACCTCCTAAGCATAACTCACATTAGGGGTAAAACTCACAGTAGAGAATCATCTCACTAGCATAAACCACAGTATGCAAATAACCTCATACCTAAACCACAGTTAGAGGCATAAACCAGGGTGCGTAAATCACAATACAGGAATCACATTTCCTAGCACCACATAATCACATTAGGGGTTTAATACAGGGTGCGTAAATCATACTACATGAATTACATTTCCTACCACCCAAAATCACATCAGCACATAAATCACATTAGGGCCTGGCGCCCTATAAACCTAACTGTCCCCCTGGCCAACTGGCCATCTCAAAAGGGGCTCAAATGCCCTCTGTCCCAGAGTCAGGGCTGCTGCCTATGCAGCGAAATCCAATTGTGCACACTTTGCGCAGGCCTAAACGTAGCAGCTGGCACTAAGTGCTGCGCAGCTGTGAATGTCAGGGGCAAAGGAGTGCATCTCACTCCTAACTCAAAAGGTATGTCCCCAAATAAAGAATAACCTAAACGGTGCAGCTGCCCACTACTTGCTGGGCAGCTGTGAATCTCAAAATGAGGCCTGGCACCACTGTGCCCCTTTAATGCAATGTGCCAACGTTGGAGCCACACGGGGCTCTAAAAACAATCATGGCCACACTAAGCACAAGTACGGGCCCCACTGGCCCTCAGGACCCCCCTGGGGCCGTTAAACAAAGATGGCCCCCGTTGGAGCACACGGGCTCTCCTTCACAACTATGCGCCAAAAAGAACTTGCCCCCAATGAACTGTGGCCCTCTGGGGCTCCCTTGGCTATTGCAGAAACTGCCCCAAAGCGTTGGAGCCACACGGGGCTCTAAAACAATCATGCCCCATCGTTGGAGCGGCCCGCAAACGGCGGGTCCGCTCAGCAAATAGGCACTTGGCCTCGCTACCGGCACCACAACTGTGCCAAGAAATGCCCAACGTTGGAGCCACACGGGGCTCTAAAGCAATGAAGCCCACGTTGGAGAAAACACGGGGCCCTCGGGACCCCCACGGGGGCCCTAAAACAAAATATGCCCAACAGCGTGGGCACCGACACGGAGCCTGGGGAAGCAACAATGGGGGCAGGCACCGATAGCGTGCCTCGACATACCCCCCCTCCCCACCAGCTCCACTCACCGGACTTCTTGCAGCACACGCGGGGTTCCTCCTGGACGGCGGGCGCGGCTCTCTCAGCTCATGAGAGCCCTGTGCAGACTTGCCGGTTTCTCTTCGCCAGGTCCCCCCTCGCGCGGCGCTGCAAGGCACCACTCTTCACCTGGGCCCCCTCCTGGGCCCCGGGACTCACTGCACCGCCTGCGACTCTGCACGACTTCCCCCAGGCAGGGGGAAGCGGAAGTGGAGCCCGCGAGGCACTGGCTTGCGCCACCGGCCCCGCCCACAACCAGGCGGCTGGCCGGGCTTCCTCCTTCGGCGCTCCTCTTCCCTGGGCTGCGGCGGTGATGCGGGGTGGGCTCCCGCTCATTAATAAAACAAGGAGCGGGGTGGGCACCCGCGCCTTTTTAAATAAACAAAGCGGGGTGGGCACCCGCTATAAATGGCACAGAAAGCGGGGTGGGCACCCGCCATTCATAACAACCATAAAGCGGGGTGGGCTCCCGCTTGAGATAGCATCACGGGGGGGAATCCCTACGTCGGGATTCCCTCTCCCAGGGGCTGCAGCTCAGCGCTGCGCAGCCCACGCTCTTTTTCCTCCTTGGGGCAGCTTAAAATAAAGCGCTGCCAGGGCGCTAAAATGCAGAAAAAGTCCCTGGAAGATAAAAAGAACAGCGCTCCCAGGGCGCAAGGGTTCCCAAAGAGTCCTTTAACGATGAAGGGGCAATGCAGGGCCCAGGGAGGCAAGCCCTCATGGCAGCCCCCCCTGGGCCCGAGCAGCAGCACGCCCCGGCAGGAATCAGGAACAAAACACAGACCTGAACATTTTTCTGGGGTCACAGCCCCTTCTTTTATACCCAAAATCCCTTTGTGCAAAGGTGCAGGGTTTGGGGGAACCAGATACAACTGGTTATGGGGGGATTTGGAGCACTTTGTTTTGGGCAAGCTCCTCTTCCTTTTCAGAGTGTAGGCTAGGGACATCAGACGCACCACAGGAGGTGGAGCCAGCATTGTAGAGGGAAGGCACAGCCCTATTCAGGTCCCAGGTGCAACTCCTCCCACCCATCTACATGGAGATCTCTCCATTCAGCCCTGCGCTGACTCACCCTGCCCCTCCTGGAGCCACACACACCTCCCAGCCCCTGTCACTCACAAGCCAGACACGCAATTCACATCAGGCAGGCAGACACAGAGCACACAGAAATGCCAACTTCTAAAAGTGGCATTTCTACACCAGTCATAATAAATCTGCGCACACCATTGCGCAGCATTTATTCACACAATTTCAGACATACTAAACTTGACCACACTGCTCCTCTCATAACAGGAATTACCACTGACACACTCATCCTCAATGCATTCCTATGGGAGGGCAGGCCAGTCTCACCACACACGCACACAGCGCGCACGCACTTTACACTGGACCACAGTGCTAAAGTGCCCAGAGATTAAAATCACCAATACCAGGTTCCAGACACGGCAAAAAAAGTTTAGGGGTGAACCGGCCAAAAAGGGCCAAGTCCAACAGTAACGATGTCCAGAAGGCTACTTTTGATCGCACCACCCACAGCGCCCTTGTGAGATCACCTTCGAGCATATCTACTTTGGACCTATATATCTGTATGCCTAAGTACTTAAACGTGTGTTGTGCCACCGGTAGTATGTACGATCCAAAACTGACCTCCTCTGGGCGGGCATCTTCCCGAAAAAAGAAGGCATTCGATTTTGTCTCATTGATGGCTAGCCCCGATACATGTTCAAATCTGGAGAAAATACTAGGGAGTGGTTCCAATTCACCTGTGAGGTCCTGCGCATAAATAATTATGTCGTCTGCGTAGGCTGATATCAGGTGTGTTATATTATCTAATGGTATGCCCAGCTGGCCAGCCTCCTGGCGCAATCTAAGTGCCAGCGGTTCTATCGCCAGCACGAATAATAGTGGGGACAAGGGGCATCCCTGCCTCGTACCTCTGTATACCAAATATTCTAGCAATATGTGCCCTCCAGGACGTGCTCTTGCAGTAGGGGCCTCGTATAGTAGCCAAATCCATTGGAGGTATTCAGGAGGCAACCCAAACTTCTCTATGGCCTTAAACATATATTCCCATGTAATGGTATCAAATGCCTGCCGGAGGTCCAGTGCAATACAGCTGGCATTTACGTAGTTCCTGAGGGTTATTGCCATTATGTGGTGCAGCCGTCTGATGTTCAATGACGTGCTGCGCACCAGTAGGAATACACATTGGTCCCTATGTATTAGCTTATTGAGGCGGGAAGAAGTCTACTAGCTAGGATTTTACTTAGAATTTTATATTCCGTTGCCAAAATTCCACCTACTACTTTGTAGTAGATATTCCCCATTTTCTATTTATATTCCGTTGCCACTTCCACATTTACATGTAAAGCATAGATCTATTTGTGCACTTTTCTTAACTCTTGTGGCGGAGAACGTAGCACATGAGAGTCAGGACCAGAATGACTATCCCTGTGCTAGACACTGTTTGCTTACCAATGCACCAGGGGTCAAAGGCAAATCATATTTAGCGTTATGGAGGCATGGAGGGGCATATTTACAAGCCCCTTGCGCCACCGATGTGTCACTTTTTTTGACGCACTGGTGGCGCAGTGTGGTGCTCCATATTTACAAGGCCTCGTAAAGTCACCCTGCGTGGCTTTTCGTGGCCTTGTAAATTCGGCCCTTTTTCACGCAGCACTTTGTGCAAAAGGAGAGTGCCATAGGTGTTGCTGTGGGTGTGCCCAAGTCACACCCATGGATTCTGTAGCATTCCCAGATTTGCGTTTCGTAAACCTGGAAATGCGTCAGAATTCTACGCCTCCCCAGGGGAGGCATTAGGAGGCAAAACGAGGAGAAATACTTTTATTTCTCCTCGTTTTTTCCTCTTTCTATGCGTGCTGCACGCTGCAGCACAAATAGAAAGAGGAAAACACCTCTTGTGATTGTTTTTGTGCAGGAAGGTGTCCCTTCCTGCACAAAAACAATCATCCACACAATGCACGCACCCTTCCACCATGGTGCAAGGGTGTCTGCGTTGGCGCATGGCAGCCAATTGTGTGCCAGTGCAGGGGAGGGAACAGGGATCCGTCATATTGTTGTAAATATGACGCATCCCTGTGCTTTGAAAGTAAGGCAGCACGGCGCAGCCAAATGGTTTGCGGCACTGCGCTACGTTACTTTCTTGTAAATAAGGCCCGGAATGTTTAGTGCATGTGTGGCTGATGACATCTTCTGTGTAAGACAGGTTGTAAATATGTTGGTGGTATATTTTATGTTGGTCGTGCATTGCAGTGCTGCAGATTGGCACACATTCCTGTGCTACATATTTCTTAGTAAATCCAAGCCTTTGTTTGCAAATGACTTTAAAAAAAATCCCTCCTCATACCTGGGACATGGTTTATTACATAGTCTAAAAATCTACCTGAGATTTACAGACCCTTTTCTTTCCTTGACTCCTCTGCTAAACCTTTTGCGAAAGGTTTCCTGCTGCATATTTTCAAATGGATACACGAAGTGTATTGAATCATGCTAGACCAATGTTGAATGAGACCACATTGAACATCATCTAATAAAATCTTACCTCTTAAAATGATAACTGAAATGTACGTTTTAAAAAAAATATATAGTGTATACTGTATTTATAGATTTTTCCTCTACATTTGATAGGGTAGAGTGCCACAGAAAGTGGTCCAACTTGAAAAATTGGGGCTTTCCTGACTCTCGCCTAGAGATACCCATTTAATTGCACAGGGAGTACTGGGCATGAATTCTGAGCAGGCACTGTAACAAATTTATGAGAAAAATTGGCTGCTTGGTGCATTATCTGCCTCCTGTGGTGTGCCTGCATTGCAATGCAGGAGGGATTGTTTTACATCTCAAAAGAATGCTGAATCTTCACACTTTAAATTGTTTATCTCATATATTCAATGAATAGGAAAAGCAATTGCTTTATTTTGCTTTTTCACGGCAGCAGGCTTTTTTTTAACAACATTTTAGTAAGGGCACAAAATGCAAGCCAGGCATATTGAGTTTGCCAATGCTTGTTAAATTTATCTCTGCCCAGGCCCAGAAATAGGCCCAGCGCAATTCAGTGCCGCGATTGACTGGGGACACATTGATAAATCATTCTTTTAAGCACCAGCTAATTAAAACAAGAGAATATACACCCTAACCAGAGAACCCTCCATCGCGTGATCCGCTCTATCCCCGCGTCCAGATGGTCTATAACTGCAGACGGCTAATGTCCTATTATATTCTGCCATTCATTGTGAAGCGCACCCTGGAGAGCAATGCTGCTTAACACTCGCGAAGCGAGGTTGGAGCAGATCCGGGCACGGTGTCCAGATGCTCGAACACTGCAATGTAGCCGTGTCCAGCACTCACAGCCTTGAGCCAACCATCGCAACAAGAGAGAATGTGAGCAAGCAGAAGTCAGGAAGGAGGGTGGACATCTCCTGGTGAGAGTAAGACTTCAAAAATTACTCATGAGCCACAGACTCTGTCAACGTACGTAGAGAGAAACAGGATAATGGTTAACAAATGGTAAAGTCCCCAGTATATAATACAAAGTGTACCCTGGGCCTGCAAGTTAAATGTCACTAGTCGACTGCGGCACCCATTGTGCCATCCACTAGTGACAGTAGAAACATGGTTTCAGGCCTCCCACTGTAGCCTTACTAAAGCAGCTTTTTAACTGTAATTCGACCTGCAAAAATAAACACTTCTGACATTTTTTATTCCTTCTTTAAAATATTAATAAGTCACCCCTAAGGAGGCGTAACTGTCCATAAGGCAGGGTGCATGGTATTTAAAATGATGGCATGTAGGAATTAAAACTTAAACATGCCCTGACAGTGAAATTCCCCCAAAAGATATTTTCTCTGTTACAATGTTGATTGCTTTCTAGGAAAACACCAGGATGCAATGTTAAATATAATTTAGGAAACAGCTAAAAATTGTATTCTTGGACTCTTTGTAATATTTATCAAAAGCCCAGTTAACTAGTAAAGTCAAATATTTAATAAATATTTTGGAAAATGGTACTTTTAGAAAGGACCTTTTCCCTGCCTAGAACCTGTGTAGGGTAATTTGAATTAGCCTCAAGCTGCAGCCCTCTGAGTACTTAAGCCTGAATGAGATGTGAAAACTAGGGGTGGGCAGAACTCGTGGAGTTTCACTCCGTGGAATTCTGCGGAGTTACCTAAAAACTCTGCGAGATTACACAGAGTTTCGCAAGTATCAAAATGTTGGCATGCCGCGCTGCTCATGCTGATTATTAGCACCGTTAGCTTGTTCCCTGTGTAAATCAGTGTAATCGGCACCACGCGGCGCGCAAGAGGGTGCTGCTTTTTTGCTGCCACTCAAGTAGATTTTCTACTTGACCGGAAGCTTTCTCACTGCGAGCGGCAGCTTTCTCAATGCAAAAGGTAGCGACCTGCTGTGACCGCCCGCTTTGAGAAATCTCGCAAGGAGGTGTTCTAGCTCTTGAAAATCGCACTAGAGGATGCAAATGTTTGCTCGCGTTCCCCAACTTAACGCTGGCTAGCGCACATGAGGACAAACTCCGCCACGTGGCAGTTGGCGGAGTTTTTTCAGAACTCTGTGGCTCCAAGCAGAGAGCAGAGTGGGCACTACTCTGCAAACTCCTCCGGTGGACTGGACTTTTTCACCCACCCCTAGTGAAAACTGCTCCCAGAACAGGAGACCCAAGCTCGGGTGTGGGAAGGTGTTTCTGTTCCTCTGGCAGAATGACCATTTAGCAGTGCCCAGGAACTTAATTAACTTCAAAGAATGCCTACCCTGTCACATGCGAATGTTACCTGTCACCTGGGCAGGGCTCTTCTTTGTTCCCCCAATCAGACAGGTGCAATCACATGGGGAGAGGAGCTGCCCCTAGAACTGGGTTAGGGTGGCCACAGAGGAGGAGTTACTCACTTCCCTGGCCACACCTCTGAGATGGGCACACAGGTTCTGCACAAGGGGAGAAGAGTTTCTCCATCTTGGATTCAGACAGAGGTGGCCACTGTGGAATTTTCTGATGTAGGGCACACAGGAAATGTTGCAAAAGTGGGTATGATTGCCCCTGTGTAGGGTTACCACATTGTTTAGGGAGGGGCCAGAAGTCACACACAAGCCATAAATATGGCATCCGCAGTACCCTCTTCAGAACACTACTAGACCTGTAGAAGATCAGAAGAGGACTTGACCTGCTGTCTGAGACCTGGGAAGAGCCCAAAGGACTATACCTACTCTCCATCTCGTATGCAGGGCAAAAAATTGGACTTCAAGGGTCATAAGGCTGGGGAGAGGATGTAGCCTTACGGCTAGAGCGGTCGACCTCGAAGCTGGAGAACCAAGTTTGAGTCTCAGCAACGACGCTCAACAACCTGTGATTCTGGGCAAATCACGTAATCTCCCCGTGCCTAACAAAAATGAATGTGTCCATCTGTAATGAAACTGGTGCTCATGTAAAGCACTCTGATACCCGATTTCTCGGGTCTAGTTTGCGCTATATATAAAAAAATAAACAATAAGGTTTACCTCCTGTGCAGGCTACAGGGACACAATAAGCTACAAGGGGACTTTTCTGCAAATGCCCAGCTGGCAAGTCCCAACTGGACGTGTCATGAACCCTGCTGGTGACTTCTGATGGGGTGAGTCTTGACCCCCAAGTGCTGTTCATGAGGTCCTGGAAGCCTGGGCAGTGTAGTACTCCTAACAACCTGAGAAATCTGACACTTCGAACTTTTTGACTCCAAAGAACTTCAGAGGACCAGAAAAAACCTGCTAAGCAGACAAAGGTTCATTGACACTGGGCTAGAAGTTCAGGTTTTCCCCACTCAGAGCTTTGCTACAGCAGCAAATGTGATTCAGCTGGACCTCCCGGAGAAGATATTTGGCCTGGAGGATGCCTTTTCGACTACAGCCTGCAACCTTGCCCCACTGGAGAAATCCAAATTTCAGATAAAGTGACTAATGTGAAAAAACATCACTGGACGAGGGCACCAAAAGTATCCAGAGATGAGTTTCACATTTCACCTACTCGGAGCTTTCCAGCCAAAAGTCCTCAGCTTCGCCGAGACCTCCTCCAAGAGCTATTCAACGTGTAGCCCTCTGCAGCCACAGCCTTGTCCAGTAGAAGAGTTTTGGCTTCCATTTCAGAACCTGAGAGTAAAACTTACAACCGGGTCAAACCTGGTTTCTGTAGCCATTCCATGCTCCATCATGGTGGGTCTTAAATCCTGCCTAGGTTCTGGTCATCCATGACCAGTTGATGAGTAAGGCGCTTAACGATTTTGGTGCTATTTTTAACCTTAAACTTTAAAAATTCATATCTCTGGCTTCCCTTATTTGGTTTTTGTAATTTTGGAGTCATTTTATTTGTTAAAACGTATTCAATTTTGCTAAATTGCTTTGGGATCTTTCTTGTGTTGTGTTTCGACTTTATTACTGTTTTGGTACTGCATGCATACTTTACACATTACCCCTAAGTTAGGCCTGTCTCCTCTGTGCCATAGCTACCGGGGTATGAGCTCCCGTTAATTTAGTAACTTTAGAGGCTCACCCGAACAAGGAATGTGGTCATCACTCCCCTTGACTAATACCCCCCAATTTCTTACACTCGGTCCAACCATTGCAGTGGATTAAACATTGTGCAAGAGTAGTAGAATGGTGAAAGACTGAGTGAATGAATGGCACCCCATCAAGACATCCCAGAGCTAAGGATTAGCCTGAAACCATCAGCAAAGACTACTCTAGAAGGAAATGTAGTGGAGAAGAACCAGATCCTAAAGGTCTTAGGAAAGCAAAGATGATTAGTGATTTTCCTAATAAACTCACTAAAATGGCCCAGAAGTTTACCTGCAACAAAAAGTCTCTGCCACCTTTTGCATGGGAAGAGGGAAGATATTGGAAGAAGCAGTTGAAGATGACAGGACGGGGACCGATGATGAAGTATAGGTGTACATTTAAGAAAAACAGATCAGAAAAGAGGATCTATAGTTGGAAAAATATTTGTGGTCAATACTAAGGACTTTGAAAACAACACACTTGATTGTGGAGAGCAATTGGTGTGAAGCAGGATGCTTGGAGATCCTATCATGGTAGGATATTCCTACAACAAGGCAAGCTGCTGTGTTTTGTAACAGCTGAATGCTATATAGAACAAATTTAGGAGACCCAAATCAACAGAATTACCATAATTCGCTTTACAAAAATTACGAACTTGGACTGTAGTTTTATAGCAGGAGAAGGAGAATTATCCAAGGCGCAAAGTATTTTCCATAGCAGTTATCCCGACCATCCCATTCCTTGTGTGATCGACCAGATCTGGAGGTAATGTCCAGTAAGGGCAAGTAAGGGCTCCAGGAGCAAGACTAGATTGGTTTAGGGCTTTTAGCAGAATGATTTTCAATTGGAGTTGGTAATAATCCATCCTTTCTGCAAGATTCCTGCAGACAGGCCTGATGGGGCTGTAACTCAAAGAGATCCAGAGAAGGTCCAACACAAGTTTGGTATAGTTGTCATGAGAGTAGAAGAAAAACCCCCAGTTCCTAATCAGATGAGCCAAAGAACACTGGAAATCTGCCCTTAATTAAGGGAGTTGAAACAGTTTGTTCTCTGTCTACAAGGAAAGACAACACCACAGAGCACTGTCTCTAACACAAATCTCCCACAGCTTATTTAGGGGAGGGGGCATAAAACAATGTCAAATGACGCAGATGGGTCAAAAAGCATAATGGCTGATTCTCCCGCATCTAGTGAAAGACGAGGACCATCAAGAGCAGCCACCACACTCTTAAGCACTATTGATAAACTGGATGCTGCAGATACTGCAGCAGGAATGAAGGTTGCTAGAAAAATAGGCAAATATTTTAGGTAAAAGGAATTGGAAAAAAAAAACTCTTTGGATGCTGGGCTCTGCATTGAATTACAAACCTGAACATAAACGTTTGGATGTTTTTAACAGACTCCTTGATGGTGTTTGTGGCTTGCTAGAAGTACTTAGAAGATAAGCCTCTAGCACTGAAAGATTAGTTAGAGTTTGAGTACTATAAGCCTGTCTGTCACCAGGCTGAAGAGTTTCCTCAGGAGAGCCCTGGTGAGTTTCATCAAAGAGTGAATGTTAAGGAGTGAGTGTTAAGGAGTCGTTTGGCATATTCTCTTTCTCTTTGCTGTCATGCACTCTGTGACCATCTTAAGGCCTCTGGGTAGCCATTATTTTTAATTGGCCAGGAAAAACAAGCATGCATCGAATATCTGCAGATCATAGGTGTTTTTTAAAAGTATCAAAATTCAAGTGCTTAATTTGAGCTGGTGGTTTCCGCTGTTTGGCACCAACACTTTATTGGAAACACCGGTACTTGTGACATCCTGCCACATGATGGCGCGGTTTGTCTAATTTTGTGATGAGCACAGCAACAGTTGTTTAATATTTCAATAAACATTAAAACAGGGGCCACTTTGATTAAAACATATCTGATGGTTTTGTCGTTTCTCTCTCTACCTATGTCTCACTCTCTCACTGTCGCTTTCTCTCGCCTACTCCCGCCTTCTCTCCCAGCTTCCCCCACAACTCCTTTCTCTTTCTTCTCTTCCCCCTCTCTCTGTTTCTCTTCTGTCTCTAGTTCCTTCCTTTCCTCCATCAAGCTCTCTCCAGCTCTTCTTCTCCGCCTTCCCTTCCTCTTCCTTCTATCGCTCACTCTCTTTTTCCCTCCCTGACTGTCACCTTTCTCCTCTCTTCCTCTCTTCACCCTTCCTCGTTCTTATCTCTCTCCTTCTCTTACACACTCTCCTCTAGTTTATAAGCAGTAGTCTTCAGAGGAGCACCTAGTGCAGGTCATCTGGAAAGGAGCTTGTGAGCGAAAGTTTTGTTTTTGCCCAGGGGTGCTGCTTCAGGCGGGGTGTTTGGGATGTTACACCCCCTAATAAATGTATATTCCATTGAATAGTTGGGTACAAGTGCTTTCAGCCGGGTATGGTGAGGTGTGTGTTGGATTTCATCTGGGATTTTTGCATGCACGCAGACAAAAACACACTCTATCCTCTCTGTTTTGAAAGTCCTATAAAATGTTGATTGTTTTTACAAAATATTGTGTTTCTCTCACTTAGTACTCCTACCAGTCCGCATTCCTCTCCCTTGCGGCTGCCCCTTGAGCTAGGGTGACCACATTTTGAGAAGGAAAAACTGGGCAAGATCAGACAGAAAAGTAGGACTAAAGCCTTACTTTTATGTCTAGCCTGACCCAATTTTGTGTAGTCTTGTAAAATGTACACACAAACACGCACGCACACACACAACACATAGATAGATAAATATTAAATTTGTGTGTGTGTGTATATATATGCCACACATTTACAAGCTACACATAAATAAGATTAGCTATAGCACGACCTCTGCCCTGAGCACACCTGATCCCCATCCCAACTCTGTCTCCCTATCTGCTGCAGCATGCATGCAGCCGAACTCCTCCTGCACTGCCTGGAAGAAAGAAACAATTTACTTAAGGAGAGCATACCTTTCAATTCACCTTTCAGGATGAACTGACCTTTGTTGCAAAAACCAGGACATGTGTTTAAAATTAAAGAAAGCGTCGGGACACCGGGACAGTCCTACAGTCCTTTGAAAACCGGGACTGTCAGAGGAAATCGAGGAACTCTGGTCACCCTATCTTGAGCTCCTCTCATGAGCCTGCTTGTTGTATAGTGTATTTTAATATTATATGCAAGCGTGATTGTCGAGAAACCTGAAGCCCCTCTCCCCCAATCTTACGACCAAGCTAACTCCCTGTTTTCGCCAGAGGAAGGTTTGTATTTCACAGTGGTTGCAAAGTTCCCTGAATCACATTTGTCTTTGCAGAATAAAACTTGTTTGCAGATTTCTTCTCTGCAGTTTTACTTTTTATAGAGTGATTCTAGGAAACATTGTATTGCTCAGGAAAAGAACATTAATGACCCCATAATGAGCTGCACGGCACAGGGGTGCCATAATTGCTCGGCCCGAACTCCAGTTGGAAATTGCAGAATTTCAATATCAATCAATCAATTAATCAATCAATCAGTAGATTTGTAGAGGGCTTCTTGTCACCCATGAGGGTAGCCAGGTGCTGCAACTAAGACTTACTGTGCACAGAATGGGGAATACCCATATGGACCTGGAAGCCGAGGTCCTTTTCCACATGCAGATTTTCAATTCAGGGGGAAATTTCACTCTCCCACTTTCTGCAGGTGGTAAATAGGAGAGCAGGGTGTATGAAAGGGTGAGGGAAAGGCGTCAAGGCTGGTTGAGAGAGCATTGCATGCTCCCTATCAGGAACATACATCAATGTTAAAGATTGCGAATCTTTATTAGCGAATTTTAAAGATTCGCAAATAGAGATTCGCAAAAACAGATGCAACACAAAATTAGCGAAAAAATAAAGATTTGCTAATATTCGCAAACACTACTGCGAATCCGCTAATTGCGAATTCGCAAATAAGCGAAATCGCAATTAGCGAATTCGCAATTAGCGAAGTCGCATTTTTGATGCATCTTGATGACATCAGAACCAGGAAGTGAGCAGCACAAGCCCCATTTCCAGTGCACAGTCAGAGGGAGAGGAGGGAGCTGGCTCTGGGAGCTAACTAGCAGTGGGATTGAGCGATTGGAAAAACCTGGTAACTGCAAGAAAATGGAAAGCTCACAAACAGCAGAGGACAACCAATCAGGCAGGAAGCGGAAAATGAAATTTTCAGAAAAAGAAATTGACACACTCATTGAGGGAGTTGTCCACAGCCATGATAAGCTGTTTGGGAAACTATCATTGAAAGTGGTAGAGCAGGAGAAAAGAAAAATATGGTTCCGGATCCAGAACCGGGTGAATGCCAGTGGGGTGACACACCGCACCATCGATGACCTGAAAAAAAGATGGTACGACTTGCGCAGTCGGGCCAAGGTGCGCATAGCTGCCCGTCTGAAGGAAGCAAGGAAGACAGGAGGGGAACACCGACAGACACTGGGAACACTCCCATGGAGGACATGGTTGAATCCACAATCCAGCCTGAAGCTGTTGTCGGTGTGACACAGCTAGACACGTCAGGGCAGCAAACACATCTGAAGGTAAGATGACTGCATGTTACCATTGACTTAAATAATTAAGGTAGTACACCACCCCAGTACAGCACAAGTGCACACTCTGAACATCCAGTACACAATGTATCCATGAAGGGAAGTGCATTATGGGAGATGTAGGCAGGTCAAGCAGTTACAATGTCAAACACACAAATAGGATAAGAACAACTCATAACAGTGAATATATTCCAAATTTAATGTCAAAGCAAAAAAAGATCACTGTGACATGACATCCCAGACATAAATTAATGCTGTTTTGCACTGTTAAACCTCACAGATGCAGAACGTGTAGAAGCTGAGGATAGTGACTACCAGGACATACAGGACACCAGCGCAGTTGAGGATATGGACACACCGGTGTTGCCAACAAATCCATCCAGTGCCCCAAACACACGCAGGGCAACTGTCCCACCACTGGTCACCATGGAGTCTGATGATGAGGCAAATGCAACACATGAGTCCAGGCATGGCCCAGCCACATCCATCCCAAATCCACAAACACAGGGCCGCAGAAGTAATGTCAGAGTCCGGCGTAGAAGAGCTAGATCACTAAGAACACAGCAGGAGGAGCAACCAAATGATGTCTGGGGTGGTCTTGAGGGACAGATGCTCCGCATGCAGCGCCTGCAGACCAAAAATACACGTTTAGTACAGATACAAATTGGGAAGATGGCAGACAACATTGCAGTACTGTGCGATAGTGTGCAGCAACTGACCAAGGTTATGCAGGAGGGACATGCATCCCAGAGAAGAAACCATCGGCAACTAATGCAGCACCTCAAAATCTATGCGAAATCCAACAATAGGCTGGCCACATCAACTGCACTGCTGGCACGTAGGTCTGTGACCATGCAAACAGAAATGTGCCATTGGAGCGGGGATGTGGCGAAGGCACTGGACCAGCTAACCAATGCAGTGGAACTGATGAATGCTACCACAATTGCGGCCAACATGTCCACGCAGGAAGAGGGTAGTGAGGGGGCCTCAAGCTTGAGTAGCATAGCTATGCCAGTTGCCACTGCAGGAAGATGCAACACACGCAGCAGTACCACCTCAGCTTCCAACATGAGGGATGAAGATGCTGTCTCTGACAGGCGTCTGGGTGTTCGTGGGAGAAAGCGCTAGACTGCTAAATACAATGACATTCCGATATGGTGACGTAACCATGGATGTGATCGGACCTTTTGACTGACTTACAAGTCATTATTTATTTCAAAAACACTTATGTCCATTACTTAAGAATCCTGTGCCACTGGCCACATTGAAAGTGTGCTCCGACACTCATGCCATATTTCCTTTGAATAAAACGTTCTGTGATTGTAATATACACTGTTTGTGTCATCATTACTCACCTCAGAAATAGTTTTGTGTGATGTCCAATCTTCTCCTGCGCCCTTCTGCTGCGCTTGCCCCTTGTGCTGCATGGCGGTGTGGCACTTGCTGGTTCTCATCCTCCGAGTCGCTTTCAGACACCTCGATCTCCATTCCTCCCCTCGTCACAATATTGTGCAGCATGGCACATGCTGCTACTATCTTGCAGCATTGTTCAGGGTTGTATTGGAGTGCTCCACCAGTCTTATGGAGGCATCTGAATCAGCTCTTCAGCAGCCCAAATGTGCGCTCTATGATGTTTCTTGTTGAAATATGTGCTGCATTGTACCTCTGTTGGTTGGCAGTTGTAGGATTGAGGTAAGGCGTCAGAAGGTAATTACGCAAGGCGTATGCGCTGTCACCTGCATGTAGGTAAGCAAAGGGTCAGTGGCAGTTTGACATTGGCATACGTACAATGACTGTGAGTATCACTTACACATATTTACCAAGCAGATGTGCCTCTCCAAATTCTCCCCTGACAAGACGGGTGTGAATGCCACTTTGCCTGAAAATATATGAATCATGTGCACTCCCAGGAAATTGCGCCACTATATCAGTGATTATGTTTTTGGCATTGCAAACAACCTGAATATTAAGGGAGTGATAGCATTTTCTATTTCTATATATATATTCCTGTGCTGCAGGGGGACATATTGCCACATGTGTGCAATCAATGCAACCTATAACATGTGGGAAGCGAGCTATCTGGTAAAACTCCTGTTTTGTTTTTGCAAGGTCATGCGCGGTGGTGGGGAAATTGATGTGTGAGCCGATCCTGACCATCATGGCATCAAGGAATGCTTTGAATATTCTTGAAAGTGCGCTTTGCGACACACCTCCAGCTACTGCAATGACCCCCTGAAAGCTGCCTGACGCCAGTAGGTGTAGGCAACATAGGACCTGCACATGCGTTGGGATAGCATTGGTCCTACGTGTCTGTCGTTGCAGTATGGGATCCAATTCATTGATCAGGTCATGGATCATTGCTGCATTGAGCCTATACTTATCGTATATCTCATCCTCTTGCTGTCCTAGCAAAGTTATGCGGACTCTGAAGATGCACTCATTAATTCGCCTCCGTCTGTGTCCAGCAGCCAGCAGCCTCATCCTCCTCGCCATCAGGTACATCCCTGCCATTGTGAGATGTGGTAGCTCATTCTGGGTGTGTTTCAATGGGTTTAAGTAGATTTTCAGCTGTATCTGATTTGCACTCATGATTACCACCTGGTTGTGATCCTTCTTATTTAGCACTTGCAAAATTGCGAATTTCTGGTAATTCGCAATTTGCGATTTTTCATGCATCTATTTTGCGAATCCTTATTTGCGAATCGCTATTCGGGGACGCAAATAGCGATTCGCTAATACTATTCGCAGATTGTTTAGCGATTCTTTAAATTTGCGAATTCTTGTGTTTTCGCTATAATGCAGTTGATGCATTGCGACACGGTATTTTGCGATCGCAAAAGCCATAATTTAGCGATTCGCAAATTTTGCGAATTTTTTAGCGCTTGATGCATGTGCCTGTATGTCTTAAAGGGGAGTCGGGATAGGAGGGGGATGCTCTCATGCCTGCAGCTTCGGCCAATCCTCATGTGATTTTCCGGCTGGCTTTTTCCTCCAGCAAAATTGGACCCCATATTCCTGCACCTGGTAAATCTGTGTGCAGAGCTCAAGACCTCTCATAATCTGGCAGAACTGTTATCCACCTGGGAATCCCCACTATGCTTAATTTGTCTTAAGTGTTTTTTTTGCAAAATATATCGACAACGAACAACTTTGTTAGTGTAAAGTAAGGAAATATGCTAAATAAATTATACCGTGGTCACGATTTTACCACATAATCGATAAAGCGACAAATGTGACAAATTTCACAAAGTTTCAAAGCTTTCTATAAAATTATTGCAACTTTGCGCATCCATAGAAAGGTCCCTCTGCACTCTTGCTAAAAACAGAAATGTGATAGGTCCATGGTTGGTGTTTCATTTATTGAGTCTTCGAGGTAAAACTCCACAGTAAGGTTTCCCCCATCTTCAGATATCCCCACCATAGACAAGTTGCGGTGTCTGTATCCTCTTTCCGCATCTTCCATTTAAGTTCCAGTAGGCTTGCATTTGGGTTTAAGATGACACCTGTTTCTTTAACTCGGTGGCAGTTGTTGCAGGCCTCAGATTCTTTCCTCTGATTCAGTGACTCATGCAGCAGTCCATGGAAGATTAATACTAAGCCCCTCTGTTTCTATAGGTTCTTCCATCGAGGATCTAGTGTCGTGTATGGCCACAGAATGTTAGAAATCTGCCAGTGGCATTAAAAGGATGCCAGGATCTCGACTGCAAGCATGAAAACTGGTCCCCGATCCCTTGGTTAAGTACTGTAATACAGCTAGAAATGGGGTGTTCATACTCATGGGCCCCGGTGCCACTGCACCTGCTGCACTACTGATAGCTGCTCTCCCGTACCTGCATTCGCCCACTCAAGCCACCCCGGTTGCATCTACATGTGAAAGTCCTGCCATTTTGACTGCCTTCATTTTTTCAATTTTTCTGCAATAATACGAGGGTCTCAGGCACATGCGCACTGTACCAATCTCTAGGGACAGAGAGTCTGCAGGCGTTCTTGGAAGGGAAGAGGTTTCACATTCACTAAACCCTTATGATCTGTTCAGGTTGGCGCCTGTCTGGAGCTCTGTGGTGGGTAAATGTCAATGCCAGTGGTTCCTTCACCTGTAGTGCTGCCAGCCAGGAGGACATTTGAGGCAGTGAGCATCTAAAAATTCTGCCATATATTCTTTCATTCATCCAGAGATGCTTACAAAATATGAACCACTCCTTCAATAAGTTCCCACCTGATGTTCCATTTCTATTGCCATCCTATAGATCAACGGGGTCCGTGCCTTGGGCCACCGCTTCTGTGTCTAATGTTTTTCATACGCAGGCCCCGACACCACCCAGGCACAAGGGCCTAAGGTGCCTAGTGTGGTGGGGATCTTGCTGCTTCGATCTGGCTGCTTCTGAAGGGAGTGATTATGGACCAGCAAAGTCTCCAGTAAAGGGCAAACCCCCCTGGCCATTCAGTCTCACGACGCTATCATACTGGTATACCTGGCGGCAAGCGCATTGAGGATGCCCGCGCCATGCACTGCAGACACTCTCCCATGTCACAAGATGATGCCACTTTGTGGTAGCTGGGGAAGTTTTAAGAGACCACTGTCTCCAGCGTGGCAAAACCAATTAGCTTCCACCAGCAAGCTTTCATGGAGGTCCAAGGAGTCCTCAGCTGCTCGCTTGGGGAGTTGTGTGACTGTCACTCTGTCGTCCTCTCCTCTTCTGCTTTCAGGGGCTGATCGCTGTCTTGGGCCCACACATCCAAACGCAGAGCCTGGCAATGAATACTGTGTCCCATTGGATAACCAGGTGACTAGACAATTAGTCTGTTTTTGAAATGGCCCTTTTTGTAGGGTTATCCCCAAGCATTTTGCTTCTTTCTCCTATTTTTCTTGACCTGTCTTTGTTGGTTTTAGGACTCTGGGCACTTTTAACACTGCTGATCAGTGCTAAAGTGCATATGCTCTCTGTGTAATTTGTGTTATGGATTGGTGTTTCCATGATTGGCATATTTGATTTACTGGGAAGTCCCTAGTAAAGTGCACTGAGAGTGCCTTGGCCTGTAAATCAAATGCTACTAGGGGACTTGGAGCACTGATTGTGCCACCCACAGAAGTAGCCCGTAAAGGTAACTCAGACCTGCCACTGCAGAGTCTGCGCGCAGTTTGTAACTGCCATGTCGACTTGGCAAGTGCACACACTTGCCAGGCCCTCATCTTCCCCTTTCTTACATATAAGTCACCCCTAAGGTAGGCCTAAGGTACCCCTGTGGGCAGGGTGCTGTGTATGTTAAAGGTAGGACATGTACTGGCGTGTGTGACATGTCCTGGTAGTGAATTACAGTGCATTTCGTTTTTCACTATGGAAAGGCTATCTGTCCCACCGGGTAGAATGGGAGTTTATTTATAACATCTTATAAATATGACTTTCCATTAGGACAAGATAGGAAGGTAAAGTTTAGTATGCCTGAACTCAGAATGTAAAAATGCATCTTTTAGTAAAGATGATTTTTATGTTCTGTGATTGAAAATACCACTTTTAGAAAGTAGGTATCTTCTTGTCTAGCCATGTGCCTCTGCTAGGATGTGGATTGACTGTCTGTCTTTATAGTGACAGGGGATGGGGATGTGCAGTGACTCCAAAGAGTCAGAATGAGTCAGGGCTGGGCTGAATAGACCTGGGCTGCATTTAGAGTAGGGGGAGGAGATTTCCTTTCACCTGAATGGGCCTGCTCTGCCTTCCACAATGCTGTCTCCACCTCCTGCCACGAAGCTGGGCCAGAGAGGACAGAACTGGCTTGGAGTAAGCACAGACACTCTCTGCCAGAGAGAACAAAGGGATTTTGAGTATAAATATTGGGGCCCAGACCCCAACACTTAAGAACTCGCTGTAATCAATAGGCCTAGTAATCAAGGAAACTGCCAAGAAGAAGAGCTGGAAGAGCTTCTAGGAAGAGTACTGCCCCTTTGCTGTGTTGTTGCTTTGTTGGGTTGGCCTGGAGATGCTGCTTCTGCCTTGGGCAGTGAAAGAACTGGACTGAACTTTCTTTTACTTGTGCTGAGTATCTCCAAGGGCTTGAAGTACAGCTTGCCTCCTCTTCTGAAGTCTCAGGGACTGCAAAGACTTCACCAACCTCTGGGTACCGCTTCTGGAACCGCTGTTTCAGTTGCCACAGAGAAGGGAAACGCAACTGACTCCATCACTGATTCCGTAGTTTGATCTGTGTCCTCACGGCACCGCAGAAGGCACCGTCCGCATCTCGCACCGCAATCCTGGTCTCACCGATGACGACCAACGCCGCCGCCACCGAGCCGCTGCTTGTACCGTGACCTGTGGGCACCACACTCCGCACCGCCTCGCTTCACTTCGCCATCCTGGTCTCACCGATGCCGTCGCTGCTGCTGACTTCGACAACCGTGACCACATCGTGGCTGGGGGCACCGCTCGTAAGTTTCACGACGCACCGCCTCGTCCCACACAGCAGTCTGGGCTGTCTGATGCCAGCTCCCGCTAATCGGCTCTATTGCTTGCACAGCAACCTGCCAGCACTGCATCGAGCACCAACTCACCCTGCACCATAAGCCTTTGTCTCACTGATGCCTTCTGGATGATCGTCACCGAGCCGCTGCCTACACCATATCGAGAGGGCACCGCACCCTGTACGCTTCCATTTTGAAATGCAACCGCGACGGTTGACACGACCCGCTCGCACCAACATGTCAGCCACAACGAGAAAGGTACTGTTACCGAGTCTGTTCACACTTTCGCAGGCCCATACCGACTCGGTCGGCTGGAACTGTTAGACTCTGTTGTTTTCAGCATCGAGGTAGCCACGGATGGAGCTACCGACTCGTTCGAACTGTGTTTTTGAGGTATTTCTGCAATTTTGAGGATATCTTGCAAAATATATATTTTTAAGTACTGTATATTGGATTCTTATCGTTTTGGTCTTGTTTTTGATATATAAAAATATTGGATATTTTTCTAAACTGGTGTGGTGTCCTTTTGTAGTGTTTTCACTGTATTACTGTTGGTTATGTGCAAATGCTTCACACATTGCTTCTGAAAAAGCCTGACTGCTCATGCCAAGCTAGCAAGGGGGTGAGCAGGGATTATTTTAGGAGTGTAACTCCCTTACCCTGACTAAGAAGAAGGGTCCCTACTTGGACAAAGGTGCAAACCCTTGCCAACTATCGACTCTCATTTCTAACAGTCTGGCACTGAGAGCCATGACTGTATGTCTCCCTGGCGGACAGTAGCATGGACATGCTTAAGACCTAGCATGTTCTGAGTACATGAAGGATCGTTTCCACCATGTAGTTAATGTAGATTGTAAGAGCCCAGTCTGACTTATACTTTCCAAGAAAATGAATGCACCACAGGCAGCATGATGTCAGTGAAAACAGGCATGTAGCCTCATTCTGCACCAGAGCAAAAGCTCAACAGATAAAGTAAAGAGTGATGCTCCGTAACTCTGCCCCCCCGAGTAGCGAATGCCCCTGACATTGTTAACTCTGGTCGTACACTATCACTGGGGCTGAACTCAAGGGATATTTTAATGTGGCCTCTGTGGTGCACACGTTGTCAACCTAAGAAGGATATATCACGCAGGCCAGGAAGGTGCAGCTTGGCTGGTGAAGGGCCCGCAACAAACCCCTGCTGGGGTTCAGAACTGAGTGTGGGCAGCAGCTGAGCCAGGGAAAACGTTGGTTGCTGATTGGTCAGCTTGGTTTGAAGCGACCAATTGGAGGGGGCACCCTGGGTGCGCCACAAGGATATAAGAAAAAATAAAATTCAAACTCGAAGGGGTAACCCAGTATCCCTCAGAACCCGGGCGCAATTATTATAACAAACAATGGTTCTGTCAAGTATAACTTATTTCTTAAATAAAGTCAACAAATCCTATGAAGAATTACATCAAGTGATGGCGCATAACAGAAATTTCACAGTCAATTCTGAAGTTTTATATATGAAAATATCATACATTTATTTATACAAATAATAATAAGAAAATGACAATAAGGCTGTCTGATGATTTGATCAAAAAGCGACGCAAGTGACAAATATTTACAGTGACAAAAGTGAATAAAGTGCAATTGTGATAATGTCAAAGTGACAAAGTAAATACGTAAACATTAAAATATGATTCCAATGTCCAATCTAGAAATGTCATCTAAGTATCTCATGCTCAGGGATTAATTTCCATGTTTTGAGTGATGAGATCTATGTAGAATTGGATTTGTTACAACCGTCGACGTTTCGACCCAAAATGCAGCGATGATCTAAAGAGTCAGTGGGGTCTTCTTCAGGACAATAGGTATGTCAGACAGCCGATTCCACAGATTTGGATCGATGTTGAAATTACTATTTTGAGGGATTAGCCGATTGAGCAGCTACTTTGTAGACCAGAAAGTGAGTTGGCCCTGGTATTGTGTTCGGTTCTTTAAGGAGACAATTTAGTTTGTTGAAGTCGTGTGAAGCATGACTTGTAGATATGAAATTGAAGGACTTCAGTAGCGGGCTGTGCCGTCCGGACTCATCCATTGAGCCAGTCTCAGAATAATTACAAGACTGCGGGCCTTAGTCACGAATGAAAATATAAGCCGTCCAATGGAATTGTCAGCGTAATAATCAATCAATTTCATATCTACAAGTCATGCTTCACGCGACTTCAACAAACTAAATTGTCTCCTTAAAGAACCGAACACAATACCAGGGCCAACTCTCTTTCTGGTCTACAAAGTAGCCGCTCAATCGGCTAATCCCTCAAAATAGTAATTTCAACATCGATCCAAATCTGTGGAATCGGCTGTCTGACATACCTATTGTCCTGAAGAAGACCCGCACTGACTCTTTAGATCATCGCTGCATTTTGGGTCGAAACGTCGACGGTTGTAACAAATCCAATTTTACATAGATCTCATCACTCAAAACATGGAAATTAATCCCTGAGCATGAGATACTTAGATGACATTTCTAGATTGGACATTGGAATCATATTTTAATGTTTACGTATTTACTTTGTCACTTTGACATTATCACAATTGCACTTTATTCACTTTTGTCACTGTAAATATTTGTCACTTGCGTCGCTTATTTGATCAAATCATCAGACAGCCTTATTGTCATTTTCTTATTATTAATTGTATAAATAAATGTATGATTTTTTCATATATAAAACTTCAGAATTGACTGTGAAATTTCTGTTATGCGCCATCACTTGATGTAATTCTTCATAGGATTTGTTGACTTTATTTAAGAAATAAGTTATACCCGACAGAACCATTGTTTGTTATAACAAGGATATAAGGGCATGGGGGGCCCCCTAAGTATACATGTGCCTTCGACATTGGCCCACGCACCCACACCTGTACTGCGGGCATCGCAGCCGCAGATAGTGGATGGGCCCAGGCAAGGCGGCCGGGACAGCACAAAGGGACGGCACAAGGAGCGCAATAGCCAAAGGTGGTGCCGCTCAAGCGAGTGCCCTTGGGATGCCTTACGGCACTGGAGCAGGCTATTGGTTACCAGAGGGCACAAATGGCACTTGCAGCCCAGGTCAGGCACGAGGGCCGCCCACAACATTTGGCAGCAAGGTGTTGCCTAGGGGCCGCAGGTGAGGTACTAGACCTGTGCAGTGAGGGAGCATTCGCTCAGGGCGCTGACACAAGGTGCTGTTATGGACGGAGGACTGGCCCTGAGCTACAGACAATTTGGGCAATGATGACGTTGTGCTTGGTTAAACTTGAACTGTGTGTTTCTTAATTCAATATGTGAATAAAGAGAAGCTGCGGCCGTTTTACACCATCTGAGGCTGGTTTAATCTGCTACCGCAAAGGAAGGTGGGGTGCATGTGTCAACCGGGGAGCTCTAGGGCACTCGCCCGTCTAGAAAGTTAAGGCTGAGTCGACCCTGCTAGTTTATAAACGTGACTAGCTGAGTGCACACAGACCTCGACAGTCCACTGAGCATTCGTAGCGCCTAATATCCTTTTCTGTGAGGGACATTTGCGAGTTGAAGGGACACAACACCGCAAAGCACTCGTTACACTTTATGATCCCCGTCCCGGACCTTGCAGGCTGCTCTCTCCGCCTCCTGCCTTGCCAGGCATTTCAGGAACCGGGCAGTTTTCAAGCTGCTCTGGGCAGGGAGCTTCGGAGGGCGTGACCTCATTATGAGCAACAAAGCGAGAAAGCTGTGGACAGCAATAAAAATACATCTGATGCCTGCGCGGCAATAAAGAATAAAACACTTGACCTTCCGTCTTGCTGGTTTATAATTACTTGGAGTATCTATAGCCACACAGGACAAGGAAACATAATGATGCCATCTGTGGCATTCGAGCAATTACAGCACTCGAATGTTAAGTGCCACTGTAAGCAGAGTGGCTTATGGGATTAGGGGCACACAGAAGGGCTGGTTCTAGGGGACAGTGTGTGCCCTTCCAGCTGGGAGCAGCTTCTGGGGAAGAGGGAATGAAAGGGCGTGATTTATACAGGAGATGTTCAGACTCCTGAATGGTTCTCTAATAGAGAGGAGTAGATTCCGCGGTACTTAGAAAAAGATAGAAAACTAGCGTAAATCAGAGAACTAGGAGTATGCAATTTACGCATTTGTGTCTAATTACGCACCGGCGGTTTTGTCTCCTAAGTTTCACTCCATCCGGGCAGTGTCAGGGGAGTGGTCAGGGAAACAACATTCAACCGTGCTGACCAACCGAACAGGAGTCATTTTGGGGATATGTACAAGAATCTGTTGATGCGTTTCCTACCACTGTTTGCACTACTGCTGCCAAATGTGTGGGGAGGAGCCACACTAGTTTTACATGGAGGAAGAAAGCACATGGGAGGCAAACAAGAGTTAAGATAGAGACGAAAGATTTTCTAAAGTTAATACCAAAATCTATTAGAATTCCTGATCCTGCACTTGTGAATTTCACTTAGTGCATGAAATAGACTGACTTAGAGCTAGGGAGTGGGCGTTGGTGTACTTTGTAAGTAAATCCCACACACTTCACACTGTTCATGAGGAAAGTAATGAAGTACACCATCTATAGGAAATATCCTGAACAAGCTGAACCTCAGAACAGACATGGGGGTCATTTAAAGAAGGATGGGTGGGCCACCAAGCCACTGTACTAGTGGAGGACCTACCTCAACCTAACCCACGGCAGCCTACCCACCCTACTAAATATTACCTTCCGCCCTGGAAGGTAATACTTGATGAAAGTGCTTCTGCCAGCAAAAATGGAAAGAGAGAGGCGGGTCTTGGCAGCCACCACGATGGCTGCCATCCTGTGAGGTTTCACTGTGCCGCAAGACTCATGCGTCATATCTGTTGACATTAAGGGTGAGCGTAACTCATGTAATTCTGTGTAGCGTAATCACGCGGAATTACCTAAGAATTCTGCATGATTACGCAGAGATATGCCAGTAATTTTGCATTTAGCACTGTTTCTTAGTGCAAAAGTATCCCCTTGCGTCCAAAATGGATACGAGGATGCATTCTGCGCTAAGGAATAGCTCTAATTGCAACAGAACTTGAATAGCGAGCATTAGCAGGAGTAAATGCATAATTATCGGCAATTCTGCATTAAGTACCAAGAACTTACCAAATTTACTCTAGCTAGTCCGGCGTAATCCAAATTCTGCCCATGCCTAGTAGGCTTTAGTGCAGCCGCGAAGGTACACAAGGTATTTTCTGGAGCCCGAGATCTCTGGGTGCCAGAGGTCTGGGTCCTGGCTCTGGGGGCCCGAGGTCTCTGGGGGCCGAGGTCAGAGTCCCGTCTCTGGGGGCCTGAGATCTGAGTCCCGGCTCTGGGTGCCAGAAGTCTGAGTCCCGGCTCTGGGGGCCCGAGGTTTCTGGGTCCTGGCTCTGGGGGCCCAGCGTCCCTGGGTCCAGGCACTAGGGGCCTGAGGTCTTTGGGGCCTGAGGTCTCTGGGGCCTGGGTTTGGGGGCCCAAGTTCTCTGGGGGCCTGAGGTCCCTGTGGCCTGTGGTCTCTGGGTCCCAGCTCTGGGGGCCCGAGGTCTCTGGGTCCCGTCTCTGGGGTCCGAGGTCTCTGGGGGCCTGGCTCTGGGAGCCCAAGGTCTGAGTTCTGGCTCTGTGTGCCAGAGGTCTGAGTCCCAGCTCTGTGTGCCAGAGGTTTGGGTTCTGACTCTGGGGGCCTGAGGTCTCTGGGGCCTGCGCTCTCTCTGGGCCCATCTCTGGGGCCCGACTCAAGGGGTCCAAGGTCTATGAGGGTACGAGGTCCCTGGGTGTCAGAGGTCTGGGTCCTGGTTCTGGGGGCCTGAGGTCTGGGTCCCAGCTCTAGGGGCCCAATGTCTCTGGGGTCCATGCTCTGGGGGCCTGAGGTCTCTGGGGTCCATGCTCTGGGGGCCCTAGGTCTTTGGGGCCTGAGGTCTCTGGGGACCAGTGGTCTCTGGGGGCCCAAGGTCTCTGGGTCCCGGATCTGGTGGCCCAAGGCCCCCAGAGACCTCAGGCCCCCAGAGCATGGACCCCAGAGACCTCAGGCCCCCAGAGCATTGGGACCCAGAGACCTCGGAACCCCAGAGCTGGGACCCAGAGACCTTAGGCCCCCAGAGCCGGAACCCAGAGCTGGGACCCAGACCTCTGAACCCAGGCCTCTGGCACCCAGAGACCTCAGGCCCCCAGAGACTTTAGGCCTCCAGAAGCCTTGGGCCCCCAGATACCCTGGGCCCCAGAGGTCTCTGGGGGTCTGTGGTCTCTGGGGCAGGAGGTTTCTGGGGGCCTGACGTCTCTGGGGCCGAGGTCTCCGGGTCCCAGCTCTGGGAGCCCGAGGTCTCTGGGTCCCAACTCTCGGGGTCCAAGGTCTCTGGTTCCTGGTTCTGGGGACCCAATGTCTCTGGGGACCCATCTCTAGGGGACCAACTGAGTTCCAGCTCTGGTTGCCAGAGGTGTGAGTCCCAGCTCTGTGTGCCAGAGGTCACTGGGGCCTGAGGTCTCTGGGTGCCCAAGATCTCTGGGGCCTGGCTCAGGTGGGTCTGAGGTCTGTGGGGGCCCAAGGTCTGTGGGGCCTGAGGTCTCTGGGGGACCCAGGTCTCTGGGGGCCCGAGGTCTGTGGGGCCTGAGGTCTCTGGGGGCTGGAGGTCTCTGGGTGCCAGAGGTCTGGGTCCCGGCTCAGGGGGGGCTGAGGTGTCAGGATCCTGGCTCTGGGGGCCTGAGGTGTCTGGGTCCCAGCTCTGGGGGCCCGGGGTCTCTGGGTCCCAGCTCTGGAGCCCGAGGTCTCTGGGTCCCAGCTCTGGGGCACGAGGTCTCTGGGAGCCAGAGGACTCTGGGGGCCTGATGTCTCTGGGGGACTGGCTCAGGGGCCTGAGTTCCTTGAGCCCGAGGTCTCGAGGGGGCCCAAGGTCTCTGGGGGCCTGAGATCTCTGGGGATTGAGGTCTTTGGGGACCTGAGGTCTCTGGGGGCCTTGCTCTGGTGGCCTGAGGTCTCTGAAGGCCTGAGTTCTCTAGGTCCCGGTTCTGGCAGTCCGAGGTCTCTGGGGCCCTGAGGTATATGGGGCTTGAGGTCTCTGGGGGCCTGTGGTCTCTGGGGCATGAGATTTCTGGGGGCCTGATGTCTCTGGGGCCGAGGTCTCCGGGTTCCAGCTCTGGAAACCCAAGGTCTCTGGGTCCCAACTCTTGGGGTCCAAGGTCTCTGGTTCCCGGTTCTGGGGGCCCAAGGTCTCTGGGGACCCATCTCTAGGGGACAGACTCTGGGGACCCAAGGACTCAGTTCCAGCTCTGTGTGCTAGAGGTGTGAGTCCCAGCTCTGTGTGCCAGAGGTCACTGGGGCCGAAGTCTCTGGGGGCCCAATATCTCTGGGGCTTGGCTCAGGGGGCCTAAGGTCTGTGAGGGCCCGAGGTCTGTGGGGCCTGAGGTCTCTGGGGGACCCTTATCTCTTGCGGCCCGAGGTCTCTGGGGCCTGAGATCTCTGGGGGCTGGAGGTCTCTGGGTGCCAGAGGTCTGGGTCCCGACTCAGGGGGGCTGAGGTGTCTGGATCCTGGCTCTGGGGGCCCGAGGTGTCTGGGTCTCAGCTCTGGGGCCTGAGGTCTCTGGGTCCCAGCTCTAGGGCCCAAGGTCTCTGGGATTCCGAGGACTCTGGGGGCCTAATGTCTCTGGGGGACTGGCTCTGGGGGCCTGAGTTCTCTGGGCCCGAGGTCTCGAGGGGGCCCAAGGTCTCTGTGGGCCCGAGGTCTCTGGGGCCCGAGGTCTCTGGGGGCTGGAGGTCTCTGGGTGCCAGAGGTCTGGGTCCCGGCTTAGGGGGCTGAGGTGTCTGGATCCTGGCTCTGGGGGCCCGAGGTGTCTGGGTCTCAGCTCAGGGGCCCGAGGTCTCTGGGTCCCAGCTCTAGGGCCCAAGGTCTCTGAGATTCCGAGGACTCTGGGGGCCTAATGTCTCTGGGGGACTGGCTCTGGGGGCCTGAGTTCTCTGGACCCGAGGTCTTGAGGGGGCCCAAGGTCTCTGTGGGGCCGAGGTCTCTGGGGCCCGAGGTCTATGGGGACCTGAGGTCTCTGGGGGCCTTGCTCTGGGGGCCTGAGTTCTCCAGGGAACTGAGGTCTCTGGAGGGCCGAGGTCTCTGGGGCCCGGCTCTGGGTGCCAGAGGTCAGTGTCCCAGCTCTGGGGGCCCGCGGTATCTGGGTCCCAGATCTGGGGGCCTAAGGGCTCTGGGTCCCGGCTCTGGGGGCCCAAGGTCTCTGTGAGCCCAAGTTCTCTGGGAGCATGAGGTATCTGGGGGCACAGGGTCTCTGGGGGCTTGGCTCCGGGGACCCGAGTTCTCTGGGGCCCGAGGTCTCTGGGGGCCCAGCTCTGGGGGCTTGAGTTCTCTGGGGGCCTGGCTCTGGGCTTTCAGGTCTCTGGAGGCCCAAGGTTTCTGGGGCCCAAGGTCTCTGGGGCCTGAGGTCTCTGAGTCCTGGCTCTGGGTGCCAGAGGTCTGGGTCCCGCCTCTGGGGGCTCGAGGTGCCTGGGTCCCGGCTCTGGGGGCCCGAGGTCTCTGAGTCCATGCTCTGTTGGCCCAAGGTCTCTGGGTGATGCCTCTGGGGGCAGAGTTCTCTGGGGGCCCGAGGTCGCTGGGAACATGAGGTCTCTGGGGCCCAAGGTCTCTGGCGGCCTGAGGCACAAGGTCTCTTGGGGCCTGAGGTCTCTGGGGGCCTGAGGTCTCTGGGGCCTGAGGTCTCTGGGTCCAAGCTCTGGGGGCCTGAGGTCTCTGGGGCCTGGATATGGGGGCCTAAGTTCTCTGGGGGCATAAGGTCTCTGGGGCCTGAGGTCTCTGGGGGCCTGGGGTCTCTGGGGGCCTGAGGTCTCTGGGGGCCTGAGGTCCCTGGGGCCTGTGGTCTCTGGGTCCCAGCTATGAGGGCCCACGGTCTCTGTGAGCCCAAGTTCTCTGGGAGCCCAAGGTATCTGGGGCCCGAGGTCCCTGGGAGCCTGAGGTCTCTGAGTCATGGCTCTGTGTGCTAGAGATCTGGGCCCCCGCTCTGGGAGCCTGAGGTGTCTTGGTTCAGGATCTGGGGGCCTGAGTCTCTGGGGGCATGAGGTCTCTGTGGCCCAGCTCTGGGTCCTTGAGGTCTCGGGGCCTGAGGTCTCTGAGTCATGGCTCTGGGTGACAGAGATCTGACTCCCAGCTCTGGGGGCCTGAAGTGTCTGGGTCCCAGCTCTGGGGGTGAGGTCTCTGGGGCCTGCGCTCTCTCTGGGCCCATCTCTGGGGCCCGACTCAAGGGGTCCAAGGTCTATGAGGGTACGAGGTCCCTGGGTGTCAGAGGTCTGGGTCCTGGTTCTGGGGGCCTGAGGTCTGGGTCCCAGCTCTAGGGGCCCAATGTCTCTGGGGTCCATGCTCTGGGGGCCTGAGGTCTCTGGGGTCCATGCTCTGGGGGCCCTAGGTCTTTGGGGCCTGAGGTCTCTGGGGACCAGTGGTCTCTGGGGGCCCAAGGTCTCTGGGTCCCGGATCTGGTGGCCCAAGGCCCCCAGAGACCTCAGGCCCCCAGAGCATCGACCCCAGAGACCGCAGGCCCCCAGAGCATTGGGACCCAGAGACTTCGGAACCCCAGAGCTGGGACCCAGAGACCTCAGGCCCCCAGAGCCGGAACCCAGAGCTGGGACCCAGACCTCTGAACCCAGGCCTCTGGCACCCAGAGACCTCAGGCCCCCAGAGACTTTAGGCCTCCAGAAGCCTTGGGCCCCCAGATACCCTGGGCCCCAGAGGTCTCTTGGGGTCTGTGGTCTCTGGGGCAGGAGGTTTCTGGGGGCCTGACGTCTCTGGGGCCGAGGTCTCCGGGTCCCAGCTCTGGGAGCCCGAGGTCTCTGGGTCCCAACTCTCGGGGTCCAAGGTCTCTGGTTCCTGGTTCTGGGGGCCCAATGTCTCTGGGGACCCATCTCTAGGGGACCAACTGAGTTCCAGCTCTGGTTGCCAGAGGTGTGAGTCCCAGCTCTGTGTGCCAGAGGTCACAGGGGCCTGAGGTCTCTGGGTGCCCAAGATCTCTGGGGCCTGGCTCAGGTGGGTCTGAGGTCTGTGGGGGCCCAAGGTCTGTGGGGCCTGAGGTCTCTGGGGGACCCAGGTCTCTGGGGGCCCGAGGTCTGTGGGGCCTGAGGTCTCTGGGGGCTGGAGGTCTCTGGGTGCCAGAGGTCTGGGTCCCGGCTCAGGGGGGGCTGAGGTGTCAGGATCCTGGCTCTGGGGGCCTGAGGTGTCTGGGTCCCAGCTCTGAGGGCCCGGGGTCTCTGGGTCCCAGCTCTGGAGCCCGAGGACTCTGGGGGCCTGATGTCTCTGGGGGACTGGCTCAGGGGGCCTGAGTTCCTTGAGCCCGAGGTCTCGAGGGGGCCCAAGGTCTCTGGGGGCCTGAGATCTCTGGGGATTGAGGTCTTTGGGGACCTGAGGTCTCTGGGGGCCTTGCTCTGGTGGCCTGAGGTCTCTGAGGGCCTGAGTTCTCTAGGTCCCGGTTCTGGCAGTCCGAGGTCTCTGTGGCCCTGATGTATATGGGGCTTGAGGTCTCTGGGGGCCTGTGGTCTCTGGGGCATGAGATTTCTGGGGGCCTGATGTCTCTGGGGCCGAGGGCTCCGGGTTCCAGCTCTGGAAACCCGAGGTCTCTGGGTCCCAACTCTTGGGGTCCAAGGTCTCTGGTTCCCGGTTCTGGGGGCCCAAGGTCTCTGGGAACCCATCTCTAGGGGACAGACTCTGGGGACCCAAGGACTCAGTTCCAGCTCTGTGTGCTAGAGGTGTGAGTCCCAGCTCTGTGTTCCAGAGGTCACTGGGGCCGAAGTCTCTGGGGGCCCAATATCTCTGGGGCTTGGCTCAGGGGGCCTAAGGTCTGTGGGGGCCCAAGGTCTGTGGGGCCTGAGGTCTCTGGGGGACCCTTATCTCTTGCGGCCCGAGGTCTTTGGGGCCTGAGGTCTCTGGGGGCTGGAGGTGTCTGGGTGCCAGAGGTCTGGGTCCCGACTCAGGGGGCTGAGGTGTCTGGATCCTGGCTCTGGGGGCCCGAGGTGTCTGGGTCTCAGCTCTGGGGCCTGAGGTCTCTGGGTCCCAGCTCTAGGGCCCAAGGTCTCTGGGATTCCGAGGACTCTGGGGGCCTAATGTCTCTGGGGGACTGGCTCTGGGGGCCTGAGTTCTCTGGGCCCGAGGTCTCGAGGGGCCCAAGGGCTCTGTGGGCCCGAGGTCTCTGGGGCCCGAGGTCTCTGGGGGCTGGAGGTCTCTGGGTGCCAGAGGTCTGGGTCCCGGCTCTGGGGGCCCGAGGTTTCTGGGTCCTGGCTCTGGGGGCCCAGCGTCCCTGGGTCCAGGCACTAGGGGCCTGAGGTCTTTGGGGCCTGAGGTCTCTGGGGCCTGGGTTTGGGGGCCCAAGTTCTCTGGGGGCCTGAGGTCCCTGTGGCCTGTGGTCTCTGGGTCCCAGCTCTGGGGGCCCGAGGTCTCTGGGTCCCGTCTCTGGGGTCCGAGGTCTCTGGGGGCCTGGCTCTGGGAGCCCAAGGTCTGAGTTCTGGCTCTGTGTGCCAGAGGTCTGAGTCCCAGCTCTGTGTGCCAGAGGTTTGGGTTCTGACTCTGGGGGCCTGAGGTCTCTGGGGCCTGCGCTCTCTCTGGGCCCATCTCTGGGGCCCGACTCAAGGGGTCCAAGGTCTATGAGGGTACGAGGTCCCTGGGTGTCAGAGGTCTGGGTCCTGGTTCTGGGGGCCTGAGGTCTGGGTCCCAGCTCTAGGGGCCCAATGTCTCTGGGGTCCATGCTCTGGGGGCCTGAGGTCTCTGGGGTCCATGCTCTGGGGGCCCTAGGTCTTTGGGGCCTGAGGTCTCTGGGGACCAGTGGTCTCTGGGGGCCCAAGGTCTCTGGGTCCTGGATCTGGTGGCCCAAGGCCCCCAGAGACCTCAGGCCCCCAGAGCATGGACCCCAGAGACCTCAGGCCCCCAGAGCATTGGGACCCAGAGACCTCGGAACCCCAGAGCTGGGACCCAGAGACCTTAGGCCCCCAGAGCCGGAACCCAGAGCTGGGACCCAGACCTCTGAACCCAGGCCTCTGGCACCCAGAGACCTCAGGCCCCCAGAGACTTTAGGCCTCCAGAAGCCTTGGGCCCCCAGATACCCTGGGCCCCAGAGGTCTCTGGGGGTCTGTGGTCTCTGGGGCAGGAGGTTTCTGGGGGCCTGACGTCTCTGGGGCCGAGGTCTCCGGGTCCCAGCTCTGGGAGCCCGAGGTCTCTGGGTCCCAACTCTCGGGGTCCAAGGTCTCTGGTTCCTGGTTCTGGGGACCCAATGTCTCTGGGGACCCATCTCTAGGGGACCAACTGAGTTCCAGCTCTGGTTGCCAGAGGTGTGAGTCCCAGCTCTGTGTGCCAGAGGTCACTGGGGCCTGAGGTCTCTGGGTGCCCAAGATCTCTGGGGCCTGGCTCAGGTGGGTCTGAGGTCTGTGGGGGCCCAAGGTCTGTGGGGCCTGAGGTCTCTGGGGGACCCAGGTCTCTGGGGGCCCGAGGTCTGTGGGGCCTGAGGTCTCTGGGGGCTGGAGGTCTCTGGGTGCCAGAGGTCTGGGTCCCGGCTCAGGGGGCTGAGGTGTCAGGATCCTGGCTCTGGGGGCCTGAGGTGTCTGGGTCCCAGCTCTGGGGGCCCGGGGTCTCTGGGTCCCAGCTCTGGAGCCCGAGGTCTCTGGGTCCCAGCTCTGGGGCACGAGGTCTCTGGGAGCCAGAGGACTCTGGGGGCCTGATGTCTCTGGGGGACTGGCTCAGGGGGCCTGAGTTCCTTGAGCCCGAGGTCTCGAGGGGGCCCAAGGTCTCTGGGGGCCTGAGATCTCTGGGGATTGAGGTCTTTGGGGACCTGAGGTCTCTGGGGGCCTTGCTCTGGTGGCCTGAGGTCTCTGAAGGCCTGGAGTTCTCTAGGTCCCGGTTCTGGCAGTCCGAGGTCTCTGGGGCCCTGAGGTATATGGGGCTTGAGGTCTCTGGGGGCCTGTGGTCTCTGGGGCATGAGATTTCTGGGGGCCTGATGTCTCTGGGGCCGAGGTCTCCGGGTTCCAGCTCTGGAAACCCAAGGTCTCTGGGTCCCAACTCTTGGGGTCCAAGGTCTCTGGTTCGCGGTTCTGGGGGCCCAAGGTCTCTGGGGACCCATCTCTAGGGGACAGACTCTGGGGACCCAAGGACTCAGTTCCAGCTCTGTGTGCTAGAGGTGTGAGTCCCAGCTCTGTGTGCCAGAGGTCACTGGGGCCGAAGTCTCTGGGGGCCCAATATCTCTGGGGCTTGGCTCAGGGGGCCTAAGGTCTGTGAGGGCCCGAGGTCTGTGGGGCCTGAGGTCTCTGGGGGACCCTTATCTCTTGCGGCCCGAGGTCTCTGGGGCCTGAGATCTCTGGGGGCTGGAGGTCTCTGGGTGCCAGAGGTCTGGGTCCCGACTCAGGGGGCTGAGGTGTCTGGATCCTGGCTCTGGGGGCCCGAGGTGTCTGGGTCTCAGCTCTGGGGCCTGAGGTCTCTGGGTCCCAGCTCTAGGGCCCAAGGTCTCTGGGATTCCGAGGACTCTGGGGGCCTAATGTCTCTGGGGGACTGGCTCTGGGGGCCTGAGTTCTCTGGGCCCGAGGTCTCGAGGGGCCCAAGGTCTCTGTGGGCCCGAGGTCTCTGGGGCCCGAGGTCTCTGGGGGCTGGAGGTCTCTGGGTGCCAGAGGTCTGGGTCCCGGCTTAGGGGGCTGAGGTGTCTGGATCCTGGCTCTGGGGGCCCGAGGTGTCTGGGTCTCAGCTCAGGGGCCCGAGGTCTCTGGGTCCCAGCTCTAGGGCCCAAGGTCTCTGAGATTCCGAGGACTCTGGGGGCCTAATGTCTCTGGGGGACTGGCTCTGGGGGCCTGAGTTCTCTGGACCCGAGGTCTTGAGGGGGCCCAAGGTCTCTGTGGGGCCGAGGTCTCTGGGGCCCGAGGTCTATGGGGACCTGAGGTCTCTGGGGGCCTTGCTCTGGGGGCCTGAGTTCTCCAGGGAACTGAGGTCTCTGGAGGGCCGAGGTCTCTGGGGCCCGGCTCTGGGTGCCAGAGGTCAGTGTCCCAGCTCTGGGGGCCCGCGGTGTCTGGGTCCCAGATCTGGGGGCCTAAGGGCTCTGGGTCCCGGCTCTGGGGGCCCAAGGTCTCTGTGAGCCCAAGTTCTCTGGGAGCATGAGGTATCTGGGGGCACAGGGTCTCTGGGGGCTTGGCTCCGGGGACCCGAGTTCTCTGGGGCCCGAGGTCTCTGGGGGCCCAGCTCTGGGGGCTTGAGTTCTCTGGGGGCCTGGCTCTGGGCTTTCAGGTCTCTGGAGGCCCAAGGTTTCTGGGGCCCAAGGTCTCTGGGGGCCTGAGGTCTCTGAGTCCTGGCTCTGGGTGCCAGAGGTCTGGGTCCCGCCTCTGGGGGCTCGAGGTGCCTGGGTCCCGGCTCTGGGGGCCCGAGGTCTCTGAGTCCATGCTCTGTTGGCCCAAGGTCTCTGGGTGATGCCTCTGGGGGGCAGAGTTCTCTGGGGGCCCGAGGTCGCTGGGAACATGAGGTCTCTGGGGCCCAAGGTCTCTGGCGGCCTGAGGCACAAGGTCTCTTGGGGCCTGAGGTCTCTGGGGGCCTGAGGTCTCTGGGGCCTGAGGTCTCTGGGTCCAAGCTCTGGGGGCCTGAGGTCTCTGGGGCCTGGATATGGGGGCCTAAGTTCTCTGGGGGCATAAGGTCTCTGGGGCCTGAGGTCTCTGGGGGCCTGGGGTCTCTGGGGGCCTGAGGTCTCTGGGGGCCTGAGGTCCCTGGGGCCTGTGGTCTCTGGGTCCCAGCTATGAGGGCCCACGGTCTCTGTGAGCCCAAGTTCTCTGGGAGCCCAAGGTATCTGGGGCCCGAGGTCCCTGGGGGCCTGAGGTCTCTGAGTCATGGCTCTGTGTGCTAGAGATCTGGGCCCCCGCTCTGGGAGCCTGAGGTGTCTTGGTTCAGGATCTGGGGGCCTGAGTCTCTGGGGGCATGAGGTCTCTGTGGCCCAGCTCTGGGTCCTTGAGGTCTCGGGGCCTGAGGTCTCTGAGTCATGGCTCTGGGTGACAGAGATCTGACTCCCAGCTCTGGGGGCCTGAAGTGTCTGGGTCCCAGCTCTGGGGGTGAGGTCTCTGGGGCCTGCGCTCTCTCTGGGCCCATCTCTGGGGCCCGACTCAAGGGGTCCAAGGTCTATGAGGGTACGAGGTCCCTGGGTGTCAGAGGTCTGGGTCCTGGTTCTGGGGGCCTGAGGTCTGGGTCCCAGCTCTAGGGGCCCAATGTCTCTGGGGTCCATGCTCTGGGGGCCTGAGGTCTCTGGGGTCCATGCTCTGGGGGCCCTAGGTCTTTGGGGCCTGAGGTCTCTGGGGACCAGTGGTCTCTGGGGGCCCAAGGTCTCTGGGTCCCGGATCTGGTGGCCCAAGGCCCCCAGAGACCTCAGGCCCCCAGAGCATCGACCCCAGAGACCGCAGGCCCCCAGAGCATTGGGACCCAGAGACCTCGGAACCCCAGAGCTGGGACCCAGAGACCTCAGGCCCCCAGAGCCGGAACCCAGAGCTGGGACCCAGACCTCTGAACCCAGGCCTCTGGCACCCAGAGACCTCAGGCCCCCAGAGACTTTAGGCCTCCAGAAGCCTTGGGCCCCCAGATACCCTGGGCCCCAGAGGTCTCTGGGGGTCTGTGGTCTCTGGGGCAGGAGGTTTCTGGGGGCCTGACGTCTCTGGGGCCGAGGTCTCCGGGTCCCAGCTCTGGGAGCCCGAGGTCTCTGGGTCCCAACTCTCGGGGTCCAAGGTCTCTGGTTCCTGGTTCTGGGGGCCCAATGTCTCTGGGGACCCATCTCTAGGGGACCAACTGAGTTCCAGCTCTGGTTGCCAGAGGTGTGAGTCCCAGCTCTGTGTGCCAGAGGTCACAGGGGCCTGAGGTCTCTGGGTGCCCAAGATCTCTGGGGCCTGGCTCAGGTGGGTCTGAGGTCTGTGGGGGCCCAAGGTCTGTGGGGCCTGAGGTCTCTGGGGGACCCAGGTCTCTGGGGGCCCGAGGTCTGTGGGGCCTGAGGTCTCTGGGGGCTGGAGGTCTCTGGGTGCCAGAGGTCTGGGTCCCGGCTCAGGGGGCTGAGGTGTCAGGATCCTGGCTCTGGGGGCCTGAGGTGTCTGGGTCCCAGCTCTGAGGGCCCGGGGTCTCTGGGTCCCAGCTCTGGAGCCCGAGGACTCTGGGGGCCTGATGTCTCTGGGGGACTGGCTCAGGGGGCCTGAGTTCCTTGAGCCCGAGGTCTCGAGGGGGCCCAAGGTCTCTGGGGGCCTGAGATCTCTGGGGATTGAGGTCTTTGGGGACCTGA
Organism: Calotriton arnoldi; assembly: GCA_963921515.1. Lineage (NCBI taxonomy): Eukaryota > Metazoa > Chordata > Amphibia > Caudata > Salamandridae > Calotriton > Calotriton arnoldi. The sequence goes on from CAWUFW010005411.1 coordinate 805,213, forward strand.
GGTCTCTGGGGGCCTTGCTCTGGTGGCCTGAGGTCTCTGAGGGCCTGAGTTCTCTAGGTCCCGGTTCTGGCAGTCCGAGGTCTCTGTGGCCCTGAGGTATATGGGGCTTGAGGTCTCTGGGGGCCTGTGGTCTCTGGGGCATGAGATTTCTGGGGGCCTGATGTCTCTGGGGCCGAGGGCTCCGGGTTCCAGCTCTGGAAACCCGAGGTCTCTGGGTCCCAACTCTTGGGGTCCAAGGTCTCTGGTTCCCGGTTCTGGGGGCCCAAGGTCTCTGGGAACCCATCTCTAGGGGACAGACTCTGGGGACCCAAGGACTCAGTTCCAGCTCTGTGTGCTAGAGGTGTGAGTCCCAGCTCTGTGTTCCAGAGGTCACTGGGGCCGAAGTCTCTGGGGGCCCAATATCTCTGGGGCTTGGCTCAGGGGGCCTAAGGTCTGTGGGGGCCCAAGGTCTGTGGGGCCTGAGGTCTCTGGGGGACCCTTATCTCTTGCGGCCCGAGGTCTTTGGGGCCTGAGGTCTCTGGGGGCTGGAGGTGTCTGGGTGCCAGAGGTCTGGGTCCCGACTCAGGGGGCTGAGGTGTCTGGATCCTGGCTCTGGGGGCCCGAGGTGTCTGGGTCTCAGCTCTGGGGCCTGAGGTCTCTGGGTCCCAGCTCTAGGGCCCAAGGTCTCTGGGATTCCGAGGACTCTGGGGGCCTAATGTCTCTGGGGGACTGGCTCTGGGGGCCTGAGTTCTCTGGGCCCGAGGTCTCGAGGGGGCCCAAGGTCTCTGTGGGCCCGAGGTCTCTGGGGCCCGAGGTCTCTGGGGGCTGGAGGTCTCTGGGTGCCAGAGGTCTGGGTCCCGGCTTAGTGGGGCTGAGGTGTCTGGATCCTGGCTCTGGGGCCCGAGGTCTCTGGGTCCCAGCTCTAGGGCCCAAGGTCTCTGGCGGCCTGAGGCACAAGGTCTCTTGGGGCCTGAGGTCTCTGGGGGCCTGAGGTCTCTGGGGCCTGAGGTCTCTAGATCCAAGCTCTGGGGGCCTGAGGTCTCTGGGGCCTGGATATGGGGGCCTAAGTTCTCTGGGGGCATAAGGTCTCTGGGGGCCTGGGGTCTCTGGGGGCCTGAGGTCTCTGGGGGCCTGAGGTCCCTGGGGCCTGTGGTCTCTGGGTCCCAGCTATGAGGGCCCGCGGTCTCTGTGAGCCCAAGTTCTCTGAGAGCCCAAGGTATCTGGGGCCCGAGGTCCCTGGGGGCCTGAGGTCTCTGAGTCATGGCTCTGGGTGCTAGAGATCTGGGCCCCCGCTCTGGGAGCCTGAGGTGTCTTGGTTCAGGCTCTGGGGGCCTGAGGTCTCTGGGGGCATGAGGTCTCTGTGGCCCAGCTCTGGGTCCTTGAGGTCTCGGGGCCTGAGGTCTCTGAGTCATGGCTCTGGGTGACAGAGATCTGGCTCCCAGCTCTGGGGGCCTGAAGTGTCTGGGTCCCAGCTCTGGGGGTGAGGTCTCTGGGGCCTGCGCTCTCTCTGGGCCCATCTCTGGGGCCCGACTCAAGGGGTCCAAGGTCTATGAGGGTACGAGGTCCCTGGGTGTCAGAGGTCTGGGTCCTGGTTCTGCGGGCCTGAGGTCTGGGTCCCAGCTCTAGGGGCCCAATGTCTCTGGGGTCCATGCTCTGGGGGCCTGAGGTCTCTGGGGTCCATGCTCTGGGGGCCCTAGGTCTTTGGGGCCTGAGGTCTCTGGGGACCAGTGGTCTCTGGGGGCCCAAGGTCTCTGGGTCCCGGATCTGGTGGCCCAAGGCCCCCAGAGACCTCAGGTCCCCAGAGCATGGACCCCAGAGACCTCAGGCCCCCAGAGCATTGGGACCCAGAGACCTCGGAACCCCAGAGCTGGGACCCAGAGACCTCAGGCCCCCAGAGCCGGAACCCAGAGCTGGGACCCAGACCTCTGAACCCAGGCCTCTGGCACCCAGAGACCTCAGGCCCCCAGAGACTTTAGGCCTCCAGAAGCCTTGGGCCCCCAGATACCCTGGGCCCCAGAGGTCTCTGGGGGTCTGTGGTCTCTGGGGCAGGAGGTTTCTGGGGGCCTGACGTCTCTGGGGCCGAGGTCTCCGGGTCCCAGCTCTGGGAGCCCGAGGTCTCTGGGTCCCACCTCTCGGGGTCCAAGGTCTCTGGTTCCTGGTTCTGGGGGGCCCAATGTCTCTGGGGGCCCATCTCTAGGGGACCAACTGAGTTCCAGCTCTGGTTGCCAGAGGTGTGAGTCCCAGCTCTGTGTGCCAGAGGTCACTGGGGCCTGAGGTCTCTGGGTGCCCAAGATCTCTGGGGCCTGGCTCAGGTGGGTCTGAGGTCTGTGGGGGCCCAAGGTCTGTGGGGCCTGAGGTCTCTGGGGGTCCGAGGTCTGTGGGGCCTGAGGTCTCTGGGGGCTGGAGGTCTCTGGGTGCCAGAGGTCTGGGTCCTGGCTCAGGGGGGGCTGAGGTGTCAGGATCCTGGCTCTGGGGGCCTGAGGTGTCTGGGTCCCAGCTCTGAGGGCCCGGGGTCTCTGGGTCCCAGCTCTGGAGCCCGAGGACTCTGGGGCCTGATGTCTCTGGGGGACTGGCTCAGGGGGCCTGAGTTCCTTGAGCCCGAGGTCTCGAGGGGGCCCAAGGTCTCTGGGGGCCTGAGATCTCTGGGGATTGAGGTCTTTGGGGACCTGAGGTCTCTGGGGGCCTTGCTCTGGTGGCCTGAGGTCTCTGAGGGCCTGAGTTCTCTATGTCCCGGTTCTGGCAGTCCGAGGTCTCTGGGGCCCTGAGGTATATGGGGCTTGAGGTCTCTGGGGGCCTGTGGTCTCTGGGGCATGAGATTTCTGGGGGCCTGATGTCTCTGGGGCCGAGGTCTCCGGGTTCCAGCTCTGGAAACCCGAGGTCTCTGGGTCCCAACTCTTGGGGTCCAAGGTCTCTGGTTCCCGGTTCTGGGGGCCCAAGGTCTCTGGGAACCCATCTCTAGGGGACAGACTCTGGGGACCCAAGGACTCAGTTCCAGCTCTGTGTGCTAGAGGTGTGAGTCCCAGCTCTGTGTGCCAGAGGTCACTGTGGCCGAAGTCTCTGGGGGCCCAATATCTCTGGGGCTTGGCTCAGGGGGGCCTAAGGTCTGTGGGGGCCCGAGGTCTGTGGGGCCTGAGGTCTCTGGGGGACCCTTATCTCTTGCGGCCCTTGGTCTCTGGGGCCTGAGGTCTCTGGGGGCTGGAGGTCTCTGGGTGCCAGAGGTCTGGGTCCCGACTCAGGGGGGCTGAGGTGTCTGGATCCTGGCTCTGGGGGCCCGAGGTGTCTGGGTCCCAGCTCTAGGGCCCAAGGTCTCTGGGATTCCGAGGACTCTGGGGGCCTAATGTCTCTGGGGGACTGGCTCTGCGGGCCTGAGTTCTCTGGGCCCGAGGTCTCGAGGGGGCCCAAGGTCTCTGTGGGCCCGAGGTCTCTGGGGCCCGAGGTCTCTGGGGGCTGGAGGTCTCTGGGTGCCAGAGGTCTGGGTCCCGGCTTAGGGGGGCTGAGGTGTCTGGATCCTGGCTCTGGGGGCCCGAGGTGTCTGGGTCTCAGCTCTGGGGCCCGAGGTCTCTGGGTCCCAGCTCTAGGGCCCAAGGTCTCTGGTGGCATGAGGCACAAGGTCTCTTGGGGCCCGAGGTCCCTGGGGGCCTGAGGTCTCTGAGTCATGGCTCTGGGTGCTAGAGATCTGGGCCCCCGCTCTGGGAGCCTGAGGTGTCTTGGTTCAGGCTCTGGGGGCCTGAGGTCTCTGGGGGCATGAGGTCTCTTTGGCCCAGCTCTGGGTCCTTGAGGTCTCGGGGCCTGAGGTCTCTGAGTCATGGCTCTGGGTGACAGAGATCTGACTCCCAGCTCTGGGGGCCTGAGGTGTCTGGGTCCCAGCTCTGGGGGTGAGGTCTCTGGGGCCTGCGCTCTCTCTGGGCCCATCTCTGTGGCCCGACTCAAGGGGTCCAAGGTCTATGAGGGTACGAGGTCCCTGGGTGTCAGAGGTCTGGGTCCTGGTTCTGGGGGCCTGAGGTCTGGGTCCCAGCTCTAGGGGCCCAATGTCTCTGGGGTCCATGCTCTGGGGACCTGAGGTCTCTGGGGTCCATGCTCTGGGGGCCCTAGGTCTTTGGGGCCTGAGGTCTCTGGGGACCAGTGGTCTCTGGGGGCCCAAGGTCTCTGGGTCCCGGATCTGGTGGCCCAAGGCCCCCAGAGACCTCAGGCCCCCAGAGCATGGACCCCAGAGACCTCAGGCCCCCAGAGCATTGGGACCCAGAGACCTCGGAACCCCAGAGCTGGGACCCAGAGACCTCAGGTCCCCAGAGCCGGAACCCAGAGCTGGGACCCAGACCTCTGAACCCAGGCCTCTGGCACCCAGAGACCTCAGGCCCCCAGAGACTTTAGGCCTCCAGAAGCCTTGGGCCCCCAGATACCCTGGGCCCCAGAGGTCTCTGGGGGTCTGTGGTCTCTGGGGCAGGAGGTTTCTGGGGGCCTGACGTCTCTGGGGCCGAGGTCTCCGGGTCCCAGCTCTGGGAGCCCGAGGTCTCTGGGTCCCAACTCTCGGGGTCCAAGGTCTCTGGTTCCTGGTTCTGGGGGCCCAATGTCTCTGGGGACCCATCTCTAGGGGACCAACTGAGTTCCAGCTCTGGTTGCCAGAGGTGTGAGTCCCAGCTCTGTGTGCCAGAGGTCACTGGGGCCTGAGGTCTCTGGGTGCCCAAGGTCTCTGGGTCCCGGATCTGGTGGCCCAAGGCCCCCAGAGACCTCAGGCCCCCAGAGCATGGACACCAGAGACCTCAGGCCCCCAGAGCATTGGGACCCAGAGACCTCGGAACCCCAGAGCTGGGACCCAGAGACCTTAGGCCCCCAGAGCCGGAACCCAGAGCTGGGACCCAGACCTCTGAACCCAGGCCTCTGGCACCCAGAGACCTCAGGCCCCCAGAGACTTTAGGCCTCCAGAAGCCTTGGGCCCCCAGATACCCTGGGCCCCAGAGGTCTCTGGGGGTCTGTGGTCTCTGGGGCAGGAGGTTTCTGGGGGCCTGACGTCTCTGGGGCCGAGGTCTCCGGGTCCCAGCTCTGGGAGCCCGAGGTCTCTGGGTCCCAACTCTCGGGGTCCAAGGTCTCTGGTTCCTGGTTCTGGGGACCCAATGTCTCTGGGGACCCATCTCTAGGGGCCCAACTGAGTTCCAGCTCTGGTTGCCAGAGGTGTGAGTCCCAGCTCTGTGTGCCAGAGGTCACTGGGGCCTGAGGTCTCTGGGTGCCCAAGATCTCTGGGGCCTGGCTCAGGTGGGTCTGAGGTCTGTGGGGGCCCAAGGTCTGTGGGGCCTGAGGTCTCTGGGGGACCCAGGTCTCTGGGGGCCCGAGGTCTGTGGGGCCTGAGGTCTCTGGGGGCTGGAGGTCTCTGGGTGCCAGAGGTCTGGGTCCCGGCTCAGGGGGGGCTGAGGTGTCAGGATCCTGGCTCTGGGGGCCTGAGGTGTCTGGGTCCCAGCTCTGGGGGCCCGGGATCTCTGGGTCCCAGCTCTGGAGCCCGAGGTCTCTGGGTCCCAGCTCTGGGGCACGAGGTCTCTGGGAGCCAGAGGACTCTGGGGGCCTGATGTCTCTGGGGGACTGGCTCAGGGGGCCTGAGTTCCTTGAGCCCAAGGTCTTGAGGGGGCCCAAGGTCTCTGGGGGCCTGAGATCTCTGGGGATTGAGGTCTTTGGGGACCTGAGGTCTCTGGGGGCCTTGCTCTGGTGGCCTGAGGTCTCTGAAGGCCTGAGTTCTCTAGGTCCCGGTTCTGGCAGTCCGAGGTCTCTGGGGCCCTGAGGTATATGGGGCTTGAGGTCTCTGGGGGCCTGTGGTCTCTGGGGCATGAGATTTCTGGGGGCCTGATGTCTCTGGGGCCGAGGTCTCCGGGTTCCAGCTCTGGAAACCCAAGGTCTCTGGGTCCCAACTCTTGGGGTCCAAGGTCTCTGGTTCCCGGTTCTGGGGGCCCAAGGTCTCTGGGGACCCATCTCTAGGGGACAGACTCTGGGGACCCAAGGACTCAGTTCCAGCTCTGTGTGCTAGAGGTGTGAGTCCCAGCTCTGTGTGCCAGAGGTCACTGGGGCCGAAGTCTCTGGGGGCCCAATATCTCTGGGGCTTGGCTCAGGGGGGCCTAAGGTCTGTGAGGGCCCGAGGTCTGTGGGGCCTGAGGTCTCTGGGGGACCCTTATCTCTTGCGGCCCGAGGTCTCTGGGGCCTGAGGTCTCTGGGGGCTGGAGGTCTCTGGGTGCCAGAGGTCTGGGTCCCGACTCAGGGGGGCTGAGGTGTCTGGATCCTGGCTCTGGGGGCCCGAGGTGTCTGGGTCTCAGCTCTGGGGCCTGAGGTCTCTGGGTCCCAGCTCTAGGGCCCAAGGTCTCTGAGATTCCGAGGACTCTGGGGGCCTAATGTCTCTGGGGGACTGGCTCTGGGGGCCTGAGTTCTCTGGGCCCGAGGTCTCGAGGGGGCCCAAGGTCTCTGTGGGCCCGAGGTCTCTGGGGCCCGAGGTCTCTGGGGGCTGGAGGTCTCTGGGTGCCAGAGGTCTGGGTCCCGGCTTAGGGGGGCTGAGGTGTCTGGATCCTGGCTCTGGGGGCCCGAGGTGTCTGGGTCTCAGCTCTGGGGCCCGAGGTCTCTGGGTCCCAGCTCTAGGGCCCAAGGTCTCTGAGATTCCGAGGACTCTGGGGGCCTAATGTCTCTGGGGGACTGGCTCTGGGGGCCTGAGTTCTCTGGGCCCGAGGTCTCGAGGGGGCCCAAGGTCTCTGTGGGCCCGAGGTCTCTGGGGCCCGAGGTCTATGGGGACCTGAGGTCTCTGGGGGCCTTGCTCTGGGGGCCTGAGTTCTCCAGGGAACTGAGGTCTCTGGAGGGCCGAGGTCTCTGGGGCCCGGCTCTGGGTGCCAGAGGTCAGTGTTCCAGCTCTGGGGGCCTGCGGTGTCTGGGTCCCAGATCTGGGGGCCTAAGGGCTCTGGGTCCCGGCTCTGGGGGCCCAAGGTCTCTGTGAGCCCAAGTTCTCTGGGAGCATGAGGTATCTGGGGGCACAGGGTCTCTGGGGGCTTGGCTCCGGGGTCCCGAGTTCTCTGGGGCCCGAGGTCTCTGGGGGCCCAGCTCTGGGGGCTTGAGTTCTCTGGGGGCCTGGCTCTGGGCTTTCAGGTCTCTGGAGGCCCAAGGTTTCTGGGGCCCAAGGTCTCTGGGGGCCTGAGGTCTCTGAGTCCTGGCTCTGGGTGCCAGAGGTCTGGGTCCCGCCTCTGGGGGCTCGAGGTGCCTGGGTCCCGGCTCTGGGGGCCCGAGGTCTCTGAGTCCATGCTCTGTTGGCCCAAGGTCTCTGGGTGATGCCTCTGGGGGGCAGAGTTCTCTGGGGGCCCGAGGTCTCTGGGGCCCAAGGTCTCTGGCGGCCTGAGGCACAAGGTCTCTTGGGGACTGAGGTCTCTGGGGGCCTGAGGTCTCTGGGGCCTGAGGTCTCTGGGTCCAAGCTCTGGGGGCCTGAGGTCTCTGGGGCCTGTATATGGGGGCCTAAGTTCTCTGGGGGCATAAGGTCTCTGGGGCCTGAGGTCTCTGGGGGCCTGGGGTCTCTGGGGGCCTGAGGTCTCTGGGGGCCTGAGGTCCCTGGGGCCTGTGGTCTCTGGGACCCAGCTATGAGGGCCCACGGCCTCTGTGAGCCCAAGTTCTCTGGGAGCCCAAGGTATCTGGGGCCCGAGGTCCCTGGGGGCCTGAGGTCTCTGAGTCATGGCTCTGTGTGCTAGAGATCTGGGCCCCCCGCTCTGGGAGCCTGAGGTGTCTTGGTTCAGGATCTGGGGGCCTGAGTCTCTGGGGGCATTAGGTCTCTGTGGCCCAGCTCTGGGTCCTTGAGGTCTCGGGGCCTGAGGTCTCTGAGTCATGGCTCTGGGTGACAGAGATCTGACTCCCAGCTCTGGGGGCCTGAAGTGTCTGGGTCCCAGCTCTGGGGGTGAGGTCTCTGGGGCCTGCGCTCTCTCTGGGCCCATCTCTGGGGCCCGACTCAAGGGGTCCAAGGTCTATGAGGGTACGAGGTCCCTGGGTGTCAGAGGTCTGGGTCCTGGTTCTGGGGGCCTGAGGTCTGGGTCCCAGCTCTAGGGGCCCAATGTCTCTGGGGTCCATGCTCTGGGGGCCTGAGGTCTCTGGGGTCCATGCTCTGGGGGCCCTAGGTCTTTGGGGCCTGAGGTCTCTGGGGACCAGTGGTCTCTGGGGACCCAAGGTCTCTGGGTCCCGGATCTGGTGGCCCAAGGCCCCCAGAGACCTCAGGCCCCCAGATCATCGACCCCAGAGACCTCAGGCCCCCAGAGCATTGGGACCCAGAGACCTCGGAACCCCAGAGCTGGGACCCAGAGACCTCAGGCCCCCAGAGCCGGAACCCAGAGCTGGGACCCAGACCTCTGAACCCAGGCCTCTGGCACCCAGAGACCTCAGGCCCCCAGAGACTTTAGGCCTCCAGAAGCCTTGGGCCCCCAGATACCCTGGGCCCCAGAGGTCTCTGGGGGTCTGTGGTCTCTGGGGCAGGAGGTTTCTGGGGGCCTGACGTCTCTGGGGCCGAGGTCTCCGGGTCCCAGCTCTGGGAGCCCGAGGTCTCTGGGTCCCAACTCTCGGGGTCCAAGGTCTCTGGTTCCTGGTTCTGGGGGCCCAATGTCTCTGGGGACCCATCTCTAGGGGACCAACTGAGTTCCAGCTCTGGTTGCCAGAGGTGTGAGTCCCAGCTCTGTGTGCCAGAGGTCACAGGGGCCTGAGGTCTCTGGGTGCCCAAGATCTCTGGGGCCTGGCTCAGGTGGGTCTGAGGTCTGTGGGGGCCCAAGGTCTGTGGGGCCTGAGGTCTCTGGGGGACCCAGGTCTCTGGGGGCCCGAGGTCTGTGGGGCCTGAGGTCTCTGGGTGCCAGAGGTCTGGGTCCCGGCTCAGGGGGGCTGAGGTGTCAGGATCCTGGCTCTGGGGGCCTGAGGTGTCTGGGTCCCAGCTCTGAGGGCCCGGGGTCTCTGGGTCCCAGCTCTGGAGCCCGAGGACTCTGGGGGCCTGATGTCTCTGGGGGACTGGCTCAGGGGGCCTGAGTTCCTTGAGCCCGAGGTCTCGAGGGGGCCCAAGGTCTCTGGGGGCCTGAGATCTCTGGGGATTGAGGTCTTTGGGGACCTGAGGTCTCTGGGGGCCTTGCTCTGGTGGCCTGAGGTCTCTGAGGGCCTGAGTTCTCTAGGTCCCGGTTCTGGCAGTCCGAGGTCTCTGTGGCCCTGAGGTATATGGGGCTTGAGGTCTCTGGGGGCCTGTGGTCTCTGGGGCATGAGATTTCTGGGGGCCTGATGTCTCTGGGGCCGAGGGCTCCGGGTTCCAGCTCTGGAAACCCGAGGTCTCTGGGTCCCAACTCTTGGGGTCCAAGGTCTCTGGTTCCCGGTTCTGGGGGCCCAAGGTCTCTGGGAACCCATCTCTAGGGGACAGACTCTGGGGACCCAAGGACTCAGTTCCAGCTCTGTGTGCTAGAGGTGTGAGTCCCAGCTCTGTGTGCCAGAGGTCACTGGGGCCGAAGTCTCTGGGGCCCAATATCTCTGGGGCTTGGCTCAGGGGGGCCTAAGGTCTGTGGGGGCCTGAGGTCTGTGGGGCCTGAGGTCTCTGGGGGACCCTTATCTCTTGCGGCCCGAGGTCTTTGGGGCCTGAGGTCTCTGGGGGCTGGAGGTGTCTGGGTGCCAGAGGTCTGGGTCCCGACTCAGGGGGGCTGAGGTGTCTGGATCCTGGCACTGGGGGCCCGAGGTGTCTGGGTCTCAGCTCTGGGGCCTGAGGTCTCTGGGTCCCAGCTCTAGGGCCCAAGGTCTCTGGGATTCCGAGGACTCTGGGGGCCTAATGTCTCTGGGGGACTGGCTCTGGGGGCCTGAGTTCTCTGGGCCCGAGGTCTCGAGGGGCCCAAGGTCTCTGTGGGCCCGAGGTCTCTGGGGCCCGAGGTCTCTGGGGGCTGGAGGTCTCTGGGTGCCAGAGGTCTGGGTCCCGGCTTAGGGGGGCTGAGGTGTCTGGATCCTGGCTCTGGGGGCCCGAGGTGTCTGGGTCTCAGCTCTGGGGCCCGAGGTCTCTGGGTCCCAGCTCTAGGGCCCAAGGTCTCTGGCGGCCTGTGGCACAAGGTCTCTTGGGGCCTGAGGTCTCTGGGGGCCTGAGGTCTCTGGGGCCTGAGGTCTCTGGGTCCAAGCTCTGGGGGCCTGAGGTCTCTGGGGCCTGGATATGGGGGCCTAAGTTCTCTGGGGGCATAAGGTCTCTGGGGGCCTGGGGTCTCTGGGGGCCTGAGGTCTCTGGGGGCCTGAGGTCCCTGGGGCCTGTGGTCTCTGGGTCCCAGCTATGAGGGCCCACGGTCTCTGTGAGCCCAAGTTCTCTGGGAGCCCAAGGTATCTGGGGCCCGAGGTCCCTGGGGGCCTGAGGTCTCTGAGTCATGGCTCTGGGTGCTAGAGATCTGGGCCCCCGCTCTGGGAGCCTGAGGTGTCTTGGTTCAGGCTCTGGGGGCCTGAGGTCTCTGGGGGCATGAGGTCTCTGTGGCCCAGCTCTGGGTCCTTGAGGTCTCGGGGCCTGAGGTCTCTGAGTCATGGCTCTGGGTGACAGAGATCTGACTCCCAGCTCTGGGGGCCTGAAGTGTCTGGATCCCAGCGCTGGGGGTGAGGTCTCTGGGGCCTGCGCTCTCTCTGGGCCCATCTCTGGGGCCCGACTCAAGGGGTCCAAGGTCTATGAGGGTACGAGGTCCCTGGGTGTCAGAGGTCTGGGTCCTGGTTCTGGGGGCCTGAGGTCTGGGTCCCAGCTCTAGGGGCCCAATGTCTCTGGGGTCCATGCTCTGGGGGCCTGAGGTCTCTGGGGTCCATGCTCTGGGGGCCCTAGGTCTTTGGGGCCTGAGGTCTCTGGGGACCAGTGGTCTCTGGGGGCCCAAGGTCTCTGGGTCCCGGATCTGGTGGCCCAAGGCCCCCAGAGACCTCAGGCCCCCAGAGCATGGACACCAGAGACCTCAGGCCCCCAGAGCATTGGGACCCAGAGACCTCGGAACCCCAGAGCTGGGACCCAGAGACCTCAGGCCCCCAGAGCCGGAACCCAGAGCTGGGACCCAGACCTCTGAACCCAGGCCTCTGGCACCCAGAGACCTCAGGCCCCCAGAGACTTTAGGCCTCCAGAAGCCTTGGGCCCCCAGATACCCTGGGCCACAGAGGTCTCTGGGGGTCTGTGGTCTCTGGGGCAGGAGGTTTCTGGGGGCCTGACGTCTCTGGGGCCGAGGTCTCCGGGTCCCAGCTCTGGGAGCCCGAGGTCTCTGGGTCTCACCTCTCGGGGTCCAAGGTCTCTGGTTCCTGGTTCTGGGGGCCCAATGTCTCTGGGGACCCATCTCTAGGGGACCAACTGAGTTCCAGCTCTGGTTGCCAGAGGTGTGAGTCCCAGCTCTGTGTGCCAGAGGTCACTGGGGCCTGAGGTCTCTGGGTGCCCAAGATCTCTGGGGCCTGGCTCAGGTGGGTCTGAGGTCTGTGGGGGCCCAAGGTCTGTGGGGCCTGAGGTCTCTGGGGGCCTGAGGTCTGTGGGGCCTGAGGTCTCTGGGGGCTGGAGGTCTCTGGGTGCCAGAGGTCTGGGTCCTGGCTCAGGGGGGCTGAGGTGTCAGTATCCTGGCTCTGGGGGCCTGAGGTGTCTGGGTCCCAGCTCTGAGGGCCCGGGGTCTCTGGGTCCCAGCTCTGGAGCCCGAGGACTCTGGGGGCCTGATGTCTCTGGGGGACTGGCTCAGGGGGCCTGAGTTCCTTGAGCCCGAGGTCTCGAGGGGGCCCAATGTCTCTGGGGGCCTGAGATCTCTGGGGATTGAGCTCTTTGGGGACCTGAGGTCTCTGGGGGCCTTGCTCTGGTGGCCTGAGGTCTCTGAGGGCCTGAGTTCTCTAGGTCCCGGTTCTGGCAGTCCGAGGTCTCTGTGGCCCTGAGGTATATGGGGCTTGAGGTCTCTGGGGGCCTGTGGTCTCTGGGGCATGAGATTTCTGGGGGCCTGATGTCTCTGGGGCCGAGGTCTCCGGGTTCCAGCTCTGGAAACCCGAGGTCTCTGGGTCCCAACTCTTGGGGTCCAAGGTCTCTGGTTCCCGGTTCTGGGGGCCCAAGGTCTCTGGGAACCCATCTCTAGGGGACAGACTCTGGGGACCCAAGGACTCAGTTCCAGCTCTGTGTGCTAGAGGTGTGAGTCCCAGCTCTGTGTGCCAGAGGTCACTGTGGCCGAAGTCTCTGGGGGCCCAATATCTCTGGGGCTTGGCTCAGGGGGGCCTAAGGTCTGTGGGGGCCCGAGGTCTGTGGGGCCTGAGGTCTCTGGGGGACCCTTATCTCTTGCGGCCCTTGGTCTCTGGGGCCTGAGGTCTCTGGGGGCTGGAGGTCTCTGGGTGCCAGAGGTCTGGGTCCCGACTCAGGGGGGCTGAGGTGTCTGGATCCTGGCTCTGGGGGCCCGAGGTGTCTGGGTCTCAGCTCTGGGGCCTGAGGTCTCTGGGTCCCAGCTCTAGGGCTCAAGGTCTCTGGGATTCCGAGGACTCTGGGGGCCTAATGTCTCTGGGGGACTGGCTCTGGGGGCCTGAGTTCTCTGGGCCCGAGGTCTCGAGGGGGCCCAAGGTCTCTGTGGGCCCGAGGTCTCTGGGGCCCGAGGTCTCTGGGGGCTGGAGATCTCTGGGTGCCAGAGGTCTGGGTCCCGGCTTAGGGGGGCTGAGGTGTCTGGATCCTGGCTCTGGGGGCCAGAGGTGTCTGGGTCTCAGCTCTGGGGCCCGAGGTCTCTGGGTCCCAGCTCTAGGGCCCTAAGGTCTCTGGTGGCCTGAGGCACAAGGTCTCTTGGGGCCCGAGGTCCCTGGGGGCCTGAGGTCTCTGAGTCATGGCTCTGGGTGCTAGAGATCTGGGCCCCCGCTCTGGGAGCCTGAGGTGTCTTGGTTCAGGCTCTGGGGGCCTGAGGTCTCTGGGGGCATGAGGTCTCTTTGGCCCAGCTCTGGGTCCTTGAGGTCTCGGGGCCTGAGGTCTCTGAGTCATGGCTCTGGGTGACAGAGATCTGACTCCCAGCTCTGGGGGCCTGAGGTGTCTGGGTCCCAGCTCTGGGGGTGAGGTCTCTGGGGCCTGCGCTCTCTCTGGGCCCATCTCTGTGGCCCGACTCAAGGGGTCCAAGGTCTATGAGGGTACGAGGTCCCTGGGTGTCAGAGGTCTGGGTCCATGCTCTGGGGGCCTGAGGTCTCTGGGGTCCATGCTCTGGGGGCCCTAGGTCTTTGGGGCCTGAGGTCTCTGGGGACCAGTGGTCTCTGGGGGCCCAAGGTCTCTGGGTCCCGGATCTGGTGGCCCAAGGCCCCCAGAGACCTCAGGCCCCCAGAGCATGGACCCCAGAGACCTCAGGCCCCCAGAGCATTGGGACCCAGAGACCTCGGAACCCCAGAGCTGGGACCCAGAGACCTCAGGTCCCCAGAGCCGGAACCCAGAGCTGGGACCCAGACCTCTGAACCCAGGCCTCTGGCACCCAGAGACCTCAGGCCCCCAGAGACTTTAGGCCTCCAGAAGCCTTGGGCCCCCAGATACCCTGGGCCCCAGAGGTCTCTGGGGGTCTGTGGTCTCTGGGGCAGGAGGTTTCTGGGGGCCTGACGTCTCTGGGGCCGAGGTCTCCGGGTCCCAGCTCTGGGAACCCGAGGTCTCTGGGTCCCAACTCTCGGGGTCCAAGGTCTCTGGTTCCTGGTGCTGGGGGCCCAATGTCTCTGGGGACCCATCTCTAGGGGACCAACTGAGTTCCAGCTCTGGTTGCCAGAGGTGTGAGTCCCAGCTCTGTGTGCCAGAGGTCACTGGGGCCTGAGGTCTCTGGGTGCCCAAGATCTCTGGGGCCTGGCTCAGGTGGGTCTGAGGTCTGTGGGGGCCCAAGGTCTGTGGGGCCTGAGGTCTCTGGGGGACCCAGGTCTCTGGGGGCCCGAGGTCTCTGGGGCCTGAGGTCTCTGGGGGCTGGAGGTCTCTGGGTGCCAGAGGTTTGGGTCCCGGCTCAGGGGGGGCTGAGGTGTCAGGATCCTGGCTCTGGGGGCCTGAGGTGTCTGGGTCCCAGCTCTGGGGGCCCGGGGTCTCAGGGTCCCAGCTCTGGAGCCCGAGGTCTCTGGGTCCCAGCTCTGGGACCCGAGGTCTCTGGGAGCCCAAGGACTCTGGGGGCCTGATGTCTCTGGGGGACTGGCTCAGGGGGCCTGAGTTCCTTGAGCCCAAGGTCTCGAGGGGGCCCAAGGTCTCTGGGGGCCTGAGATCTCTGGGGATTGAGGTCTTTGGGGACCTGAGGTCTCTGGGGGCCTTGCTCTGGTGGCCTGAGGTCTCTGAGGGCCTGAGTTCTCTAGGTCCCGGTTCTGGCAGTCCGAGGTCTCTGGGGCCCTGAGGTATATGGGGCTTGAGGTCTCTGGGGGCCTGTGGTCTCTGGGGCATGAGATTTCTCGGGGCCTGATGTCTCTGGGGCCGAGGTCTCCGGGTTCCAGCTCTGGAAACCCGAGGTCTCTGGGTCCCAACTTTTGGGGTCCAAGGTCTCTGGTTAACGGTTCTGGGGGCCCAAGGTCTCTGGGGACCCATCTCTAAGGGACAGACTCTGGGGACCCAAGGACTCAGTTCCAGCTCTGTGTGCTAGAGGTGTGAGTCCCAGCTCTGTGTGCCAGAGGTCACTGGGGCCGAAGTCTCTGGGGGCCCAATATCTCTGGGGCTTGGCTCAGGGGGGCCTAAGGTCTGTGGGGGCCCGAGGTCTGTGGGGCCTGAGGTCTCTGGGGGACCCTTATCTCTTGCGGCCCGAGGTCTCTGGGGCCTGAGGTCTCTGGGGGCTGGAGGTCTCTGGGTGCCAGAGGTCTGGGTCCCGACTCAGGGGGCTGAGGTGTCTGGATCCTGGCTCTGGGGGCCCGAGGTGTCTGGGTCTCAGCTCTGGGGCCTGAGGTCTCTGGGTCCCAGCTCTAGGGCCCAAGGTCTCTGGGATTCCGAGGACTCTGGGGGCCTAATGTCTCTGGGGGACTGGCTCTGGGGGCCTGAGTTCTCTGGGCCCGAGGTCTCGAGGGGGCCCAAGGTCTCTGTGGACCCGAGGTCTCTGGGGCCCGAGGTCTCTGGGGGCTGGAGGTCTCTGGGTGCCAGAGGTCTGGGTCCCGGCTTAGGGGGGCTGAGGTGTCTGGATCCTGGCTCTGGGGGCCCGAGGTGTCTGGGTCTCAGCTCTGGGCCCGAGGTCTCTGGGTCCCAGCTCTAGGGCCCAAGGTCTGTGAGATTCCGAGGACTCTGGGGGCCTAATGTCTCTGGGGGACTGGCTCTGGGGGCCTGAGTTCTCTGGGCCCGAGGTCTCGAGGGGGCCCAAGGTCTCTGTGGGCCCGAGGTCTCTGGGGCCCGAGGTCTATGGGGACCTGAGGTCTCTGGGGGCCTTGCTCTGGGGGCCTGAGTTCTCCAGGGTACTGAGGTCTCTGGAGGGCCGAGGTCTCTGGGGCCCGGCTCTGGGTGCCAGAGGTCAGTGTCCCAGCTCTGGGGGCCCGAGGTGTCTGGGTCCCAGATCTGGGGGCCTAAGGGCTCTGGGTCCCGGCTCTGGGGGCCCAAGGTCTCTGTGAGCCCAAGTTCTCTGGGAGCATGATGGTATCTGGGGGCACAGGGTCTCTGGGGGCTTGGCTCCGGGGACCCGAGTTCTCTGGGGCCCGAGGTCTCTGGGGGCCTGAGGTCTCTGGGGGCCCAGCTCTGGGGGCTTGAGGTCTCTGGGGGCCTGGCTCTGGGGCTTTCAGGTCTCTGGGGGCCTGAGGTTTCTGGGGCCCAAGGTCTCTGGGGGCCTGAGGTCTCTGAGTCCTGGCTCTGGGTGCCAGAGGTCTGGGTCCCGCCTCTGGGGGCTCGAGGTGCCTGGGTCCCGGCTCTGGGGGCCCGAGGTCTCTGAGTCCATGCTCTGTTGGCCCAAGGTCTCTGGGTGATGCCTCTGGGGGGCAGAGTTCTCTGGGGGCCCGCGGTCGCTGGGAACATGAGGTCTCTGGGGCCCAAGGTCTCTGGCGGCCTAAGGCACAAGGTCTCTGGGGGCCTGAGGTCTCTGGGGGCCTGAGGTCTCTGGGGCCTGAGGTCTCTGGGTCCAAGCCCTGGGGGCCTGAGGTCTCTGGGGGACTGGCTCTGGGGGCCTGAGTTCTCTGGGCCCGAGGTCTCGAGGGGCCCAAGGTCTCTGTGGGCCCGAGGTCTCTGGGGCCCGAGGTCTATGGGGACCTGAGGTCTCTGGGGGCCTTGCTCTGGGGGCCTGAGTTCTCCAGGGTACTGAGGTCTCTGGAGGGCCGAGGTCTCTGGGGCCCGGCTCTGGGTGCCAGAGGTCAGTGTCCCAGCTCTGGGGGCCCGAGGTGTCTGGGTCCCAGATCTGGGGGCCTAAGGGCTCTGGGTCCCTGCTCTGGGGGCCCAAGGTCTCTGTGAGCCCAAGTTCTCTGGGAGCATGAGGTATCTGGGGGCACAGGGTCTCTGGGGGCTTGGCTCCGGGGACCCGAGTTCTCTGGGGCCCGAGGACTCTGGGGGCCTGAGGTCTCTGGGGGCCCAGCTCTGGGGGCTTGAGGTCTCTGGGGGCCTGGCTCTGGGGCTTTCAGGTCTCTGGGGGCCTGAGGTTTTTGGGGCCCGAGGTCTCTGGGGGCCTGAGGTCTCTGAGTCCTGGCTCTGGGTGCCAGAGGTCTGGGTCCCGCCTCTGGGGGCTCGAGGTGCCTGGGTCCCGGCTCTGGGGGCCCGAGGTCTCTGAGTCCATGCTCTGTTGGCCCAAGGTCTCTGGGTGATGCCTCTGGGGGGCAGAGTTCTCTGGGGGCCCGAGGTCGCTGGGAACATGAGGTCTCTGGGGCCCAAGGTCTCTGGCGGCCTGAGGCACAAGGTCTCTGGGGGCCTGAGGTCTCTGGGGGCCTGAGGTCTCTGGGTCCAAGCTCTGGGGGCCTGAGGTCTCTGGGGCCTGGATATGGGGGCCTAAGTTCTCTGGGGGCATAAGGTCTCTGGGGCCTGAGGTCTCTGGGGGCCTGGGGTCTCTGGGGGCCTGAGGTCTCTGGGGGCCTGAGGTCCCTGGGGCCTGTGGTCTCTGGGTCCCAGCTATGAGGGCCCACGGTCTCTGTGAGCCCAAGTTCTCTGGGAGCCCAAGGTATCTGGGGACCGAGGTCCCTGGGGGCCTGAGGTCTCTGAGTCATGGCTCTGGGTGCTAGAGATCTGGGCCCCGCTCTGGGAGCCTGAGGTGTCTTGGTTCAGGCTCTGGGGGCCTGAGGTCTCTGGGGGCATGAGGTCTCTGTGGCCCAGCTCTGGGTCCTTGAGGTCTCGGGGCCTGAGGTCTCTGAGTCATGGCTCTGGGTGACAGAGATCTGACTCCCAGCTCTGGGGGCCTGAGGTGTCTGGGTCCCAGCTCTGGGGGTGAGGTCTCTGGGGCCTGCGCTCTCTCTGGGCCCATCTCTGGGGCCCGACTCAAGGGGTCCAAGGTCTATGAGGGTACGAGGTCCCTGGGTGTCAGAGGTCTGGGTCCTGGTTCTGGGGGCCTGAGGTCTGGGTCCCAGCTCTAGGGGCCCAATGTCTCTGGGGTCCATGCTCTGGGGGCCTGAGGTCTCTGGGGTCCATGCTCTGGGGGCCCTAGGTCTTTGGGGCCTGAGGTCTCTGGGGACCAGTGGTCTCTGGGGGCCCAAGGTCTCTGGGTCCTGGATCTGGTGGCCCAAGGCCCCCAGAGACCTCAGGCCCCCAGAGCATGGACCCCAGAGACCTCAGGCCCCCAGAGCATTGGGACCCAGAGACCTCGGAACCCCAGAGCTGGGACCCAGAGACCTCAGGTCCCCAGAGCCGGAACCCAGAGCTGGGACCCAGACCTCTGAACCCAGGCCTCTGGCACCCAGAGACCTCAGGCCCCCAGAGACTTTAGGCCTCCAGAAGCCTTGGGCCCCCAGATACCCTGGGCCCCAGAGGTCTCTGGGGGTCTGTGGTCTCTGGGGCAGGAGGTTTCTGGGGGCCTGACGTCTCTGGGGCCGAGGTCTCCGGGTCCCAGCTCTGGGAGCCCGAGGTCTCTGGGTCCCAACTCTCGGGGTCCAAGGTCTCTGGTTCCTGGTTCTGGGGGCCCAATGTCTCTGGGGACCCATCTCTAGGGGACCAACTGAGTTCCAGCTCTGGTTGCCAGAGGTGTGAGTCCCAGCTCTGTGTGCCAGAGGTCACTGGGGCCTGAGGTCTCTGGGTGCCCAAGATCTCTGGGGCCTGGCTCAGGTGGGTCTGAGGTCTGTGGGGGCCCAAGGTCTGTGGGGCCTGAGGTCTCTGGGGGACCCAGGTCTCTGGGGGCCCGAGGTCTGTGGGGCCTGAGGTCTCTGGGGGCTGGAGGTCTCTGGGTGCCAGAGGTCTGGGACCTGGCTCAGGGGGCTGAGGTGTCAGGATCCTGGCTCTGGGGGCCTGAGGTGTCTGGGTCCCAGCTCTGGGGGCCCGGGGTCTCTGGGTCCCAGCTCTGGAGCCCGAGGTCTCTGGGTCCCAGCTCTGGGGCCCGAGGTCTCTGGGAGCCCGAGGACTCTGGGGGCCTGATGTCTCTGGGGACTGGCTCAGGGGGCCTGAGTTCCTTGAGCCCAAGGTCTCGAGGGGGCCCAAGGTCTCTGGGGGCCTGAGATCTCTGGGGATTGAGGTCTTTGGGGACCTGAGGTCTCTGGGGGCCTTGCTCTGGTGGCCTGAGGTCTCTGAGGGCCTGAGTTCTCTAAGTCCCGGTTCTGGCAGTCCGAGGTCTCTGGGGCCCTGAGGTATATGGGGCTTGAGGTCTCTGGGGGCCTGTGGTCTCTGGGGCATGAGATTTCTGGGGCCTGATGTCTCTGGGGCCGAGGTCTCTGGGTCCCAACTTTTGGGGTCCAAGGTCTCTGGTTCCCGGTTCTGGGGGCCCAAGGTCTCTGGGGACCCATCTCTAGGGGACAGACTCTGGGGACCCAATGACTCAGTTCCAGCTCTGTGTGCTTGAGGTGTGAGTCCCAGCTCTGTGTGCCAGAGGTCACTGGGGCCGAAGTCTCTGGGGGCCCAATATCTCTGGGGCTTGTCTCAGGGGGCCTAAGGTCTGTGGGGGCCTGAGGTCTGTGGGGCCTGAGGTCTCTGGGGGACCCTTATCTCTTGCGGCCCGAGGTCTCTGGGGCCTGAGGTCTCTGGGGGCTGGAGGTCTCTGTGTGCCAGAGGTCTGGGTCCCGACTCAGGGGGCTGAGGTGTCTGGATCTCAGCTCTGGGGCCTGAGGTCTCTGGGTCCCAGCTCTAGGGCCCAAGGTCTCTGGGATTCCGAGGACTCTGGGGGCCTAATGTCTCTGGGGGACTGGCTCTGGGGGCCTGAGTTCTCTGGGCCCGAGGTCTTGAGGGGGCCCAAGGTCTCTGTGGGCCCGAGGTCTCTGGGGCCCGAGGTCTCTGGGGGCTGGAGGTCTCTGGGTGCCAGAGGTCTGGGTCCCGGCTTAGGGGGCTGAGGTGTCTGGATCCTGGCTCTGGGGGCCCGAGGTGTCTGGGTCTCAGCTCTGGGGCCTGAGGTCTCTGGGTCCCAGCTCTAGGGCCCAAGGGGTTCTGAGATTCCGAGGACTCTGGGGGCCTAATGTCTCTGGGGGACTGACTCTGGGGGCCTGAGTTCTCTGGGCCCGAGGTAGAGGGGGCCCAAGGTCTCTGTGGGCCCGAGGTCTCTGGGGCCAGAGGTCTATGGGGACCTGAGGTCTCTGGGGGCCTTGCTCTGGGGGCCTGAGTTCTCCAGGGTACTGAGGTCTCTGGAGGGCCGAGGTCTCTGGGGCCCGGCTCTGGGTGCCAGAGGTCAGTGTCCCAGCTCTGGGGGCCCGAGGTGTCTGGGTCCCAGATCTGGGGGCCTAAGGGCTCTGGGTCCCAGCTCTGGGGGCCCAAGGTCTCTGTGAGCCCAAGTTCTCTGGGAGCATGAGGTATCTGGGGGCACAGGGTCTCTGGGGGCTTGGCTCCGGGGACCCGAGTTCTCTGGGGCCCGAGGTCTCTGGGGGCCTGAGGTCTCTGGGGGCCCAGCTCTGGGGGCTTGAGGTCTCTGGGGGCCTGGCTCTGGGGCTTTCAGGTCTCTGGGGGCCTGAGGTTTTTGGGGCCCGAGGTCTCTGGGGGCCTGAGGTCTCTGAGTCCTGGCTCTGGGTGCCAGAGGTCTGGGTCCCGCCTCTGGGGGCTCGAGGTGCCTGGGTCCCGGCTCTGGGGGCCCGAGGTCTCTGAGTCCATGCTCTGTTGGCCCAAGGTCTCTGGGTGATGCCTCTGGGGGCAGAGTTCTCTGGGGGCCCGAGGTCGCTGGGAACATGAGGTCTCTGGGGCCCAAGGTCTCTGGCGGCCTGAGGCACAAGGTCTCTGGGGGCCTGAGGTCTCTGGGGGCCTGAGGTCTCTGGGGCCTGAGGTCTCTGGGTCCAAGCTCTGCGGGCCTGAGGTCTCTGGGGCCTGGATATGGGGGCCTAAGTTCTCTGGGGGCATAAGGTCTCTGGGGCCTGAGGTCTCTGGGGGCCTGGGGTCTCTGGGGGCCTGAGGTCTCTGGGGGCCTGAGGTCCCTGGGGCCTGTGGTCTCTGGGTCCCAGCTATGAGGGCCCACGGTCTCTGTGAGCCCAAGTTCTCTGGGAGCCCAAGGTATCTGGGGCCCGAGGTCCCTGGGGGCCTGAGGTCTCTGAGTCATGGCTCTGGGTGCTAGAGATCTGGGCCCCCGCTCTGGGGGCCCGAGGTGTCTGGGTCTCAGCTCTGGGGCCCGAGGTCCCTGGGTCCCAGCTCTAGGGCCCAAGGTCTCTGAGATTCCGAGGACTCTGGGGGCCTAATGTCTCTGGGGGACTGGCTCTGGGGGCCTGAGTTCTCTGGGCCCGAGGTCTCGAGGGGGCCCAAGGTCTCTGTGGGCCCGAGGTCTCTGGGGCCCGAGGTCTATGGGGACCTGAGGTCTCTGGGGGCCTTGCTCTGGGGGCCTGAGTTCTCCAGGGTACTGAGGTCTCTGGAGGGCCGAGGTCTCTGGGGCCCGGCTCTGGGTGCCAGAGGTCAGTGTCCCAGCTCTGGGGGCCCGAGGTGTCTGGGTCCCAGATCTGGGGGCCTAAGGGCTCTGGGTCCCTGCTCTGGGGGCCCAAGGTCTCTGTGAGCCCAAGTTCTCTGGGAGCATGAGGTATCTGGGGGCACAGGGTCTCTGGGGGCTTGGCTCCGGGGACCCGAGTTCTCTGGGGGCCTGAGGTCTCTGGGGGCCCAGCTCTGGGGGCTTGAGGTCTCTGGGGGCCTGGCTCTGGGGCTTTCAGGTCTCTGGGGGCCTGAGGTTTTGGGGCCCGAGGTCTCTGTGGGCCTGAGGTCTCTGAGTCCTGGCTCTGGGTGCCAGAGGTCTGGGTCCCGCCTCTGGGGGCTCGAGGTGCCTGGGTCCCGGCTCTGGGGGCCCGAGGTCTCTGAGTCCATGCTCTGTTGGCCCAAGGTCTCTGGGTGATGCCTCTGGGGGCAGAGTTCTCTGGGGGCCCGAGGTCGCTGGGAACATGAGGTCTCTGGGGCCCAAGGTCTCTGGCGGCCTGAGGCACAAGGTCTCTGGGGGCCTGAGGTCTCTGGGGGCCTGAGGTCTCTGGGTCCAAGCTCTGGGGGCCTGAGGTCTCTGGGGCCTGGATATGGGGGCCTAAGTTCTCTGGGGGCATAAGGTCTCTGGGGCCTGAGGTCTCTGGGGGCCTGGGGTCTCTGGGGGCCTGAGGTCTCTGGGGGCCTGAGGTCCCTGGGGCCTGTGGTCTCTGGGTCCCAGCTATGAGGGCCCACGGTCTCTGTGAGCCCAAGTTCTCTGGGAGCCCAAGGTATCTGGGGACCGAGGTCCCTGGGGGCCTGAGGTCTCTGAGTCATGGCTCTGGGTGCTAGAGATCTGGGCCCCCGCTCTGGGAGCCTGAGGTGTCTTGGTTCAGGCTCTGGGGGCCTGAGGTCTCTGGGGGCATGAGGTCTCTGTGGCCCAGCTCTGGGTCCTTGAGGTCTCGGGGCCTGAGGTCTCTGAGTCATGGCTCTGGGTGACAGAGATCTGACTCCCAGCTCTGGGGGCCTGAGGTGTCTGGGTCCCAGCTCTGGGGGTGAGGTCTCTGGGGCCTGCGCTCTCTCTGGGCCCAACTCTGGGGCCCGACTCAAGGGGTCCAAGGTCTATGAGGGTACGAGGTCCCTGGGTGTCAGAGGTCTGGGTCCTGGTTCTGGGGGCCTGAGGTCTGGGTCCCAGCTCTAGGGGCCCAATGTCTCTGGGGTCCATGCTCTGGGGGCCTGAGGTCTCTGGGGTCCATGCTCTGGGGGCCCTAGGTCTTTGGGGCCTGAGGTCTCTGGGGACCAGTGGTCTCTGGGGGCCCAAGGTCTCTGGGTCCTGGATCTGGTGGCCCAAGGCCCCCAGAGACCTCAGGCCCCCAGAGCATGGACCCCAGAGACCTCAGGCCCCCAGAGCATTGGGACCCAGAGACCTCGGAACCCCAGAGCTGGGACCCAGAGACCTCAGGTCCCCAGAGCCGGAACCCAGAGCTGGGACCCAGACCTCTGAACCCAGGCCTCTGGCACCCAGAGACCTCAGGCCCCCAGAGACTTTAGGCCTCCAGAAGCCTTGGGCCCCCAGATACCCTGGGCCCCAGAGGTCTCTGGGGGTCTGTGGTCTCTGGGGCAGGAGGTTTCTGGGGGCCTGACGTCTCTGGGGCCGAGGTCTCCGGGTCCCAGCTCTGGGAGCCCGAGGTATCTGGGTCCCAACTCTCGGGGTCCAAGGTCTCTGGTTCCTGGTTCTGGGGGCCCAATGTCTCTGGGGACCCATCTCTAGGGGACCAACTGAGTTCCAGCTCTGGTTGCCAGAGGTGTGAGTCCCAGCTCTGTGTGCCAGAGGTCACTGGGGCCTGAGGTCTCTGGGTGCCCAAGATCTCTGGGGCCTGGCTCAGGTGGGTCTGAGGTCTGTGGGGGCCCAAGGTCTGTGGGGCCTGAGGTCTCTGGGGGACCCAGGTCTCTGGGGGCCCGAGGTCTGTGGGGCCTGAGGTCTCTGGGGGCTGGAGGTCTCTGGGTGCCAGAGGTCTGGGTCCTGGCTCAGGGGGGCTGAGGTGTCAGGATCCTGGCTCTGGGGGCCTGAGGTGTCTGGGTCCCAGCTCTGGGGGCCCGGGGTCTCTGGGTCCCAGCTCTGGAGCCCGAGGTCTCTGGGTCCCAGCTCTGGGGCCCGAGGTCTCTGGGAGCCCGAGGGCTCTGGGGGCCTGATGTCTCTGGGGACTGGCTCAGGGGGCCTGAGTTCCTTGAGCCCAAGGTCTCGAGGGGGCCCAAGGTCTCTGGGGGCCTGAGATCTCTGGGGATTGAGGTCTTTGGGGACCTGAGGTCTCTGGGGGCCTTGCTCTGGTGGCCTGAGGTCTCTGAGGGCCTGAGTTCTCTAAGTCCCGGTTCTGGCAGTCCGAGGTCTCTGGGGCCCTGAGGTATATGGGGCTTGAGGTCTCTGGGGGCCTGTGGTCTCTGGGGCATGAGATTTCTGGGGGCCTGATGTCTCTGGGGCCGAGGTCTCTGGGTCCCAACTTTTGGGGTCCAAGGTCTCTGGTTCCCGGTTCTGGGGGCCCAAGGTCTCTGGGGACCCATCTCTAGGGGACAGACTCTGGGGACCCAAGGACTCAGTTCCAGCTCTGTGTGCTTGAGGTGTGAGTCCCAGCTCTGTGTGCCAGAGGTCACTGGGGCCGAAGTCTCTGGGGGCCCAATATCTCTGGGGCTTGTCTCAGGGGGCCTAAGGTCTGTGGGGGCCTGAGGTCTGTGGGGCCTGAGGTCTCTGGGGGACCCTTATCTCTTGCGGCCCGAGGTCTCTGGGGCCTGAGGTCTCTGGGGGCTGGAGGTCTCTGTGTGCCAGAGGTCTGGGTCCCGACTCAGGGGGCTGAGGTGTCTGGATCCTGGCTCTGGGGGCCTGAGGTGTCTGGGTCTCAGCTCTGGGGCCTGAGGTCTCTGGGTCCCAGCTCTAGGGCCCAAGGTCTCTGGGATTCCGAGGACTCTGGGGGCCTAATGTCTCTGGGGGACTGGCTCTGGGGGCCTGAGTTCTCTGGGCCCGAGGTCTTGAGGGGGCCCAAGGTCTCTGTGGGCCCGAGGTCTCTGGGGCCCGAGGTCTCTGGGGGCTGGAGGTCTCTGGGTGCCAGAGGTCTGGGTCCTGGCTTAGGGGGCTGAGGTGTCTGGATCCTGGCTCTGGGGGCCCGAGGTGTCTGGGTCTCAGCTCTGGGGCCTGAGGTCTCTGG
Source organism: Calotriton arnoldi (assembly GCA_963921515.1). Classification (NCBI taxonomy): domain Eukaryota; kingdom Metazoa; phylum Chordata; class Amphibia; order Caudata; family Salamandridae; genus Calotriton; species Calotriton arnoldi. Next base: position 829,216 of record CAWUFW010005411.1, read on the forward strand.
GTCCCAGCTCTAGGGCCCAATGGGTTCTGAGATTCCGAGGACTCTGGGGGCCTAATGTCTCTGGGGGACTGACTCTGGGGGCCTGAGTTCTCTGGGCCCGAGGTAGAGGGGGCCCAAGGTCTCTGTGGGCCCGAGGTCTCTGGGGCCCGAGGTCTCTGGGGCCCGAGGTCTATGGGGACCTGAGGTCTCTGGGGGCCTTGCTCTGGGGGCCTGAGTTCTCCAGGGTACTGAGGTCTCTGGAGGGCCGAGGTCTCTGGGGCCCGGCTCTGGGTGCCAGAGGTCAGTGTCCCAGCTCTGGGGGCCTGAGGTGTCTGGGTCCCAGATCTGGGGGCCTAAGGGCTCTGGGTCCCGGCTCTGGGGGCCCAAGGTCTCTGTGAGCCCAAGTTCTCTGGGAGCATGAGGTATCTGGGGGCACAGGGTCTCTGGGGGCTTGGCTCCGGGGACCCGAGTTCTCTGGGGCCCGAGGTCTCTGGGGGCCTGAGGTCTCTGGGGGCCCAGCTCTGGGGGCTTGAGGTCTCTGGGGGCCTGGCTCTGGGGCTTTCAGGTCTCTGGGGGCCTGAGGTTTTTGGGGCCCGAGGTCTCTGGGGGCCTGAGGTCTCTGAGTCCTGGCTCTGGGTGCCAGAGGTCTGGGTCCCGCCTCTGGGGGCTCGAGGTGCCTGGGTCCCGGCTCTGGGGGCCCGAGGTCTCTGAGTCCATGCTCTGTTGGCCCAAGGTCTCTGGGTGATGCCTCTGGGGGGCAGAGTTCTCTGGGGGCCCGAGGTCGCTGGGAACATGAGGTCTCTGGGGCCCAAGGTCTCTGGCGGCCTGAGGCACAAGGTCTCTGGGGGCCTGAGGTCTCTGGGGGCCTGAGGTCTCTGGGGCCTGAGGTCTCTGGGTCCAAGCTCTGCGGGCCTGAGGTCTCTGGGGCCTGGATATGGGGGCCTAAGTTCTCTGGGGGCATAAGGTCTCTGGGGCCTGAGGTCTCTGGGGGCCTGGGGTCTCTGGGGGCCTGAGGTCTCTGGGGGCCTGAGGTCCCTGGGGCCTGTGGTCTCTGGGTCCCAGCTATGAGGGCCCACGGTCTCTGTGAGCCCAAGTTCTCTGGGAGCCCAAGGTATCTGGGGCCCGAGGTCCCTGGGGGCCTGAGGTCTCTGAGTCATGGCTCTGGGTGCTAGAGATCTGGGCCCCCGCTCTGGGAGCCTGAGGTGTCTTGGTTCAGGCTCTGGGGGCCTGAGGTCTCTGGGGGCATGAGGTCTCTGTGGCCCAGCTCTGGGTCCTTGAGGTCTCGGGGCCTGAGGTCTCTGAGTCATGGCTCTGGGTGACAGAGATCTGACTCCCAGCTCTGGGGGCCTGAGGTGTCTGGGTCCCAGCTCTGGGGGTGAGGTCTCTGGGGCCTGCGCTCTCTCTGGGCCCATCTCTGGGGCCCGACTCAAGGGGTCCAAGGTCTATGAGGGTACGAGGTCCCTGGGTGTCAGAGGTCTGGGTCCTGGTTCTGGGGGCCTGAGGTCTGGGTCCCAGCTCTAGGGGCCCAATGTCTCTGGGGTCCATGCTCTGGGGGCCTGAGGTCTCTGGGGTCCATGCTCTGGGGGCCCTAGGTCTTTGGGGCCTGAGGTCTCTGGGGACCAGTGGTCTCTGGGGGCCCAAGGTCTCTGGGTCCTGGATCTGGTGGCCCAAGGCCCCCAGAGACCTCAGGCCCCCAGAGCATGGACCCCAGAGACCTCAGGCCCCCAGAGCATTGGGACCCAGAGACCTCGGAACCCCAGAGCTGGGACCCAGAGACCTCAGGTCCCCAGAGCCGGAACCCAGAGCTGGGACCCAGACCTCTGAACCCAGGCCTCTGGCACCCAGAGACCTCAGGCCCCCAGAGACTTTAGGCCTCCAGAAGCCTTGGGCCCCCAGATACCCTGGGCCCCAGAGGTCTCTGGGGGTCTGTGGTCTCTGGGGCAGGAGGTTTCTGGGGGCCTGACGTCTCTGGGGCCGAGGTCTCCGGGTCCCAGCTCTGGGAGCCCGAGGTCTCTGGGTCCCAACTCTCGGGGTCCAAGGTCTCTGGTTCCTGGTTCTGGGGGCCCAATGTCTCTGGGGACCCATCTCTAGGGGACCAACTGAGTTCCAGCTCTGGTTGCCAGAGGTGTGAGTCCCAGCTCTGTGTGCCAGAGGTCACTGGGGCCTGAGGTCTCTGGGTGCCCAAGATCTCTGGGGCCTGGCTCAGGTGGGTCTGAGGTCTGTGGGGGCCCAAGGTCTGTGGGGCCTGAGGTCTCTGGGGGACCCAGATCTCTGGGGGCCCGAGGTCTGTGGGGCCTGAGGTCTCTGGGGGCTGGAGGTCTCTGGGTGCCAGAGGTCTGGGACCTGGCTCAGGGGGGGCTGAGGTGTCAGGATCCTGGCTCTGGGGGCCTGAGGTGTCTGGGTCCCAGCTCTGGGGGCCCGGGGTCTCTGGGTCCCAGCTCTGGAGCCCGAGGTCTCTGGGTCCCAGCTCTGGGGCCCGAGGTCTCTGGGAGCCCGAGGACTCTGGGGGCCTGATGTCTCTGGGGACTGGCTCAGGGGGCCTGAGTTCCTTGAGCCCAAGGTCTCGAGGGGGCCCAAGGTCTCTGGGGGCCTGAGATCTCTGGGGATTGAGGTCTTTGGGGACCTGAGGTCTCTGGGGGCCTTGCTCTGGTGGCCTGAGGTCTCTGAGGGCCTGAGTTCTCTAAGTCCCGGTTCTGGCAGTCCGAGGTCTCTGGGGCCCTGAGGTATATGGGGCTTGAGGTCTCTGGGGGCCTGTGGTCTCTGGGGCATGAGATTTCTGGGGGCCTGATGTCTCTGGGGCCGAGGTCTCTGGGTCCCAACTTTTGGGGTCCAAGGTCTCTGGTTCCCGGTTCTGGGGGCCCAAGGTCTCTGGGGACCCATCTCTAGGGGACAGACTCTGGGGACCCAATGACTCAGTTCCAGCTCTGTGTGCTTGAGGTGTGAGTCCCAGCTCTGTGTGCCAGAGGTCACTGGGGCCGAAGTCTCTGGGGGCCCAATATCTCTGGGGCTTGTCTCAGGGGGCCTAAGGTCTGTGGGGGCCTGAGGTCTGTGGGGCCTGAGGTCTCTGGGGGACCCTTATCTCTTGCGGCCCGAGGTCTCTGGGGCCTGAGGTCTCTGGGGGCTGGAGGTCTCTGTGTGCCAGAGGTCTGGGTCCCGACTCAGGGGGCTGAGGTGTCTGGATCTCAGCTCTGGGGCCTGAGGTCTCTGGGTCCCAGCTCTAGGGCCCAAGGTCTCTGGGATTCCGAGGACTCTGGGGGCCTAATGTCTCTGGGGGACTGGCTCTGGGGGCCTGAGTTCTCTGGGCCCGAGGTCTTGAGGGGGCCCAAGGTCTCTGTGGGCCCGAGGTCTCTGGGGCCCGAGGTCTCTGGGGGCTGGAGGTCTCTGGGTGCCAGAGGTCTGGGTCCCGGCTTAGGGGGCTGAGGTGTCTGGATCCTGGCTCTGGGGGCCCGAGGTGTCTGGGTCTCAGCTCTGGGGCCTGAGGTCTCTGGGTCCCAGCTCTAGGGCCCAAGGGGTTCTGAGATTCCGAGGACTCTGGGGGCCTAATGTCTCTGGGGGACTGACTCTGGGGGCCTGAGTTCTCTGGGCCCGAGGTAGAGGGGGCCCAAGGTCTCTGTGGGCCCGAGGTCTCTGGGGCCCGAGGTCTATGGGGACCTGAGGTCTCTGGGGGCCTTGCTCTGGGGGCCTGAGTTCTCCAGGGTACTGAGGTCTCTGGAGGGCCGAGGTCTCTGGGGCCCGGCTCTGGGTGCCAGAGGTCAGTGTCCCAGCTCTGGGGGCCCGAGGTGTCTGGGTCCCAGATCTGGGGGCCTAAGGGCTCTGGGTCCCGGCTCTGGGGGCCCAAGGTCTCTGTGAGCCCAAGTTCTCTGGGAGCATGAGGTATCTGGGGGCACAGGGTCTCTGGGGGCTTGGCTCCGGGGACCCGAGTTCTCTGGGGCCCGAGGTCTCTGGGGGCCTGAGGTCTCTGGGGGCCCAGCTCTGGGGGCTTGAGGTCTCTGGGGGCCTGGCTCTGGGGCTTTCAGGTCTCTGGGGGCCTGAGGTTTTTGGGGCCCGAGGTCTCTGGGGGCCTGAGGTCTCTGAGTCCTGGCTCTGGGTGCCAGAGGTCTGGGTCCCGCCTCTGGGGGCTCGAGGTGCCTGGGTCCCGGCTCTGGGGGCCCGAGGTCTCTGAGTCCATGCTCTGTTGGCCCAAGGTCTCTGGGTGATGCCTCTGGGGGCAGAGTTCTCTGGGGGCCCGAGGTCGCTGGGAACATGAGGTCTCTGGGGCCCAAGGTCTCTGGCGGCCTGAGGCACAAGGTCTCTGGGGGCCTGAGGTCTCTGGGGGCCTGAGGTCTCTGGGGCCTGAGGTCTCTGGGTCCAAGCTCTGCGGGCCTGAGGTCTCTGGGGCCTGGATATGGGGGCCTAAGTTCTCTGGGGGCATAAGGTCTCTGGGGCCTGAGGTCTCTGGGGGCCTGGGGTCTCTGGGGGCCTGAGGTCTCTGGGGGCCTGAGGTCCCTGGGGCCTGTGGTCTCTGGGTCCCAGCTATGAGGGCCCACGGTCTCTGTGAGCCCAAGTTCTCTGGGAGCCCAAGGTATCTGGGGCCCGAGGTCCCTGGGGGCCTGAGGTCTCTGAGTCATGGCTCTGGGTGCTAGAGATCTGGGCCCCCGCTCTGGGGGCCCGAGGTGTCTGGGTCTCAGCTCTGGGGCCCGAGGTCCCTGGGTCCCAGCTCTAGGGCCCAAGGTCTCTGAGATTCCGAGGACTCTGGGGGCCTAATGTCTCTGGGGGACTGGCTCTGGGGGCCTGAGTTCTCTGGGCCCGAGGTCTCGAGGGGGCCCAAGGTCTCTGTGGGCCCGAGGTCTCTGGGGCCCGAGGTCTATGGGGACCTGAGGTCTCTGGGGGCCTTGCTCTGGGGGCCTGAGTTCTCCAGGGTACTGAGGTCTCTGGAGGGCCGAGGTCTCTGGGGCCCGGCTCTGGGTGCCAGAGGTCAGTGTCCCAGCTCTGGGGGCCCGAGGTGTCTGGGTCCCAGATCTGGGGGCCTAAGGGCTCTGGGTCCCTGCTCTGGGGGCCCAAGGTCTCTGTGAGCCCAAGTTCTCTGGGAGCATGAGGTATCTGGGGGCACAGGGTCTCTGGGGGCTTGGCTCCGGGGACCCGAGTTCTCTGGGGCCCGAGGTCTCTGGGGGCCTGAGGTCTCTGGGGGCCCAGCTCTGGGGGCTTGAGGTCTCTGGGGGCCTGGCTCTGGGGCTTTCAGGTCTCTGGGGGCCTGAGGTTTTTGGGGCCCGAGGTCTCTGTGGGCCTGAGGTCTCTGAGTCCTGGCTCTGGGTGCCAGAGGTCTGGGTCCCGCCTCTGGGGGCTCGAGGTGCCTGGGTCCCGGCTCTGGGGGCCCGAGGTCTCTGAGTCCATGCTCTGTTGGCCCAAGGTCTCTGGGTGATGCCTCTGGGGGCAGAGTTCTCTGGGGGCCCGAGGTCGCTGGGAACATGAGGTCTCTGGGGCCCAAGGTCTCTGGCGGCCTGAGGCACAAGGTCTCTGGGGGCCTGAGGTCTCTGGGGGCCTGAGGTCTCTGGGTCCAAGCTCTGGGGGCCTGAGGTCTCTGGGGCCTGGATATGGGGGCCTAAGTTCTCTGGGGGCATAAGGTCTCTGGGGCCTGAGGTCTCTGGGGGCCTGGGGTCTCTGGGGGCCTGAGGTCTCTGGGGGCCTGAGGTCCCTGGGGCCTGTGGTCTCTGGGTCCCAGCTATGAGGGCCCACGGTCTCTGTGAGCCCAAGTTCTCTGGGAGCCCAAGGTATCTGGGGACCGAGGTCCCTGGGGGCCTGAGGTCTCTGAGTCATGGCTCTGGGTGCTAGAGATCTGGGCCCCCGCTCTGGGAGCCTGAGGTGTCTTGGTTCAGGCTCTGGGGGCCTGAGGTCTCTGGGGGCATGAGGTCTCTGTGGCCCAGCTCTGGGTCCTTGAGGTCTCGGGGCCTGAGGTCTCTGAGTCATGGCTCTGGGTGACAGAGATCTGACTCCCAGCTCTGGGGGCCTGAGGTGTCTGGGTCCCAGCTCTGGGGGTGAGGTCTCTGGGGCCTGCGCTCTCTCTGGGCCCAACTCTGGGGCCCGACTCAAGGGGTCCAAGGTCTATGAGGGTACGAGGTCCCTGGGTGTCAGAGGTCTGGGTCCTGGTTCTGGGGGCCTGAGGTCTGGGTCCCAGCTCTAGGGGCCCAATGTCTCTGGGGTCCATGCTCTGGGGGCCTGAGGTCTCTGGGGTCCATGCTCTGGGGGCCCTAGGTCTTTGGGGCCTGAGGTCTCTGGGGACCAGTGGTCTCTGGGGGCCCAAGATCTCTGGGTCCTGGATCTGGTGGCCCAAGGCCCCCAGAGACCTCAGGCCCCCAGAGCATGGACCCCAGAGACCTCAGGCCCCCAGAGCATTGGGACCCAGAGACCTCGGAACCCCAGAGCTGGGACCCAGAGACCTCAGGTCCCCAGAGCCGGAACCCAGAGCTGGGACCCAGACCTCTGAACCCAGGCCTCTGGCACCCAGAGACCTCAGGCCCCCAGAGACTTTAGGCCTCCAGAAGCCTTGGGCCCCAGATACCCTGGGCCCCAGAGGTCTCTGGGGGTCTGTGGTCTCTGGGGCAGGAGGGTTCTGGGGGCCTGACGTCTCTGGGGCCGAGGTCTCCGGGTCCCAGCTCTGGGAGCCCGAGGTCTCTGGGTCCCAACTCTCGGGGTCCAAGGTCTCTGGTTCCTGGTTCTGGGGGCCCAATGTCTCTGGGGACCCATCTCTAGGGGACCAACTGAGTTCCAGCTCTGGTTGCCAGAGGTGTGAGTCCCAGCTCTGTGTGCCAGAGGTCACTGGGGCCTGAGGTCTCTGGGTGCCCAAGATCTCTGGGGCCTGGCTCAGGTGGGTCTGAGGTCTGTGGGGGCCCAAGGTCTGTGGGGCCTGAGGTCTCTGGGGGACCCAGGTCTCTGGGGGCCCGAGGTCTGTGGGGCCTGAGGTCTCTGGGGGCTGGAGGTCTCTGGGTGCCAGAGGTCTGGGTCCTGGCTCAGGGGGGCTGAGGTGTCAGGATCCTGGCTCTGGGGGCCTGAGGTGTCTGGGTCCCAGCTCTGGGGGCCCGGGGTCTCTGGGTCCCAGCTCTGGAGCCCGAGGTCTCTGGGTCCCAGCTCTGGGGCCCGAGGTCTCTGGGAGCCCGAGGGCTCTGGGGGCCTGATGTCTCTGGGGACTGGCTCAGGGGGCCTGAGTTCCTTGAGCCCAAGGTCTCGAGGGGGCCCAAGGTCTCTGGGGGCCTGAGATCTCTGGGGATTGAGGTCTTTGGGGACCTGAGGTCTCTGGGGGCCTTGCTCTGGTGGCCTGAGGTCTCTGAGGGCCTGAGTTCTCTAAGTCCCGGTTCTGGCAGTCCGAGGTCTCTGGGGCCCTGAGGTATATGGGGCTTGAGGTCTCTGGGGGCCTGTGGTCTCTGGGGCATGAGATTTCTGGGGGCCTGATGTCTCTGGGGCCGAGGTCTCTGGGTCCCAACTTTTGGGGTCCAAGGTCTCTGGTTCCCGGTTCTGGGGGCCCAAGGTCTCTGGGGACCCATCTCTAGGGGACAGACTCTGGGGACCCAAGGACTCAGTTCCAGCTCTGTGTGCTTGAGGTGTGAGTCCCAGCTCTGTGTGCCAGAGGTCACTGGGGCCGAAGTCTCTGGGGGCCCAATATCTCTGGGGCTTGTCTCAGGGGGCCTAAGGTCTGTGGGGGCCTGAGGTCTGTGGGGCCTGAGGTCTCTGGGGGACCCTTATCTCTTGCGGCCCGAGGTCTCTGGGGCCTGAGGTCTCTGGGGGCTGGAGGTCTCTGTGTGCCAGAGGTCTGGGTCCCGACTCAGGGGGCTGAGGTGTCTGGATCCTGGCTCTGGGGGCCTGAGGTGTCTGGGTCTCAGCTCTGGGGCCTGAGGTCTCTGGGTCCCAGCTCTAGGGCCCAAGGTCTCTGGGATTCCGAGGACTCTGGGGGCCTAATGTCTCTGGGGGACTGGCTCTGGGGGCCTGCGTTCTCTGGGCCCGAGGTCTTGAGGGGGCCCAAGGTCTCTGTGGGCCCGAGGTCTCTGGGGCCCGAGGTCTCTGGGGGCTGGAGGTCTCTGGGTGCCAGAGGTCTGGGTCCTGGCTTAGGGGGCTGAGGTGTCTGGATCCTGGCTCTGGGGGCCCGAGGTGTCTGGGTCTCAGCTCTGGGGCCTGAGGTCTCTGGGTCCCAGCTCTAGGGCCCAATGGGTTCTGAGATTCCGAGGACTCTGGGGGCCTAATGTCTCTGGGGGACTGACTCTGGGGGCCTGAGTTCTCTGGGCCCGAGGTAGAGGGGGCCCAAGGTCTCTGTGGGCCCGAGGTCTCTGGGGCCCGAGGTCTCTGGGGCCCGAGGTCTCTGGGGCCCGAGGTCTATGGGGACCTGAGGTCTCTGGGGGCCTTGCTCTGGGGGCCTGAGTTCTCCAGGGTACTGAGGTCTCTGGAGGGCCGAGGTCTCTGGGGCCCGGCTCTGGGTGCCAGAGGTCAGTGTCCCAGCTCTGGGGGCCTGAGGTGTCTGGGTCCCAGATCTGGGGGCCTAAGGGCTCTGGGTCCCGGCTCTGGGGGCCCAAGGTCTCTGTGAGCCCAAGTTCTCTGGGAGCATGAGGTATCTGGGGGCACAGGGTCTCTGGGGGCTTGGCTCCGGGGACCCGAGTTCTCTGGGGCCCGAGGTCTCTGGGGGCCTGAGGTCTCTGGGGGCCCAGCTCTGGGGGCTTGAGGTCTCTGGGGGCCTGGCTCTGGGGCTTTCAGGTCTCTGGGGGCCTGAGGTTTTTGGGGCCCGAGGTCTCTGGGGGCCTGAGGTCTCTGAGTCCTGGCTCTGGGTGCCAGAGGTCTGGGTCCCGCCTCTGGGGGCTCGAGGTGCCTGGGTCCCGGCTCTGGGGGCCCGAGGTCTCTGAGTCCATGCTCTGTTGGCCCAAGGTCTCTGGGTGATGCCTCTGGGGGGCAGAGTTCTCTGGGGGCCCGAGGTCGCTGGGAACATGAGGTCTCTGGGGCCCAAGGTCTCTGGCGGCCTGAGGCACAAGGTCTCTGGGGGCCTGAGGTCTCTGGGGCCTGAGGTCTCTGGGGCCTGAGGTCTCTGGGTCCAAGCTCTGCGGGCCTGAGGTCTCTGGGGCCTGGATATGGGGGCCTAAGTTCTCTGGGGGCATAAGGTCTCTGGGGCCTGAGGTCTCTGGGGGCCTGGGGTCTCTGGGGGCCTGAGGTCTCTGGGGCCTGAGGTCCCTGGGGCCTGTGGTCTCTGGGTCCCAGCTATGAGGGCCCACGGTCTCTGTGAGCCCAAGTTCTCTGGGAGCCCAAGGTATCTGGGGCCCGAGGTCCCTGGGGGCCTGAGGTCTCTGAGTCATGGCTCTGGGTGCTAGAGATCTGGGCCCCGCTCTGGGAGCCTGAGGTGTCTTGGTTCAGGCTCTGGGGGCCTGAGGTCTCTGGGGGCATGAGGTCTCTGTGGCCCAGCTCTGGGTCCTTGAGGTCTCGGGGCCTGAGGTCTCTGAGTCATGGCTCTGGGTGACAGAGATCTGACTCCCAGCTCTGGGGGCCTGAGGTGTCTGGGTCCCAGCTCTGGGGGTGAGGTCTCTGGGGCCTGCGCTCTCTCTGGGCCCATCTCTGGGGCCCGACTCAAGGGGTCCAAGGTCTATGAGGGTACGAGGTCCCTGGGTGTCAGAGGTCTGGGTCCTGGTTCTGGGGGCCTGAGGTCTGGGTCCCAGCTCTAGGGGCCCAATGTCTCTGGGGTCCATGCTCTGGGGGCCTGAGGTCTCTGGGGTCCATGCTCTGGGGGCCCTAGGTCTTTGGGGCCTGAGGTCTCTGGGGACCAGTGGTCTCTGGGGGCCCAAGGTCTCTGGGTCCTGGATCTGGTGGCCCAAGGCCCCCAGAGACCTCAGGCCCCCAGAGCATGGACCCCAGAGACCTCAGGCCCCCAGAGCATTGGGACCCAGAGACCTCGGAACCCCAGAGCTGGGACCCAGAGACCTCAGGTCCCCAGAGCCGGAACCCAGAGCTGGGACCCAGACCTCTGAACCCAGGCCTCTGGCACCCAGAGACCTCAGGCCCCCAGAGACTTTAGGCCTCCAGAAGCCTTGGGCCCCCAGATACCCTGGGCCCCAGAGGTCTCTGGGGTCTGTGGTCTCTGGGGCAGGAGGTTTCTGGGGGCCTGACGTCTCTGGGGCCGAGGTCTCCGGGTCCCAGCTCTGGGAGCCCGAGGTCTCTGGGTCCCAACTCTCGGGGTCCAAGGTCTCTGGTTCCTGGTTCTGGGGGCCCAATGTCTCTGGGGACCCATCTCTAGGGGACCAACTGAGTTCCAGCTCTGGTTGCCAGAGGTGTGAGTCCCAGCTCTGTGTGCCAGAGGTCACTGGGGCCTGAGGTCTCTGGGTGCCCAAGATCTCTGGGGCCTGGCTCAGGTGGGTCTGAGGTCTGTGGGGGCCCAAGGTCTGTGGGGATTGAGGTCTCTGGGGGACCCAGGTCTCTGGGGGCCCGAGGTCTGTGGGGCCTGAGGTCTCTGGGGGCTGGAGGTCTCTGGGTGCCAGAGGTCTGGGACCTGGCTCAGGGGGGGCTGAGGTGTCAGGATCCTGGCTCTGGGGGCCTGAGGTGTCTGGGTCCCAGCTCTGGGGGCCCGGGGTCTCTGGGTCCCAGCTCTGGAGCCCGAGGTCTCTGGGTCCCAGCTCTGGGGCCCGAGGTCTCTGGGAGCCCGAGGACTCTGGGGGCCTGATGTCTCTGGGGACTGGCTCAGGGGGCCTGAGTTCCTTGAGCCCAAGGTCTCGAGGGGGCCCAAGGTCTCTGGGGGCCTGAGATCTCTGGGGATTGAGGTCTTTGGGGACCTGAGGTCTCTGGGGGCCTTGCTCTGGTGGCCTGAGGTCTCTGAGGGCCTGAGTTCTCTAAGTCCCGGTTCTGGCAGTCCGAGGTCTCTGGGGCCCTGAGGTATATGGGGCTTGAGGTCTCTGGGGGCCTGTAGTCTCTGGGGCATGAGATTTCTGGGGGCCTGATGTCTCTGGGGCCGAGGTCTCTGGGTCCCAACTTTTGGGGTCCAAGGTCTCTGGTTCCCGGTTCTGGGGGCCCAAGGTCTCTGGGGACCCATCTCTAGGGGACAGACTCTGGGGACCCAATGACTCAGTTCCAGCTCTGTGTGCTTGAGGTGTGAGTCCCAGCTCTGTGTGCCAGAGGTCACTGGGGCCGAAGTCTCTGGGGGCCCAATATCTCTGGGGCTTGTCTCAGGGGGCCTAAGGTCTGTGGGGGCCTGAGGTCTGTGGGGCCTGAGGTCTCTGGGGGACCCTTATCTCTTGCGGCCCGAGGTCTCTGGGGCCTGAGGTCTCTGGGGGCTGGAGGTCTCTGTGTGCCAGAGGTCTGGGTCCCGACTCAGGGGGCTGAGGTGTCTGGATCTCAGCTCTGGGGCCTGAGGTCTCTGGGTCCCAGCTCTAGGGCCCAAGGTCTCTGGGATTCCGAGGACTCTGGGGGCCTAATGTCTCTGGGGGACTGGCTCTGGGGGCCTGAGTTCTCTGGGCCCGAGGTCTTGAGGGGGCCCAAGGTCTCTGTGGGCCCGAGGTCTCTGGGGCCCGAGGTCTCTGGGGGCTGGAGGTCTCTGGGTGCCAGAGGTCTGGGTCCCGGCTTAGGGGGCTGAGGTGTCTGGATCCTGGCTCTGGGGGCCCGAGGTGTCTGGGTCTCAGCTCTGGGGCCTGAGGTCTCTGGGTCCCAGCTCTAGGGCCCAAGGGGTTCTGAGATTCCGAGGACTCTGGGGGCCTAATGTCTCTGGGGGACTGACTCTGGGGGCCTGAGTTCTCTGGGCCCGAGGTAGAGGGGGCCCAAGGTCTCTGTGGGCCCGAGGTCTCTGGGGCCCGAGGTCTATGGGGACCTGAGGTCTCTGGGGGCCTTGCTCTGGGGGCCTGAGTTCTCCAGGGTACTGAGGTCTCTGGAGGGCCGAGGTCTCTGGGGCCCGGCTCTGGGTGCCAGAGGTCAGTGTCCCAGCTCTGGGGGCCCGAGGTGTCTGGGTCCCAGATCTGGGGGCCTAAGGGCTCTGGGTCCCGGCTCTGGGGGCCCAAGGTCTCTGTGAGCCCAAGTTCTCTGGGAGCATGAGGTATCTGGGGGCACAGGGTCTCTGGGGGCTTGGCTCCGGGGACCCGAGTTCTCTGGGGCCCGAGGTCTCTGGGGGCCTGAGGTCTCTGGGGGCCCAGCTCTGGGGGCTTGAGGTCTCTGGGGGCCTGGCTCTGGGGCTTTCAGGTCTCTGGGGGCCTGAGGTTTTTGGGGCCCGAGGTCTCTGGGGGCCTGAGGTCTCTGAGTCCTGGCTCTGGGTGCCAGAGGTCTGGGTCCCGCCTCTGGGGGCTCGAGGTGCCTGGGTCCCGGCTCTGGGGGCCCGAGGTCTCTGAGTCCATGCTCTGTTGGCCCAAGGTCTCTGGGTGATGCCTCTGGGGGCAGAGTTCTCTGGGGGCCCGAGGTCGCTGGGAACATGAGGTCTCTGGGGCCCAAGGTCTCTGGCGGCCTGAGGCACAAGGTCTCTGGGGGCCTGAGGTCTCTGGGGGCCTGAGGTCTCTGGGGCCTGAGGTCTCTGGGTCCAAGCTCTGCGGGCCTGAGGTCTCTGGGGCCTGGATATGGGGGCCTAAGTTCTCTGGGGGCATAAGGTCTCTGGGGCCTGAGGTCTCTGGGGGCCTGGGGTCTCTGGGGGCCTGAGGTCTCTGGGGCCTGAGGTCCCTGGGGCCTGTGGTCTCTGGGTCCCAGCTATGAGGGCCCACGGTCTCTGTGAGCCCAAGTTCTCTGGGAGCCCAAGGTATCTGGGGCCCGAGGTCCCTGGGGGCCTGAGGTCTCTGAGTCATGGCTCTGGGTGCTAGAGATCTGGGCCCCCGCTCTGGGGGCCCGAGGTGTCTGGGTCTCAGCTCTGGGGCCCGAGGTCCCTGGGTCCCAGCTCTAGGGCCCAAGGTCTCTGAGATTCCGAGGACTCTGGGGGCCTAATGTCTCTGGGGGACTGGCTCTGGGGGCCTGAGTTCTCTGGGCCCGAGGTCTCGAGGGGGCCCAAGGTCTCTGTGGGCCCGAGGTCTCTGGGGCCCGAGGTCTATGGGGACCTGAGGTCTCTGGGGGCCTTGCTCTGGGGGCCTGAGTTCTCCAGGGTACTGAGGTCTCTGGAGGGCCGAGGTCTCTGGGGCCCGGCTCTGGGTGCCAGAGGTCAGTGTCCCAGCTCTGGGGGCCCGAGGTGTCTGGGTCCCAGATCTGGGGGCCTAAGGGCTCTGGGTCCCTGCTCTGGGGGCCCAAGGTCTCTGTGAGCCCAAGTTCTCTGGGAGCATGAGGTATCTGGGGGCACAGGGTCTCTGGGGGCTTGGCTCCGGGGACCCGAGTTCTCTGGGGCCCGAGGTCTCTGGGGGCCTGAGGTCTCTGGGGGCCCAGCTCTGGGGGCTTGAGGTCTCTGGGGGCCTGGCTCTGGGGCTTTCAGGTCTCTGGGGGCCTGAGGTTTTTGGGGCCCGAGGTCTCTGTGGGCCTGAGGTCTCTGAGTCCTGGCTCTGGGTGCCAGAGGTCTGGGTCCCGCCTCTGGGGGCTCGAGGTGCCTGGGTCCCGGCTCTGGGGGCCCGAGGTCTCTGAGTCCATGCTCTGTTGGCCCAAGGTCTCTGGGTGATGCCTCTGGGGGCAGAGTTCTCTGGGGGCCCGAGGTCGCTGGGAACATGAGGTCTCTGGGGCCCAAGGTCTCTGGCGGCCTGAGGCACAAGGTCTCTGGGGGCCTGAGGTCTCTGGGGGCCTGAGGTCTCTGGGTCCAAGCTCTGGGGGCCTGAGGTCTCTGGGGCCTGGATATGGGGGCCTAAGTTCTCTGGGGGCATAAGGTCTCTGGGGCCTGAGGTCTCTGGGGGCCTGGGGTCTCTGGGGGCCTGAGGTCCCTGGGGCCTGTGGTCTCTGGGTCCCAGCTATGAGGGCCCACGGTCTCTGTGAGCCCAAGTTCTCTGGGAGCCCAAGGTATCTGGGGACCGAGGTCCCTGGGGGCCTGAGGTCTCTGAGTCATGGCTCTGGGTGCTAGAGATCTGGGCCCCCGCTCTGGGAGCCTGAGGTGTCTTGGTTCAGGCTCTGGGGGCCTGAGGTCTCTGGGGGCATGAGGTCTCTGTGGCCCAGCTCTGGGTCCTTGAGGTCTCGGGGCCTGAGGTCTCTGAGTCATGGCTCTGGGTGACAGAGATCTGACTCCCAGCTCTGGGGGCCTGAGGTGTCTGGGTCCCAGCTCTGGGGGTGAGGTCTCTGGGGCCTGCGCTCTCTCTGGGCCCAACTCTGGGGCCCGACTCAAGGGGTCCAAGGTCTATGAGGGTACGAGGTCCCTGGGTGTCAGAGGTCTGGGTCCTGGTTCTGGGGGCCTGAGGTCTGGGTCCCAGCTCTAGGGGCCCAATGTCTCTGGGGTCCATGCTCTGGGGGCCTGAGGTCTCTGGGGTCCATGCTCTGGGGGCCCTAGGTCTTTGGGGCCTGAGGTCTCTGGGGACCAGTGGTCTCTGGGGGCCCAAGGTCTCTGGGTCCTGGATCTGGTGGCCCAAGGCCTCCAGAGACCTCAGGCCCCCAGAGCATGGACCCCAGAGACCTCAGGCCCCCAGAGCATTGGGACCCAGAGACCTCGGAACCCCAGAGCTGGGACCCAGAGACCTCAGGTCCCCAGAGCCGGAACCCAGAGCTGGGACCCAGACCTCTGAACCCAGGCCTCTGGCACCCAGAGACCTCAGGCCCCCAGAGACTTTAGGCCTCCAGAAGCCTTGGGCCCCCAGATACCCTGGGCCCCAGAGGTCTCTGGGGGTCTGTGGTCTCTGGGGCAGGAGGTTTCTGGGGGCCTGACATCTCTGGGGCCGAGGTCTCCGGGTCCCAGCTCTGGGAGCCCGAGGTCTCTGGGTCCCAACTCTCGGGGTCCAAGGTCTCTGGTTCCTGGTTCTGGGGGCCCAATGTCTCTGGGGACCCATCTCTAGGGGACCAACTGAGTTCCAGCTCTGGTTGCCAGAGGTGTGAGTCCCAGCTCTGTGTGCCAGAGGTCACTGGGGCCTGAGGTCTCTGGGTGCCCAAGATCTCTGGGGCCTGGCTCAGGTGGGTCTGAGGTCTGTGGGGGCCCAAGGTCTGTGGGGCCTGAGGTCTCTGGGGGACCCAGGTCTCTGGGGGCCCGAGGTCTGTGGGGCCTGAGGTCTCTGGGGGCTGGAGGTCTCTGGGTGCCAGAGGTCTGGGTCCTGGCTCAGGGGGGCTGAGGTGTCAGGATCCTGGCTCTGGGGGCCTGAGGTGTCTGGGTCCCAGCTCTGGGGGCCCGGGGTCTCTGGGTCCCAGCTCTGGAGCCCGAGGTCTCTGGGTCCCAGCTCTGGGGCCCGAGGTCTCTGGGAGCCCGAGGGCTCTGGGGGCCTGATGTCTCTGGGGACTGGCTCAGGGGGCCTGAGTTCCTTGAGCCCAAGGTCTCGAGGGGGCCCAAGGTCTCTGGGGGCCTGAGATCTCTGGGGATTGAGGTCTTTGGGGACCTGAGGTCTCTGGGGGCCTTGCTCTGGTGGCCTGAGGTCTCTGAGGGCCTGAGTTCTCTAAGTCCCGGTTCTGGCAGTCCGAGGTCTCTGGGGCCCTGAGGTATATGGGGCTTGAGGTCTCTGGGGGCCTGTGGTCTCTGGGGCATGAGATTTCTGGGGGCCTGATGTCTCTGGGGCCGAGGTCTCTGGGTCCCAACTTTTGGGGTCCAAGGTCTCTGGTTCCCGGTTCTGGGGGCCCAAGGTCTCTGGGGACCCATCTCTAGGGGACAGACTCTGGGGACCCAAGGACTCAGTTCCAGCTCTGTGTGCTTGAGGTGTGAGTCCCAGCTCTGTGTGCCAGAGGTCACTGGGGCCGAAGTCTCTGGGGGCCCAATATCTCTGGGGCTTGTCTCAGGGGGCCTAAGGTCTGTGGGGGCCTGAGGTCTGTGGGGCCTGAGGTCTCTGGGGACCCTTATCTCTTGCGGCCCGAGGTCTCTGGGGCCTGAGGTCTCTGGGGGCTGGAGGTCTCTGTGTGCCAGAGGTCTGGGTCCCGACTCAGGGGGCTGAGGTGTCTGGATCCTGGCTCTGGGGGCCTGAGGTGTCTGGGTCTCAGCTCTGGGGCCTGAGGTCTCTGGGTCCCAGCTCTAGGGCCCAAGGTCTCTGGGATTCCGAGGACTCTGGGGGCCTAATGTCTCTGGGGGACTGGCTCTGGGGGCCTGAGTTCTCTGGGCCCGAGGTCTTGAGGGGGCCCAAGGTCTCTGTGGGCCCGAGGTCTCTGGGGCCCGAGGTCTCTGGGGGCTGGAGGTCTCTGGGTGCCAGAGGTCTGGGTCCTGGCTTAGGGGGCTGAGGTGTCTGGATCCTGGCTCTGGGGGCCCGAGGTGTCTGGGTCTCAGCTCTGGGGCCTGAGGTCTCTGGGTCCCAGCTCTAGGGCCCAATGGGTTCTGAGATTCCGAGGACTCTGGGGGCCTAATGTCTCTGGGGGACTGACTCTGGGGGCCTGAGTTCTCTGGGCCCGAGGTAGAGGGGGCCCAAGGTCTCTGTGGGCCCGAGGTCTCTGGGGCCCGAGGTCTCTGGGGCCCGAGGTCTATGGGGACCTGAGGTCTCTGGGGGCCTTGCTCTGGGGGCCTGAGTTCTCCAGGGTACTGAGGTCTCTGGAGGGCCGAGGTCTCTGGGGCCCGGCTCTGGGTGCCAGAGGTCAGTGTCCCAGCTCTGGGGGCCTGAGGTGTCTGGGTCCCAGATCTGGGGGCCTAAGGGCTCTGGGTCCCGGCTCTGGGGGCCCAAGGTCTCTGTGAGCCCAAGTTCTCTGGGAGCATGAGGTATCTGGGGGCACAGGGTCTCTGGGGGCTTGGCTCCGGGGACCCGAGTTCTCTGGGGCCCGAGGTCTCTGGGGGCCTGAGGTCTCTGGGGGCCCAGCTCTGGGGGCTTGAGGTCTCTGGGGGCCTGGCTCTGGGGCTTTCAGGTCTCTGGGGGCCTGAGGTTTTGGGGCCCGAGGTCTCTGGGGGCCTGAGGTCTCTGAGTCCTGGCTCTGGGTGCCAGAGGTCTGGGTCCCGCCTCTGGGGGCTCGAGGTGCCTGGGTCCCGGCTCTGGGGGCCCGAGGTCTCTGAGTCCATGCTCTGTTGGCCCAAGGTCTCTGGGTGATGCCTCTGGGGGCAGAGTTCTCTGGGGGCCCGAGGTCGCTGGGAACATGAGGTCTCTGGGGCCCAAGGTCTCTGGCGGCCTGAGGCACAAGGTCTCTGGGGGCCTGAGGTCTCTGGGGGCCTGAGGTCTCTGGGGCCTGAGGTCTCTGGGTCCAAGCTCTGCGGGCCTGAGGTCTCTGGGGCCTGGATATGGGGGCCTAAGTTCTCTGGGGGCATAAGGTCTCTGGGGCCTGAGGTCTCTGGGGGCCTGGGGTCTCTGGGGGCCTGAGGTCTCTGGGGGCCTGAGGTCCCTGGGGCCTGTGGTCTCTGGGTCCCAGCTATGAGGGCCCACGGTCTCTGTGAGCCCAAGTTCTCTGGGAGCCCAAGGTATCTGGGGCCCGAGGTCCCTGGGGGCCTGAGGTCTCTGAGTCATGGCTCTGGGTGCTAGAGATCTGGGCCCCCGCTCTGGGAGCCTGAGGTGTCTTGGTTCAGGCTCTGGGGGCCTGAGGTCTCTGGGGGCATGAGGTCTCTGTGGCCCAGCTCTGGGTCCTTGAGGTCTCGGGGCCTGAGGTCTCTGAGTCATGGCTCTGGGTGACAGAGATCTGACTCCCAGCTCTGGGGGCCTGAGGTGTCTGGGTCCCAGCTCTGGGGGTGAGGTCTCTGGGTCCAGGCTCTGGGGGCCCGAGGTCTCTGGGTCCTGGCTCTGGGGGCCCAAGGTCTCTGGGAACCCAAGGTTTCTGGTAGCCCAAGGTCTCTGGGGGCTTGAGGTCTATGGGGGCCTAGCTCTGGGGGCCCAAGTTCACTGGGGCCCTGATTTCTCTGGGGGCCCAGCTAAGGGGGCGTGAGGTCTCTGGGGCCTGGCTCTGGGGCCTGAGGTCCCTGGGGCCATAGGTCTCTAGGGCCTGAGGTCTCTGGGGCTGTGAGGTCTCTGGGGCCTGGTTCTGGGGCCGTGAGGTCTCTGGGGGCCTGAGGTCCCTGGGGCTGTAGGTCTCTAGGGCCTGAGGTCTCTGGGGGCCTGAGGTCTCTGGGGGCCTGAGGTCTCTGGGTGCCAGAGGTCTGGGTCCCGGCTCTGGGGGCCCGAGGTCTCTGGGTCCAGGCTATGTTGGGTCCTGGCTCTGGGGGCCATAGTTCTCTGGGGGCCTGAGGTCTCTGGGGACATGTGGTCTCTGGGGCCCAAGGTCTCAGGGGGGCTGAGGTCTCTGGGGCCCAAGGTCTCTGGGGGCCTGAGGTCTATGGGTCCAAACTCTTGGGGCCCGAGGTCTCTGGGGACCTAGGGTCTCTAGGGGCCTGAAATGGGGCCTGGATATGGGGGCCCACGTTCTCTAGGGGCCTAAGGTCTCTGGGGCCTGAGGTCTCCAGGGGCCTGAGGTCCCTGGAGCCTGAGGTTTCTGGGGCCTGAGGTCTCTAGGTCCCAGCTCTGGGGGCCCAAGGTCTGAGTTCCAGCTCTGGGTGCCAGAGGTGTGAGTCCCAGCTCTGTGTGGCGGAGATCACCATGGCCCGGGGTCTCTGGGGTCCCGAGGTCACTGGAAGCCCAGCTCTGGGGGCCTGAGATCTCTGGGGCCCAAGGTCTCTGGGGCCTGAGGCCTCTGGGGGCCCGATGTCTCTGAGTCCTGTCTCTGGGTGCCAGAGGTCTGGGTCCTAGCTCTGGGGGCCCAAGGTCTCTGGGTCCAGGCTCTGTTGGCCCGAGGTCTCTGGGTCCTAGCTCTGGGGGCCCAAGGTCTCTGGGGCCCATGTCTGGGTGCCCAAGTCTGTGGCTCTGGGTGCCTGATGTCTGAATCCCATCTCTGTGTGCCAGAGGTCTGGGTCCCATCTTTAGGTGCCCGAGGTCTCTGAGGTCCCTGCTCTGGGGGCCCAAGGTCTCTGGGTACTGGCTCTAGGTGCCCAAGGTCTGAGTTCCGGCTCAGGGTGCCAGAGGTCTGAGTCCCAGCTCTGTGAGTCAGAGGTCTGGGTCCCGGCTCTGGGGGCCATAGATCTCTGAGTCCTGGCTCCTGGGGCCGAGGTCTCAAGGGGCCCATCTCCGGGGCCCAGCTCAAGGGGGCCAAGGTCTCTAGGGGCATGAGGTCCTTGGTTGCCAGAGGTCTAGGTCCCGACTCTGGGGGCCTGAGGTCTCTGGGGTCCCTGCTCTAGGGGTCCGAGGCCCCCAGAGACCTCAGGCCATGAGCTGAGACCCAGAGACCTTGGGCCCCAGAAATGCGACCCAGAGACCTCAGCCCCAAAAAGCCAGATCACAGACCTCTGGCACCCAGAGCTGGGACCCAGACCTCTGGCACCCAGAGACCTTAATCCCCCAGAGACGTTGGGCCCCCAGAAACCCTGGGCTCCCAGCACTGGGGCATGGCTCTGGGGGCCGAAGGTCTCTGGAGCCCGGCTCTGGGGCCCGAGGTCTCTGGGGGCCCGAGGTCTCGAAGTCTTGGGTGTCAGAAGTCTAGGTCCCAGCTCTGGGGGCCTGAGGTCTCTGGGTCCAGGCTCTGTGGGCCCAAGGTCTCTGGGTCCCGGCTCTGGAGGCCGGAGGTCTTTGGGGGCCCAAGGTCTTTGGGGCCTGGATCTGGGGGCCCAAGGTCTCTGGGGGCCTGGATCTGGGGGCCCATGGTCTCTGGGGGCATAAGGTCTCTGGGGGCCTTAGGTCTCTGGGGCCTGAGGTTTCTGGGGGCCTGAGGTCTCCAGGTCCCAGCTCTGGGGGCACAAGGTCTCTGGGTTGCAACTCTTGGTGTCCGAGGTCTCTGGGTCTCAGGTCTGGGGGCCCAAGGTCTCTGGGAGCCCATCTCTGGGCCAAGGTCTCTTGGGGCCTGGATCTGGGGGCCCAGGGTCTCTGGGGGCCTGAGGTGTCTGGGGGTTTGAGGTCTCTGGGGCCCGAGGTCTCTGGGGGCCTTAGGTCTCTGGGTCCCAGCTCTTGGTGTCTGAGGTCTCTGGGTCTAGGTCTCGGTGCCTGAGGTCTGGGTCTTGGCTTCCAGGGCCCTAGGTCTCTGGGGGCCTGAGATCTTTAGGGGCCCAAGGTCCCTGGGGGCCTGAGGTCTCTGGGTGCCAGAGGTCTCTGAGTCCCTGCTGTGGGTGCTAAAAGTCTGGGTCCCAGCTCTGGGGGCCCAAGGTCTCTGGGGGCCTGATGTCTCTGGGGCCCAGCTCTGGGAACCTGAGGTGTCTGGGGCCTGGCTCTGGGGGCCCAAGGTGTCTGGGGCATGGCTCTTGGGGCCTGAGGTTTCTGGGACCCCGCTCTGGTGGTCCAAGGTCTCTAGGGCCTGGCTCTTGGGGCACGAGGTCTCTTTGGCCCCGATGTCTTTGGGTGCCAGAGGTCCGGGTCCCAGCTCTGGGTGCCATAGATCTGGGTCCTGGCTCTGGGGGCCTGAGGTCTCTAGGGTTCTGATGTCTCTGGGGTCTAGTTCTGGTGGCACAAAGGTCTCTGGGTGCCAGAGGTCTGGGTCCCGGCTCTGGGTGCCAGAGGTCTCAGGCCTTGCTCTGGGGGCCCAAGGTCTGTGGGGGCCTGAGGTCTCTAGGGGCCTGAGGTCTCTGGGGTCCATGATCTGGGGGCCTGAGGTCTCTGGGTCCCAGCTCTGGGGGCCCAAGGTCTCTGAGGCCCGAGGTCTCTGGGGACCTGAGGTCTCTGGGGGCACGAGGTCTCTGGGTCCCAGCTCTGGGGCGGGCCCAAAGTCTTGGTCCCGGCTCTGGGGCCTGAGGTCTCTGGGTCCCTGCTCTGGGGGCCCAAGGTCTCTGGGGGACCAAGGTCTCTGGGGCCTGGCTCTGGGGGCCTGAGGTCTCTGAGGGCCTGAGGTCCCTGGGGCCTGAGGTTTCTGGGGGCCTGAGATCTCTGAGTCCCTGCTCTGGGTGCCAAAGTTCTGGGTCCCGGCTCTCGGGCCTGAGGTCTCTGGGGGCCCGAGGCCTATAGGGCCAAGGTGTCTGTGGCCTGGCTCAGGGGGCCCAAGGTCTCTGGTGGCCCAAGGTCTCTGGGGGCCCAAGGTCTCTGGGGGCCCAAGGTCTCTGGGGCCCAAGGCGTTTGGGGAACGGTTCTGTGGGCCCGAGGTGTCTGAGGGTCCGAGGTGTCTCGAAGTCCAAGGTCTGGTTCCTGGCTCTGAGTGACAGAGATCTCTGGGGCCAATGTCTCTAGGGGCCCATCTCTGGGGGCCCAGCTCTGGGGACCCAAGCTCTGAGTCCCGGCTCTCAGAGCCAGAGGTCTGAGTCCCAGCTCTGTGTGCCAGAGGTCTGGGTCCCGGCTCTGGGGGCCCAAGGTCTCTGGGTCCCGGCTCTGGGGACCCGAGGTCTCTGGGGGACTGAGGTCTCTGGGGGCCTATCTCTGGGGCCTGGCTCAGGGGTCCACGGTCTTTGGGGGCCCGAGGTCCCTGGGTGACAGAGGTCTGGGTCCCGGCCCTGGGGGCCCAAGGTCTGGGTCCCGGCTTTCAGGGCCCAAGGTCTCTGGGGGCCTGAGGTCTTTAGGGGCCCGAGGTCTCTGGGGTCCTGAGGTCTCCGGGTGCCAGAGGTCTCTGAGTCCCTGCTGTGGGTGCCAAAAGTCTGGGTCCCAGCTCTGGGGGCCCAAGGTCTCTGGGGGCCCGAGGTCTCTAGTGTCTAAGGCTTCTGGGGTCTGGCTCTGGGGGCCTGAGGTTTCTGGGGCCCAGCTCTGGGGGCCCAACTCTAGGGGCCCGAGGTGTATGGGGCATGGCTCTTGGGGCCTGAGGTTTCTGGAACCCCGCTCTGGGGGTCCAAGGTCTCTAAGGACCAGCTCTTGGGGCACAAGGTCTCTTTGGGCCAGATGTCTCTTGGTGCCAGAGGTCTGGGTCCCAGCTCTGGGTGCCATAGGTCTGGGTCCAGGCTCTGGGGGCCTGAGGTCTCTAGGGTCCTGATGTCTCTGGGGGCCCGAGGTCTGTGGGGACATGAGGTCTGTGGGGGCCTGAGGTCTCTGGGGGCACGAGGTCTCTGGGGGCCGAGGTCTGTGGGGGCTGGCGGTCTCTGTGTGCCAGAGGTCTGGGTCCTGGCTCTGGGGGCCCAAGGTCTCATTGGGCCAACTCTGGGGTCCCGAGGTCTCTGGGTCCTGGGTCTGGGGGTCCGAGGTCTCTGGGACCCAGCTCTGGGTGACAGAGGACTCTGGGTCATGGCTCTGGGGGCCCGAGGTCTCTGTGGGCACATGGTCTCTGGGTTCCGGCTCTGGGGGCCAGAGGTCTGGTTTCCAGCTCTAGGTGCTAAGGTCTGGGTCCTGGCTCTGGGTGCCAGAGGTCTCTGGGAGCCCGGCTCTGGGTCCTGCTCTGGGTGCCAGAGTTTTTTGGATCCTGGCTCTGGGGCCATGAGGTCTCTGGGGGCCTGAGGTCTCTGGGGCCTGGCTCTGGGGCCCAAGGTCTCTGGGGATTGAGGTCTCTGGAGGCCTAGCTCTGGGGACCGAGGTCCCTGAGTCCTGGCTCTGGGTGCCAGAGGTATGGAGGCCCAAAATCTGGGGTCCGGCTTTGGGGGCCTGAGGTCTCCGGGTCCTGGGTCTGGGGGCCCGACGTCTCTGGGACCTGGCTCTGAGGGCCTGGCTCTGGCACCCCGAGGTCTCGGGGGGCCTGGCTCTGGGGGCACTAGGTCCCTGATTCCTGGCTCTCAGTGCCAGAGGTCTGAGTTCCAGCTCTGAAGGCCCGAAGTCTGGGTCCCGGCTCTGTGGGCCCGAGGTGTGTGTGTCCTGGCTCTGGAGACCTGAGGTCTCTCGGGGCCCAAGTCTCTGGGGGCCCGTCTCTGGGGGTCTGAGGTCTCTGGTGCCCAAGGTCTCTGGGGGCCCAAGGTCTCTGGATGCCAGAGGTCTGGGTCTTGGCATTGTGGGCCTGAAGTCTCTGGGGTCCCGGCTCTGGGGTCCAAGGTCTCTGGGCGCCCAAGGTCTCTGGGGGCCTGACGTCTCTGGGTGCATGAGGTCTGAATCCTGCTATGGGTGCCAGAGGCCTGGGTCCCGGCTCTGGGGGGCCTGAGGTCTCTGGGGGCCCAAGGACTCTGATGGCCTGGCTCTGGGTGGCAGAGGTCTGGGTCCCGGCTCTGGAGGCCCAAAATCTGGGTCCCGTCTCTGGGGGCCCGAGGTCTCTGGGTCCTGGGTCTGGGGGCCCGATGTCTCTGGGACCAGGCTCTGGGTGCCAGAGGTCTCTGGGTCCTGGCTCTGAGGGCCTGAGGTCTCTGGGGGCCAGAGGTCTCTGGGGGCACTAGGTCTCTGATTCCTGGCTCTCAGTGCCAGAGGTCTGAGCCCCAGCTCTGAAGGCCCGAAGTCTGAGTCCTGGCTCTGTGGGTCCGAGGTCTCTGGGTCCTGGCTCTGGGGACCTGAGGTCTTTCGAGGCCCAAGTCTCTGGGGGCTTGTCTCTGGGGGTCCGAGGTCTCTGGTGCCCATGGTCTCTGGGGGCCCGAGGTCTCTGGATGCCAGAGGTCTGTGCCCTGGCATTGTGGGCCTGAAGTCTCTGGGGTCCCGTCTCTGGGGGTCCAAGGTCTCTGGGGGCCCATGGTCTCTGGGGGCTTGTCTCTGGGGGATTGGCTCTGGTGGTCCAATGTCTCTGGGGGCCTGAGGTCTCTGTGGTCCGAGGTCTCTGGGTGCACAAGGTCTGAATTCCCGGCTCTGGGTGCCAGATGTCTGGGTCCCGGCTCTGAGGGCCTGAGGACTCTGAGGTACCGGCTCTGGGAGCCCGATGTCTCTGGGGGCCTGAGGTCTCTGAGGGCCCAGCTCTGGGTGGCAGAGGTCTGGGTCCCGGCTCTGGAGGTCCAAAATCTGGGTCCCGGCTCTGGGGGCCTGAGGTCTCTGGGTCCTGGGTCTGGGGGCTCGACATCTCTGGGACCAGGCTCTGGGTGCCAGAGGTCTCTGGGGGCCAGAGGTCTCTGGGGCCTGGCTCTGGGGCCCAAGCTCTTTGGGGTCTAGCGGTCTCTGTGGCCTGGCTCTGGGGCCCCAAGTTCTCTGAGGGCCTAGCTCTGGGGGCATTAGGTCCCTGATTCCTGGTTCTCAATGCCAGAGGTCTGAGTCCCAGCTCTGAAGGCCCGAAGTCTGGGTCCTGGCTCTGGGGACCTGAGGCCTCTCGGGGCCCAAGTCTCTGGGGGTCCGTCTCTGGGGGTCTGAGGTCTCTGGTGCCCAAGATCTGTTGGGGCCCGATGTCTCTGGATGCCAGAGGTCTGGGTCCTGGCATTGTGGGCCTGAAGTCTCTGGGGTCCCGGCTCTGGGGCCCAAGGTCTCTGGGGGCCGAGGATCTCTGGGGGTCATCTCTGGGGGATTGGATCCGGTGGTCCAAGGTCTCTGGGGGCCTGAGGTCTCTGTGGCCCGAGGTTTCTGGGTGCATGAGGTCTGAATCCCGGCTCTGGGTGCCAGAGGTCTGGGTCCCAGCTCTGGGGGCCTGAGGACTCTGAGGTCCTGGCTCTGGGAGCCCGAGGTCTCTGGGAGCCCTAGGTCTCTGAGGACTCGGCTCTGGGTGCCAGAGGTCTCAGGCATTGCTCTGGGGGCCCAAGGTCTGTGGGGGCCTGAGGTCTCTAGGGGCCTGAGGTCTCTGGGGTCCATGATCTGGGGGCCTGAGGTCTCTGGGTCCCAGCTCTGGGGGCCCAAGGTCTCTGAGGCCCGAGGTCTCTGGGGACCTGAGGTCTCTGGGGGCACGAGGTCTCTGGGTCCCAGCTCTGGGGCGGGCCCAAAGTCTTGGTCCCGGCTCTGGGGGCCTGAGGTCTCTGGGTCCCTGCTCTGGGGGCCCAAGGTCTCTGGGGGACCAAGGTCTCTGGGGCCTGGCTCTGGGGGCCTGAGGTCTCTGAGGGCCTGAGGTCCCTGGGGCCTGAGGTTTCTGGGGGCCTGAGATCTCTGAGTCCCTGCTCTGGGTGCCAAAGTTCTGGGTCCCGGCTCTCGGGCCTGAGGTCTCTGGGGGCCCGAGGCCTATAGGGCCAAGGTGTCTGTGGCCTGGCTCAGGGGGCCCAAGGTCTCTGGTGGCCCAAGGTCTCTGGGGGCCCAAAGTCTCTGGGGCCCAAGGCGTTTGGGGAACGGCTCTGTGGGCCCGAGGTGTCTGAGGGTCCGAGGTGTCTCGAAGTCCAAGGTCTGGTTCCTGGCTCTGAGTGACAGAGGTCTCTGGGGCCAATGTCTCTAGGGGCCCATCTCTGGGGGCCCAGCTCTGGGGACCCAAGCTCTGAGTCCCGGCTCTCAGAGCCAGAGGTCTGAGTCCCAGCTCTGTGTGCCAGAGGTCTGGGTCCCGGCTCTGGGGGCCCAAGGTCTCTGGGTCCCGGCTCTGGGGACCCGAGGTCTCTGGGGGACTGAGGTCTCTGGGGGCGTATCTCTGGGGCCTGGCTCAGGGGTTCACGGTCTCTGGGGGCCCGAGGTCCCTGGGTGACAGAGGTCTGGGTCCCGGCCCTGGGGGCCCAAGGTCTGGGTCCCGGCTTTCAGGGCCCAAGGTCTCTGGGGGCCTGAGGTCTTTAGGGGCCGAGGTCTCTGGGGTCCTGAGGTCTCCGGGTGCCAGAGGTCTCTGAGTCCCTGCTGTGGGTGCCAAAAGTCTGGGTCCCAGCTCTGGGGGCCCAAGGTCTCTGGGGGCCCGAGGTCTCTAGTGCCTAAGGCTTCTGGGGTCTGGCTCTGGGGGCCTGAGGTTTCTGGGGCCCAGCTCTGGGGGCCCAACTCTAGGGGCCCGAGGTGTATGGGGCATGGCTCTTGGGGCCTGAGGTTTCTGGAACCCCGCTCTGGGGGTCCAAGGTCTCTAAGGACCAGCTCTTGGGGCACAAGGTCTCTTTGGGCCAGATGTCTCTTGGTGCCAGAGGTCTGGGTCCCAGCTCTGGGTGCCATAGGTCTGGGTCCAGGCTCTGGGGGCCTGAGGTCTCTAGGGTCCTGATGTCTCTGGGGGCCCGAGGTCTGTGGGGACATGAGGTCTGTGGGGGCCTGAGGTCTCTGGGGGCACGAGGTCTCTGGGGGCCGAGGTCTGTGGGGGCTGGCGGTCTCTGTGTGCCAGAGGTCTGGGTCCTGGCTCTGGGGGCCCAAGGTCTCATTGGGCCAACTCTGGGGTCCCGAGGTCTCTGGGTCCTGGGTCTGGGGGCCCGAGGTCTCTGGGACCCAGCTCTGGGTGACAGAGGACTCTGGGTCATGGCTCTGGGGGCCCGAGGTCTCTGGGGGCACATGGTCTCTGGGTTCCGGCTCTGGGGGCCAGAGGTCTGGTTTCCAGCTCTAGGTGCTAAGGTCTGGGTCCTGGCTCTGGGTGCCAGAGGTCTCTGGGAGCCCGGCTCTGGGTCCTGCTCTGGGTGCCAGAGTTTTTTGGCTCCTGGCTCTGGGGCCATGAGGTCTCTGGGGGCCTGAGGTCTCTGGGGCCTGGCTCTGGGGCCCAAGGTCTCTGGGGATTGAGGTCTCTGGAGGCCTAGCTCTGGGGACCGAGGTCCCTGAGTCCTGGCTCTGGGTGCCAGAGGTATGGAGGCCCAAAATCTGGGGTCCGGCTTTGGGGGCCTGAGGTCTCCGGGTCCTGGGTCTGGGGGCCCGACGTCTCTGGGACCTGGCTCTGAGGGCCTGAGGTCTCGGGGAGCCAGAGGTCTCTGGGGCCTGGCTCTGGGGGCACTAGGTCCCTGATTCCTGGCTCTCAGTGCCAGAGGTCTGAGTTCCAGCTCTGAAGGCCCGAAGTCTGGGTCCCGGCTCTGTGGGCCCGAGGTGTCTGTGTCCTGGCTCTGGAGACCTGAGGTCTCTCGGGGCCCAAGTCTCTGGGGGCCCGTCTCTGGGGGTCTGAGGTCTCTGGTGTCCAAGGTCTCTGGGGGCCCGAGGTCTCTGGTGCCCATGGTCTGGGTCTTGGCATTGTGGGCCTGAAGTCTCTGGGGTCCCGGCTCTGGGGTCCAAGGTCTCTGGGCGCCCAAGGTCTCTGGGGGCCTGACGTCTCTGTGGCATGAGGTCTCTGGGTGCATGAGGTCTGAATCCTGCTATGGGTGCCAGAGGCCTGGGTCCCGGCTCTGGGGGCCTGAGGTCTCTGGGGGCCCAAGGACTCTGATGGCCTGGCTCTGGGTGGCAGAGGTCTGGGTCCCGGCTCTGGAGGCCCAAAATCTGGGTCCCGTCTCTGGGGGCCCGAGGTCTCTGGGTCCTGGGTCTGGGGGCCCGATGTCTCTGGGACCAGGCTCTGGGTGCCAGAGGTCTCTGGGTCCTGGCTCTGAGGGCCTGAGGTCTCTGGGGGCCAGAGGTCTCTGGGGGCACTAGGTCTCTGATTCCTGGCTCTCAGTGCCAGAGGTCTGAGCCCCAGCTCTGAAGGCCCGAAGTCTGAGTCCTGGCTCTGTGGGTCCGAGGTCTCTGGGTCCTGGCTCTGGGGACCTGAGGTCTTTCGAGGCCCAAGTCTCTGGCGGCTTGTCTCTGGGGGTCCGAGGTCTCTGGTGCCCATGGTCTCTGGGGGCCCGAGGTCTCTGGATGCCAGAGGTCTGTGCCCTGGCATTGTGGGCCTGAAGTCTCTGGGGTCCCGTCTCTGGGGGTCCAAGGTCTCTGGGGGCCCATGGTCTCTGGGGGCTTGTCTCTGGGGGATTGGCTCTGGTGGTCCAATGTCTCTGGGGGCCTGAGGTCTCTGTGGTCCGAGGTCTCTGGGTGCACAAGGTCTGAATTCCCGGCTCTGGGTGCCAGACGTCTGGGTCCCGGCTCTGAGGGCCTGAGGACTCTGAGGTACCGGCTCTGGGAGCCCGATGTCTCTGGGGGCCTGAGGTCTCTGAGGGCCCAGCTCTGGGTGGCAGAGGTCTGGGTCCCGGCTCTGGAGGCCCAAAATCTGGGTCCCGGCTCTGGGGGCCTGAGGTCTCTGGGTCCTGGGTCTGGGGGCTCGACATCTCTGGGACCAGGCTCTGGGTGCCAGAGGTCTCTGGGGGCCAGAGGTCTCTGGGGCCTGGCTCTGGGGCCCAAGCTCTTTGGGGTCTAGCGGTCTCTGTGGCCTGGCTCTGGGGCCCCAAGTTCTCTGAGGGCCTAGCTCTGGGGGCATTAGGTCCCTGATTCCTGGTTCTCAATGCCAGAGGTCTGAGTCCCAGCTCTGAAGGCCCGAAGTCTGGGTCCTGGCTCTGGGGACCTGAGGCCTCTCGGGGCCCAAGTCTCTGGGGGTCCGTCTCTGGGGGTCTGAGGTCTCTGGTGCCCAAGGTCTGTTGGGGCCCGATGTCTCTGGATGCCAGAGGTCTGGGTCCTGGCATTGTGGGCCTGAAGTCTCTGGGGTCCCGGCTCTGGGGCCCAAGGTCTCTGGGGGCCGAGGATCTCTGGGGGGTCATCTCTGGGGGATTGGATCCGGTGGTCCAAGGTCTCTGGGGGCCTGAGGTCTCTGTGGCCCGAGGTTTCTGGGTGCATGAGGTCTGAATCCCGGCTCTGGGTGCCAGAGGTCTGGGTCCCAGCTCTGGGGGCCTGAGGACTCTGAGGTCCTGGCTCTGGGAGCCCGAGGTCTCTGGGAGCCCTAGGTCTCTGAGGACTCGGCTCTGGGTGGCAGAGGTCTCTGAGTCCTGGCTCTGGGTGCCAGAGGTCTGAGTCCTGGCTCTGGGTGCCAGAGGAGGCCCAAGGTCTCTGGGGGCCCGAGCCCCCTGTGTCCCAAGGTCTCTGGGGTCGCAAAGTCTTTGGGGCCCAGCTCCGGGGTCCTGAGGTCTCCGGGTTCCTGAGGTCTCTGGAGCCCTGAGGTCTCTGGAGCCCTGAGGTCCCTGAGGGCCAGGCTCTTTGGTGCTAGAGGTCTAAGTCCCAGCTCTGGGTGCCAGAGGTCTGGGGGCCTGCGGTCTCTGGGGGCCTGAGGTCTCTGGGGGCCCATGGTCTCTGGGGTCCAGAGGCCTCTGGGTTCCCGGCTCTTGGGTGCCAGATGTCTGAGTCCAGTATCTGGGGGTTCGAGGTCTCTGAGAGCCTGAGGTCTTTGGGTGCCAGAGGTCTGAGTCCCGGCTCTGGGTGCCAGAGGTCTGGGTCAAGCCTCTGGGGGTCCGAGGTCTCTGGGAGCCCAAGATCTCTGGGTGCCGGAGGTCTGAGTCCCGGCTCTAGGTGCAAAAGGTCTGGGTCCAGGCTCTGGGGGCCCGAGGTCTCTGGGAGCCTGAGGTCTCTGTGGGCCCGAGGTCTCTGGGGTCAGTTCTGGGTGCCAGAGGTCTCCAAGTCCCGGCTCTGGGTGGCAGAAGCCCGAGTCCTGGCTCTGGGGGCTCAAGGTCTCTGGGGGCCTGAGGTTTCTTGGGCCCAGCTCTGGGGGCCTGAGGTCTCTGGGGCCCAATGTCTTAAGGGGGCCTCAGGTCTTGAGGGGGCCAGAGTTCTCTGGGGGCCCATGGTAGAGACTCTGGGGGCCCAAGGTCTCTTGGGCCCAGCTCAGGGGGTCCAAGGTCTCTGGGGCCCAAGGTCTCTAGGGGGCCTGAGGTCTCTGAGGCCCAAGGTCTCTGGGGGCCTGAGTTCTCTGGGAGCCCGAGGTCTATGGGGGCCTGATGTCTCTGGGGGACCACGGTCTGTAGGTCCTAGCTCTGGGTGCCAAAGGTCTGGGTCTCAGCTCTGGGTGTCATAGCTCTCTGGGGCCTGAAGTCTCTTCCCTGGCTCTGGTGCCTGAGGTCACTGTGGCCCCAAAATCTCTGGATCTGGGGGCCCATGGTCTCTGGGGGCATAAGGTCTCTGGGGGCCTTAGGTCTCTGGGGCCTGAGGTTTCTGGGGGCCTGAGGTCTCCAGGTCCCAGCTCTGGGGGCACAAGGTCTCTGGGTTGCAACTCTTGGTGTCCGAGGTCTCTGGGTCTCAGGTCTGGGGGCCCAAGGTCTCTGGGAGCCCATCTCTGGGCCAAGGTCTCTTGGGGCCTGGATCTGGGGGCCCAGGGTCTCTGGGGGCCTGAGGTGCCTGGGAGTTTGAGGTCTCTGGGGCCCGAGGTCTCTGGGGGCCTTAGGTCTCTGGGTCCCAGCTCTTGGTGTCTGAGGTCTCTGGGTCTAGGTCTCGGTGCCTGAGGTCTGGGTCTTGGCTTCCAGGGCCCTAGGTCTCTGGGGGCCTGAGATCTTTAGGGGCCCGAGGTCCCTGGGGGCCTGAGGTCTCTGGGTGCCAGAGGTCTCTGAGTCCCTGCTGTGGGTGCTAAAAGTCTGGGTCCCAGCTCTGGGGGCCCAAGGTTTCTGGGGGCCTGATGTCTCTGGGGCCCAGCTCTGGGAACCTGAGGTGTCTGGGGCCTGGCTCTGGGGGCCCAAGGTGTCTGGGGCATGGCTCTTGGGGCCTGAGGTTTCTGGGACCCCGCTCTGGTGGTCCAAGGTCTCTAGAGCCTGGCTCTTGGGGCACGAGGTCTCTTTGGCCCCGATGTCTTTGGGTGCCAGAGGTCCGGGTCCCAGCTCTGGGTGCCATAGATCTGGGTCCTGGCTCTGGGGGCCTGAGGTCTCTAGGGTTCTGATGTCTCTGGGGTCTAGTTCTGGTGGCACAAAGGTCTCTGGGTGCCAGAGGTCTGGGTCCCGGCTCTGAGTGCCAGAGGTCTCAGGCCTTGCTCTGGGGGCCTGTCTGTGGGGGCCTGAGGTCTCTAGGGGCCTGAGGTCTCTGGGGTCCATGATCTGGGGGCCTGAGGTCTCTGGGTCCCAGCTCTGGGGGCCCAAGGTCTCTGAGGCCCGAGGTCTCTGGGGACCTGAGGTCTCTGGGGGCACGAGGTCTCTGGGTCCCAGCTCTGGGGTGGGCCCAAAGTCTTGGTCCCGGCTCTGGGGGCCTGAGGTCTCTGGGTCCCTGCTCTGGGGGCCCAAGGTCTCTGGGGGACCAAGGTCTCTGGGGCCTGGCTCTGGGGGCCTGAGGTCTCTGAGGGCCTGAGGTCCCTGGGGCCTGAGGTCTCTGGGGGCCTGAGATCTCTGAGTCCCTGCTCTGGGTGCCAAAGTTCTGGGTCCCGGCTCTCGGGCCTGAGGTCTCTGGGGGCCCGAGGCCTATAGGGCCAAGGTGTCTGTGGCCTGGCTCAGGGGGCCCAAGGTCTCTGGTGGCCCAAGGTCTCTGGGGGCCCTAGGTCTCTGGGGCCCAAGGTCTCTGGGGCCCAAGGCGTTTGGGGAACGGCTCTGTGGGCCCGAGGTGTCTGAGGGTCCGAGGTGTCTCGAAGTCCAAGGTCTGGTTCCTGGCTCTGAGTGACAGAGGTCTCTGGGGCCAATGTCTCTAGGGGCCCATCTCTGGGGGCCCAGCTCTGGGGACCCAAGCTCTGAGTCCCGGCTCTCAGAGCCAGAGGTCTGAGTCCCAGCTCTGTGTGCCAGAGGTCTGGGTCCCGGCTCTGGGGGCCCAAGGTCTCTGGGTCCCGGCTCTGGGGACCCGAGGTCTCTGGGGGACTGAGGTCTCTGGGGGCCTATCTCTGGGGCCTGGCTCAGGGGTCCACGGTCTCTGGGGGCCCGAGGTCCCTGGGTGACAGAGGTCTGGGTCCCGGCCCTGGGGGCCCAAGGTCTGGGTCCCGGCTTTCAGGGCCCAAGGTCTCTGGGGGCCTGAGGTCTTTAGGGGCCCGAGGTCTCTGGGGTCCTGAGGTCTCCGGGTGCCAGAGGTCTCTGAGTCCCTGCTGTGGGTGCCACAAGTCTGGGTCCCAGCTCTGGGGGCCCAAGGTCTCTGGGGGCCCGAGGTCTCTAGTGCCTAAGGCTTCTGCGGTCTGGCTCTGGGGGCCTGAGGTTTCTGGGGCCCAGCTCTGGGGGCCCAACTCTAGGGGCCCGAGGTGTATGGGGCATGGCTCTTGGGGCCTGAGGTTTCTGGAACCCCGCTCTGGGGGTCCAAGGTCTCTAAGGACCAGCTCTTGGGGCACAAGGTCTCTTTGGGCCAGATGTCTCTTGGTGCCAGAGGTCTGGGTCCCAGCTCTGGGTGCCATAGGTCTGGGTCCAGGCTCTGGGGGCCTGAGGTCTCTAGGGTCCTGATGTCTCTGGGGGCCCGAGGTCTGTGGGGACATGAGGTCTGTGGGGGCCTGAGGTCTCTGGGGGCATGAGGTCTCTGGGGGCCGAGGTCTGTGGGGGCTGGCGGTCTCTGTGTGCCAGAGGTCTGGGTCCTGGCTCTGGGGGCCCAAGGTCTCATTGGGCCAACTCTGGGGTCCCGAGGTCTCTGGGTCCTGGGTCTGGGGGCCCGAGGTCTCTGGGACCCAGCTCTGGGTGACAGAGGACTCTGGGTCATGGCTCTGCGGGCCCGAGGTCTCTGGGGGCACATGGTCTCTGGGTTCCGGCTCTGGGGGCCAGAGGTCTGGTTTCCAGCTCTAGGTGCTAAGGTCTGGGTCCTGGCTCTGGGTGCCAGAGGTCTCTGGGAGCCCGGCTCTGGGTCCTGCTCTGGGTGCCAGAGTTTTTTGGATCCTGGCTCTGGGGCCATGAGGTCTCTGGGGGCCTGAGGTCTCTGGGGCCTGGCTCTGGGGCCCAAGGTCTCTGGGGATTGAGGTCTCTGGAGGCCTAGCTCTGGGGACCGAGGTCCCTGAGTCCTGGCTCTGGGTGCCAGAGGTATGGAGGTCCTGGCTCTGGGGACCTGAGGTCTTTCGAGGCCCAAGTCTCTGGGGGCTTGTCTCTGGGGGTCCGAGGTCTCTGGTGCCCATGGTCTCTGGGGGCCCGAGGTCTCTGGATGCCAGAGGTCTGTGCCCTGGCATTGTGGGCCTGAAGTCTCTGGGGTCCCGTCTCTGGGGGTCGAAGGTCTCTGGGGGCCCATGGTCTCTGGGGGCTTGTCTCTGGGGGATTGGCTCTGGTGGTCCAATGTCTCTGGGGGCCTGAGGTCTCTGTGGTCCGAGGTCTCTGGGTGCACAAGGTCTGAATTCCCGGCTCTGGGTGCCAGACATCTGGGTCCCGGCTCTGAGGGCCTGAGGACTCTGAGGTACCGGCTCTGGGAGCCCGATGTCTCTGGGGGCCTGAGGTCTCTGAGGGCCCAGCTCTGGGTGGCAGAGGTCTGGGTCCCGGCTCTGGAGGCCCAAAATCTGGGTCCCGGCTCTGGGGGCCTGAGGTCTCTGGGTCCTGGGTCTGGGGCTCGACATCTCTGGGACCAGGCTCTGGGTGCCAGAGGTCTCTGGGGGCCAGAGGTCTCTGGGGCCTGGCTCTGGGGCCCAAGCTCTTTGGGGTCTAGCGGTCTCTGTGGCCTGGCTCTGGGGCCCCAAGTTCTCTGAGGGCCTAGCTCTGGGGGCATTAGGTCCCTGATTCCTGGTTCTCAATGCCAGAGGTCTGAGTCCCAGCTCTGAAGGCCCAAAGTCTGGGTCCTGGCTCTGGGGACCTGAGGCCTCTCGGGGCCCAAGTCTCTGGGGGTCCGTCTCTGGGGGTCCGAGGTCTCTGTGCCCAAGGTCTGTTGGGGCCCGATGTCTCTGGATGCCAGAAGTCTGGGTCCTGGCATTGTGGGCCTGAAGTCTCTGGGGTCCCGGCTCTGGGGCCCAAGGTCTCTGGGGGCCGAGGATCTCTGGGGGGTCATCTCTGGGGGATTGGATCCGGTGGTCCAAGGTCTCTGGGGGCCTGAGGTCTCTGTGGCCCGAGGTTTCTGGGTGCATGAGGTCTGAATCCCGGCTCTGGGTGCCAGAGGTCTGGGTCCCAGCTCTGGGGGCCTGAGGACTCTGAGGTCCTGGCTCTGGGAGCCCGAGGTCTCTGGGAGCCCTAGGTCTCTGAGGACTCGGCTCTGGGTGGCAGAGGTCTCTGAGTCCTGGCTCTGGGTGCCAGAGGTCTGAGTCCTGGCTCTGGGTGCCAGAGGAGGCCCAAGGTCTCTGGGGGCCCGATCCCCCTGTGTCCCAAGGTCTCTGGGGTCGCAAAGTCTTTGGGGCCCAGCTCCGGGGTCCTGAGGTCTCCGGGTTCCTGAGGTCTCTGGAGCCCTGAGGTCCCTGAGGGCCAGGCTCTTTGGTGCCAGAGGTCTAAGTCCCAGCTCTGGGTGCCAGAGGTCTGGGGGCCTGCGGTCTCTGGGGGCCTGAGGTCTCTGGGGGCCCAAGGTCTCTGGGGTCCAGAGGCCTCTGGGTTCCCGGCTCTTGGGTGCCAGAGGTCTGAGTCCAGTATCTGGGGGTTCGAGGTCTCTGAGAGCCTGAGGTCTTTGGGTGCCAGAGGTCTGAGTCCCGGCTCTGGGTGCCAGAGGTCTGGGTCAAGCCTCTGGGGGTCCGAGGTCTCTGGGAGCCCAAGATCTCTGGGTGCCGGAGGTCTGAGTCCCGGCTCTAGGTGCAAAAGGTCTGGGTCCAGGCTCTGGGGGCCCGAGGTCTCTGGGAGCCTGAGGTCTCTGTGGGCCCGAGGTCTCTGGGGTCAGTTCTGGGTGCCAGAGGTCTCCAAGTCCCGGCTCTGGGTGGCAGAAGCCCGAGTCCTGGCTCTGGGGGCTCAAGGTCTCTGGGGGCCTGAGGTTTCTTGGGCCCAGCTCTGGGGTCCTGAGGTCTCTGGGGCCCAATGTCTTAAGGGGGCCTCAGGTCTTGAGGGGGCCAGAGTTCTCTGGGGGCCCATGGTAGAGACTCTGGGGGCCAGAGGTCTCTTGGGCCCAGCTCAGGGGGTCCAAGGTCTCTGGGGCCCAAGGTCTCTAGGGGGCCTGAGGTCTCTGAGGCCCAAGGTCTCTGGGGGCCTGAGTTCTCTGGGAGCCCGAGGTCTATGGGGGCCTGATGTCTCTGGGGGACCACGGTCTGTAGGTCCTAGCTCTGGGTGCCAAAGGTCTGGGTCTCAGCTCTGGGTGTCATAGCTCTCTGGGGCCTGAAGTCTCTTCCCTGGCTCTGGTGCCTGAGGTCACTGTGGCCCCAAAATCTCTGGGGCCCTGAGGTCTCTGGGGGCCCATCTCTGGGTGCCAGAGTGTGAGAAGTTGGCCTGGTATATGCTGTCCACTAATTAAAGTGGGCACCTTGCACCAGTCCAAACGACCCTTATGATGATTAGGTTAAAGACAACCTTTATAGAAAGCTATCCTAGTGGTAGCTGTGGAGAGCAGCCTTCAGGCTAAGTCTCGAAGGAATGTAAAGCAGCTTGTTTTACCAGATCAGAACCTCCTGAATGACCAAATGAAAGGAGAACCACACAAGAGATATATAAAATATATGTATTTATTACTAAACACTCTCTACTAACCTCTTTATGAGATTAGAGCACACAGTACACAATATTAAATCAATAGAACGACAGTAAATAGCACCATACACAGCGGGCTCCAGGGAGAGACCGAACCATATACTAAGTAAGTGATATAACAACCACGACTTCACTAGACACAGTGCCTAGAGCACGTAGAATCACTGGGACCCCAAGGAACCAACCAAAGTAGTGACACAGGGGACCCACGGAGGATGGGCGCAGTGTGGGAACACAGACGTGAGCTCCGTACAACTCTATGGGAAAGTCGCGGTTGGAAAATTACAAGTTAAGGACACTTCGGAGAGGACTTCAAGCAAAACCTTTGGAACATAGAAGGTTCTAAGGCCAGCACCCTTGTGAGTACCGTGGTACCCGTGTTACCTATCCCAGAGGAGCCGGGTGCATAGGGGTCAAGTGGTGTCGGAAACCCTCGTCGTTTTCAATGGCGTGATGCGAAGAAGTGCTGCTGCCGTGGAGAAGAAAAGTGTCCGGTGGAATCTAAGCCTGGATCCGAGGTGAGAACAACCTGAAAGCAGAGGGGACAAAGTCTGGGTCACTTCACGTGACCAGGAGCGGAGCAGTTGAATGCCCACCGATGTCGGGTGCCTCAGGTGCAAAGATAAGATGGTTGACTCTGCAGCCACGGGGAGCAGGAGACGTTGATGACAGCCAAAGTCTGGAGGTGAGCTGTCCCATGGAGGATGTCGATGACTGAGGGGTCAGTGTCCGGCTGGAGCACCAACAAGCCTTGGCAACGGCAACCCACGTAGGCAGAGGAAACAGCTACGGTGAGGACCAACAAAGTCCTGGGGACTCTCCAAGCAATGGAGAGTCAGGGCACGTCTAGAGCAACCAGGGAAGCCCAACAATTAGAAGAGTGACCCTCGTTAGGACCCACAGGTCAATGGACCAGGGATCGCAAAGGGACATCAAGCACAAACACGAAGTACGGGCCCACAGAGCACTCGTGGAGTGGAGGCCAGCAATCTTCGGTGTGAATGCTGCTCGGAGTGGGGACCATACGTGGTCCAATGCACAGCTTCAGGAATTGTCGTGAAGTGGGTGCACTTGCAAAATGACGCGGTGCACAGGGGAACGGGTTGCACGGCCCCCACGAGGGATACTAGTCTCAGAATCTCTGAGAGGGTAGATCAACCTCGGGGACCTTAGGGAACCCACCTCCTGTGTTGCAGAAATCTTCGGAGTCCACAGGAGCTCTGGAGATGCAACCGGTCAGTTGCGTTTCGGTGCCTGCTGCTGCAGGGGAGTAACTCCTTTACTCCAAGGGAGATTCTTCAGTCATCCAGCGTAGTGTAGATCGTCAAAGGTACTTGGTTTCTGTAGCAGAGTTTAGTCCAGGTAAAATCTAATGTCCTGTAGTCAGGGTTCCTACTTTATACCCAAGGAAGGGGTGGGACAAACTCTGGGGACCCACCTATGGGAAGGTCAGGACAGAGGGGTGGCTACACACATGTCCTTTATCCAGTTTCACACCAGAGCGGGAGCAAATGGCTCCTGCAACCGGTTTGAGCTGGACTATGCACGGGGACACCAAATGTGCCCCCAGTGTAGACTTTCTGGCACTCTAAGAGTGCCCCCACACAGCCCCAATACACTAAAGCCTGTCTGGGAGGTGGTCACACCTCCCTGTGACAGGAAACCTATTGTCAGGCCTTCCCCTGCTCGAGCTTGGCTCAGCAGCAGGAGGGCAGACTCGTGTCTGTGGCTGGCAGCATCCATTTTGTGATGCCCAGGTCGAGAAAGCTGGTACCGGGTAGACCGGTGCCCCATAGTAGTGGTACTACAAGGGAGGAATCATACCTCCCACACCAGTTACTGGTGTGGAGGTATGATTCCAAGGTGTTTGACACCAAACACGACATGTTTCTAAGCAGCCGTTTTAAAGTTAGCATTTACCGCGAGGTTATAATTCACCTAAGTATATATGGTTGGCTGCATCACAGACAACCCCGGAGAATAGATTCCTAAGGCTGCAGAGGGGCTCTGCTCATGCAGGGGCACCCTCTCACACAAAACCCAGCACCCTGCCTTCAGGATTGATAAGGCCTGCCATAGGGGTGACTGATAGGTTTATATGTGTAGTGATTTAGAATAGATATAGGTGACCTATATCTAAGTAAGGAGTGCATGCACCTCCTTACACAGGTTGCAGTAGCAGACCTGTGGTGTCATTTTGAATGGCCTCTCAGGGGTGGCACAATACATGCTTCAGCCCCTGGGAGGCCTCTGGGGTACCTATGCCCTGGGTACATGGTGTACCATATACTAGGGACTTATAATGGTACCCCAGTATCCAATCTGGAGTGTACCTAAAGTACATAACACAACCAATTTAGGGAGAAAGCAGATAGACTGGGATCCTGAATAGCAGGATCCCAGTCAGACTAGTCAAAAACCAGCAAAACACCCGGAAAAAAGTGGGGGTAACCATGCAGTCAGATTCCACCTTCCTACATAACCCCCCCCCAAACAAAAGGAGATAAGGCTAACCTTGTCCAGTTGAGACTTTATTGACTAAGTGGCCATACAAGGAAGATCCTGCACTGGCATGGATACCCCCTGTCTTATGGTCCACTAAGTAGTCCCTACCCTTAGGGGTATTGGATTTCCTCCAAAATTTGGGATTACCACCTGTAGTGTGTTTTGGCAAAGTAAAAGGCTGGTGGGGTGCCTGAGTGGAGAAGTGAGGCCCTAATAAAGTTGGGCTCAGCTTCCTCAGAGCACTGGTCACCATGGATGCCTTTCTTTCCATGACTGAGTTATATCTGGCCCTAGGGGTCAACCTCTGGCTGCCTACAGCTGAGGGTTGGGTCCCTTTGGTTGGAACACTGGAGGGAGAGGGTAGGTTTGGAACCATT
This sequence comes from Calotriton arnoldi, assembly GCA_963921515.1. Classification (NCBI taxonomy): domain Eukaryota; kingdom Metazoa; phylum Chordata; class Amphibia; order Caudata; family Salamandridae; genus Calotriton; species Calotriton arnoldi. Next base: position 866,866 of record CAWUFW010005411.1, read on the forward strand.
TGGTCCCAGGATTGCCCTTGCCCAATAGAGTCCATCTGGGGGAGGCCCCTACCCAATGGTAAGAGGGATCCCTCAGTGTGTTGAGGAATTTTCACCTGGCTAGAGCTACTAGCCTGGGTGTCCCTAATCTGTTGATGAGGGGGTTCCTCTGGACAGTGGGCCCTTAGGGGTCCACTGACCTCCCTGACCTCTGTAGCCCTAGGCTGATTGAGGTAGGGTAGAGAGGGGCAGGATACCTGCTCCAGACTGGGTATCACCTTCGAAGGGTCCCCTGCCATCAGGGGTGTTGCCAGGCCAGGCCTGACCACCTCTGGGGCAGTTCCTTCACAAGGGGTAGGATCAGTTCCCTGAGGAAGCTGACCCTTACCTATAGTCTGGGGGGAAGAAGACTTTTCTTCAACCCTTCTGCTCTCTAGTGGAGTAGAGTGGGCCATTCTTTCAGGCTCCACCACTCCAAAATTTCCCTGGGGTTGGGCTGAGGCCCTAGGGGTCCCACCAACTTTCTCAGGGGGGCCTAACATTCTTAAATGGGCCTGGTATTCAACTTAAGCCCAGGCTGAATTTTCTAGATCATTACCCAACAGGCAATCTACAGGCAAGTTGGGGTACACTGCCACTCTCTTTGGGCCAGTGACCCCTCCCCAGCTGAGATTGGCTATGGCCATGGGATGATCTGTCCTGATACCATCAATGTTGGTCACCTGGTACTTAAACTCAGGTAAAAGCTGCTGAGGGGGTACTAGGTTCCCTGTCACCATGGTGACACTAGCCCCTGTGTCTCTAAAGGCCACAGCTTTCTGACCATTGATCAGGGGCTCCTGTCTGTACTTGCCCAAAGAATTAGGACTGACAGTAAAAGTGGCAAATCCCATGCCACCATCACAGACTAAGGAGGCCTGTGAGGAGGACCTTGATAAGCTGGGGTCCACCTCAGTTCCCCATACCAACCCACCTAGCTTTTTGGGTGCACTAGTACCACCTGGGGGATTACTACTGGTAGTACCAGGAGGAATGGTAGTAGTGCTTGGAGGAACATTTTCCTTATTGCTGACCTTTGGACAAATGGTATCATTTTTCCAGTGGCCTGGCTTTTTACAGACAAAGCAATAAGGTTTCTTTTCATGGGAGGAAGGAGTTTGGGACCCACCCCCAGAAGAGGACTTTTGGGGCCCTGTAGTGGATTTATCTTTTGATTTATCCCCACCTTTCTCTTGGTTCTTGGAAGAATCTTTCTTCTGGTCATCACCCTGATTCTTTGGCTTCACCCTGGTTCTGACCCATTTATCTGCCTTCTTGCCCAATTCTTGGGGGAGAAGTCAGATCTGAGTCCACCAGGTACTGGTGTAAAAGCTGGTTTTGACAATTCTTAAGGATCTGCTCCCTCATAATCAAATTGTACAATCCTAAATAGTCATGCACTTGGCTGCCATGTATCCAACCTTCCAGAGCCTTAGTAGCACAATCTACAAAGTCAACCCAGTCCTGAGTCTGTGCCTTCTGGGTGTCTCTGAACTTAATCCTGTATTGTTCAGTGGTTAATCCAAATCCATCTATGAGAGCACTCTTCAAGACTGTGTAATCATCAGCATCCTATTCTCTTACAGTGAGGAGCTTATCTCTACCTTTGTCAGCAAAGGAGAGCCACAAGATAGCTGCCCACTGCTCTTGAGGGACCCTCTGTACTTTACAGGCTCTCTCTAGTGAAGTTATCCATTTGTGGATGTCATCCCCACTCTGATAGGGGGTGTTGGACTTGGCCCTTTTTGGCAGGTTCACCCCTGAACTTTTTGCCTTGTCTGTAACCTGGTGTTGGTGATTTTAGGCCTCTGAGCACTTTCGCACTGTGGTCCAGTGGAAAGTGCGTGCGCTCTCTGTGTTACATTGGTGAGCTTGGCCTGCCCTCCCATAGGAATGCATGGTGGATTCCCTGATCAGTGTGTGTCAGTGGTAATTCCTGTTATGAGAGGTGCAGCATGGTCAAGTCTGGTATGTATGAAATTGTGTGAATAAATGCTGCGCAATGGTGTGCGCAGATTTATTATGACTGGTGTAGAAATGCCACTTTTAGAAGTTGGCATTTATGTGTGCTCTGTGTCTGCCTGCCTGATGTGAATTGCATGTCTGGCTTGTGATTGACAGGAGCTGAGAGGTGTGGGTGGCTCCAGGAGACAGGGGGAGTCTGCCCAGTGGTGAATAGAGAGATCTGCATGCAGATGGGAGGGAGGAGTTGCACCTGGGACCTGAATAGGGCTGTGCCTTCCCCCCACAATGCTGGCTCCACCTCCTGTGGTGCGTCTAATCCCTGAGCCCCGACCTGACAAAGGAGAGAGGAGCTGAGCAAAACAAAGTGCTCCAAAGCTCCCTGTTAGAAATGGGATCTCTAGTTGGCAAGGGCTTGCACCTTTGTCCAAGTAGGGACCCTTCTTCCTAGTCAGGGTAAGGGAGTTACACTCCTAAAATAACCCCTGCTCACCCCCCTTGGTAGCTTGGCACGAGCAGTCAGGCTTATTCTAGAGGCAGTGTGTAAAGCATTTGCACATAACCAACAGTAATACAGTGTAAGCACTACAAACGGACACCACACCAGTTTAGAAAAATAACCAATATTTTATATACTCAAGACAAGACCAATTACGACAAAAATCCACAATACTATACTTTAAAAATGAATACTTGATAAGGTAACTTCTTCTTTGCAGGAATAGTCCAAAAACAAAGTTCGTACGAGTCGGTAGCTCCGTCCGAGTCTACCGCAATGCTGAAAACCACAGAGTCTAACAGTTCCAGCCGACCGCGTCGATACGGGCCAGCAGAGTCGTGAACAGACTCGGTCACAGTACCTTTCTCGTTGTGGCTGGTACGGAGTGTACGAGCCGGTCGGCGTTCGTCGCGGTTGCGGTGCAAGACGGAGCGATGCAAGGTGCGGTGTCCCTCGATGCGGTGCAGGCAGCGGCTCGATGAGCGTCGTGCAGACGGAGTCGGTGAGTCCAAGGCGTGCGATGCAGGGTGAGACGATGCTCGATGCGGTGCTGACAGGTTGCGATGCAGGCGACCAAGCCGGAGTGCGGGAGCTGGCGTCGGACAGCGGTGCTAGTCGGAGCGGTGCGTCGCAGACGTGCGAGCGATGCCCCAAATGCGATGCGGTCACGACTCTTGAGCCAGATGCGGCGTCCGCGTCGGTCGGGTCCGGCTGGTTCAGTGAAGCGATGCGATGCAAACGGCGGTGCCCACAGGTCACGGTGCAAGCAGCGGCTCGGGGTTGGCGGCGTCGGACGTCGCCCACGGTGAGGCCAGGGTTGCGATGCGAAGCGGGGTGATGCGGTCTGCGGTGCAAACAGGTCACCGGCCAGGGATGGATTCGGTTGACGGAGTCGGTTGCGGTTCCCTTCCTCTGTGGCAACTGAAACAGCGTTCCAGAAGCGGTACCCAGAGGCTTGTGAAGTCTTTGCAGTCCCTGAGACTTCTTAACAGGAGGCCAGCTCGGTTCCAGGCCCTTGGAGATACTCAGCACAAGTTTGTAGAAAGTTCCTTCCTTTCACTGCCCAAGGCAGAAGCAGCAGCTGCAGGCCAACCCAACAAAGCAACAACACAGCAAAGGGGCAGTACTCCTCCTGGCAGCTCTTCCAGCTCTTCGTCTTGGCAGGTTCCTTGATTCCAGCGAGATCTAAATTCATGGGGTCAGGGCCCCAATATTTATATCCCAAATTCCTTTGTTCTCTGAAGGCAGAGAGGCCTTTGCCTAGTCCAAACCAGTTCTGGAGCACTTTGTTGACAAGTCTCCGTCCCTTCTTTCAGTGAGTAGGCCAGGGACATCAGATGCACCACAGGAGGTGGAGCCAGCATTGTGGAGGAAAGGCTCTGTCCTATTCAGGGCCCAGGTGCAACTCCTCTCACCCATCTACATGTAAATCTTGCTATTCAGCCCTGTGCTGACTCACCCTGTCTCCTGGCATCCCCCAGCCCCTGTCACTCACACTCCAGACAAGGAATACACAACCTCGCACAGGCAGGCTTGGATGGTTAGACAAGAAAATACCCACTTTCTAAAAGTGGTATTTTCAAACACAGAATGTTAAAACCAACTTCACTAAAAGATGCATTTTATCATTCTGAGTCCAGGCATACTAAACTCGAATTTCTACCATGTTCTCGGGGTCAGTTAGGATTATAAGCTGTAATAATCCAAACTGCCCGTTCTGGCCTAGGGGGAACAGGTAGCCTTGCAATAGTGAAAAACGAACTAGGCTGTAATTCACTATCAGGACATGCCACACACACCAGGGCATGTCCTACCTTTCGCATACAACGCACCCTGCCCACAGGGGTACCTTGGGCCTACCTTGGGGGTGACTAACATGTAGAAAAGGGAAGGTTTAGGGACTTGCAAGTGTGTGCACTTGCCAAGTCGACATGGCAGCCCCAGGCTGCGCACAGGCTCTGCAATGGCAGGCCCGAGTTACACTTTACGGGCTGTTTGCGTGGGTGGCACAATCCAGTGCTGCAGCCCACCAACAGCATTTGGTCTATAGGCCCTGGCACTCGCAGTGCACTTTACAAGGGACTGACACATAAACCAAATAGGCCAATCATGGAAACGCCAATCCGTAACACATTTTATACAGGAGCACTTGCACTTTCCCACTGGACAGCAGTGAGGAAAGTGCACAGAATCATTACACCAGCAAAAACAGTCAAAACCGGGAGGTCAGAAAGCAAAAAGTCAGGGGAAACACGCCAAAAGATGCCAAGTCTAACACATGTCCCCTCCAGCTGAAAGTAGGGAGAACTACCCAACCCCATTGGAGTTCTCTTCACTAAGGCGGAAGAACCTGGACAGACCATCTGCGTTGGCGTGTTCTGTACCAGGACGGTGTTCCACTGTAAAGTCCATTCCCTGTAGGGAGATGGACCACCTCAGCAGTTTTGGATTCTCACCCCTCATTTGCATCAACCATCTGAGGGGCCTGTGGTCTGTCTGAACCCGGAAGTGAGTCCCAAACAGGTATGGTCTCAACTTCTTCAGCGCCCAGACCACAGCAAAAGCTTCCCTTTCTATGGCACTCCACCTCTGTTCCCTGGGAAGTAGTCTCCTGCTAAGGAAGACTACAGGCTGATCCAGGCTCTCTTCGTTCAGTTGTGAGAGCACCGCTCCCACACCATGCTCTGAAGCATCAGTCTGCACGACGAATTCCTTGGAGAAGTCAGGTGCCTTGAGCATGGGCGCCGTGCACATGGCTGCCTTCAGGGCATCAAAAGCTTTCTGGCAGGACTCAGTCCAGATCACTTTCCTGGGCTGCCTCTTAGAGGTCAGCTCTGTTAAGGGGGCAACGATGGTGCCATAGCCCTTAACAAATCTCCTATAGTAGCCGGTGAGACCTAAGAAGGCTCTCACCTCTGTCTGGGTCTTGGGGGGCTCCCAATCCAGAATGGTGTCAATCTTGGGTTGTAGGGGCGCCACCTGGCCGCTTCCTACCTGGTGTCCCAAGTACACCACAGAACCCTGCCCGATCTGGCACTTACTGGCCTTGATCGTGAGGCCTGCACCTTGCAGAGCCCTCAACACTTTCTCAAGGTGCTGTAAATGTTCTTCCCAGCTGGAACTGAACACAGCAATGTCATCCAGGTAGGCGGCACTGAAATCCTCCAGCCCAGCCAACACCTGATTGACCAACCTCTGAAAGGTGGCAGGGGCATTCTTCAACCCAAAGGGCATCACCCGGAATTGGTAATGACCTTCTGGGGTTGAGAATGCTGATCTCTCCTTGGCCCCATCGGTTAAGGCAATCTGCCAGTACCCAGACGTCAAATCAAAGGTGCTGAGGAACCGGGCAGCTCCCAACCGATCAATGAGCTCATCAGCTCTGGGGATGGCGTGCGCGTCAGTCCTGGTGACGGCATTGAGCCCACGGTAGTCCACACAAAACCGGAGTTCTGAAGTGGCACCGGGCGCCGCAGCCTTTGGGACCAAGACCACTGGGCTGGCCCAAGGACTGTGGGAGGGCTCATTCACCCCTAACGCCAACATCTTAGAGACCTCCTCCTTGATGCTGGCTCTGACCCGGTCAGTCAACCTGTAAATCTTGTGCTTCACAGGAGGGCTGTCACCAGTGTCCACGTCATGGGTACACCAGTGAGTAACACCCGGGGTCAGAGAGAACAGTGGGGCGAACTGTCCCAACAACTGGCGACAGTCCCCCTGCTGCTCCCGAGTCAGAGTAGGGGAGAGGATCACACCCTGTACTGACCCATCATGCTCCTTGGTAGACAGGAGGTCAGGGAGAGGCTCACTCTCCTCTTTTCCACCCCATCATCTGTCGCCAAGAGCATACTCACTTCGGACCTCTCGAAGTGGGGCTTGAGGCGGTTCACGTGAAGGACCCTCAAAGGGTTCCTCGGAGCTTGCAAATCCACCAGGTAGGTGACGTCACTTTTGCGCTCCTTTACCTCATATGGCCCAGTCCACTTGTCCTGCAAGGCACAAGGTGCCACTGGGGCCATGACCCACACTTTTTGCCCAGGTTGAAATTCGACCAGAGTGGCGTTCTGGTCATACCATCTCTTCATTTCTTCCTGGCTTGCTTCTAGGTTCGCCTGAGCGAGTTTCCTGAAGCGGGCAGTTTGGTTTCTAAAGGCCAGCATGTAGCTAAATACATCCTGGGGAGTTTTCCTGGGAGCCGCCTCCCAGCCTTCCTTTACCAAACTCAGAGGTCCTCTGACAGGGTGGCCATACAGGAGCTCAAAGGGGCTGTACCCAAGAGACTTCTGAGGCACCTCCCTGTATGCAAAGAGTAGGCATGGCAAGAGGACGTCCCACTTACGCCTCATGGGTTCTGTTAGACCCTTGATCATGCCTTTCAAGGTCTGGTTGAATCTCTCCACCAGACCGTTTCCTTGTGGGTGGTAAGGAGTGGTGAACTTGTAGGTTACACCACACTCCTTCCACAGGGATGTCATATACTTGGATATGAAATTGGTCCCCCTATCAGAAACCACCTCTCTGGGGAATCCCACACGGGAAAAGATCCCCATTAACGCCCGGCCCACCACTGGCGCCGTTGTTGTCCTGAGAGGGATTGCCTCCGGGTACCGGGTGGCATGGTCCACCAAGACCAGGATGTACCTGTTGCCCATGGCTGTCTTGGGATCCAGTGGCCCCACAATATCCATCCCTACCCTTTCAAAGGGTGTTCCAACAACAGGAAAATGTTGGAGAGGAGCTTTGACCTTCCTCCCACTCTTACCACTTGCCTGGCAAGTTTGGCAAGACCTACAGTGTGCATCTGACTGCCTTCGCATTTGGGGCCAAAAGAAGTGGGTGACAAGCCTGTCAAAGGTCTTGTCCTGCCCCAAATGTCCTGCCAAAGGCACGTCATGAGCCAGACCCAGTAGGAAGGTCCTGAAGCGCTGGGGTACCACCAGCACACGGGCTGACCCAGGCTCAGCAACCTTAGGCTCACTGTATAGGAGACCACTCTCCCAGTAGATCAGATGTGACCCGGACTGATTACCAGCTGCCTGGTCTGCAGCCTGCCGCCGCAGACCCTCCAGAGTAGGGCACTCGTTCTGCTCCCTGCAGAACTCCTCCCTGGTGGGAACCCCTTCTTGCTGCCAATGGGTCAGCTCAGAGATGTCTCCCAGTTCGGCTACCTGCTCCCCTGTAGGCACCGGGCGTCCCCCTCGAGGTCCGCCTCCTCCCGGTCCGTGGGAACTTCGGGGCCGGTTTCCGCGCCCCTGCCCTTTCTCTTGGCAGGGACTTGGGCCACTGTTCCAGGCTCCAAGTCCTCTTGATCACCCTTTCTGGCTGCCATTGACCGAGTAGACACGCATGCCCACTCTGGCAACCCAAGCATCTCCAAGTGAGACCTGAGCTCAACCTCCTTCCATAAGGACTGCTCCAGGTCGTTTCCTAGCAGACAATCGACAGGCATGGTAGGGCTCACAACCACCCTCAAGGGACCTGAGACCCCCCCCCCCATTCAAAGGGAACCTGCGCCACCATACATTGGCGGTCTGAGTTGTCTACAGCAACTACTTGGTGGAATGCCCCGGGGACTACTTGCTTCTCAGACACCAGGTGACACCGGACTGAGGTCACACTGGCTCCAGTATCTCTGAGAGCCTCTACCTTGTTCCCATTAATGGTCACCCAGGTGCTATATTTCTTTGTGTTAGGGGGCACCTGGTTTCCTGGGACCATCTCACTGTCCCCTAGTGAGACAAGGGTCATTTCTGCGGGATCCCCACCCTCCTGTGGGCACCCCTCCTCCCCAAGCGCTACACTAGCCAACACTTTGGACTGTCCACCGGTGGGTGGCTGTGTCCCCTTTGGGCACTTGGGGTCCCCCTTAAAGTGACCTACCTGGTCACATGCATAACACTTGCAGGGGCCGGTCTCAACAGGCTTCCCTGTAGAGACCCCTTTCTTTTTATCACCGGGGGGCTGGGAACCTTTACCCTGGGTACTAGTTTGGGGCCCTTTAGAGAACTCCTGTGCTTTACCCTTGTCCCCCCACCTTTCTGCTGGGGACCCTGCCCACCTTTGGCTGAGTCTCCCCCAAACGCTTTCTTGTGGACCCTGGTACTCACCCAGCGGTCCGCTTCCATAGCAAGCTTCCTGGGGTCAGTTAGCTTACTATCCACTAGGTGCTGGCGCAGATCTGCAAAACATAGACTAGACAAGTGCTCCCATGCAATCAAGTTGTAGAGCCCCTGAAAATCTGTTACACTACTGCCCTTCACCCAACCATCCAGCGACCTGCAGAACACATCCACACATTCCAACCAAGTGTTGGCATCAGACTTCTTACTGGACCTGAACTGATCCCTGTACTTTTCAGGAGTAAGACCATACTTAGTGAGAAGGGCATCCTTCATGTCAGCATAGGTGAGGTGATACCCCTTCCCCAAAGCTATCAGAGCATCCCTTGCTTCTTCAGGGAAAAGTGGCCACAATCCTGCTCCCCAATTCTCCTCAGGGACCCCATTCATGTGTATGGCTGCCTCATAACCCTGAAACCACCTTTGTATGTCATCCCCCTTCTTGAACTCCTTGCCTACATTCTTGGGAATGTGCACAATCCTGTCTGCCTTTCTGGACGAATTGCTGCCACCATCTGAGCCTGACTTACTCCTAAGTTCTAGCTCCTTCAGTTCTCTCTCATGCTCTAAGAGCATCTTCCTCTCCTCTATGGCCAATCTCTTCTCCTCCCGCTCACTCTCCAGCCTGAGCTTCTGCAGCTCAAACTGCCTTGCCTCCCGCCTGTCCTCCAGCTCCTCTGGGGACAGACTGCTGCTGCCTGACCTGGCAGGTTCCCCCTACCCAAAAGCATATCCACCCTGGAAATAGGCTCCTCCACCTCCTCACTGAGATTACCAGGCTGCCCACTGGCATGTCTGGCTGCTACCCAGGCCCTCAGCGCCTTCTGTAGCTCCTCCTTCCTTGTGAGGCCTTTAATTTGGACTTTCAGGTTTTTACAAATTGCTCGTAGTTCCTTTACGGCGTAGGTTTCCAACCTATCCTCCTCAAAGATAATTTCCAGAGATGCAACGGTTGATGCAGCTGTGTCAGGCATGACAAAACTAGTGAGTTGAAAACTGGCAAGATCAAAAATAGGCCAAAAGAAAAAGAACCAGTATGTGGTACGTAATGGTCTGCGATATGGTAGTAGTGCACACCAATCATTGTAAGTCAAGTGCAAACACAAGTCCTATCCTCACCGCTGACAACCAATGTTAGAAATGGGATCTCTAGTTGGCAAGGGCTTGCACCTTTGTCCAAGTAGGGACCCTTCTTCCTAGTCAGGGTAAGGGAGTTACACTCCTAAAATAACCCCTGCTCACCCCCTTGGTAGCTTGGCACGAGCAGTCAGGCTTATTCTAGAGGCAGTGTGTAAAGCATTTGCACATAACCAACAGTAATACAGTGTAAGCACTACAAACGGACACCAGACCAGTTTAGAAAAATAACCAATATTTTATATACTCAAGACAAGACCAATTACGACAAAAATCCACAATACTATACTTTAAAAATGAATACTTGATAAGGTAACTTCTTCTTTGCAGGAATAGTCCAAAAACAAAGTTCGTACGAGTCGGTAGCTCCGTCCGAGTCTACCGCGATGCTGAAAACCACAGAGTCTAACAGTTCCAGCCGACCGCGTCGATATGGGCCAGCAGAGTCGTGAACAGACTCGGTCACAGTACCTTTCTCGTTGTGGCTGGTACGGAGTGTACGAGCCGGTCGGCGTTCGTCGCGGTTGCGGTGCAAGACGGAGCGATGCAAGGTGCGGTGTCCCTCGATGCGGTGCAGGCAGCGGCTCGATGAGCGTCGTGCAGACGGAGTCGGTGAGTCCAAGGCGTGCGATGCAGGGTGAGACGATGCTCGATGCGGTGCTGACAGGTTGCGATGCAGGCGACCAAGCCGGAGTGCGGGAGCTGGCGTCGGACAGCGGTGCTAGTCGGAGCGGTGCGTCGCAGACGTGCGAGCGGTGCCCCAAATGCGATGCGGTCACGACTCTTGAGCCAGTTGCAGCGTCCGCGTCGGTCGGGTCCGGCTGGTTCAGTGAAGTGATGCGATGCGAACGGCGGTGCCCACAGGTCACGGTGCAAGCAGCGGCTCGGGGTTGGCGGCGTCGGACGTCGCCCACGGTGAGGCCAGGGTTGCGATGCGAAGCGGGGCGATGCGGTCTGCGGTGCAAACAGGTCACCGGCCAGGGATGGATTCGGTTGACGGAGTCGGTTGCGGTTCCCTTCCTCTGTGGCAACTGAAACAGCGTTCCAGAAGCGGTACCCAGAGGCTTGTGAAGTCTTTGCAGTCCCTGAGACTTCTTAACAGGAGGCCAGCTCGGTTCCAGGCCCTTGGAGATACTCAGCACAAGTTTGTAGAAAGTTCCTTCCTTTCACTGCCCAAGGCAGAAGCAGCAGCTGCAGGCCAACCCAACAAAGCAACAACACAGCAAAGGGGCAGTACTCCTCCTGGCAGCTCTTCCAGCTCTTCGTCTTGGCAGGTTGCTTGATTCCAGCGAGATCTAAATTCATGGGGTCAGGGCCCCAATATTTATATCCCAAATTCCTTTGTTCTCTGAAGGCAGAGAGGCCTTTGCCTAGTCCAAACCAGTTCTGGAGCACTTTGTTGACAAGTCTCCGTCCCTTCTTTCAGTGAGTAGGCCAGGGACATCAGACGCACCACAGGAGGTGGAGCCAGCATTGTGGAGGAAAGGCACTGTCCTATTCAGGGCCCAGGTGCAACTCCTCCCACCCATCTACATGTAGATCTTGCTATTCAGCCCTGTGCTGACTCACCCTGTCTCCTGGCATCCCCCAGCCCCTGTCACTCACACTCCAGACAAGGAATACACAACCTCGCAGAGGCAGGCTTGGATGGTTAGACAAGAAAATCCCCACTTTCTAAAAGTGGTATTTTCAAACACAGAATGTTAAAACCAACTTCACTAAAAGATGCATTTTATCATTCTGAGTCCAGGCATACTAAACTCGAATTTCTACCATGTTCCCGGGGTCAGTTAGGATTATAAGCTGTAATAATCCAAACTGCCCGTTCTGGCCTAGGGGAACAGGTAGCCTTGCAATAGTGAAAAACGAACTAGGCTGTAATTCACTATCAGGACATGCCACACACACCAGGGCATGTCCTACCTTTCGCATACAACGCACCCTGCCCACAGGGGTCCCTTGGGCCTACCTTAGGGGTGACTAACATGTAGAAAAGGGAAGGTTTAGGGACTTGCAAGTGTGTGCACTTGCCGAGTCGACATGGCAGCCCCAGGCTGCGCACAGGCTCTGCAATGGCAGGCCCGAGTTACACTTTACGGGCTGTTTGCGTGGGTGGCACAATCCAGTGCTGCAGCCCACCAACAGCATTTGGTCTATAGGCCCTGGCACTCGCAGTGCACTTTACAAGGGACTGACACATAAACCAAATAGGCCAATCATGGAAACGCCAATCCGTAACACATTTTATACAGGAGCACTTGCACTTTCCCACTGGACAGCAGTGAGGAAAGTGCGCAGAATCATTACACCAGCAAAAACAGAGTAAAAACCGGGAGGTCAGAAAGCAAAAAGTCAGGGGAAACACGCCAAAAGATGCCAAGTCTAACACTCCCCTAAACCAGTTCTGACTGGTATCCCCAAGCCCTGTGCTGTGACACAAAGGAAAAGGGCATATAAATATAGGGGCTGTGACCCCATGAGAGTTGTTCAGTCTTTGGTGCTGTTCCTGCCGGGGCGTGCTGCTGCTGGGGCCCAGGGGGGGCTGCCATGAGGGCTTGCCTCCCTGGGCCCTGCCTTGCCCCCTGGACCTGGAAGACCTTTTTGTTTGGACCCTGGGCTCTTCTTATCCCCCAGGACCTTCAGGACCTTTGGTGCCTCTAGCGCACTGTGAGCGCTTTATTTTTCTTTTGCCAAGAAGAGGAGCGTGTATGCTCCGCAGCGCTCAGCGGCCGTCTGTGATAGAGGGAATCCGGGAGTAGGGATTCCCCCTGGATGCCTCGGGAGCGGGTGCCCACCCCGCTTTATGTTTGTTTTGGCCGCGTTAGGCCAGGAGGAGCGGGTGCCCACCCCGCATCGTTGCACTCCGAGCGGGTGCCCACCCCGCTGTTATGATTTTAGTGGATGGCGGGTGCCCACCCCGCATTGTTGCAGTCCAAGCGGGTGCCCACCCCGCTGTTTGATTTTAGTGGATGGCGGGTGCCCACCCCGCCTTGTTGCACTCCGAGCGGGTGCCCACCCCGCACTTAGAAGCCGCCGCCGGCCCGACCAGGAAGCCAGGCGGCCTTGCCTGACTCTGGGCGGGGCCACGAGAGGAAGTGGCCGCGGCTGCCAATCGCAGCGCAACTGTACCGGAGGAGGCAGCGTCTATGGCAGAGTGGGGCGAGGCAGGGCTCCCGTGAGCTGGAAGGAGCCCTGCATCTTGACCGGGAGGAGACCGGAGGAGTGAGAGAGAGTCCTGAGCCCCGACAACGCCTCCAAGCCTGCCCGGTGAGTGGGGGGTGTCCCTTGGTGAAGTTAAGAGAGGTCCCAGTAGCGGGACCTGTCGGGGCACATTGTCGGTGCCCAGGGATTGTGGGCAGAGCCCCAGTGAAGGGGGCTCTGTGTGAACTTGGTGCCGAGGTCGGCACTAGACGAGCCTCGTGGGCTCCAGTGGCGGTGTTTCAGCCTCCCCCCACCTGGCAGAGGGGGAGGAAGGTCGCAGAGAGCACTGTCTGTTTGTTGATGGCGCATTCCGAGGCACATTGTCGGTGCCTGAGCGGTCCCGCCGTGGCGGGCCACTCCAACGCGTGGCACAGTTTGTTGGTGCCAGTCCAGGCCTAGTGCCAGTGCCATCTATGCATCGAGGGGGCAGTTCATTTAGAGAGCCCCTGTGGGGCCCCGAGGGCACAGTCGTGCCAGGGCCCATGTGACATTTTCCTCAGTTGCGCCGCCGTAGCGGGCAACTGCAACGTTTTGGGGGCAATGTTATTGTTTAAGAAGCCCGAGTGAAGCACCCAAGGCACAGATGTGCCAGGGCCCCTTTACTGTATTATCAGCTGCGCCGCACCAGCGCGGGCAGCTGCAACACTTTCGCACATTGGGACAGAAGAGGCACAGTGGTGCCAGGCCTCATTTTGATATTCACAGCTGCCCAGCAAGTAGTGGGCAGCTGCATCGTTTAGGCCACAGTGCTTTGGGGGCCTGTCTTTTTGAAGTTAGGAGTGAGATGCACTCCTTTGCCTCCTTACATTCACAGCTGCGCAGCACTTAGTGCCAGCTGCAACGTTTAGGTTTGCGCAATTGCGCACCCTTGACTTCTGCTGCATTGGCAGCGCGCCCTGACTCTTGGACATAGGGCATTTGAGCCCCTTTTGAGAAGGCCAGTTGGCCAGGGGGGACTGTGGGTTTTATAGGGCGCCAGGCCATAATGTGATTTATGTGCTGATGTGATTTTGGGTGCTGGGAAATGTAATTCATGTAGTACGATTTACACACCCTGTATTATACCTCTAATGTGATTCATGATTATGAGGTTGTGCCTACCGTGGTTAGGTTTGAGATATTCTCTACTGTGGTTTATGCCCCTAATGTGAGTTATGCTTAGGAGGTTATTGTCTAATGCGCTTAGACTTGTGAGATGATTATATAATGTGTTTATGCTGATGAGGTTATGACATAATGTGGTTTATGTTCCTCAGGATTAATTGCATACTGTGGTTTATGCTAGGAAGTTATTACCTCATGCGTCTAGGTCAGGAGGTTGGCGCAGAATAGATTTCACGCCTTATGGGATACTGTGCATAATATGATTTATGTTACAGGATGATGCTGAGTACAGTGGTTACCAGTGATTACTGGTTGTACGTTTATGATATGTCTTACTTTTACTAAGTCCACTTTGTGCTGGTTCTGACAGTGGTCCAGTGGGCCCTGCCAGGTGTAAATAATCCCTTGTAAATATGACCTAGTGCCAGGTGGCACGATGTATATTATGTGAGTACTATTCTAATGTGTTTTATGATAATACAAAGGCTATTTTTATATATAACCTTGTGTGGAGTTCCTTTTGTGGTGTGCCTAGTATGTTGTTGCTGTGTGTGTGTTGCGCAAATGCTTTACACATTGCCACCGGGATAAGCCTGACTGCTCGTGCCAAGCTACCAAGGGGGTGAGCAGGGGTTATCTTTGGCGTGTAACTCCCTCGCCCTGACTAGAGTGGTGGTCTCTGCCTGGCATTGGCGCAAGCCTTAGCCAACCAGAGATCCCATTTCTAACATTGGTTGTCAGCGGTGAGGATAGGACTTGCGTTTGCGCAATACCACAGCGACAACTGGTTGCACTACAAGCTCTGCATTTTAGATAGTCACATGTATGGGGATTATTGTGTCTGAGTTTGTTTTAAGTGTCATTTCTTTTTGAAATGTGTTTTAATGTTGCACTATGAGTTGGGGGTCCTGCCAAGGACAGAAACCAGAGAATCTGGAGGAGTGTGACTGCCCTTGTGCAGACTGCTATTTCTTGGGTTGGCCTGAAGCTGAAGGAGTGTGACTGCCCTTGTGCCATCGTGCTATTTCTTGGGTTGGCCTGAAGCTGAAGGAGTTGACTGCCCCTGTGCTGTCTGCTATTTCTAGGGTTGGCCTACAGTGGTAACTTAATTGGCATGGAGTAACTAGCTCGGGAGGGTAGATTATCCCCTAAGTGCAGTGTTAGTTTCTGGAATTCCCAGTAAGGTTGGGATCCAGTGGTGGCAGCAATATGTAGTCCAGTGCAGGAAGTCCCATTCCCAGTTCCCCGAGTATGGTACCTGGTTCCCGGTTAAGAGGGGGACAGGTTGTGTTTCAGGGGCAGTAAGATGCTGTCTCACCAGTCTTGGGGGGGAGTATGTGGATGAGTGTTCTGGTGCACTGGACGTTTGGGTGATTGGTTAGCATGGTAAATGGTGTTAAAGGGCTGTTCAATCTGTTCTGTCAGAGAGAACATGCCCGGTAATTGTTTTCCGGAGTCGCGCCAACACCTGTTGGAGTGTATGAGTTCTTTGATTCAAGGGAGCTTGCATTGGGGAGTGAGAATAGAGGAATGGTGCAGGTGTCTTCCAACGCAGAGTGGTGGAAGTGGTTCAGAGTAGCCCAGCTAGGTAACCTTATAGTGAGGAGGTTGTAGGGACTCACATCCTGTCTCGCAGGAGAAGGAGTGAGATTGGGCTGTGTCCTGAAGTGCCCGCACCTCAGTCTCCAGTACTGGTTGGTTCTTAGAGGGAATACCAGGTAGGGAGCCTAGTCTGTCCTGTTGGACCGTTCTTCGAGGGGGATCTCCCTTGTTAGGTGAGCTGGGAGTGCCTGTAATCTGACCTCCATCAGCTCTTGTGTCTGGCAGTGCCACTTCTAAGTGGAGGGTGCAGAAGTCCAGATTGAGGGGTGAGAGGGGGAAAGAGTCCCCAGTGGAAGAACCATTGGGTCAGGGGCCAGCCAGAAGGGCTGAGCCTCATAGGATTGGCCATGGTGACGCCACTTCTGTCCTGGGGCATCTTCACGCACTGTCAGAGGGACAGGAGGTCGTGAGCTCTGCGCCAGGCAGACTGTCACACGAAACATTAGGTATGTGTCACCCTCAGGAAGTCCTGGTTCGCCGGGCAATTGTCTGACCAAAGGGTACCGTCCCTGGGTTGGGGAGCCAGGTTCAGGTGTTTCCTGACCTGGACGGCAGGGCGGCTGTAATCAGTGTCCTGGCCGGTTGCCTTCTAGGGGTACCCCGTTGAACACAGGTGGGGCCCATCTTAAGTGAAGAGTCCCTGTGTTTCCCAGAAGGGGTGGTGCAGGCTAAGCCGGGATCTTTAGGGTCCCTGGCTGAATGTGGTAGTACTACCCTGAGAGTAGGTGGGGCCCATCTTAAGTGAAGGGACCCTGTTCTACAGTGGGAGGGTGCAGAACTCTGGAAGGGGGTGCAGAGGGAGGGATTCCTCGCCTCTGACCCCGGTGCATCCGGTGAATGTGGATCCCAGGTGGTAGACCAGTTGATGGAGAGAGGTCCTGAAATGGTGGGAGAGTTGTGTTCTGGTGGGTACTTCCCCTGGGAGGGTGCGTAACCCCAGAAGAGAGGTAGGGTGAGGAGATGCTTTGCCCATGACCTCTGGTCAGCCTGAGGGTGCGGACCCTAGGTTGGAGGATCAGTGGTAGTTTGGAACTACACTGAGAGGGAGAGTGGAGAATGGCTGTTGTATGCCAGGGGTTACTGCCCCCCACTCTGTGGATTGGCAAGGACCAGTGACGTCTGGGTGGCCTAGGGCCTGGTCCTGGCCGTGGACAACTAGGAAGTACCAGTGGGGTAGCCTAGTTAGGCCTGAGAGTTCTTTTTCAGAGGGAACCACATGGGTTCAGAGTGGCGTAGAACCGGAGGGTGTCCCTGCAGTGAGGGCCCGCGTCCGTGTTCTATCGCCCGAAGCAGGGAAGCCCATCAAGGTAGTGACTGGTCTGCCCTGCGTTTTGGCTGGAAGGGGGTTGTGTTGGACTTGGCCCTTTTTGGCAGGTTCCCCCCTGAACTTTTTGCCTTGTCTGTAACCTGGTGTTGATGATTTTAGGCCTCTGAGCACTTTCGCACTGTGGTCCAGTGGAAAGTGCGCGCGCTCTCTGTGTTACATTGGTGAGCTTTGCCTGCCCTCCCATAGGAATGCATGGGGGATTCCCTGATCAGTGTGTGTCAGTGGTAATTCCTGTTATGAGAGGTGCAGCATGGTCAAGTCTGGTATGTATGAAATTGTGTGAATAAATGCTGCGCAATGGTGTGCGCAGATTTATTATGACTGGTGTAGAAATGCCACTTTTAGAAGTTGGCATTTATGTGTGCTCTGTGTCTGCCTGCCTGATGTGAATTGCATATCTGGCTTGTGATTGACAGGAGCTGAGAGGTGTGGGTGGCTCCAGGAGACAGGGGAGTCTGCCCAGTGGTGAATAGAGAGATCTGCATGCAGATGGGAGGGAGGAGTTGCACCTGGGACCTGAATAGGGCTGTGCCTTCCCTCCACAATGCTGGCTCCGCCCCCTGTGGTGCGTCTAATCCCTGAGCCCCCACCTGACAAAGGAGAGAGGAGCTGAGCAAAACAAAGTGCTCCAAAGCTCCCCTAAACCAGTTCTGACTGGTATCCCCAAGCCCTGTGCTGTGACACAAAGGAAAAGGGCATATAAATATAGGGGCTGTGACCCCATGAGAGTTGTTCACTCTTTGGTGCTGTTCCTGCCGGGGTGTGCTGCTGCTGGGGCCCAGGGGGGGCTGCCATGAGGGCTTGCCTCCCTGGGCCCTGCCTTGCCCCCTGGACCTGGAAGACCTTTTTGCTTGGACCCTGGGCTCTTCTTTTCCCCCAGGACCTTCAGGACTTTTGGTGCCTCTAGCGCACTGTGAGCGCTTTATTTTTCTTTTGCCAAGAAGAGGAGCGTGTATGCTCCGCAGCGCTCAGCTGCCGTCTGTGATAGAGGGAATCCGGGCGTAGGGATTCCCCCTGGATGCCTCGGGAGCGGGTGCCCACCCCGCTTTATGTTTGTTTTGGCCGCGTTAGGCCTGGAGGAGCGGGTGCCCACCCTGCATCGTTGCACTCCGAGCGGGTGCCCACCCCGATGTTATGATTTTAGTGGATGGCGGGTGCGCACCCCGCATTGTTGCAGTCCAAGCGGGTGCCCACCCCGCTGTTTGATTTTAGTGGATGGCGGGTGCCCACCCCGCCTTGTTGCACTCCGAGCGGGTGCCCACCCCGCACTTAGAAGCCACCGCCGGCCCGACCAGGAAGCCAGGCGGCCTTGCCTGACTCTGGGCGGGGCCACGAGAGGAAGTGGCCGCGGCTGCCAATCGCAGCGCGACTGTACCGGAGGAGGCAGCGTCTATGGCAGAGTGGGGCGAGGCAGGGCTCCCGTGAGTTGGAAGGAGCCCTGCATCTTGACCGGGAGGAGACCAGAGGAGTGAGAGAGAGTCCTGAGCCCTGACGACGCCTCCAAGCCTGCCCGGTGAGTGGGGGGTGTCCCTTGGTGAAGTTAAGAGAGTTCCCAGTAGCGGGACCTGTCGGGGCACATTGTCGGTGCCCGGGGATTGTGGGCAGAGCCCCAGTGAAGGGGGCTCTGTGTGAACTTGGTGCCGAGGTCGGCACTAGAGGAGCCTCGTGGGCTCCAGTGGCGGTGTTTCAGCCTCCCCCCACCTGGCAGAGGGGGAGGAAGGTCGCAGAGAGCGCCGTCTGTTTGTTGATGGCGCATTCCGAGGCACATTGTCGGTGCCTGAACGGTCCCGCCGTGGCGGGCCGCTCCAACGCGTGGCACAGTTTGTTGGTGCCAGTCCAGGCCTAGTGCCAGTGCCATCTATGCATCAAGGGGGCAGTTCATTTAGAGAGCCCCTGTGGGGTCCCGAGGGCACAGTCGTGCCAGGGCCCATGTGACATTTTCCTCAGTTGCGACGCCGTAGCGGGCAACTGCAACGTTTTGGGGGCAATGTTATTGTTTAAGAAGCCCCAGTGAGGCCTCGAAGGCACAGATGTGCCAGGGCCCCTTTACTGTATTATCAGCTGCGCCGCACCAGCGCGGGCAGCTGCAACACTTTCGCACATTGGGACAGAAGAGGCACAGTGGTGCCAGGTCTCATTTTGATATTCACAGCTGCCCAGCAAGTAGTGGGCAGCTGCATCGTTTAGGCCACAGTGCTTTGGGGGCCTGTCTTTTTGAAGTTAGGAGTGAGATGCACTCCTTTGCCTCCTTACATTCACAGCTGCGCAGCACTTAGTGCCAGCTGCAACGTTTAGGTTTGCGCAATTGCGCACCCTTGACTTCTGCTGCATTGGCAGCGCGCCCTGACTCTTGGACATAGGGCATTTGAGCCCCTTTGAGAAGGCCAGTTGGCCAGGGGGGACTGTGGGTTTTATAGGGCGCCAGGCCCTAATGTGATTTATGTGCTGATGTGATTTTGGGTGAGAGGAAATGTAATTCATGTAGTATGATTTACACACCCTGTATTATACCTCTAATGTGATTCATGATTATGAGGTTGTGCCTACTGTGGTTAGGTTTGAGATATTCTCTACTGTGGTTTATGCCCCTAATGTGAGTTATGCTTAGGAGGTTATTGTCTAATGCGCTTAGACTTGTGAGATGATTATATAATGTGTTTATGCTGATGAGGTTATGACATAATGTGGTTTATGTTCCTCAGGATTAATTGCATACTGTGGTTTATGCTAGGAAGTTATTACCTCATGCGTCTAGGTCAGGAGGTTGGCGCAGAATAGATTTCATGCCTTATGGGATACTGTGCATAATATGATTTATGTTACAGGATAATGCTGAGTACAGTGGTTACCAGTGATTACTGGTTGTACGTTTATGATATGTCTTATATTTACTAAGTCCACTTTGTGCTGGTTCTGACAGTGGTCCAGTGGGCCCTGCCAGGTGTAAATAATCCCTTGTAAATATGACCTAGTGCCAGGTGGCACGATGTATATTATGTGAGTACTATTCTAATGTGTTTTATGATAATACAAAGGCTATTTTTATATATAACCTTGTGTGGAGTTCCTTTTGTGGTGTGCCTAGTATGTTGTTGCTGTGTGTGTGTTGCGCAAATGCTTTACACATTGCCACCGGGATAAGCCTGACTGCTCGTGCCAAGCTACCAAGGGGGTGAGCAGGGGTTATCTTTGGCATGTAACTCCCTCGCCCTGACTAGAGTGATGGTCTCTGCCTGGCTTTGGCGCAAGCCTTAGCCAACCAGAGATCCCATTTCTAACAGGGGGGGACTATCTTGTTCAGGTTCCTATGATCATGAGTATACTCTCTAGGTCTAGGGACACTGTTGCTGCCACCATGGGGCTCTAGCCCCAACCTTCTGGAAGCTCTCTGGAGCTATAGGGATTCCCTGTCTAAGGCCAATTGTTCCCTCTTGATTCTGAGTTTGGTCCTCTCATACTCAAGAAACTGATACTTCTTCTCTAAGAGGAGTCCCTTTTATGAGAAGCAGAGGTCCCTACAGAAGTACCAGAATGATTAGATTCCTGAGAAGGAGATCTTGATCTTCTAGGTAAACTGTGTACTCTCCCTGGTGGAGTAAAGAGAGGGCCACTGGGGCCTTCTCCCCCACCTGAAGGAAGAGTTGGATTTTCCAGGTTAGATTCATCTTGATCCCCCTGGCCAGGGTTAGAGTCCATATCAAAGAAGTGTTCACTTCCTGGTCTGTCCTCACCTCCTGTCCCACCCACTCTTTCTACTTCATCAGACCCTGGGGTCTTTCTGAGGTCATCTAAGAGCAACATCTCTATGAGACGTTGGGTGCTTGCACTTCTCCCTGTCCTCAGCTTCCTAGATGTACACATATTTCTCAATTCCTGAAATGAGAGATGATCATATCTAGTTGGCAGAGAGCCACTGGCTTCTCCTTTAGAAGACATACTAGTGTTATGTGGTGTAGGCACCTGCCTAACCTAGTGGGAACTAAACTCTCTTGAGTTGGAGAAAGGGTGTGCTAGACCCTTGACTGCCCAACTCCAAGTTCAGTAGAACTTACTCATTCGAGTCTTGATTTATATGTACCTAATACCTTTAGTGGTTTCAGTTAATCACTCAATGAGATTTATCTGGTAAAACAATAGCAAGCTTGAATCCCAACCGCTGCACACCAATGTGAGAAGTTGGACTGGTATATGCTGTCCACTAATTAAAGTGGACACCTTGCACCAGTCCAAACGACCCTTATGATGATTAGGTTAAAGACAACCTTTATAGAAAGCTATCCTAGTGGTAGCTGTGGAGAGCAGCCTTCAGGCTAAGTCTCGAAGGAATGTAAAGCAGCTTGTTTTACCAGATCAGAACCTCCTGAATGACCAAATAAAAGGAGAACCACACAAGAGATATATAAAATATATGTATTTATTACTAAACACTCTCTACTAACCTCTTTATGAGATTAGAGCACACAGTACACAATATTAAATCAATAGAACGACAGTAAATAGCACCATACACAGCGGGCTCCAGGGGGAGACCGAACCATATACTAAGTAAGTGGTATAACAACCACAACTTCACTAGACACAGTGCCTAGAGCACGTAGAATCACTGGGACCCCAAGGAACCAACCAAAGTAGTGACACAGGGGACCCACGGAGGACGGGTGCAGTGTGTGAACACAGACGCGAGCTCCGTACAACTCTATGGGAAAGTCGCGGTTGGAAAATTACAAGTTAAGGACACTTCGGAGAGGACTTCAAGCAAAACCTTTGGAACATAGAAGGTTCTAAGGCCAGCACCCTTGCGAGTACCGTGGTACCTGTGTTACCTATCCCAGAGGAGCCGGGTGCATAGGGGTCAAGTGGTGTCGGAAACCCTCGTCGTTTTTAATGGCGTGATGCGAAGAAGTGCTGCTGCCGTGGAAAAGAAAAGTGTCTGGTGGAATCCAAGCCGGGATCCGAGGTGAGAAGAACCTGAAAGCAGAGGGGACAAAGTCTGGGTCAGTTCACGTGACCAGGAGCGGAGCAGTTGAATGCCCACCGATGTCGGATGCCTCAGGTGCGAAGATAGGATGCTTGACTCTGCAGCCACGGGGACCAGGAGACGTCAATGATGACCAAAGGCCGGAGGTGAGCTGTCCCATGGAGGATGTCAATGACTGAGGGGGTCAGTGTCCGGCTGGAGCACCAACAAGCCTTGGCAACGGCAACCCACGCAGGCAGAGGAAACAACTACGGTGAGGACCAGCAAGGTCCTGGGGACTCTCCAAGCAATGGAGAGTCAGGGCATGTCTGGAGCAACCAGGGAAGCCCAACAATTAGAAGAGTGACCCTCGTTAGGACCCACAGGTCAACGGACATGGGATCGCAAAGGTACGTCAAGCACAAACACGAAGTACGGGCCCACAGAGCACTCGTGGAGTGGAGGCCAGCAATCTTCAGTGTGAATGCTGCTCGGAGTGGGGACCACACATGGTCCAATGTACAGCTTCAGGAATCGTCGTGAAGTGGGTGCACTTGCAAAATGATGGGGTGTACAGGGGTACAGGTTGCACGGCCCCCACGAGGGATACTAGTCTCAGAATCACTGAGAGGGTAGATCAACCTCGGGGACCTTAGGGAACCCACCTCCTGTGTTGCAGAAATCTTCGGAGTCCGCAGGAGCTCTGGAGATGCAACCGGTCAGTTGCGTTTCGGTGCCTGCTGCTGCAGGGGAGTAACTCCTTTACTCGAAGGGAGATTCTTCAGTCATCCAGCGTAGTGTAGATCGTCGAAGGTACTTGGTTTCTGTAGCAGAGTTTAGTCCAGGTAAAATCTAATGTCCTGTAGTCAGGGTTCCTACTTTATACCCAAGGAAGGGGTGGGACAAACTCTGGGGACCCACCTATGGGAGGGTCATGACAGAGGGGTGGCCACACCCATGTCCTTTGTCCTGTTTCGCGCCAGAGCAGGAGCAAATGGCTCCTGCAACCGGTTTGAGCTGGACTACCAAATGTGCCCCCAGTGCAGACTTTAGCACCCAGTGCAGACTAAGAGTGCCCCCACCCAGCCCCAATACACTAAAGCCTGTCTGGGAGGTGGTCACACCTCCCTGTGACAGGAAACCTATTGTCAGGCCTTCCCCTGCTCGAGCTTGGCTCAGCAGCAGGAGGGCAGACTCGTGTCTGTGGTTGGCAGCATCCATTTTGTGATGCCCAGGTCGAGAAAGCTGGTACCGGGAAGACCGGTGCCCCATAGTAGTGGTACTACAAGGGAGGAATCATACCTCCCACACCAGTTACTGGTGTGGAGGTATGATTCCAAGGTGTTTGACACCAAACACGACATGTTTCTAAGCAGCCGTTTTAAAGTTAGCATTTACCGCGAGGTTATAATGCACTTAAGTATATATGGTTGGCTGCATCACAGACAACCCCGGAGAATAGATTCCTAAGGCTGCAGAGGGGCTCTGCTCATGCAGGGGCAGCCTCTCACACAAAACCCAGCACCCTGCCTTCAGGATTGATAAGGCCTGCCATAGGGGTGACTGATAGGTTTATATGTGTAGTGATTTAGAATAGATATAGGTGACCTATATCTAAGTAAGGGGTGCATGCACCTCCTTACACAGGTTGCAGTAGCAGACCTGTGGTGTCATTTTGAATGGCCTCTCAGGGGTGGCACAATACATGCTTCAGCCCCTGGGAGGCCTCTGGGGTACCTATGCCCTGGGTACATGGTGTACCATATACTAGGGACTTATAAGGGTACCCCAGTATCCAATCTGGAGTGTACCTAAAGTACATAACACAGCCAATTTAGGGAGAAAGCAGATAGACTGGGGTCCTGAATAGCAGGATCCCAGTCAGACTAGTCAAAAACTAGCAAAACACCTGGAAAAAAGTGGGGGTAACCATGCAGTCAGATTCCACCTTCCTACACAGAGGTCTCTGGGGGCCCAGCTCTGGGTGCCAGTGGTCTCCGGGTGCCCAGCTCTGGGTCCCGGCTCTGGGTGCCAGAGGTCTTTGGGTCCTGGCTCTGCGGGCCCAAGATCTCTGGGGGCCCAAGATCTCTGGGGGCCCAAGGTCTCTGGAGCCTGGCTCAGGGGTCCCATGTTCTCTGGGGGCCCGAGGTCTCTGGGTTCTCGGCTCTTGGATGCCAGAGGTCGGAGTTCCAGCTCTGGGTACCAGAGGTCTGGGTCCAGAATCTGTGGGCCCGAGGTATCTAAGAGCCCAAGTTCTCTAGGTGCCAGAGGTCTGAGTCCCGGCTCTGGGTGCCAAAGGTCTGGGTCCAGGCTCTGGGGGCCCAAGATCTCTGGGAGCCCGAGGTCTCTGGGGCCGGCTCTAGGTGCCAGGCGTCTGAGTCCCGGCTCTGGGGCCTGCGGTCTCTGGCGCCCAAGGTCTCTAGGGGCTTGAGTTCTCTTGGGGCCCGAGGTCTCTAGGGGCCTGAGGTCTCTGGGGGCCCAAGGGCCCCAGAGACCTAGGGGCCCAGAGTCCTCGGGCCTAACTCTGGGGTCCGAGGTCTCTGGGGCCCCAAGGTCTCTAGGGGCCCGAGGACTGTGGGGGCCTAAGGGGTCTGGGGCCCAAGGTATCTGGGTGCCAGTGGTCTGTGTTCCAGCTCTGGGTGCCAGAGGTCTGGGTCCCAGCTCTGGGTGCCATAGGTCTCTGGGGCCCTGGCTCTGGGGCCCAAATTCTCTGGGGCCCGAGGACTTTGGCACCCAAAGTCTATGGGGCCCTGGCTCTGAGGTTCGAGGTCTCTGGGGCCCCGAGGTCTCTGCAGCCCGAAGTCTCTGGGGCCCTGAGGTCTCTGGAGGCCCAGCTCTGGGTGCCAGAGGTCTCTGGGTACCCAGCTCTGGGTCCCGGATCTGGGTGCCAGAGGTCTCTGGGGCCTGGATATGGGGGCCCGAGGTCTCTGAGTGCCAGAGGTCTGGGTCCCAGCTCTGGGTGCCATAGGTCTGGGTCCCAACTCTGGGGGCCCAAGGTCTCTGGGTGCCAGAGGTCTGGGCCCAAGGTTTTTGGGGCCCGAGGTCTCTGGGCCCGAGGTCTATAGGGGCCAGAGTCCTCTGGGTGCCAGAGGTCTGAGACCCGGCTCTGGGTGCAAGAGGTCTGAGTCCGGCCTTGGGGGTCTGAGGTCTCTGGGGCCTGAGGTCTCTGGGGGCCCGGGAATCTCTGGGGGCCCAGCTCTGGGTGCCAGAGGTCTCTGAGTCCCTGCTCTGGGTGCCAGAGGTCAGAGTCCTGGCTCTGGGGTCACAAGGTCTCTGGGGGTCTGATGTCTCTGGGGCCCAGCTCTGGGGTCCTGGGGTCTCGAGGGTGGCCCAATATCTCTGGGGGCCCGAGGTCTCTGGGGGCCCAATGTCTCTGGGGGCCCGAGGTCTCTGGGGGCCCGAGGTCTCTGGGGGCCCAATGTCTCTGGGGGCCCGAGGTCTCTGGGGGCCTGAGATCTCTTGGGGCCCGAGGTCTCTGTTTACAGAGAGTAGGAATGTTGCTGAATTATGCTCTGCAATGCTAGTAAGAGACTCATCATTACAAGTGTATATCAGTAGAAATTGAACACTGGGGGGGGGTTGTGAATAGAAGAATATCTGTTTGATATTGCTGTATAATGCTTTCACTTATGTGTTTTGTATATTTGTAAGATGGCACCGGAATGCATGGGCAGCAGTCCTGATTTAATGTCTATTAGCACAGTTATACGGTGTTCTCAGGGAGACACTTGCTTGTCTGTGAGCAAGGCTGTGTTCAGCAGGTCAGAGAGTTTTGTGTCACTATACACACAAGATAAAGACGCATTTGAGGAATGTAACCTTTTGTGAGCACGGTCTTGCATTTTGGCTAATTTGAACCAATGTGAATATATACATTCATATATATTTAAGGTACGTAGATGTGGAGTTAAGAATAGTAAATCTATACTAGACGCCCTTACCTATATTCTGGTCCTAGTTGTTTTGGCCATGATATTTTGATAACATGATATTCTGTAGTCCATATTCTGACATAGAACTTACCATCACTACATTGTTGAAGGGCCACATCAGAACTATATCAAGGAAAAAAGACATGACCACTGTTGCCAGCAAAAGTCCAGAATATACGTATGTAAAGGTTTTTGTTGAGTGAGCTGTTTAACTCAGGTGACTGCATCAGCGCGTGCAGAGTATAAAATGGCAGTCTGATCGATAATGTTTCAGGGATAGATATATGGTGTAAAAACGAGGTAGAAATGGGGAGAATTTTCACAAAAGACAACATTAAGTGAAATACATCCGATCCCAGATGTGGCAACATAATAAACCTATCGCAGTAGTACTCTTGATTTAGCAAGGCATTCTACGAGATGACCACAGTGTTGGGATAACACAGCCAGATCTTAATGTAATAATGCTAACATTTGACAGCTAGAACATTCACAGTTCTCCTCAGTGATGAAAAAGGAGAATCTTCCACGTGATCATTATTTCAAAGACAGAGCATGAAATCAGACGAAGCCCATCCCTAAATCGCTTGCTGAGCAAGCCGCCACTCGAGATTAATGTTGCTGGCAGCCACAAGGCCTTCTGTGCAATCTCTCGTTGGAAGTCACTGAGATCTCCACTTGGATGCTCTGGAAGCTCAGTAGTTGATGTGGTGAGTGTAAGTGCAGGATGGCAGAAATGAGTTCTTTCCTTACCAATGAAGACCTACGTCACTGGCACCGATCCTAACATGGTATGCTACATTATGTTATTGGGTTATTTCTGGAATGCTTGTAACCAATATTAATTGGCTGTGTGGTTTGTAGAGAGTTTGGTCAATGTTAAGGAATGGCTGTGTGAGTTAGTGTGAAAGTAAAAAACATCTGGTCTAGGAAAGTCCATTGTAGTGTTTTATGTGTGTGGGTGGTATTCCAAAACTCTTTTTAGTTTGTCCTCTCAGTTGAGTGGTCAATTGGCCCTTCTGTGGCAGGAGCATCGTACTTTCAATGTGCATCATAATCAAAGTTATGCTTCTAAATATACACGCATAAGTAATTTTAGAGCAAACACCTAGCTAGAGTTCGATGGGGCCCTGAACAAGAGAGGGGTCCTTGAGTTAGATTCAGGATGGCTTACAATGAAGCAGGATGTTTACGGTTGCTGAGTCCAGTTTTATGGAAATGTGGGGGCAGATTTACAAGAAAGTGACGCATCTGTAGAGATGCGTCACTTTCCCTGCGCCACCCTGAGAAACCCTTGCGCCACCATGGATGCGCCGTATTTACAATACGGCGCACCTTGGTGCAAGGATTGACAGATGCATCAGAAATTCTGACGCATCTGCTGGTGCAAAAGTCACGCATTGCTGGAGTCGTGTCGCAAGCACGACACAACTCCAGCAATGCATTTTGAGGCCTATCCTCATTGTGCTGCGTCACTCCTTACGCCTGCTTCAAGCAGGCGTAAGGTTTTGACGCAGTGGCGTCCTAAAAGTAGTCCAGTGAAATCTTGTAGATTTCACTGCGTCACTTTTACGAGACCTTCCTGCGTGGGAACGCCCACCCTGCATACATTGGGGCAGATTTACGAGCCCCTTGCGCCACTTTTGCACCGCCGTTGCGTCACTTATGTGACGCAGCGGTGACGCAAAACATGCGCCACGTTGCGCAATATTTACAACGTGACGCATCTAGGGAGATGCGTCACGTTGTAAACCCCTGCGCCACATGAAACCTGCGTCAGGTTTCATGTGGGCGTCCGGCGCAGGGTGGGCGTTCCTGGCAGGTACGCCTCGTAAAGTGACGCAGTGAAATCTACAAGATTTCACTGAGTCACTTTACGCCCATGCTGCGTCAAAACCCTACGCCTGCTTGAAGCAGGCGTAAGGATTGACGCAGCATGTTAGGCATAGGGCACCCACGAGCCTTGCTGGAGCCACGTCGCGCTTGCGACGCGACTCCAGCAATGCGCCGCCTTTCTGTCGGGGGATGCGACACGCATCTACCCATCCGTGCGCCACGGCGCGCCACATTGTAAATGCGGCGCATCGGCGGTGGCGCAAGGGCAAACTTGCGTGACGCATCTTCCCTGGCGCATCCCTGCTGATTTGCAGGGATGCGCCAGGGAACGTAAATATGCCCCATTATACCTGACGCAGGTATAATGTAACGCAGGGCTTTACAACGTGACGCATCTCCCTAGATGCGTCACGTTGTAAATAGGCTGCATTTTTTGCGCCGCCGTTGTGTCAAAAAAAGTGACGCAATGGCGGCGCAAGAAGGCTCAAGGGGCTTGTAAATCTGCCCCATAGTGTCTCTGGAGCAGTGGGTCTTCGGCTCCTCTCTGAATTGCAGAATGGTTGTAGCAGTTCAGTTGCGGATGGGGATGTTTTTCCAGTTCCATGGAACATAGACAGAGGCTTGTAATATGGTTTTCTCTGTGTGTAGTTTTGTCTTAAATCTGTTGATGTCCTGGCTTATTTGTGGTGCTGTCTATCTATGGGAGCTCGTTTCTCTGCAATGTATGGTGTGGTGCCAATTCTGTAGGCTTTGTATGTGATAAAGCTTATTTTGAATATGATGCAGGCTTGAGTAAGGACAATGTAGTTCCATCAGGTTTGCAGTGATATGCTCAAACATCTTTAGGTCTCTGATAAGATGTTCTGTGTCATGAAAGGAGCTTATAGGGGCAACAGTGTAATGACAGGGAGACCACATAAATGACTTCATAAGAGCCTTTATAAATGTGTGAGAGGACTAAACAATTATAAAATCATGCCATGATCTCAGAAATGAACTTAGAGTGTTGTTCTGAAATTTGCTTCTGGGAGGTAGTGCTTCATTTTTATTCCAGGAGAGCTAGTTGGTTTCATGCTGCCTTCTGTTTCTTGAAGGGGAGGTCATAGTGAAGGATAAAACCAAGTGATTTTGCATTAAATATCAACTGAGGATTGAACCATCCGGACTCATTTAAGAGAGCCAGTCTTGATTTTGTGAGCATATGTTACAAAATTCTGTCTTGGTCAGGTGCAGTTTTAGGTAGGCATTGAACATGCAATTCTGAAAAAGTCAGTATTGAAGTTGAGGGATGTTGTGAACTGGCGAACTCCCAGATAGAGTGTGCCATTGGTGTATTAATGGCTCTTGATGCTGAGGTCAGAGGAGCAAGTAGGGCACTGGGGCACTCTGCAGGAGGCAGTAGTGTGTGGAATCTTGAGGTTCTCATCTACATGGATTGATTGTCCACCTGAAGGTGTGGTATGTGTATACCAGTGTTTGTTTACGGCATGAGTGTGGCGCCTGACAATTGTACTGTTAGATACAAGGTACCTTTGGATGTTTGAAGAAAACTAAAATATGGGACATTCAAGGTATGTTTGGTACCTTGGGCTCATACTTCAACCAGACTCTGTATCTGACGAGTTAAACCTTTGTAATGTACTCCACGCACTATCGCAACACAATCTTCGATACTCAGATACAAAAGCAAATTACATACTGTGAGAATCTCTAAACTAACCGTATCCTGGATATTGCTGTACATGCTACTTCCAGTCGCATTTCGTGTGACAGTCATTCAGAACCTTCATTGCAAACTGTTCAGAGAGAGAACAATGTTGTGAATTACTGTTCTCTTGATGATTGACTGGGACTAACCTGCATTTCTCCAAAAGGAATAAATTAAGCACAGGCAAAGAAGAGCTGCCAGTGTCCCTGGAAACAAGATATTTGATTGTTTTATATCATTTGTAATAGGTTTCAGCAGGTTTGGTAAGGTTGCCATCATCTGCTCATTCCCTTCCACATCTGTGTCCTTAGCCTGCAATGTCACCTCAGACAAGGGTGCTGTCTGGTCACAGTCTGGAGCTTGGCAAGTGATCAAGATCCAGGAGCGGCACGCTCACTGACACTCTTGTTGGATGTAAGACAGACAGCCCTTTTCTGTGAGATGCTACAGAGGTCCATGCGGAGTCAGAGGCACGTGGGTGGAACTCTTTCTGTGACGATAGGAGCAGATGTCAAGGTATTGCTCCCCCAGGCATGCTCTGCAATGACTCTTTGAGGACGTCAGCTCCACCAAATACTCCTGTGGATATACCTGCATAGGGAGACTTTGTCGCCAGCTTCTTTCCAACAGTCCTGATTTGCAAAGGGAACATATGTGGTATTTGGTCACTCCTCTCATCCCCATCTACTTTGTTTAAAAGGTGGTCCATGCAGGATAGTATTCCACATTTGGTAACATTTGGCAAGTGTAAGAAATTAGGTTACTGGCTGATTGGGTAAAACCCTACTCAAGCAGTAACCACAATCATTGTCAGGGTGAGGCACAAGCAAACCCCAAATTAACCTATGCTGAACCCTCTGGTGGCGTGGCAAGGAGCAGTCAGGCTTAACTTAGAGGCAATGTGTAAATTATATGTAAATAGCACCAAAAAGCACAAAGTGCCAACTGTGGATATCGGGTCATGCCAGACCAGGACCAAGTCATACGTTTAGGCTGACCACAATGGAGCGGGGGCCAGCTACATGGACCTAGTTAGGCCAGATGAACAAGAGAACCTTATATCCTGTTTGCGGAGCATTGCAAGTTCCTGTGTCGAGGATGAGTCGCACAGCTGAGACAATGCGTCGGTTCCGAGGAGTTGCGAGGCTGCGATGCAAGGTACTGCACCATCTGTCATCGTGGTTTCCATGTGAAGGCCAGCATCGCGGATGCATCACACAGCAGAGGAGATGTGCCGCTTCCGAGGAGATCCGAGGCTGCGATGCGGAGTCCTGGCACCGGGAGAAGTCCACGCAGCAGAGGCGATGCGTTGGTTCAGCTTGGGTTTGCATCCCCAAGCAGAGGAGATGCATTGGTTCTGCTGTACCCACAGATGGGCTGGCAGAGTACCTTCAGGCCCACTTTCAAGAGTCCAGAACTGGAGTGGCATCACATAGAAGCATGGGACTTACAGTTGCAGAGTCCAGACGCTAGTTACAAGAGACTTGGCCGCTCTTGAAGTCAAACTGGTGGTGCTGGGCACAGGTTGTAGGTCCAGTCCTTCTCACCTAAGCAAGAGTGCAGCAGGTCAGCACAGCAAGGCAGGCATTCCTTCAGGGCAGCAGTCCAGCAAATTGGAAGTCCTTGCAGAAGGAAGGTAAGAAGAGAGGGGCCCCTTGACAAAAGGGACAGGGCTCCGTATAAGACTAAAAAGTAAAAAAAATCTCACTTTGGGACCTCAGTTACCCACAACTGTTTTTCTACAAATATTCATTAACATTCACCGCCATAGTCTCATACATAGTTCAGTAATGACTCCAAAACTAATCAAGTCAAATGCTACAAAATTGCCAAATTAGTCAGATCTTTAGTACCAAATCGTTACACATTACATCTAGTGCAACATACAAAATATACAGATTCTGAATGTTGTCATTATTTTTCACACACTCTATATTCAGGCATGATGTATAAGTGTATCTGGACTAGCGGCCATTTTATAGGGGTCAGAAAGAATGCAGATGTTATGGCCGACATCTATTGAAATACTCACTGGGCTAGGCAGCAAGAGAGATTGAAAGTACTGTGTGACATGGTGGCTTGCATCTAGGTTATTTATGGCACAGGGCATGAGGGTCAGGCATCTAGGAGGCAGAACCAGTAAGAAGGAGGTGTTTCTGTCACAGTGATGACTCTAGGACTGATTTGGAGCTTGGCAGACAGGTTACTTCTTCTAAATATGACGGGTATCCCATCCATCTTATTACAAGGGCTATAGGTTATAATCTGCTTGTGATAAGAAGTTATGTTTGTAACAGAGTAACCCGTCCACCAAACTCTAAATCAGGGCTATGCTTGGCTATACCTGCCTGGGAAGGTGGACGATGCTCCGCTTAGACGGCACTTTCCCTTTAAGTACAGAGGCGGCGACTAACCATCAAGTGTAACTGTCATATGACTGTCTAACCATAGACATGTGATCCCAAGGTGGCATTACAGAAAACTGAAACAGACGCTCCAAGAGCACTCCCACTCGACCTGTATCTCTTAAATAGCGGCTAGATAAGCTCCTTGGGCGGTCCCTTTGCTGTATCAATACATCAAATACAACAGTGCTTTATTCATACAATTGCTGTTTTTTATTTATAAAATTCAGGCGCGTCTGCCGTTGAGCCAGACAAGAAGTATCGGAAATGCTGCAGAAGTGCAATCACCCGAAATGAGGCTATTGACCAAACTAATGCCCAACAATAGACAGTGAGAAACAAAAATTTTGTCTTGGCCTGGAGCACCACGATGGAACAAAATTAAACCTGTGAAATTTCTGCCCTGTGAGGATCATTGGGCTAGTATTATTGCCAACCTGAACCAAACACAAGTAACGGCGTAAGATAATTAGACGGCTTCGGATAGAACGACTAAGCCCTATGCCTGAAAAGGGCCCTTTCAAACCATATTCTGGTTGAGATCCTGAAAACAGCTTATCTGCTCATGATACCCCTACTATTTTTCTATATAAATTTCACTCGTAACACAAGGTCCTGAAGAAGGTGGCTGCAAACAAATTTTACCCACCGAAACGTACGTCGACCTGACTTATTGGATCCCCAGGAGTCAGCGCAACCATGGACATTAAATGAAATGTTTTCTCCATGTGTTGAATAGTGTATGCCCCTCAAACTGGGTGAAATATGTGTGAAGTATGAATGCGTGAGCGTGGCAAGTTAGGTTGTGCTGTCTTGTGAGTTAGTTGTGGTGTGAGGCTGACTATAGTACAGGGGTTTCTCTATATAAATAGGTTTTATTATGTACTACATTATGAATCACGGTTAAACAGGAAAAAAAAATTCTTCTGTATAAAAAACAAAAAAGAAATGTCAATGTATTTTGAAAATGATTTTTACTCTTTGAAAAATTTGAAAAAAGTGAATTTTATAAATAAAAAACAGCAATTGTATGAATAAAGCACTGTTGTATTTGATGTATTGATACAGCAAAGGGACCGCCCAAGGAGCTTATCTAGCCGCTATTGAAGAGATACAGGTCGAGTGGGAGTGCTCCTGGAGCGTTTGTTTCAGTTTTCTGTTTTTCTTCCCCCTCCTCCCAGACCTACATTATAATTTTAGGGGGTACCTTTTGTATATTATATATACCCTAGGTGGCATTAACCATGGACTGATGTGAATTCCTTCAGCGCCTAAACACAGCACCCATTCCCCCCCCCTGAGATGTTGCTGTCTCTGGTGCCCCCTGGGGTGCACAGCTGCACACTCCTAAACCCACATATAGTACGTAGCAGTTAGCTGGCACTGCAACACTTGGCAGAACGCCTGCTGAAGCGTTCAAATGCAGACACGTGTCCAGCACACTGGAACTCGTCGGAGGGCCCTGCGACCCAATTCGATTCGGTCACAGGGCTGAAAAGAAGAAGTTGGAAAAACTGCCACAGCTGCTCTGCACCAAATATCAAATTTCTGTTGTTCCAACAAGAGTAAATGAGAGGCTCGTCTGGGTATTTTATAATGAAGAAGTGACCCAGAGCAGGTCACATGCAACATCATCACCAACTTTATTTAGCTTTTGGAAATAAAATCACCCCAGCTACGAGGTTATCATCAGGTCAAATTATGACGAACTGTGAGAATGCCAATAGACCAGTATTTGCAGGGCAAAATAATATGCAATTTTAGAGTAGCATGAAATGTTTTGTAGTGTTGAACAATTAAGTTGTTAGTGGGGATCGTTATTTTCCTATGCGTGTGACATATGTGTACAGAAGAGGCAGGTGCTGTGAGTGTGAAATGTGGTGGAGTTGCACACTTTCTATGAGGTGAATGTGATATATGGTGAAAAGGCTCACACTTCCCTTGCTCTGTGAGATATATGTTTGGTGAGGAAATGTAGGGGCATATTAGCAAGAAGAGGCGATAATCATCGCTAACCCTGCTTAGCGTGATTTTTTTATCGCTGACTATCGCTGGAATATATCGCCACGCTAATGCTGTATTAGCAACGATTAGCGCTATGGCGATGAATATTCCAGCTATAGCAGGGGAAATGGGCCAACATCGCTGAAAAACCAGCGATGTTGCATGGAGAAGGGAGAACACCTTGCTGATACGACCCTGTGGTCGTATCAGCATAATCCACCCCCATGTTAGGTATGGCTAACACCTGCTAATTGCAGGTGTTAAATAAATAGCGATGACCCGGTTAGCGCGACTTTTCACGTCGCTAACTGGGGCCATGGCTCACCTTGCTAATAGGCGATAGGCCTGTTAGCAAGTGTTTCCCAGGTTTGTTCGTCGGGAACGCCCACTTTGCATGTCATTAGCGATAAATATCGCTGACATGCAAAGCGGTAAAAACGGGCGCTAATGCCCGCAAACTGTCGCTAACTGCTGTTAGAGACAGTTTGCTGATAGGGCGATATAAATATCGCCGCTTTAGCGGCAAAAAGTGCCGCTAAAGCGGCGATAGTGCCCTTGCTAATATGCCCCGTAGTTCCCTTGCAGCAAGTGTGATATTTGTTGAAGTGGCACACACTACTCCTGGTGTGAGTGTGATATTTGGTAAAGAGGCACACACTACTCCTGGTGTGAGTGTGATATTTGTTAAAGAGGCACACACTTCTCCTGGTGTGAGTGTGATATTTGGTAAAGAGGCACACACTACTCCTGGTGTGAGTGTGATATTTGTTAAAGAGGCACACACTACTCCTGGTGTGAGTGTGATATTTGTTAAAGAGGCACACACTTCTCCTGGTGTGAGTGTGATATTTGTTAAAGAGGCACACACTTCTCCTGGTGTGAGTGTGATATTGTTAAAGAGGCACACACTACTCCTGGTGTGAGTGTGATATTTGGTAAAGAGGCAAACACTTCTCCTGGTGTGAGTGTGATATTGGGTAAAGAGGCACACACTACTCCTGGTGTGAGTGTGATATTTGGTAAAGAGGCAAACACTTCTCCTGGTGTGAGTGTGATATTTGTTAAAGAGGCACACACTACTCCTGGTGTGAGTGTGATATTTGTTAAAGAGGCACATACTACTCCTTGTGTGAGTGTGATATTTGTTAAAGAGGCACACACTACTCCTGATGTGAGTGTGATATTTGTTAAAGAGGCACACACTTCTCCTGGTGTGAGTGTGATATTTGTTAAAGAGGCACACACCACTCCTGGTGTGAGTGTGATATTTGTTAAAGAGGCACACACTACTGCTGGTGTGAGTGTGATATTTGGTAAAGAGGCACACACTTCTCCTGGTGTGAGTGTGATATTTGTTAAAGAGGCACACACTACTCCTGGTGTGAGTGTGATGTTTGTTAAAGAGGCACACACTACTCCTGGTGTGAGTGTGATATTGGGTAAGAGGCACACACTACTCCTGGTGTGAGTGTGATATTTGGTAAAGAGGCACACACTACTCCTGGTGTGAGTGTGATATTTGTTAAAGAGGCACACACTACTCCTGGTGTGAGTGTGATATTGGGTAAAGAGGCACACACTTCTCCTGGTGTGAGTGTGATATTGGGTAAAGAGGCACACACTTCTCCTGGTGTGAGTGTGATATTGGGTAAAGAGGCACACACTTCTCCTGGTGTGAGTGTGATATTTGGTAAAGAGGCACACACGTCTCCTGGTGTGAGTGTGATATTTGTTAAAGAGGCACACACTACTGCTGGTGTGAGTGTGATATTTGGTAAAGAGGCACACACTTCTCCTGGTGTGAGTGTGATATTTGTTAAAGAGGCACACACTACTCCTGGTGTGAGTGTGATATTTGTTAAAGAGGCACACACTACTCCTGGTGTGAGTGTGATATTGGGTAAAGAGGCACACACTACTCCTGGTGTGAGTGTGATATTTGGTAAAGAGGCACACACTACTCCTGGTGTGAGTGTGATATTGGGTAAAGAGGCACACACTACTCCTGGTGTGAGTGTGATATTTGTTAAAGAGGCACACACTACTCCTGGTGTGAGTGTGATATTGGGTAAAGAGGCACACACTTCTCCTGGTGTGAGTGTGATATTGGGTAAAGAGGCACACACTTCTCCTGGTGTGAGTGTGATATTTGGTAAAGAGGCACACACGTCTCCTGGTGTGAGTGTGATATTTGTTAAAGAGGCACACACTACTGCTGGTGTGAGTGTGATATTTGGTAAAGAGGCACACACTTCTCCTGGTGTGAGTGTGATATTTGTTAAAGAGGCACACACGTCTCCTGGTGTGAGTGTGATATTTGTTAAAGAGGCACACACTACTCCTGGTGTGAGTGTGATATTGGGTAAAGAGGCACACACTACTCCTGGTGTGAGTGTGATATTTGTTAAAGAGGCACACACTACTCCTGGTGTGAGTGTGATATTTGTTAAAGAGGCACACACTACTCCTGGTGTGAGTGTGATATTTGTTAAAGAGGCACACACTACTCCTGGTGTGAGTGTGATATTGGGTAAAGAGGCACACACTACTCCTGGTGTGAGTGTGATATTTGGTAAAGAGGCACACACTACTCCTGGTGTGAGTGTGATATTTGTTAAAGAGGCACACACTACTCCTGGTGTGAGTGTGATATTGGGTAAAGAGGCACACACTTCTCCTGGTGTGATATTTGGTAAAGAGGCACACACTACTCCTGGTGTGAGTGTGATATTTGTTAAAGAGGCACACACTACTCCTGGTGTGAGTGTGATATTTGTTAAAGAGGCACATACTTCCCCTGCTTTTAGTGTGGTATTTGGTGACAAAGCTCACACTTTCCTTGTTGGAGGGTGATATTCAGCAAAGAGTCACGAACTGCCCTTGCTGAGAGTGTGATATTTGCAGAAGTAGTGCACACTTCCCTTGCTGTGTGTTATTTGGTGCAATAGCACACACTTCTCTTGCTTGAGGGTGATATTTGGTGAAGAGGGGTACGCTTCCCTTGCATCTATTGCGGTATTTGGTGAAGAGGTGCACACTTACCTTGCTGTGAATGTAATATGTATTTGGTGAGGAAATTTAATTCACTTGCTGCGAGTGTGTTATTTGTTGAAGAGCCACACACTTTCTCTGCTTTTAATGTGATATTTGGTGAAGAAGTTCAAACTTTCCTTGGTGTGAGGGTGATCAGCAGCGGCCCGTCCCCTACCAAAGTGGCGGGGCGGGCCAGAGGAGGGAGCTGGGGGATCGGAGGGGGAGGTTCGGGGGACAAATTTAAAAGATAAAAATAAAAATAAACGTACCTGATCGCCGCCGCCTTCGCTGTCCGCTGCATCACACTCTTCCTGCTTCTGAGACAGGCTCCCAGGCTGCACTGCGGCCAATCATGACGCTGCAGGAAAGCAGAGTCAGGATTGGCCTGAGCACTATAACTTTGCGCTCCCAGGCAGACTGGGAGCCTGTGCCTGCTTTCTCCAGCCCCAGCAATGCAGCTGGGGCTGGAGAAAGCTTCACTGCGCATGAGATATTTGGCCGGCCTGAAACAGTCGGCCAACCAAACACCTCAAGGGAAGTGAAGGGGCAAGGGAGTGCACTACCACTCCCCCACCACAGTGTCATCCCCCTGGCCACGCCCCCAAGACTCGTCAGAGTCCTGTGGGTGGGTCTATGGGGATTAAAATAAAACAATAATAAAACAGGTTAACCCCTTCGTTGCTAGGCCTTCCCACCCCCCTGTGCTAAGCCTTTTTTAGGCTATTTGTGGTAGTTTGTGCTTAGGCCCCTGTAACTTTTTGACCACATAAGGTATCCACCCCAAATTTCCATCCTTTCCTTCCAACATCATGGGGATTTTAAAGGTACCCAGGGTTTGTTGATTCCCCTGGAGAGGACCCAGAAATTAGCCAAAATACAGCTAAATTGCTGGATGCTTCTGGTAGTGGGGATATATAGGACTTGGAGGTTCACCAAGAACCCGACGAACGCAGAGCCAATAACTGAGCAGCGTCTTGCAATGGTTTTTAGGTCTCGCCTACGCAGCGCGCATGCGCTGCATAGGAAAAAGACCTTTAGCCATCGGCACAGCTTTGCGGGCAAAAACGTGCACGCGTTGCATTGCTTCCAATGGCAACGCGTGCACGTCTGGCGATTCCCTTGCGGGAGCGCAGCTTTTCGCCATGTGTTAATTATCTCTCCTGGCGCCGCTCGCTCCCGCAAGGGAACGCTGCCTGCTCTCGACCGCACCCCCTTGCGTGAGGCGCGCGCGCTTGTTTAATCCACTTCGACCACTGCAAGAGCCACAGTGTGTGTTGTTCTTTTGAGAGGTCTCCTCTTCGCCTCAGGGTAGACTCTAAGACTCACTACAATAATTCAGTCCAATAAAATCGAATCTGTTTCCTTCTGGCAGGAAAGTCCAGTTATGAACGTTAGACCTGAAGCGATCGTTCACGCTTTATGAAATAGACAGTGCACCAGCATTGACATTGCGCCACGTATAACCAGCCTTTGTCTTGCCACTGGTGTATAACACGGAGCGCCCTTCGCACTGTAACGTAAGCACTGGCACCCTTTCTAGGTCTGCTGTGACTTTCACATTAGTGTCGTTGTTTGCTTTTAGTACGTTCGCTGGGTATGGTGTCCCCTTTCTGTCTCTATATGTCCTCCCACCTTTTCAGGCCCGCTCCTGAGGGAAGGACGTGATTGGCTGGGAATGCGGTCCATCTTACGTTGCCCTCTCCGATCGTCCACCGCGTCTGGCAATCCTTGTGGTCCTAGCGCCGCCGACTGTTACCGCCCTCACCCGGCATCGCGCCAGTCTTCTCTTTCGCCTTCATTCTCTCTGTGCTAGTCCCGGCACCAACATGTCCAACTCTAGCGTGGGCACAATGCAGAGGCTGGTAGAGCAGCTCAAGATGGAGGCGGGCGTGGAGCGAATCAAGGTGAGCGGGGTCTGGGTTTACCCACGCACTTTTACTATATAATCCTGTACCATAGGACGCATCCTTTGCCGTGTTGTTACCGGGCGGCTCCTCTTCGTACAGCATAGTAATCTAGCGTTTCTCAATCTCACCCACCGCTGTAGTGGAGTGCATCAGTGGGATGTTTGTCGGCTGCTTCTCCAGTGCCCAGGACAAAATGTGTGGTTTTTTTATCGGCTGAAGCAGTGTTCTAAATATACTGTCTTTTGTGGGTTGTTTCTGCACTACCGGCCGTGCCAGAGGGCTGTCTATGCACAATGTCTGTTCCAGCGTTTACATTCTTTAACGGGTAGCTATTTGGAGGATGCGCGGATGTTATTTCTGATGTGGCCGTACTGAATCCAGCAGAGCCAACATTTTTGAAGACTGGGAGTGGCGTTAACCTTTGCATCGTGATAAAGCTGAAAGAAGTTTTTATAGTTCTCAACTCTGATGCTGCCATTATGTCTGTGCCAGGCGTTCACGCTGGACTGGCTGTTGATTGAGCGAGACCAATTTTAAGCATATTGAAATATGAATATTGAATCATTTAAAATTTCCCCGCACTGCCATCGTTCTAGTCCAAGCTTGTTGCCAAATACGTTTATTTCTGCCGCAACATCACTTATCCGATTTTTCCCAGATGCTGCCATCTCTGAGCGTGATATGTTTTATCTACTGTGCTCGCAGTGTTGTGTACCTAGTGTTACGCATGTTATGCTTGGATGCTTTTTAACATTTGACTTTTAAGAGTCGCGGTTGTTGCTGGTTGCAGCATACCAAAGGCTCACGGTAGAGGAAACAGTAGTGTACGGATTCGTGCTTGAATGCTATATACATTTTAAGCAAAGATGCACCCTTATCGGCATCGTACCGAAACAAAGTTATTGCGTGACCTATACCAACAAGAAACAAGCATTGGCATAGCCAATAGGTCTCGCTTTTGGGACCTTATAAGTATTTAGTTATGCAGCACAATATCCTTGGTGCAACAACATCAACTGTTGCATGGCTAAACACTTATAAGGTCCCAAAGGCGAGACCTATTGGCTATGCCAATGCTTGTTTATTGTGTACCGGGTATATAGCAATTCATTTGGGAAAATATAAACAGAGAAAAATCAGTATGAAAGACACCTATGTATTTCTGAAATGGGAACAAATAAAGAGTTTAGACCTGGTTTTGCAAGGGGGGCACCTCCGTTTTTGGTCCCGCGCTCAGCAGCGATCTAGGAAAACCTACAAAGCCCAGACATTTCTGAAAGCTAGACACCCGGGGGAGTTCAGGGAGGTATGGCTTGTGTGGATCCCCAAATGTGTTCCTACCCAGAATCCCCTGCAAACCTGAAATTTAGCTGACAAAATCACTTTTTCCACATATTTTTGTGTGGGATCACTGTGCCAGCACAAATGTCCTGCCACCCAGCGTTCCCCTTGTTCTCTCGAGTAAAATGATACCTCACTTGTGTGGGTGGGCCAAAGGCCTGTGACTGGGAAGGGCCAAAAACATAAAAATTATATGTTTTTAGCTGATTCTGCATTACACAGCCACACAAGTGAGGTATCATTTTACTCGGGAGACCAAGGGGAACGCTAGGTGGTAGAACATTTGTGCCAGGACAGTGATCCCACACAAAAATGTGTGGAAAAAGTGATTTTTTCAGCAAAATTGGAGGTTTGCAGAGGATTCTGGGTAGGAAAACATTGGGGGATCCACGCAAGCCATACCTCACTGGACTCCCCAGGGTGCCTAGTTTTCAGAAATGTGTGGGTTTGGTAGGTTTCCCTAGATGGCCGCAAGCCCGGGGACAAAAAACCAGGTGTCCCCCTGCAAAACCAGGCAGTTTTATGATAGGTAATTTTGAAGTCTCCACAGTACGAAATGGGCCATTTCCTGTTGCAGCCATTATGCCTACCCACACAAGTGACATACCATTTTTATCAGGAGACCTGGGGGAACGCAAGGTGGTAGGAAATGTGTGCCAGCCCGGTGGTCCCACAACTTTCCCACACAGAAAATTGAGAAAAATTTGATTTTTTCAGCTAAATTTGAGGTTTGCAGGGGATGCTGGGTAGGGAAATGTTGGGGAATCCACGCAAGCCATTCCTCACTGGACTCCCCAGGGTGTCTAGTTTTCAGAAATGTGTGGGTTTGGTAGGTTTCCCTAGATGGCCGCTGAGCCCGGGACCAAAAACCCAGGTACCCCCCCTTGCAAAACCGGTTGTTTTGTGATAGGTAATGTTGATGTCTCCACGATATGTTTTGGGCCCTTGTCTGTCACGGGTTCTTGACTCACCCACACGAGTGAGATACCATTTTTATTGTGAGACTTTGGAGAATGCGGGTGGGTGGAAGTTTGTGGACCCACGCAGATTCCAGAACTTTCCATCACAGTAATGTGGGGAAAATGTGTTTTTTTTTATACAAAGTTTGAGGTTTGCAAGGGATTCTGGGTAACTGATCCTGGTGAGAGCCACACAAGTCACCCCATCCTGGATTCCCCTGGGTGTCTAGCTTTTAAAAATGTATAGGTTTGCTAGGTTTTCCTAGGTGCCGGCAGAGCTAACGTTCAAAATCTACAGCTAGGCAGTTTGCAAAAAAAGAGTCCGTTTTCACTGTAAAAATGTGGTGTGTCCACATTGCTTTTTGGGCCTGTTCCTATCGCGGGTAGTAGGCCTGCCCAAACAAGTGAGGTACTATTTTTATCAGGAGGCTTTGGGAAATGCTGGGTTGGTGGAAGTTTGTGGATCTGTGCAGATTCCAGAACTTTCTATCACAGAAATGTGAAGAAAATATTTTTTTTTTACAAAGTTTGAGGTTTGCAAGGGATTCTGGGTAACAGAACCTAGTGAGAGCCACACAAGTCACCACATCCGGGATTCCCCTGGGTGTCTAGTTTAAAAAAATGTATAGGTTTGCTAGGTTTCCTTAGGTGCCGGCTGAGCTAGGGTCCAAAATCCACAGCTAGGCACATTGCCAAAAAAGAGTCAGTTTTCACTAGAAAGATTTGATGTGTCCACGTTGCGTTTTGGGCCGTTTCCTGTTGCTGACACTAGGCCTACCCACACAAGTAAGGTACAATTTTTATCGGGAGTCTTGGGGGAATGCTTGGTTGGTGGAAGTTTGTTGCTCCACTTAGATTCCAGAACTTTCCATCACAGAAATGTGAGGAAAATGTGTTTTTTTTACCTAAGTTTGAGATTTGCAAGGGATACCGGGTAACAGATCCTGGTGAGAGACACACGAGTCACCCCATCCTGGATTTCCCTTGGTGTCTAGTTTTCAAAAATATACAGGTTTGCTATGTTTCCCTAGGTGTAGACTGCGCTAGGACCCACAATCCACAGGTAGGCACATTCCGAAAAAAAAGTCAGTGCCTAGTGGACTTTCTGCCGCCCTGGGGAGGGGGGAATCGGGGTCTATTGCCCCAATATGCCCCCAAGGGGAGCAGAAAGACTGTGGCTATTTTGGGGGGGGTCGGGGGCAGTGGGATGCCGATTCTGGGCAGACCCCACCCCTATGTATAAAAAAGCCACCATAATCACTGGCGCCTAGTGGGCTTTCTGCCCCTGAGGGGGCAGATAAGGGGCTATTGCCCCCATCTGCCTCCCAGGAGGGGGCAGAAAGACTGTGGCAATTTTTTTTGGGGTGGGGCCATTGGCATGCCCATTCTGGGCAGCCCCCACCCTGAACTTTGGAAAATAAAAATCCCTGATGCCTAGTGGGCTTTCTGCCCCCCCGGGTGGGCAGATAATGGCCTATTGCCCCATCTGCCTCCTAGGGGGGGACAGAAATACTGTAGCATTTTTGGGGGAGGTGGGGGCATACCCATTCTGGGCAGCCCCCACCCTTACATATATATTTTTAAAAAATCCCTGGTACCTAGTGGGCTTTCTGTCCCCCAGGGGGAAGATCAGGGGCTATTGCCCCCACCTGCCTCCTGGGGGGGCAGAAAGTCTTTTGCCTTCTTTGGGGGGGGTAGGGTGGGGTCATTGGCATGCCCATTCTGGGCAGCCCCCTCCCCTGGCCAATAAAAAAAATTCCCTGGCGTCTAGCGTGCTTTCTGCCCCCCAGAGGGAGCAGAAAGACTGTCTGTGGCACAATTTAATGGGGGGGCAAAGGCCCTTGCCCAAGGGGCCACTCCCCCCTCTCTGGTGGCTAGTGGGTGGATCCCTGCTTGGGGATCCACTAGGGAAGGGTACCATTAGAAAGGGGAGATTCTCCCCTTTCCCACGATACCTCTCCCAAGTGTTTCGGTGCTCGGGGGCTGAGATGTTATGTTAGCTGGTATTTATAGAGTGCACGGCTACTCCAAGGAGTGTCCCGGCACTATGAAAGACCGCGTAACACAAGACAGAGTGCACCAAAGCAGAACCCAGCCGAATCTACTGTTGAAAAAGCCATGTTTTTAGTTTCCTCCTGAAGGTAAGGAGATCCTGCACCTGTCTAAGAGAGAGGGGCAGGCTATTCCAGAGGCGAGAGGCCACCACTT
Source organism: Calotriton arnoldi (assembly GCA_963921515.1). NCBI lineage: Eukaryota > Metazoa > Chordata > Amphibia > Caudata > Salamandridae > Calotriton > Calotriton arnoldi. The sequence goes on from CAWUFW010005411.1 coordinate 910,125, forward strand.
GAAAAGATCTGCCCCTACCCGGGAGTGCAGGAACCTTGGGGTAGTGGTCAGAAACTGGAAAGAAGACCTCAAGGTTCGTTGTGGTGTATAGTGCTGGAACCTTTCCCCAAGATATGGGGCCCCTATCTTATGGAAGGCTTTAAAGACCAACACTAACGCTTTAAAATGAATCCTCTTCCGAACTGGAAGCCAGTGTAAGGAAGACAGAAGAGGGGTCGTTCGTGACCTAGGCCCTGCCAAGAGAATGACTCTGGCCGCCACATTCTGGATTACCTGTAGGCGGCCTAGTAAATAATCAGGAATGCCCAAGTACAGGGCATTTACATAGTCCAGTCTCGATACCACCAAGGCCTGGACTACCGTCTTCCTGTGAAAGACTGGGAGCAGGGGGAGAAAGTTCCTTAGCATTCTCAGTAACCCAAAACAGGTCCCGGCCACTGATTGAATCTGAGCCTTCATAGAAAGGGCAGCGTCCAATTTGACCCCCCGATTTTTCACAATGCTGACTGAAGTAGCGGGGGGGGGACATATCCTGCGGCCACCATTGGTGCCATGCTGCACAGGGATGGGAGCCGAAGAAAATAATCTCTGACTTTTCAGAGTTGCACTTCAGTTGATTTTGCCTGAGCCAGGAAAACACCTCTGAAAGACAGGTGTTAATCACATTGCCTTTGAACTCGGCACCTTTCTCACAAGTGAACAACAATTGCGTGTCATCCGCATACGACACTATTTTAGCGCCGTATTTCTCGGCGAGGAGCGCAAGAGGGGCCAAATACAGGTTGAACAGCGTTGGGCTCAGGATTGAGCCCTGTGGGACCCCGACATTCATGGGAGGGATAGAAGCCGAGAAAGGAGGGGACCAGATAGTTTGCCGACGGTTGTTTAAAAAGGAGTTGAACCATCTAAGTACCGTGCCTCCGATACCACCCTCCTGGAGTCTTCGCAACAGTCCGATGTGGGGCACGGTATCGAAGGCCGCGGAAAGGTCCAGCAACACCAAAACCGCGTTGCCCCCTTTGTCAAGTGTAGCTTTTATGGTTTCAGCGACTTCTAATAGTGCCGTTTCCGTGCTGAAATTTGCTCTGAAGACCGACTGCCCCACGAGCACTGTAACAATGAAACTGAAACTAAGTTTCAGTTTAATTTTCAATGGAATGACGTCAGTGCGCCATGCGCGCGATCATCATTGCATTGGAAATGCAAAAACAGCCTCGGGAGGTTGAGGAAGTTCTTCCCCATTCCATTTATACAGTGCACGGCTACCACCAACGGTGGTGTCCCGGCGCTAAACAGCGGATAAACAGATAGGGGGGGGACAAACTAAGGTAGGCCGAACAGCCAGGTTTTCAAAGCCTTCCTAAACTTAAGTTCTGACTCAGCCTTTACGAAGGTAGTCAGGCATAGAATTCCAAAAGGAAGCAGTTCTCACAGAGAAAGCTCGCCCACCACTCCTGGCTTTTGCAAAGCGAGGGATCCGGAGCAATTCCTGATGATTAGATCACAAGGCCCTGGTCTGGCGATATTTCTGGAGTCTCTGCTTCAGATATCCAGGGCCCCTGTCTCTAGACGCTCTGTAAGCCAAGGACAGCGCCTTAAACTCTATTCTCCACCTCCTGAGGCCAAAAAAAAAAATGGAAATCCGCAAAATGTAGACTGTTTTTTGTGGTTGGAAAGGGGTTTTAGGCCCATTTGCGACCGCAAAAAACGTGTGGCCCTTGTACCAACCCTATTTTGCGAGTCGCTAATCAATTAGCGTCTCGCAAAATAGGGTTAGCGACTCGCTATTAGGAAGGGGCGGTCCAAGGGTGTCCCTTCCTAATAGCGACTCCAAAACCTATGTATGAATGGTTTGTGACCGCAATTGCGGTCGCAAAACACTCACAGTTTACCACCCTTCTTAGAAGGGTGGTAAGGCACTCGCAAACGGGAAGGGGTCCCCAGGGGACCCCTTCCCCTTTGGGAATGCATGCGCAATTATCTTTCAAGGGCAGGCAGTGGTCCCAGGGACCACTGCCTGTCCTTAAAAAATGAAACTGAAAAGTTTCATTTTTATTTTTTAAATGCATCCCGTTTTCCTTTAAGGAAAATGGCCTGTGTTTACAAAAAAAAACTGCTTTATTGAAAAGCAGTCCCAGACATGGTGGTCTGCTAACCCCAGCAGGCCACCATCCCTGGGAGTGCCAGCCATTCCCAATGGGGTCGCAAATTGCGACTGCCTCATTAATATTCATGAGGCATGCGATTTGCAACCCCATTGGGAATCGCAAACAATGTCTCAGACACTGTTGTACATAGCATTTGCGACTCGCAAATTGCAACTCGCAATTTGTCGCAATTTGCGAGTCGCAAAATGTTATGGTCATACATTTGGCCCTTAGTGCCCCTGTACTCATGACGGAATGGTTTTATCATGAGCAGAGGAGCACTGGTGCTCATGATGGAACCATTCAGTCATGAGCAGCGAAAGGGTTAAAAACCCGTTTTATTGTTTTATTTGCAGGTGGTGGCGGGGGGGGGGGGGGCGCTCCTCTGCCTTAATGGAGGGGCCGGCGCTGAGGGTGATATTCGGGCGAGTCACCCATTTCCCTTGCTGAGAGTGTGCTTTGTGGTGAGGTGGTCATTACTTCACATGCTGTGAGTGTCGTATTTGGTGAACAGGTCCAGACGTCTGGTGTGAGTGTGATATTGGCGAAGAAGCGCACACTTCTCTTGAGTGTGATATTTGCTGACGAGAAGCACACATCCCTTGTTCTGAGCATGTTGTATGGTGATATGGCACACAGTTCCCTTGCTGTGCGTGTGATATTTGGTGAAGAGGCGAACACACCTCTCCTGTGAGTGTGATATTTCCTTGGGAGGAGATGCAGTTTACTTGCTATGAGTGTGATAATTGTGTAATGAAGAGCCATATGTAACTTGCTGTGTGTCTGATATTGGGCGATGAGTCTCACACTTCCCACGCTGTGAGTGTGATATTTGGTGAAGAGACGCACACATTCCTTGCTGTGAGTCCGATATTTGTTTGGTGAGGAGATGTGGTTCACTTGTTGCGGGTGTGATAATTATTGAAGAGACACACACTTCCCCTGCTGTGAGTGTGATTTTTGGTGAAGAGGTGAACACATCCCTCCTGTGAGTGTGATACTTCCTTGGGAGGATATGGAGCTCACTTGCTACAAGAGTGATATTTGTGTAGTGAAGAGGCATATGTCACTTGCTGTGAGTGTGATGTTGGGTGAAGAGTCTCACATTTCCCATTCTATGACCGTGATATTTTCTGAAGAGGCACACACTTTCCTTGCTGTTCTGTTTGTGTGACATTTGTTTGGTGAGGAGATGTAGTTCACTTGCTGTGAGTGTGATATGTATTGAAGAGACACACACCTCGCATTTCTGTGAGTGTGATATTGGGTGAAAAGGCTCACACTTCCCTTGTGGTGAGTTTGGTATTTGGCAAAGAGGCATACACTTCTCTTGTTGTGAGTGTGGTATTGGTGACGAGGCACACACTTTCCTTGTTGTGAGTGTGATATTTGGTGGCAAGTGTCTCACTCCAAATGCTGTGAGTGTGATATTTGGTGGCAAGTGTCTCACTCCAAATGCTGTGAGTGTGATATTTGGTGGCAAGTGTCTCACTCCAAATGCTGTGAGTGTGATATTTGGTGAAGAGCCACACGTTTCCCTGGCTGCGAATGTGAAATTTAGAGAAGTAGGTCACACTTCCCTTACTGTGAGTTATTTGGTGAAATGTCACACACTTCCCTTGCATCAGTGTGATAATTGGTGAAGAGGCGCACATTTCCCTTGCAGCCTTTGTAATATTTGTTGAAGAGGCGAGCACTTCTTTTTTGAGTGTGATATTTGGAGATAAGGCCCCTGTGTCCTTGCTACGAGTGTGAAATTTGAAGAATTAGTGCACACTTTTCTTGTGGTGTGTTATTTAGTGTAATATCACACACTTGCATGTGCGTGAAAGCTGGCAATGAGGGGCAAGCTTCCCTTGCAGCCATTGTGATATTTGGTGAAGAGGTGCACACTTCCCTTGTTGTGAGAGTGATATTTGGAGAACTAGTGCACACTTCCCTTGCTGTGTGTTATTTGGTGAAATAGCACACACTTCCCGGACATGAGTGTGATATTTGGTGAAGAGGTGCACACTTCCCGTGCATGAGTGTGATATTTGGTGAAGAGGTGCACACTTCCCGGACATGAGTGTGATATTTGGTGAAGAGGTGCACACTTCCCGTGCATGAGTGTGATATTTGGTGAAGAGGTGCACACTTCCCGTGCATGAGTGTGATATTTGGAGAAGTAGCGCACATTTTTCTTACTGTGTGTTATTTGGTGAACTAGCACATACTTCACTTACATGAGTGTGATAGTTGGTGACGAGGGTTATGCTTCCCTTGTAGCCACTGTGATATTTGGTGAAGAGGTGCACACTTTCCTTGCTGTGAGTGTGATATGTGTTTGGTGAGGAAATGTAGTTCATTTGCTCTGAATATAACGTTTGTTCTAAGATCTATTTAGTGAGAGACACTTATTGTACTTTGTTTGCAAGGGCCCTGTCTAGCAAACATTATTATTTCTCTAGTCTTCAACTGCCCCTGAGGTTCAGTATTTTTCCATTAAATATCCTGTTTGATTCCTCCGATCTATAAGTGCGGAAATCCAGCCTCACCACTCAACTATAGGCTTATAGCTTTAATCAACTTCGAAGCAAAGCTCTATGCATTTTGTCTACACCAACATTTAAAAGCTTAGGCAGATGAAAAACAGCTAATACCATGAATTCAGACAGGATTTAGAGCAGGCATGGGGACACTAACGAGTCTAACTGCGTTAACTCTCTAAGGGGAGCAGGCCAAACATAGGAAATCACGGCTACTCGTGTGTTTCATCGAGTTCCCCGGGGACAATTATGGCTAAAACTGGAAGAATGGGGCCTTCCAAGAGGCCTATTGAGGGCAATCATTGAACTACAAACAGGAACCTGGGCGCAAGTTAAAACCGGAGACGGTGGCCAAGTCCCAAACAAAATTGTCACAAAGAACGGACTTAAACAGGGATGCATCTTGGCACCAAGTCTGTTTAATCTAAATCTTGCAGATGTAGTAGGTGCTCTCCCACTGGAAAAATGCCACCCGCCTATTCGGGATCCTGAAAAATTAGGATGCCTACAATATGCGGATGATATTGTCCTATTGAGTTAAAAAGCAATAGGTCTGAAATGCAGCATGAATATGACACTTTACAACGCACGCGTTACAACGCGTGTCATTACAACGAATTTTTTACATCCCAAAATCCATTACAACGCATGTCGTTACAACGCATGTCGTTACAACGCATAATCCATTACAACGCAATTACTATTCTAACTCCGCCGGGGCGTTACTTTGGGGAATGCGTTGTAATGGATTATGCGATGCAATGACATGCGTTGTAATGGATTTCGCGTTGTAATGCGTGCGTTGTAAACGATGTTTCCCATGCAGCATGGATGCCCTAAAAAGGTATATGGACCAGCAAGGGCTAGAGCTAAACCTGAATAAAACAAAAGGGGTTCGGCTGGTTGACTACAAATTTAAGTCTGGTTAGTAGAAGGAAAAAAGGTGGAGGTAGCCCTCACATACAAATATCTGGGATTTAATGTGAATCATCGAACAGCCATTAAATACCATCTAGTCGCTATTCTGCCAAAAGCACAGTCGCTAACCTACGGGTTCAAATTATTAAAGCAGAAACTGAGTTGTCCATCTTTTAGCCATCTGTTCTCCATAATGTCTGCACGGTTGATGCAAATGGTTGATGCCAACTTAATCTCCCCGTGCCTAACAAAAATGAATGTGTCTGTCTGTAACGTAACTGGTGCTCATGTAAAGCGCTCTGATACCTTCGGGTCACGTTTGCGCTATATAAAACTCCACAAAAAAATGGTGTCCTACAGCGTGGAAATAATGTAAGAATGCGAAACAGGTACTCTTAATAAAATCCTAGCAAAACTTTATAAATCCGTGTTTCACATTCCAAAATCAGCCTCACAAGCCCAAGTACGCCTAGAGTTTGGTTTGAAAAATAAAGTATTTCAACGCAACAGCGCTTACATCAAACTGTGCTGGAGACTGTGGGGCATATTCACAAGGAAGTGGCGAAGTGAGGCGTTAGCCGTCATGGCTTAATGCCTCACTTCGCCAGTTCAGAAATGCAAGGCTGCACCATATTCACAAGGATATGGTGCAGCCTTGCGTTTCCCCCTGCGCTGGCGCTAAGTGTAACAGCTTAGCGCCAACGCTGGCACCCTTGCACCATGGTGCAAGGGTGTCTGCGTGCAAGGGAAGATTGTGTATGTACAGGATGGTCCCCCTTCCTGCACATAAACAATCTTAAATGCCGTTTTGTGACTTCTATGTGTGCAGCTTAATGCAGCACTCCCAGAAGTTGCAAAACGGCATTTCCAAAAAATTATTGTTTATGTGCAGGAAGGGGGACCTTCCTGTACATACACAATCATTGGCCTTTTGCTGTTTTCATGTGTGCTGCACAACGCAGCACACATGAAAACAGCAAAAACGAGGAGAAATTAAACATTTCTCCTCGCTTCGCCACGTTAAGACCAGGTTTTCCCTGGTCTTAATTCTGGCGCTGCCTCCTATTTACGCGGCTCTTGTGAATAGAAGGCAGCGTCAGAAGCAATGGGTGCTGCGGCGGAACGCCCACAGCAACACCCATTGCCCTCCCCTTTCACGCTAAGTATAGCGTGAAAGGGGGCCTTATTCACAAGGCAGCGTTAAGCCACGTTAAGTGGCTTAACGCTGCCTTGTAAATAAGGTGAAGCCCCTATCGCCACAGGAACGTCGAAAAAAGTGACGTTCCTGTGGCGATAGGGGCTTGTGAATATGCCCCTGTGTGCTTCTGAAAGGGGCTCCATTAACAACTTATGTTGGCTGGAAATTGAGGAGCAGCAACTCAATAACTTTAAAGGCTCCTGGGGCAACCATCTGAACCAGGCCACTAAGGATCCAGGCATGCAAGAAGCCTGGGCCGCAAGCATGGGAAATCTGCATTTAATCATGCAATCAACACTTCAACTTGAATCTTGTTGCATATAACAGACAAAAATGTCCTTGTACAAAGACGACACACCTGGACAATGATAAACTCATATAACAAGCTTCGAACTCAGGAGTATCTGTCAGCTCACTTCTCTCATGTTTTAAAGCACCAGTTTATGCTTTTTTATTTTGGTACCATGAAGACTAAAGATCCTATCCCCTCTTGGAAATATCAGTCACAAAATCTAACCTGTTGACTTTGCAGGTATAAGGCAGAGTCACTAGTACATGTTTTCTGTGGTGCACAGTCAAAATATCGACTTTTAAATATCGACCTACATTAATATCGAGTTTTAAATATCGTAGGGACAGAATATCGACATCAAGAATATCGGTGACCAGAATATCGACCTGAAGGTAAGAAATATCGTTTTTGTTAATATCGAAGTTGTTAATAATCGTAAAAATATCGATGTTAATAATATTGATGTTTATGTTAGTGTTATGTATTTTAGTATGTATTTTATATGTATGTGTTCCACATGTTTTGTATTATTTTTTAAATATATGTATTAATTGTTTAGAAGTTAGTAATTTTTTTTTAAGGTAAATTTTGCGTTTTAGTACCGTAGCGGGTTGTGGGTTTATAGGGGAATAGGGTGGGAAGTTTTAATTATAGTAAATTAATTCATAATTTTTAGAAATTATTAATTATTTCTAATTAAGTTTTGCATTTTAGTTCTGTAGCGGGTTGTGGGTTTATAGGGGAATAGGGTGGGAAGTAATTTAATTGTAATTAAGTAATTATTAATTTTTATTTATTGTTAGTGATATTTAATTTATTGTTAATTAATTATTAATTGGTAATTCATTTTTATTAATTGATTAATTGATAATTATATTAATTGTATACATTTTTTAGTGGAGCGGGTTGTGGGTTTATAGGGGAATAGGGTGGGAAGTAAATTAATTATAATAAAGTGATTAATAATTATTATTTTGGGGTATTGATAATTAATTTATTGTTTATTAATTATTAATTGGTAATTAATTTTAATTAATTAATTAATTGATAAATATATTAATTGTGTTAATTTAGTTTAGGAGTGGGTTGTGTGTTTATAGGGGAATAGGGTGGGAAGTAATTTATTATAATTAAGTAATTATTTATTAATAAATATTGGTATTGATAATTAATTTATCGTTCATTAATTATTAACTGGTAATTAATTTTGATTAATTATTATTTATTGGTATTGATAATTATTTTATTGTTAATTAATTATTAATTGTTAATCAATTTTTATTTATTGATTAATTGATAATTATATTAATTGTGTTAAATTTTATGTGGAGTGGGTTTTGTGTTTATTGGGGAATAGGGTGGGAAGACATTTAATGTTATTAAAGTAATTATTAATTTTCATTTATTGGTATTTATAAATAATTTATTGTTAATTTATTAATAAATTATTATTTAATTAAAACAATTATTTAATTGTTAAGTATGTTATTTTTAACCCCTACGCTATCCAACACTTTCCCTACTGTTGCACTCTCTGGAGTGGAAATAGTATTTTTACCCCTACGCTATCCAACACTTTTCCTACTGTTGCACTCTCTGGAGTTGGAATAGTAATTTTTACCCCTACGCTATCCAACACTTTCCCTACTGTTGCACTCTCTGGAGTGGAAATAGTAATTTTTACCCCTACGCTATCCAACACTTTCCCTACTGTTGCACTATCTGGAGTTGAAATAGTAATTTTTACCCCTACGCTATCCAACACTTTCCCTACTGTTGCACTCTCTGGAGTGGGAATAGTAATTTTTACCTCTACGCTATCCACCACTTTCCCTACTGTTGCACTCACTGGAGTGGGAATAGTAATTTTTTACCCCTACGCTATCCAACACTTTCCCTACTGTTGCAATTACTGGAGTGGGAATACTAATTTTAACCCTTTCGCTATCCAACACTTTCCCTACTGTTGCACTCTCTGGAGTGGAAATAGTACCTTTTACCCTTAGGCTATCCAACACTTTCCCTACTGTTGCACTCACTGGAGTGGGAATAGTAAATTTTACCCCTACGCTATCCAACACTTTCCCTACTGTTGCACTCACTGGAGTGGAAATAGTACCTTTTACCCTTAGGCTATCCAACACTTTCCCTACTGTTGCACTCACTGGAGTGGGAATAGTAATTTTAATCCTTTCGCTAGCCAACACTTTCCCTACTGTTGCACTCTCTGGAGTGGGAATAGTAATTTTTAACCCTACGCTATCCAACACTTTCCCTACTGTTACACTCTCTGTAGTGGGAATAGCAATTTTTACCCCTACGCTATCCAACACTTTCCCTACTGTTGCACCCTCTGGAGTTGGAATAGTAATTTTTACCCCTATGCTATCCAATACTTTCCCTACTCTTGCACTCTTTGGAGTGGGAATAGTAATTTTTACACCTACGCTATCCAACACTTTCCCTACTGTTGCACTCTTTGGAGTGGGAATAGTAATGTTTTTCCCTCCGCTAGCCAATATTTTTCTGTATTGTTTTACTTAATGTTGTGTATAATTTATTTTACAAAAATGTAAAATATTGTAATTTTTTAAATTTGTTAAATATATTTTTTAAATGTTTAATAATAGTATTTTTGTATGTGTATGTCTGTATTTATAATTTCTAAAATATTTTTAACAATTTATAAGTTATTAAAATAATTATTTATGAATATTATTAAGTAAGTATATATATTATATTTTATATGTATATGCTTAATTTATTTTAACATTATATGTATCAGTTTTTATTTTTAAACATTTGAAAATAATTTTAACTATGTTTCTTTTAATTATATGTATTATTTACTTTATTTTAGATTATTTTTTTAACATAAAAAAAAAACGATATTTTTTACAACGATATTTTTGACATTGATATTTAATTTTCGATATTTTTGTACTTACCATGATGTAGATAGGATGTCGATATTCTTGACTTCGATATTTCGGCTCCAATATTTTTGTCGTCGATATTTCTGTAGTCGATATTTTGTCAGTGATTCGTTTTCTGTGTGTGTCCGTGCCTTTGGAACAAAGGAAAAAACACCTGAAACCAATTCTTAGAAACTTGAAAATTCACTCCTGCTGACAAGTGGTAATAACTTGAATAAGTGGCACTTCAATTCCCCTAGCCTGCAAGGGGGTCAAGTTTTTACAGTCGCTTTTTAAAGAATCGTCTAAAAAGAAGGAGCAGGGTTTGGTGTAAGACAGGAGTACTCTCCAATACAACATTTTACGGCCAGGCATTTTGCCAGGCGCCCTGCAATCTTTTAAGTTGGCGACTTTTAAGATCACGGTCCGCACAAAAATCGCAAACAGTTTGTCTGTGTCCGAACAAGCCTGTAGATTCGTCTGGCCAGCAAACCGCTTAGACAACCACCTATTGCAAAACAAAATATATATAAACTCTATGGTGCAATCAAAGCAGTAAGGACGTCCACATTTAAAAGTACTGAACTGCACAAGGCAATCATACTCTGGGCATGAACTATGCTGGATTCTTACCTCACAGATGATCCTAGTATTCTGGTTGCACAAGGCCAGGGCACTTTAACTTGCGAATTGACCAAAGGAGCTGTGTTACTATCTCGTTGTCAGGGGGACGTTGAATCAGAAAGGACTGACGATGCCTAGACCATAAGTCTTCTCAAGGCACTTGCATTTTTCCTTTAAATTGAGTACGTGTAGGCGCCACACATGTCTTAACAAATGATTGGCACTCTTGCTTACTCATTTAGTAGCATTTTTCATTCATCACAGTATTTTAAGTACTTAGGGGCCGATTATGATGGCGGGCGGACTTTGTCCGCCCGCCATCGCCCCGGTAAATGGGACCGCCCGCTATGTGTGCAGTGGTCCCGCACATGTGATTAGGATGCCACCGCCACGGTGGTGGTGGCATCCCCCATTTCCAGCATTGTGGCGGGCGGTGCTCACAACACCGCCCGCCACAGTGCTGGAAATGCATGTTGTGCATCTGCATGCACAACGTGACAGGCACCGCGCGGTGCCTGCCACCTTGTGCATGCAGATGCAGGGGGTACCATAGGTACCCCCATGTGCAGCCCCCACCCCCCCAACACCCTGGGGGCCTGCAACGGGCCCCCAACAGCAAAGACCACGAGCCTTTCCATGGCGGCGACGCCACCATGGAAAGGCTCATCTCCGCCGGCATCATAATATGGATGGCGGTGTCTTGCAGACACCGCCACCATATTAAACCCTTTTCCGCCCGGTCGACTGTTCGGCCGGGCGGAAAACATGCAGACGGTCTTACCGTCTGCCGGGCTCCCCTCCGCCATGGTAATATGGCGGGGGGAATTTGTTGGCGGACGGGCGATTATGGCGGGCGGATCGCCACCGCCATGCGGGCGGTGGCGATCCGCCCGACATCGTAATCGACCCCTTACTTACTTGTTCACTCATTTAATAGCATGTTTTGCAAAATAGTATTTTTATTGCAGCATATTTTGCACAATCTTGGAATGTATTCTTTAATATCAAAAATGTAAAAGGTTTTTAAAGCTGTTAGAGTGCCTTTATTTTCCGAATGTATTTGAAATTGTTTTATTGGTATGCAATGATTGTAATTAAATATGCAAAACTGACTGATTACAAGTTGTTCAGAGTGGTTTTTGTGTCAGTCATCTGAACCGAAGAGCGTGCAAATTGAAGTGTTTTCAAGGGGCTTGTCTTTGTAAGGCTGTCCAGGCCTTTCATGCACTTTATTTAAATGGGTTGTCCGCTAAAATGCCATTTCGAGTGGCGTCCTATAAAGGGCCTGTCCAGCAAAGTGACGTTACTTTCCCTGTGCCGCTTTAACCTTCTGTGCGCTTTCTGTCTCTTTTTCTTCTCTCTATGTCCATCCTGTTGGTCGCGCACACACCTGCGTGCATTCGTACGTGTGCGCATCTTTATTTGTCTCTCCCTTTCTCTGCCACTTGTTTTTTCCCTCTAGTTCCCAGTGGTTAATTTGTAAAAAAAATAAGTGCCGAGGTGCTCCTCAGGAGGCAGCTTGCACCAGCCCATTTCTCCTGTTAGCGCTGCCTACAACAGAATTAACTACTAAACATGAACGTGGGTATAGGATGTGGTGTAATGGCCAGAGCTGCCCACTTTGGAGCTGGGGAACCAGGTTCGAGTCTTGGTGTCTGCTCAACATCCTGTGATTCTGAGCAAATCACTTAATCTACCCATGCCTACCATAAATGAACAGTAGAGGTCCGTGGTAGGAGTGCCGGCCGGGCGGTGGGGTGGGGGAGGGGCAGGGTGGGGGGTAGTAAACCACGGATTACGACCGAATACAGGTAAGTAAACATTTAAATAAATAAAACGAATTTCGTTGTGAGCGCTGCATCGCCAAATGCGATGCAGTGCGCGCAACGAAATTCGCATGTTTTTATGAGTTATCCCTGTATAAAGTGCACACATTTAACTCAGAATTTCAATGGTTTAAGCATCACTTTTAGACTGCTCAAAAACAAAAAAGAGGTAACCGCTGCTGTCTGCTTCCACTCCAAATGGAGTGGGGGAGCCAAAGGTTTGGTGGGGTGATTAAGGGGGGAGGGGGGCGGACAACACGCATTTAAATGAGTCCCTATGTTTTTTTTATTATCTAGCAAACTATTTTGTAACTTTTTAAATTTGCCTTCGGCCCTTTCTGAGTATCATGATGTGGATATTGTGTTAAGTCCAGGGAGACTTGGGTGATGTAAATTCTTCATTGATGGATTTTAATGTCCCACTGTGGCATGATGGCTTGAGTGGGTGTCTCCTATAACTCTCCAAGGATCTTCACTATTTAGTGACTGCATGTTTTCTTGTCCCGTGTTGTGTATTCTCGCCAGGATTGCTTTCTTGTCTCTGGACTTCTCCTCCCAGGTATCTCCTGCCTTAATAACTCCAGGGATCTTTACTAATTGTCTTAAGTACGACAACCTGCATCGGGAAACTGCTTATTTCTGCCTTTGCAAGGGCATGGAAATGGGAAAGTCAATGTTTTGTTTAAAAAAGTTAGACCAGTTGGCTTTGCAAGTGCTTGTCTTTTGAAGCTGTGTTAGCCCGCTTATTGAGTACATGACTCACAACGACATTGTTAACACAGCTCTAATGTCAAACATAGGAGGAAAGAGTTTCAAATTGTCCACTCTGACAAAGACAATAGGAATGGATTTGTTTGACACTGAGAACACTAACAGATTCGATAGAAATAGGTTTTACAATCTGAATTCGGACCCATAGAACAGGAAAGAGTTTTACATTGTGAAGTCTGTGACAAATACAAAAGGAAGTGAGTTTATAAACTCAATGTTGAATAACACAGGAGGAAGCTCAACATTCTTTAACACTGAGAAACTTTTGCATAGTTTTCTAGTTAAGGAGATATCTCTTTTTATCATCTTTGTTTTAGAATTTATGTTTAGCATTTATGTCAAGTAATGGTTGCACAATGAGCTTGATGATAATCCACAACGCCCCCTGGTATGGGCCTCTGCACATACAATTAACGTAAGCCGGCATTTGAGGTAATTCTAGGGGGAAATTGGAAGGGATTAGAGTGAGACAGAGAGAGACAGAGAGAGGGACAGAGAGCTTGACTCTGCCACGCAGTAGTTCTGATGCGCAGAGTTATTCTGGGTAGTGCAACAGCATCGCAGGGTATTATCAAGTACTCATCTCTCCCTGTTAATAGATGTAATTATCACAGGTAAGTATGCGCTATGCTACTAAAACACAAGGATCCCAATCTCTCAACCTGGGGCTTTTGTACTTACTGGCTTCTGTTCAGCATGGTGCTGTGAGCCAAGAGCCAAGTGAACAAAGGAGAGGATGGGAGATGAAAAGCCACCGAATACAGCAGAAGGCATGCAGAAAATAGGGCACAAGGGAACAAGCAGAGCTACCTGAAGTGATGCATGAAGGAACTGACAAGGAGGAAAATGGACCAGGGACTCGACAAAGGCCAATGAGAGAACTAACATAAAAGCGATGTGAAAACATGTAGATGTTCTTATGTACTTCAACGTTATTGTCATATAAATCCGTATATCATTGTATCGATATATTTTATAATCAAATATGGATGTCATTGATCAGAAGTGTTCCTTAGTCTCAATTTTGCTTCCTAATTTCGTGACTTTAGTAGGCCCAGAAGCCTTTTTAGTTTGGTTTGCATATTTGCTACTTTCTGCAAAACATGCCCTCGTTTTCTGTGTTGGCAATTGGAAGCGGGACTTTAAGAGAATAATGAACTCATTATTTTATTCATGAATGATATATTTCGCCCAAAGACACCTCAATCTACCTCCAGGAAAAGATCCTGCCGCCTGTTCATCAGATACGTTTTTGCTGAAAGTAACAAGTTTCTGTCACATGATGAGGTTCCATAGATTTGTACGGAGAAAATATATATTTACACATGTGAGTGTTTATATATATAGTCATGTGATCAAGGCAGGGATCTGCCGAAACGTGTAATGGCGAGACTGTTTGTGCGTGAATAAACACAATCTGCACAATACCTGGGTCCACTCTCGTTTGTTTGGAGTAGCAGATGTGAGCGAGGAATCGTCATATATATATATATATATATATAATTTCAGATATGTTATCAATGATGTCATTGAACATGTCCTGAGTGATGTAATATGGGAGGTAATAAGCAGTGCAAGTCTCAGAGGGCATTATTAAGCACTCCTTTTTTAATTTATTTTTTTACGGAGTTTTATATAGCGCGAACTTGACCCGAAGGTATTGGGCATCAGAGCACTTTACACGAGCACCAGTTACATGAGGACACATTCATTGTTGTTAGGCAGAGGGAGATTAAGGGGCCGATTCCGATCTCGGTCGGAGGCGCACCCAATACCATTCGGTCGAGAAAAAAGCCATGCGAAAGCCTGTTTCCCGACCGATCCGTACAGTACACCGGACGAGCAAGTACGATGCGCACAACAGCAAAAATCCGGCCGAGCCGTACTCACCCAAACCAGGTCCTGTTCTCCGACCGAGGCGAATCCGGAAACGCCGAATCGAGTCGCACGGAAGGAAAATGCAGCCCCGTCCGGCCGGACAAGTACGATGCGCTTCCGTACGCTCCGAACCCGTCGCTACGCACGGCACGTCAAAGCATCCGGGAGAGGCGCACATAAGCTCCGATTCGCGCCACAACACGATCCACGGCTCCGAGACGAACACGGCACCGACGAGGACGACGCGAAGCGACGAGGACGAGGCGAAGCGACGAGGACGACGCCAAGCAACGAGAAGGACGAACGACACGAACCAACCATGAATCCCTTCGTCCCGATCATACCAATATTCTACATTTACTACCGGAACAGGCACGGACGCGTACGGCGCAGAAGGTAAGCCAGACACCAACCACAAAACACATACAACACGTACACGACACATCACACACACACACGGGGATGCTGAATATACTTACACCAGCAACAGCAGCACCATAGGGGCGGGATGCCCATCACCAATGCCACATATGCACACAGGGGCCTGAATGCGCACCACCAACCCTACCCAGGGGGCTGGATGCCTACCACTACTACCACCCTTAGCCAGGGGGGCTGGATGCCTACCACTACTACCACCCTCACCCAGGGGGCTGGATGCCTACCACTACTACCACCCTCAGCCAGGGGGGCTGGATGCCTACCACTACTACCACCCTCACCCAGGGGGGCTGGATGCCTACCACCACTACCACCCTCACCCAGGGGGGCAGGATGCCTACCACTACTACCACCCTTAGCCAGGGGGCTGGATGCCTACCACTACTATCACCCTTAGCCAGGGGGCTGGATGCCTACCACTACTACCACCCTTAGCCAGGGGGGCTGGATGCCTACCACTACTAGCACCCTCACCCAGGGGGCTGGATGCCTACCACTACTACCACCCTCACCCAGGGGGCTGGATGCCTACCATTACTACCACCCTTAGCCAGGGGGGCTGGATGCCTACCACTACTACCACCCTTAGCCAGGGGGGCTGGATGCCTACCACTACTAGCACCCTCACCCAGGGGGCTGGATGCCTACCACCACTACCACCCTTAGCCAGGGGGCTGGATGCCTACCACTACTACCACCCTCACCCAGGGGGGCTGGATGCCTACCACCACTACCACCCTCACCCAGGGGGCAGGATGCCTACCACTACTACCACCCTTAGCCAGGGGGCTGGATGCCTACCACTACTACCACCCTTAGCCAGGGGGGCTGGATGCCTACCACTACTACCACCCTTAGCCAGGGGGCTGGATGCCTACCACTACTAGCACCCTCACCCAGGGGGGCTGGATGCCTACCACTACTACCACCCTCACCCAGGGGGGCTGGATGCCTACCACTACTACCACCCTCAGCCAGGGGGGCTGGATGCCTACCACTACTACCACCCTTAGCCAGGGGGCTGGATGCCTACCACTACTACCACCCTCACCCAGGGGGGCTGGATGCCTACCACCACTACCACCCTCACCCAGGGGGGCAGGATGCCTACCACTACTACCACCCTTAGCCAGGGGGGCTGGATGCCTACCACTACTACCACCCTCACCCAGGGGGGCTGGATGCCTACCACTACTACCACCCTCACCCAGGGGGGCAGGATGCCTACCACTACTACCACCCTTAGCCAGGGGGTGCTGGATGCCTACCACTACTACCACCCTCACCCAGGGGGCTGGATGCCTACCACCACTACCACCCTCACCCAGGGGGCAGGATGCCTACCACTACTACCACCCTTAGCCAGGGGGCTGGATGCCTACCACTACTATCACCCTTAGCCAGGGGGCTGGATGCCTACCACTACTACCACCCTTAGCCAGGGGGCTGGATGCCTACCACTACTAGCACCCTCACCCAGGGGGGGCTGGATGCCTACCACTACTACCACCCTCACCCAGGGGGGCTGGATGCCTACCATTACTACCACCCTTAGCCAGGGGGGGCTGGATGCCTACCACTACTACCACCCTTAGCCAGGGGGGGCTGGATGCCTACCACTACTAGCACCCTCACCCAGGGGGGCTGGATGCCTACCACCACTACCACCCTTAGCCAGGGGGGCTGGATGCCTACCACTACTACCACCCTCACCCAGGGGGGCTGGATGCCTACCACCACTACCACCCTCACCCAGGGGGGCAGGATGCCTACCACTACTACCACCCTTAGCCAGGGGGGCTGGATGCCTACCACTACTACCACCCTTAGCCAGGGGGGCTGGATGCCTACCACTACTACCACCCTTAGCCAGGGGGCTGGATGCCTACCACTACTAGCACCCTCACCCAGGGGGGCTGGATGCCTACCACTACTACCACCCTCACCCAGGGGGGCTGGATGCCTACCACTACTACCACCCTCAGCCAGGGGGGCTGGATGCCTACCACTACTACCACCCTTAGCCAGGGGGCTGGATGCCTACCACTACTACCACCCTCACCCAGGGGGGCTGGATGCCTACCACCACTACCACCCTCACCCAGGGGGGCAGGATGCCTACCACTACTACCACCCTTAGCCAGGGGGGCTGGATGCCTACCACTACTACCACCCTCACCCAGGGGGGCTGGATGCCTACCACTACTACCACCCTCACCCAGGGGGGCAGGATGCCTACCACTACTACCACCCTTAGCCAGGGGGCAGGATGCCTACCACTACTACCACCCTCACCCAGGGGGGCTGGATGCCTACCACTACTACCACCCTTAGCCAGGGGGCTGGATGCCTACCACTACTAGCACCCTCACCCAGGGGGGCTGGATGCCTACCACCACTACCACCCTTAGCCAGGGGGGCTGGATGCCTACCACTACTACCACCCTCACCCAAGGGGGCTGGATGCCTACCACCACTACCACCCTCACCCAGGGGGGCAGGATGCCTACCACTACTACCACCCTTAGCCAGGGGGGCTGGATGCCTACCACTACTACCACCCTTAGCCAGGGGGGGCTGGATGCTGGATGCCTACCACTACTAGCACCCTCACCCAGGGGGCTGGATGCCTACCACTACTACCACCCTCACCCAGGGGGGCTGGATGCCTACCACTACTACCACCCTTAGCCAGGGGGCTGGATGCCTACCACTACTACCACCCTTAGCCAGGGGGCAGGATGCCTACCACTACTACCACCCTTAGCCAGGGGGGCTGGATGCCTACCACTACTACCACCCTTAGCCAGGGGGCTGGATGCCTACCACTACTACCACCCTCACCCAGGGGGGCAGGATGCCTACCACTACTACCACCCTTAGCCAGGGGGCTGGATGCCTTCCACTACTACCACCCTCACCCAGGGGGCTGGATGCCTACCACCACTACCACCCTCACCCAGGGGGGCAGGACGCCTACCACTACTACCACCCTTAGCCAGGGGGCTGGATGACTACCACTACTACCACCCTTAGCCAGGGGGCTGGATGCCTACCACTACTACCACCCTTAGCCAGGGGGGCTGGATGCCTACCACTACTAGCACCCTCACCCATGGGGGGCTGGATGCCTACCACCACTACCACCCTCACCCAGGGGGGCAGGATGCCTACCACTACTACCACCCTCACCCAGGGGGGCTGGATGCCTACCACGACTACCACCCTCACCCAGGGGGCTGGATGCCTACCACTACTACCACCCCCACTCATAGGATGGACAATGCATGACACAACCAGCACACCACAACCTAGGGAATGCAAGATAAAGACATCCCCCCACCACCATGACAAGCGTGTGTAGGCTGTGTCAAATGCCTACAACACCGAACATGACTTTGAACATACAATGTGACCCCTAGCACATGTGCCACACATATATGTGTGTGGCACCCACAATGCAAGCAGCCCATGACCATTGTGGCAATGGGGCCTAAACCCCCATCATCACAGTGACCAAAAGGCAAGTGTGGGGTCCATAGCTGAAGCACATTTTGACCATTGTGGCAATGGGGTCTAAACCCCCATCATCACAGTGACCAAAAGGGAAGTGTGGGGTCCATAGCTGAAGCACATTTTGACCATTGTGGCAATGGGGTCTAAACCCCCATCATCACAGTGACCAAAAGGGAAGTGTGGGGTCCATAGCTGAAGCACATTTTGACCATTGTGGCAATGGGGCCTAAACCCCCATCATCACAGTGACCAAAAGGCAAGTGTGGGGTCCATAGCTGAAGCACATTTTGACCATTGTGGCAATGGGGTCTAAACCCCCATCATCACAGTGACCAAAAGGGAAGTGTGGGGTCCATAGCTGAAGCACATTTTGACCATTGTGGCAATGGGGTCTAAACCCCCATCATCACAGTGACCATAAGGGAAGTGTGGGGTCCATAGCTGAAGCACATTTTGACCATTGTGGCAATGGGGTCTAAACCCCCATCATCACAGTGACCAAAAGGGAAGTGTGGGGTCCATAGCTGAAGCACATTTTGACCATTGTGGCAATGGGGTCTACACCCCCATCATCACAGTGACCAAAAGGTAAGTGTTGACAAAGAAAGAGCTGCAACTGCCAAACTGCATGGATCATTCCTGGTCACAGAACCAAAAACTCATCTGTGGCAAAGTAGTGTATGTGTCCCATTGCAACATAAATTGGGTGAGCCAAATACTGCAGTGCAAATGAGACATTCCTTTGGCCATGTGCAGACAAACAACACCCATGGGGGCTGACACCATCAACATTCATCAATGACACAATGACAGAAGTGACCATCAGAATGCAGAACCACATATTTGCACCAATGGGCACACAAATGCAGATATCCTGTGGAGACAGCAGATGTGAGGTGAACAGATACCATACCATGGCAGCAATGGGACACACAAACCATGATCACTGTGCTGACCGATGACCTAGGAGTCCCAGGGACAGCAGGAGAAACACACCAAACAACATACAGCCAATGGCACACCCAAGATATGCCAATGCAGTGGTGCAGATGCACAAACACAAACAGGCAGACCAACACTGTCATCATACACAGCAGGTGAGGGGGGGTGCCAGTGTCCCCAGGTAACCACACAACACATGAGGAGAGCTGAATACCAATCATACAGATGTGCATACACTGCCACACTAAGGTAACTCATGGATCCAAATCCCCTATGTGGGCAAGCAGGCATTGTCAGATGAGAGGGAGCACAAAACACAAATGTCACACAGGCACGTAGGAACAACAACTGACACAGCAAGACACAGACACACCACAGCACCACCCCCAGGGCCCCCACAATGTGGTGACCCTTGGCTGCATAAAAATCCCACTCTGATGACAAAGCTGAATGTGGTTCACACTGTGAACCACAGTCATGTGTCCTGAGCAACAAACTACCATCACCCCGACACAAGCACAAATCAATCAGCATGGCCAGTAAGCCAAGGCCAACATGGAGGCAGGGGTCTAGCTGGGCAACAACTCCCATCTGCACACACTCAAGACCACACCCCTCGACCTCCAACAATGTGCAGCAGTGAAGTACACATGCACTGGTGACATTGCACATGCACCCATGACTATTCCAGGGTGGTGGGTGGGAACCAAGGTGCAGAAACACATCACACATGGCCACTCAACAAGACTCCTGAATGTCTGACACACTGCACACTACGCTGTACATGGACATGACGGCGATACCACACCAACCAATGGGATCCCAGCCACAGTCACACACCAATGAAGAAGCCAAGGTCACCCACAAAGAACACACATAGACAACAACCAACATCGCAGCCCGGACCCTGAGGAGTGCCAGCAGTCACACACACAACGTGTCACAATAACTTAAAGATAACATGAACTGAAAATCACATGACAGGGGCAAACAACAAGTGCCAAGGGGAAACCTGACTGTGACCCATCTGCGTCTGCACACAAACTCAGCCCTGACAGCAAACACACCTATGGGTGACACCCTGATGACCAGTAATGTGCCATGCACCCACATCACAGAGAACACAGGGAGAAGACTTTGGGGGAACATAGCTCAAGTCAGCAAGCATCACAAACAGGTACAACACTAGGGATCACAGCATGCGCAGATAAATGGAAGTGAACACACAGACATGCACATACAACACACACCTTGGGCGCAGGCAATGTCACACGTGTACACACTGCCATGAGGGGACTCCACTCCTGTGTGAGGAAAGCTGTGCCATATGTTGCCTCAGTAGGGCCCCATCATGTCAGCTGAGCATTTGGTCACACAATCAACAATTAGCACCAAATGAGGGCTCCCGTCACATCAGCCTGGTCATGGATGTGCCAACGGAATCATCAGCACAGATCCAACACACTTGTATAGCAATGTTGCACTGACTACACGGATGAGTCCTTCCCCATTGATGCCCAAACCTGCATGTCCAGTGGAGATGGCAACATGGTCAGGGAAGTAGACAAATCCAACAATGGCAGGCACAACAGATGTGCAGGGGTGGAAGCCACAGATATGAAAATGCTAATGTAAGTAGGAAATCCCATTGCCAAATACTGAACACATGACACCCTCAGATGCTGCTATGGATGACATGGATACACCACATGATAGGACACATTCCCCCTGGACCACATGGGTTCCTGCACAGTAACACTTCATAATCATGAGACCAGATATCACCATCACTGCAGCAAGGGCATGGTTAGCAGCACCAACAACATGTACATCTGAAGCATGAGCACTAGAGAAAAGAAAGTTGCTTTATTCAGCATATGTGTTGAATGAAAACGACGTCCAGAAAAAAAGAGCAAAGGCCAATGGCCAGTCCATTGTCAAAGTTCAAACAGGGTGACACTGGCAGATGTCACCCTACGCATGCCTGCACAAAACCAGGGACAATCCACTAGGAGGGGCAACCGGGGGCAGGCCAGGCACCGCAGGGACAGGATCAGGGCTCACCAGGGGGAGTCAGGGAAGGGGTGGTGGGTGCTGGAGAGCCACTGACAACTGCAGTGGAGGTGTCTGACATGGTGTGTGCCGGCACAACTGGGGGCATGACTCAGATGTCGTGGGTGCCGGCACAACTGCAGTGGACCCTGCAGATGGAGTGGACAGGTCCGCCACTGCAGTGCCCAAGTCAGACAGGGCGGTAGTGGACTCCACTGCAGTGCCTACCTCCAGGGGAGGAGAATGGGGAACAGGCAAGGTGGGTTGGACAGAGGGGGAGGACACCCTCACCACATCAGTGGCACAGACAAGCGCAGCGGGGGTGTGGTGCTGGGAGAGCAAGTGGCAGGGGGAGAAGGCCTGATCCTCTTGGGGATGGTATATCTGTGGGTGGGGGAACCTGGGGCAGGGTGTGGTGGGGGCACCTGTGCAGTGGGGGCCTGAGGGATGGAGGACGGAGACCTTGTGCCTGAGCTGCAGGGCGGTGGCGGGGTCTTGCTCTTAGGACTCCGGGGGACTTGCGGGTGGGGGCCTCAGTCCGTCTGCGCCTGGGTGAGGGTGTCCGGGGGCGAGGGGCACTCTGCTCCGTGTGGGTGGGCTTCCTCTTCCCCCGGGATGCTGGAGCAGCTTCATCGGTGGGGAAGAGGCCGAGGTCACAGAGGAAGAGCTGCTGTGACTTTGGGGTTGCAGGTGAGGCAAGGGAGGGTGCTTTGGAGGGAGAGGGAACTGAGGACTGCGCAGTGCATGTGGATGCGTGTGTGTGTTCCAGGGCCCCATCCCCTGTGAGTCTGGCTTCAGTCCCCTGAATGTGCGTGCGTGTGCGTTTTGTCATTGGCGTGTGTGTCAGTGTGCTGGATGTGTGTGTGCTGGTGTGTGCCTGTGCCGGTGTGTGTGTGCCTGGGATGGGTAAGGTGCTGGGGAGTGTGGATGGAGCAGAGGCAGGAGGGGTGAGGGACCGTTTGAGGAGGGACACTGCTGCCGTCAGGGAGGAGTCCATGGACCTATTGCCCCTCTGTAGGTCAGACATGCCCGATGAGATGCCCTCCATGAACGACACCAGCTGAGTCAACAGCGCGGTGTGCGCATGGAGGACACTCAGCATGGCTGTCTGGCCTACATGGAGCTGGCGAAGGAGGTACACAGACTCCTCACTCAGGGCAGCAGGGGACACAGGGGCAGGGGCTGCGGTGCCTGGCCCAAAGGAGACACGCTCCCGGACATGGGAGCCTCCACGGACCTGGGGAATGGGAGCCGATGGGAGGGCGGTGGTGGTGCTGGTGGTGGCGGGGACAGCAACACTAGCTGGGGTGTGGTGGCTGCTGACACCCACCTCCACAAGGGAGTCATCCTCCGAGTCGCTCTGGTCCTCAGCTGAGGTGGATGCTGCTGAGGACTCCTCGGTGTGGCTCCCTCGCCCTCCGTGCCACTGGGTCCCTCCGACCACTCCTCGGCTGCTGACCCAGTCTGGCTCTCTGGCTCCTCCTGGTCCGTGGAGCTGTCCCCTTCCGTGGCCGTGGATGTATCTGCAAACAATGGGGAAACAGACAGACATCAGTCACCTGCACAAAACGCACACACCACTGTGAGCACAGCACATCACAGAGCAAGCCCTGGCATCATTAGTTGTACATTGCTAAAAGTGCCCTAACTGAACAGGAGAAGCCAATTGTCAGTCTGATGCCAAGCATGGCACTCACATCCCACATGGCCTTGCACCCATCTGTCTGGTGTCTGTTGGATTGCAACACCCCAGTGTGGACACATGCACCAAGTACACAGTAGTTGGACAGTGCAGAGGACACGGTGTGGCATGTGGACATGCACACATCACAGCTCCTGCCACTGAGTCAGTACAGGTTTCCGGATGAAAGGGATGCCCAGAGTCAAATAGGAAATGCATGTGATGCATACCAGCGACAGACACCATGATGCACCCATGTCCTGATAGCCAGCGCCACTATGGTGTGCATGTAGCACATGTCACTCCCCTGCAGGCTCACCAATCAGTAGACACATGCCATGGCGGAGGCATGACTGCAAAGTCATACATCACTGTCTCAGTGATGTATGACTTTGCAGCCAGACAACAACACTCTGCACTGTGTCACAATAGTAGGTCATGGGGAATGCAAGTCCTGGAGCTGCACAAGTGCACATGTACATCCCCCCACAACACATCCTCTCAACCCTCATCTGTCCAGGTCATACCTATTGGACATATGGGAGACCTGTGACACTACCCTCTGAACCTGAGCCCCTCACACTCTGCTGTGAATGGGGAACAGCTGCCTGAACTTCACATTCACATGCCCCAGTCTGCATGGGCAGCTGATCAGACACCTATGTGACACACAAGTATCGTCTCCTATGGTCACATCTCCAGTGGCATGCTGAGCCCCTACCAAGAAACTCCACAGCAGTCCTGGCGACTAATCCACAGCACACTGACACAGAGGCAGACACCTGAGGGGTCAAATCACTGCGCACAATGTGTCAGCTGATACACGGGAGTGGGAGTACAGAGTGTATTGTATGGCCTGGAGTAGGCATGACTGTCCAGCCCCACATGAATGAGGGATGAGCCCTGGACTGTAGGCAGCTGGCTAAGTATGTGTGACACACGTCATATACATACTCCTGGGGCCCAAACATTGTTCCCACCCGCAGCATGGGTGTGTGCCAGATACCCCAGCCACATGTGGAGGATCAGCTCAGCAATTGGACCACAGATCAAAGTAACACGCTGAATACATGTCAGAATACAGGCATTGTGTAAGCAATGGACCCACCCATGATGCCCACCACAGAGTCAGGGGAACAGATGCTGTCTCCCACCTTGAGTCAAGCAAACTGCAAGGACACAGTCCTAAGTGACAGAATTCCCTGCATGTAAGGGCTACACCTGGGTATCAGATGAGGAGTGGGCAGTGCACAATAGAGGGACATGGCTCCTGGACAACATGACTGCTGTACTGTGGCAGTTTAACCAGGCCCGAGGAGGGCACATAGCATGTTAGACAGAGTTCACAGTGCAGTCTTTGACTCACCCCCTCCTTGCTGCTCTCTGGCCTTCAGCTGCCCATCCAGGTCTGGAAAGACCACCGCCAGGATCCTGAGCATGTGGGGGTCAGGGTCCGTGTTCCGCCCCTCCTGCGAGGAGGCGACAGCTTCAGCTGGACCCGTGCAATCCTCCGGGTCCAGCCCCGAAGGTCCTGCCACCTCTTTTGGCAGTTGCGGATCCGGCGCTTGTAGACCCCCACGGACCGGACAGCCCGGACGATGTCCTTCCAGATCTCCTGCTTCCGATGGGCAGAAGCCTGTCAGGATGACAAAGTGATAAGGCCATTACTACACATGCAACATATCCGTGCATGACACAGTTGCAATACATGTCGCAATCACAGGGGCACATGGTGTACACAGGCAGTGCACGGCTGCCCATGGACAGTTTTCCAGAAGTCACTACATGGTATCATTGCATGGGGAGTAAAACCCTGTTCAGAAGCACTGTCACTGCAGCATACCTGTCCAGTGCAAGTCACTACACACTATGGGGGGTGACAACTACTCAGTGAGCCTGCTAGCCAGTGGCGTGCAGACTCTCAGCCTTGCTAGTCAGACAAAATGCACATTCAGAAAGGCAGTGCACAGGACACTCACCTGCTCCCCTGGTGTCCCATACAGCTTGCTATACTGTGGAAGTAGGCTGTCCAGCAGGGCCTGGTTCTCTTCAAGGCTGAAGGCTGGGGCTCTCTCCACAGTACGTGCCATTGCAGGGTCCAGAGGGGCAGAGACAGCAGCAGTGCAGTGGCAGATGTCGTCTTGGAGCATGTAGTGCAGGCAAGTGGGCTCTCAGGGGAACAGCCAGCAATATATATGTGCTGGAGAGGCAGATACTGTCCCTTGTGTCCAAAGTGATAGGTCCAAGTCGTTTGCATGTTCTGAATCTGGCCAATCCATGGAATAGCAGCACCAAAACACGCCCACAGCATCCTTCAAATCTTCAACTTCATGACATACATGATTTTGCAACATTGTTGTGGGTGACCAACTGATTTTCCAGCAACCGACTCGTTCGAAATTCGAAAACGCGTCCGTTGCCAGGCAAGCCCATTGTCAATGGGTGCGCACCGATCGGTCCATTGCAGTTCAACGCGCACAGGGGTACAACGCGTGCACCGCACACATTGAAGCAATGGGCCGGCCGGAGGCACCGATCGGTCCATTGCAGTACAACGCATCACTGTACATGTGACTGGCATATGTCAGCATGCCTGTCTCAGATGGACATATGCCAGCCACAGATAGCTCCCAGGGAGTGAGGGGCACACCTACATCACGACAGCCTGTCCAAACCTTATCATAAGGCATGTAAGGCTGCATTTCCTATTGTGTGTATGTTGGTGTACATGTTGTCCTGTGGGTGTCACCTGTGGGCAGCCACCCCCAGGCTGTGCACGTGTTCATGGGGACAGGATCCTGGGTGTTACGTGTACGTGACCACTGTGATGTGCAACTGTTCATATCTGTGCATGTGCCATGGTCACATTTCACAGTGGTGTTTGTGTATGTCATGTCACATACCCCGTGAGTCCCATGTGGGACGGTATGTTTGAGCCAGGGTGTCCCAGTGGCACAATAGTGATGGACCTCCACAGTCTTTGTGAATGTAGTGTTTACAATGTCTCTGATTTCATGTGCACAATGGGAGACAGTCTCCACATCCACTTTGTGTGTGCATGGACTCTGATGTTGTGCGTGTGTGTCACAGACGTCCATGTCTGTCCTGCCGTGGCAAGTGGGGCCACTACCTGTGGGGGTCATGTTTGTTTTGCTGTGGTGTACACATGATACTCCATGTGATGCCAGTGTCCATGTGGCATTACAGGGTCCCTGGGAATGTACCTGTCGTTGAGCTGTGGTGCCTGGGGCACATCTGTCCTCACATGTCACTGTGGGGGGTGATTGTGACACGGCAGCAGGAGATGGGAACTGTGACATGGCATCATGATATCCAATGGGCCAACCTGGGACAAATTGATGCCACCTGTAGGACCGTGTTGACAGATGTTGGCCATGTATGTACCATACATGTCCTTCCGGTACTGCACACTTCATGTAGTTGTGCCTCATAATGATGTATGTTGGGATCTTGAGTGTGTTCAATGCCGCATATGTGGGGTGACTGACAATCTTGCTTACTTCTCCTCTGCACTGCAGGGCTCCTGCTGTCCATCGGCCATTCCCAGACCTGGCAACGATGGTGGAACGGGACAGCATCCGACGGTACCGCTTCACCAGGCAGCTGATTGAGGATTTGGCAGTGCAGTTGTCCCCACATTTGCAGCCTGGCCGGCCGTATCCTACAGCGCTGACCCCCAAGGTGAAGGTGATGGCAGCCCTACACTTCTTTGCCACCGGTACCTTCCAACATACTGTGGCGACTGCTGGTGGGATGTCACAGACCATGTTCAGCCGTGTGCTCCGCGATGTTTTGGCGGCAATGTTGCTCTTCCTGAACCGGTACATCTATTTCCCTAGACTTCGACGACTCACTGACGTGAAGAGTGACTTTTATGCCCTGGGGAGGATGCCGCATGTAATTGGCTCCATCGATGGGACACATGTGGCTTTGGTACCACCACAGGCCCAGGAGCAGGCCTACAGGAACCGCAAGCACTACCACTCGGTCAATGCACTGGTGGTGTGTCTTGCAGACATGACCATCACACACGTGTGTGCCCGTTTCCCTGGTTCAGCACACGATGCCTTTGTGATGAGGAGTAGTCGCATCCCCAGGATGATGGCACAGATGCAGAACCAGCGTGCCTGGCTTGTCGGTGTGTACTGACTTTGTGCCATTGTGTGTGATCTGATCTGTAGTATTCCGCCCACTTTTCCAAGTCAGCTAATGTGCACTTGTCTGTCCGTAGGTGACTCGGGATACCCCAACATGCCGTGGTTGCTGACACCCCTCAGGAACCCTGTGACACCTGCCCAGATGCGCTACAATGAGGCACATGGTCGGACCAGGAGAGTGATTGAGCGGACCTTTGGTCTCCTGAAGAGCCGCTTCCGCTGCCTGGACAAGACCGGAGGGTCCCTCCCATATGCCCCTGCAAAAGTGTGCAAGATTATCATCGTCTGCTGCATTCTCCACAACCTGGCAGTGCGGAAGGAGTTGCCTCTCATCCAGGATGACAATGACCAACATCCGCCACCTGTGGAGGATCCTGGCCTGGACCACGATGCCAGTGACGATGATGATGATGATGGTGATGGTGATGTCCGCACACAGCTCATCACCAACTTCTTTAGCTGAATGTGAGTATCCTGAGGTGTCATGTCAATGATGTGAGTTGGCATGATGTGTGGGTGGTGCTCTGGTGCTGTTGGAGTGTGTCCATGGGCTACTTGACTGGATGTGTGTTGCGATGTGTGGTGACACGTGGGCTGTACTCCCCAACAGTGTTGACATGCTAACTTGGTTCTGGGTGGGTATCTTGTAACATGTATTGTGCATGAGTTTTGCTGTTCTGTCCTGTACTCCATTGCTTTTGACTGTGTGTCATTTCTGTCCTTCACAGGGTACTTTCAGATTCGTTTGGTCAACTGTGTCCACCGACGACGTGATTGCACATCCAGGCTGGTAGCTGTTGTGTCCCTACAGGTGATGTGCGCCACACCCATGGACTTCCTTCCGTCTACAGTTGTTGACTGTGTGCCCGCTACCAGGTGGGGTTACCTTGCATCTGTAGTGGTTACGGCATGTTGCTACTGTGTAATAAACCTGTGCTTCACTTTGTGATGTGCGTTGTCTGTGGTCACACATTTGACTGCCATTTGCTTACTGCACCTGTGGGCTACTTGACTACAACTGGGAATGGGTGTGGTGTCTGTGCATTGCACCGTCTTCCCTGGCAACATCAGTGTAGGCAATGAGTCAGATGGCCTAGGTGTGTATGTGTCGTGTAGCCCTGGTGGTGTGTCTCCCTCATGTGTGTCACGTTGCCTGTACTCACATGCCTGTGTTGTCCTTGCTGTTGCAGTTCGCATACACAGTGTAATTTTGCAGTTCATCATCCCAATAACAGCACCCACGTTGGAATCACGACAGAGGCAAGTATGGTGTATTAGTGTGTTTATTGTGATACATTTGTGTTAATAGTGCATAGGATGGGTTGTGCTGTACATGAATCTTGCAATCCCAAGTTCCTAGGTGAATTGAAAGTCCGGGTAGACAGGATCCCCAGTATCGGGGCCACAGTTGTCTGACACATTGGTCCAACTTGTACTCCCCATGCAATGTGTGGGAGTAGTGTTGCCGTCAACAGGGTGAACAGTCTGTGCACAAAGGCGAACATCCAGAACAGGTTCAGGCTTCCTGGGAGTTGCGCTTGGCCATCGGCCTCTCACTTTTCCCTCCTCGGACGACCCCTCTTCTTGGGGGGGCCTCAAGTGCAGGCTGCTGCGGTGCAGGGGACTCTCCGCCAGAGTCCTCCTCCCTCCCTGTGGCAGTTGCAGTTTGTTCGGCACCAGATGTTGTTGGCACACAGGGAGGTGTGGACTGGTTGCTGTTCATCTGGCGGAGGCATTGTAAAATGTCCCTGTGCACCGCCGTCATCTCATGCAGTGCATCCCATTTGGACTCCACGCGGGACATGTGTGAGTCCACACGGGACATGTGTGACTCCACGTGGGACATGTGGGAGTCCAAGCGGGCATGATGGGCAGCCTGCTGCTGTTTAATGTCTCTGAGGAGCCCCACTACCTGGCTGAGCTCTCCGGTGCTGGACTGGTACACATCAGCTATGCGTACCAGTTGTGGGTCGTCATGCACACCAGCAACGTCTGCAAGCAGCGACCTCTGTCTCCCACCCCTCCCACCACCCCTGCTGACATGTGCAGTGTGTGCAGTGGCACGCACAGATAACCCTGGTCCACCTTGGGAGTTGGTGGTGGTGGTGGTGTCCATGGCCCCAGGTTGGTCCAGGGTCACTGTGCTGGTGTTGCTCCTTATTCTGTCCATGTCGGCAGGGATGGTATTCGTGGTGACAGTCGTTGGAGGGGTGGGTGCAGGGGGTGCAGCTGTTGGTCCTGCTGGTGCTGCAGCTGGTGGTCCTGCTGGTGCTGCATGTTGACTTGCACCGGATGTGCCAGGTTGTTCTTCATCGTCCGAGGAGGACAGAGGCTGTACGACGCCAGTGAGCTCGGCATCCTCTTGAGCCTGGGACTGAGACTCCTCTGCGTCTGCTGCTGTGTCCCCATCATCACCTGTTTTTGGGAGACACAAACAATGTATGTCATGTTTCTGCAGGCATCAATGGTTGACACACATGACAGTTGTGACTGTGCCTCTGGGTGCGGGCCTGTACATTGCATTGTCCTAAGTCGTCACAGTCAGGGGTTGATATTGGTGTGGCACATTGTCCTGCATTATTTGGGCATTTCTATGTATTTTCTGGGGTGTGAACATGGTCTGCATTGCTTGTGTTTGGTTGACAGCCGGACCTCCTTCCCACCCACCCAGCCAGTCAGTTATCCCACCATGGAACGTGCTTGCATTGCAGGGAGTGTAAGTTGTCTCTCAGGATGTCAGTCAGTGGTGTCCTGCTGTTTGTTGGTGCACAGTTGGCAGCAGGGCCTTGTGCTCCCCATAGCAGTAGCCAGTGTCAGCCATCTTGTGAGTCCTTCTCCACTCCCTGTGATGTGAGCATGGTTCAGGGTGGTGTTGATGGGCCAGTTGTGAGGCTGAGCAATGTCTGTGACTACGACTCCCATCATGCTATTGCCTCCACCCCCTTCCCAGCATGCCCATGCTTCCTTCCTTTTGACTCTGCTTCCCTGTGGGGTGGGCTGGCTGTGCTGACAGGATGGCTGGGAGTGTTGTCCTGGCAGTTGTTTGGCTAAGAGTCCCAAGAGTGTCCCTGTGCTTCAGACAACATAACCCAGGGTGGTGGTCCTTTGTGGGATCTTGTGTTAGGATGGAGGGCATTGCATTCTACCAGGTGGGTACTGTGTAGTTTGTGTTGGGGGGGGTGTGAGGGGAGGTGCTGGTGACTATAGTCAGTGCTGCAAGTCCCCCTTCCCACCCAGCCAGCCAGATATCCCACCATGGAACGTGCTTGCATTGCAGGGAGTGGAAGTTGTCTCTCAGGATGTCAGTCAGTGGTGTCCTGCTGTTTGTTGGTGCACAGTTGCCAGCAGGGCCTTGTGCTCCCCACAGCAGTAGCCAGTGTCAGCCATCTTGTGAGTCCTTCTCCACTCCCTGTGATGTGTGCATGGTTCATGGTGGTGTTGATGGGACAGTTTTGGGGCGGGCAATATGTGTGACTGCGACTCCCATGATGCTATTGGCTACACTGACTTGGCCAGCATACACAGAATTCCTTCCTTTGAGTGGTCTTCACTGTGTGTTGGTGTTGTTGTGGTGGCTACATGTGTGGATGTGTTTGTTAGTTCTATTTGTGCTACTGCCTAGCTGTAGTTGTGGTTGTGTTTGTACATGTGTTGGCACAGTTGGATGTGACTTTTTTGATGGCATGTGTTGTGTTTATCTGACTGACATACAGATTTTGGGATGATTCTGTTCTGGTTGCTGTGTGATTGCTATGAGTGCATGGTTTGACTCTCCCCTTGATAGTGATGTGTGTGTGTTTTGTGGCAGTATATTGTGTACATTTGTTGTGTACTCACCAGGCTCTGGGATGTCCTCTAGTCCATATATGCTCACTGGCGGTAGGATGGCCCGCACCTTCTCCTCCCAGGGCCTGAGGTATATTGGCTTGGCAGGAGGGCCACTGCCGGTGTGTTGGCTGTTGATGTAGTCTTGCTTCAGCAGTTTCCGTACCCTCCTGCGCTCGTCATACCACCTGTTCTGGATGTCGGTCTTTGTGCGCCGACATGGTGATTGGGCGTTCACCCTGTAATAGTGAGCCTCAGCAAGGCCTACCAGTGCTTAGGGGTTCTCCCTTCGCTGCACAGAGTCCTCAGACACTTAGGAAGAAGTTGGCACAGAAACTGAAATATAAAAGACAGAGTTTATTAAACCTTATAAGGTGGAGCTAACATTCACACATCACCCTTCAGTAATGCATGAAGTAGCACACTGAATGGAAGGATCCTGGTCCTTTTATACCCACACAGGGGCTCAAATGAAGGCGGTACAAACACAAATGCTGGTTGTAGGTACGTATAAGGTCATACAGAGAATGCACAGTCGACAAGTGGGTGGAGCTAACAGTTTCTACTTTTAGTAGACACATCCTGACATTTATAAACTTGAAACAGCTGCAAGCTCAACTGAGCATGTGCAAAGCAAGAGGAACTAAAGTTAACTTGTCTCTAGGCAGATTTCAAGAGCAGTTGACAGGAAGGTAGGACAGAGCACATGGTGAGCACATGGTAGCACATGGCAGCCAAAATGGCTGCCAGAAATACAAAATGGATTCCACAAAGCGGACAATTTAGCCTCTAAATACAGGCTGTCTTCAGCCAATGCTTAACTTAAGTGCTGCCAAATTACAACAGACGGCCCTTTCAGCATTGGCTGAAGACATTCGTTTATCTGGGGTAATCTAGATATTCATCCCGTACATCTATTAACATTATTTCGGCCACCTCTTTATTCAACATTTGTTGGGCCTTTGTTTCAGCAACGTTCCCTCTTCCCAGGTATACAATCAGAGATGCAAATGGAGCAAAGCATTGGACCACATTGGATACATACACAGCATGTAAAAAGTATTAATCATTACACACAGGATAGTCAGTAGCTTCCAGCTCCAAGCAGAAACAAGAGTCCAAAATCATCTAGTCTAATTCTAAGTTTCAGGGCTCTGATGTATTTCAGTGACTATCTATTTCAATTAATAGCCAACAGCACATACTTAATAAAAACATTTTCAATAGACTTTTCCAGTATTTCTTTTGTGAGGGCTAAAATATCAATTTAATATATTTTTAGGAGGAGGGCAAAGTAATATTTGTCAACTGCTCAGGAAAACATTTTTCGTGTAGAATAAGCATTATAAGTAATGCAAATATTAAAGAAGTCAGACAGATTATTACAAAAACCATCCTGGCTCCAAAGGACCAGGAGGACCACACAGGGCCATAGGAATTAGGACAAGGAGCCGCAAAGGGCTGCTCCTCCTCAAAAATGGGACGACCAAAGGGGTACATTACTAACAAAAAAAGAGTCCTTGGGAAATTTTAGCTGCTGTGGAACCAGCCAGAGGGGAGTCTTCTCCCTGTGTCCGTTTGAGCCTCACAGGCAGGCTCTTGTTGTTCCCACGGTGGAGCTGCACAACTCGCAACTCAAGAATCACGGCCCAGTTTGAGAAGAAAAAGTCTTTCAACGATCCTGTCCAGTGTCTCAAGCAGTGCACAAGTTCTCTTCACTTTAATCTAACAGGCACCAGAGGCACAGCACCTGTACCCTAAACTCAAGTCCTTCCCTAACTCCTATATTGCTCTGCTGGCGCACTGCTCTTTTGTTAGGGCCACAAATTGCATCCAGTGTGCCCAGGTATCTCTTGATCAACAAACAAAGGTGCAAACTTGCATTCACTTTGGGACCAGGATTAAGAGGCCTGATGCTAGGATCTCTGAAGCAACCCTTGTTTCAAAAGGGGTCACCTCAAGCAAAGCCTCCTTGCCGTTCTGGTCGGTCTGTGACTCTCTCAGCTGGGCATCAAAAACTTGATCCATGATTTCTCCTTTCTGATTTGTGACCCCGTCTTTCGCCCCAGACAGTGGCAGGGGTACACAATTCACATCCCAGGGCTTCCGCCTTCACTGAGGTCCTAGTTGCCAGCAACGCCTGTGCTGGTTACCTTCACTTTGGCTTCAAGCTGCAGTGGCGCTGACTCCCCAGGCTGGATCTGATGTCCGGGCCCCTCTGGCAATGGTTGTAAGGCAGCAAATATCTATTGGTGGACAGAACAAGAGGTCTTTAGACAAGGCACAGAAATAATCTATCAACAGAGAGGATAGTCTCAGAATACTTTCTTAGTCCTGGGGCACCCCATACATTAGCAAGGCACCCAAGAACCACTTCATCTATCTAAGAGTAGAAAACCCTGGACCTATTGGCAAGTATAAATGGAACGTTTTGGTGAACTGACAAGAGTAATACATCACCCAATCCCAAACAGCCAAGGAAGTCTGTGTTCATTTACTAAATTCTGAGGAAAAGAGAAAAACAATACAGACATACTCCAAATACTTACATTGGTGTATTCCTATATTACTAATCTGAAGAACCCTCAAGAAAAAGGAAATGTTCTACACTTTTACTCATAGATTTTACATTACTTATACAGGACTGCAGACACTTGTAAAATAATTTCTCTTACATGTTATGCTTAGGACCATGCTCTCATGTTATAGGCGCAGCAGGAAAATCTAAAACTGCTAATTTAACAGGGATTCTTATTGGAAAAAGAACTAAACTTCAACATAGTGGGTACATTTTCTTCAGCAGAACATGTTATGACAAACAAACTCCTATAAAACAATATTTTCCTTCAAAATGTTTGCTAAGGATCACATGAGCGTCTTTCCTGCATTGTACTTTTCACGATCTGGACTATGTAACATCATTTTCAAAAGGAAAAAAACCCTATCTCCAGCTCTAATAAGGGCTGTCAGCTTATTGACAGAGACTAGCTAATAAAAAACTAGCAATGCCCTTGCAAAACTGTATAGAACATGAGAATAACAAACAATAATAGTGTTGCCACCTGAGATTTTTGAACAGAAACCGCCACTATACAGTTCTCCTTAAAGATCAAATAAGGGAACATCAATCTGTTCTACTCATTCTTTCATACAGGATGGGCAGTAACATAGCTTATTAATTCTAACAATTTTAAAACAGTATTACAGAATAGCCAATAACTATCACATGGCCATTTCCTAGACAGCTTAGACAGACTCAAAAAAAGTGAGAAAAAGAAGAGAGAAAACATAATTTTGCCTACCCTTAATTTGTAGAGGAGCTAGCCTCCTTCCCCCATTTTGACAGTAGGAAAACCTGAAACAGGTTTTACTTCTGTCAACACTTTCAACCCCTATTTGTAGCAACTGGGCACAAACAAACTTGTAGGAGATATCTTAGAAAGTGGCTATTCTCTGATTCAAGCACATCGAGTACTGTAGAAAGCGTCAGCAACAAATGTATCAATTCCTTGAGCAATTGTACTAGATTAACATGAGGGCGCATGAATGCAAACTAAAATCCATTTCCTCCTTATCGTAGCCCCTACACAGTATTCTTTAAACTAAAACCATTATTTTATATACCTGGCAGATCAATGCTCAACTGAGGGCTGTTTTCCTTTGTTTCATATGACTGCGCAAAACGTGTGTTTGCCAAAAATAGGAAGCAAAGCTTCTCTTTCTCTCTTTGCGCTATCATCTCGTCTTTCAAAAACTTTTCGAAGGTCGAAGTGTCCCAGCAAACATTACCCTTCACCCTGCTAAGTTGCTAAATGCAGAACTCCGACCTTTGACCCGTTCAGCAGCTGTTCATTTTGTTTGTGCAAGGCTTGCCATGCGGTTTTCGTAATGCAAAGCAACTCTGGAGAATCACAGCTAAAAGGCAGTCCTGTCCGATCCGTTTGCCAGTAATTTAAAGGTAGGATAATAACGTCTGCTGGTTTCTGTATACTTATTTTCATTTATGTACAGTGTGTTGGGTGCAGTAGGTCAGCTGTTTGTTTTATACTTGCATATACTTTATGGAAGCCTGAGAGCACGTTAAAACTGCCTTGAGTGGTAGAACTGCTTGTAAAATTGTGAATTTAGCTCAATTTCTACTTTGGTGGTAGGGGCACTTAAAAATGAATATCCTACAATATTTTTGCATAATAGGAACCCCCAGAGTGTTCTCTAGATAGCCCAGGAATGGAAATCAGAAATGTATAAGATATACCCTTATAAAAATGAGTTTTGTACGGCTGGGTAAAGTGACATTTCACATTTAAGTTCCCTTTTTATTGCGGTACAGCACTGCTTAAATTCAACTTTGATACTAGGAATTCACAGTATGATGATTAGGCTTTATAAAGATGAAAAAACGAATTTAAAGCATTTATGTTTAACAATATATTTTTTTCATATAATTAATTTTTTTTTTTTTTAATCAAAACCAACCATTTTGATGATTCCACATTTGAAAAGCAAGCTTCATTCGTAGCCTATCATATTTAAACGCATTCATTCATAACCCTAAGCACAGAAGCCTTACTTGAAACAGGAAAAGTCTGCGCCACTTTTTAAAAGGACAGTTATCATTTAACATCAGAACCACAGATGTACTTATGAAAAAAGGCATTTAAGAAAGGAAATCCCTACTTTCAATTTTGTTCTCTGTTATCCAAAATAATGAAACTGGTTTTTTGAAACTTTTAAAATAATGCAGGCCCTTATACCAGTTTTACACTGACTTAAAATTTCGCTGACTCAGCATTCCTGTCTGTGGCCGTGATCAGGAATAGCCATATGCTATTTATGCAGCTGTTGTTTGTCAGCAGGCGTCGAATTTTCACGCCTTTCTCATGAAAAAACCCCTTTATTATTTGAAATACCCTGACAGAGTTAAATCCCCATTTGCTGTGTCAAACAGTTTCTTTTCAGTTAGTCAGTTTAAACACAGCTGTTGGAAAGCTTTTTTCTCGGGTGCTGAAAGAAAGCATGTCACAGTCTATTTAAAAACTGAGGCATTTCAATGCAGTCAAATCTATCTTTCTATAATGTGTATTTAGTTCAGCAACGACCAAATTCACTCATATGATGTGCATGCCTTTTAATGTCTAATACAATGTATTTAAGGAAAATGCTGTAACGTGTATTTTAGTCTATTGATTACAAAACACACAATTTCGTTTTTATTCCTCTGTATGAGGCCTATTTTAATCCTATTGAATACGAATTCTAATTTTATCTTTAGCATTGTGGCAATTTGCACACATGTACAGTGTCGTACTCTGTCAATTTAATAGTAACATGCAGCTGTTTAGCGTATGTCATATAATTCATTTCTGGATTTTTATTTAATATGTAAGTAACTAAATGACATTTTGCATAACAGAATGATGACAGCAAAAAAACATAAACAAACTCATTGAGCTCATTCAGATATTTACAGAAGGGGGTCATATACGCAGAGCACACAACACAGCGCGCTTAAAGCTAGACATTCTTTCACAAAGAGTACTCACACAAGTATTACCAATGTCAAACCACAAACCCCACATAGACATTTAAACACACATTTAACCCACAAATCAACACTTAGGACTGCTTACAAAGTGTACGCAAGACCAACCTATTTGTAAATACTAATTGTAAGTCATATTTACAAGAAGAGCTCTCAAAAGTAGCCCAAAAACTGTTCCATGGTCAAGAAGCCAAAATACACCAAATTCGCCAGTTTTGGCTGGTAGAACACTCAAAAAGCGCTCTGCATATCACCACTTATGAATGTTACTAAGTGCGCAGATCCGGATCCGTTTTATGTACATATTTAGTTCCATGGGGTACTTAGTCACCAAGGAAGAAATATCTTTTTACTATACGTAAACCTATTTAGGTATCCCCTCTGAGGGGAGTCAACTAAGTACTTACTAAATCCATATCGGTACCTCCAAAACAGCAACACTTTCTGCGAAGTGTACTGGAAACAGGCATGCCAAAAATAGTGCAGAATATGCAGTATTATAATCAAAGTAGCGCTTAAGGTACTGTTTGTACGTTGCGCTGTTCAAACAATTTCAAATAGAGAAAATTCTCCTCATTACCCGCCTATATGTATTGCAATGCATATATAATTACAAAACAAATTCCAAAATTGGCCAATCATACAAACAAAGCCACAGTAAGTGTTACTAAAACTACCTTACCAATCAAAGGCATCAAACCAACAGCAAGTGCCGCAAAACGGCTCTTACCAATCAAATGGTGTCCAGGTTCCAACTGCCAAGCTCTCAAATTGACCAAATGGTCACTGCACGGCAAATCAACAGAAGAGATCTCAGTCAAGGACCGGCGCCGCCGGGATGGTCAGATCAGAAAGAAAGGAAAACGCCATGGGTGCCAAGACTCAGGTCTCCTCAGGCAGCGATCGCATCCAAAAGCGAGATTCCAATCCTTCGTCGCGACCAGTCCTTCGGGCATCCGAGTCTTTTGATGAGTCCCACGTTGGAAGCGCCAATTTGTAATAGTGAGCCTCATCAAGGCCTACCAGTGCTTAGGGGTTCTCCCTTCTCTGCACAGAGTCCTCAGACACTTAGGAAGAAGTTGGCACAGAAACTGAAATATAAAAGACAGAGTTTATTAAACCTTATAAGGTGGAGCTAACATTCACACATCACCCTTCAGTAATGCATGAAGTAGCACACTGAATGGAAGGATCCTGGTCCTTTTGTACCCACACAGGGGCTCAAATGAAGGCGGTACAAACACAAATGCTGGTTGTAGGTACATATAAGGTCATACAGAGAATGCACAGTCGACAAGTGGGTGGAGCTAACAGTTTCTACTTTTAGTAGACACATCCTGACATTTATAAACTTGAAACAGCTGCAAGCTCAACTGAGCATGTGCAAAGCAAGAGGAACTAAAGTTAACTTGTCTCTAGGCAGATTTCAAGAGCAGTTGACAGGAAGGTAGGACAGAGCACATGGTGAGCACATGGTAGCACATGGCAGCCAAAATGGCTGCCAGAAATACAAAATGGATTCCACAAAGCGGACAATTTAGCCTCTAAATACAGGCTGTCTTCAGCCAATGCTTAACTTAAGTGCTGCCAAATTACAACAACCCTGTTGATGATCCTCTCCCACATCTTGGTTTTCTGCGACATGGGGGTCTGTTGGACCAATGTGCCAAACAGCTGTGGCTCTACCCTGAGGATCTCGTCTACCAGGACTTCCAATTCACAATCTAGGAACTTGTGATTCTTCTTGGGGGGCATGGTGATGGGTGGTGATGGTGAGTGATGTGTGTGTTGGTGTGCAGGTGAGGGTGTGTGAGTGTGTGTTTTGCTGGGTGTATGTGAGGTAGGTATTTGTTGGTGTGCTGATGGTGTGTGGCCTGTGTGAGGGATGAGCTGTGGGTGTGTGGTTGCTTTCTCTTGGGTGCTGGCAGTGGAATGGCATTTGCAAAGGCTCATGGTAGTGATTTGTGTCCTTTATATAGGTGGAGTTGTGGGTGTGTCTTTGTTCTCTGTCCCCCCCCCCAGTATTTATTGGCTTGGTAATTGCTTGTTTGGCCTTTTTTTGGGTGATTTTTCCTTTGTGCTGTTTGTGTATGTTGGAAACGTTCTTGTGACCGAGTCGGACCCTGCAATGGTCTCGTACGGTGTTCTCCGTTTTGTTCACGCTGTGTTTGTGCAGTTTTCTATGCTGCGTACGCGTCGGTCGCGGTGTATTGTGTTGCTTCGGCTCGGTTTTTATGCGTGTCGGTCGTACGGCTTGTCCTCCGTCCGACTCGCTCGTGGTTTTTGCGCCTTGCATCGTACTTAGCGGTTTGGAGTTAGCGTGTACGTTTCGGTCGGATTTGTTCCGGGTGCGTGTCGGTCGGTTGGATTCGCGTGTTTTTCCGGCCGGATTGCTGTTTTCCGTGCGGCTCGGTCGGTCGACTTGGTTTCGTTACGTGTCGGTCGGATTTTTCGCGCCTTGCATCGTACTTGGCGTGTCGGGCGCCACGGGTACGTGTCGGTCGGTATTTTTTCCGGATCCGAGTCGGTCGGTGCTTTTTCCGGCCCGAATCGGAATCGACCCCTAAGTGATTTGCCCAGAATCACAGGATGTCGCGCTTCCTTGCCGAGACTCGAGCCCGGTTCCCCAGATTTGAGGTCGACCGCTCTAGCCGTTAGCCCAACTCCTCTCCTAAATGAGCTACTACTGCTACTAATGTATTATTTTTTTTTGCTATAAATTTTTTTTTTTATGGATGCCATGGTGCCCACCTCGGGCACTCACATCATGCAAAATGTTGGGAGCTGAGGGTGGAGCCCAAAGGCCCCCATGCCCCTGCCGGCTCCCAAGCCAAAACCCATACTAGATGCCAGTGGGAACTGGTGGGTTTTTTTAACAGTGGGTGCCCGGTGCCCACCCGGGGCATCCACAGTATGCTCAACTGTTGGGGGCTCATGGCCCCTGCTGGCTCCAGAGCCAGGCTGGCGGGAGGTGTCAGTTTAATTTGCAGTAGATGCACCGGTACCCACCCAGGGTGCCCACAACATGACCAGTCGTTGGGGGCCATGGGGGGAGCCCCAAGGCTCCAAGGCCCCTGCCAGCTCCCAGGCAGCACCCATTCTAGGTGCCAGCAGGAGCCGGCTCCATTCTTTTGCTCCTACCTGGGTGGGAACAGCTTTTTCTGTGTTCCCTGCACTGGAGAGTGTGGGCAGGGAATTAAAGTTGTATTCCCTGCACACACTCTCCCGGGCAGGGAACAGCAATGTGCTAGGGGATGGGGTCCCAGGGACACTGCTTTGATGGGGCTCCAGAAAATGGTGGGCCAGGGGCCAGTCTACGTTCGAGGAGGGGTGCCTGAGGTCTCCATCCCTATAAATAAAAGGGCCCTGGAATGGGGTCATTGGGGCATCCCTGAGGCTCAGGAGTGGGGGCTGCATGCCCCCTCCCCAAAATGAATATGGATGCGGTTCCCAGGGCCTTGCACAGGCTTGGGGAGTAGAGAGGCCGCACAACCTTCTTCCCCCCAAAAAAAACTGACCCAAGGAGTGAGGTCCTAGGTGCCTTTTTAAGCTCTGCAAGATGGGGGCTGCACTCCCCTTCCCTAAATGTAAAAAGCATTGTCAAAGCCAATAGGTCTCAGCTATGTAAACTCTGATTGCACTGAGACCCAACAGAACCAGTTCTGACATTTCCTCATGAGCTGCAATGGACGTGCATTCTCCTCAAGTTCCTGCACTTCCAAACAACCCTTTACTGGTTTACATAGTGCACAATTATGGTGCTCTTTGATGCATGCTTGCGTACCTGCTGTTCGGTACATGTGGAGTATAGTGATCCGGCCTAATGCTAAAATAGCTGCTCCCCTCAAAGCTCACTGTACTGCACATGCACACTATGCATGCACATATACAAGGAAGTTGAGTGGCTAGAGTGGATTAAAGTTTTGTGCCCTGGGACTGCGTCAAACAGGTGGGACAGCTGATTGAAACGGTTCTTGTGAGGCTTGGTGCAGAGTACCGCAGCAGAGGATGAGTGTCTGCAAACACCAAGGAATGTGGAGGCTTGGGGTTAAAACTCTGTTCAGTGGGGTGACTTGTGCTTGGGGATGCTATGAAACACAATATATTGTGGACATGATGTGGAAGTCCGTGATCTATTCAAGGTAGTTGATTCCAGGGGTGGCATACCAATGGTCACTTACCAAGGGTTCTCGAAAGTAAATAAATAGACTGCTTTAGTCATTCATCTCCTCTTCCCCAGTCTGTGGATAGCCTCATTAGGTATAGCAGGCAGTCAAGGCTCAGATTTGCTGGAAGATGATTCTTCATAGGAACGACTGCTGCACTGTGGTTTTAATGGTAAGGATAATCCTTTGTTAAATAAGTACATAACATATCTCCAGCTAGGATCTCAATTATATCATAAAACAGTGTTAACACCCTTATGATTGAAAAGCAAAACGCCCCAAATGCCAATAGCCCTCTCACATCCCTCAGCGACTAGGATCACACACTACCCAAAGCACTCTCACAGTAATCAGAGTACCCATCACACTCTATTAGATGCATTCTCACATCCCTCACACGCAAACAATGTTGCGCTACCAACAGCACTCCCACGCCTAGCAAAATAGCAGTCACACTCTACCAGAAGCTCTCTCAGACTGTTAAAATGAAATTGTTTCTGTTTATGCATTATCCTATGTAAGTTAGCATTTGCGGCACCATTTTCTATTCAGGCGCCATTTTGAATCATGTTCGAAACTTACTCTTTGCTATTTCTGAGAAAAGGCTTCTGCTGAGTTTCACTTCCCCAAGGTTGGGTTTTGCTTCACTAATGAATAGACTGTTCTTATTAGCACACACCTTCCTCGCTAGATATAGGCCTTCTCCAACTTGTCTAGTGGCGGGCACGGGCATAACGACCTTGAGTAGTAGATAATGTGTGCCCGGCATCTGAATCGAAACTTATCCTCTGTATTTCACTGTCTAGCTATTCTGCTTGGAAAATTCCACTATGGGCGTGCCTTCATTGGGTTTGAAATGTACTAAATGTATCTGCATGCTTGTTGATTTCAGTCCCTCTGCAGCACTCCTAGCGACTGGGCAGACTGGGCTCCACTCTGAGTGTACTTTGAATAAACAATTATTGGTTTGTATTCTCTACTGTCTGACTGACTCTTCATTTGGTATGGAAGGCTGAGAGGTGGTCATTAGTGACCCGAGTGACCCAAATCAGCCACTTCCTTCAGTTAGCGCCCGAACAGGGACTCCTTCGGGTGAGTGACCCATCCCTTTTCCGCAGACGGAGGGGAGGTCGAGGCCATCCCTGCACGAGGAGTATTGATTGCTCGCAGCTGCCCCTTCCATCCTGCCGGACGGTGCCTCGCCCAGTGGTCATCCCGACTGGAGTCCTGAACGGCGAAACCCTTGGATTTGAACCTTTGGTCTGAAGAGTCGGCAGTGGAGAAATGGGTTCGTTTGTGCCATTCGTATCAGGTGAGTATGTTTTAGTACTTTGTGGATATGGTACCATTGTGGTTTAAGTTTGGTACGGTCTGAGGACCGTTTTTGATAAAAGCACTTGCAATTGCTTTGCCAGGCACAAATAACACATTTGTTTTCTTTTTGAAAATGCCTGGTATCAGTAAGTTTTTTTCTTTGTGTTGTCATTGTTGTTCTGCAGCTGCTCGATTAGAAGAAGCCCAGCCGGCGCCTCCAGAAGGCACTCCTAATTTTGATATGTATGTGAAGCATGGTCTTGGTCCTATTATGTTTAGTACATTATAGCACAAATATACGAGGGACAATGCTGAGTTACAGTGTCCGTTGAGGGGCACTTTTGATGAACAAAAATTGGGTTTTTACAGGAGCAGCTATTTAAAAGACGAAGTAGACAGTCTATGTTTGATTCCCTCAGAACATGGCAGAAAGTAGCTAGACAGAGGCGATTGAAGATGGAAAAAGATGCACGGAAGGGGAAGATGCAAACACTGACTCAAAAAGCTGTAGCATATGATAGAGAAAAGCAAGAGGCAGGAGTTGAATGTGAAGATAGGAGGTTTCGGTTGCATATTGATAAATCTTATTTAGCCCAAGAGGAAACAGATACTTTTGTGGAGGAATTGTTAGACACTCGACCCCCACCTCCATATGCTCCGCAGAGGATATAGCCCGCTGTTCCTGTACAGACGCAACAGCCTGTTGTGTCTGTTCTGATTGTTTCCATATCTACAGTTGTTGTTTTGACGGCTTTGGCTACAGCACCACCTGCTCCTTCTTTGTCTTCGCCATCTTTGGCAACTATGACTATTAGCACACCTACTGTTTCGACTCCTGTATCCTCTGTTCTCCCTCCTCTGGTACAAGCGCCAGCGACGATTGTACCTGGCACTTCTGTCCCTTCTCCTTCAATGGTTTTCCATCCTCCGATTTCTTTTGAGTACTGAGACGCCAGCACGCAGATTTTGAGGATAGAGATTGGACAAAATTTAAGGAGCGAATAGGCCCATTAGTGCGGTCTGGGGTGGGGGATGAATTAAAACAAGTAATAGCTAATCAGGCTGCGCAGTGGGGTCGTAATCCCATTTATAGTGTGGAGGATGTTTGGGCAGTTATGCAAGATTTTGAGCCTTTTGTACAGCAGCATGCTCTTAAGCATATGTCTGCTACGTTGATTGGTCTTTGGCAGCAACATTTTGGGGATGATGCACCGCAAATTCTATTTAATATTAGAGATCGTGTGTATGCTAGTGGTTTGGAGCCTGGCCAAGTTTTTGGGAATATCACGACATTGATCGCTTATAGGGGTAGGTTGCATGAGAAGAGTCCCAGTTTCCGATGCAAGAGGTTCATCCTATATATCACCCAGAAATACCAGAGTTATCAGATCAGCGCGGTACTGTCACCAGACCGGGTGTAGTGGCCCGTTTTCAAGAACAATGGGTTTATACTCTGTGGAAAAGAAGTGAGGTTTTATCCCTTAAGACTCATTTGCCTTATCCTAGAAAAAATCCTACTGCTTATTATAAAGAACTGACAGAGGCTGCCTCTTCTACTGTAATGACA
This sequence comes from Calotriton arnoldi, assembly GCA_963921515.1. Classification (NCBI taxonomy): domain Eukaryota; kingdom Metazoa; phylum Chordata; class Amphibia; order Caudata; family Salamandridae; genus Calotriton; species Calotriton arnoldi. The sequence goes on from CAWUFW010005411.1 coordinate 954,446, forward strand.
CTTGCTGATATCGAAATGTTCTTTGGTCTTCTTGCTCCGGTTGATATTTGGAGACCGGTTCATACTCAGGATCATGTTGTGGAGTTGGGTGGTGCTTGGGACCAGATTAAGGGATGGGATCAGGAACGGAAGCCAGGTGATAAGCCTCGGGCTGAGATACTTGCTTTACCTGGTCGTATCATTACGTGTATGCATTCTCTTATTCCGCCGAAGAAGGTGAGTTGGGATAAGTTGACGGCTTGTCAACAGAAAAAGGATGACAGTGTGTCTGATTTTTTTTACTCGGTTTGAAGATACGTTTCTGGATTATAGTGGGCAGGATATGTCTATCGAGGGAGGAGTTCGGTTGTTTGTTGACAGGTTTGTTTCTAATTTACTTCCTGAAATTGCAACTCGCTTACAGGCATCTGAGAGTACTTGGTCCACCTCTTCCCCGTCTGTTATTTTGAATATGGCTCAATATTATGAACACCGTGATCAAGAAGAGAAGGAGAGGACAGATAAAAAGCATAAGGATTTAAAAATGAAGATGTTGTTACAGCAAGCGTTTAGAGGGAATGGCAGAGGACGTGGTGGTCCTGCCAGACAGCTTCCACGCACTAGTAGGCAGCCAACCACGACACCTTTCGGGCCGAATCAGTGCGCGTATTGTAAGGAGGAGGGCCATTGGCGTAGCGAGTGTCCTGTGCTTTTGCAGAAGTTTGCGCTCCCTAGAGGGCGAGGTCCTCGTGGACGAGGTTGTAGGACTGATAGAGCCCAGGGTGCTGCGGTCTCACAGGGTCACTCTGATACTAATTACTTTGATGACCCTCGTGACGGACAGTATTATCATGATGATTACGATACGGATGAGGTGACAGGGATGTCTTACACTTAGGACAGCCAGGGACAGAGTGAGGGACCAGTTCCGATACCTGTAGATCGCGTGGTCCTTATGTCACTGCCGATTTGCAAGGTTTGACTAAAGAATTTTTGGTGGACACAGGTGTGACAAAGAGTTCTGTTTCTCGACAGTTGGTCCCTGGGGCGACTCTGTCTGGCCATAATAATGTTTCGGTAGGTTTTTCAGGTGTACCGGTTGTAAGCCCCATTTCTCGAGCCCTTGCATTGACTGTTGGTCCTTTTACTGTGGATTCTCCATTTTTGTTGACCTCAAATTGTGGAGAAAATTTGATGGGTTTGTATTTGTTGAAGAAATTGCATGCTACTATTTATTGTTCTCCGGAAGGTGTTTATATGAAGATGGGCCCAAATGTGAGTACTAAACAGTGTCTGTCTCACCCTCTTCCTGTTGAATTCGCTAATGTGCTATCCACATTATGGGCGACGGGTGATACAGATGTAGGACTATTTCATATACCACCAGTTTCGATACAGGTCAAAGAAAATGCTATTTTGCCTCGTATTCCTCAGTATAAAATACCTCAGGTGGGAGAACGAGCCCTTCTACAGATTATTCAGGATTTGATACAAAAAGGTGTAGTTGAAGAGACGTCTGCCAATATCTGTAATAGTGCCATTCTTCCGATTCTTAAATGGACACCTTAAGGTTTCCCTGATGATCAGGAGGATGTTTATCGTTTTGTGATTGATTTGCGTGAAGTTAACAAGATTGTGGTCCCCCAGTTTCCGGTGGTTCCTGATATTACTATCCTTTTGACAATGATTCCTTCTACTGCTACATTCTTTTCTGTTATTGATTTGAAAAATGCATTCTTTAGCATTCCTATTCATCCAGATAGTAGATATTTGTTTGGGTTCACCCTAGCTGGTAGGAGCTTTAGGCTCTGTTGAGCTCCTCAGGACTATACAGAAAGTCCGAGTATTTATAGTCAAGCTTTAAAGAGTCAGTTGGATTCCCTTTCGCTTCCCTCAGTTAATGTATTGGTGCAGTATGTTGTTGACTTGCTCATCGCTTCTGACACAGAACAATGGTGTAAAGACAGTACGGTTACATTGTTGCTGCATTTAGCTCATCATGGACATAAAGTTTCCCTTTCTAAATTTCACTATTGTCGACAGGAGGTCACCTATCTAGGTCACTTACTGTCGAAGGAGGGTAGGAGGTTGACACCTGAGCGTATTAGTACCATTGTTAAAATGCCCGTTCCACAGACTCAAAAAGATGTGCGCGCTTTTATAGGTATCACTTCCTACTGTCGGCAGTGGATACCTAACTACTTCTTACTAATTAAACCCTTGCTTGCATTAACAACTAAAGAAGTACACGAGCCCTTGCCTTGGACGCCTGAATGTCAGCAGTCTTTTGAGCAATTGAAAACTGCACATTGTTCGGCTCCGATACTTGGCACACCTAATTATGCTAAATCGTCTGTGCTCTATGTCCATGAGATGGCTGGCTGCGCACTTTCTGTTTTAACACAAACATTTGGCGATAAACAAAGGCCTTGTGCTTATTTTTCTGCTGTGCTTGACCCTGTTGCTAGCGCCCTCCTGAGTTGCCTGAGAGCTGTTGCGGCTTTGGTCACTTCGATCAGGCAATCGGCTGGACTCGTACTTGATATTGACCTCACAGTTATGGTACCCCATGCTGTGGATACACTTTTGAATAAGACAAAGACACAGCACCTCACCAGTGCACGTCTTACCGGCTATGAACTGACATTGTTTGCTAAAAATATCACAATTAAAAGATGTGCTACTCTGAATCCAGCCACGTTACTACCCCTCCCTTCCGAGAGTGATGAAGTTGAAAACATGATTGCATCTTCCGAACGGAGGAAGAGACGAAAGGACGGGTAGACTTGACTAATGTTCCCTTATCTGACCCACAAGGGGAACTGTATATCGATGGGTCTTGTTTTCAGTTATCAGATGGCACTACGACTGCAGCCTACGCTATTACCACACTGCGTACCGTAGTAGAGACATCACGGGTTCCTTATCAGTCGGCTCAAGCTGCCGAGTTAGCTGCCCTTATTCGAGCTTGTGAATTAAGCGAGGTACTGGTTGTCAATATTTATACTGACAGTCAGTATGCCTTTGGGGTCGCACATAATTTTGGACGACTCTGGGCGGAGAGAGGGTTTCTTACCTCGCATGGCACCAGAATCCAACATGGGCACCTCATATTGAGGCTTTTGTCTGCTTTGACACTCCCCAAGAAATTGGCAATTGTGAAGTGTAGCGCCCACTGGAAGGTTACTGATGACGTGGGTAGAGGAAATGCTTTTGCAGATCAGACAGCTAAGGAAACGGCCCGAACAAAGATGAAAAGAATGTTTGTAGCAGGTCCAGCTAGATGGGTCGCTGAGGTTGTCATGTTTGAAGATACCCTTGAAAGTGTAAAGGAAATACAGAGCGAAGCCACAATAGAAGAATTAGCAGTGTGGCAGGAGAGTACAGCACAGTTGAATGACGAAGGGTGTTGGATTGATAAATCAGGGAAGCAGAGATGGATGTTGCCAGATGCATATGTTCTTCCTGTGGTTACTGTGGCTCACGGTCCAGCTCATATTAGTGCAAAAGGCATTTGTAAATTGTTAGATCCTGTATGGCAGAATGACAATATCTCTAAGACAGCTGCACACTTACTGAATACTGCATGGTGTGCATGATGCATAATCCTGGGAAGGGTACCCCTACACCGCTGGTAATTTTGCACCACCCACTTTCCCTTCTGAAGTCCCTTAAATGGATTACATTGAATTAGAAAGATGCAATAATCTTAAGTACGTTTTGGTGGTTGTTTGTGCATTCAGTAAATGGGTCGAGGCTTAGCCCACTAAAGACAATACAGCCATTATGACTGCAAAGGTGCTCCTAAAGGAGTTCTTTTCTCATTTCGGCTTGCCCCGAGTGATTTGGAGTGACAACAGAAGTCATTTTAATGCAATAGTAATTCAATTGATTTGTGAGGGTCTTCACGTTAAGCAGAAATTCCATGCTGCCAATCATCCTCAGTCAGCGGGTTTGGTTGAGAAGTACAATAGTACTCTCAAACTGAAATTGGCAAAAATTCAGGAGACAACAGGGTTACAGTGGCCAGATGCTTTACCATTAGCACTTTTGTCAACAAGAACAACAGCTCATTCTAGAATAGGATTGTCACCATATGAGGTTGTGTTTGGATGCCCGGCAAAAGTCTGGGGCGTCCCACGTTCTCGTAGGTTTTCGGACATTGAGTACCCTGTGCTGATTGATTATCTCGGCCAGTTAACCAAAAATTTGCGTTCTATTCACCAACAGGTGCGTGAATCTCTTTCGTCCACACCAGAGGGACCCGACCATGATATCCAGCCCGGCTATTATGTATTATTGAAGAATTTTCAGCAAAATAAAAGTGTGGAGCCGCGTTGGAAGGGGCGGAACAAGTCCTGTTGGTGATGCGCACCACTGTGAAGGTCGCAGGCGCAAGAACTGGGTTCATGCGACCCACTGTCGTAGGGTTCCTTTGCCCTTACCCTACGACCAGTGGGTCCGGGATGGCATTGGGGACTCCGAGTGTGAACAAGTGCCTTGGTTTGTTCCCTTCAGCGATGCCCAACATGGACGTAAACGGATAAGGAGAATGAAGATGTGCTGAATGCGGCTGTTCCTCCGGAAATACGAGCTATCCAGGAGCCCTCTTTATTTGTTGATCATTCTGTGCCTGGAACTGCCAGGTACGATTTGCGCCCTCGGCTGATGGAAAGTGCATCCAAGGAGAAAAAAGATTAGGGATGGACTGTGTAAGATAGGTTGTACTGAGTTATAGTACCAACGGAGATTTTTGAGTTTGGTGAAGAATTTTGCTTATTTTAGTTTAGTTGTTTGAACATTAGATAGGGAAGACAAAAGTATACTGTGGAGGTATGCCATCGTGATCGACGTGGGATACGAGCTTGGGACAGAGCAAGTTCCACCGCCGGTGCTCAAGAGTGCCAACGTATTGATGGACAATAGGAGCCTGTACCAGTGAGGCTGTGACGGACACTGGGAACTTGTATATTTCTTTTGGATTTTGCCCCCATTTCATCATACGATGTGCATCCCTTTGGTAGGCTGGTTGCTGAGGAAGAGCAGCCAGTGATTCTTGTTGCTCCGCATAATGTGGTGTGGACTCGTAAGAAGAAAATGACATGTGTTGTTCTTGTGGTCTTATTGTTGATTATATTGTGTGGGGTGTCATGGGTTTTGGAAAATAGACAGGATGTGCCTTTACGTACCAAGGTTAACATTATTTCCCCATTAAGAAAGAAAAGGACAGCCCTGAGTAATGTGTTTCTAGACACCCATAAGAGGATCTTTGGGGAAGGGACCGCTTGCTACCCCACTGAGTCCGTCACTAGTTTATGAACTGCATACCCATTATCTCTTGTGAACTATACCTACACTCGTCCAGAGCAATTCACTGAAGTGAAGGGAGTATTTGGTTTTGGCTACCCAGGTCTTGTCTATATTATAGAAAGCCATGGGGAATGGGTAATCCAGGGTGTGATAACAACACATATTGTGATAATTTTTACATGGAAGAACAGAACGTCACGTTGGTGGGATGGCACTATAAGGAATTGATAGTTACTCAGGAGGCTGGGTATTATCCTGCTTGTTGTCCCATCGTGAACAGTATGGACACTTCCTTATATATCAATTGTTCTGGGATAGTGTTGTACAAAAATACAATACCCCTGGTGAATGATAAAGATCCAAGTACGTTTGGAATGAACACTAGATATGCCGCAGTAGATTATGAAGGGTCAATTTATGCACACCCAGGGTTCTATTTTCTATCTAACAGTACTTATTCTAATCTTCATAATGGTACCGATGATTTCGCTCTTGGGATGGTGTTGCCCTTAGGTGTGCCCTGTAAGTACGCTAAGCCCAATGTCCGCTGGGCTAAAAGGACTTTTGTGAAGGAGTGACTGACATAGAGGTAAATAATTATAGTAATGGGATTACTTTCGGATACATCCTCTCTTCCATTTTCACTTTGCGTGGTACCTCTATGGCCCGAGGTGAGAAAGCCAGAGAATATTTTGGGTGCAAGTTGCAAATTTTATCTAACACTACCGTGGCTGCTTTACGCGACATCAACACTCAGTTGGAGAGTATGCGAATATATTCTGAACAGACTAGATATGCAGTGGATTTCATTCTAGCTAAGAGCGGTGGTGTATGCACAGTAGTGGGCGACCAGTGTGTAGTCAGGATTAAAAATATGGAAAAGAACATTACTAAACACATATTAGACATCCTCGAGAACGTCAAGGGAATGGAAAGTGGAAATTGGAGTTGGTCTCTTTTTGGTGGCTGGGGTTGGATTCTTGAAAAACTGATTTATTTGATTGTGATACTAGTATTTTGTTGTGCCCTCATTCAGTGACTCCCCTTCTATTGCTCTTATTGTACTACTCTTCTCACCCCCAAAAGAAAATTATCGATTCATGATACCAATGCCGCAATTATGGTCCAGAAAGAGATAGACGATCTAATGCAGATAGATGAGGGCATTTTTGAGACTTCTTCCCTCCTTACAGTCTCCCTGCCCGATACTGAGAACATGGAATGCTCATAAGGATCTACTGTTATTAGTATTTGTAGTTTCCTGTTTTCCTGAATTTTTTATTTTCCTTGTTGTTGCTCGAAAATGTTTTAGCTCATGCTAAAAGGAGGGTCTGTTAAAATGAAACTGTTTCTGTTTATGCATTATACTATGTAAGTTAGCATTCGTGCCACCATTTTCTATTTAGGCACCATTTTGAATCATGATCGAAACTTACCCTTTGCTATTTCTGAGAAAAGGCTTCTGCTGAGTTTCACTTCCCCAAGGTTGGGTTTTGCTTCACTAATGAATAGACTGTTCTTATTAGCGCATACCTTTCTCACTAGATAGAGGCCTTCTCCCACTTGTCTAGTGGCGGGCACGGGCAGAAAGACCTTGGGGGATATTCACAAGAACGTGCGCTAAACATCTTCAAAAAATGTTAACGCAACTTTACACATCGCAGTCTATCGTGGGAAAATAACCCCGTGTTAACGTGGAATTCACAACACGGCGATACCATGCGATAGTCTCCCGAAAACGCGGACAATGTCCGCGATACAACAACCGCGACGGTGATAAAAACCCAAACCCTAACGCAAAAAAACATGCGATGGGGCAAACCGCGATGAGGAAATCAGCGATAAGCAGCGCCAGGCCTGCAATACACACAGGGCTGGCGGGAAAATCACTACAAAAGTACAAAAAACACACAAACACAAAATAACCAACCTCGAAGCACCATGGAGGCAGCCGGAGCAGGCGCAGAGAACGAGCGGAACCCCACAAGCACCCCGGTCGACCAGCCTGGGACCTCGGGGACAGGGAAGGGCAAGGACAAGAAGAAGAGGAAGACGAAGTTCAGTCCGCAGGAGAATAGGATCCTGGTCACGGAGGTGATGGAACACCATCAAGAACTGTTCGTCACCTCCAACGTGTCATTGGGCACCAAAAATGGAATATGGCGGTCCATCGTGGACAAGGTGAATGCCGTCGGAGAGCACAAGAAGTCAATGGACGAGGTCAAGAGGCGATGGATTGACATCAAGCGCAAAACCAAGGAGAAACTCGCAGGCAACCAGAAGGCTGCAATGCAGACTGGAGGTGGGAGCCCAGCGCCACAGCTGGAGCTGGATGACATGGAGGAGCTGGTGTCGACAGTCATCAGTGTGGAGACCGTGGCAGGAGTTGGGGGACCGGACACTGCTCGACATGACATGACACAACACAACAGCAATAGAGTGAGTAACCACCAGGTACTGGGGGGACGGGGGGAGATGCCACAATAGCACACATGCACAGTCAAGCAGAGCACAGTGCACACCCACAATGACTCTGGATCATGGCCCTGATCTACAGACTGTCACAATGTACATTGCCATGCTGTCTGAATGTGAACATGTACCATGCGGCTACATACATGTGGACACATTGTAACACAGCATCTCCCCTTCACATTGCAGGGGCACCGTCAACACCTCCTGCAGAGCAGTCCCAGCTGCTCTTCACTGATGACGAGGAGGACACCACCAGCATCGACACCCAAGCCCTCCAAGACATCATTCAACTCATCCGCCAATCACCTCCAGGACCAGGGCAGCCCAGCTGCATCGAGGAGACCCCACCCACTCCACAAACCACCCAGCAGGAGGCACCCACAACCCCGGCTGTCTCCCAAGACTCCCCGAACAACACATGGCCTTCCAACGCCGTGTGTTGGAGGGCCAGAGGGAGATGGCTGAGCAGGTGCGGGTGGGGTTCGACCACATGGCTACCAAACTTGATGCCATCCATGGGTGTCTGAGTCACATCAGGGACCACCTCCAGTCCCTTACGGACACCCACAGGCCACTCCACGGTCTCCAACTAGCCCTGGCTGACATCGCTGGAGTCATGACTCAGAGACAAGAACACCTGTCCGCTCAGAGTGGCTCCAGCGATCTCAGCCGTGAGCTGGCACACATGCGGAGGCTCATAGAGGACATGGTGCGGATGGAGGCGGAAAGGATGGCAGCCACCGCTGCACATCAGCAAAATGTAGCTGGGATCTACCATGCCCTGCATATCCTCATCATGGCATTGCTGCCACAAGGCGAGGCGCAGATGAATGCTGCTGCTCCTATACCATCCACATCTCCGCCCCCTGGTGTGTCAGTGCCTCACAGTGTGGCAGGCATTTCCACTCCGGCACCTGATGTGTCACTGCCACACAGTGCGGCCGACAATCCACCTCCGGCCCCTGATGTGTCAGTGGCACACAGTGCCGCAGCCGGAACTGCACCACCCACAGGTGGGGCAGAGCACACATACGAGGACGAGGACATGGATGGGCTTGAGATCAGGAGGAGGCACTAGCATTCATGTCCGCCACCTGGCCTGTTGCTGCTTGGTGCCGCACATGGCCCCATGACCTTCCACTGACCCCCGATACACTCTGCTGCACTCACCTTAGACCGCGACATGGACTGCCATATCCTGTTTGGTGACCAATGACACGGCGACCAGACTGCGGACTGTACCCTTCCTCTTAGACTGTACTTGTCATTCCCCGATGGACTCTGGCTGGCCCTCCACGGGCCCATATTGTGAAGTGGGGTTGGCATGGCCCTGTACTGCTCCAGCTGCAAAACTCCACTGGATGTGCATTAAACATTCAGAAACGCACTGCTGTGTCATGTCTTTCATCATTCATGTATGAATGTGTGGATAAATGTAGGGTCAGTGATTCCCCCTAACGTCAATGATGCTCATCTAGTGGGATTCCAGTCACAGTGTGCTACATTGCCGATTGCGTTCCGGGTGCCGTAGACACTACAACAGGGACACACGCATTAGTCACTTCCTTGTCCGGACATGGACTGAACCACGCCCAGAGCCCCCGAGTCATTGTTGCAAGCCCTGCGCTGGTCCGGCGTATGCCAGGGCAGACCACTCCGCTTACGCTCCGAGGGGGGGCCCACATAGCTACATGTCGCAGGCGGACTCGCTGGTGGTATGCAGGTCACTGGTCTAGTTGTCAGCATGTCACGGCCACTCCCTGAGGGCAGGTTTGCACACACACCACACCCATCCAGCACAGGCGTCACAGGCCATGTGACCCCGCCAATATAAGGGGCCGACAACGTCACATTCCCCACTGCCGGTGGTGACTGGATGACGGACGTTCCACGATTCTCAATCATAAAGGGCCCATGAGTTGTTGCGCACAGGGTTAGTCGCACCCGAAGCCATGCGGCCGTCACTGGCCTACCACCACGTGGCGCTGACTGGGGTTGCACAGAGTTAGTGGCACTCGAAGCCTTGCGGCCATCACGGGCCTACCACCACGTGGTGCTGATTGGGGTTGCACAGGGTTAGTGGCACCGAAATTGCTGAGCGTGTGTGCAGCCTGCGATGATGACGTGTGCACTGATGTGGCCTCTGCCATTGATGCCTCAGGACTCAGCGTCATGTGTGGGACCTGCTGGGCCGTGGTGCGGGTCCGCATGATGTGGAGCATGCCATGGTGGCGGGACCGGAGCCTGGAGCTTGCACGGGCACGTGGTGTGCCCACTGGTGGACACTCCGTTGGCGGCAGGTGAGCAGTGGGGCCTGGCTGCGCAAGTGCGGACAGCCAGCGCTGGCCGGTGGGAGGGAGTAGGGTGCGGCTGCATGTGTGCGCAGGGACAGACTGGCGTTGTTGCTGTGTGCAGTGAGATGGACTCTGCCATGATTGACTCTGGCCTCGATTACAGATTGCAGACCTGGTGGCTTGCAGTGTATACCGGCACGTGGTTGGAGACACACCGGTGGAAGCAGGTGAGCAGTGGTGCCTGGGTGCGCGGGGGCGGCAGTGTCCCTCCCTCTCTCTCTCTCTCTCTCCCTTCCTTTCCTTCTCTCTCTCTCTCTCTCTCTCCCTTCCTTTCGTCTTTCCTTCTGTCTCTCTCTCTCTCTCTCCCTTCCTTCTCTCTCTCTCTCTTCCTTCCTTTCCTTCTCTCTCTTTCTCTCTCTGCCTTTCTTTCCTTCTCTGTTTCTCTGTGTCTCGTTCCTTTGATGTGCGCATGACACACGTTCTGATTTGGTGCTTTATTTTCCAGGCTGTGACATCAAGATTGTCCCGGCCGGACCCGACAGGAGTCTTCCGCATTGGTGTTTGGTGTTGTATTTCAATAAAGTTTTTGGTTGTTACTTCAATGATGAGTGACTGTTTCTCGTTCTTCTGACCACACATGTGTGTTTCTTGTTGTCATTGTGCGGCATCATGCGCTTTTTGTGGCTCTTGTGTCGTGCACGGTATGTGTTTGTCCGAGGGAGTGGGTCCGGGGGGGGGGGCCTGGGAGTGGGGGCGGAGGGTGTTGTGGCCCTCATGGGTCTCCGAGCTGCATGATCATTGGCTCCATGGCATCTGTGGGTCTTCAGATGTGGCTCTGGCCTGGGCTCCCTTTCATGCTGCAGGTAGTCGTCCTGCTTAACACCAGCAGAAGCCAGGTGTTAAATCCCTGCTGCTACCGCGGCTTATCGCCTTGTTTTTGGTTCGCATCGCAGATCTGGCAGTTCGTTGTGAATGTGGTGTATGTCAGGGAACGAGCGGAGCAGCGCCTGCCACATCGTACCCTGAACTACAATACCCATGATGCCCTCATCATGGAAGGGGATAAATTACGGTGGACGCACGGGACAGCGTGCGTAATTCGAGTTGGTCCTTTCACTGTTTCTCGGCCGGGGGAAAGATGGTCATGGCGGATCACGCTGGCGGTGAACTGCGGCTGTAGTGCTCAACGAATGGCTAGGATTGCAGTAGAAGCTGGGCAGAAGCGTGAGTATCGTTGGTGGAGGGTTCCCCGAGGCCAGCCTTGGTTTCAGTGGCATTGCTGGAGTATTTATATGTAGCGGAATACAGCGGTGAGTCAACCGCGTATTGCCGTGTACGTCGACGTTTAGCCTTATATTGCAAAAACGGAACTCAGTTGTCATGTAGCGGGATACAGCGGTGAGTCAACCGCGTATCACCGTGTACGTTAGCGTTTAGCTTATTCTCATCGGAGACGGAACTCACATTGTCACATAGCGGGATATAGCGGTGAGTAAACCGCGTATTTCCGTGTATGTAGGTTTTTGAACTTGATTCGGAAAGACAGTGCTCAACTCATTCTCCCAGGGGAACACTGCAGTGAAGTAACTGCGTTTGGTCATGCAGGATGTAATTGAACTACGATTGGAGCCTTAGTATCCTACTCATGTTGCATAGCGGAATACAGCGGTGAAGCAACTGCGTATTACCGTATATGGGCAAGGATATAGTTTGCTTTTGGGGTCTTTGGAATTCCGGTGGATTACAAAACTTATGGGGACAATGGAGTGTGGGGATTATATTTTAGTAACTATCACAAGAGGCCTATCTTATTTGCGATTGTCTTGAAGTACCTCGGTCGGATGTTTGGTCTGTGTGACGTCTGGTGATTCCTTAAGGAACCTAAACACTGCTACATCCATTGCCAGGTATAGGAACTATCTAGCGAGACATATTGAGAGTAGATGTTCTATTACCCTGTCTATAGCTCTGTTCTTTTGTTGTTACAGGTTCAATTCCCCTGCTGAACCTTCCCTCTCCTTTCCCTCGCCTGATTGCTCGAACACCCTGTGTAATTGGGGTGTTGGTGATATCAGGAGGTGGACCCTTTCTTGCTGCAACTGGATCCCGCGGAGCGTAACCTGACAGAATTACGCACCTAAGTATTTTGCTCTGCCCGGTCCAGGCGCTGTAGGAAATGGCAACCATGGATGATGTCCTTCAAGCGTTGGTTATGGTCCAACAAGAACTGGCATCATCTAAAGCAGAAACTGCCGCCTTGAGAGACAAGGTAGATAAACTGTCTCGGAATCCTTTTGACGCTTCCCCTCTAGCTTCCCAAATACAAGTCACAGTGCCACCTCCTATCCCGTTAGCCAGTCCTGAAAGATATGCTGGGGACCCAATGAAAATTCAGGTATTCCTGACACAGATAATGCTGCATTTCTCATGTAAACCAGCCTCCTTCCCCAATAATCATTCTAGGGTGGCTTTTGCTATTTCTTATCTGGTGGGGGACGCAGCCAATTGGGCTGTTCCTTTAGTTAGGAACAACGATGCTGTATTGTCTGACTGGTCGGCATTTAGGGCAGAGTTCGAGAGGGTGTTTGACCGAAGAACCACTACATTCAGTGCTGATAGGGAACTACTAGATCTCAAGCAAGGGAGGAATGACTTAGTAACTTACTTGACTACTTTCAACAGATTAGTGGCAGAAACAGCATGGCCAGAGGAGAAAAGGATGTCTCTGTTTTATCAGGGTTTAAGGGAAGAAATGAAAGACATACTGGCTCAGATAGATCCCCAACCCTCTACTTGTACAGAAATGATAAATCTCACATTACGATTGGATGGTAGAATGTCAGAAAGAGGGGTGAGAGGAGAAAATGGGACAGAGGTTATTTCCGTTCTGACAAAACAACACGCAGAACCACGACCAACACAGAAGCAGTAACAGAACCCATGGAAATCGGAGCTATAAGAGCCCCATTGTCGAGAGAAGAAAAAGAAAGCAGAAGAGTGCAGGGATTATGCATGTACTGCGGGAAAAAAGGACACTACGTTAGGGACTGTCCTTCTAAACCTAAGTCCTCAGGCACATGGTTGCGGAATAAGAAGGTGGCAGTGTCTACCTCGATTCCTACATCACAGGTAGGGGAGTTAAGCGGTGATGGTGAGGAAGGCAAAGGTTGGAAACTCCCCTCGTTAGCTACCTCGGACTTGCAAGACACTGAGTCCCACATAGTGCTCCCAATGAGTCTCGAGAGTAACCAACAGTTCCATCACGTTTTAGTCATGATAGATTCTGGGGCCACCGGTAACTTTATAGACAGCGGGTTGGTAACGAGTCTTAAATTGCGTAGGGTACCCAGGGAGACCCCTGAGGAGGTCTTGGCCGTGGACGGTAAACCGTTAACATCTGGTTTGATCGTTGAGCAAACGGAGATAGTCGTGTTGACTACAACTATGGCTACTGGAAGACATAGGGAGGAATTAACCTTGAATATAATTGAGGCGCCTCAGTACGAAGTTATTTTGGGAATGCCTTGGTTGTGCCATCATAATCCCACCATAGATTGGAGAACCAAAACGATACAGTTCCTTTCAGAGGAATGCCAAAATCATTTAGTTACAGTCATGCTCACGCAGGCAGCTGCCTTGTTGCATCCTTTTCTTGTGCCTACGGCAGCTGAGAAGGAGACAGTGTTACCCATGGAATACTCACAGTTCAGGGATGTCTTTAATGAAACCAAGGCGGAACAGTTACCCCCTCACAGGGAGTATGATTGCCGAATAGACTTGGTAGAGGGGGCCACGATCCCTGCATGCAAAGTGTACGCTTTGTCTGTGCCAGAGACTAAACACTTACGAGAATACCTGGATCACTACTTGGAGATCGGTTTCATAAGACCTTCGCGGTCGCCGGCTGCCTCACCACTCTTTTTCATAGCTAAGGCCAATGGCGACTTGAGAGCATGTGTGGATTACCGTGTGTTGAATAAGAATATGGTGAGGAACAGATATCCTTTACCTCTCATTTCAGTACTGCTTGATCAGGTGAGAGAGGCTAAGATCTACACTAGGTTGGATTTGAGGGGTGCGTATCATTTGGTGCGTGTCCGGGATGGGGATGAGTGGAAAACGGCTTTTAAGACTCGTTATGGGTTGTTTGAATACAACGTTATGCCGTTCGGCCTCTGCAACGCCCCAGCTGCTTTTCAGTATTTCCTCAACGACGTCTTGAAGGAGTACATAGACCTTTTTGTTGTGGTGTATATTGATGACATCCTCATCTATTCCAACGACATCGAGAGGCATGTGAGTCAAGTCGTCTTGGTGCTGGCCAAGCTGCGAGCCCATAGTTTGTTCTGTAAATTGAGCAAGTGTGAGTTTGGGGTGAGAGAAGTGGAGTTTCTCGGAGTAATGCTTTGTCCGGAAGGGTTACACATGGCAGAGAGAAAGGTGCGGGCAGTGCAGGAATGGCCAACACCTAAAAATGTGAGGGATGTGCAATGCTTCCTGGGTTTTGCGAATTATTATCGCAGGTTTATCCTCCATTTTTCCCGGGTAGCCGTCCCGATATCACGGTTGCTCCGGAAGGGTGTTACTTTCCATTGGTCTAGTGAGGTTGAGGAGGCTTTTGTGTTTCTGAAGAGGGCTTTCACCACGGCTCCGGTGCTCTCGCATCCACGGTTGGAACATCCTTTTGTGGTGGAGGCAGATGCCTCAGATGAAGCCATCGGTGCCATATTATCACAAAGACACCAGAGCACGGGGCAGCTTCATCCGGTGGCTTACTTGTCCAAAAAATTGAACCCTGTGGAAAAGAACTACACGATCGCCGAGAAATAACTGCTGGCGATAAAAAAGGCGTTCCAGGAATGGAGGCAATATCTGTGGGGGGCCTGTTACCCGATCACAGTGTACACGGACCATAGGAATCTGCAGTATATGAAGTCTGCTCGACATCTTTCTCAGCGACAAATGAGATGGATGTTATTCTTCGCTGAGTACGACTTTGTTGTTACTTTTAGGCCAGGGGTAGAGAACCGCAAGGCTGACTCTTTGTCTAGGCAGGAAACGATGGAGGTTTCCACCCACAACCAAGTCACGAAGGCTATAATTGAACCGTCCAAGGTGTTATGTGCTATCCGTGTGGAGAACTTCTTGGAACAAATAAGAATACATAAAACAGAACCAGTGTGGGAAGCATGGGCAAAGGAGGAGGCTGAGCGCAAAGTGAAACAGGGGCTACCATTCTACAAAAATAAACTGTATCTCCCCACTCCAGAGCTGCAGAAGAAGGCTTTCATGTGGTGTCATGTGTCTCCGTTGGCTGGACATCCAGGATTAGGTAAGACCATTCAGCTGACACGACGTCATTTCTGGTGGAGCACCTTACGCAAGGATATCTCATCTTGGGTGGCTTGTTGTGAAGAATGCGCTAGAGCAAAAAATGAAAACACCAAGAAAAAGGGGAAACTTATGCCAATGCCCACACCACTTCGCCCGTGGCAAAGTATCAGTCTGGATTTTGTCACAGGGTTACCCCTAGAGAAAGGGAGTTCAGCCATTTTGGTAGTGGTTGATGGCCTTACGAAAATGGGACATTTCATCCCTTGTGCGAATCTCCCTACGGCCGGCCAGACAGCACAGTTATTACTGAGTAGTATCATCAGACTACATGGGGTACCTGAGGTGATTGTGTCCGATAGGGGGCCTCAGTTCATAGCTAGATTCTGGAAGACCTGGTGCAAGGCTTTGCACATAAACTCTACACTGTCTACGAGTTTCCACCCACAGACCGATGGACAGACAGAACGACTAAACCAGACTCTGAAGAAATACCTTAGGTGCTATGCAAAGGAGGCCCAAGACTCATGGGTGGAGTTGTTATGGTTGGCGGAGCTAGCCTACAACAATACCTGGCATAGCTCTGTCGGTATTTCACCTTTTTGTGTGAATTTTGGGTATGATGCCAGGATACTGCCTATTAGCATTCCTGAAGAAGTTGCTAATCAGCCCACAGTGTTGACTCAAGTACGGAAGTTACATGCTGTACACCGAACGGTCAGAGAACATCTGGTAAAAGCCAAGCAGACTTATAAGAGGTGGGAAGACTGTCACAGGATTGATGGCCCACGGTATCAAGTGGGGGACGGTGTGTGGCTGTCCACCAAGAATATACGATTCAAGCTACGTAGTATCTTTCATCCTAGGTACATCGGCCCTTACACCATCATCAGACAGGTCAATCCCGTAACATACAAGCTAAAACTGCCTGGTACACTTCGGATCCACCCTGTTTTCCACTGTAAACTCCTGAAACCTGCCCTGCGGGCGCGCAGGCGCGCTCTGCCGCCGGTATTGTGTGGTGGTGGGCTTGAATATGAAGTCAAGAGTATTCGGGATTCCAAACTGAGGAGAGGTGTGCTTTGGTATTTGGTCTCCTGGAAGGGGTATGCTGCGGAGGACGACTCTTGGGAACCGTGGCATCATGTTCATGCCCCTGTGGCTGTTCGCTCATTTCATAGGAGGTTTCCATCTAAGCCTGGGCCTAGGAGGCGCTAGGCGGGAGGGCCTGCTGTCAGGGAACGAGCGGAGCAGCGCCTGCCACATCGTACCCTGAACTACAATACCCATGATGCCCTCATCATGGAAGGGGATAAATTACGGTGGACGCACGGGACAGCGTGCGTAATTCGAGTTGGTCCTTTCACTGTTTCTCGGCCGGGGGAAAGATGGTCATGGCGGATCACGCTGGCGGTGAACTGCGGCTGTAGTGCTCAACGAATGGCTAGGATTGCAGTAGAAGCTGGGCAGAAGCGTGAGTATCGTCGGTGGAGGGTTCCCCGAGGCCAGCCTTGGTTTCAGTGGCATTGCTGGAGTATTTATACGTAGCGGAATACAGCGGTGAGTCAACCGCGTATTGCCGTGTACGTCGACGTTTAGCCTTATATTGCAAAAACGGAACTCAGTTGTCATGTAGCGGGATACAGCGGTGAGTCAACCGCGTATCGCCGTGTACGTTAGCGTTTAGCTTATTCTCATCGGAGACGGAACTCACATTGTCACATAGCGGGATATAGCGGTGAGTAAACCGCGTATTTCCGTGTATGTAGGTTTTGAACTTGATTCGGAAAGACAGTGCTCAACTCATTCTCCCAGGGGGAACACTGCAGTGAAGTAACTGCGTTTGGTCATGCAGGATGTAATTGAACTACGATTGGAGCCTTAGTATCCTACTCATGTTGCATAGCGGAATACAGCGGTGAAGCAACTGCGTATTACCGTATATGGGCAAGGATATAGTTTGCTTTTGGGGTCTTTGGAATTCCGGTGGATTACAAAACTTATGGGGACAATGGAGTGTGGGGATTATATTTTAGTAACTATCACAAGAGGCCTATCTTATTTGCGATTGTCTTGAAGTACCTCGGTCGGATGTTTGGTCTGTGTGACGTCTGGTGATTCCTTAAGGAACCTAAACACTGCTACATCCATTGCCAGGTATAGGAACTATCTAGCGAGACATATTGAGAGTAGATGTTCTATTACCCTGTCTATAGCTCTGTTCTTTTGTTGTTACAGGTTCTATTCCCCTGCTGAACCTTCCCTCTCCTTTCCCTCGCCTGATCGCTCGAACACCCTGTGTAATTGGGGTGTTGGTGATATCAGGAGGTGGACCCTTTCTTGCTGCAACTGGATCCCGCGGAGCGTAACCTGACAGTGTAGTGGTGTTTTCGTGTGTTTTTGCACGGGAACGCCTACTCTGCATCTCATTAGGTTTAGTTGGTGGTGTCACCCGTGGAGGCAAATTTTGCGGCAGTTATCGCGGGAATAATGGCGTTGTTTGCAGTTTGCACCCGCTTGTGAATGGGGCGTTAAATCTATCTCCACTTTTGATGCGTTAAGGTGGCGATAACTCGGCGATAAGTCCTTGTGAATATGCCCCCTTGAGTAGTAGATAATGTGTGCCCGGCATCTGAATCGAAACTTATCCTCTGTATTTCACTGTCTAGCTGCATCTGCTTGGAAAATTCCACTATGGGCGTGCCTTCATTGGGTCTGAAATGTACTAAATGTATCTGCATGCTTGTTGATTTCAGTCCCTCTGCAGCACTCCTAGTGACTGGGCAGACTGGGCTCCACTCTGAGTGTACTTTGAATAAACAATTATTGGTTTGTATTCTCTACTGTCTGACCGACTCTTCATTTGGTATGGAAGGCTGAGAGGTGGTCATTAGTGACCCGAGTGACCCGAATCGGGCCACTTCCTTCAAGACCTCTCATGGACTAGTAGAGATACACTATTGTTGGAAATGGCCCTTTTCAGGGTGCTTTCCCTTGACTTTTTGCTTTTGTCCCTCCTGGTTTTCCACTGATCTATATGCTAGCCTTAGGACTTTGAGCGCTTTGATACTGCCATTCAGTGCCAAAGCGCTGTGCTTGTCATATACATGCTGGTGATTAGAATATACATGATTGGCTTATTTGAGTTAGCTATAAGTCCCTTGTCTAGGGGCTGGACATATACCTGGGGCATGTAACTAAAATGCTCCTCCGTGGGCCTGCAGCACTGGTTGTGACACCCACGGAAGTAGCTCTTCAAACATACCACAGGTTTGCCATGGCGGGGCCTGTGTGTGCAGGTTACTGTTACTCGACTTGGTATTTAAAAAGCTACCTGGCAAGGTTCTGCATGCCTCTCGCAACATCGGAATACTCCCTGGGGGCAGGGTGAGGTGTCGGAAAGAGGTAGGGTATGTGCACGTGTGCGTTACTTGCACTGGTGGTGAACGGCACCAGATGGTATGTTTGTTACGGTGTGGCCCGCTTCTCTCATTGATTGACTTGAAGATCTGTGGATAGGCTATTGAGCTGTACTTCCTACATGCAGAAGAGTGGCAGTATAGTGTTTGATATCGATGAGCTAGTAAGGGCAAATCCTCAGCGGCAGTGAGAGTGGATTCGACAATACTAATGTGGAAATGCCACTTTGGGATAGTGGGCATTTCTGTGCTCGTGGCTCTCTGTGTGCCTGTCAGCCTGTCTCCAATCCACATCTGGGTGGTGGGGGGACAGCTATATCTGTTCATTCCTGATAGCAGGCCATAAACTAGGGGCCCAAGGGAAACTGCAGACCTCTGACTCTGAGAGGCCTTCCTGGGACGGAGAAGAGGGGTGGAATTGACACCTGCATTCCAAGGGGCAAGGTCCTGGACCTTCTAAAGCTGTTGATAAAGCCTCTCAGGGTAGGATGGCAGACAGGACAAACTTTAGAGAGGGCCTGTGCATCTCAAAGGTGGCCTTTTGAACTGATCTCATCTTCAAAGGACATTGTGGGCGTATAACCACTGGGGCTCTGCCCTCAGGAGAGAGAGAGAGACGCTTTGGGAGTGGAACCATACTATGCTGGTTCGTTGCTGGGACATGGACAAGAGGGTGGGCAGGAGGGACTACAACTGGATTATCCTCAGACTTGTTGTGCCCTGTGGCTTGTCGTGCTCCAGGAAGGGGACTATCACTTGGTGGATTTTGCCTGGATGTTGATGGTCTGCATCTAATTGACAACTGTCATGGCCTGGGTCCCTAAGTGCTCTCCAAGGGCCGGTTGGATGGCCTCCTGTCCACGAGATCCGAGGGACAGAGAGGATCTCCCCATTTCCATAAGATCATAAGGACCGCACAGGGTGCGGCGGAAATTGGTGGAAGTGATTGTCGGTTGGGACAAGGACCGTCCAGAAGTATGCAGTAATCACACTGTGCAGAGTAGTGTGCTTGTAACGATCAGCGGCCCACCTGGGGGTGCTGTAGCATGAGGAGTGCTGGTGAAGTTTGCTGAGTCCACGGGACATGAGCTTACAACCAGAAACCTGTGCTAATGCACATTTCATAGCATGTTGTGTCCGAGGGGTGTTGGCTCCATTCTTTTACTCCTACCTGGGCGGGAGCAGCTTTTTCTGTGTTCCCACCGGATGGGAGCAACATTCTGTTCCCTGCACTAGAGAGTGTGGGCAGGGAATTAAAGTTGTATTCCCTGCCCACACTCTCCCGAGCAGGGAACAGCAATGTGCTAGGGGACGGGGTCCCAGGGACACTGCTTTGATCGTGCTCCGGGGGATGGTGGGCCAGGGGTGAGTCTATGGTCGAGGAGGGGGGCCTGATGTCTCCATCCCTATAAATAAAAGGGCCCTCGAATGGGGTCAATGGGGCATCCCTGAGGCTCAAGGAGGGGGGCTATATGCCCCCTCCCCAAAATGAATATGGGTGCGGTCCCCGGGGCCTTGCACATGCTTGAGGAGTAGAGAGGCTGCACACTCCCTCTCCCCCCCAAAAAAACGGACCCAGGGGATGAGGTCCTGGGTGCCTTTTTAGGCTCTGCAAGATGGGGCCAGCACACCCCCTCACTAAATGTAAAAAGCATTGGCAAAGACAATAGGTCTCAGCTATGTAAACTCTGATTGCTCTGAGACCCAACAGACACAGTTCTGACATTTCCTCATGAGCTGCAATGGAGGTGCATTCTCCTCAAGTTCCTGCCCTTCCAGCCAACCCTTTACTGGTTTACATAGTGCACAATTATGGTGCCCTTTGATGCATGCATGCGTTCCTGCTGTTCGGTACATGTGGAGTATAGTCATCCAGCCTAATGCTAAAATAGCTGCTCCCCTCAAATCTCACTGTACTGCACATGCACACTATGTATGCACACATACAGGGAAGCTGAGTGTCTAGAGTGGCTCCAAGTTTTGTGCCCTGGGACTGCGTCAACCAGGTGGGACAGCTGATAGAAACGGTTCTTGTGAGGCTGGGTGCAGAGTACCACAGCAGAGGATGAGTGTCTGCAAATACCAAGGAATGTGGAGGCTGGGGGTTAAAACTCTGTTCAGTGGGGTGACTTGTGCTTGGGGATGCTATGAAACACAATGGGCCCGATTCACAGAACTAACTTACGTCAAAAACGTAAAGTTAGTACCTTTTGGTATTCACAGAATACACTTACTCATTTTGGTATTCACAGAATACACTTACTCATACTAACTTTATGTCCGCACTCGGGCCGGAGATTCCGGCCGTTTGTGGAGATTCCGGCCCGGAGGTGGAGATTCCGGCCGTTTGTGGAGATTCCGGCCGTTTGTGGAGATTCCGCCACCGGCCGGAATCTCCACAACCGGCCGGAATCTCCACAAATGGCCGGAATCTCCACAAACGGCCGGAATCTCCGGCCGGAATCTCCACAAACGGCCGGAATCTCCACCTCCGGGCCGGAATCTCCACCTCCGGGCCGGAATCTCCACAAACGGCCGGAATCTCCGGCCCGAGTGCGGACATAAAGTTAGTATGAGTAAGTGTATTCTGTGAATACCAAAATGAGTAAGTGTATTCTGTGAATACCAAAATGAGTAAGTGTATTCTGTGAATACCAAAAGGTACTAACTTTACGTTTTTGACGTAAGTTAGTTCTGTGAATCAGGCCCACAATATTGTGGACATGATGTGGAAGTCAGTGATCTATGCAAGGTAGTTGATTGCAGGAGTGGCCTACCAACAGTCACTGACCAAGGGTTCTTGGAAGTAAATAAATAGACTGCTTTAGTCATTTATCTCCTCTTCCCCAGTCTGTGGATAGCCTCATTGGGTATAGCAGGCAGTCAAGGCTCACATTTGTTGGAAGATGATTCTTCATAGGAACGACTGCTGCACTGTGGTTTTAATGGTAAGGATAATCCTTTGTTAAATAAGTACATAACATATCTCCAGCTAGGATCTCAATTATATCAGAAAACAGTGTTAACACCCTTATGATTGAAAAGCAAAACACCCCAAATGCCAATAGCCCTCTCACATCCCTCAGCGACTAGAATCACACACTACCCAAAGCACTCTCATAGTAATCAGAGTACCCATCACACACTTCCAGACGCATTCTCACATTCCTCACACGCAAACAATGTTGCGCTACCAAAAGCACTCCCACGCCTAGCAAAATAGCAGTCACACTCTACCAGAAGCACTCTCAGACCTCTCATGGACTAGTAGAGATACACTATTGTTGGAAATGGCCCTTTTCAGGGTGCTTTCCCTTGACTTTTTGCTTTTGTCCCTCCTGGTTTTCAGCTGATCTACATGCTAGCCTTAGAACTTTGAGCGCTTTGATACTGCCATTCAGTGCCAAAGCGCTGTGCTTGTCATATAAATACTGGTGATTAGTGTATACATGATTAGCTGATTTGAGTTAGCTATAAGTCCCTTGTCTAGGGGTAAGACATACACCTAGCATTTGTAACTAAAATGCTCCTCCGTGGGCCTCCAGCACTGGTTGTGACACCCACGGAGGTAGCTCTTCAAATGTACCACAGGTTTGCCATGGCGGGGCCTGTGTGTGCAGGTTACTGTTACTCAGCTTGGTATTCAAAAAGCTACTTGCCAAGGTTCTGCATGCCTCTCGCAACATCAGAATACTCCCTGGGGGCAGGGTGCGGTGTCGGGAAGAGGTAGGGTATGTGCACGTGTACGTTACATGCACTGATAGTAAATGGCACCAGATGGTATGTTTGGTACGGTGTGGCCCGCTTCTCTCATTGATTGACTTGAAAATCTGTGGAAAGGCTATTGAGCTGTACTTCCTACATGCAGAATAGTGGCAGTATAGGGTTTGATATCGACGAGCTAGTAAGGGCAAATCCTCTTCGGCAGTGAGAGTGGATTCGACAATACTAATGTGGAAATGCCACTTTGGGAAAGTGGGCATTTCTGTGCTCGTGGCTCTCTGTGTGCCTGTCAGACTGTCTCCAATCCACATCTGGGTGGTGGGGGGACAGCTATATCTGTGCATTTCTGATAGCAGGCCATAAACTAGGGGCCCAAGGGAAACTGCAGACCTCGGACTCTGAGGGGCCTTCCTGAGACGGATAAGAGTGGTGGAATTGGCAACTGCATTCCAAGGGGCAAGGTCCCTCTAAAGCTGTTGATCAAGCCTCTCAGGGTAGGATGGCAGACAGGACAAACTTTAACGAGGGCCTGTGCATCTCAAAGGTGGCCTTTTGAACTGATCTCATCTTTAAATGCCATTATGGGTATAATTACTGGGGCTCTGCTCTCAGGAGAGAGAGAGAGACGCTTTGGGATTGGAACCATACTATGCTGGTTCGCTGCTGGGACATCGACAAGAGGGACCAATGGTGGGCAGGAGGGACTACAACTGGATTATCCTCAGACTTGTGGTGGCCTGTGGCTTGTCGTGCTCCAGGAAGGGGACTATCACTCGGTGGATTTTGCCTGGATGTTGCTGGTCTGCAGCTAATTGACAACTGTCATGGCCTGGGTCCCTAAGTACTCTCCAAGGGCCGGTTGGATGGCCTCCTGTCCACGAGATCCGAGGGACAGAGAGGATCTCCCCATTTCCATGAGATCATAAGGACCACGCAGGGTGAAGTGGAAATGGGTGGAAGTGATTTTTGGTTGGGACCAACGACAGTCCAGAAGTATGCAGTAATATCACTGTGCAGAGGAGTGTGGTTGTAACGATCAGCGGCACACCAGGGGGTGCTGTAGCATGAGGAGTTTGAGGAGTGCTGGGGAAGTTTGCTGAGTCCACGGGACATGAGCTTACAACCAGAAACCTGTGCTAGTGAGCATTTCATAGCGTGTGGTGTCCGAGGGGTGTTGGGGGAGGTTTGCCAAGTCTGCAGGACCCGGGCATGAAGCCTAGACTGCCTTTGTCCTCCCGATCAGGAGGACAACAGTACCTGACATCGTGGCCTCAGTCCGAGGTCACTGGCTCCCTCTCCCCAGACCCACACCACAAGGTACTTTGTTGTTGAGAATATTGTGACTGAGAGGTCTCGTTCTGCCTTGTGTGCACCCTCGGCTGGCTGCGTGAAGCAACTGCAGCTCACATCTCTGCCTGAGGGGAAACATTTTTCCAAATTGTAAGTGCACCAACTTCCGTTGTCACAGTCTATTGCCTACGGGGGGGTGTAGTGATTCCGCACTCGTGAAGGTGCTGCTGGGTGCCTGAGGGCTTAATCTGGATGGACGAAACCAAGTAACTGTTTCCTTCTGCTTTAGGTGGCCCCAACAATCTAATCAAAAACTCACCAGCGGGTACAACGCGTATCATTGGATGGTGTGGTTTGAGTGGCTGAGGGGCTGGGTCACTATGCTTAGACAAAACTTGTGATTTCTTGACCATTACAACTGTACGGGGTATGCATATTGGGAACGTTGTGTTTTATGCTAATGTGATAGCGGGAAAGTGCAATACCTCTGAACTGCCTGCCTATGTGTTTCTGTACTTTTTGATGTGGGAGGGATCGCTTGGATTGTCAACACCTCCAGGAAGTACGCACATGGGTTTATGTCCCTTACGAGCAGGCCTGGGCGTAGTTTGCGGAGTTTTGCTACGCGGAACTCCGCTAAGTTACAAAAAAACTCAGCGAAGTTTCGCGAGTGGCGGAGTGCAGTGCGAACTGCAGTTTGTGCTGGTATTCCTGCCGCTCGGGTAGAAATTCTACCCGAGCGGCAGCTCGCGCTCGCAAACTTACCGTTCGCAATCGTGAACTTACCGTTCGTGATCGCGAACGGGGAAAAAACTCCGCTGCGCATCGCGAAGCGGAGTTTTCTGCACTCCGCGAGCTCTGCGGAGTGCAGAAAACTCCGCAAACTCCGCGAACAGAACGAAGTTCACCGCCCAGGCCTACTTACGAGGCTGAGGGGATAACGGGGCAAGTAAATACCTATGACTAGTACGTATATGTTCATGCCTTTCTGCTGCTCATGGGAGAGTGCAACAATTGCATATAACTGGAGAGCCAATATCCAATGTGTATGTCATTTTGATTTCAATGTGTGTGCAATACAAAAACCAGTGTTTTATACATAAGGTGTGGAGTCTTTTTGTAGTGTACTCAGTGTGTTGCGAGGGCGGTGTTGTGCCAATACTTTATACTTTGACCCTAAGGATAAGTCTGACTGCTCTGTGCGAAGCTACCCATGGGTGAGCACAGGTTATCGGACAAGTGTATCAAACTCATCCTATCTAGGACAGTGGATTCTGCCTGGCTTCAATGAATCCCAGCCAGTCAGAAACTGCTGGGTCTTACAACTATCAATACTACTCAAACCCCTCATAGAGTAGTAGTCTGACACTAGTTACAGAACCCTCACATGTTTACACACTACCTTCAGCACACTTACATCCCTCACAAACTAGTAGACACTCACTACCGACAGCACTCTCACACCCTTTAAAGTGTTGCAGCCTCACACAAGTATTCACCATCATCTATCTCTACAGGAGTGACATCATTTCATTTCCCAGCATCCATCTGTACAGGAAGTGATATCAGTGGTGTCCTGCCAAAATCATCTTTATAAATGAAGCCAGACAAGTGGGCATTCCCCATTATTTATTTTCACAGAAAGTGATATGGCTGCATTTTCTAGCATCCATCTGTATAGAAAGTGAGATCACTTACTGCCTTCTCTATACTTTAATCATTGCTTAAGGGCATCCTACCTCCTGGACATCGCCAGCAAAGGCAGACCCAGACAAGACAATTGCCAGTTTAGACAAGTTAGGGACAGGAAGGGCCTTGGGATAAAAGCCCTGTCACACTGAATCCTATAATATAAGATATATTTATGTGCCTCACCGACCACCTCAAACAATCCATCTCACAATCGTACCAAGACCTAGACACCACAAACACTGACATAGCATCTTCACAACACATAGATCCAACTGCATACATATCCACATCGCACTAACTACCACACACCCTCAAACTACAGAATCCACATTCCAACTCATGCTCATTAACGCTCACTCTGCAGTACTCCAATTACTAGACTTGTCATATTACAAGTTTGAACATCCATCACATCAAACAAAGTAAATTTCCATACCAAAACCATTCCATCAATGAAGCCACTAACAGAAACAGCAGGCTCTTCAAGAGAATCAAGTGCTCCAACAACCCCCTTGCCTAATACTCCTATACCACGCTCCTCAAACAAGTGCACTATTATCAACCTCTTCATCAAAAATAAGATCCAACAGTACACCGACAACATGAAGCCTGCTTCTCCTTTAGCTACCACTCCATCTTGTAGAATCCTGCTCTGGTCATAACCCTTCGGATTCCTAAATCTCAAAGATCTTGCTGACAAACTCAACTCTCCAAAGCCACTTCCTATAAAGATAATGGGGGATATTCTCAAGAACGTGTGATTAACATCGCCAAAATAGGGTAACGCAATTTTTCATATCGCCTTCTATCGCGGGAAAATAACTCTGTGTCAACGTCATATTCTCAACACGGCGGTAACATGCGATAGTTTCCCGATAATGCTTCAAATGTCCGCGATACAACTACCGTGACGGCGATAAAAAAGGAAACTCGAACGTGAAAAAAGTTGTGATGGGCCCAACCGCGATAGAAATATCGGCGACAAGCAGCGCCAGGCTTGCAATTCCCACGTCAGGCGGGAAAAATCACCATAAAAGCTGCAAATAAAAAAATTAAAAAAAACATAACAACTGCGAAGCACAATGGAGGTAGCTGGAGCAAGTACAGAGGACAACCCGAACCACACAAGCCCCACGGAGGACCAGCCTGGGACCTCGGGGTCAGGGAAGGGCAAGGAGAAGAAGAAGAGGAAGACGCGGTTCAGTCCGCAGGAAAACAGGATCCTGATAACGGAGGTGGTAGAACACCATCAACAACTGTTCGTCACCTCCACTGTGTCATTGGCAACTAAAAATACAATATGGCAGTCCATCCTGGACAAGGTGAATGCAGTCGGAGTGCTGAGGAGGACAATGGAAGAGCTCAAGAGGCGCTGGAATGATGTGAAGCGCAAAACCAAGCTGAAACTCGCAAACAACCGCAAAGCAGCAATGCAGACTGGGGGTGGGAGTCCTGCGCCACAGGAGGAGCTGGATGAGATGGAGGAAATGGTGTCCACAGTCATCAGTGTGGAGACGGTGGCAGGAGTCGTGGAACCGGACACTGCTCAACATGACCTGACACAACAGCAACAGGGTGAGTAACCACCAGGGACTGGGGGATGGGGGAG
This sequence comes from Calotriton arnoldi, assembly GCA_963921515.1. Classification (NCBI taxonomy): domain Eukaryota; kingdom Metazoa; phylum Chordata; class Amphibia; order Caudata; family Salamandridae; genus Calotriton; species Calotriton arnoldi. The sequence goes on from CAWUFW010005411.1 coordinate 981,568, forward strand.
ATGGGCACAATGGCACACATGCACAATGAAGTATAGCACACTGCACAACCACAATGACTCTGGATCATGTCCCTGATCTCCTTGCTATACTGCAGCACACATAGAAACAGCAAGTAGTCCCCGTCCACAATGTGCCCAGAGGGAGCCCTCCCCACACATCACCAATCTCACAACAAACCCATGCACATGTGCTGAACCCAGCAAAGCTGCGGATCCGTGAGCCCCACTGACAATGCAAGTGACACTGCATGACGATGAGCATGTCTGCAGGCCACTCAACATGACATGTTGCACCCCACGACACCGAGGTGGCTGAGTGTGGTCCACATCCGGAAAGGAGCAGGTCACACACTGACACATCCACGTGCACAAACAACCCCTGACAGCAACAAGACATCTGCAGACAAACCATGCCCAAGAGTCCCAACTCCCACCAAGAGCACAATTTACCCAAGTATGCAATATCTCAGCACTGCATAAGCACAGAAGTCAAAGGCACACCCCCTGAAAGGGAGAAGGCCAAGCAAAGTCTGAGCTGCAGGGGCGACTCTCCCACAATGCAGCACACACACAAGAATCAGAGCACATCAACATTGACAACAATGTGGTACAAACTGCAAGACTTTCACAACAGAACAGAGGACACAACTGCTGCCGCTTGTGTGTAGAAACTGGCCAATCACATTTGGCATAGCAGGAAACTGTGACATGATAATGGACAAGTACAACCCCACATCCCTGATGGTGCACAAATGTCCACTGTCCCGCTTCAAATAGGCAGCTCCTCCTAAACAGTCACAATGTACATTGTCATGCAGTCTGTTTGGAAACTTGGCCAATGCGTGAACATACATGGAACACACTGTTAAACTGCATCTCCCCTTTACATTGCAGAGGGAGAATCATCACCTCCTGCAGAGCAGACCGAACACCTCCTCACTGATGACGAGGAGGACCTCCCCACCTTTGACACCGACGCCCTCCAAGAGCTCATGGACAGCTTCCGCACCCCACCCCCAGGAGCAGGGCAGCCCAGCTGCATCAAGGAGACCCCACCCCCTGCACAGACCACACAGCAGGAAGCACCCACCACCCCGGCTGTCTCCCAGGATCCCCACGACCAACACATGGCATTTCAGCGCCGTGTGTTGGAGGGCCAGATGGAGATGGCTGAGCAGGTGCGGGTGGGGTTCGACCTCATGGCAGCCAAACTAGATGCCATCCATGGGTGTCTACGTCCCATCAGGGACCACTTACAGTCCCTAACGGACACCCACAGTCCGCTCCATGGTCTCCAACGAGCCATGGCTGACATCGCTGGAGTCATGACTCGGAAACAAGAACACCTGTCTAGTCAGAGTGGCTCCAGCGATCTCAGTCTGGAGTTGGGACACATGCGGAGGCTCATGGAGGACATGGTGCGGATTGAGGCGGAAAGGATGGCTGCCACGGCTGCACATCAGCGAGATGTAGCTGAGATCTTCCATGCCCTGCAGATCTTCATCATGGCATTGCTGCCACAAGGCCTGGCGCAGATGAATGCTGCTGCTCCTACACCATCCACATCTCCGCCCCCTGATGTGTCAGTGCCACACAGTGCGGCAGACATACCACCTCCGGCACCTGATGTGTCACTGCCACACAGTGCGGCCGACAATCCACCTCCGGCCCCTGATGTGTCAGTGCCACACAGTGCTGCAGCCGAAACACCACCACCCACAGGTGAGGCACATCACACATCAGAGGACGATGATGTGGATGAGACTGCAGTTGTGGTAATGAGGAAGTGGTAGCATTCATCTCCGCCATATGGCCTGGTTCAGCTTGGTTCGGCCCTTTGCATCATCACCTTCCACTGTCCCCCGATACACTCTGGGGCACTCACCTTGGACCTCGACATGGACTGCCATATTCTGTTTGGTTACCAATGACACAGCAATCAGACTGTGGACTGAACTCTTCCTCTTCCGATGAATTTGTCCTTCCCTAATGGACTCTGGCTACCTCCACGGGGCAACAATGTCAAGTGGGGTGTGCATGGCCCTGTACTGCTCCAGCTGCAAAACTCCACTGAATGTGAATAAAACATTTAAATTCACACAGATGTGTCATGTCTATGATCCTTCAAGTATGACAGTATGGATGAATGTAGGGTCACTGATTCCCCCTCACGTCCATTTTGCACATGTTGTGGGGCTTGGGACACAGGGTGCAACATTGCCGATTGTGGTCCGGGTGGCGCAGACACTACAATGGAGACACAAGCATTGGTTACTTCCTTGCCCAGGCCAGAACTGAACTACGCCCAGGGCCCCGGGCTCATTGTTCACACCCCTACGCTGGACTGGCATACGCCAGCCCAGCCCACTCCGCTTACGCTCACAGGGGGTGACGACACAGCTACATGTCCCAGGTCTTCCCTGTAGTGATCTGCTGGTCACTGGTCTAGTTGTCAGCATGCCACAGCCACTCCCTGAGGGCTGGTTTACACCCACACCACACCCATCCAGCACAGGCGACATGGGACATGTGACCCTGCCAATAAAAGGGGCCCACCACAGCACATCCCCCACTGCCGGAGGTGACATGATGGTGTCCGCATCCACGGAACTCAATCATAAAGGGTCCGTGACCTGCGTTGCACTGAGTTAGTGGCACCCGATGCTTCTCTGGTGATGCGGTGGCGGCCTCTGCGGCGGCGACACGCTTCTCCTGCGATTCGACGGCAGCAGCTTCGTCAGCGACACGCTTCTTCTCGTTGCGCCGTGCTTCCAGCTCCCAGCGACACGCAGGCTTCTGCAGACAGAATCCCCAGCATGGGAATTCAGGAGGGAGCTGGTGGTGAAGTCTTGTAGCCCTGAGACTTCAGCAGGAGGCAAGCTCTAGTTCAAGCCCTTGGAGTAATATTCTGCAAGATGATGAAAGTTCTTTAAAAGTTCCTTCTCCTCTCCTTGGCACTGAAGACACCACTGTAGGCCAACCCAGCAACACAGCACACTGGCAGGGGGGCAGTCCAACTCCTACAGCTTCCTTTGGTTCTTCTCCTTGGCAGAGGTTCGTCTTGTTGTTCCAGAAGTAATCTAAAGTTCTGGGGTCAGGGCCCCAATATTTATACCAGAAAATCCTTTGTCCTCTGAAGGCAGAGGGTCCTTTTCCTAGTCCAAACCAGTTCTGGTCAGTCCTGGAGCACTTTGTTTACAGGACTCCTTCTTTCTTTTCACTGTGTAGGCCAGGGTCATCAGACGCACCACAGGAGGTGGAGCCAGTATTGTGGAGGGAAGGCACAGCCCTATTCAGGTCCCAGGTGCAACTCCTCCCACCCATCTACATGCAGATCTCTCTATTCAGCCCTGTGCTGACTCACCCTGTCTCCTGGAATCCCCCAGCCCCTGTCACTCACAAACCAGACATGGAATACACAACCTAGCAGAGGCAGGCTTGGATAGTTAGGCAAGAAAATACCTACTTTCTAAAAGTGGTATTTTCAAACACAGAATGTTAAAACCAACTTCACTACAAGATATATTTTATCATTTTGAGTTCAGGCATACTAAATTCGTATTTCTACCATGTTCCCTGGGTCAGTTAGGATTATAAGATGTTATAAACAAACTGCCCATTCTGGCCTATGGGGAATAGGTAGCCTTGCAATAGTGAAAAAACGAAAATGGCTCTAATTCACTATTAGGACATGCCACACACACCAGGGCATGTCCTACCTTATACTTACAATGCACCCTGCCCTTGGGCCTACCTTAGGGGTGTCTGATATGAAGATAAGGGAAGGTTTAGGGACTGGCAAGTGGGTGCACTTGCCAAGTCGACATGGCAGTCACTGCCTGCACACAGGCTCTGCAATGGCAGGCCTGAGACATACTTTACAAGCTGCTAATGTGGGTGGGACAACCAGTGCTGCAAGTCCACCAGCAGCATTTTATTTACAGGCCCTGGGCACACCTGGTGCACTATACTAGGGTCTGACAAGTAAATCAAATGATCCAATCATGGAGTCACTAATCAATAGATCAATTTACAATAGGGAGAGCATATGCACTTTAGCACTGATCAGCAGTGGTAAAGTGCCCAGAGTCATAAAACCAACAAAAACAGGTCAGAGAAAATACAGGAGGAAGGCAAAAAGTTCAGGGATGACCCTGCAAAAAAAGGGCCAAGTCCAACACAACCCCCTTCCAGCCAAAACGCAGGGTAGACCAATCACTACCTTGATGGACTTCCCTGCTTTGGGCGATAGGACATGGACCCTGGCCCGCAACAGCAGGAGCATACTCCAGTTCTACGCCAATCTGAACCTATTTGGATCCCTCTGTCCATACTCTCAGGGTCCACCAAGCTAACCCCTGGGGAACCCTTCTCCTCACCTGTGGACACCATCTGTGCAGCACCTAACCTTATCTTGCTCACAGGTGTGTCCCAACAGACAGACAGCAAGCCACAGTGGCCACTGACAGTGGTCAGTGATGAGACCCAGGCCTTATGCCTCTCAGGGCTCTCAAACCTCTGTGGTGTTAGAGAGCGGGGGCAGTAGCCCCAGGTGCTTGGCACCCTTTGTCCACTCTCCCTCCTGTCAGGTCAGGTATGACATCCTGACACTGACCCACCAGCCCCGGGCCTGTACCTGGCGGCTGGACAGGAGACTGGGGTGGGCTTTCCCACACCCGGTCCTCCTCCTCCTCATTGGGGCTCTGTACCCTCCCACCTGGAGTGGTACCCCCTTCCAGAATTGCCAGGGCACCTGTGGCAGGTGTCCTGCACAATTCGCCCACCAGTTCAGGGGTTCTATCCTGCAAATGGGCGTCCAGGTCAGGGGGGACAACCCGAACCTGGCCCTCCAACCTAGGGTCTAGACCCTCCAGTTGAACCAGGGTCAGAGGCGAGGACTCCCTCCCTCTGCACCCCCTTCCAGAGTGCTGTACCCTCCCACCTGGAGTGGTACCCCTAGAAGACCAACCGGTCAGGACACTGTTTACAGTTGTCCCTCCCTCCAGGTCAGACAACACCTGAACCTGGCTTCCCAACCCAGGGACCAACCCCTGCGGTTGAACACTTGCCCGGCGCACCAGGACTTCATTGGGAGCACATATGCCCCCCACGAGGGTGACACACAACTCATGTGTCGTGTGACAGTCTGCCTGGCGCAGATCTTCCGACCCCTGTCCATCTGACAGTGCGTAGATCCCCCAGGACAGAAGTGGTGTCACCATGGTCATTCACTGGTGACTCAGCCCTTCTGGCTGGCCCCTGACCCACTGGTTCTTCCACTGGGGACTCTTTCCCCCTCTCACCCCTCAATCTGGACTTCTGCACCCTCCACTTAGGAGTGGCACTGCCAGACACCAGAACTGATGGAGGCCTGCTTACAGACACTCCCATTTCACCAGACACTAGGGGATCCCCCTCAACGGGCAGCCCATCAGGACAGACTAGGCTCCCCACCTGCTGTTCCCTTAAAGAACCATCCAGGCCCGGAGACTGGGGTTCGGGCACCTGGGGACACGCAGCCCCACACTCACTCCGTCTCCTCTGAGACAGGACGTGAGCCCCTACACCCCTCCCACTACACCGGGACCTAGCTGGGCTACTCTGAACCATTTCCACCACTCTGGGTTAGAAGATACCTGAGCCACTCCCCTTAGGGTCATTCCCCAATGCCTCTTCAGACCCTTTGGAAACCACCAAAAGGTCTGCCTCCCTGGTGAGCTCCCTGGGGTCAGAGAACTCACTCTCCAACAGGTGCTGGCATAGCTCTGGAAAACAGGGACTTACAATATGCTCTCCCACAATTGGATCACACAGCCCCCTACAAGGGTTAACCAAACTATCCTTCACCTCACCATCCAGTGCCTCGCACACGTACTCCACACCACTCTCCTGAGATTGGCAAGGCAGTATCTGACTGTCTCTGTCACTCAACCCACACTCTTCTGGGCGGTCTCCACATTCACACACCAGGACTTCAACCATGGGGGAACCTCCCTCCCTGCTCCTCTCAGCTAGAGTCAGTGGAGTGTCCCTCCCAACACTAGGACCATGAACCCCTGCGCCAGTGCCCCAATCTACTTCCGGGACACTGCGCACCACTGGAGCTACCTCAGATCCTTGAACCTCCTGGTGTATGTTAACCCCCTCCGAGTCAGGCGCCACATCTCTGGGTGTGTGTACTACCCCCTCAGCACTAGACAATTCAATTTTGCTGCCACCATCTGAGCTGGACTCCAACTCAGCAAAGCTCACTTCTTGAGCTACCCAAATTTCTTCTTGCTGGGCTGAGACCCTCATGGCCTCAAGCCTCTCGAGCTCCAAATCAAGCTCCCTCATTCTCAACTCATGTTCCAATATCATTCTCTCTCTCTCCAAGGCTAACTTGTTATTTTCAAACTCCAGCTTCTTATTCTCTAGGTCCTTTTGACCCTCCATTTTGAGCCTGGCCAGCTCCATTTTATGCCTTCTATCTCTCTCCCTATCCTCCAACTCTCCTGGGGACAGGTTTTTGGAAGAAACACTGCTGCCTGGCGGGGTAGGTACTTTCTCCCCCCCTAGACCCAGGGGCCTATGTAGCTGCCCTTCCACCTCCTCCACAGGGTGCTCCACATTTTCAGATGCATTTCTTGCTTCCACCCAGGCCCTCAGCGCCTTGTGGAACTCATCCTTTTTAGTGAGGCCTGGAATCGCATCTTTAAATTTTCTACAGAAGGCTTTCAGCTGTTTGGCATTAGAGGTATCCAACCTCTCTTCCTCAAACTCTGGATCCATAGAGGCAATAGATGCTGGTGGACTCATGGCAATAAGAATTGGCAGTTCTCAGAAAAATAACAGTCCAAGGAGAAAAAAAATTCTACCAAAAATGTATGTGGTTGCGTTTGGTCTGCACTCACTAGTAGTGTACACCAATCACTGTATATGAGTCACAAATGCAAGTCCAGAATCCTCACCGCTGACCACCAATGTTAGTACTGAGGGTCTCTAGTTGGCAATGGTATCCACCTTTGACCAAATAGGGACCCTTGCTTCTAGTCAGGGTAAGGGGGATACACTACTAAAATAACCCCTGCTCACCCCCTTGGTAGCTTGGCATGAGCAGACAGGCTTATCTCAGAGGCAGTGTGTTAAGCATTTGTGAACACATACAGTAATACAGTGAAAACACTACAGATGGACACTACACAGGTTTTATAAAAATAAGTATTCTTTATTTAGATTTAACACAAGACCACAAACGACAAAAATCCACAATACTGTACTCAAAATAGACTTAAAAGATGGTAGAAGTAACTTAGTTCAAGTTGATGGTAAATGCGACACGTTTCTCTCAAAAGTACCTGGGATGCGTAACGCAAAACAAAGAAAGGGTCCGCAGGGAGGACGATGCGGCGAACAAGCGCCTCGATACGTTGCAACGATCCGGTGCGATGCGATGAAAGTGCGCCCTTAATGCGATGCGACAATGTGAAGACGATGCGTGCACGCCCGATGGCCGTGCGGCGAACTCTGTATCTTTGGAGCCGCGACATGCCCTGCGACACGCTTCTCCCGTGATGCGACGGCAGGCAGCTGCGACGGCGACATGCTTCTCGGGGGATGCGACGGCGACCCTTGCGGTGGCGACACGCTTCCCTGTTGATGCGACGGCAGGCAGTTGCGACGGCGACACGCTTCTCTGGTGATGCGACGGCAGTCAGCTGCGACGAAGGCACGCTTCTCTGGTGATGCGCCGGCGGCCTCTGCGGCGGCGTCACACTTCTCCTGCGATTCGACGGCAGCAGCTTCGTCAGCGACACGCTTCTTCTCGTTGCGTCGCGCTTACAGCTCCCAGCGACACGCAGGCTTCTGCAGACAGAATCCCCAGCAAGGGAATTCAAGAGGGAGCTGGTGGTGAAGTCTTGTAGCCCTGAGACTTCATCAGGAGGCAAGCTCTAGTTCAAGCCCTTGGAGTAATATTCTGCAAGATGATGAAAGTTCTTTAAAAGTTCCTTCTCCTCTCCTTGGCACTGAAGACACCACTGTAGGCCAACACAGCAACACAGCACACTGGCAGGGGGGCAGTCCAACTCCTACAGCTTCCTTTGGTTCTTCTCCTTGGCAGAGGTTCGTCTTGTTGTTCCAGAAGTGATCTAAAGCTCTGGGGTCAGGGCCCCAATATTTATACCAGAAAATCCTTTGTCCTCTGAAGGCAGAGGGTCCTTTGCCTAGTCCAAACCAGTTCTGGTCAGTCCTGGAGCACTTTGTTTACAGGACTCCTTCTTTCTTTTCACTGTGTAGGCCAGGGACATCAGACGCACCACAGGAGGTGGGGCCAGCATTGTGGAGGGAAGGCACAGCCCTATTCAGGTCCCAGGTGCAACTCCTCCCACCCATCTACATGCAGATCTCTCTATTCAGCCCTGTGCTGACTCAACCTGTCTCCTGGAATCCCCCAGCCCCTGTCACTCACAAACCAGACATGGAATACACAACCTAGCAGAGGCAGGCTTGGATAGTTAGGCAAGAAAATATCTACTTTCTAAAAGTGGTATTTTCAAACACAGAATGTTAAAACCAACTTCACTACAAGATGTATTTTATCATTCTGAGTTCAGGCATACTAAATTCGTTTTTCTACCATGTTCCCTGGGTCAGTTAGGATTATAAGCTGTTATAAACAAACTGCCCATTCTGGCCTATGGGGAATAGGTAGCCTTGAAATAGTGAAAAACGAAAATGGCTGTAATTCACTATTAGGACATGCCACACACACCAGGGCATGTCCTACCTTATACTTGCAATGCACACTGCCCTTGGGCCTACCTTAGGTGTGTCTGATATGAAGATAAGGGAAGGTTTAGGGACTGGCAAATGGGTGCACTTGCCAAGTCGACATGGCAGTCACAGACTGCACACAGGCTCTGCAATGGCAGGCCTGAGACACACTTTACAAGCTGCTAATGTGGGTGGCACAACCAGTGCTGCAAGTCCACCAGCAGCATTTGATTTACAGGCCCTGGGCACACCTGGTGCATTATACTAGGGTCTGACAAGTAAATCAAATGATCCAATCATGGAGTCACTAGTCAATACATCAATTTACAATAGGGAGAGCATATGCACTTTAGCACTGATCAGCAGTGGTAAAGTGCCCAGAGTCATAAAACCAACAAAAACAGGTCAGAGAAAATACAGGAGGAAGGCAAAAGTTCAGGGATGACCCTGCAAGAAAGGGCCAAGTCCAACATGATTGATTTGCGAGAGGTTAATAAAATTGTAGGTCTGCGGTTTCCGGTGGTTCCTGATATCACTATGCTTTTAACAATGATTCTATCTACTGCTAAGTTCTTTTCTGTCATTGATCTGAAAAATGCATTCTTTAGTATTCCTATACATCTGGACAGTAGGTATTTATTTGGGTTTACACTGACCGGCAGAAGCTTTCGGTTCTGTCATGCTCCTCAAGGCTATACAGAGAGTCCTAGTATCTAAAGCCAGGCGTTTAAGAGTCAGTTGGATTCACTCTCACTTTCTCCAGGTAATGTATTGGTGCAGTACGTAGACGATTTGTTAATTGCTTCTGATACAGAACAGGGTTGCAAAGACAGTACAGTCAAATTGCTGTTGCATTTGGCACATTATGGACATAATGTCTCTCTTTCAAAATTTAAATATTGTCGAAAATGCCCATTCCACAAACTCAGAAAGATGTATGTGCTTTTATAGGTATTACTTCCTACTGTCGCCAGTGGATCCCAAATTACTCGCTACTAATCAAACCTTTGCTTGCATTAACAATGAAAGCAGTGCATGAGCCTTTGCCTTGGACGCCCGAATGTCAGCAGTCTTTTGAGCAATTAAAAACTGCGCTTTGTTCGGCTCCGGTACTTGGCACACCGAATTATAACAAACCGTTTGTGCTCTATGTCCATGAGATGGCTGGCTGCGCACTTTCTGTCCTAACACAGAAGTTTGGGGATAAGCAGAGGCCTTGCGCTTATTATTCTGCTGCCCTTGACCCTGTTGCTAGGGCCCTCCTGAGTTGTCCGAGAGCGGTTGCGGCTGTGGCCACTTCGATCAGTCAATCGGCTGGACTCGTACTTGATACGGACCTCATAGTTATGGTACCCCATCCTGGGGATACACTTTTGAATAAGACAAAGACACAGCACCTCACCAGTGCACGTCTAACTGGCTATGAATTGACTTTGTTTGCTAAACACATTACGATCAAGAGATGTGCCATTCTGAACCCAGCCACGTTACTACCCCTCTATTCTGAGAGTGATGCAGTCGACAAACATGACTGTATCTTCCGGACGGAAGAAGAGACGAAAGGATGGATAGACCTGACTGATGTTCCCTTATCTAATCCTCAATGGGAACTATATGTTGATGGCTCTTGTTTTAAATTACCAGACGGCACCACCACTGCAGCTTATGCTATCACTACATTGTGGATGGTGGTAGAGACATCACGAGTCCCCTATCAGTCGGGTCAAGCTGCTGAGCTTGCTGCCCTTATTCGAGCTTGCGAGTTGAGTGAAGGGTTGGTTGTCAATATTTATACTGACAGCCAGTACGCATTCGGGGTCGTGCATAATTTTGGGCAGCTTTGGGTAGAGAGAGGGTTTCTTACCTCCCATGGAACCAAGATTCAGCAGGTCAAGCTAGGTGGGTTCCCGAAGCCGTTATATTTGAAAATACTCTTGAGAGTGTAAAAGAGATACAAAACGAAGCCACAATAGAGGAATTAGCGAAATGGCAGGAGAGTACGGCACAGTTGAATGAGGAAGGGTGTTGGATTGATAAATCGGGGCAACAGAAACGGATGTTGCCCGATGCATGTTCTTCCTGTGATTACTATGGCACATGGTCCAGCTCATATTAGTGCAAAAAGCATTTGTAAATTGTTAGCCCCTGTGTGGCATAATGATAACATCTCCAAGACAGCTGCGCATTTGGTGAAATACCGCATGGTCTGTATGATTCATAATCCAGAGAAGAAAGCAAACACAAGGAGATGATGGACGGAGCGCTGAAACTTTTCAGACACTCACCCCCAGTCACAGATCTGGGTTGAATCCATCATCGCTCTTTAGCTCACTTCGCCACCCCAGTTCAGACACAGCTATCTGCAAATCAGTCTTGACCCTGTGCCTCATGGGAACAGTCCAGCCCGAACTGCCAAGCCATGTCTTCCCTGGACCAGAAACAAGCATCCTGAGACCGGTTTCAGGCTAACAGCCCTCATCAGCCAGGTTAGCTTGAATCCAGTGGCAAAGTGAGCAAGGGACCCACGCCTGGGCATACCCTGCCAACTTAGGGAGAACAAAGCAAACACAAGGAGATGATGGACGGAGCGCTGGAACTTTTCAGACACTCACCCCCAGTCACAGATCTGGGTTGAATCCATCATCGTTCTTTAGCTCACTTCGCCTCCCTAGTTCAGACACAGCTATATGCAAATCAGTCTTGACCCTGTGCCTCATGGGAACAGTCCAGCTTGAACTGCCAAGCCATGTCTTCCCTGGACCGGAAACAAGCATCCTGGGACCGGTTTCGGGCTAACAGCCCTCATCAGCCAGGCTAACTTGAATCAGGGAAGGGCACCCCTACACCACCTGTTAATTTTGCACCACCCACTTTTCCTTTTGAAGTCCTCTAAATGGACTACATTGAATTAGAGAGATGCAATAATCTTAAGTACGTTTTGGTGGTTGTGTGCGCATTCAGTAAATGGGTTGAGGCCTACCCCACTCACGACAATACGGCCATTATGACTGCGAAGGTACTCCTTAAAGAGTACTTTCCTCATTTTGGCTTGCCCCGAATTATCTGGAGTGACAACGGAAGTCATTTTAATGGAAAGTGATTACATTGATTTGTGAAGGTTTGCATGTTAAACAGAAATTTCATGCTGCCAATCATCCACAGTCAGCGGGTTTGGTTGAGAAGTACAATGGTACTCTCAAACTGAAATTAGCAAAAATACAGGAGACAACAGGGTTGAAATGGCCAGATGCTCTACCATTAGCTCTTCTGTCAACAAGAATCACAGCTCATTCTAGAACAGGATTGTCCCCTTATGAGGTTGTATTCGGGCGCCTGGCGAATGTCTGGGGCGTCCTACATCCTTGCAAATACTCAGATATTGAATATCCTGTGTTGCTTGATTATTGTGGTCAGTTAACAGAAAGTTTACGTTCTATTCACCAACAGGTGCGGGAGTCCCTACATTCTGTACCAGAGGGGCTAAGCCTCGACATTCAACCTGGAGATTCCATTCTCATCCGGAACTTCCAGCGGAAGAAAAGTTTGGAGCCACCCTGGAAGGGTCCTGAGCAGGGCCGGACTGGCCATAGCGGGCACCGGGCGTTTCCCCGGTGGGCCGCTAGGGTGGGGGCCGGTTTTGGGCCCCTGGGGGGCTGTTTTTGTTACCGGGGGTCGGCAATATCGGCCCCCTGTAACAAAATCGGCCGAAACCGGTGCTCGCAAACTGCTCGGCTGCAACCCCCTCACCAGAGGGGGGGCCGGCCGAGCAGTTTGCCAGGGCCGGTTTCGGTTGCCAGTCCGGCCCTGGTCCTGAGCAGGTTCTGTTGGTGACACAGACGGCTGTAAAAGTTGCTGGTCGAAAGAACTGGGTCCACGCTACTCACTGCCAGAGGATTCCTTTGCCATTGCCGTACGACCAGTGGGTCAAGGAGGGCGTTTGCGACACAGAGTGCAAGCAGGTGTCCAGGTTTGTTCCTTTCAGTGACGCCCAGCTGACCTGGACACAGACGGATAGGGAGAACGAGGATTTTTTGAATGAGGCTGTCCCCCCAGAAATACGAGCTATTTAGGAGCCTTTGTTTATTGATCACACGATGCCTGGGGCTACCAGGTACAATTTGCGCCCTTGGCTGAGGGATACTGAGTCCAAGGAGAAGAAAGATTAGGGATGGACTGCACAAGATAGGTAGTACCAAGTTACAGTACCAACGGAATTAACTGAAATTAGTGGAGAACTTAGTACTCACTTTGCCATTCTTGTCTAAACATTAGGTAGGGAGAACAGTAGTATACTTTGCAGGTATACCATCTTTATTGAGGTGGGATAGATTAAAAGAGCTTAGGAATGAGCAATCTCCATCGCCGGTGCTCAAGAGCGCCAACTTATTGATGGACAATAGGAGCCTGTACCAGTGAGGCTCTGACGGACACTGGGAAGTTGTATATTTTCTTGCATTTTTGCTTCTTTGAATTTATTATGCATCCCTTTGGTAGAAAGGTTGCTGAGGAGGAGCAGCCAATGGTTCTTGTTGCACAGCATAATATAATGTGGGCACGAAAAAGCTAAATAATATGTGTTGTTCTTTTTATTCTGCTGATAATAATACTGTGTGGGGTGTCATGGATTTTGGAAAATTATCAAAGTGTGCCTTTGCGCAGCAGGGGTAAGGTTATCTCCTCGAAAAGAAATAAAAGAACAGCTCCGAGTAATGTATTTTTGGAAACACACAAGAGGTTCTTTGGAGAGGGGACAGCTTGTTACCCCACTGAATCTGTCACTGGCTTGTGGAGTGAATATCCATTGTCACTTGTAAATTATACTTATACTCGGCCTTCTCAATTTACGGAAGTGAAAGGAGTGTTTGGTTTTGGTTATCCGGGACCATGTCTATACCATAGAAAGCCACTGGGAAAGGGTTACCCAGGTTGTGATAATAATACATATTGCGCCAATTTCTATATGGAAAAACAGAATGTTACATTGGTGGGTTGGCATTACAAGGAATTGATAGTTACCCGGGAGGCTGGTTATTATCCCGCTTGCTGCCCCATTGTGAAAAGCACTGATACTTCACTATATATAAATTGCTCGGGAATAGTGCTGTACAAAAATACGATCCCCTTGGTGAATGACGAGGATCCAAGTACTTTTGCATTGAACTCCAGGTATGCAGCAGTGGATTATGAAGGACCGATTTATGCACACCCAGGGTTTTTCTTCTTGTCTAATGGGACGTATTCTAATGTCCACAATGGTACAGATGATGTAGCTCTTGGAATGGTATTGCCCTTGGGTGTACCTTGTAAATATGCTAAGCCTAACATACGATGGGTTAAAAGGACTCTGACAAAATAATTCTGTGAGGGAGTGACCGATATAAAGGTCAATAATTATAGTAATGGAATAACTTTTGGATACATCCTTTCTTCTATTTTCAGGGGTGAGAAGGCTAGAGAATATTTGAGGTGAAAGCTGCAAATTTTATCTAACACCACAGTAGCAGCTTTGCGCGACATGACCACTCAGTTAGAGAGCATGCGCTTGTATTCAGAGCAGACTAGATTTGCAGTAGATTTTATTCTAGCTAAGAGTGGTGGTGTATGTGCGGTAGTGGGCAATCAGTGTGTAGTCGGGATCAAGAATATGGAAAAGAATATTTCTAAACACATTTTGGATATCCTTGAAAACATCAAAGGAATGGAGAGTGGGAATTGGAGTTGGTCTCTTTTTGGCAGTTGGGGTTGGATTCTTGAAAAAGTGATTTATCTCATTGTGGTATTGGTGCTTTGCTGTGCTCTTATTCAATGTCTTCCATTCTGCTGCTCCTATTGTACCACCATTCTCACACCTAAACAGAAGATATCAATTCATAACACAAATGCTGCTATAATGATTCAAATGGATATTGAGGATTTGATGAATATCGATGAGTGAATATTTGAGAATTAATCCCTCCTTATTGTTTCATTTAATGATGTTGATAGTGTGGAGTGTTCATAATTGTTTATGTATGGGATTTCTTATTACTGTTTGTAGTTTTGTTTCCTCTTGTTGCTGTTCGAAAATATTTTAGCTCATGCTAAAAGGAGGCTCTGTTAGAATAGAAATTGTTTATGTTTACGTAGTGCTCCATGTAAGTTAGCATTCGCTGCGCCATTTTCTATTTGGGAGCCATTTTAAGCTGTTTGAAACTAATCTAGTTCAATTCCGAGAAATGCTCCTCTCTGAGTTTTGTTTCCTCACTTGGGTTTTGTTTCAGTAATGAGCACACTGTTGATGTTAGCACATAGCTTTCTCATTAGATAGAGGCCCTCTCCCCCTTGTCTGGTGGCGGGCTCCAGATGGAACGACCTTGGACTATGTTACTTTGTGTAAGATATGAGCGCTGAAACCGTTTTTTCTGTATTCTGCTGTTTAACTGCACCTGCTTGAAAAATTCCACTGTGGGTGTGTTTTCGCCCGGTTACAAAACGTACACAATGTATCTTTATGCTTGTCGATTTGCAGTTCCCTCTGTAGCATTCCTAGCGACTGGGCAGATGGGGCTCCACTCTGAGGGGCATATTCTCAAGGACTTATCGCTGAGTTAGCGGCACCTTATCGCAGCCAAAGTGGCGATAGATTTATCGTCCTATTCACAAGCTGGTGCTAACAGCCGATATTGCCAGTTTTCCTGAGATAGCAGCCGCAAAAAACATCGCCACGGATGACACCGGCAACTAACGCTAATGAGATGCAGAGTAGGCGTTCCCGTGCAAAAAGCCGCAAAAACACCACTTCGCAACATTCTCAACGACCAGCCAGATCTGTGATAAGATCCCAAAACAGGCGATAAGGCGCGTTAGCAGCAGGGATTTAACACCTGCTCTTACCTGGTGTTAAGTCGGACGACAACCTGCACCATCAAAGGGAGCCCAGACCAGAGCCACACATGAAGAACAACAGATGCCATGGAGCTACTGATCATGCAGCTCGGAAACCCCAAGAGGGCCACAACACCCACCGCCACCACACACAGGCCCGCCACCCCCCCCGGACCCTCCCACCCGCCCCCCCGGACTACCACAGAGGCAGCGCAGACAAAGACAGCGGACCTTCAGAAAACGCACCAGCCTTCCAGACTTAACACCAGAGGATGTCATTGCCCACTACAGGCTCAAAAAGACAACCATCCTCCGCATCCTGACCCTCATTGCCCACATGCTGACAGTACCAACACAACGGACAACCAACATCCCTCCGCAGACAAAGCTGCTGGCTGTGCTGCACCTGTTGGCCTCTGGTACCTTCCAACCAACAACTGCCAGAGTCGGAGGAGTCTCACAGCCAGCACTATCCAAGTTCCTCACACCTGTCTTGGATGCCATCATCAGCTTGGTACCCCAGCACCTTCACTTCCCACACACTGCGCAGGAACAGCTGGAGACCAAGCAAGGCTTCTACGCCATAGCTGGCTTCCTGCATGTGTTGGGGGCAATCGACTGCACACATGTACTCCTCGTGCCCCCTGCCGCCACTGCACACAATTACCGCAAGAGGAAGCACACGCATTCCATCAATGTGCAGGCAATAAGGGACCACCTGGGACTCTTCACCAATGTCGTCGCCAACTACCCAGGCAGTGTGCATGATTCCTTCATCTTCCGACAGTCCATCATCAACCAGCGCCTTCAGGATGGCACCTATGGGAATGCATTGCTCGTTGGTAAGTACCAAATGAACACACCACACACCTCAACTCCACAGTCATGCAACTCACGACTCTGGGAATGCACACGTTACAAACTCACATACAACCTGCCAAACAACATGCCCACCTACCAGACACGACAGCACAACTTACTGTGGTAACCTGGGCTAGCCATGTACACAAGCCATCAACGGCATGGCACCTCAGCCACACAATAGCAGAATGTGGGGAGAGGTGCGAACCAGGCATGTGCGAAGGAGGCAAGTGACCCATGAATGAGAATGTACACAATGCCAAGTGTGGCGTGGATGTGCTGGCCAGACTGCAGTATGCAGACCACAGACATGTCCATGTCGACATATACTGCTGGTGTTTGGAGTGTAGTGGACAGTGGACGCAACCATGTCACCCCAGGCAGTGGTGAAGATCGCGGAAATGTAGCTTGTTATGTCCCCCCCTGTAAGCGTGAGCGGAGTGGGCTGGCCCGGCATACACCAGGCCAGCGTAGGGGTGTGAATAAAAAGCCTGTTGCTCTGGGCGTGGTTCTCTTCCGGAATGGCCTAAGTGTCTGCCAGGGCGGCGCCTCTCAGCCCGCCACGAGGCCAACACCGTGAGCGGCGGTGCCTGCGATCCTGTGCGCCTGCTGCACCCCAGGCCGCTGGTCCCCAGACCCGTCTTGGCTGCCCCTGCACAACCAGGCCTCACTGCTCACCTGCCAACACCGGCGTGTGTCAAAGAGGGCCCACCACGTGCCGGTGCAAGCTCCAAGCCCGAGGCCCGCGACCTTGGCAGCCTCCTCAGACCATCACGGCCTCCGTGACACAGGCCCCCAGCACTTCTTTCTCATTGACGTACTCCACCGCTGCCTCCGGCCTACACTGCGGTCCAGTAGGTCACACATTTGGAACTGAGTCTTGATTTCATGATGGCCGAGTTCATTTGTAAATGGCAGCATTTATATCACTGTACTCCCTTTGATCTGGTGCCACCAACTCTGTGCATCGAAAGCCAACGACACGTGTCTGTGGGCCCTTGATGACCACTGCCTTCGGCCTACACTGTGGTCAAGTAGGTCTCACATTTGGAACTGAGTCTTGATTATTCAATGGCCGAGTTCATATCATTGCACGCAAGGAGAGGAGTAAGAGGAAGACGCGGTTCAGTCCGGAGGAAAAAAGGATTATCTTTATGGAGATGATCGAACACTACCAACAACTGCTCTGGTGCCACTAACTCTGTGCATCGCAAGCCAACCGACACGTGGCTGTGGGCCCCCGCTGACCGCTGTCTCCGGCCTACACTGCGGTCAAGTAGGTCACACATTTGGATCTGAGTCTTGATTTATTTATGGCAGAGTTTATACCATTGCACAGGCCTCATTGCAGCCTGCATCCCCTTTCAGCTCTGGTGCCACTAACTCTGTGCCCCGAAATTCATGGACACTCCCTGGTTGAACTTTGGTTGCATCTGAGTCTATGGCCTGGGGGTTGTCTTCATCATCATGTAGCTGATACTGACTTGGTGTTAAAAATGAGTCTGTAGCATTCATCTCCTCCATATTGCCTGTTTCTGCTTGGTTCTGCCCTCTGCATCATGCCCTGGAAGAACACCTTCCAATGTCCCCCGAAACACTCCGCGACATCCACCTTCGACATCGACGAGGACCCGCTCAGCTCTCATGGCCCTACCTCAGTGCACCGCAAGTCACCGTCCCGTGGCGGTGTGCCTGTGCCGGCCGCAGTGCATCTGGGGCCACTAACTCTGTGCAGCTCAAGTCGTGGACCCTTGCTGTTTGAACTTTGAACTTCTGATTGTCTGATCACTGTTGTAGTTGTTGCCAGCATCAACCACTCCCTGAGGGCTGGCTTACACTCACCGCACACCCATCCAGCACAGGCGTCACTGGACATGTGACCCTGGCAATAAAAGGGGCCGGGCGCACGTGCCCGTAGCCAGTTCCACAAACTATCTAAGTGTGTCCATGTGGTCATTATGTATGCATGAGGGCCCCGGGCCCTACCACATTACATTGTGCTGTGTGCAGCGGACGCAACCATGTCACCTCAGGCAGTGGGGAAGACCTGGGACATGTAGCTGTGTCGTACCCCCCTGTAAGCGTAAGCGGAGTGGGCTGGCGTATGACAGTCCAGCATAGGGGTGTGGATGATCAGCCCGGGGCTCTGGGCGTTGCTAAGTGTTGGCCTTGCCAAGGAAGTAACTAATGCGTGTGTCTCTGTTGTAGTGTTCAAAAAGCAAAAGACACACAATTGCCCAGACGTGGGTCCCGTGCTCTCCATGCCACTGGAAGCAAGCTATCCTGGTTGAAGAGGGTTGAAACCCCGAAACTGGTCCTAGGATGCTTGTTTCCAGTCCAGGGAGGATCTGGCTTGGCAGTTTGGGCTGGACTGTTCCCATGAGGCACAGGGTCAAGACTGATTTGCATATGGCTGGGTTCAAACTGGAATGTCATGGTGAGCAAAAAAACGATGGATTTAGGCCCAGATCTCTGTACTGGGGTGAATGTATGACATTGTTCTGCATTCTGTCCATCAACTGTTGTTTTTGCATTTGTCACCCCGAGTGGGACGGGTATGCCCAGACGTGGGTCCCGTGCTCTCCATGCCACTGGAATCAAGCTATCCTGGCTGAAGAGGGGTGAAACCCCGAAACCGGTCCTAGGATGCTTGTTTCCAGTCCAGGGAGGACCCGGCTTGGCAGTTCGGGCTGGACTGTTCCCATGAGGCACAGGGTCAAGACTGATTTGCATATGGCTGGGTTCAAACTGGAATGGCATGGTGAGCAAAAAAACGATGGATTTAGGCCCAGATCTCTGTACTGGGGTGAATGTATGACATTGTTCTGCATTCTGTCCATCAACTGTTGTAGTGTTGGCGCCACCCGTCCCGCAATGGACAATGTTGCGATGTAGCATGCCCCCGGAGTGCGGGCTCGGCCGAAGGGATAAATGAAGGAGCGCAAGCCCGCTCGGGGTCCGGGATCATACATGCCAACTGTTGTGGGTGTCGCTATTACCACAGCATAGGCCATAGGACTACCCTCAACCGCATCGCGAGTTCAGCCAGCCATGAACTCTAGATCTGTGTCCACCCTATCCTTACCGTAGGCCTACACACACGTGGCTGCCCACCTTCAACGCACAACATCACAGTGTCGTTGTCAGGCTTGTGGACATGTGCAGACAGGCATGACAATGGTGTGCCGTAGGAGTGCAAGTGTTGCAACTGCGCTGCGCACACTAGTAAATAGGCTCGGGGGAGGGAGGAGCAGCAGTGAGGCTACGTAATACACATTGATGCCGCTCATTTGCTACAAGCAGTACCTGTCAAACAGGAATCATTAAGTCACACATATCACACACCAATGAACTAGTGAGCCTGCCAACACATCATGCAGAACCAACTTTTGACTCATGTCTCTCTGCACTGTCACAGGTGATCAAGGATATGCACTCTGCCCTTGGATGATGACACCACTCCGACCCCCGAACACACAGGCCCAGAGGCAGTACAAAGCGGGCCACAAACGCACCAGGGGCATCGTGGAACGCACATTTGGCGTGTTGAAGTCACGTTTCAGGTGCCTGGACATCACAGGTGGAAGGCTCCTGTACAGCCCAGGCATCGTGTGCAAGAGGATCGTTGCATTTTGTGTGTTGCACAACATATGTGTACGCACCAATGCCCCGTGGCTACAAGTGCCAGATGCACCGGACGATGATGAGGAAGATGAGGCAGGTGGACCACACCCCACTGCAGCAGCAGCAGGAATAGCCCGTAGGAACACCATCATTGACAATTTCTTCACATGAGCACGTCACATTGTCACAGTCCTTAGCAATCATGGGACAGTGCAAAATGACCACAGGCACAGCATGTGCAAATTAATTCATTACAACACACATTCCCTGTGTGCATGTTACTCCTCTGTACAAGCACATCACTCTGACAAGTGTAAGTGCAACATGTAGTGCTAACAATCTCATAAATTGGAAATAGATGGTGGGTGTGTCACCTCTGTACAGAGAGGCTGTTTAGGGTGTCACGTATTCAAAATGCCATTTCTATGTGTCAAAGATAGTACGGAATCCCACTCATCAGCGTTTCACATGTGTCCCAAATCATTACATGTAGGCTGTCATTTGTGACCTACAATTGACAACAGGGATCCTTTTGGGGTCAAATATGTACCACCATGATGCAGGGATGCACCCTGTGACTCAAGTCCTACAACATTGGCTACTTGGACGTAAGGGCGAATCACTGCCCCTACATTCGTCCATGCTTTCATACTTGATTAATCATAGACATGACACATCTGTGTGTATTAGAATGTATTATTCACGTTCATTGGAGTGTTGAAGCTGTCTTAGTACTGGGCCATGCAGACAACACTTTACAATGTTGCCCCGTGGAGGGCCAGCCAGAGTCCTTTAGGGATTGACAAGTTACTCAGAAGGGGAAGAGTCCAGTCCGCAGGCTGATTGCTGTGTCATTGTTGAGCATGCAAAATATGTCAGTCCATGTCGAGGTCCAAGATTAGTGTCGCAGAGTGTCGGGGGACAGTGGAAGGTGTTATTCCAGGGCATGATGCAGAGGGCAGAAACAAGCCATATGGCGGAGATGAATGCTACTGCTTCCTCCTTACCACTAAGGCAGATTCATCCCCATCTTTGTCCTCTGACATTTCATGTGCCTCACATGTGGGTGGTGGTGTTTGGTTTGCAGCACTGTGTGACACTGACACATCAGGGGCCGGAGATGTGGATGTAGAAGTAGCAGCAGCATTCATCTGCGCAATGTCTGGTGGCATCACTCCCATGGTGAGGATCTGCAGGGCATGGAAGATCCCATCTACAGCTTTCTCATGTGCAGCTGTGGTAGCCATTCTTTGCGCCTGCATCCGCTCCATGTTCTCCATGACCCTCCTTATGTTTCCCAAATCACGGATGACATCGCTGTAGCCACTCTGACTAGACAGTTGTTGTTGTCTCCGAGTCATGACTCCAGCGACGCCAGCCATGGATTGTTGGAGGGCATGGGGCGGACTGTGGGTGTCCGTTAAGGAGTGTAAGTGGTCCCTGATGGGACTTAGACACCCACGTATGGCATCTAGTTTGGCTGCCATGAGGTCGAACCCCACCCGCACCTGTTCAGCCAGCTCCTTCTGGCAGTTTAACACACGGCATTACAACGCCATGTGTTCTTCGGTGAGGTGCTGGGAGCCAGACGTGGTGGTGGGTGCTTCCTGCTGTGTGGTCTGTGCAGGGGGTGGGATCACCTCGATGGTGCTGGGCTGCCCTGCTACTGGAGGTGGGGTGCGGATGTTGTCCATGAACCGTTGGAGTTCGTCATAGTCGATGTCCTGGAGGTCGTCTCCATCATCGCTGACGTGATGTAGGTTCTGCTCTGCAGGAGGTGTTGATTGTCCCTCTGCAATGTGAAGGGGAGATGCAGTTTAACATTGTGTTCACATGTATGTTGACGTATTGGCGGAGTTTACATACAGACTGCATGACAATGTACATTGTGACTGTTTGTGAGGAGATGCCTATTTGATGCGGGACAGTGGACATTGGACATTTGTACTACATCACGGATGTGAGGTTGTACTCGTACATTGTCATCTCACAGTTTCCTGCTATGCCAGATGTGATTGGCCATTTTGTACACACATGCGGCACCAGTTGTGTCCTGTGTTCTGTTGTGAAAGTGTTGCAGTTTGTACCACATTGTTGTCAATGTTGAGGTGCTCTTATTCTTATGTGTGTGTGCTGCATTGTGGGTGAGTCGCCCCTGCAGCTCTGATTTGGCTGGCCCTTATCTCTTTCAGGCGGTGTGCCTTTGACTTCTGTGCTTCTACAGTGCTCAGATGTTGCGGACTTGGGTGAATTGGGCTCTTGGTCGAGTTGTGACTCTTGGGCATGGTTTGTCCGCAGATGTGTTGTTGACGTCAGGGTTTGTTTGTGCACGTGGCTGTGTCAGAGTGTGAGCTACTCTTTTCCGGATGTGGTCCACACTCAGTCACCTCAGTGTCGTGGCGTGCACCATGTCATGATAATTGGACTGCAGCCATGCTAATGGTCATGCAGTGTCACTGCATTGTCAGTGTGGCTCACGGACCCGCAGCTTTGCTGGGTTCAGCACATGTGTATGGGTTTGTTGTGAGATTAGTGATGTGTGGGGAGGGCCCCCTCCAAGCACATTGTCGACGGGGGCCTACTTACTGTTTCTATGTGTGCTGCAGTATGCCAAGGAGATCAGGGACATGATCCAGAGTCATTGTGGGTGTGCAGTGTGCTCTACTTAATTGTGCATGTGTGCCATTGTGCCCATCTCCCCCCGTATGCCCAGTCCCTGGTCGGTACTCACCCTGTTGATGTTCTGTCAGGTCATATTGAGAAGTGTCCGGATCCACTACTCCTGACACCGTATCCTGACTGATGACTGTGGCCACCATTTTCTCAATGTCATCCAGCTCCTGGTGTGCCACTGGACCCCCACCTCCAATCTGCATTGCTGCTTTCATGTTGGCATCGAGTTTCTTCTTGGTTTTGCCCTTCACATCATTCCAGCGCCTCTTGACCTCTTCCATTGTCCTCCTCAACTCTGCAACTGCATTCACATGGTCCAAGACAGTCTGCCATGTTTGCGTCTTTGTTGCCAATGACACGTTGGAGGTGATGAACAGTTGTTGGTAGTGTTCTATCACCTCCGTAACGATGATCCTGTTTTCCTGTGGACTGAACCGCGTCTTCCTCTTCCTCTTCTCCTTGGCCTTCCCCGACCCCGAGGTTCCTTGCTGGTCGTCTGTGAGGCTTGTGGGGTTCACGTTGTCCTCTGCACTCGGTCCGGGTGCATCCATGGTGCTACGCAGTTTAACTTTTTTTTGTCTTTTTTTTTTCTGCTTTTATGGTGCATTTTCCTGCATGACGCGTGGTAATTGCAGGCCTGTCACTGGTTATCGCTGATTTTTGTATCGCAACTTTTTTCGCGTTTCGCATTTTTTCTGTGTTGCGTTAATTTTAACGCGGTCATTTGGCGCGTTATCGTGAGACTATCGCATGTTGCCGCCGGGTTGAGAATACAACGTTAACACAGTGTTATTTTCCCGCGATGGACTGCGATGTGCAAAGTTGCGTTAAGCTAATTTTGCGATAATTATCACACGTTCTTGAGAATATCCCCCTGAGTGTATATGAATAAACAGATTTTGATTTGTATTCTCTACTGTCTGACCGACTCTTCATTTGGTACGGAAGGCCGAGAGGTGGTCTTTAATAACCCGGGAGACCCCAATCGGGTCATTTCCTTCACCAGTCTAGCGTGGGCATTTTAAAAATTTCAAAACTTCATCCATTCTGCATGGCATGCATCACTTTCTGCAAAAGCGGATCTCTCCCTACAGCATCCACCCAATCTTCATGCAGTATGCTTTCTTCAGTAATGCTACACACCTTCACATCATCATCTTCATCAAAATCATCAAAATCCACCACTAAGCTCAACCGTGACAGGCAACCTTCCAATTTATTGCTTGACCCCAGGACAGAGCAGATTTGAAAATCAAATTTTTGTAGCCTCACAATCCACTTGCAATCCACGCATGGAAATCATGTACAACCCCTTCTTGCTGAACACTTCCACCAGGAGTTTGTGATTTGTCAATACGGTGAAGGTTCTTCTCCACACAAAGTTTCTCTGTTTCCTTTCAGCCCACAAAACACTCAATTCCTTTCTTTCTCTAGTAGAATAATTATCTTCTGCCCCTCGTAAGGATGTTGAAATATGGGTAATGGTTTCATCTCCCTCCTCATTGTGTAATAACACAGCTCGTACACCCTTAGTGCTGGCATCGATCATATTGCAATATGGTTTGGAGGGATCAAAACATTTCAAATTATTGGCATTCTCCTATCCCTTCTTCACATCCTTAAACTGTCTCGCATTCTCCATCCCAAACAAACTCACTTCCCTTTTTAAGCAATTGCCTCATTTTCATGGGCTTGGCAGCTAATTCTGGTATGAATTTAGGATGAAATTCCAACATACCTAGGAACAACCTTGACTCTTCTTTTTTACTAGACTACACAAATTCAGGATGTTATCCACTAAGTCCTTTTTTGGAAAAAACTCCTGTGCCATTGACACTATGACCTAGATATTCTATCTCCTCCTTGGTAAATGCACATTTGGTCAATTTAAGTGTCTACCCGTTCCTTTGTAAAACATCCAAAATTTGTCTCTCCCTGAAATCATGGACTTCCAAAGTCTCTCCAAAGATAAAAATACCGTCCTGGAAACACTTGACACCACTGAGGTTCCTGACTGGTTTGTGTATCAAGCGCTGAAAATCAGCCGCTTCAGAAACTAACTCAAAGGACATCAGCACATAGTGGCAGGGTCCAAAAGGAGTTATAAGTGTAGTGGGATTTTTTGAGTCAGAGTGCAGCCTTATCTGGTGGCACGCCACAGTCAAGTCAAGTCTAGTGTGGTAAAGAACTTTGCTCCACGTAACAAAGAAATCATCTCAATGATATTGGTCAGGGGAAAGCGATCCACAATTACACACTTATTGAGCACCCTCAAGTCCTCACACAGTCTTATGTCACCTGACTACTTATGTGCCACAACTATGGTGTAACCCACTCGAAACTCTCCACTGGCTCAATGATGTCCTCTTCACAATGTCTCCTCAGTTCATGTTTCACTGTTTCTCTTATGGGTATGGGAATTAGTCTGGCTGCCACCAGAGTTGCACCTTGCTTCAATCTTTTTTGATGGACATAACCCATCAAACAACGCATCTCTTTTTTTTAACACTCTTGGGAATTCTTTCAAAAACTCAGCATTGCCTTAAATTTTCTAGACTCTGCATCACACTCAGACACACTTCCTTGATATAGTTCTCTCTCAGCCTAACTGGGGGAGAAAAGTTGGGATCCAGAAGCACTCCCAGATCCCATTGGGGTGGCCAACTTAGAATGCTATCTCCCTTCACAGGGACGTATGCTCATGAATCCTATTAGTTTTGAACTCAATAGCTGCCTCAAAATATCCCCTCAACTCAATAGTTTGTCACCCATAAACACCAGCTATTGCATCAGGGTCCATTAACTTTATTCTGTCATTTAGCTCTTTGTCAAAAACTTCATTGGACACCACAGTAAACCAAGCACCAGAATAACAAACTGCTTCCATACTCAACCCCTCAATAGATACGATCTTTGGGATGATTTTTCTTTTCACTTATAGTAGAAACTGACAGAATGCAATCTTCCACCAACTTCACTGACTCCTGAATGTTGTATTGTTGGAGATAACATTTTGCAAAATATACATTTTTGCCACAAATTTTGCATATGACATTCAAGGCAGGACATTTTTTGAACAAAGCAACATGTCCAGGATTACCTTACCTGAAACACACCCCTTTAAATTTGGTTTGATACAGTACTTTACACTTACTCTCTTCATCTTTTACCTCAACTTTACTTGCAGCTATTTTCTTGTTCTTATCCAACTTTGCCACACAATCCAATGAATGTTCCACATGTTTGGCAATGGTGCTAACTTCATTTAGTGTGGGATTATCTTTCAACCACAATTCTTGCCTTACTTTGCCAGAGCAACATCTTAGCATAAACTGGTCATTCTTCTAATGTAGCTTCGAATCTAAAAAAAGGTCTTAACTTCCTGAGACTTGTGATATAATCTTCCACACTCTCACAACATCCCTGCTCTCTCCTCTCTAAATGATATGTCTTCAACACTGTGCTCACTTTAGGTAAATAGTATAGATCCTGACTTTTTATACAAGTGTCAAATTCATTTAGTTCTTCATCTTCTTCTAAATCAGGTAGGGTTTCATACACTTCTTGTCCTTCACAACCCAGACAATGCATTAAGAAGGGGGTTTTCCTCTCAGGTGTGAGGATCGAACCACAGACTTTTGCATAATGCATAAAGGTCTTCTTCTATTTGGACCACCGAATAGGAGGCACACTACTAGTTGGGGGATGAAGTCCCCTTGGTTCTTGAGGGCCCTTGAGGGCCAACTAGCCCTCCTGTCACCTTCAGGAGGTGCTCAGAGGTGAACAGGAATCTTCGTGATCGTATATATGATTCCTGCAGGTAAAACAAAAGTATATGTGTAACTAGATCTACCTACTATGAATGTAACACCATATACCCTTGGGAATGTATTCCCACTCAGAGAAGAACTACCTGTGAATTTCCCCTCTTCCACTTATGGTTATATGGTGGCAGAAACAAGATCAAGTAATATCTATATAAGCAAAATAGAAAGGGAAATTAGGTATTTCTCCAATCAAAGTTGATTCCGTATGTATAAAGTGAATATATATATGTACTGACCTCTAATAATGAGATAACATAGAATCAGTAAAAAGCCCCAAACAGATATTCATTTCAAAAGGAAAAACCCAAAAACATATTTCCCAACTGGATATGTTCAAAAAAGAAAACCTGAAAATACACAAAAATGTGCAGGGCTGAAAATAAATACTAATCAGTCCCATGACTTTAGGTATGACTAACAATACATTTTGTTTCTCTCACAGCTTAATAGTACTGCACAAATGGAACTGGAATCTCCAAAAGCCATGGAGAACTCATCAGATAAGTATTATGCATAGAATATAATGCGCAGCATGCTTTACCACCTTGGAAATCAAACGTGGATTCTTTGGAAGGTTTTTTCTGTGCTTGTGTTTTGTAGGAATATTCAAAAGCCACCGTGAGGTCAGACGCGGCAAAAACGGATTCTCATATGAAAGGAAAGCTGCCGAACTGCAGCCTGACAACAAACGCCGACTTCGGACGCAGAGCTGACCCAGAAGCAAACAAGTGAGTCAGAGGGCATGGAAAGAAGACACGTATGCATACACTAGAACTCAAAGCCCTCTTCTGTCCTTTGCCTGTCATCTTTATTCCTAACTTGCTTTGCTCCGTCGGCACACACGATCGGGCACGGAGCAAGCCTGACATTGCTGTCCTAAGTTTCAGGCTTTCTTTATGTTCTAAATAATTTTTCTTATTCTGCACCTTGGAGTGGGAGATCATGTTTCTCTGTTCTCCCAAAGATTACTCAATCCTAGTTCTCGGAGGGTATTTTTTACATAATTAATCCAAGGGATGGCTTGCGCATTACTAAGATTTAGGCAGTATTCCACTACACTACGTGTTAAATTCAATTCAGGTGTTATCCAGATTTTGACCCACAGCAAGATGGGAGCCAGCTCTACCAGATCTTCTAAAAACCCATCCCTACTTCATTGTGGGGAATAAGGCTTGTGGTGGATCTGGGAAATCCTAAGAGCCTGTTAAAAAGTCTATTCTCTACAGACTGTAGGGTTTTCACAGAGGAGTGAGCCCACACTCCTGCTCCATATGTGGCCACCGAAAGGCCTTTGCTTTTAAAAAGAATAACAACTTTTTTGGGGAGGCTTATGTCCCAATTTCTTAGCAAACCTGAAAACCATTTCACATGCTGCCTCCTTAGATTGTGACCTCTGGTTTATTAAATGCTCCCAGCTCATATTAGCATTGAATAAAATACCCAAATATCTATGATTTAATACTTTCCTAATTGGAATACCTCCAATCAAAACAGTTGGGGATGGGTATTCTTTGGGCCGCAAGTTAACCTTAAGATTCAACCCCTGCATAAAACTATAAAAACCATCTAAAAGTGCTTGTAGACCATTGGCAATATGAGCTAACAATAGTACAGGGACCAAACGCGAGCTGATTTTCGGGACATCCGGGGTAGAAGCACTTAAAAAAGGTATCAAAGGTATTGATGTAAAATAAAAATAAAAAGGAGGCCAATATGCAACCTTGTCTAACTCCACGGGTGACTGGAATAGAGGATGTCTGGTCCCCGAGCTGGGTGTATTGTACCCTCATAAAATTGTCTTGATGCAAACTTCTAAAACATTAATAAGAGCGGATCAACCCCTGCACGCCCCATGATATCCCACAATTTGTCTCTGTCCACAAGGTCAAAGGTACAGGAGAGGTCCATGAAAACCATGTGGATGGCTCCTCTCCTGGCTTTGATGTTTTTGCCTAGGATAGGGGACAAATTTAATGCTTGCTCAGAAGTGCCCAATCTTTGATGGACCCCACATTGATCTACTGTTAGGAAGGATTTATCTTCCGCCTATGTTTCCAGCTTCCCCCAGATCATATATATATATTATAGGCTGAGGCCGAAACGCATCCGAATGTAACAGACTGTTACTGCAGCCTTAAACCCGTTTGGAAATAAATACGATTTACCTGCATATGACTGCTGAAATTCCTTATTTACTTTGAGGACAAGAATATATATATATAACTATTGGCATTTGATAAAGGTATTTACCGAAACACGTCATGCCACACAGTTAATAAAGCTGCCGTACCTTGCTCCGCTGTGTCCCCCATGTCTGCTTGAAATGGAGGACACCTACTTTGGGATGTGAAGCGCGTTAGCCAGTGACGCGCAGGGGGACCCTTCCGTTAAGCGTTCTCGGCATCAGTGGCAACTCCAGTTTATTTGATCCGAGGTATCGGAATCCGAGAACCGCCACCTGACCCAAGAAGGCAGAGGAACTGCTGGCAAGCACAGTCCATCACTGTATGGAGAGATGGGGTCACTGTTACCGTCGTCTCCAGTTTCTGCTACGATTGGTGAAGTGCGGCTGGAAGTAGGGGCATGGGAGGCAGTTTTTATGACATCTGTGCTGCGGATTCAACCTGACTTTGCTCGCATATAGCATTCAACTCACAGCAAGCAATCAATATCTAAGCTGCAAGCATTCCACATTTCGGCTGTTCATTAAGCTGCATTGTGGGAGTTGAAGTTTTGCCTTGAACCATAACGATGAGTCCGGAATAATTGTGAGTCAGGTGAGCCCTCTACACTTGAAGGAGAGGCGGGACTATTTAAAGGACTCTGTAGCAGTTAACCCAGTAACTAACGGCATTTGATAAAGGTATTCACCAAAACGCGTCATGCCACACAGTTAAAACAATAAAGCACACAACAGCTGACCAAGGTCAAGCACCTCTATTCCACTAGTTGCGTATATCAACTAATAAGTGCAACAACTCCCGGCATCTGCTGTTGAGAGACGCTGAATAGGTAAGAAAGTCCACAAGAAAGGAAGGTGCACTTTGATTGAAATCAAGCAGCAAACACGTTAGTAATCCAAAAAGTTCTTCTTTTTATTCAAGATTGTATGGATAAAACCGGCACACAGCCAACGCGTTTCGTTCCCTAGTGCCACAGGAACTTTATCAGGGCTAATTCAAAATTACGAGAATATTCATGTGACCACAATCTTTCGCAATTGGTCCTTTTGATTCTGGATAATGAGTTTGGTCATATAATTAAAACGCAGATGCCATTTTCCTTACCGAAACTTGGCTTCATGGAAGCTCAGGCCCCGATATAGCAGTTGCTCTGCCCCCTAATTATGCCCTTGTTAGAAGAGACAGGGGAATTAAAATCGGGGGAGGTATAGCTATTATTTTTAAGAAATCTTTCACCTGTAAATTTGATAGTTTACCCTTCTAGGGCTGCGAGGCTGGCCATTTTAGACTTATTTTAACCCCCCAATTTACTTTTTCTGGAATTTGGTTTATCGGCCACCGGGGCCTGCAGGGGCCTGGGCTGCGTCTTTTCCGGGTCAAGTTCTGCCATATCTTGTAGACGCTACTAATTTTACCATATTGGGTGATCTCAATTTGCATCTTGAAGAAATAACCTGTGCCACTAGTGCGACATTCATCTCAGACTTTGCTGCGGTTAATCTGTTGCTCTGTAATTCGGGACCCACGCATGTGGCGGGCCATCTACTTGACCCCATTTTCTCGAACCTGCACAATATTTACTGCTCCCCAACTTTGCCTGTACTGTGGTCTGATCACTTTCTAGTTGGCTTCCAAGTCTCTGTTCACTCTCGCGATCCTCCTCCAACGATCTCTGGTCTTACAGCCAAATCGAGGAAGTGGGGAAAATTGAACACTGATGAAACTGCCCCAACAGTTGGCCTTTCATTTGCAGACGATGTTGCTGCTGTCCTAAGCTGGATTTTTAACTCTGTAGAGGCCTGCCTTCCTCTATCTGCTACCAAGGCTAACAACCATCGTCCGCCTACCCCTTGGTTTACAGAGATCTTAAAAGCGGAAAAAAGCAAATGTAAAAACTTGGAGAGGCGTTGGAGAATGACATATGCTCCAGAGGCCAAATCAATATACAAAATGGCTCTAAGGGCTTATCATACACTTTGCAAGTCTGCACGCTCTGATTATGTGACTTCAGTTATGTCCAGAGCACATAATAATTCTAAGCAATTATTTAAGCTTGTAAAAAATCTGTCTGGGGCTGATTGCCTCCCTGCTTCGCCTGACTTGAGCGCCCCACATTGTGAGGAGCTTGCTACTTTCTTTTGAGGAAAGTTGAATTAATTTATGACTCATTTCGGGAATCTACGCCTAATAATGCCTCACAGCATTCCGGAAATTCCCTTTTTCCGACTAATGAGGAGCCCGCACAACCTGACTTGCTTGATAAACATTCTGATAACCTTGACTGCTGGGCACCCCTAGACATTGATTCCTTCAGGCGAATATTGGGCAGCCTGAAATCTGGCTCCCTAGAGATCCCATCCCTGTTACTGTGCTTCAGAAATTTGCACCATCATCCTTGATGTTGATCATGGAGCTGCTTAATGCCTCTTTAGCAGAGGCTATTGTTCCATCCATTTGGAAACACGCAATGGTTTTGCCGTTGTTAAAGAAGGCCACTGCTGACCCCACGCAATTATCTAATTTTAGGCCCATTTCCCTCCTTCTTGCGTTTTCCAAAATTTTGGAAAAGCATGTCAATTCACAATTGACATCTTTTGTGACCTCCCAAAATTTCCTCCATGGCTCTCAATCAGGTTTCAGAGCGGGCTTTTCCACTGAAACCGCTTTGCTCGGGATCACAGAAATGGTGCGCCAGCAAGTTGACGCGGGTGGTACTGTGGCACTTATACTCTTGGACCTAAGTGCCGCATTTGACACTGTCTCACATTCCGTGCTATTGCAGGCGCTGCAATTACTGGGAGTGACTGATAAAGCACTCAAGTGGCTTGCTGACTTCCTGACTAATCGAACGTTTCAGGTTTTCTCACCGACAGCATGTTCCGAGATTCATAATTCCCCTTATGGGGTTCCCCAAGGCTCTATCCTCAGCCCATTACTATTCAACATTTATGTTAGACCCATGGCGAGGATTGCTGAGGAAGCAGGGTTGTCCCTTTTCTCATAATCCGATGACACCCAGATTGTGTTCTCCCTCTCTGCTGATGGAGCTCTCAATCCTTCCTTACTTCAGGCCGGCTTGAGGAATATTGCAGGCTGGATGCATACCAACCTGTTGAAACTTAACTGCGATAAAACAGAAGTGCTGATTGTGGGCCGAAACAAAGACCTGTGGGGCCCCCAGCACTGGCCCACTGAAATGGGTCCTTTGCCCCAACCTAAACATCAAGTTCAAAACCTGGGTGTCTTAATTGACTACCAACTGTCCATGAAGCAGCAAGCAGTGAGAGTAGCCTCGACTTGCTTCACAATCCTTAGATGGCTAAAAAAAATCTTATGGATGTTGCCTTCCTCTACCCAACGTACGGTGGTCCAGGCTCTTTTCACCTCAAGACTGGACTAGAGCAACATCTTGTATCTGGGTGCCGCCAAGGAGATGTTACGCAAGCTACAGCTAGCGCAGAATGCTGCTTCGAGGCTGCTTTGCAAGATACCTAAAACTGCTTCCATTTCCGGTTCACTTCGGGATCTTCATTGGCTCAGGATTGAAAGCTGCATTAAGTTTAAGGCACTGAGTCTTATGTTTAAGATAAAATCTGGAAAGGCACCTCCTTACTTGAAGACTCTTGTTCATCCTTATGTGCCATCTCGTGCACTTCGTTCAGTCACCCAGGCCAAGTTTATTGTTCCTAGGACGAGACTAGTGCGCATGGGCGATCGTTCTTTTTCCCATCTGGGCCCCTCCTTATGGAACTCCCTTCCGATTGATCTTCGAATTGAACCTTCGTATGAGAACTTCCGAAGGGGCTTAAAAACCTGGCTATTTAATATGTAGATCCCTTCTGTCTGCGTTGGCTCCTTTCAGGCGGTGCCGGGAAACCCTAGGGTAGCTGTGCGCCTTATAAAATTAAAATAACATAACATATATATATATATATATATATATACACTACACTGGAGGAACTAAAGCCTTCCTGCGTAAGATAGAGGGCATCCAGTCGGAGGCTGATTTTTTGATGATCACTCTTGACGTCACAAGCCTTTACACAAGTATTGCACTGGAGTAGGCATTAAGGCAGTGACAATTTTACTACGAAGCAGAGCACTCAAATTCTATGAGCATAATCAGATGATTAATTATACATTTTATTGAATTTTGCCTCAACCAGAACATTTTTGACTTTGCGGGCCAACACTACAGGTAAAAACAAGGAACAGCCATGGGTACCTTCTTCATCCCCAGCTATGTAAATTTATTCGTAGGCTGGTGGGAGAAGCGGGTAGCATGGGCTGATGAATATCAAGAATGGGTGGACAATCTAGTCTCATGGGTTTGTTACACTGACAACCTTTTATAATATGGAAGGCAACCAATGAACCAGCAGAGGAATACATTGCTATTCTAAATCAAAATTTTCTACATCTGCACTTCACTAGCCAGATCGGTGGTAACAGGGCTACCTTTCTAGACTTAACAGTCTATGTGAAGGACAGCCTATTACAGACTACACTTTATCATAAACCCACAGCAGGAATTTTGCTGCAACACGCTAGGAGCAGTCACCCGCTTAACTGAAAATGGAGTATCCCTTAAGGGGAACTGCTACGTAGTAAGCACAGCTGCCCAACTGAGGCATATTTTGCTGAGGCAGAGGCTGGAATGGCAACTTGGTTTAAGACTAGGGGGTATCCTTCATCAGTCCTCAACATAGCAAGAGAAAAGGTCCAACAATGACCATGCCATGAGCTCATGATGGATATAAATAGGGTAGATGAGAAAACCCAAGTTCGAATAAATACAAATTATTTTCCAAATGCATCTCAGATTTTCAGCATTTTCAAGAGAATTTGGCAGATACTGTGTGCAGATAATGTTATAGGTGCTAAACTGTCCACGCACCCACTAGTAACCTATAGGAAGAGTACTTCCCTCAAGGACTATCTCGTACATAGTCATTTTATGACCAAAGACAGCACACAACTCAAAGAGAAAGTTGGAATCTTTTATCCTTGAATGCATTGCAAGGCTTGCCAATTCAACAGTAAGGTAAAAGATTTTGATATGCCAGGTGAGAAGAAAAAGGTCAAGATTAAGCAACAGCTTAATTGTATTTCTGATCACACAGTCTACTGTCTGCTCTGTCGTTGCGACAAAAAGTATATAGGCATCACAACACATCCATTGAAAAAACGTATACTCGAACACTTGCGTGCAATCACTAAGAAAGATCCCACATATCCGGTCGCAAGACCTTTCAAGGAAACACATGGGAGCAATAGAGACCAGTTAAGATCGAGTACCCGCATGGGGAAAAGGGGGCACAACAGAGTTCTGATGTTGAGGCAACTAGAATCTAGATATATTCTTAATCTGCAAACAAAAATACCTGGGGGTCTTATCAGCGATGAGAAACTTTGGGTACATATAGGCGACTGATCTGTGCAGTCTCTATAGCCAACGACGGCAGCCTTTAAGCCCATTCAGGGCTTGATTGTTGATAACTCTCTGGCAACATCATGTTAAGTATTAATTATTCAATTTAGGAGTATTGATTTATTTGATAATCATGAAAAATGTACATGAATTTTTGTTACCACTACCTGCAAGAGCATTTCGAGTAGAGCGACTCTCTCCATGTGTAAATGAATTTGAATACCTAATAGCATATCAATGTACTACTTATGTTGATGTATTCTTTAGTTAAATTTAGAAGTACCAATTGATCTGATAATTACGGAACTCGATATTAATTCATGACATAACAACCTGTCAGAACAATTAAGCAGAGCATCTCTGTCAATACGGAAATTAATTGAAACGCTATGGCATAGAATATCGGAGAATGTAGTTTTAAGATGGCTCTTTTGTTTTGAGGGTGATTCACTTTTGTATGTTCATGAAATTTGTTTTCTATGTTTATGAACTAGTGATCACAAGAGGTGTTTAAGAGCAAGGGCTTTAAGTTTTATGTTATTACACAAAAAAGGCAGAAATCCTAAACGCTACTATTTTTGGTGTCGGATCATTAGATTTATATTTCAAAGCACCCTGCGAGTGTCAGAAATTTTCATTAGTTGGTGAATGAAAAGCATCTCAGATGGAGGCACCCATTTTGTGTGGATCGGCAGCAAAGACGAGGGGCTGAGGAAATATATATATACATATGTATATATATTTAGAGTTGGTAAAATTTACATAATATATGTGTGTGTGTGTGTGTGTGTGTTACTGTGTGCATATTCGTGTGTGCGTACTTATATATATATTTTAGTGGCAGTCACCACTGTTTAGTTATAATTCAGACTGGGTTTCCATAGGAAATACCTTTTTGGGTCAGCTAATAACTTTGGTGCTGTTTGATGAATTGTCACAAAAGTTTCTACAAACAAGGTTAAGCCAATTCAACTTCTTCCTGTAAAGTTCGAAGTGATCCATCAAGTGAGGCTGAGAAAAAAGGGAAAATTATACAGAGCTGCAGCCAAAATGGCTGAATGGAATTATACCAAAATTGGCAAAAATCTAGATCTTTACCCAGCAAAGTGTGCTGGTAGTGAGTTGATGTAAATCTGTTAAGTAGTTTTGAGAAATTCAGGTTTAAAATGTATAGATATATGAGGCTGAAGGACTGGCAGATCAAAAGATAGGATCTAACTGACTGCCTCAAAAATGTTTGGCAGCCATTTTAGGATTGAGTCCACGTGTCCTGAAAAAAAAGATATAGGGTGTCAGGGTAGAGATACTTTGCATAGATATATGAGGCAGAAGGACTGACAGAACAAAAGATAGGATCTGACTGACTGCCTCAAAGATGTTTGGCAGCCATTTTAGGACTGAGTCCATGTGTCCTGAAAAAAACAGAAGCTATATAGTGGCAGGGTAGAGATACCCTGACCCCCTAGGGCTTGTGGGGGTCAAGAGGAAAAATCTAAAAACAATTTTTTTACAGTACACAAAAAAAGTTTTTTATAAAGGCAGGACCGCCTTTTTCAGTGCAAATCCCCCCTGGGGTAGCCCAGGGCCTGGGAAGTGTGCATGTCATTATTTTTCAAGAAGTGGCATGCGGCCACCCATCCACAAGCCATTTAATGGCCCCAAGGACACCATGCCCCGGGGCCTAAGCCATTCTGTTAATTTCTTATGGGAAGGGGGAGTACAGTCCCCCTCCCCAAGCCATTTCATGGCCTGCGGTGTTATTTGGGGACGGGGTATGGGGCCCCATTTCCCATGCCATAGAGTTGCTCCAGGAATCCCATCGCCAGGGCCCAATGTGAGCCAATGTCCTTGGCACTATATTGTTTTCTGCCTGAGAGAGCATGGGCTGGGTACACAAAGCTAACTCCCTACCCGCGCTCTCTTGGGCATGGAAATAGGTTTGCTCCTGCCTGGCGGGAGAAGACACAAAAGCTACTCTTAGCGGGTAGGAGCAAAGCTCTACAGCTGACTCTCATGAGCACCCAGGTTGGATACTGGCAGGGGAGCTGGCAGGTCTGCTGGGCCATTGACCCCCACTACCCCCAACGGTTGTGGATGTTGTGGTTCCTTGGGTGGGACTGGGTAACCCACTAAAAATATTTTAAAGCAGAATAAAAAAAAATATGACGGGCAGCACAGGAGAGGGCTCCCACACTGCCATTTTTTTTTTATAGATACACTGTCGGTGCCCCAGAAGGGATGGGCATCCAAGTATTAAAAATAATAGTTGCGGCCTTGCCGCTTCTCTATTAAAGCCACGAGGCATCTTATTGTACATTCACTGCTCCCTCCTAGGAGTGCCCCATAATGCTCAGCATTGGTTTATTTTTATGTTATGTAGTGGTTGTGGTGTCCCAAACAGGGGCACCACCACCAATTTAGAAAGGTGTTGTGGGTGGCCTCAAGGAGAATAGCAGTCCCAAGGAAGTAAAAAAAAGGTGGGCTGTCAACATCAACACCACTTATCCCAATGTTCCATGACCTAAACATGAAGCGCATAGGTCACATTGCAACACTTCGACCACTGCTTTACTGGCTACGCCTGTGGATAACACCAGAGTTAGCAGTATACCGTGACGGTGTAAGAGAACTTTTAGACATTGAGAGCTGTCTCACTTTTCCCTGGCTAAGATTCATAAAGAAATGGTTCACAGAATTAGGCCTCAGTTTATACTGGACTGAACCATATAACCTAACACCAAACTGTAAAAACACATTGAAAACAACCTATTGGTCACACATCTTGAATGCCCTTCATTTTAACCCAAGCTTGGGAAGGTTGACAACCCATTTTCTTACTGAAAACCTAACCCAAGCTTTGAAGAGTTCCTTGACCACGTACTGCCACACTTCGCCAGAATTCTCTACCTAAAACTAAGGTATGGTACTTTACAGATTAAGAGCTATACAGCAAATTGGGGGACGAAGGGGGATAGCACTTGCACTTTATGTTCCGTATGGGTCAATTGAAAGCACAGCACACATCTTGTTTTTTTGCACAGCGTATACACGGGCAAGGAAGAAATAGATACGCCCGCTGTGCAACACTCTGGGATTTAGGAAGCATCAAGAGGCACTAAGGGTCTTGACAGTCAGTACTGCCCCTTATGTAATATTTGCCCTATCATGATATCTGTTTGCAGTGGGGATCGTAAGAAACAAAAGGGGACTAAAATTGTGACACTGCTATGACCAATGCACTTACCAGGATAATCACTCTTGTTCTTTATACTGATTTGCTATCTTAAATTGTATCATATAGATTGTTAGCCAATTTTAAATATATACACAATAAGGGGGGCACCAAAGTACTTAGTGGCCTTTAAATATAATTTTTCTAAATTGCAACCAATGAGGATTTTACTGTGGATTTTATATACAATGTATGATGAATTTTAGCTCAAATTTAATAAGTATCTTACATGTGTATATAGCATGATGACCATAGCTAATTGAAACATTTTTATGTGTGAAACTTTTATGGCCTTTGGCCGAAATAAAGTATATATTTGAAATTTAACAATAAAAAAAAAGGTTAAGTCTCCTGGTTCATTGAATGCATAACCCCAGGAGAGTTTACCATTATTTCTAAAGCAAGCCGAGGTGGAGCTGTATGCTCTTCAGCTGGAGTGCAAGGCCCCCTGGTTACATTTTGTGGCCTGGAGAGTGTTAAAGAAAGGCTAAAACTCACATTTATAGTTGTTTGAATAAATATGTTTTTATTATAAACATTTTTGTGCCAAAAATTATTATGCATTGTCATGTGTGTATTTATAAGGATTACTTTGGAATATGGTTATTGACCAATTATTGTGGTATCTTTTTGACTAAGCCAATAGTCTGCTTTATATAGGTTGCTGTGATAACCCCTTGTTAAAGCCAATAGACCAGGCTTTTATAGATTGGTGTTCTGACCCTTTGACAAAGCCAGTAGTTCTGCCTTTCTTAAAATGACATTTCTTTATATTGTTACTTTACATCTAAAAGACCTCAGAAATTCACTGAAAAAAACAAAGGCACTTCTTATGACTTCACACATTACATACCTCATTACATGTTTAGGACATCATTGATAACACTGATAAGATCTAGAATGACATCATTGATGACAACACTGAAGACATCATCCAATGAGTGTGCTAGTTTATTTTTTAGTTCACATAGCAGCACGCTAACTACCATATTACTTTTCAACCTTATTTTGTACAGCCTCTGTCCAGCTAATGCTTGTAAGTGTTTACCAAAATTGTTCTTTTAATGCATCATAGGTGTATAGAAGAATTGCTTGGCGGGGCACACATTATAGTTACTTTACTTAACTATAACTTTTGAATTTCAGTGCCCATCTTTGCTTTAAAATGTTACATTTAAACTGACATTTTCACCTAATTATAATGTCACTTTTTCAGTGCATATATAGATATATTCACTGAAAAAAACAAAGGTTACAAGGACGTTATAGGTAGGATCACATTTCACTCGCACAAAACCATAGAAATTCAGCAGTTATAGTTACCTGAGCTAACTATAACTTATGCCCCGACAATGCACTGCTTATGACCTCACATATTACATCACTCATGACATGGTCAATCCCCATAATCTTTTTTGAATGTACTAGATGGATACTGTAATACTCATATATTTCTTCAGATCTACTTCTATTCACTTTTTCAAACAGTCCACTTGTAGGCAACATTTCTTCCATCATGCAACTTCCATGTTAGAGAACATCTACATCTTTATTGTAGACATTATTGTGTTTAAGATATAGTGTAGCTTTCTTCACCTTATTCACCTCTACTAGTTCCTGCCAGACTTTGTTGTTTTTCGTGGGGACACCATTCAATAGAATAACAAGTGGGGGAATCTTTACAAGAAAGTGGCGGAGCGCGGGTTAGCTCCAATATTGCTAATGCTTCGCTCCGTCACTTTAGAAATGCAGGGATGATCCGTATTTACAAATATAGGCGCTAAATTCAGCTGCCTAGCGCAAACATAGGCACCCTTGTACCTTAATACAAGGGTGCCTGATACACAATCCAGAATGGTGATTTGTAACTCCTATGTGTGCTGCATTGTGCAGCACACATAGAAGTTGCAAATCATTATTTTCTTAATGATTGTTTATGTCCAGAAAGGGACACCTTTCATTCATGGCAATTTGCTGTTTCTATGTGTGTTGCACAATGCAGCACACATAGAAACAGCAAAAACGAGGTGAAATAAAGCATTTATCCTCATTTCGCCATGTTAAGACCAGGTTTTCCCTGGTCTTAATTTTGGCGCTGCCTCCTATTAACGCCACGCTTGTAAATAGGAATGCCCATTCAACACCCATTGCCCACCCTTTCACGCTAAGTGCTGCGTGAAAGGGTTCCTTATTTACAAGGCGGCATGAAGCCATGTTAAGTGGCTTAACGCCGCCTTGTAAATAAGGCGAAGCCACTATCGCCACAGGAACGTCAGAAAAAGTGACAATCCTCTGGCGACATGGGCTTATAACATGTTCTGTGGTTCTTCCAAATCTGTCTCTTCACCCACAGTTTCAATTTAGTGTTTCACATCTAAAGGAAAATATACAACTGTACCTTTAAGCCCTTTCAGAAGCTCAGTGGATGATACCTTTAATGTTAGAGTTTGTGTCTCTCAGAAAGTAATGTAAGTGATCCCATGGATATTCTTGAAAACTCAGGGATAGAAACCAAGCTAGTGATCCTAAATTTCACAACATGTACTTAAGATCAACATGACGATGATACCAGTAGTCATTCTTCCCAATATTTGCAGAGGTAAAGTAAATATATAGCAGCATACCAAGGACATGTGTAGGGTCCTACTGTATCAATTTATTCATGGCAAATAGTACAAATAAGCAAAAAGAACACCAATAACTGTCTGAAGAAAAGGTTCCTCAAGTTGCTTCTTCTGTTTTGAAAAAAGAGAAAAAGTATAAAATTGTTAAAAACACCTTCTTAAAAAACAACAGTACTTTTAACAAACATTGCAAAACTACCCCACAAGATCCTTCCGCACTAGTGACAAAGTTCTGACCACTGAAACTACACTCCTTTGGGATTAATTCATACTTACTGACAAGGACCTCCTTTATAGTGGGATACCTCAACCTCTTCCTCTTCTACTACAAGTATGTTGTCCCTCCCATCACCACGAATATGACTCCAAAGGCACCTCTACAATCCTCCTAAGAGATCCTCTGTACCACTACAGCTACTTCTTATGCCAGAAATAACCTGTCTATATCAAAATCCTCCTTAAAGTCAGGCACCAGGTTTCTGAATATATGAACACTTTCTTCTGCACTGGACACACTAGTGGTACTCACACCTTTTTTGCTAGATTCTAAGAGCTATTTGGCTTTCAAGTGCACCTCAACACTCCAGCCAGCAAGACCCTTTTTATCCTCCAAGGTTCTCTTAATATCACATTTTCTCTCCTCTGCACCGAGCTGGGCTACCTTGGACCTCAGGTCCCACTCAGCCTGTCTGTACTTGAGGTCCTAAGAGCACTGGCTTTGAGAGGACACAGTACTTCCTGCACCATATCCAAAAGAGAAGTCTCTCTCTGGGGGACCGCTCTCTCATCTGGAGACTTTACATACTCATTTCTCCACTCCTCTCCTTCCTTCTGAAACCCACCACCCTTTGGGGCCCTGAGTCTGAGGTCACTTTCAATCAGGGTTCTCCCTTTTCAAGAGTGCTTATGTAGTCCTCTTCAAATTCTTCTTGTGGTGCATGTTGCATTCTGCACGTGTCCTCCCATGCTCTAAGGATGAACAAGACCTCAAACTTTGACATATAGGTGAGTACATGGGTGTGCGAATGGTTTTATGGGTGTGTGACTGAGTGTTGAAGTCACTGTCTGGCTATATGAGAATGAGAGGTGGGTACATAATGCTTTTGTGGGAGTGTAACTGGATATGTAAGTGCCTGTCTGAATTGTGAACGTGTGCAAATTACATACCAAAAGCAAACACCCAAATCTAATTTCAAACACATTCATTCATACTGGCTTAATATAATTACTATACTTTCAGTATACCAATTTCTCTTTACCCCTTTGCTCACTGTATTTTTAGTTAATATTCTCATCTAAACTCCCTTTTATTTTCCCTTCTAGTATAGTGCCTAGAAGGTACACATTCTCTTTCAGCTTACATACACTCACACTGTTTTATCTAAATACACTTTTATATACTACACCCTAATTAATATACCCCTAAAAATCTCTTTGCTGCTCTACCAGATGGATTTCTATGCCTGGTTTCATTCCATATCTCCAGTCAGAACTTCTGCAAACCACCTCCTCTCTAAGGAAGAAAAGCAGGTAAAATGGCTACCCTTCACCATGTGCTCTTACTTATGCTGCACTAGTTAACAAATCACAGGCTTACTTTCATCTTTGTTTTTTGTTATACAACTTCTAAATGGTCAGCATTTCTTTAACCCTTTCCATGTTTCCTGGGAAGGAATCCAATTTGGTTGGTTTTTCCCGCAACTTCGCGGATCCTCCGATACGCTCAGCCTGGCCCCTTGTATAACTTCGCAGCGCGGTTCGTGGATTTACACGGGGGCCGCACTGAGCCCGGGATGGCTCACCATATTTCGCGAGTGAGAAAACAAAATGTTTTTTAGTATTTTCCACCCCAGTACACATGCTTGCCCCTCATTCTTATCATATACAAGGGGTAAGGGAAGCTCTCATCTGACCCCTTCAATTAGTATGCAAGCAACATTTTAGCCCCGAGGACCATTTCCTGAGAAATAAGCTGGTGGCCGCAACTTTTATGTGAAGGTGCGGCCAGCCAATCAGAACCCTGCTTTGGTGCGTGGACCCATGGAGGGTCCGCATCCCTATATATACAAATCTGAATTTTGGCCAATATCTCTAAACTTACCAAATGGATTTACACCAAATCACAAAAAGGCATCTTTCTGGACCAAAAGCTAGCTTTTTGCCAAATTTGGTATATTTCTGTCCAGAAGTTTGGACTGTAGTTGAGTTCAAAATCCCGATAGGAATTAACATGGGGAAAATGTGTTTTGGGACCCCCCTTTTTCTCGGCCCCATTTCACAGACCTCTTCAACACTTTCAAGACAGCAGCTGACGTGACCATCGTATTAGTTTGGAAAATTACGTGAAGTTTGTCAAACGGCGCCAAAGATATTGGCAAAACAAAAAAACGCTCATCCTGTGGATACTAGGTCCTAACTATAACTACCTAATGGCGACCGCCAGTAGGTAATAGATATGTATATGCATTATAAAGAAGGAACCAAACAAAGACAGAGTGGCAGAGCACTGTGAAAAAAACGAATACACAAAACAGTCTACCATGAACAATGTTCAGGTAAAAAGAAGCATTGACATGGGGAGAACACAAACCAAAGCCATACCAAGGTTTCCAAAGCGGCACTATACAAAGTATATAATAACAAGGAGCAGGGTATAAAAGGCCACCAGGTTTGTCCAGCAGTTACAGGACATTTAGCACATTGAACCACAGCTTAGTGGAGCAGAGACGTAAAGAAATTAACAAATCATAACATGGTGAAAGGCCACAATATTAGTACAGAGGAAGAGTGAATAGGAGTCTAGGAGAGAAGGAGGGGGGCAGAAAGGATTCAGCAAGAAGACCTAAGCCGAGAATGGGGAGTTAAGGAACTGGGGATGGAGGGGGAGAGGGAGGGGCAGAGGATGGTGGGAGTGAGCGTAGGCAGAAGAAGTGGATGGTGAAAGGTTTAGGAGGCTGTAGCTGAAGGAGAGCAGCAATCCATTTATGATTGTATGGTGATGGCATTATAGGTTATAATATTCTGGCAGGCTGCATGAAGTTTGCTTGCAAATTACTTCCATGCCAGCATGTTCTGCAGTACATTATCCCAGACATCTTTGAAAATAGAGGTCATGACCTCTGTGGTTGAAGTATCCACCAACCAAGGGCCACTGCAGGTTGCAGAGTGGGTTTGCTATTAGAAGCTTTTAGTAAGTTTACACACTGAGACATGCTAAGCAGGAGAAAGCATTGAGCGCGCTGTGCCTGCTGCGCCATTCTTTGCACCCCTATTGTTGAAAGCATTCCTCAATTTGCATTATCGCTTTGAACGAGCGGGGGAGCGACCCTTGACCTTGCCAGGTAGGTCGCTCCCCCACCACACAGCTCCGCCTGTGCTGTCTGCCCGCTGCTCCTGTAGGTAAGATCGCCCTCCGCTTGTGGCCCCGGTGCCAGTTTTGTCTGCTTGTCTCCCCTTTTCCTTTCTGTGCCCCTCGCTGCCCCACTGTTGTTGTGCCCGTGATTTGCCTGCTCTCCCCCCGTTTTCCTTCTGTGCCCCTTGCTGCCCCACTGTTGTTGTGCCCGTGATTTGCCTGCTCTCCCCCCGTTTTTCCTTCTGTGCCCCTCGCTGCCCCACTGTTGTTGTGCCCGTGATTTACCTGCTCTCCCCCCCGTTTTTCCTTCTGTGCCCCTCGCTGCCCCACTGTTGTTGTGCCCGTGATTTACCTGCTCTCCCCCCGTTTTTCCTTCTGTGCCCCTCGCTGCCCCACTGTTGTTGTGCCCGTGATTTACCTGCTCTCCCCCGTTTTTCCTTCTGTGCCCCTCGCTGCCCCACTGTTGTTGTGCCCGTGATTTACCTGCTCTCCCCCCGTTTTTCCTTCTGTGCCCCTCGCTGCCCCACTGTTGTTGTGCCCGTGATTTACCTGCTCTCCCCCGTTTTTCCTTCTGTGCCCCTCGCTGCCCCACTGTTGTTGTGCCCGTGATTTACCTGCTCT
Organism: Calotriton arnoldi; assembly: GCA_963921515.1. NCBI lineage: Eukaryota > Metazoa > Chordata > Amphibia > Caudata > Salamandridae > Calotriton > Calotriton arnoldi. Next base: position 1,025,614 of record CAWUFW010005411.1, read on the forward strand.
CCCCCCCGTTTTTCCTTCTGTGCCCCTCGCTGCCCCACTGTTGTTGTGCCCGTGATTTACCTGCTCTCCCCCCGTTTTTCCTTCTGTGCCCCTCGCTGCCCCACTGTTGTTGTGCCCGTGATTTACCTGCTCTCCCCCCGTTTTTCCTTCTGTGCCCCTCGCTGCCCCACTGTTGTTGTGCCCGTGATTTACCTGCTCTCCCCCCGTTTTCCTTCTGTGCCCCTCGCTGCCCCACTGTTGTTGTGCCCGTGATTTACCGGCTCTCCCCCCGTTTTTCCTTCTGTGCCCCTCGCTGCCCCACTGTTGTTGTGCCCGTGATTTACCTGCTCTCCCCCCGGTTTTCCTTCTGTGCCCCTCGCTGCCCCACTGTTGTTGTGCCCGTGATTTACCTGCTCTCCCCCCGGTTTTCCTTCTGTGCCCCTCGCTGCCTATCGCCATTCCCGCCGCTGCGTCCCTGCGGCCCCGCCCCCTGACTGCCCATTCGCTGCCCCTGCCTCCCGCCTCCCAGCTGCTCCTCCCTCCCACCTCCCCATAAATGGCGGCCGCTGCACGGCCGCGCAGCGGACGTGCGCAGCGGGCGCGCCGCTGGCGCGCCGAAGGCGCGCCTAAGGCAAGCCCGTCTGCGCCCGTCCGCGACTGGACCGCGCCCAGCGCCAGAACCCCTGGATCCCACCGATGCAACACCACTCGACGGACCTACGACGCCGCCACACTCACCGCACTCAATGCCGGCCGGAACCCTGCCTGCTACCGAGCCTCACCGAGACGCACCCACGGACCCTTCACCTGCCAAACCTGCCGGTTCACCTGCCCCCTGACGTGCACCACCTCCGCCAAGTCGAGCAACAGCAGCAACCACCTGAAATGCATCCTGCTGAACACCCGCTCCGTCCACAGGCACGCCGTGGAACTCTGGGACCTGCTCGACGCAACAGCACCGGACATCGCCTTCCTCACCGAAACCTGGATGAACGCCTCCTCAGCGCCTGACATCGCCATAGCCATCCCGGATGGATACAAGATCACCCGGAAGGACCGCGTCAACCAGACGGGAGGAGGCATCGCCATCGTACACAAGAACACCATCCGCATCTCGACTAACTCCGACGAGACCTTCACCGCCGCCGAACACCTACACTTCCAGATACACACGGACCCCAAGACCACCCTCCGAGGCACCCTCATCTACAGACCCCGGGACCACGCACACTATTCAGCGAAGACATCGCAGACTTCATCAGCCCGCACGCCATGCCCTCCGCCGACTACATCCTCCTAGGGGACCTCAACTTCCACCTGGAGAACAACAACGACAGAAACACCACCGCCCTGCTGGACAACCTCGCCAACCTCGGACTCAAGCAACTGGTGAACACGCCCACCCACTACGCCGGCCACACGCTTGACCCCGTCTTCTCGTCCAGCAAGCACATCTCCTTCAGCCACGCCACCGGACTCCACTGGACCGACCACAGCTGCGTCCACTTCAGCTTCAGAAAGACTGCGACCCACCACCACCCGCAACAGGCTCCCCGCCGGAGCTGGAGCAAGATCACCGCCGAGCAGCTCACCGCCTCCCTCAGCCAGAACACACCCACCGACACAACGGACCCAAACGAAGCAGCCAGCAACCTCGCCAAGTGGCTGACCGCCTGCGCCGACGACCTCGCACCACTAAAAACCCTCCCAGCAGACCCGGAAGCAAGAAAACCCCTTGGTTCACCAACGAACTCAAGGAATCCAAGAAGAACTGCCGCACTCTCGAGAAAACCTGGCGACTCGTCCAGACCACAGACAACAGGACCGCCCTCAAGCACGCCACCCGCAAACACCACCAGCTGATCCGTGCCACCAAGAAGTCGGCACTCAAAGAACGACTGGACAACAACGCCCATGACAGCAAGGAACTTTTCAGCATCGTCAAAGAGTTCTCCAACCCCAGCGCCGGAAACAACGACATCACCCCCTCGCAAGACCTCTGCAACTCACTCTCCGCGTTCTTCCACCGCAAGATCACCGACATACACAACAGCTTCGACGCACAAACAACGCACCCTACCGCCGAACCAATGCCCGCCACCACCACCCTCTGCAACTGGACCCCGATCAACACCGAAGACACCACCCGCACGATGAACTCCATCCACTCCGGATCACCAACCGACCCCTGCCCACACCACGTCTTCAACAAAGCCGACGCCACCATCGCACCCCATCTCCGGGACATCATCAACTCCTCCTTCCACACCGCCACCTTCCCGGAGAGCTGGAAGCACGCCGAGCTTACCGCCCTCCTGAAGAAACCAACGGCGGACCCCACCGACCTCAAGAACTACCGCCCCATCTCGCTCCTTCCGTTTCCGGCCAAAGTCATCGAGAAGACCGTCAACAGACAGCTTGCCGCCTTCCTCGAGACGAATGGATCCCTCGACCCCTCGCAGTCCGGGTTTCGGGCCAACCACAGCACCGAGACCGCCCTTATCGCAGCCACCGACGACATCAGAACCCTAACCGACAACGGGGAAACAGCTGCCCTCATCCTCCTGGACCTCTCCGCGGCGTTCGACACCGTCTGCCACCGCACCCTAGTGAAGCGCCTCAGCAACATCGGAATCCGAGAGAAAGCACTGGAATGGATCATCTCGTTCCTCGCCGGAAGAACCCAGAGAGTCCGCCTCTCCCCGTTCAGATCCGAAGCCACCGAAGTCATCTGCGGCGTTCCACAAGGATCCTCACTCAGCCCGACCCTCTTCAACGTCTACATGAGCCCCCTCGCAGCCATCGCACGCCGACACAACCTCAACATCATCTCCTACGCCGACGACACCCAGCTGATCCTCTCCCTCACCAACGACCCCACCACCGCCAGAGCCAACCTGCACGACGGGATGAGAGACGTCGCCGACTGGATGAGGAACAGCCGCCTTAAACTGAACTCAGACAAGACGGAAGTCCTCATCCTGGGCTCATCACCCTCCGCCTGGGACGACTCCTGGTGGCCCCCGGCCCTGGGCACCGCACCCAAGCCAACGGACCACGCACGCAACCTGGGCTTCATCCTGGACTCCTCCCTATCGATGACCAGACAAGTCAACGCCGTCTCATCTTCATGCTTCAACACCCTGCGCATGCTCCGCAAGATCTTCAGATGGATCCCCACTGAAACCAGGAAGACCGTCACCCAGGCACTCGTCACCAGCCGACTGGACTATGGGAACACCCTCTACGCCGGAACCACAGCCAAACTTCAAAAGAGACTCCAGCGCATCCAGAACGCCTCCGCACGACTCATCCTGGACATCCCCCGACACAGCCACATCACCGTACACCTGAAAGACCTGCACTGGCTCCCCGTCAGCAAGAGAATCACGTTCAGACTCCTCACCCACGCACACAAGGCCCTCCACGACCTGGGCCCAAAGTACCTCAACGACCGCATGTCCTTCTACACGCCCACACGCCAGCTACGATCAACCAGCCACGCCCTCGCCACCGTACCACGCATCCGCAGAACCACCGCCGGAGGAAGATCCTTCTCCTACCTGGCGGCCAAGACCTGGAACTCCCTCCCCACTCACCTTCGGCGAACCCAGGACCATCTCGCCTTCAGGAAGCAGCTCAAGACCTGGCTGTTCGAGCAGTAACTTACCCCCTCCCCCAGCGCCTTGAGACCCTCCCGGGTGAGTAGCACGCTCTATAAATGCCGTGATTGATTGATTGATTGAACGAGTGCGCACCTAGAGCTTTTGCAGGCAATCAGCTAAATTAGCCATCATTTAGCAGAAACTATTGAAAATAAATGTACCCAAACCTTTAAGAAACATATCAGAAAATCTCGAGGGAGTCCATTCGATTTTCACTGGTTGTCATGGCTATGCAGCAAGCTGTGAGCTAACAAAATCAGATCGATGTTGCATTGCTTGCTACAGGTTTCTACGGAGTGTTGTCAGTTTTCATTCCCTTAGTTTTTTTTTGTGTGTGACTTTCGCACCCATTTTACTTCCGCCGCTACACGAGCAATGTCTTCCTATCTTGTGGAGATGTGGAGATGTGGAGATGCGGCTTAGCGGACAAGCTATTGATGGTGGAGTGAAAATGTAGGTTCTAATTGCCCTTTATGCTGCCCTTTAGACCAAATTGTGTGATTTTGGGCAAATCAATTTTTCTCCTTGGAGCTAAGAGTCATTATCGGCTAAAAATAGGAGTTCATGGACATCCTGATGCGTTTGAGAAGCTGGATTATGGAATTTCACATTAACATTCACTAGCAAACTGATTATTATATGCCTGATATGGTCCTCTGGCTGAAAAAAATGACTAAATGCCATCTTCTATACCTTTGAAAGTTGTACTTTAATGATCTTATATATGACATATTAAGAATTTATTTATTTGTTTATTCATTGATTGACTGATGAATGGACCTTGTCTTATGACTGAAATCTGATGGTACAGATGCCTCTGACATTGGCTGGAAGTGCACACCTTTCCTTTTATATAAAGATGAGGAGGTTCATCAGAAGAGCTAGATGACCCATACAGGATTTGATCAAACTTCCAAAGATTTCAAGAGAGAGGAACTGAGAGTGAATGTGCAGAAGTCACAATTGATAGACAAGAGTTCAAGTCAAAAGAAAGATCTAACTATAGCTTCTTACAAGATGGCCAAAGATTCCAAACCTTTCATGGGCTCCATTTCTGCAATACTTGCAGCATGTACTACATTTTTGTATTGATATGGACTCGCATGGAAGCTACACTACATTATTGAATGTGTATAAGGATTAGTCTCCAAACATTGAAGCATACTGAAGTGAAATTTGAGGCTATTTTGCTATTCTATACTATTTTTTCCACTTAGTGGAGTCGCATAGGAGTTTCTCAGACTCTTAAGTCAAGCCAGTGACTATCTTGGACCAGAAAAGATGGGCCTAATTTCTAAAGGTTTTGTCCAGACTTAAGAGAGTCTAAGAATTGCATGACTTGGCTTAAATGAGTTTTAAGACTTTCAGGATAAATATGCAAAAAATGTTTGTATTCAGAGATTTTAATGACAGTATTAGGAACACCTTAACCAGGGAAATCCTTTATAATTTAGGTCCGCCTTTTCTGGCTCAAGACAGTACTTAGAATGTTCTAGACTGAAAAATGTCAAAGTTCATTAAGTTATAAATTAGGACACATAATGCAGATAGTAAAATAAAATTCAATAGTATTTGAATCCATTTCCACACTCTTAAGACCTGGGAGCTCTTTACGCTCCCTCATAGTTTGCACTTGGATTTACCACTAACTTTAAGTGGCGCTAACTGCACATGCATAATGGGAAATATTGGCTAATAAATTGCACAAATGGGGTGAAAATACCATTGTTATCCATTACTACCCTTTATAAGCACCAAGCTGTAAACTGGGTGTTAAAACACCTCAAGAATCAATGCAAGTGTCATCAGCATCTGTGTGTTTTAGCAGTCGATGATACATAACGGGTATAAATGACTCATTGAATCTACTGGATATGGGACTGAGTAGCAAAAGCCTAGGCATTTTGCATAATATATTAAGGGATGATCTGTTCCCAATCAATCAAAGAGAAAACATGCTTGATTTTAAGTGCACTTGCTCCAATATTCATAGGAGTTGTCCAATAGTTTTTAGAAGAGGCATCCATTTAAGAGTGTTTAAAGTTGGAAAGGTTGGACTTCAAGTTCGAGAAGTATTTTTTCTTATTTTGTCCATTTTTGACAAGGTGAAAGGTTGGCAGAAGTAAAAAGAAATATTGGGTGAAATATTATGCAAAAGTGGGTTTTTACAGGCAAAAGAGAGAAAGATTCTACAAAACACTTTTTGAGAAAAAATTATTGCTCAAATATTGTATTTGGGGGAAATCTCCTGTAAAAACTTTTTAGAGGGAAATTTTATCTGCAGGTAAAGATCTATAAAGGTGACAATCTTCATGACTTAGTTAAGTTGTGCACTTTGTTCCATGTGCCAAACACCACTGGTGTCCTTTTAATTTCATGCACCGCTACAGAATATGTGAGAGGAATATTTCTTCTATCTGAAAACTGCCGTGTGAGAGTATCTGACCCAATTTGAAAAAAAAATCTTTACTTTCCTGGGGATGAGCTAGCAATGTAGTTTGCCGTTTTTTCTGCAACACAACGATGAAGGTCTCACACGTTTACCAGGCATTAGATCATTATCTGACAAAAGTACTTATTTTAACAAAGGAAGGCCTTAGGTGCCCTCGGCTGTGCCGCCCTGAATGATGTACTTGAAGGTCACTTGTGCTTACAATAGATAGGGCGCTGTCATAACCTTGACAGATTCTTGTCTATGTTAAAGGCGGAATAATATTAAATGGTTTTAACTCTTTTAGATATTTTTTTTTGTTCATTTTATTTTCTTTATCTTGTTTCCAAATGCCACCTTGAGTAATTTATTTATTTTTGAATGTGTGTTTTTTTATTGTACTGAATGAATATTGCCGAAGACTTCAAATACATGATGCAGCACCAGAGCTCTTCTGGGTGGGTTTATGGTGTGACGTGCGCGGAAAACATTAGGGGCCTATTTATGTCTGAGTGACGCAAACCTTAAAAAAGATTTTTGAAGCCACGCAAAGCCACTGCGTGGCTCCAACAATCTGGAGTAACGCAGAGGAAATCAATGTGTTGCGTTACTCTGCCCAGGGAAGGGATTCCCAGGCAACTCAGAACCCCCAGAACTTGTAAACTTGGGGATGGGCCGAAATCTTCCATCTTCCTAGGTGAGGCGTAATGAGGGGAAATATCTCTATTTCTCCTAGTTTCTTCCTCTTTCTGCAGCACACACAGAAAGAGGATGAAACAAGGATTATTTTTGTGCAGGAAGGTGTTCCTTTCTGCACAGAAACAATCCTGCATGCAACACAGTCACCCTTGCACCATGGTGTAAGGGTGCCTGCGTTGGCGCTGTGCAACCAAAAGGGCACCAACGCAGGGGAAAGGACAGGAATGCACTTTATTGCCTTCAATACGTCACATTCCTGCCCTTTCCCTGTCGACGAGGGAAAATAAATTATTTATTCGTGGTCGTCTGTCGAATCCCCCCCCCCAACCCGTCCCCACCTCCCTTACCTGCACGGGCCGTGGCTGGTCTTCAAACTTGTGCAACTAAAAGATAAGGCATAAAACCATCATGGAAAAAAACAATAATGAGAAATTGCCATTAAGCGGGAAAAAATTGTTGTCCACAGCAAAGAAGGGACTCTAAGAAATGTTCAGTAGTTTGGAACTGTCTTCTTACACATCATGTGTAACAAAAAGTTGTAAGTTATTTGTGAGTGGGGTAATACTGTCAACTTAATAGAAACAGTTGGGTTTGGCTAAAACACAGGGGCATATTAGCAAGAACCTCGTTAAAATTATCGCCGTTTTAGCGGCAGGAAACTACCGCTAAAACGGCGATAATGGGCTTGGTAATATGCGCTATAGAATTCCAATAGAAGCCCAGGTTAGATGTCCTGCACATCTAACATGGGCTTCTATTGGAATTCTATAGCGCATATTAGCAAGCTCATTATCGCCGTTTTAGCGGCAGTTTCCTGCCGCTAAACGGCGATAATTTTAACGAGGTTCTTGCTAATATGCCCCACAATTCTTAGAAAACCACTGTTCAACCCCTGGTGGGTGTAGCATGAGCATCATACAATTCCCCAGAGACATACTTTTAAAGTTAAAGCAGTCCCAACAATTTTAAAGTCAAGAAAACAATTAATTTAAATTCCCAAAACATTTTTGAAAAAGAGGGAAAATGTAATGAGCAAAATGACATCAACATGATTTAAAATGGATAAGGGAAACTGGAGTTATGAATTCCTAACGTTTTAAGGCAAAATGCACATAGAATAGTTAAAGCAACAACAAAAAATATCCATTGTTGGTTGGCTAGTGCTTAGGTGCGATATCAGACCAACTATGATGGAGCACCTAGTGGATTGACAAGAACTGTTAACTGTCAGCGTTGGTCGATGGTGGTTGTAGACTAAACCTGGATACTGCAGCTAATGCTTCATGTTTTTCGACTGTCATGTGTGTTCTTGAGAGCAAACTCACATTTGTAGATTCATGCCTGTAGCATTACTTCCATTGCTGCGCCCCTAAGCATTGGTACTTCTCTGTTTCCAAAGCTGCTACTTGGCAATCTATACATTCACAGGCCTCTGTAAAATGTATAAAGATTGTATTTTTCCATCCATCACCTTCAACCTAGCAGGGATGACAACATGTATCCAATAATTGTTGATGTTCCCTGCCTGTGGAGTTTCTATTGTGAGCCTATTCCACTGAGAAAAAGTGAGACTGGCCCCTTGGGGGGTACAGGGGCATAACCCATGCCCTTGAAACTCCTGAGGTGCAGGGGAACCCTAACCTTTCAAGGGGCTCCCCTACAACCAAAGTCAATGAATATCTGAGAGATTTAGGAGACTATGAGGCCCCTTATCACGGTCTGCAGGAGGCCCCATCATTTTGTGTTACACCACTGGGGAAGCACCTTGCTAAATCCAGATATAGCTTCATGTTCTCTCCCTTGGCATGCTCTTGTACGTTCACCGGCCTCACGCTGTTCCTGCAAAACTCTGCCAAAAGTTGGGTCCGCCAAATTCCTGTCTTTCTGCTCCCTGATCTGCTGCCCACCCAGCGCCTCACTAGATTTGGGGCGCACCCACGACCTCACAGATCCTCAAGAATAGGACCAGTCATCTGCATTTATTGGTCACAGCACCTCTGCTTTCACCAAGATGTTTTTCATTAGTCTGGGATTCAAAAAGCCTCAATAAATGTCCATGTGGGTGTTTCAAATCCGACCCATTAATTATTCAACAGTCATCTGCAGTCTTTGGCACGCCACAACACTCATCCAATAATAGCAAACATCACTTGAGAAGGATAACTCATCTGCTGCACTGGCCTCATGATCATCTTGAAGTTGAATATATGCAATATAAGAATGCAGTGTGTCACCAGCGATACAACTGTCTCATGTCTCACTGACCCATAGGCATTGAGGGTGGGTTACCAGCGTGTTCTTTAGTGCTTATTCAGTGACTGTCTGCACAGTCCCTGATCACATGCAGTGGCTCTCCATAGTTAAATAATCAGGCTCTGTTATACGCAAATTGTGTCTGCTGCCAACCTCCATTTTTTGGAGGCTCCAATGGTGCCTTCAACAACCAGGTCTTCCAGCTCTGCCCTGGAATATGCACTCCTCATGTGCACTACTTATAAACATCCCTGAGGGGACAGACCATGGTCTGTCATGCTTTCTCCCTGGGGTTTTCTCATGCCACCAACACAATTGTGGTCTTTCACAACCTGGTTGTCTGCCTGGCTTCCACTCGGTACCCACACAGTCAGGCACTACTCTTCCTTATCGGGAGAGCAATCTTCATGGAGTACATTCACATCTGCAGCGCTCGTCATTTGCGTAGTTTATGCCACCTTCACAGGCTCCTAGATCTCATCCACGGGAGGGCTCCCCACATCGGGGTCTCAGTCGGCAGTACTATTTCCCATTTCATGTGACTGCATTTGGCCTGAGTATATATGGTCTCTGACACTCTTGAGCACAGCACAGGAGTTCTAATAATTCAGTGCAACTGCCAGCTGCATGCCACTGACTTCTTGTGCTATTTTACCATATTGTACAAAAATGTCGACATGTAAGTACCGCCGACATGGCGTTAAGCCAACTTTCTGCTCTTCTGATTAAGATGCTCTGCCTCGATTATGCAGATAAGCCAGAATGACAGTCCATGCCTCTAAGAATAGCAGTCAGACCTCTTAAGCAGCCCTTATCAGAAGCCTTTATGGGCCCCGGCTCAAAAACGATATACCGGTCCACAATCTGTTTTTTTTATGTTTAAGGAGCACCTCTTTCTGAGAAGCAAAAATGTTTAAACTTACCACGCCGGACTCTGCTCCAGGATTTGTCGCCCCCTACTGGTGCGGCCCCACCCCAGTGCTGCCTGATCTAAAATGAAAAGGCCAGGCCTGCATTTTCGTTTTATAAGTACATTCTATAATCCCCCCCTCCCTCCCTCAGTGATGGCCGGGCCCTGCGCTTAACTCACTGAGCCTCAAGGAAGGACGAGGTTTAAATGTAAGTGATTTAATCAAAACCAGCAGAAGAGACCATTTGAAAGGGGAATAAAGTCTGCAGGGTGGGCGATCTATATGAAATCCGTGGCGAACCTCTGCCATAGTGTCAGGTTGAAATTTTTTCCAAGGTCAGCTCTCAAGCTGAGGGAAGAGATATTAATGTCGCTCTGTTGCAATTATATACCTACCGATCTGCTCATTAATGCCATTCAAACATGAATCTTGCAGGCACCAAAGACAAAGAGGTGTTCTTAGGGGTCAATGTCAAAAGTGATATGTCTTCCAATGAATGGAGTTTGTGATGTGACTGTAGAGCAGGCAGCATGAGTCTGCTATTATAGCTGCATGGTATGGACAGCAAATGAGCAGATGTCTGCTCAGGGTCAGCAGTGTGCTAAAATACCCTGATACACCATCATAGCAGGGTGCTTAATTTATGCCGGTGCTTTCCGGTGCGCTGCACTGGTGCTAAATTGTCAACACCGGCACTTATGGTAGTCTGCCAGTGCTCACAAATCCACTGCGCTGCGGTTGCGGAACCGGGCCAGGCCGGGGCCTACCAGGCTTAGGGCGGAGCGAGGTGGTGGGTGGTGGCTGGCCTTTACATTTTCCACTATAATGCTGACACACATTGCCTCCTGCCGGCTTGAAGAAAAGGGGAATAGGAGCCCTTTGGTGTCACAGCACAGTGGGTTGAGTGCCAGTTCTGGAAAAAGAGGTACGTGCTGCTGGAATGCGCCGGGTTGAAAGCGTTGGGGGCAGAAACGGCTTATATAACCTGTAGGTTACACGCCTGTTTCATGGATATGCAGAAACTGCTTTTTATTTACAACTGAAATGATTACCTATTTGCTCGGTGATAATACCATGGTCTTGGTCCCCCCCTTTCACACCCCCTCTTCCTCACACTCTTTTTAGGCAGCATATTGTTCATACTCACTGCTGAGACACTGCTGAGACATGGTTAGATAAGTCCTTGTCGGCCTCAGATTCCTCCAAATTCAGTTCATGTTTGATCTGCTTTATTACATCAAAAAAGGCCATTTTTGTTGGCTCTTACGGCTCAGTGCACTTTACCACCGCTAACCAGTGCTAAAGTGCTTGCGCTCTTTCCTTTAAACATGGTAAAATTGGCTTACACCGAATTGGCAAATTTAATTTACTTGTAAGTCCCTAGAAATGTGGTTCTACAGGTACCCAGGGAATGTAAATTAAATGCTGCTAGTGGGTCTGCAACACTAATTGTGCCACCCACGTAAGTAGCCTATTTAAACATGTGTTAAGGCCAGGGCCTGTCATTGCAGTCTGCCTGTGCAGTTATAAAACTGCCATTTTGACCTGGCAAAAGGAACCTTTTGCCAGGCCTAAAAATATTCCCTTTTACTACATATGTCACCAGGATGTCACCACTAGCGCAAGCCCTTTCCATAAGGCAGGGTGCAGTATGCAGAGTGCGGTGTATTTAAATGGTTTGGCATATACTTTTAAGTTTTATATGTCCCGGAATAGGCAAGGCTGAATTGCTACCCTTGTTCTTTGTGTGATTCTTGAATTTTTCACAATCCCATGACTTGAGTGATGTACAGGCAACATTGATGGCAGCACCCACACTCTGAAAAGTGTTCCAGTGCCACTGGCCTGGGTGCCTTTGTGTGAATTTTTCATGCTTTCTGGCTAGGGTGCCATGTGAGACATTTCCATGCCTTCTGGCAGCCTGGGTGCTTATGTGTGACGTTTCCATGCTTTCTGGCCTTGGTGCTTATGTGTGATATTTCCATGCTTTCTGGCCTGGGTGCTTATGTGTCCTATTTCCATAGTTTCTGGCCTCAGTGACCTGGAGGCTCAAGTGTCACATTTCCATGCTTACTGGCCTGTGTGCTTATGTGTGACGTTTCCGTGCTTTCTGGCCTGGTGTGACCAGGCCTGGGTCAGTGCCTAGGTGCTTATGTGTGACATTTCCACAGTTTCTGGCCTCACTGTTTACAATGTCAAAATGCCCACAATCATAATGTTGTGCACTGTTGCACTTTACATAAGATGCTTTATTTTAGCACTGTTTACAAAACTCAGGATCTAAAAATCATTTAATGTTTGCACATTGTCTTGTACATTTTTTACTCTGAACCTTTGCACAATTGTTTGAAGTTAAGTGCGTTTTTAAATGTCTTTATGCTATTTTATATGAAGAATAAATTGGTTATATTTAAATTCATGTTTCGTGCTCGACATTTCATTTTTTAGTGTTCTCTGTAGGAATGTCTGTGATTTATGACTGGGTATCCTGGTGCTCCATAAGGTAATCATTTACTATGCTTTAAAAGTTAATACAATCTAATATGTAATGAAAAATGTGTTGAAAAATGCTTTGTTTTGGCCTTTCTGTCTCAAAATTTTCTTGGGGGGACAACCCCCCAAACTCCCCCTAGTAGTGGTTGCTCACTGCGCTTGCTCGCTACACACCATGTGAGGGCTAGTCTCACTTTTACTTTGTTCTCTCTGATTCACTACTTGTGTCTATTTTTGGTGCTCTCTGAAAGAATGTCTATGGGTACATATGACTGGGTGGGTAACCAGGTGCTCTTTAAGGTCATCATCTACTATTTACTGTGCTTTGAAAGTTGATACAATTGAATATGTAATGAAAAATGTGCTGTAAAATTCACCATTTTGGTCTGTCTTTTTCCAAACCCCCCCTAGTAGTGGTCGGGCTCGCTCTCTGCGCTCGCTCGCTACGCGCCGGACGGGGGCTGGTCTGGCAAAAGTTGCCAGGGCTGCTTTCAGTTCCCAGTCCGGCCCTGTTTGTAACCCAGACTTCAGCTTTGGCGTGGTTGGTGTCCTACTACATTAGCGAGTTTGTTTTAAATATCGCCCAGCCCAAAAATTGTATGTCAGATATCAACTACCACAATATCATGAAGGTAATTATATGTAGGTGCGTATAGTTTTATTTACATTCTTATCTCCACATTTACTTAACTTGAAGATATATATATCTTCAAACTAAATGAATGTATTAGTTGAAGATATGTATATATATCGTAAAGCAACACTTTTCTATATATGTATGTTGCTTCATGATATTGCATTATTCAATGGCCTGCATATGATATTTTGTTACTCGACGTTGTGACATTCACCCGGGTGGTGACTACTAGTAATCCTGCAAAGTGTGGTCATTATTGTGATTGTAGCTGATATGGTCACCAATGCAACAAAGACCAAAGCTATTAGTGCCTCAGGACCATTCTCTTTGATGAGACGTGGCTCTAAGGACAGAAGAGGATGAAGGCCCCTGATCTAACTCTAGCCGCCACGCATACTCTCTCATTGAAAGTAGATTTTAGTTTTAATATTTCCATCAATTCTAAACAGAAAGTGGTAGAACTCTCAGCCAGCATCCAGGGTGCAACGCTATGTAAAACAGATTACGTATGTAATATCACATTAAGGGCAGCTGAGGGAAACAAGCCCTTGTATATGTTATTAAATCGCTAAAGAGGAACTGATTGCAGGTTAATAAAAAGCTTTTGCCATCGGACAGATGATTTACAGGTACATGCATCAAGGTAGACTTTTGCGATTCCTTAATTGCGATTATTAAGGAATCGCAATTAAGGAATCGCAAAGCCTATGCATGTAGAAATCGCTAAAAAGATAGCGATTTCTAAACATTCCTTAATTGCGACTCGCAAATTGCGAGTCGCAATTAAGGAATGTCTTCCCATTCATTGAATGAATGGGAATTGCATTCGCAATTTGCGAGTACCCAATAGGTACTCGCAAATTGCGCATGCAATTTCAAGGGTGTCAAAAGGACACCCGGTTGCACCCCTGAAATCTGCATATGAGTAAATCTTGCACACACACATGCCCCAGGGGCATGTGTGTGTGTAAAATGGAACTTTGAAAAATGCACTTTAGTGCATTTTTCAAAGTTTTTGCAAATTACCATCAAGTACAAATTGATGGTAATTTGCTTCTCCTATTAGCGAAATCGCTAATTTTTTTACTTTAATGCATTGCCTTCAGTTGTCATGTTCGAAGTGTGTGTGGTAGGCACGCCCCTACACTTATCTTGGGAGTAGGCGGCCATAAGATCTTCCCACTCTTCTTTCCCCAGGTATGAAGAGACCTCTGTCTCTTCTGAGGAATGATTTGCTGGCCTGTCGTCTTTTTCCTCTTTTTCCTTCTTCTCCCCCGATCTTAACGTTGTATTGCAATCTGTCACTTGTTCGTTCGGTTGTGAAACTGGCGCTGGATCTGCCAGCGAGAGATCCTTTTCTCTCCAATCTTCCCTTACCCTCATTTGTATATATTTTGTATTCCTAGAGTGCTTTGTTTCCTCTGGACTTCTCTGTTCACAGATCAATGGTGCGTCTATTGTGGCGCAATTGGCAGTTGTATTTCTACTGTGAAGTGATCCACTGGCCCCAGCTGTTTCATAAATATCTGTTTGATTTTCCTCCAGATTATCCGCAGATATTTCTTGTGCTTCGTTAGACCTATGTACTTGGATTAGTTTGATGTCAATTGCAACTTCCTTACTGGTGGTAATAGTCTCATGAGCCATCCGAATTTTGTTACATTGTGGGGTCGATGTTACTTGCAGTGGACTGCTACCTGACGTACTAGGACTTTCCTTTTTGTAAGTGTTTTCCTGTGCGCCAGAAAATTGTAACAGTTGTAATGGCTGTAATGGCTGAAGAGGTGATTGAAGACCCGGCACTTCTCTGGCATTTGAAAGTAAAGTATCCCCCATATTTTTTTAAAAGCAAAATTTTGTGTATTGTTTTGGTTGGAATGAGGTTTGGGAGATTTTTGATTTATTAATTATTTCCATTTTTGATGGATGTTCGCTCTTTTGCTTCCCTGAAATGTTTATATCTGTTATTGTATCTGTTGTTCTTTCAATTAAGGAGCAGTCGCTCTGTACTGCTGACCTGGTTTTAGATGGTGGTTCGTCCCTGTTGCCCTCTAGCGTCTTGGTGTTTCGCTTATGCTTTTTTGTAGCTCCTTTCACCGTAGGACCTCCTCGGACACGGCCTGGCCTCATACTGCACTTTACCAAGCCTAATTGTCTGTACTAATTCAATTAGAAGGAGAGAAAACCTTTTGAACGTTTTCCAACTGTGTTCTATTCCAGCCGTTGGTTACTTAATTCCAGACGTTGATTTTCTTGATTCGAGATACTGTCTGGATAAATAGTGTGTTTTGGTAGGATTGTAATGCTACCAACGCTGTTGAAGAAGGGGAGGCAGAAAGGGAGGCAGGGGAGCGTGGGAGAGAGCGAGGAAGCAGGGACCTTCTCAGCCAACTGAACCCGATTCAACCCGACTCAACCCAGCTCAACCCGAAAGGCTATGGCAGTTTCCTCCTCCTTCCCACTGATGAAATATACTGAATATACTGAATTAAGTTGGAAAGTGGCTGCGTTAGACTCACCAACCCACCAGTAATTGTCTTCAGTTGTTTTCTCTTGTCACTTATCCTTCGCTTGCATGGCACCGCACTGCTGCTTCACTGCCTTGCTCCTGCCGCTTCAGAAAAAGAAACTCGCAGGATTCCGCCGGGTTCCGCTGCTCTCTCTTTTTTTTTTGGCTCCTGACGCGCCATAAAAAGGCCTTGCAGCTCCCGCTGCGCTGGAAATTGACTCGTGGCAGCGCTCCAGGCAAAACCCCTGTGGATCCTGCTGCGTCTTGGAGAACGCTGTGCGGCACCAGCAAGGCAAGGCGAGGTAAGGTAAAGGCAAAAGCGAGGCTTCGGTGAAGGACTTGCGGCGTCCGCCGCAAGCACCCGCAAGCACCCGCGCCCGCGGCCCCCCGGCCGCACTCCTGCCGCACTAGGAGAGCCCCTGGTTCGTTAACGCCCTCACCGTAAGAGCCCTCACCGTAAGAGCAAGAGTCAGCGGGGGCGGCGGGGGTAGCGAGCCGTGAACTGCAGCCGTGAACTGCAGCAATTCGGCGTCCTCTCTCGTCCTCTCTCGCTCACTAGCTGACGGTCGGGTCGGGCAATCAGGAACAACAGGTGGAGGGGGCGACCAAGGGAAACCAAAATGCTACATTAAACCCAGGAAGTCAAGAGGGGTCACCAAAATATATAAATCATGAAAGTGCGTGGCCAAGTTTGTTAAAAACAATGCAACTTCTGGTAGAGGCCCTCCATTACCAATCCGACAAGATGGACACTCAATTGACGCTACTAGATACTCTGGCCGTCTTTGTGGTCGCCATCGACGGGAAGTTGGGTACATTAAACACGCTTCTACAAAACAAGCATGACCAATCGCAAGGCGCAAACTTGAGTTGCGGATGTGGTCCAATTATTGATAAATTGGCCTCACTCCCAGTAATGCTGAGTGATCTGTGTACACAACTCAAAAGGTCCCCGCAGGGCCCATATAACCAACTTTTTGAGGTCCATCCGGGAAAAGAAAAACCCGATCCGATAAATACAGTTATAAGTAAAGCCAATGAAAAGGGATATTACGGGACAAAGGATACCCTGGCTCATACGATTAATAGAACAGAGGGTAGAGAAACCAAAACATTAGTTGGCCAAACGTCTGAAACCTCATCGGGAGACAATGTTGACAAACAAATGAATGCAAAACAAAGGCGAGCAAAAAAACGAAAAGGCAGAAATCAAAAAACAAATCTAAACAATGAAGGATTCATGCGTCTCTTCGGGACGTCATCACCATCAGTGCAAAGTGAACTCAAGCCTAGAAAGGACATCAGTTTAGCAGGGCTCCCTGTACAAAATACAGTAGCTGCAAAAGTAATCAAGCAGACGGTCAACAGAATGAAGCAGGTAATGGAGAAAACGCAAGTCCTTGGGAATACTACGAACGAAGATTTAGAAGGCCCACATCGAGAAGGACCTATCACGATTCCCCAACTAATCAAAGAGGAAAAAGTATCTCTTCGGCCTGAACAGACCCAATTACAAATGTGCAATACCACGACACGTTCTTCCATCAATCGAACAACAAACTGTGAACACACCTCAGTAATAAAGCTTGAGAATGAAAACGACCAATGCACCCGGACCAAAAAGCCAGGAGAAACAACATGGTGCAGCCCTAAAGAGTTAAACGATAGTCAATTGGTTTCCACTACTCACGCGACTTCATTGATATATAAAAGAGCCAATCAGAGACAAGAATCGCAGGCACACGTAAAAGTATTAGGAACCTCGTTAGATGTTCCTAGGCACGGAGAGGAAGGCCAATCGCTTATACTAAGACAGGAAACAACTCGCCAAACAGAGAGAGATGAAGTAGAATCAGGTATCATTAACAGCAACACGAGGATACGATCCTACCAGGAGCACAGATGAATTAAGGAATGAGACAAGTGCTATATGGTTTCGCCCGGATTATATCTCAAAAGGTAGGCATGATATACTGAATAGAGGTAATATTCTACGGCTGTTATCTCATATTCCCTCTTTGGAAGAAGTGACAACTTTGGACCTGGTCTCAATCGAATTCATAGATGACGACGGAACAGGTGGTGAAAAAACAAAAGTATCATGGACAACATCAACAATTGCACGCAAAATACTAGCAGAGGCTCACACATTTAAAAACTGGGGGATAACAATAACACCTTATAAAAAGTCAAGATACCCAGAATTATTAATTCCGGCAGCAACGATGGGAACTCAGGCGTCTGTGAACAGACCTGGAATATCGGTGCTCAGAGGAGCAGTGGGGAAATGCGGAACAAGTAATGAGCAACATCCTAGAATCATTAGAAGTATCCAAGACGGCTCATCAACACCAACTGAATTAACTGATCTAAGATGGATCACTAGAACAATAAATAATCATACAAATTGACAAACAGGCTCACATTTAAGATCGAGTAAGCACAATTATCTACAAATATGTTCATGGAACGTAAATGGATGGAGAGGCAGTGGCAGCGAGTTTTCATGATGGTATGTTGGCCATTAGCTCATGGATGGCAAATAACTGCCTTAAACTAAACTCCGAAAAAACCGAGGTAATGGTCTTTGGTAACCTTGCCCCAGAATGGTCTCCGACCTGGTGGCCAGCTGAGATGGGTCTACCCCCACCCCTGTTAAGAAGGCCAGAAACCTAGGTATTATATTTGATGACAGCCTGTCTTTTAAACACCATGTTAATTTAGTGGTCTCCTCATCCTTTTATGTTTTAAGGACGATAAAGAAACTATTACCTTTCATCCCAATTAATACTGGTAAAACACTCATCAGTGCTCTGGTTATGTCAAAGGTCGATTATTGTAATGGCCTGCTAGTTAACGCCCAAGAAAAAGTTCTAAGTAGGCTGCAACTGATACAGAATGCAGCCGCCAGGATACTGACAGGTACTCCAAAGTTTAAGTCAGTTACTAAAGTGTTACGCCAGCTTCACTGGCTGCCCATAAAAAATAGAACTAAATTTAAGGCGCTTTGTATCGCCTACAAAGCAGTGCATGATGCAGGACCTGACTATCTGAAAAAAGCCTTTCTAGCATATGCGCCCAGTAGAGCCTTGCGCTCAGCAGAGGCCAACCTTCTGATCATCCCCAGAACCAAGAAAGTTAACTGGGGTGATAGAAGATTTATAGTGGCTACGGCTAAACTATGGAACTCGCTTCCCATACAAATTAAGACCAGTCCTACCTTGTTATCATTCAGGAAACAGGTCAAAACTTGGCTCTTTGAACAATAAGCAACCAGTCCTCCGCTAATCTTTACAGTCCATAGCGCCGAGACACCCAAGGGTATTTGTGCGCTCTAGAAGTTGTTTAAATAAATAAATAAATAAATGGTCTAGCTTCCAAAATGTCTGACTCAGATTTCGTTAACTACATAAGATCTTTCGACATTGTGGCATTACAGGAAACATGGCAGGCAGACCCCCCGCACCTTCAGGGTTTTTTGCGTTTCTTTACTGGTGCAACAAGGATGGCAAAATACGGCCACCTCCAAGGCGGTTTAGTAACCTATGTTTCAGCCACATGTGCCCAGGTGGTCAAAGAAGTTGGTCCAACCTCTTCAGAATCAGTGACAATAAACCTTTTCACCTCGCAACCAAAACCAGGCACAGGGGGAATGGAACTTAGCTTGATCAATGTCTATGTCCATCCAAAAAGGAAAGCAAAGGCAGTAAAAGAATTATGCAACTTCGTGGAGGAGTGCATAAGGGAAAGTCCCACAACAGATCTTATGCTCACCGGGGACTTCAATCTAAATCTTATGGGAACCTCGTCAGATGAGATTCTAACTCAAAACTCAGCTTGGGACATACCATTACAAGGGAAACCACAAGCTTCCAAACGAACCAAATTAGGCAAGCAGATATTAGAGGACCTCGAGCTTTTTAACATCAGAGCATTAAATGGAAGATTTGTTGGAGATAATCCCCCAGCTACTACATTTCACTCCACAAGAACCAATACTATCCTGGATTATACTTTTATTTCATTACCTTTATTTCAGTATATGATTTCATTCCAGATAGGTGAAAAAGCTGACAGCGACCATTGTCCCCAAGAAATGGTCCTCAAAATTAGCAAGCCTAAATTCGAGTTATCCGCGGTGCCGAAAGAGTCAGTGTATACTATCAATTATAAAAGGATTAAGAACTCAGCAGCAACCGATGAAAACATACTGGAAAAGGCTAAACAGCACTTCAATGCCAGAACCGGATCTAGTGAAGTTGAGAAATGGGAGCAATTTATAACATCTATGGCAGCTTACGCTACAAGATCAAAGCCACAAGGCCAATTGGGCCGCAGCAGCATGAAACACTTTTCACGAGAGTACAAAGAGAAGTTCAGGTGTATAAAAAATTCATTTTATCACACGGTAAGACAACTTCGGTATAATCCTATGGATATAGTAAAACATAATCTTTTACGGAAACAAAAGGCAATGCTGAAAAAAATAAAATGGGAAACCAACAGATCAATGGAGGATCATATGTGGGCAAAACTACACGCTGATACAAAATGGAACGATGGTGCAAGTTTTGGAAAACCATAAACCACTTTATAAGACCAATGCATGACGGAGTTTCCTCCAATATTACCGAAGAGGTATGGGCAAGCCACCTTAGGAATCATTTTAATCAGGATATGGATGGTAAATGTGAGACAAAAACCGATAATGTGATAAAACGTTTTGTTACAAATAAAGCACAGAAATTCCATAGGAGGCTCGGCAATCCAGAAGGTTACACATCAACCATAAATGATGGATTGTCAAGTATGCGAAACATCATTAAGCGCCAAATTAAAAAAGGAAGAAGAGAGGGGGCGACAAGGCCCGAACGGAATTCCGCCCATCTTTTATAAACAAGATGAGAATGAATGGGCAACAACGCTCGAGCCTCTATTTCTGGAAATAAGACATTTTAATAGATTGCCTGGCTCCTGGAAGGGCTCAATTATCTCTCCGATTTTTAAGTCTGGGGACAAGTCTCTCCCGCAAAATTATCGATTAGTGGCCCTAATGGATAACGAGGCAAAGTATTTTGCAGGTACACTCTTGGAGGAGCTGCAGGCTTGGGCCTCCGAGAAATCCCTAATTCCGGTTAATCAGACTGGCTTTGCTAAATCAGTTGGGACAACCACTAATATCCTAACCATGGGTATGTTAATAGATAAGGCTGAATCAACTAAAATGCCCATTCACTTCTGTTTTATAGACTATAAGGCTGCTTTTGACCACATAAATCGGAATATTTTGTGGAACAAATTGAATAGTTGGGGGATACCAAGACCTCTGTTAGATTTGCTGATCAATCTCCATACAGAGACATGGGTCCAGATAAAACTGGGTGACGGATCACTTCTGTCAAGATGCATACCAACCAACAAAGGCCTCAAACAGGGCTGTGTATTAGCCTCACATTATTCAATTTGTTTGTAGGAGACCTCGTCCCGATCCTAAATAGCTGTAACTCGCATGCCCCCAAATTAGGAGGGCTATTACTTGCGTGTCTTCTCTATGCGGACGATATAGTCCTAATCAGCCATACAAAAGTAGGGCTACAACATCTTGTGAATGCTACACAGGGCTATTCAGAAGCAAACAAATTGACCATACACCTGGCGAAAACGCAGACAATGACGATCAGTAAGAACAGGAAAAAATCGTCTATTTGGTTTTGGAACAATGTCCGTATTGAGGATACGTCAGTATATAAATATCTAGGAGTAAAAATTGACAACAGCGGTCATTTTACTGTACAGAAAACCAGCATCCGAGGTAAAGGCCTTGTCTTAGCAATCTCTTTAAAAGCACTAAACAGCAAGCTTACTGGGCCATCTCTCCTACCACTGTTTCAAGTAATACGAGCTAAACTCCTGCCAACTATCACTTACGGGAGTGAAGTACAGAGAGGCAGAGATGCAATGACTCTGGATAGTACAGTCATAGCTGCCTACAGGATTATTTTCAGCCTGCCCAAATATACTTCACCGGCTCAAATTAGGCTAGAGTTTGGCGTCCAGAAACAGCTCCTGATGAGACAGGGGGTGTATATAACTACCTGGGACAAAGTGCGAAAATCCAAACAAGGAACTCTAAATAATTATCTATGGATGGAGTTAGAGCAACACTCAGCGTCACCAGCTGCCAAGTATCTCAAAAGCAGCTTGGCAAATATTGGCTTAAATCAGCTCTGGGATACCCCCACAAATCATATAACGCTTAAAAAACTGGTTAGGAAAACAATCAAACATCTTTCGTGGGTTGAAGATAAGGCATCCCTCGCGAAAAGGTCACATGGCTGGATGACTCTGAACTCGTACTCCAAACAAGCACCACAGAGCTACCTTGATTTGGGTTATGTTAAAACTACCAAAATGAAGTTTTTAAAGTACAGGTTGGGCTTGTTACCCTGTATCCGGCATTTTCCACACTGGCTAAAGGATAAGGCAGGCTCCCTCTGCCGGTTATGTGGTTCAGCGCCGGAGGATATGCTGCATTTGCTTTGCTCCTGTGACAAACTGTTGGAAGAACGGAAACACCTGCTAAAATCCCATTTTAATCAGCGGGGGATACGCTCACGAAGACAAGCAGTCCTTGCCTGTTTTGCACCCCAGGATCCACAGCTGAACTGTAGTCTTGTGAAGTTTATGAAGGTGGTGGAGAGGAAAATGCCAAAACTTGATTCCTAACTGCCTTTTAGATAGTATTATAACATAAAACGGTATCTATTTCAATTTAAGGTCGCTAATAAGTATACATTTTTATGATTTTAAAAAAGAAATGAAAAATTGTGATTTATGAAATTGTATCTATTTTGCACTTAAGGTCGCTAAAAAGTATACATTTTTATGATTTTAAACAAAAAATTAAGATTTATGATATATCGGTTTTACCAATGCATGCAGAGCTAGTTTTAAATCTCGATGTTTGTATTGCAATGGTTTTAATTAACTATGCAAATAAAAATTTACTTACTGTACTTTAATGCATTGCATTTAAGGAATCTCAATTTGCGATTCCTTAAATGCAGTCGTATTTAAGTAATCGCAATTTAGAGATTACTTAAATTGCGATTTTTGCATTTGGGATGATGCACCCCAAATGCAAATATACCGGTCGTAAAGGGGCAGATTCTGAGAATCTGCCCGTTTGCGACCGGTTTTTCTTTTGATGCATGTGCCTGTTAGAGTTCAGGGGTAACTGAAAACCCTTTAAATTGTGGAGGAATATCTACATATGGAGTCAAATCCCCCAACTATGGGGCATATTATCAAGCCCATTATCGCCGCTTTAGCGGCCGTTTTCGGCCGAAAAGCGGCGATAATGGCATCGCACTATTTGCAAGGACACGCTAGCGCGTGTTTCCTTGTCTCAGCACCGTTTTTCCTTACGCCTTGCATCGCATCTCTAATGAGATGCAAAGTAGGCGTTCCCATGAAAAACAACCTTACAAATATCGCTATGTGTCCTTCGCGGTATTTACAAGCCCGCCCAGGACACCCATAGCGATATTAGAAGCCGCGCTAACCGCGGTTATCGCCGGTATTGTACGTCTGCTAAATTCCCGACTTCACTATCTTTTACATGGGAGGTGGATTGTACAGCTAAATCCACATCTCCCTATCACTAAGGATTCCCCTATCGCTGCAGGTTTATCGCTGGATTCACAGCGATAAACCTGCATTTCGCCGCTATCGCCGGATTTTTCATCGCCGTGGAGATAAGCGTTGTAAATAACGCGATATCTCGGCGATCAAATCCGGCGATAGCCGGCGTTAATCAAAATCGCGCTAAGCGAGCTCGGCGATATTTATCGCCGCTCGTTGATGATATGCCCCTTGATTTCCTCTGTAAAATGACAACAATGATGGCTGAAGTTCAGTCAGTAAATTCTACTCTGTGTTCAGAGTGTCTCCTGTAAATTAGGTGATTTTCAGTTCCCCTCAAACTCTCAATCAGGCCCAAATTATTTATTATCACATAGAATTTTTAAATATCTATAGTCAGGGACCTTGGTTAATTGTACCTGAAACACATCAGGGACCCTGGAAATGACTTTAGTATAATGTTAAATTCTGGCTCGTGTTATAATCAATCATAGGTTTATTCTTAACAGAATAAGTCACCAGTGTAACCAATTCAGACCCACTGCAGTATGATCACATAGTGAGAAGCCATTTGCATGATATAAAGATGCCCATGTGGTGGAAGAGTTACTTTCATCCTCCAGAGGTTGTGTTTGAGAGAGGGGGAATGAGACACAGCCAGAAAGAGAGCGCGAGAGAGTGTTTCTCCATGGGCATGGGCGAAAACCTGTCTTTATCCTGTCACTCAATGGCTGATGCACTTTTAAGCAATTCCACCTACCCATTCTTGACTCTGGCTTCTTATTGACGCACCCACACCAGCCATCCAAATCTCTTTCATGTCCCACCAATAAACTACTACTCTTTGGGCCCGGGGTGTAACTTTAGTTATGCACGTAATTTGGGTAATTTCATGTTACATTTGGCACGCAAAATCTTGAAATTATGCTAGTCACGTCAATATGCTGCCATTTGTGGTAAAAATATAGCACAGGAAAAACACGTACAACCAGAATAGGAGCTGGTGCTCTTCACAGCAATTTCTTTCACACTTTTTTTTACCAAAGAATGCCAAAAATTGACAGGAGGATGCATTTAATTCCAAAATATAGGGCCAGATGTACAACAGTCAATTTGCGAGTTCATAATTGTGAATTTTTGCGATTCGTAATTAGGAAATCACCATGTACAAATGTGTGTTAGACACATTTTGCGATTCCCAGTGGCTTCCAAATAGACCTCCCTCATTAATATTCATGAGGTAGGTCTTGCTTGGCGACCCATGGAAGGGCCAGCACTCACAGGAATGGTGGCCTGCTGGGTTCAGCAGACCACCATGTCTATAATTGCTTCTTAAATAAAGCAAATTTTTTTTGTAATGCAGTCCGTTTTCCTTAAAGGAAAACGGGGTACATTTAAAAAATAAAACTGAAAAGTTTCCTTTTCATTTTTTAAGAGTAGGCAGTGAGTGGCCTGAGGGAGGGGTCCCTTGGGGGTCCCTTCCATTTGCGAATGGGTTTTACTGCGAATGTTTTAGACTCACTTTTAGGAAAACACGCCCTTGGCACGCACACTTCCTATTAGT
Source organism: Calotriton arnoldi (assembly GCA_963921515.1). Lineage (NCBI taxonomy): Eukaryota > Metazoa > Chordata > Amphibia > Caudata > Salamandridae > Calotriton > Calotriton arnoldi. The sequence goes on from CAWUFW010005411.1 coordinate 1,050,399, forward strand.
GACTCGCAAACCCAATTTGAGATTCGGTATCGCGAATAGAGTTTGGTACATCAGAAAAAGCTTTTTTTCTGGTTGCAAACGGCACGGTTTGTTTGCGAGCAGAGAAACAACTTTACATCACGCCCTTAGAGTACTAATTGATAGCTTTGCATTTCACATAATTATGCAAAAATACATGTGATTATCCCACAATTTTCGAAGCAAATCACATGAATTTCGCACACTCCTAGTTTGTCGTCCCCTTTTGTTTCCGCAAAATTGGGTAAAGCTGTATCTAGTTTGCAACTCACGTGTCACCGATTTGTGCCACCTGAACCCATTTTATTGGCGCTTGGCGCGATCATTGATACGCCAGCCTCTGAGAGTAGCCTTCGCTTCACATTCAGCCCGCCTCCTTTTCAATGACCTGCCTTCAGACGAGGCGAGCACACATCAGTAGCTTTGCAGGAATATTTTACGGATGAGCGTGGAAGGCGAAGACGCGGCAGAGCGCGCGCTGACATCCTTCACCGCACGCGCCACGCCGCATTAGCCGCAGAAGGGCGTGAGCCCCCCGGCAGGGGGAAGGACCGTCCGAGCCATCACTGCGCTTGGAAGCTGCTTTTATTTTTAGCCCAGATGGCAAATAGTCACTTGGTCGCGTGAGTCAGCAATGTGACAGTGCTGACATTTGCACATTAATTGCTGCTCAGGCCCCTTCAGGAGCATTTCAGAGAAACGACAGTTTGCGGTTTTAACTCATGCTATGAATGCCAATTTTTTTGTTTTTATTTCTGTTTATTTAAGGCTCATGTAAAACACTCACTGCAGAAAATCAATGCACCGCACAATGGAATAATGGATGTCCTTTTCATGCAAAGCTGTAACAGCTGCCAATGGACGATGAATAGAGAATTGTATAATTCAAGCAACTGCAGACCGTCTTCTGTGGAAGGATGAAAAGGATGCTAAGGGGACTGTAGGGTGGGTGAGTGCGATGCATTCCAAATACTTGGGCACATCCAGAGAACGACTGATTCAGGGTACCTTCCAGTAAACGCTTGACATCAATGATTCAGGATTACCTGAGGATGAAGGGCTTATGTACCAAACACCAGTCGCAAAAAAAACAGGTCACAAATTGCTACCAGGAGTTTTGCGACCAGTGTGAGATTTTTCTCACAAAGTTCAGAATGGCACTGGGTTACAAATTGACATCCTTCATTATTATTCATAAGGTAGGTGATTGGCCGGCTGAGTTCAGCAGACCACCAGGGCTGGTTTTATCGCTTTGTGGCATCTGGTGCGACAATCTTTGTTTGCACGTTCAGAAAGACCTCCCTCACCAATTCCCTCACTACCACCTTCCTATAGTGCCCCTTATCTCTCCTGAGCCCCTCTCACATTTATTTATTTTATAGCGCTACCCATTCCATTGTAGTATGTCAGAACGCTTTACATCACAAATATAATATGCAGGGACAATGAGTCATACAAGTGTGTAAATCAATGTTTTGGAGATATTACTTAAGACAATGAGGACTGCAAAGTGTGGTAGTCACATGTCACCCATAGTGATCACCATTATATGTTGAGAGTGCTCGGCCTGGAGAAACAAAGGGGCAGATTTACTAACATTGCACGCAGCGGAGCAAGCACAGTTGTTGCACTGAACTGCATGAAAAGGAGAGAGCACAACAGCACCATATCTGCTGCGCCATGTTGCTGTTTCTCTCTCCTCTAGTGATGGCGTACCTTAGGCTACCTGGCGCCAATGAACACATCTTTGCTCCAAAGTGCAAGGGTTGGTGCATGACGTCAAGCATACGTTTTATACCAAAAGAGTACCCCATCGGCACAAATTTCTTTGCTTTAAAGAACGTTTATCACTTTACCACTTTGTACGTGTGCTGTACAGTGTAGCGCACATGCAAAGTATGATAGATTTAGAGAAAATTAATCTTTTTCCAAACTTTACGCCTGCCTCGATGAGGCATAATTTTTTAATGCAAATCCCTATCTACCAAAATGAGTAGATAGGAATTAGTGTCAAAAATACATGGGTAAGTGCATGGAAACACCCATGTACCTCCCATGGTACGCCTCTTTGATGCAAAATGGCATGTATTGCTACTTTGGGCCCGATTACGAAATTTTGTCGGACCGGTGGCGTGGTGGTGCAAACCGCCGCGCCACTGCTCTGACAAAGCTCGCTCTCCCTGCCTGCCAGATTATGACCTTCCAGTGGTCTGGCGGGCGGGCAGCATGGCAGTTCCCCCTGCGGTGCTCATTGAAAGGCAGCGGTGCCTTTTAAAAAGACACCACAATGGGAACCTCCCATAAGGTTCCTTCACGACATGGACTCGTAAGTCTATGCCATGCAGGAAACTATGTTCATGTACACGGGGGTCACATGTTATGCCCCCATGTGTGCATCCACATATGCATGAGGCACAGGGGGGCCCTGTAGGCCCTCCTTTGTTTCCTCTCCACCAGGCTTTTCATGGCAGTGGAATAACCATGAAAAGCCTGGCTGAGAGGAAACTCATAATATGCCTGGCGGAACTGTGGCGGACCCGCCATGCATATTGCTGCCTCTCACTGCCACTCCTACACCAGGGAACGGTGGTTCCCTGGCGGAGCAGGCAGTCACCAGGCGGTCCGGCTGCCCAACTCATAATCAGGTGGTCGGATCGCAAGTGCGGCGGTGGGTAGATCCACCACCGCCGTGCCACAATGTGTCTGGCAGTCCTCGGACCACCAGATTCGTAATTAGGGTCTTTGTGTTACTGTTGGGCTACTTTTGAATGTAATTTAAGATTTGCACTGGAAAGTAAACCTCAAAACCTCACTTTTTACCTGGTTTGTGTCACTTTTGTGATGCAAACCAGACACAGAGTGCTAGTAAATCTGCCCTATATTCCAGGATTTGAAACAACACATTTTGGAGTGTCATACTAATAAAATTCTACTACCCAAATGAACCCTTTTTTGCATCTTGGAATAACGAAAGATTGAGGAAAAAAATAAGGTTCTTAACGTATGCTAGAAATTTGAATGCATCTCTTTGGTGCCAGTTCTAAGCTCAATGTGCAAGACAAGAAGGACTGTAACTTATGAACTCCAAGTAACAAAAGGATTTTTGTGACAAAAGAAGTTACTCAATCAATCAATCGGGATTTGTAGAACGCGCTACTCACCAGTGAGGGTCTCAAGGCGCTGAGAGGGGGGGGCAGCGGGCAGCAGATCTGTTCAGCTGAAGAGCCAGGTCTTGAGAGTCCTTCTGAAGGTGTTTAGGGAGAGGGCGTGCCTGATATCTGCCGGGAGTTCGCTCCATGTTTTGGCCGTGATGTGGGAGAAAGATCTTCCGCCTGCTCTGGCTCTGTGGATGCGCGGGTTTCGGCCAGTGCGAGGTTGGAAGATCGGAGGTTCCTTTTGGGTACGTGGAAGTTGATTCTGTCGTTGAGGTATTCGGGTCCAGTGTTGTGCAGGCATTTGTAGGCGAGGGTTAGGATTTTGAAGGTGACTCTTTTCTCCAAAGGGAGCCAGTGGAGCCTACGTAGGTGCGGGCTGATGTGTTCGTGCCGGGGGATGTCAAGGACGAGTCTGGCGGCGGTGTTCTGTATCATCTGGAGTTTGTGGAGTAGGGACTTGTTGATGCCGGCGCAGAGTGCATTTCCATAGTCCAGTCTGCTGGTGATGAGTGCGTGAGTGACTGTCTTTCTTGACTCAGGGGGGATCCACTTGAAAGTCTTGCAGAGGATTCGGAGGGTGTTGAAGCAGCTGGAGGTGACGGCGTTGACCTGTCGGTTCATGGTGAGGGATCAGTCGAGTACGATGCCGAGGTTTTTGGCGTGGTCTGAGGGGGTCGGTGGGCTTCCGAGGGCGGACGGCTACCAGGTGTTGTCCCATGCCGAGGGGGTGGTTCCAAGGACGAGGACTTCAGTCTTCTCGGCATTGAGTTTAAGGCAGCTGTTGGTCATCCAGATTGCTACTTCCTGCATCCCTTTTTGGAAGTTGAGTCTGGCGGTGGCGGGGTCTTTGGTGAGGGAGAGGATGAGCTGGGTGTCGTTGGCGTAGGATACGATGTTGAGGCCATGTTGTTGGACGATGGCTGCAAGGGGGGCCATGTAGACGTTGAAGAGGGTTGGGCTCAGTGATGACCCCTGTGGGACTCCGCATGTGATGATCATGGGGTCGGAGAGGAAGGGTGGCAGTCTGATTTTTTGGCTTCTTCCGGTGAGGAATGATCGTATCCAGTCTAGGGCTGTTCCTTGTATGCCGGCGTCATGTAGTCTGGCGATGAGTGTACGGTGGGAGACGGTATCGAAGGCTGCTGATAGGTCGAGTAGGATGAGGGCGGCGGAGTGTCCTTGGTCCAGGAGGGTGCGGATGTCGTCTGTGGTGGCGAGTAGGGCGGTCTCGGTGCTGTGGCTCTGGCTGCGGCGTTGGCATCGGATGCCGGGGTGTGGTTGTCTTGGGTGAGGGTGGAGTTGAGTTGCTTGTCTGTGACTTTGCTCCAGTTCCTTCGTGGTGGGCGTGGGGTTGATTTGGGTGCTTTCGGTTTGTGAAGTGTACGCAGTGGTGGTTGGTCCATGGGGGTTGTGTTGTGTGGCTGAAGTGGACGCTGTTTCCTGCTGCGAAGATGGGGTCGAGGGTGTGTCCTGCCCTGTGTGTCGGTGCGGTGATGAGTTGCTTAAGTCTGATGTTGCCGAGGTTGTCCTGCAGGGTGGTGGAGTTGGGGTCGCTGGGGTTGTCGAGGTGGAAGTTTAGGTCGCCGATTAGTATGTAGTTCATTGAGGCAATGGCGTGGGGTGCGATGAGGTTGGTGATGGTTGTGACGAAGTGAGCCGGGGGGGTCTGTAGATGAGGGTTCCGAGGAGTGTGGAGTTGGGGCTGGTCTGGATCTGGAAGTGCAGGTGTTTGGCGGAGGGGAAGATTTCGCTGGAGGTGGTGAGGCTGAGGGTGTTCTTGTGGGTGATGGCGAGGCCCCCTCCCGGGTGGTTGAGGTAGTCCTTCCTCTGGATCTTGTATCCTTCTGGGATGGCGGTGCTGATGTCGGGGCCGGAGGAGGCCTTGGTCCAGGTCTCCGTGAAGAAGGCGATGTCTGGCGAGAGAGAGTCGAGTAGGTTCCAGATCTCTATGGCGTGTTTGTGCACGGAGCGCACATTGAGGAGGATGCATCTGAGGGCGTCGCTGGTGTTGGTTTTGGTGGTGCTGGGTGGTGCAGGGTTGGTGGTGAAGGTGAGGGTCTGGCGGCAGTGGAAGCAGGAGAACTGGCTGTGGGTTGTGTTAGGCATGGCTTGTTGGCAGTCTCTGCGTCTTCCGGGGTTGAGTGCATGGAGGGCGGCAGGGTTGTAGCAGTGGGTTGTCAGAGATGCAGGGTCCCTGGCGCTGGTCGCGGTCGGGTCGCGGACGGGCGCAGACGGGCTTGCCTTTAGCGTGCCGGTGGCACGGCCACGCATCGGGCTCCATTAAGTAGGGGAGGGGAAGGCGGGAAGCGGCAATCGGGAGGTGGGCGGGGTCAAGGGGGCGGCAAAACCAGAGAGGAACGAAAAAACAGAGAAGTAACGTGGAGGTAAAAAAAAACACAATGGCAGGCACTGAAAAAGAAAATAGTAAGGCTGAGGTAATCAGGGAGAACCAAGGTAATCAGGCAAGCAAGTGCAGGGAGCGGGTCGAGAGCAGTCTCGAACCCTGCTATCCTGTGTCAGTGGCGGCGACGGCTGGGCTGTGCTGCATGGAGGGAGAGCTGTTCCAAGGCTGGGAGGTCAGGGCCGGGAGTTACTGAGCTATCAACATAAAATGCAAATCTATGATCTGCATGTTACACGTGCAGCTTTGTAGTGGGTACATCTACCCTCTGGACTAGACAAATCACAGATCTCTCCATTGAGTGCATACCCACCAGAGTTATCATGGCATTGCTATCACCCCTGAAAAATGAGGGCTTCTCTTATCTCGCCTCAGCCTGTCATGCAAAGGGCACCCCCTTGAGCTTATAGTACAGTGTAGTGGCACTAGTCGCACCGCCCTAAAGTCAGCACAGCAGACCACCATGTCTGGGATTGCTTTTAATATATCATGTGATCAAGGCTCTTCTGAGCCGAAACGCGTCAGACCGAGCAAATAGCAATAAAGAAAACTGCAGCACGATTCTGTGGTCCGTCTCCGTCTGTGGAACGAATGCTGAGGAGCAACGGAGCGACCGGATATATATAGATATATATATATATATATGCCAAATCCTCGCCTTGAAAATCCTTTGCCAGGAGAAGAACGAGCGCAGACCCAGGTTCAGTGCTAATTGTTAGTTTATTCTGCACACCATCACATCGCCATCATAACGCGTTTCGGCAGATCCCTGCCTTGATCACATGACAACGTCGCTTTGCGAAAAAACCCTTTTTAAAGTGCCAGTGCATATTGACCAGGTAATAGACATAGAAAAAATCCTTACAATTCCTGCATAAATCCCCAACACTGTAAATGCAATCATTGTCTATTTAAAACTGATGGATTAAAAAAACATGAAACCAAGGGCACTTGTTTTCCCAATTAAAATAATTATGAATGATTATTATCACAATTTATATATATATCCTCAAGCAGTTCTACAGTGTTAGTGGTGATGGGGGGAGTGTACAAATTCAAGGAATTGGAAATCTGCAGGTCCGCTGCAAGCCAAGCAGTGATGGTGTGCCTGCCGAAACGAGTCGGATCATGACTGGATGACACCGAGGAAGGCGACCAGCCTTAACGCGTTTGTTTGCCCGAGTAAGAAAATAAATCCTTGAAACTCATCTCCCGCGCGTGCCTCTTTATTCAGGAATACTATCCTGGGATTAGGAGCGACAATTGAAACACACGGGTACACCCCGGTGATTGAGGCACCCGCCCGAGAGTGCGCCGGAGAAAAGGTGTAGAAGGAGCGTGATATATATATATATATATATATATATCCTCAAGCAGTTCTACAGTGTTAGTGGTGATGGGGGGAGTGTACGAATTCAAGGAATTGGAAATCTGCAGGTCCGCCGCAAGCCAAGCAGTGATGGTGTGCCTGCCGAAACGAGTCGGCTCATGACTGCATGAGGAGCGCCTTGGTCAGTATACCAGTGCTTGCAGGTACTGTTCATCTAAAGGGCAATATGCGGCTGGATGTAGGGCTGGCAGGGACTGATTAATTTTTAAACATTGGGATACAACCAGTCAAGGGACAGTACATCTATGGGCAGCGATTTGAAAGGAAGCGCCACTACATGCAAGTGAGATGTAGCTTGTGCCCATTGAGGGGATGTGACATTCAAAAGAAAAGATGTGGCAAACATTCATTATGGGGCCAATGAACATCAATGGCCAAAGAAACTTTTTATAGCATTTGCATGAATTGCGCACACATTCACTATCTGAAGTGCGGAAGAAATCTTGTAGTCCTTTCTCGCTGGCCTAAAAAAATATCCACCGATAGAAATGCGGCAAGATCTTTTTAAACAGCGCAGACTGTTGTGTCATTTGCATTTGAAAAAGGCAACGAAGCCGAAATACGTCATGCTTGTTTAAATAAAAAGTAACTTCTGCAGCTCTGCTGTGTGCTCTGGTTTGTTTCTGGAAGAGGAACGAATGGTGGTTGCATATTGGCGCGGCAACAAGCGCGCACAGAGCCCCGTCCTCAAAGTGTCCAGAGGTATCAGTGGCAATGGCGAACAGATGCAGTTTGGAGGTATTCAAAACCTTGGAAATGCCGCAAGCCAGAGAGGATTGGTAACCTGCTGTAATTCAGGCCATGACTTCAAGGTGAGACGTGGGTTACTGAAGCTGCGCCTCCAGGTGTGATCTGCTGGCATGTGTGCGACTTGGACGAAGTGGTGGAAGAAGCACGACATATTTTAAAATAAATTGACTTCCAGGCAAAACCGACATAAACAATTAATATTAACCCACAAGGACTGGTTGGAACAGCCCGCTCTCATCAGAGATCGACTTTAGTACATTCAGAATTTAGTACTACAATCCTGTGGAATGCTGGGAGTTGCAGTCTTTGTGAATGGCCACAAATTTGTCTCCAATGAAAACTTGGCTAGTTGCTTCCTCCAATGACAGAGAGGCAGCATACCATAGAAAAAACGGTGTAGACAAACCTGGAAGCCATGCATCTGATGAAGCAACACTCGCTGAAACGCGTTATGCATTTCTTAAAATAAAAAGGAACTTCTGCAGCCCCGCTGTGTGCTCTGGTTTGTTTCTGGAAGAGGAACGAATGGTGGTGGCATATATATATATGTATATATATATTTATATATATATATATATGTGTGTGCGTATGTATATGTGTGTATATATATATATATGCCATTGTTATTAATAAAGTGCTCTTCCTGGTAACCCCGCTGTGTCCCTCCGATTGCTTCAGCAGAAGGATATCGTACTTGTCATATATTGCGCACCTGCCCATGGTGCGCTGAGGGACTCGCCCAACAAAGAGTCTGGAACAAAATGGGCAGTTTTTCATCATGTACTCCGAGGTATTGGATGGATTTCAGACCGCCGCACTTCATGGACACTATGCATTTCTGCATTTGCGAACCGTGACTTCACGGAGAGGCTAGATCACGGCATCTACGCCTCATGGCACATTGGACATTTTTTAGTGCGGCTAGGGCGTTGGGGTCCAAGGAGGAGACTTTGTTATGGCGGCAGCATCGTCGTTTCACCCAGGGGAGGCGTTCAACACTCTATCCATTTTACATCTACCAGCTCTCACTATGGGAACCGAGCCGTGATGGGATACTCACCTTGCAAGCCAGGGAAGTGCTTGCTGGGAACTGTGGTTTGCCGACGCCGACTGCAGTGAAGCCCCACCTACTAATACGGCTCAGCTGAAGAGTCACAACTGACGTGAGAGTGTTTGAGCATTCAAAAAGCCGCTGGAGGAAGACGTTGGTGTTTTATGGCATTTGATAAAGGCATACGCGCCAAAACGCGTCATGCCATTGTTATTAATAAAGTGCTCTTCCTGGTAACCCTGCTGTGTCCCTCCGATTGCTTCAGCAGAAGGATATTGTACTTGTTATATATATATATATATATTGTTTTTATATTATTACAAGGCCTAACTGTAACCTCACTTTAGCAATTGTTTTCAACCATGAATATATATTCATGGAGTAAACAATTCATGTGATCAAGGCACTTGTTGTGCCGAAACGCGTAATGCTGCTAGTGCTGATGGAGAACTCAATTTATTAAAAAATCTGCACTTTACCTGAGGTCCGTACTCCGTTGTCTTTTTTGGAAGAAGAGTTGGAGTTATCTGGATATATATATATATATATATATATATATATATATATATATATATATATATATATATATATATATATTTATATATATATATTGTTTTCAACCATGAATATATATTCATGGAGTAAACAATTCTTAAAGTGAGGTTACAGTTAGGCCTTGTAATAATATAAAAACAATGGTTTTCAAACAAAGAAACACTGAAATTCACCGGCTATAGTTTACTGGGCTAACTATAACTTGTCCCCCTCTAATGCACTGCTTATGAATTCCCATATTTCATCACTCATGACATGTCAAATTACATACTTTTACCTGCAGCCAGCCCCTGATCCAAACCCCCCGCCCCGGGGGGCGTCCAACGCCTTGTTGCTGGCCAACCCTCCATGGCCATGCACCCCACCCATGGACATACACCCCACATATCATTATTTTTTTCTTTTTTTGCGGTACCACAGTACTCCTTCAGTACTGCTGCACAAATAGTTCAACAAGGGCCCGGACGTCAGAGTACCCTACCATGCCCCCTTAGTACCTTTCTTTTTTTTTCTTCAAGGGGACCAAGTTTCTGAGTCATGAAATGGCGGCCGCATAATCTCTGTTGATTTCGTGGCCATTCAATCAGATTTCTTAGGTAACCCGGTACCCAGGAGGCCAACATGAAAAAAACCCTCTCAAGCAATCAGATCACTCTATTTTTTTAATTCAAAATACCCCCTCGGGACCAACCGTCCAGATATCACTATATTTTGAAGCTTCAGTTCTTAAAATCGGCTGAACTGATTTAATCCAAATCACAAAAAGTAAGCTTTCAGAGTAAAGATCTAGCTTTCTGCCAAATTCGATATAATCCTGTTCAGCCGTTTTATCTGTATCACTTTGTAAAAATTTCTGTGGGAATTTGCATTGGGAAAGCACTTTTTGGGATCCCCATTTTTCTCAGCCTCTGCAAGACAGATCACCCAAAACTTTCCAGGATGGAACTGAGGTGGACAAACGTTTCGTGAAGATTTGTCAAATGGCGCCAAAGTTATTAGCAAAACAAAAAACACTCTACCTAAGGAAAATCTGACCTAAGTACAACTACGCAGTGGCTACTGCCATTGTGTAATTAAAATATATATGTAATGAAAAATTAAATGGGGCTGCATTTAAAAAAAAAAAAAAAAACTTTAAAAATGTTTCATGGAGAGTAAACAGCAGTTCCATGGACCACTGCCTCCTCTACAACAAACCTTTTTTAACATTTCATTTGCAATGGATTATAACCCCGTGCTGAGAATCTGTAAAATTTCCATGTTTTGCAACCAAATTTCGGTCACAAAACATTGTAACATATAGTAAAGAATTGATATTTTGAAGGGACACTCTAAACACATCCCTTTCAAATGGCAATTTGTTATTCCACTCAAAACTCATTTTATGATTCAGTAACCTGTTATCGAATCGCATAATGGGTTTAATACATTGTAAAAAGCTATTTAGCGTCTGCAAACTCTATGATATAGCAAATTGCAATGTTTGTGACAGCCAAATGGTTTTGTAAATCTGGCCCATAATCGTTTATTTCATTCTCAATCCATGGGACAGACAATTGCATTTATTTTACTACTTCAATAAAAAATAAAGCGCAGAGCCAGGGAAGCTGGAAGTATGAATCTAGCTCAAAAGCGCACTCCATCATTTTATGAAGATTTTACAGAACTGATCCTGAACAACCAAATAAATGGTCATGATCTGTTATTACTGCTGAATATGGGGAGAGTTGCCAAGGTCATGACAGAGGAAGAATTCACCATACTGCCTTGAGCCAGTCAACTCATACTACCCACCGCACAAGCATAATACACCTATGAAAACATCATAATTTGTTTTTCAGAAATAAAACTCATGTTGTGAGGGAAGAGCTTCCCTTGGGTCCCAAGTTTCATTTTTTTGTTTTGCAATAACACCAGTGTGCACACCACACTGATGTCAGAGGAAAAACAAAAGTGAAAGCAAACCCCACTAATGGAGCAGTCTGTTTTCACTTTTGATCAGGGCTGGGCAGCATAACTATACCATTCACTGATCAACACTGGAGAAGCAGAGTTGGAAAGGGGACAATGTCCCCTTAACAGTGCTGTTTTACCCTAGTGGATACCTGCTTGTGGCTCACTCTGGCCATGTGATCCCCAAGGAGGGATCCATTCCACTAGCCCACCAGGGATCATTGATTGCGGGAGAGCTGTCCCCTGGGCACGGGCTCGTGCTCCCCTACCTCAGGCATATCAATCTTTCTGTTTCCTGGGGGCCCGCAATCTATACTCCACTGAGGCAGGAAGCCCACTAGGCGCCTGGGAATCTGCAAGGCACTATTTATTTTGGGGGGGTCAACCCTCATAGGCATGAACCTGTGGTCCCCTTTCAACCCAGGCACAACAATCTTTCTGTCCCGCTGGGGGGGCAGTTAGGTGGTGTTTACCCCGAATATGCCTCCAGTGGGAAGAAAGTCCATTAGGCACAAGGAAATCTTAAAAGCATTTTTTTTTGGGGGGAGCAGCTCTCCAATGAGCCTGTGCTCCTCCCATTCTTACCACAACAGACATTCTACCCACCCAGGAGTGGACAGGGGGTCTTTACCCAAAGTCCACATCCCTCCAAACCCCTGCTCAGCAGAAAGACCACTAAGCACCAGGGAATCTGAAAGTCACTGCTTTTCTTTGGGGGGGGGGCGTTGACCTGCATGGGCATTGGTCTGTGCTCCTCCACCCACCCACCTATTTAAAGCACTGATCATGACAAATGAACAGATGGAAATTGATGTTCTGCCATGCAACTTTTTTTCCCCTTTTGTGTTCATGTTGTACAGCATCCACAATGCGGCATGAACAAAAAGCACTGGCAGACCCATTAGGTCTCAAAGGCGAGACCTATTGACTTTGCAGTGCTTGATAAACTTTCTTGTGAGTAGGTCTATACAAAGAAAGTAAATCTTTTGGCTAGCTTCGTAAAATTGACGAGTTTTGTATTAAATGAAATTTGTGAAATTTCTCAAAATTTCGCATTCTGGTAATTTTCAACCAAGAGATTGTTCACGCAGAAGTTCTCAGTGAGAGACACATTTTGACTATACAAGTCTCCGGCCGGTATTGTAATTGTAATTGGATTTATATAGCGCTTACTACCCCATACAAGGCGTCGAAGCGTATTGCGCATGGCGTTTCTATCTTTGACATTTCTATACAACAGGGATACTCAAAGTTCGGCCCGGGGGCCGCATGCGGCCCTCCTGACCTTTAATTGAGGCCCCCTAGTGAACAGCAGCACTGAGCTGCTGTTCACGTTACAGAGCAGGAACAAATGGGCATACTTTATTTACACATTAGCTAAAGTAACCATAAGGAAAAAAAGAAGGTTTTGTACCGTACATATCCTGATATTTTAAAGGGCTCTCATATGTGTTAATAAAGAAATAGGAGGCAAAGTGAAATTATCCCATTGCCTAGGATCACACAAGTTCATCAAGTGGGGAAGCCAGGACTGATACCAGGTATTCTGGTTTTACATTTTACAATTCTGCCACCAGATGAATATCTCTTTCCCTCTCATGTTTTGCATTAGAAGTTAAGGCTTTGACTTTAATTCTTGGTGTATGAGAATAGAGCATAGCTGGCTGCAGAAGTCACGGGAAGGCTTGGTTTGTTGTCCACACCACGCATCTGCTTTGCGTCCCCCTACGCCACCTTTCGTCCCCCGACCCTCCCATTGCTGGCATCAGTGCGGCCCTCGGGCATGCCACAGACAGTACTTTGCGGCCCCCGGGGAAATATTTGTGAGTACCCATGCTATACAACATATGCCCTCGCATAAAAAAGTAACTTGCGATACGGTGTCAGTTGAGATACAGTCTAATTATCGCTAAATTTCATGAACAATAATCACTCAATTTTGCCCCCCGTCCCCACTTGTGAGTGAAGACATGGAGAAGCAAGGATATCAAGTGCTCAGAGAAAAGGGTTCATAAGAGTGCAAGGAACAACCTGCATTGTACTGCTATGTACCAGAGAAAACTTGATTTATTGTTTGCACAGAGGGAAAAAGATGAGCACGAGCCAATGAGAGTAATTTTAGATCTTGTCGGGCATATTGTAAACTGCCTTAAAGAGCACATTTGCAGACACACATGTTCAGAAATGCAAAAGCATGAGAACCTCCAAAAAGATGACTGAAGACCCATTCTGTTTCTTGGGCACATTAAAAACAGTTAATAAAGGCCTACATTTTAAAACAAGCTAAAATTGGTTTACCAGTAACCTGCTTCTGTCTTTCTCTGAATTCAAGAATGATTCAAAGATAAGTTAAAAAAAAAAATGTTTTTAATATGCTGCACGGAGGATGAGTGGGGACTTGAAGCAGCTCCCCACCCTGCTGTTGTAGATTGGTTTTCTCAGAGACTCAGTTCCCATTGTGTCGAGGACACTTTATTTAATTGAATGCACAATTCATTAATGTGAGATAATAAAACTGCATTATAATGCGTTGGCGGGCAGGTGATGTGCCTCGCAGGACTGTCGCTCAGAAACGTAATAATCATCACACAGGACCCTGGATTTGGCTGGTGCGACTCAAATCCCTAGTCACAGCTCTCAGGGGCAGAACAATAGGACTGCCCCAGCTCAACGCAGTATCTGACTTAGACGATGAAGATTGTTATCATGGCATTAAGGGTATAATCATTTTTGATTTTAAGATATTGCTGCAAGAAAATGAAAAATGTTTTGCTCTAAATGCTAAATTTATGGGCATTATTCTTGATGAATATCCCCATATTTAGTAGGCCTGGTTGTGAAATTCCACTCCGCTCACGGAGTTTGTGGAGATTTTCACAATCCGTGCAGCGCGCAGAGTTCTGAAAAACTCAGCAGAGCAGAGTTTTTTCGTCGCTCGCCAACATTAATTTGGCAAGCACGAGCGAGGAAAATCTTACTCCAGACCACCTCCCAGCGAGATTTCTGAACGCGTGGGGTCGCGGATTGTCACTATCGTTCACTTTGAGAAACCTTCCGTTCGCGTTGAGGAAGCTGCCGCTCAAGTAGAACATCTACTCGAGCGGCAGAAAGAAGCAGCGCCTTCTTGCGCTATACATGGTGCCATTCGTGCTGATTTTACACACAAACACCCGGCGCCAAATATCAGCACGAACAGTGCAACATAATGCACTCTGCTGCTTGCGGAACTCCTGTAGAGAGGTGGAGTTTTTTTGTCACTTCGCGGAGTTCCATATAGCGGAACTCTGCGAACTCCGCTCAGGCCTAATACTTCGCTAATAAATGGACCAAACGCATTGGCTTAAAATCCCAATTGAAAACAAGGTAATTCAGAGGGAATTGCTTGGCTTAAAACTGAAGTGCTCAGTAGGAATCACAGTTTTTGTTACTGGATACGAGAGGCAAACACCACAGGCTATAACTGGTCATTATCGCCCTTCTAAGCATGCAGCCCCATATGGAGTTGCATGCTACACACCTGATAATGTTTCAGCGCCTCACAATGGGGTAAGAAGGGCTATGCAACAGAAATTTACAATTACAACTGTCGATGTCCATGCAGACAATCTGAGAAACCCCAATATGCTCTTCATACAAATGTCAGGGAACTACCCAATGAAAAACAAAGGCAGAATTACAGAGGAATCTACTAGAATGTATGCTGCAATGCAATATTACTAGATTTGTCAATGTCTCTTCGATAAGTCTCAATTTGCTGATTGTGGTGCTTGATCTTTGATTGAATGTGAGTCGCAATGTCATGTATCCTTTGTTTTGGGATGCCAAACTGCTGGCCTAGCTTCATGCTTCAACTCTTCAGCGATCTGGTGGTTTTGACTGGCACACGGATTATATTAGTCCACTTTCAGGGGCTTCTGAGCAACATTACTGACCTTAACATCCTCTTAAAGATTCAGGATGTTCCACCACTGTGGGTCAAAGAATGGCCTGCTCTTGCCTCCAAATTTCAGCCTGAGATTTATGTTCAAAGTGTAGGTTGTGAGAGAAGAGGCAATGCCCAGGTCATATCAGAGCAGACTGTTTGCAGGTATCTTCTGACCAGTTGCTCCGATAGATCTGACAAAAGGCTCAAAAGTGGATGCAATATTTGAGAGCGTGTTCAGATGTTTCACATCAGGAGTATGTGGTTTATAAAACCTAAACAATCTTAGAATCATGATTCTCCATCATCTGGCCTCTGTCCAAGGGCTTCATTTTGAGTTGTGGGCAAAGTGAAAAATGAGATGCAAAAATGTTTACCTCCGATCTTCAAACAGGAGGATACCGCACAGGCCACTTTCTTCGTGAGCCTTGAGGTCTGGGAAAGCAATTGTAGTGTCAGAGGTGTATCTGGGCAACCAAGGGCAGGAGCTCCTATTCCCAGACACGCCTAACAGCTATCCTTAGTGGATCCCAACACTAATGTATAACAAACATAAAACAACCAACAACACATGTTAGAATATCTCAAATACATTGAACAAAGCACAGACAATCCATCAAATCCCTTAATAAGGATACATTATCAACAGGGTCAGTAATGGGAGTTATCGGCCCCACCGGGATTCACAAATAATGCAATACATTATTACCATTCCCACTATTTCCAGATCCACTAAACCTGCAGGTTGTAAGGGGACGAATCCTCCATGCCATAGCCAGAGGACTTTTTAACTATGAAAAGGCTAAAATTACCTGTTTATATGTGTAAAATTGTGCAGAAACAATGATTCCCACAAGTCATTCCTGAAGGCATACTGGATTATAAGGGATCAACTTGTGATCCCCTAGTAATATCAGGACCTGGTTTTACTGATACTCCTTGCATGAGCATCACCGGATGCCAGGTTACTGGCCCACAGGTCCAGGAAACTCATAATGAGGACCCTAGTGGACTACATTCGTAGTCACAACAATGCTTCCCACTGTAAGGAAACTCAACCTAACATCCAACAGAACACATCAAACAGGCTTTCTTACTTCCAAACAACATGACCTAGATTCCCAATTTAGGGGCCTATTACGATGTCAGTCGTAAGGCCTCTGTCCCCAGGCCTAATTAAACTAATATTTTTAAATGATATTATAATTTTAAAAATTCAATAATTTAATAATATAACAAATATATATATATATATATATATATATATTATCCAACAACAGCTTACACGGCACTCTCCTTGGTACAAAAATATATCTTTATTGAGACCTCCTTCTCCACCACCTACGCGTTTCGAACACAAAGTTCTTGTTCACGGTAGTATAGGACCGTGTTTGTTGAATAATATATATATATATATATATATATATATATATATATATATAATCACACACATATTACCTACTGGCGGTCGCCAGTAGGTAGTTATAGTTAGGACCTAGTTTCCATAGGAAAAGCGTTTTTTGTTTTCCAAATAACTTTGGCGTCGTTTGATGAATCTTCGCGAAATTTTCAAAACTGGTGGGGTGCTCCGGTAAGCTCCTGCCTTGAAAGTTTCGAGGTGATTCGTCAAGTGGGAGCCGAGAAAAAGCGGGGGTCCCAAAACGCGTTTTCCTCATGTAATTTTCCATAGGAAACTTTAGACAAAGCTACGACCCGGACTGCTGAACGGAATTACACCAAATTTGGCAAAAAGGTAGGGCTTGGTTCAGAAAGATCCCTTTTTTTTAAATGGTGTAAATCCGTTCAATAGTCGCTGAGAAATTAAAGAAAGAAAAAATGTATATATCTGAGCACCGAGGAGGGTTCGCGAACCCTCCCGAGCACGAGCTTCACTCTGATTGGCTGCCAACACCCCAAACCAGGAAGTGTTGGCAGTCATCTTGTGACTCAGTAGAACTGAGTCACAAGAAAACAGTGAAACAAAGTGAAAAATGAAGAAAAGGGGGCAGGGTAGAAACACCCTGACCCCCTAGGCCTGCTCAGGCCAAAAAAAGCATTTTTTTAAAATAATTTCATCGGAATTCACGTTGGGGTTGCGAATCTCGCCGAAATTTTTTTTAAAAATGAAGCGCGGGCTCCCGCGCTTCATTTTAATGAGGCCCCCGGGTGGGCCAGATCCCGGGGGCATTGTAAAAAAATAATAGCGGGGGCCCGTGGGGGCCCCCACAGCCCCGGGGACCGCCACCTCCCTGGGGCTATGCTGATTATGTGCGGGGGGCACGCGGCCCCCCGCAGCCCCGGGCACTGCCACCTCCCCGGGGCTTTTTAAAAAAAAATGCGTGGGGGGGTCCCACCCCCCCTCACGCTGCCCCGGGGCCCACCATCTCCCCGGGGCTTTTTCAATTGTATGGGGGGGCACTCGGCCCCCCGCAGCCTCGGGGACCGCCACCTCCCCGGGGCTGTGTTAATTTTTTTTTTTTTTTAAAGAAGTGTGGGGGGGCAAGAGCCCCCCACATGCCCCGGGGACCACCACCTCCCCGGGGCAATCTTTATTTAAATGCTGGGGTCCGTAACGGACCCCCAAGCCCCGGGGACCACCACCTCCCCGGGGCTTTAAACGTTGGGAGGGGGGCCGCGCAGCCCCTCTCCTGGAGCCCTTGATGGCCCTGGGGACCGCCACCCCCCAGGGCCGGCTCCTGCAGTGTCCTGGGGTGCCCACCCCCGGGACACTGCTGTTTGCTATGGCAGGGCGGGAGCACGGCTCCCGCCCTGCCATAGCAATTAATCCCCCAATTTACAATGCGCCAGGGGGCGCGTTTGCACAGTGGTGCAGGGAGGGGTCGGGGCCTAACAAAACAAGTGTGCAAATGTGCTCCCTGGCATGTTGTAAATTGGGGGATTAAGTCCCCTTGAATCCTGAGGGTCCCTGGGGGACAACTAGCCCACCAGGTACCTCTAGTATGCGTCACAGAGCTGCGTTGCAGAGAGGTGTTCTGAGGCCACACCCCTTATTACACCTCTCTGCAACACAGCTCTGTGGCGCTTACTGGAAGTACCTGGTGGGCTAGTTGGCCCCCAGGGACCCTCTGGACTCAAAGGGAATTAATCCCCAAATTTACAACGCGCCAGGGGGTGCGTATGCACAGTGGTGCACGGAGGGGGCGGGGCCTAACAAAACAAGTGTGCAAATGTGCCCCCTGGCATGTTGTAAATTGGGGGATTAAGTCGCCTTCAATCCTGAGGGTCCCTGAGGGCCAACTAGCCCACCTGGTACCTCCAGTAAGTATACTGTGGGGCGATGAGGTCCTCTTGTGTCCTGAGGACCTCAGGACACAAGTGGACTTCATCCTCCGAGCAGCAGTGTGCCAGAAGCCGCATTTGCAGCATGGTGTAAAAAGGGGCGTGGCCTCGGAACACCTCTCTGCAACGCAGCTCTGTGGCGCTTACTGGAGGTACCTGATGGGCTAATTGGCCCCCAGGGACCCTCAGGATTCAAGGGGACTTAATCCCTTAACTTACAACGCGCCAGGGGGCGCGTTTGCACAGTGGTTCAGGGAGGGGGCGGGGCCTGATATTACAAGTTAGCAATCTTGCTGTGTGGGACTTACTGGAGGTAATAAAAGGGGTAGTTGCCCCCAAGGTTGACGTTGGGGGATAACTACCCCTCCTGTTACCTCCAGTAAATCCCACACAGTGGGATTGCTAAAAGGTGTTTGGAGGCCACGCTCACCTTTCTCCACCACTCTGAAAACGAGACTGCTATGTTATAGTTAGAAATTAGCTTTTAAAAAACCTTTGAAATTCACTGAAAAAACCATAGGTTTCAGGGACGTTATAGTTAGAAATTAGCATTTAAAAAACCATTGAAATTCACTGAAAAAACCATAGGTTTGAGGCACGTTATAGTTAGAAATTAGCATTTAAAAAACCTTAGAAATTCACTGAAAAAACCACAGGTTTCAGGGACGTTATAGTTAGTTGGACATTTCACTCGTACAAAACCAGAGAAATTCGGCCGTTATAGTTAGTAGAGCTAACTATAACTCGCGCCCCGCAATGCACCGCTGATGACGTCACATATTACATCACTCATGACATGGTCAGTGACATCACTGATGACATCACTGATGACTTCTCAAATGACATCACTGATGACATCATCCAGTGAATGTGTGTTTCTGTAAAGTGTAAATATGTTTTATAGATATATAGGCCAAAGTGTATTGAAAAATGAGTGGATGTATGACTGTCTGGATGGATGATTTAGTAGGTGCGTGACTGACTGTGTAAGTGACTGATTAACCGTGTCTTTCTGAATGTATGGGTTAGTGACTAAACTGTGTGAATGTCTGTATCAGTCTGTCTGTTGGTATGTAAGCGGCTGCATGGTTTGGTGAGTAGCTACATGAGTGTCTATATGGGTTATTGATTGGTTGTTTGAGTATCTGTATGGGTGCCTGAGTGTCTGTGTGGGTGGGTGGGGGGTGTGTGACTTTGTGCATAGATGTGTGAGCGGGTGATTCACTGGGTGTATGGGTTCAAGAGTGCGTCTGTGAGGGGCTGTATGGGTGGGTGAGTGTGTGTATGGCTGTGTTGGTGAGTGAATGGATGTCTCAGTGGTATATGTGTGAATAACTACATATGTGAAAGGTTGTATTTGTGAGTGTTGGAGTTTATAAATGTCTATATGTGAGAGTGAGTGATTGTGAGAGTGGCTGTATGGATGAGTGTGTAATTGTATCAGTAATTTGATAAGAGAGTACGTATGTGTTAGTATTTGTATAAATAAGTGAGGTGGTCTGTGTATAACTGTATAGGTGAGTAAATGGGTGTGATTGATTCTTTGCATGACTGAGTAGGTGTGTGAGTAACTCTATGGATGAGTGGCGGTGTGTGAGTGTATATATAGGTGTATGAGTGCATATAATAGTGCTGTATTGATGAGTGACTGCATGTATGAGTTACTGTATGGGTGAATGAGTGGATGTGTGTGTGTAGAGCTAGGAATCAGTGAATGCGTATGTACTAACTAGTATTGGTGTGTCTATGGTTTTGAAAATGGTGATCTGCATTTTAGAGTGGGTGTATCAAAGGTTATATTAGGGTGTGAGGAGGTGCATCAGATTATCACGTGGATGATGTCATCAGTAATGTCATCAGTGATGTCATTTGAGATGTCATCAGTGATGTCATCAGTGATGTCACTGACCATGTCATGAGTGATGTAATATGTGACGTCATCAGCAGTGCATTGCGGGGGCACGAGTTATAGTTAGCTCTACTAACTATAACGGCCGAATTTCTCTGGTTTTGTACGAGTGAAATGTCCAACTAACTATAATGTCCCTGAAACCTGTGGTTTTTTCAGTGAAAAAATATATATATATATATATATTTACTGAAAAAACCATAGGTTTCAGGGACGTTATAGTTAGAAATTACCATTTAAAAAAACAGAAATTCACTGAAAAAACCATAGGTTTCAGGGATGTTATAGTTAGTTGGACATTTCACTCATATAAAACCAGAGAAATTCGGCCATTATAGTTAGTTGAGCTAACTATAACTCACGCCCCCGCAATGCACTGCTGATGACGTCACATATTACATCATTCATGACATGGTCAGTGACATCACTGATGACATCACTGATGACATCTCAAATGACATCACTGATGACATCATCCAGTGACTGTGTGTTTCTGTAAAGTTTAAATATGTTTTATATATATATATGCCAAGGTGTATTGAAGAATGAGTGGGTGTATAAGTTTCTGAATGGATGATTTAGTAGGTGCATGACTGACTGTATAAGTGAGTGATTAAACGTGTCTGACTGAATGCATGGGTTAGTGACTAAACTGTGTAAATGTCTGTATCAGTCTGTCAGTTGGTGTGTAAGTGGCTGCATGGGTTGGTGAGTGGCTACATGAGTGTCTATATGGGTTATTGATTGGTTGTCTGAGTATCTGCATGGGTGCCTGAGTGTCGGTGTGGGTGGGTGGGAGGTGTGTGACTCTGTGCATAGATGTGTGAGTGGGTGATTCACTGGGTGTATGGGTTCAAGAGTGCATCTGTGAAGGGCTGTATGGGTGGGTGAGTGTATGTATGGTGTATTGGTGAGTGAATGGATGTCTCAGTGGTACATGTGGGAGTAACTGCATATGTGAAAGGCAGTATATGTGAGTGTTGGAGTATATAAATGACTATACGTGAGAGTGAGTGATTGTGAGAGTGGCTGTATGGATGAGTGTGTGCTTGTATCATTGATTGTATAAGAGAGTAAATATGTGTTATCTGTATGAATAAGTGAGGTGGTGTGTGTATAACGGTATAGGTGAGTAAATGGGAGTGTGATTGATTCTTTGCATGACTGACTAGGTGTGTGAGTAACTCTATGGGTGAGTGGCGGTGTGTGAGTGTCTGTATAGGTATATGAGTGCATATGATAGTGCTGTATTGCTGAGTGACTGCATGTGTGAGTGACTGTATGGGTGAATGAGTGGATGTGTGTGTAGACCTAGGAATCAGTGAGTGGGTATGTAGTAACTGGTATTGGTGTGGCTATGGTTTTGAAAATGGTAGTCTGTATTTTAGAGTGGGTGTATCAAAGGTTATATTAGGGTGTGAGGAGGTGCATCATATTATCATGTGGATGATGTCATCAGTGATGTCATTTGAGATGTCATCAGTGATGTCATCAGTGATGTCACTGACCATGTCATGAATGATGTAATATGTGACGTCATCAGCAGTGCATTGCGGGGGCACGAGTTATAGTTAGCTCAACTAACTATAACGGCCGAATTTCTCTGGTTTTGTACGAGTGAAATGTCCAACTAACTATAACGTCCCTGAAACCTATGGTTTTTTCAGTGAATTTCTATGGGTTTTTTAAATGCTAATTTCTAACTATAACGTCTCTGAAACCTATGGTTTTTTCAGTGAATATATATATATATATATATATATATATATATATATATATATTGTGCTACAATGTGGTTCCTGCCAGAGCGCGCAGCAGCAGCAGGTGCAGGCGTGGGGCCGAACCAATGGCCAAATTCAATTTTTTCAGAAAGAACGCCGCACTCTGGAATCAGGTTTTAAAATTTTATTACAGACCCAGTCTGTCACACCGACGCGTTTCGGCCACACGGCCTTTCTCACGGTAGGGGGCACTACTGTTCCATCTGTTTTTAAGTCACTTCCTGTGACTACAAATTCCCATTAACTTCTGGGACTTGTAGTTCGATTCTAAACATACAGATACCCTTGTGACAGAATTATTTACGATTTGCAATTGATTACACAGCATTCAACCGGTATTGGGATATATGTTCACATTCATGATTGTTTCAAAAACAAGCAGCATAATACAACGTCTATTGCAATAGACGTTGTATTATGATGCTTGTTTTTGAAACAATCATGATGTATGTTTAGAATCAAACTACAAGTCCCAGAAGTTAATGTAGAGTGCGGCGTTCTTTGTGAAAAAAAAATAATAATAATATATATATATATATATGTATATATATATATATATATATATATATATAATAAATATGCCAAAAACATAAAGGGCCTAGTTATGATGTTGGGCGGACTTACGTCTGCAGCACACCGTTGCGGTCTCTGGACCGACTGACCTCTGGTCAGCGGTCCCGACACCGTAATTACAATGCGACCGCACATGGGGGCTCATTACTATGTCGGACGGAAAGCCTCCTCCCGACAGTTGGGATCTCCTCGACCGCATCGGAGCCCTTCCGACCAACTTGGTTGTTTTACACTCCGACCGCCCTATTATGATGTTCGCTGTTGGAACGTAAACCGCCCAGTCATTCTGAATTGGTTCCGACCGACTTGCGGAGTATTTGTGTCAGTCGGAACTGCATCATACACCCCTATGGACTGTGTTCCCTTCCACGGGATTATGATGTTGATTTCCAACAGCCTTTCTGCGTCGGCCTGTCCGACACAGAAAGGCTGTCAGAAAGTGACTTTGGGGGCCCCGGGGCAGGGCCCCCGTGGCCTACGGTTGATGGCAAAGGGGGTACCTAAGGGGCCCCCCGTAAAACTATGCACTGTGTGGTAGGCACCATAAGGGGGCCTACTACAGGGTGCAGGGTTTTACACACACACCCCTTTTTCCCATAGGAGCCTGTGTTACGGCTGGTTCTCGGGCGTAACACGAGCTCCCATAGGAAGCAATGGGGATCCGACCGAACAGTGTTCGGTGGCATCGTAATCCGGCAGTCGGAACCGCTGAGCGCAAGTTGATCGGTCCTGATTCCGAGTCAGTTTTGGGCGGAGGCTTTCCGCCCGAGATCATAACGAGCCCCATGATGCGGTCGCATACTCCCATTTGTCTATGGGAGCTTGTGCTGTGGCCGTAAACCAACCGTAGCACAAGCTCCCATAGACCAATGGGAGAATCTGTTCATCCCTGCATGGCGTGGCAGGCACCTCATGGTGTCTGCCACATGGTGCAGAGATTAACAGGGGGCACCATAGGTGCCCCCTCGGCCCCCAACCGGAGGCCGCAGGGTGAAGGGGGCCCTGCTAGGGGCCCCTAATGTTGCTTTCCGACATGGAATGCCTGTCGGGAACCGACATCGTAATGCCTACTGGGAAACGCTGCCCAAAGGGATTATGGGCAGGCCTCCATCTGTCCGACGGGCTCCTTGAGCCTGTCGGAATCCAGCCGGAATGACCAGCCGGTTTCACTTTCGATCGCCTGCATTGTAATGCGGCGGTCGAAACTGAAACCGCGATGAGGCAACCTGTGGTCAGAGGCTCCCCGACTCTCATCGTAATTAGGCCCAAAATATTTAAAAAGCAAACACTTTAATTAAAATTAAAAAGTAAATATCATACATTTTTTTACAATTTAATAAAAATAATTTACTAACAAAAAACATTCAAAATTATAAATATTCTTCTAAATGAACAAAAACATAAGTATATAAATTAAAACAATATAAAATAAATTATAAAAAATTTAAATTACTACACATAAATTTCCCACTACATTTGACATAAAAATCAACAAATTCTTCTACTAATAATATATAAAATTTACTACTCCCACCTCACACAACACAACAGTAAGAAAATTGTTACATCACATTAAAGTAAAATGTACTACTCTGACTACAAAAAATACAAAATTAGATTAAATATTATATTGCAGAGTACTAAAATTTACTATTGCCACTACAATTAATACAACACTAGTAAAAATGTTAGATTGCACAGAAATAAAATTTTATATTCCCACTACAATAACTGCAACAGTAGGGAAAGTGTTGGATTGCGGAGGGGTAAAATGTAATATTCCCACTCCAGTCAGTGCAACAGTAGGGAAAGCGTTGGATTGCGGAGGGGTAAAATTTTATATTTCAGTGCAACAGTGGGGAAAGTGTTGAATTGCGGAAGGAAAAAAATAATGTTCCCACTGCAGTCAGTACTACATTAGAAACAAACAAATTTTCTACAAAGCACTAAAATAATTTCAAAAACAAAATAACAAATTAAAATATAAAGATAAAAAATATATATATTTCATATAAACATTTTTAAAAATAATGCTTATTATAATTTTAAATACACATCATAAATAATTACATTATTACAAATCCAAAAATAATTGTCATAAAAAAATATTTTATTAAAAAAATTATTTATTAACAAAAAATAATTCATAACATAAATTCTTTTTTATTTACCTCCCTCCATATACCCCTACAAAACGTACAACCAACACATAAAACGAAATTTAAAAGCTAATTATTTACACTATTAACATAAAAATGTATCAACAAACTAATTATCAATAATTAAAACTGTATTATTATTTAAATTAATTTATTTTACTTTCCATAGTTTACCCCCACAAAATATACAACACACTCCTAAATGTAATAAAAAATTAATTAGACAATTAACATAATTAATTATAATTAAATATTCATTATTTTAATAAAAATGATAAATATTATTTAAATTTACTTCCCACCCCGTACAACTATAAACCCCGCAACCCACACCTAAAATTAACTTACACAATTAACAAAATTAACTATCAATTAAATATTTAATAGCAATTAACAATGTATTATTAATTAATTAACATTAAATTACTTCCCAACCTATACCCCTATAAATCCCACAACCCACATATAAAATTGAAATGCAAATAAATTATTTACACTTTTAACATAATTAATTATCAATATTAATTAACAAATTAATTTACATCCCGCCCTAAACTGCAATAAACGCCACAACCCACACATGAAATTTAAATTAACAAAAATGTATTACACTATTAACATAATTAATTATTAGTTAAATAATTATTAATAATTTAAAAATACCCATAAATTTATTATAATTAAATTACTTCCCACCGTTTACCCCTATAAACCCACAAACCGCTACAGTACTAAAAATAACAAAAATTACTTAAACTACATTTAATAACTACTAAAAATCTTACAAATACTTTACAAAACATAAACAATAATTATACAAAAAAATTCATCATATACATTTAAAATATATGCCAAAATACATAACAATAATTAAAAATCGATATTATAAACAGCTATATTATTGTAATCGATATTCATAACCTCAATATTTTAAAAATCAATATTACTTGCCTTAAAATTGATATTCTTGACAACGATATCCTTGCTTACGATATTTCTATGTCACGATATTGTTGACTCGATATTTGTGCAAGTCGATATTTACAACTCGATTTATTGTCTCATCACCAGTTTTGACTCACCATAAGGTAGCTCAGAGGTTAATATGCCTGCTGCAAAGAACAGATCTGTATTTTATGTGGATATCTGAGTGGATTAGTAAAGCCAGCCATTAACAGTGCTTTAAAACAAATGACATATATGTGAGAGAGGGGCTATGGATAGATGAGGGGCAGTTTTGCAGGTGGTAGTGAGGTGTTCCAAGGAAGAGGTCATGAACTGGGAGGGCACCAAAAAAGATTGCCGCACCAGCGGTAAGGCCGGCCCTGTGTAAGGTATGGGAGATTAAGACCTTCCAACTCATACAATGACACACGATTTCGGCTCCCTTCAGACGGTCGCCCAGTAAAGACCAGATATCATTCAGTGGCACAAAAGATGAGCTGGAAATGCCTTCACAGAGTGGTTTTCCAGTACGTGATTGGATGCTCTGCATGGCCGATGTCTGTTATGAGTGTGAAACCAGTTCATCGGCGGCAGTCTTACAAGTTATTTTTTTTATTTTAAATGGAGAGGTTCAGGGTCGGTAGACGTGCCTCCACTAAGCCCTGCCCCTCCAAAGCCCTACCACTCATCACACAGGATTACATATTTTTTATTAGTTGGCTGGTCTGGAGACTAATGTTTGTGGCAATATCAGAGGAATCAACAGTAAAAACTGGCCCGCCAGCCATAAAATAGCCCAGAAACAGCCAGAAAAACGGCCCACATACTGACCTGTCAGACCAGCTCGTCTGCCCCTGCCAGATTGCCCTATAGAGCAGTCCGTCTTTGATTAAACAAACACCTGCAGGTCACAGTTCTGAACCCACAGAGGCCCACTTCGTCTATCATCCTTTCACGATTGGAAGTTATCAGTCTTTGATATGGATAAAAATAATGTTAATCTCTGTGCCAAGGAGTGCTACATAAATCTCACAGTATCTTATTTCTCCCTTAACCAGCAGGCTCTGCGCCACCCTAACTGACCCATGAACCCTACTGACGAATACAAAATAAAAAAATAAAATAGATTTAACCCGCAGTGAACAACTCAACAAGGAAGTGACCCAAAGGTTGCCCCACTGTCTGTCTCTTTACACAGACAGCAAAAGCAATTAAACTGTAGAGTCAGCTCGTCTCTGTCTGTTAAAGCGTAAGATGTTCTTCGTCGCCACTGCTCTACCCGCTGTAGGTCAAGTGCTTTGCGATCCAGATCACGTGTTCATACATAATGATAGTTTGCTCAGTTGTCATAGGCAGTAACCATAGGTTTTCAGCTCACAGAGTGCGAGGAGCCCTTCTGGAAATGGAAGCCCTGGACAGGAGTGGATGGACAGGTTCCACAGTAAGCCGCATATTTAACAGCTGTCCCGATTACAAGAAGCCTCGCCTTTGTTCCTCTTCTTGTGGGGAACATTCAATTACTGTCTCCCATCAATCAAGGAAATAAACCCCCAACCTGCCACAAGAGGGCTCAGGTCATGATTGAAGCCGGCACTGGAAAGTGCTTTAATCAAGTAATAATCACTCCAAATTACCTGCAGAAAAATCCCTGCAGCTACTTAGATTAAAGTGTCATCACTCAAAGAAATGGAGAGAGCCATGAGATATCCACCTCCCAGCTTCCGCGTGTGAGAAGCGGCACCTGGAAATTGGATTCCAATAACCGCGCTGCTGATTTGTACTATTCCCAGTAAAAAGGACAGGCGGTGGCAAGGATTGGCAGGGCATGGGGGACCTTTTCACGTGTGGGGTTGACATAGCGGTGTTGATGGTGAGTTTGGGGCTTGGCCTTCCCAGGTGGCAAGTACCCCAATAATCAGTACATCGTGTGCTCCTGGCCAATTCACTTGCTCCTCTTGCTTCTTTAACTTTAGACCACTGAGCCATTTATTACTATAGTGTTCTTGGGCATCAAATCTGATACGCTGGCTGGCGTTTGCAGATTAGCATTGGAAAAGATTCTATTTTATTGAATGTTGTATAAGTAGACGACAAAATATTATTACTTTTCCATTCTACAGTTTGTCTTAAAAGTTTTACTATTTTAATTATTTTAATTCAATAATAATAATTTTATATCTGTATTTGTTGATCTCAGTTGAGGTCTGAACCAAATAAATTACTTACTTAATTTTTTTTTTTTTTTTTAAACAATTTGGAAAAGATGCAAGTCTTCCTGCAATCAATGGACCTGCACCTCGACTTGAAGAAGGTTACACTCTATGACCTTCAGATTTTAGTTGGATCCTTGAGTTTTCCCTAAGAATCATTCCCATGGGTCATCCATTACCCAAATCAATTGCTTGAGCTATGGCTGGGATGAAGGTGAAGCCCCATCACACAAGGCCTACTGCAGACCTTAGGTAGGATTTGAGAATTTGGTGCCCCTTCCTACAGCAGGTCAATGGAGCAGTGAAATGACCTGCATCTCCAGTCACTAACAATGTGATAGGTTCATTTACTGACTCTGCAGGAAGCATGGGATTTGGGGCCATATCGGGTGCAGAATGGGGCACGTATGAGCACGCTGATAAGTAGAGCAAGTTGGGGTTGGTTAAGACATCATTTTTTTAAAGCTGTTTCTCAATATAATTGCACTCACCATGTTGACACAACATTTCAGGGATATGAGTGTGATATTTTTGTCAGACAACATCCTGCAGCTGAGGTGATAAACAGACTGCTTTTTTCCAGCAATAGCTCCCGTGTGCCAGTAGGTGGTGCCATCAGACTTTGGGTCAGCCTCAGCCTACCTCCGGGGGTGATGGCTTGGAGCTGTATATACATGTGACCCTTAAACGCTGACCTCACATTAAATGAGAACTTTTCCATGCCCTTAGAAGCAGAGTGTCAGTAACAGATTCAAAACAACGACAGTGTACCTAACATAACATGGGGCCCTATTAACACATTCAAATCCACTCCACATAATGGTGAGAAGGAAAAGTAGTGAGGAAATTGCGGTTAGATAGCGTCTTCATCAGTAAAAGCTTTACTGAAGGTAAGTGTCTTGTTCTTCTGATGGATATTTCTAAGCAAAGAGTCCTCACGTTGAGAAAGGATACCAAATCCGTCCCTCTCAAAAGGTGGAGGAGCAGACTTCACACCAGAAAATCTTGCAGGTCAAAGCAAGCAAAAGGGTAGTCACTATGGGCCCGACAGTAAAGGCAGTAATGGTTTATGAAGGTGTGGATGGACATACATGTGGCAGCCTGGCTGATAACCAGGCCAGAATACCCTGGCTATAGTGATGGCCTTAGCACAGATGGAAGGAGCCAAAGGCCCTCAGGAATCTCCACCTTGTCGAAGACATAGCACATTTTAGTACAGGAAATGAACCATCTGGATAAGCTCCATTTTTGGACTTCCTTTCCCTACTTAGCACCGGCCAACTCAATGAAAAGCTGTTGATCCTCCTGGTGCTCCTTAGTGATCAAAGAAGAAGAACAGCCAAGATGACATACAGCACACCCTCAGTTAGGTCAAAAACATAAGGGCCTCATTACGATGTCCGTCGGAGAGGCTCTGAATGGCATTCGGTTTGACCGAACCCGTGTCATTTCCGACCGACCGATTACGATACAAGGGTGTCAGTCGGTCATTCTGAATCGGTTCTGACTGGCATTTGGAGAGTCCGAGTCGGTCAGAGCCGAATCGTAGAGCTCTATGGGCCGCGTTTCTGACCGATTACGATGTCAGATTCCGACAGCCGTTCCGACTCGGTCTGTCTAACATGGATCGGTTGTCGGAAACTGACTTTGGGGGCCCGTAGCAGGCCCCCCTTCACCCAGAGGCCTCCAGTTGGGGCCCGTGGAGGTACCCAGGAGTACCCTCTTTCTAACCATGCACAGTGTGGCAGGCACCATGGGGTGCCCGCCACAGGGTGCACGGTTTTCTGCACACACCCCTTTTTTCAATGGGAGCTTGTGTTGTCGGTCGGAACACAGGCTCCCATTGAAGTCAATGGGAGTCCAACCAAACGGTGTTCGGAACCATCGTAATCGGTCGGTCGGACTCCCCGAACCCGAGTCGGTCACAAACCATTCCGACAAGGAGTCGGTCGGAATGCTTTCCTACTGACATCGTAATGAGTCCCTTAGTTGGCTCTGCTCAATCTTCACACATGGAGATGTAGATTGCGGGGCTGGGATGAAGACCCTTTCCTGGTACGGGGCCAGGAGGTCCTCCCAAGAGGAAGACAGAGTAGAGGATGGGCTCAGCAGTGCAGTGTACTAGAAACTCAGAGACCAGTCCAGGGCTATCAGGATGATTTAAGCCTTTGCTTCCGTATGTTCTTCAGAACTCAGGGAAGCAGTAGTAGAGGTGGGAATGCATAAAGGAAACTAAAGTCACACAAGAGGTGAAACTCGTCTTCCAAGGAGCCTCAGGTGGAAACTCTAGGGCACCAAAGATGCAACACTACGCATTCTTGACAGTAGCGGAAAGATCTACCCAAATGGGCAAAGTCTGTTTGAACTTCTTCCAGGTGCAGATGCCACTCATGATTGTCTGGATGATGCCAGCAAGGCTCATACATACAGGCGTTCAGGGAATTGCCAGGTGGTTGACTGTTAGGAAGATCTGTTGAAGATCCAGTCACTTCTGCAGTCACAGTGCGTCCTGGCATAGCACACAAGACCACACACTGCCATGAATGCTTCCAGGTATATCACACAACACCACACACTACCCTGCATTTTACATTACCACGTGATGGTTATGTTGTCCGTCAGGGCATGGACAGACTTGCTTTTGACAGACAACAGATAACCCACTGGGTGAGCTGGATAGATCGTACCTCCAGTAGAGAGATATAATATCTATTCTCCACAGGAGGCCAGGGGCCTTTGACCTCGCCTAGGTGACCTCCACAGCCCAGAGATGATGCATCTGTCACCACTATCAGCTCTGGATAAGGAAAGAGAGTGGCAGGCTGCAAATCTTGCTGGCCTTCTTCAGCCACCACTGAAGGTCCTGGGCTGCCTCATCTAAAACATGATTGCTGTCTGAGAGATACCCCCAGTACTGAACTCACTGAAGGCAGAGGTTCCACTGCAGACGGGCCAACAGGCATAGGGCAACAGCAGAATCCATGAGGCGAGGAAACAAGATGTCTCAGAACCGTCCAGGCCGGAACAAAAGAACAAGTCTGAAACATCAGAATTATATCTAGAATTTTATTTAATGTATTTATTTAGCAGTATGATATGACCAATTGGTATAGATGAACTTTACATACTAACAACAAAAGTGACACAAAGGTGGTACATTGAACAAGAATGCAACCAATGAGAGGAGGAATAGGAGAAAGAATAGAGGAACTGGGGGAAGATGAACTGCAGTAGAAGTATGAATGAGAAGAAGCGGAAGGAGAGGGACAGTAATAGGGAGTTCGCAGTAACAAGAGAGTTGAGGAGAATGGTGTGAGGGAGCCGATGGCATGGAAGATAGGGTGGGGGACCATGAGGGAAAGAGAGGATAGATATATTCGGAAGGGGTGTGTCTTAGAAATTGGAGAGGAGCTGAAAAGTGGGTTGGTCCAGATGTCTGGAGGAGGCGAGTTGTGGGAGGTAGACAGAGGCAGGGACACAGAGAGTGAGGAGGTGGAAGGGGGAGAGGAGATGGGGTCAATGATGAGAGAGTCGAAAGGGATGGTAGGAGGGACAGGAGCTGGGGAGGGGAGGGTGTAGATTGGGAGAGGGTACAGTGGGAGAGGGTGAAGGCAAGCAAGAGTGCAGAAAGGGGAGAGGAAGCATGCTAGGTAAATGGGGAGACGAGAGGGAGGTGGTGTTAGCACAGAATGTGGTGATTCGTTGTAAGGGTGGAAAGGATTTGAACTCCTGTGTATCCAGTATGGCCCTATAAAGGGAATCCTCTGCAATGGCTGAAGATGGAATTTCACCTCATTGTCATATAATTCCAGGGAGGATGAAGGTGGACAGTATTCCGTATGTGGGCCCCGCTGATGCCCACCTTTAGTAGCCAGTTGTTGAGGAATGAGAGCACATGAACCCCCAACCTGGGAAGATGAGCCACGACTACCACCATCAGCTTTGTAGATACCCGAGGGACCGAGATGAGGCCAAATGTCAGAAAAGTGAACTGGAAGTGTTCCAGGACAGGCATGTGAAAGTGCATGGCCTGCATGCTCAAGGATACCATCCAATGTCCCAAGTGCAGAGAGTCAGCATCTTGAATTTGTCTTCCTAAAGGCCTTCAGGAACCGAGGATCCAAAATTTGACTAAGCCAGCCGTCTTTCTTGGTGACTAAGAAATAATGAGAGTAACACGTCATCTTTCCCCTCTCTGCCTCGAGGATTCTCTCTTTTACCCCTTTGGGCAGCAATGAATGACCCTCTCTGGCAAGGATTGAGACATGATCTTCTGAAGTCTGAACAAAAACAGGAGGAACAGGGGGGCGTAACCATTCTGAACAACCTTTGGAACCTATTACCTGAAGCAATCACACTCCAGCCAGGTAGATAATATGAAAACTGTCCCTAATAACCACTGAAGGGAGAATCAGAGTACCTTGGCAGCGGTTGCAGCAGGTGATGAGAAAGAGGAGGACTGACCTTGCTGTTGGCCATGGCCTCTGCTTCCACCGTGTCCTCATGAGTCACAGAAAGGAGGGGCAGGATGTTGCACTAGCTGGGGGGCAAAACCCTAGGAATAGCCTTGACAGTTGGTGAAACTGGTGTCTAGGATTAGCCAACTTCCCCAAACAGCTTGGAGCCATCAAACGGCATGTCCATAAGAGATACTTGCCCTACGCCTGGGCAAAATCTAAATTACACCAGTGTAATTCACGTAATTTGGGGAATTTTGCATTACAATTCTCACGCAAAATTCTTGAAATTACATCATTACACCACATTGCGTAATTACATCACAGTTTATGGCAAAAGTATAGCACAGGATCAATGCGAACAACCAGAATGCGAGTGGCTGTTGTTCGTGCCAGTTGTATTTTTGTGCTATTTTTCATGGCAATTGTTTTTTGTGATTTTTTTTTTTACACTAGATGTACCCTTGCGTCATAAATTGACATGAGAACATTTAAGCACTTAAAATGATGGATTTAGATTTCCCTCAATTATGCGTAATTTCACGTAATTTTCCAAAAATTCTACATACTAACAGCAAAGGAAATTCAGAGCAAACGCTGCTATTTCAGAGTTTATTACTACTTCTTTAGCATCCAAAATCTGCAGGGCGTATGACAAAGCCTTTTGGTTGTACAGGGAATTCATGAATAAGTTGGGGGATGACAACGCTTTCTCTTTGGACTCTCAAGTCTCACACATAAGGGAGTTGCATGCTTAAGGAAAGGCAGAGAATTATGTTTAGTGCCACTTGTCAGCAGTAAGACTTTTTCACCAAGCTGATGTGGGCTCCTCAACATACATCCTATTTCCTCATACTTAAGGTTTTGATGGGGTGGTCTAGATTGAAAAGTACAAAGAGGGATTCCTGGCGATACACTTTGGCCGTTTATGGGGCCTTTTCTGTTGGGGAGCTGTTGGGAAACCCAAGAATTAGTGCACAAGAGGGATTTAAAGTTAGGATGTGATTTCCGGCAGTTGGCACATGGTCATAGCTCCATCGTTCAAAGACTCATGAAGTAGGTAAGAGGCAATAAAGTTATGAGAAGTCCCCGGTAGCTCCTGCTGCCTGGTCTGATGCCTCCGAGAATACATCTCTGGTGTCCCCCTGCCCTGTCACCAGAGTTATTTGTACAAAGGGACAGGTACAAAGGGATGGGTTGTGATATATGTTCGATGGCTTTTTTCCAAGCCTCGACAATGGCAGGTATCGCTCTATCAAATTTGTCACCCCATTTCTTCTGATAAGTTTCAGAGACTGCTGCAGTTTGTGCGTGTTTTGAGTCAAGTCAAGAGTCTGGGTCTTTGATCTTCAGGAGCCTATAAATGCTACCTGCAGCCTGAACTGCTATTAATATTGATGTCTGTCTTTTGATGTTGCCATTCTCGTCTGTCTGTTGTAGTGCACCTTTGCAAACTGTGCATGAGTAGTTGACCAATCATTTCCCTGAACAGGGTAAAGACCTGTTTAATGAGTCACTGCAAACCTTTGTGGGAGCTCTCCTAGTATGGGGTAAACGCAAGGAACCCGGTGTCCCTGAACGCCCCTGTAGCCGAACTGGATTTTCGACAAAGAAAAGGACTACATTGAATGGATCTGGTTGGCATGAGGAGTTGTTCTGGAGTATTTTCTTTCCCGGGATTGTCTAGGGTAGGGACATGAAGCTAAGACAGCCAAAGGAAAGGGTAAGGGCAACAGACTCGGATCTGGCTGGGAACTAGGACTCCAACCTCACCTGGGGTACAGAGGGACAGATCTGGTGGGGTCACCTCATTAGGGGCATGGCCTAGGATTGTCCCCCCACATAAAGGAGATTTGGATGCTTGTACCTGTATATGAAGGCTGAAAATACTGCTATAATGTATCCCTGAATGCTGTATTTTTGGTTCACTCTTCTCCGATGGAATGTTTTTTGATGATTTCCAACAAATATAGACAACATCTTTTGTGTCATTGATTCATTTGAGGGGGAGGGGTACTGGTATAGTAGCTTCACTACACACTTTTTAACTCTCTACCTCATTTTTCTACATCTCTCTCATGACCTCACCGCTCTCGCACCATCAGTGCC
The DNA here is from genome assembly GCA_963921515.1 of Calotriton arnoldi. Lineage (NCBI taxonomy): Eukaryota > Metazoa > Chordata > Amphibia > Caudata > Salamandridae > Calotriton > Calotriton arnoldi. The sequence goes on from CAWUFW010005411.1 coordinate 1,085,037, forward strand.
TGCATCAGTATTAGTATCTCTCTACTCCATCTCTTTACCTTAACTCTCTTTCATTACCCCTCTATATCTCTCACCCATCTACTGCACCTCATTCTCAACCTCATCCCTCTCTTAACCTCGCCTCGCTCTCAGTCATCTCTCTGCCTCGTATGTATCCCTGCTTCATTTCTCTCTCTAGCTCACCTCTCCTTCTCATTACCCAACCACTCTCTTTACATTCCTATTCTTTCACTACCTCTACCTGCCTCTCTATCTCTTTCTGCCACTGCTCCCTTTAACTTACTTATGTTTTACTTCGTTACTCCTCTACCATGCTCCTTTTTCTCTACCACTCTTTCTCTAAATCTAACTTTTTATCTCATGACTTCATCTTTATCTCAAAAAGTCCAACCCCTCCTTCTCTATTTCAGCTCACCTTCACCACCTAACTTTCAGCTCTCTCTTTATGCATTGCTGTACTTTTCCTTTCTGTTTATACCTCTCTTTCTAAGTCTGTATCAACCTCACATATTTCTCTACTTTACCACTATCTCTCTACTTCACCTCTTTTCCCTGTACACCTTAAATTATATCTACATTTCATCCCTCTTTCTGCCTTTGGCTCTCCCTTACTACTCTCTTTACCTGACATGTCTTTCTATAACAGTTCTTATTTTGCTACTCTGCCTAACTTGTTTTGCCTAAACTACGACTTTGGCATACTTTTGCAAGGTTAGCTTTACCACCCATGGGTGACACAAGTGAACTTAGTCCAATGTGCCAGAGCTGAATGTAAAGAAAGGTTATTGTAGCCCCGCAGAACTCTATCCAGTGTATTACGGAAGTAGAGTTATTGCTTTTGGGTTACTAACAGTCCCCTTGAGGGGGGTCGGGGCACCATGGTAACAGAAACAAACCTATTTCGTTGTTCACAATATCACACACACACACACAGCACTAAGAAGAATAGTCGCTTTAAATAAAAGCATTTATTACAACAGAAATAACCTGTTTCTTAGTACGTCTAAACCAACTACCTAGTATATCATTATAACAGCAAGACGGAACGTTGTAAGCAACAAGAATAAAATGAACATGTTTAGAATGTCATCTAAAACCTAACACACTAAAACCTTCTATGCGCTAAACTTAGAGTTGCCAGTAGCAGCCTTCCTCCAGGAATCAGCTATATCAGCACTGGGGAAGATGTAGCATCTACCAAGTGTGCCGACAGTAGGTGAGAGCGTCTTCGGGCAGAATCTCGGGTGATAATCTAGTTGAAGGACCTCTCCTCACAAGTGGTCAAATGGCAGTCCTTATATTCTAAACCTTATCAGAGATTGGAATTTCTGACATAAAAGAACTTCAATTCAGACTACACTATTTTGACTGTATGGCTGTACTTGTTCTCCTTTAACCCAGACATGGTGTTAAGCAGACATTTGACCCAGACTGATGTTGCATCAGATGTTATATCTATGTCATCACCTGACACTTTCACAGTTCTTAGAAAGATATGGTCAGATGACATCAGCGTAAAATGGCAGACATGACTATGATTCTGCATAAATTGAGAAAGATGCCGACCTCCGTGATTTAAAAGGGCGATCTCTGTGATCTAAAATGGTGATGTCCATTGTCTAAAATGGAGACGGGCCTACCTAAAATGGAGTAAGATGAGTCAGACCTTAGGGTCTTTACGTAACTTGTATTTCTCTCACAATTTGAATCTCTGTACTCCTCTCTCAGTACTTCATCTCTCTGCTCGTCTACCTCTATCTATCTCTGCCCTACCTCTCTCTAACTCATCACTCCTTCTACCTTACCTCTCTCTTCCTCACCCATCGGTGTATCACACCCAACTCTCTTTCTTTACATTTGCTTCTCCTTATCTCTAGTTCCCTACCTCACTCTAGAACCTTATCTGTCTCATTATTTTTCTCTATCTACCTTTTCCTCTTTCTACCTTTCTGTATCTTGTTTCTTGTCTTCCTACCTCAACGTTCCCTCTTTAACTTATTGATCTCTCTACTTCATCTGTATCTCTACCTGCTTTCTCCCTCTGCTTCATCTCTCTTGCTACACCATGCTCTACCTTTACCTGTCTGTTCATCTCTTGTTAACAGCCCATCCTATTTGAGGTCACTTTCTAGACAGAGAACAGTACACTAATAAAGAAAGGACAAAGTAGAACCAAAGAGAAAATTATCAGATTTAATCCAATGGAATACTGAATAGCCATGAAGTACTGCTTTGATTTTTCATATTTGCAAAAGAATGTCAATGGTGAAGGAAAACGGGTTAGGGGTTACGAATATCTGCTAATAAAGCTACATTTTCAAGTGCTATTTGCATTTACTATCCAGTGGCGGTCGTCACTGGGTAGTTATAGTTAGGGCCACGTTTAAATAGGAAATAGATTTTTTTGTTTGCTTATAATTTTGGTGCTGTTTGAAGAATCATTACAAATCTGTCCAAACAAAAGTTCATCCACCTCAGCTTCCTCCTGGAAAGTTTTGGGGTGATCCGTTAAGTGTGGGCTGAAGAAAAAGAGGGGGTGCACAAAACATGTTTTCTCCATGCAACTTTTCATTGGAAAATTGAGCAGCAATACCGCAAAAATGGTTGAATGGAATTTCACCAAATTTGGAAGAAAGCTAGATCTTGGCCTATAAAGGGGTTCTTTTTGTGATTTGGTGTAAATCCATTCAGTAGTTTTTGTGAAATTAAGGTTTGAAATGTTTGTATATCTAGGGAAGTGGATCCTCCACAGATCAAAAGATAACATCTAATTGGCTGCCTCCACATCAACAACGAAGTAGTAGCAACCATTTTAGTACTCAGGACCTCAGTCTCCTGTAAAAAGAATAAAAAAACATGTAGAGAGCAGGGTAGGGATACTCTGCCCCCAAAGCCCAGAGGGGTTGTTTTGTTTTTTTAATTCTAATTTTATGGGAGAGGCTGGGCATCCCACCTCCCCGAGCCTACTGAAGGCCCCAGGGACCCCATCCTCAGGGGCCAATTTCATTGTTTTTTTCAGTGGAGGTGCTGGGCCAACTCCCCAAGCCTTTTGAAAGCCCGGGGGACCCCATTTCAAGGGGCTGCTTGCACTTTCTTTGGGGAATGGGTGTGGGGCTCCTCTCCCCGGGCCATAGTATGGCCTGTGGACCCCATACCTGGGTCTATAAGGATGGCTCCCGCCAGGGGGACCAAACATTTCATTTTTCTTCCCTGCTGGCGAGAGCAGGCAGGGAAGACTGTTTGCTGCCGCTGTGGGAGCAGAGTTAAAATTTGCTCTCATATGGTGGGAGCATACTTGTTGCCAGCTTCTGCCAACACCCAGGATGGGTGCTGGCTGGGGAGCCATCAGACACCGCGGGGCAGATATTTCAACTACTGCAAACAGCCAATTATAATGACAGGAGAAAACCGAGGAGAGACAAATCTTAAATCTGGCACTGGGACACCTGAAGAGCAGCTCTAACAAAGGTACATGCTAAGCTATGGTAGTATATAAGGGCCCTGTTATCAAATTGCACTTGCACTTGAGCTAACTACAGGTGGTTACAGACCATTTGTCTACGCGCGTTTCGGCTTTTGAGTGCCTTCTTCAGGACAGCCACAAGAAAGACCTAATTACGTATGCTAAAGGGACCAAATTAAATGTAAGGACCCAAGGTAAATTAATTACCTAATTGAGTATGTTACAGGGACCAAAAATGAATATTTGGACCCGAGGTAAATAAATTACTAGAGGTTAAATGGAAGGTCGTAAAATTTTAGAAGGTAAGAATATCTTCAAGTAGCAAGGTATTGATACTAAAACCGGAAATGATATATCGATCTCATGAGAATAGAGAGAGTCGCCAGACAAACCGATCAGAACTCTCCAGATAAAAGGTATGTATATGTTGCCAGTTAAAGGGGTTCTATGTCACAGAAAACTGGAGGGCAATCGCGATTCAATGGGATAATACAGGACCGCGTAATGGTCTCAGTGAAAGAGACCAAAACTTTGGTTCAAAGATTCTTCTGGTTACGGCATGATTCCCGGGCTATGAGGAAAGCCCTGGGACTACCTTGATGCCTGCCCATGTAGAGCCCCATCCCCCTCTTCTCCCTTCCCCCAATGTTTAATTTAGTATTTTAGGTAGTGTTAGGTAAGTATTTTAAGTGTTAGGTAGTGTAGTTTTAGTGTAGGCATAGGTAGTGTTAGATTTTAAGGTAGTTTTAGATTATTAATGTTACATAGTATTTGGGGATACGTTTCCTTTTCATTTGGGTGGGAGGTTGATCTCTTTGTTGTTTACATTTTTTTTTTTTTTAAATATACAAAAAAATATATATTTGTGTAGGTTAAGTGTGTAGTTAGTTTGTGTATAGCTTAGATGTCTTTGTCCTGTCTCATGATGTGCCTTAAGGGTGGGAGGGGGGTTGATGATTAGATATGTTGTTGCTTGTTTAGGATTAGTTAGGGTAGTTAGTTCAGGGACTTTTACACTTTATTCTAGTTAGTTTAGTTTAGTTTAGTTTAGTAGTAGTTATGATTATTGGTAGTTTAGGTAAGATAATTTTTGTAATTCTATAATAAATGGTTACTATTTTTGAATTCTGCTAGCACTTATGTCAGGGGTGATGTGGTGGAGTGTGGCTTTTCACCTTGTATGCATCTCATATCATCACTGGACACTCTGTTGAATGTGTAAGTGTGGTCATGACATGTTACTTAGCAGGATGGATTGTGTCAGGTTACCTTAGATGTGAGCACAGTAGACTTGCATGGATAACAGGGTGGCAAGTAGGATGTACGGCCTAGTCTAGGGGCAGTCATTTGTGAAGTCATACATCTTAAGTGTGTCTCACGGAGTTGGACAGCACATTGTTGCCCATTTGCAACACAACGCAGGGACATGGCATTGAGAGGATATTGTAGTAGCTACTGTTATCCATCATGGAGATGGATGTATGCAGCGGGTAACACAGTTTGCGTCATAGCCCTGCATCTCACATGCTCCTGGTGCTGGGTCCATCTACATTTCACAGACCTTGGATCACCTGCTGCGTAGTGCAAGTGTGTCAGATTCATTTGAATTATATGTTCCTGTGCATGGAGGCTGAACCTCCGGGCCATGCAAGTAGTATTCTTCATGTGGGTCCATTGTGAACTGCATATGGCAGAACAGTGGGCCTGATTCACATAAGTCATCTGAGAGTAAGTCATGAGTTTACATTTTCCGTTATTCACAACTGGCATGGAGTTGTACAGTTAGATGTACTGACTTCACTACTCCTAAATGCCTTCTGTGAATCACAAAGGTTTGAAAGTCATGATTTGGTCACCTTTCACGTTTTTGTGCATGCACACAGTTCTGCTGCACACAAGAGGTGGAATATTGCATTGCTCCCTGTAGTGCAGTGTCATGGCCACTTCTCCCAGCTGTCACATTTGGCATTGGCTCAAAGTGATGCCACCCTTGAAATGGTGGCACTGCTCCAGACTATATGCTCAGTGCAGTGCACCACACATCCCTTGTCACATTTCCCTAGCCGCTCACAGTGGTCACAGCATGTGAGGGTTCCAAAGTCAGTAAGCATTGTTCGTCCACAGGAAGAGGCTGACTGATGCCTTACACTTTGGGGTGAGTCCCTATTGCCAACTCTACTTCACTGAGGCAGACCTTGTGGTTCAATTTGTGGCTGGTAGACATGTGCCCTTATGTATCTTCATCAATGTGTATACGGCGTGCACCATCTTGGGATGTGAAATGCAATGTGCACCATCACAACAGGCTTCGTCCACCCTGTAGAGTGTGTGTAGATATGCCAGGAGATATTCTATTTGAAATTGTAAAGGGGGTCAGTACTTGTGGCCTGCAACTGACTTTGACTTTTTTACACACATTCCTATTTTCTTCATGGATGTGGGGCTAAGTTGGGATATTGTTAAATTGTTGTATTGGAGCAATGAGGGCACAGCTGGTTCACACATACCCGGTCATCTCACTGCCTATCTGGATCACAGTAAAACATGTACATTTGTATTATTTCCCCGGGTGTACCTTTTGGTGGATTCACTGCTCCTACATTTCAACAGACTGCTATACTGGATTGGTCATGGACAACAGACATCTGTGTGACTTCAAAATATTTATTCACATGTCCGTTGACATAGTTGGAGACTGGAACAGTACTTGGCCATGCAATCCCCACATTACATTGATGCCTAGTGGAGGGCCAGACAGAGTCCTTTATGGTTGGCAAGTCCAAAGGATGAGGAAGAGTTCAGTCAGCAGTCTGATTGCTGTGTCATTGGTAACCAGACAAAATATGTCAGTCCATGTCGAGGTCCAAGGTGAGTGTCACAGAGTGTATCGGGGAACAGTGGAAGGTGATATTCCGTGGCATGATGCTGAGCCCAGAACCAAGTAGAAACTGGCCATATGGCATAGATGAATGCTACCGCTTCCTTCTTTGCAATAAGGCAGAATCATCCACATCTTTGTCCTCTGATGTGTCATGTGCCTCACATGTGGGTGGTGGTAGATTGGCTGCAGCACCGTGAGGCACTGACACATCAGGGGGCGGAGCTGTGGATGTAGAAGCAGCAGCTGCAGCATTCATCTGCACCAGACCTTGCTGCAGCAATCCAGTGATGATGATCTGCAGGGCATGGAATATTCCAGCTACGTCTTGCTGGTGTGCAGCCGTGGCAGCCATTTGTTCCGCCTGCATCCGCTCCATGTTCTCCATTATCCTCCGCATGCGGCCCAACTCCTGGCTGCCATCGCTGGAGCCACTCTGACTGGACAGTTGTTCCTGTCTCTGAGTCATGACTCCAGCGATGTCAGCCATGGAGTGTTGGAGTGCACTGATTGGACTGTGGGTGTCCGTGATATTTTGTAGGTGGTCCCGGATGGAACTCAAACACCCACAAACAGAATCAACTTTGGCCACCAGGCTGTCAAACCCCACCTGCAGCTGATGAGCCATCTCCTGCTGGACCTCTAACACATGGCGTTGGAATGCCAGGTGTGGGTCCGGGAGGTCCTGGGAGACAGCCGTGGTGGTAGGTGCTTGCTGCTGTGTGGTTTGTGCAGGGGGTGGGGTTTGCATGATGCAGCTGGGTTGCCCTGCTCCTGGAGATGGGGTGCTGATGGAGTCTAGCAGCTGTTGGAGGGTGTCCGTGTTGATGGTGGCGAATTCCTCCTCTTCATCAGTGAAGATTGGGACAGGCTGCTGTTCAGGAGGTGATGTTTCTCCCTCTGCAATGTAAAGGGGAGATGCAGTTTAACTGTGTGTTTCATGTGTGGTCATGCATTGGATGAGTTTACAAGCAGACTGCATGTTAATGTACATTGTGACTGTTTGGGAGGAGCTGCCTATTTGTTGCAGGATGTTGACTTTTTCTACTACATCACGGATATGAGGTTGTACTTGTACATTGTAATCTGACAGTTTACAGCTATGACAAATGTGATTGTACAGTTTATACACACACAAGCGGCACCAGTTGTGTCCTCTGTTCAGTTGTGAAGGTGATGCAGTTTGTCCCACATTGTAGTCAATGTTGATGAGCTCCTGTTTTTATGTGTGTGCGCTGCATTGTGGGATACTCGCCCATGCACCTTTGCTTTTACTACCCCTTATCCCTTTCAGGCAGTGAACCTTCACTTCTGTGCATTTACAATGCTGAGATGTTGCAGGCTGGGGTAAATATGTGTCTTGGTCAGAGTTGGGACACTTGTGCATTGTTTTTCAGCAGATGTCTTGTTTACGTCAGGGGTTGTATGTACACGAGGATGTGTCAGAGTGTGACCTGCTCCTTTAGGGATGTGGTCCACACTCAGCCACCTCAGTGACATGGCCTGCACAATGCTGTGTTGTTTGGGGTGCAGGCATGCTATTCATCATGCACTGTCACTTGCCTTGTCAGTGTGGCTCACAGACCTGCACCTTTGCTGTGTACTGCACATATGCATGTGTTTGTTGCAAGATTACTTATGTGTGAGTAGGGCCCCCTTTAGGCGCATTGGTTACTAAGGCCTACTTGCTGTTTCAATGTGTGCTTCACTATGCTGTACACATGTGCATCCAGGTAGCTTTGTCTATTGTGATTTGTCTTGTGTGCATGTTGTCAGTCATGATTTGTCTTGCATGCATTGCGTACTGCCCTCCTGTTGGCTTACCCGTTGTGAGTATGGTGCTGCGTGAGTTTCTATTGTTGTTGCTGGCTGGACAGACAGTGTCAAGACCCATTACCCTCAACGTTGACCCCACGTGTGGTGTGTAAGTGGGCCTGGATTTGATGGATGTGGATTCTCTAATGCGTATTTGTGGTGCTCAGGCCTTGTCACCGCCACCCTCCCAACAGATGCAAATGGCAGGGTGATGTGTGTTTGTGTATGTGCCACGCAGCTGGTCACATGGATGATACATGCTGTCCTGGTTACGAATATTCAATGCAAGGCTTTGCGTGTGGGTGATGACAACCATGACCGCATCTTTGTTCACTGACACAGTTGACTTACCAAACAGATAGGTTTACATGCACATAATGGTGTAATGGGCAACTCACACCAGGACTGATGTGGAATGGTGTTTTCTCTATGGCAGATGTGTTCACTTGAGAGTGGAGGTGTGCAAATCGACCTAAGGGGTGAGTGTGCCATTTTGCTAGTTGTCATTATTTGTTGCAACTTTGCTATCCTTGCTTGTTGTCATACTTTGGTTGTCTTACTTCTTTACAGGGACATTGTAGTTCTGTGCAGTACAGATTTGGTTGACACATTCCTGATATGCATTGTCCCCGCACTGTGGTGTTGTAGGCATAGCCCCCCTGCTCATTGTATTACATCACCTTTTGAGTGAAGTCTGATGTTTGTGTGCATTGTGGGATATGCACCTTGGAGCCATTTGGCTGCATGATCAGTTTGTTGTGGCATTTCATGTGTTTCTGGTATGCAGACTCACTAGATGGTTTCTCACTTGGTATACACACAGTGGCGGCTCACAGGGGGAGTGCTGCAGGGCGGTGGTGCGGGCGGTGGTGTGGGGCGGGGGAGGGTCAGGATGGGGGTTAGTAGAGTTGGACACACGAGGGGCTGGAGTTAGGTGAGTAGATAAATGATTTGAACTATTTACCTTGCACTTGATGCATCGCTGAGTTTGCGATGCAGCAAGCGCAAGGTAAATAGTTAGGATTATTTATTTACTTACCTAACTCCAGCCCGTCGTGTGTCCAACTCCACTACCCCCCATCCTGACCCTCCCCCGCCCGCACCACCGCCCTGCACCAAGACCGTGCAGCACTCTCACTGCAAGCCGTCACTGTGTACACAGGACTGCATCTCATGGACAAGTAGGCGGACACATTTACTGGAGATGTGGCAGGATGTCTACATGGCCCCCTTTCCTCAACAGCACGCATATACAAATCGTCTGCACAGGGCTGCATCTCTCTGATACTGAACATGAGGATGCACTGTGTGTGTGACTGATCATGAGCATGAGTGGGCATGCCACCACCAATGTCAGCAGACATGCAGCATTTTGCACGTGTGTCTGCGTTGTGTGCAAGATTGTGTATGTGCAGTTGTGTCCCCCTTGATGCACATGCACATTCTTGCACACAACTCCGACATACGGGCACATGCATGTGCGTGGTGTTGAGGCAAGGGGGCCATTTTGACAGCCTGCCGTATCTATAATCAATGTGGGCCTTAGCTCTTTCATGTAGCCCTTATTTTGTGGTCTGATATGATACTTGGACTATATTTGTTTGACTTTTCTGTGCACATTTCCAGGTCTGTGAGCCCACCAATATGTGTCTTGCAATGTATTGGTTGGGTAGGGTGATATGTGTCAATCCCACCAGGGCCAAGGGGATCCGGGACATGATCCGCAGTCATTGTGGGTGTACACTGCGATATATTTAATTGTGCATAAGTGCCATTGGGCCCATCTCCCCCACCGTTCCCCTAGTCCCTGGTTGGTACTCACCCTGTTGCTGTTGTGTCTGGTCCTGTTGAGCAGTATCCTGTCCCGGAACTCCAACCACCGTCTCCTCGCTGATGACTTGGGACACCTGCTCCTCCAACGCATCCAGCTCCTCCTGTGGCACTGGACTCCCACCTCCAGTCTGCATTGCTGCTTTCAGGTTGGCTGCAAGTTTCAGCTTGGTCTTGCACTTAACATCATGCCAGCACTTCTTGCAGTCGTCCACTGTCCTCCTCACCTCTCCGACAGCATTCACCTTGGCCACGATGGACTGCCATATTGCATTTTTGGTTGCCAATGACACAGTGGAGGTGACAAAAAGTTGTTGTTGGTGTTCTATCACCTCCGCAATCAGGACCTGGTTTTCCTGCTGACTGAACCATGTCTTCCTCTTCCTCTTCTGCTTGCCCTTCCCCTGGGTCTCTGGCTGGTCCTCCTGGGTGTTTGTGGGGTTGTTGTTGGCCTCTGTGCTGGGATCAGCTTCCTCCATGCTTCGTCTCAAATGGTTCTTTTTTTTTTTTGTGTGTTTGGGCTGCATAGCGGGCGTTTTATAGTGATTTTTCCTGCCTAACGTGAAAAACAGTGCGCTGACGCTAATTAGCGTGCCCTTCCTGGGCCCTAATTGGCCCATCGTCACTTTTTTCACGTTAGCGTGACAATTTTTATCACCGTGCCGCTAATCTTATCGCCGGACATTTCACCCGGTAGGGGAAACTGTCGCCTGTTAGCGGCGTGTTGTGAATACGCCGCTAACATGGCGATAATTTCCCGCGGTACACGGCGATAAGGACACTCACACTAACTGAGGTTAGGGATAGTTTTCGCAATTTTTTGAGAATATCCCCCTATGTCTATCAAGTGCTGCAAATCCTGACAAAGCCGAAGACAGACTTCCAAGTTTTTGCCAATTTGTGACAAGTCCTTCATGTTATCATCACCATGCATCGCAAAGTATATTTTTCAAAGCACAAAATATTTCACTTTGCGCAACATACCTCTTTTTTGTGTAGTGCTGAGTTGCACAAGGTTTGTAAATTTAGGGCTAAATTTCTCTCCTTGCCTTCTACCGGTGTTGGGACAGAATATTGGAAAAAAACAATATTGTGTTACAAAAAAAATTGTGTCAAGAATATTGGGACATCCAAAATATCATCAGCAGGAATATTAAAGGTAAAAATGTAGTTTTCTAGTATTGTAATATTGTTGTTAAAAATATTGATGGAGAAAATATCATTGTATGTAATAGCAGTTTGCAATTCTTAATTATTATGTAATTTATTGTACTGTTTTATTATATCTGTTTATATTTTATTTGATTTGTGTCTTTAGTCAGATAATTATTTAGTTATGAAATTGTTGCAATTTGTATATTTCATTATATTAATGTATATAAATAATTAGTTAATACTTTTTTAGTAGCAGGATAATGGGTTTTTAGGAGTTTTAAGGGTGCGGAGATTTTTCTAAAATTGATTTTTAAAATTAAAATGTATATAATGATTTTTTTTAAATATGCAAATTAATAAAACATACATTTTTTTAATTTATGTTGCCATTTTAATATTTTAAAATATGTATTTGCATTTTAATTAAGTTTTATATTTATGGCGTTAAATACAATTTTAAATAGATATTTGTAAATCTATAGCAAACATATTAATAAAATAACATATTGAGAAATATTTTGTGTGAAATTTTATAGTTTGATATGTTTTGTAAAATGTAGTAATTTTATTTAAAACATATATTTTAACTTTACAAAAATATTAAATGAATGTAATTTTTTTTATTTGAGGATTGTTCATTTTGGAATAATAGTTTAGTTGTTATTTTATGGTTTATAGTTTAGGCATGGTATAAAAAATTCACAAATACTTAAACTATCGATAGTAAAACTATTTTTTTTCTATGTTAATATTTTTATTTGCATATATAGGTTTCGTAGTTTAGGTTAGGTTGTTTTTATAATAAAAAATATTTAATTTTATAGTTAAAAAATGTCTCTGAGTAGGAAGCATTGATTGTGTATTTAATTTGTTTAAGTTGTATTACCTTGTTTGAAATGTTTTATATTGAAGTGGAGATAGTAAATTTCACCTGCTTAGCGTCCAACACCTTTTTCAAATAGCCTTAGATTGTAGTGGGATTATTAAATATCACCCTTTTAGTGTCCAACTCCTTCCCCCAATATCGTTAGACTGGAGTGGGAATAGTAAATGTCGCCCACTCTAGAGTCCAACGCCTTCCCCATATTGTGTCCAACACCTTCCCCAAATTGATATAGATTGGAGTGGGATAAGTTAATATCAGGTAGACCAATTGTTTCGGGGATTGATTCCATACTGGAACCGTTGTCACAATTGTGTGACCACTTCCTGCAACCCCTGGTACAGCTGATTCCTTCCTATATCCAGGACACCACGGACGTACTCCGTCTATTAGACGAGTTTCAACCCACTAATGATATCGACTTCCTCATCACGCTAGATGTGGAAGCGCTCTATACTAACATCCCTCAGAGAGCCACTCTAGACGTGATAGAGGAGGAATTGAGTTCAGTAACATGGGAATCTCCTACACCTCGCAGTTTCATTATGGAATGCGCTACCCTAGCTCTCACCGAAAACGGTTTCGAGTTTAAAGGCCAGCTCTATCATCAAACTCAAGGTACTTCCATGGGAAGTACCTTCGCTCCCAGCTTAGCCTGTTTATACATGGCGGCCTTTGAGGGTAAGCTGATTTTCCATGAATCCAACCCCTACCAGTCAAACATATGGTTGTGGAAAAGGTTCATAGATGATATCCTCATCTTCTGGACAGGTGACTCACAGTCCTACACTGATTTCTTTGAATGGATCAACAACCAGAATCCATATCTCAGATTTACCAGCACAGTGTCTTCCAACCAAATTGCATTCCTGGACTTAACTATCAAACTTGAGCAAAGTACTTTGTCAACAACTATGCACAGGAAAAGCACTGACCGCAATAGCCTAGTGCTGTATAGCAGCCACCACCCACGGGCCCTGAAAGAAAACCTTCGCTTCGGTCAATTTCTACGGGTGAGGAGAAATTGCAGCACATTAGAGGCATTCAAATCTGAATCTGAAATCCTCGCAAAAAATCTGGCAGCACGCGACTACCCACCACGCAGTATAGCTCTCTCTAGGAAGAGAGCTAGAAATAACAACCGCGAGGGCCTGTTAGAACCTAGAGAGAAGACCCCTACTGAAACCCTCACCTGTGTTACCACGTTTACATTAGCTTCTAACCAACTGACCAAGGTTATAAAGAAGCATTGGAACATACTTAACACTGGCGGGATGACTCTGGCACAACCGCGCTTTGCGTTCAGACGCTCCAGGAATCTCAAAGATATGTTGATTCATACAAGACCTAAGGCACCCACGGGGGGACAACAAAGAACACTGTGGCAACTACCGCCTGTAATGGGCCATTATCCATGCAGCTCATGCACGGCCTGTGCCTTTACAAAAATGCAGAAAACCATCACCTTCAATAACGGTTTCACGTGGGAAATAAGGTAGCACACTAACTGTAATACACACAATTGCGTATACCTGATAACATGCCAATGCGGGCTGTACTACATAGGGATGACCACACGCCCCATAAAACTACGCATTTCAGAACATCGTAGCAGTTTCCGTTGCCACAAAAGCAACACCAAAATGTGCATCCACTATTTGGAAAAGCATCATACACCAGAATCATTACAGTGGGTCATCTTGGAGGCTTTCCCCAAAATCTCAAAGAATGCCCTACTTGTCAAAGAACAGAGGTGGGTATACAGATTATCCTCCCATATTACAGGACTCAATGAGGAAATTCCTTGGAATTCTCTGAGGATTTAACATGAACAGACTAACCACATGAGAATGGGTTCCTGTGCACAGAGACGACAATACACTATCAGGGGCACACAATTACTATAAATGCAGTAAACAAACCAGCCAACATTTACCACTTTAAAATGGCCGCCACACTATAGTACAAATTACCATGGGAGTATCCGACGTGGAAACACCACTCTAAGATGGCACCATTTCCAACTAGGAACAGACTCCCGCCTTTTTGGTTAGAGACGTCCCACTTTAGAAAGCAGCGACGGACTATAAAAATAGATCAGCAACTGACAACTTCACCTCCCGGACCCGGTAGATGTGGGTAGGTCGACTCGATACGTGACAACAGCACAAAAGTGAGTACTGCCAATGCGCGCGCAGTTTCCTTGCCATACAGACACTGAGGATGGTAGTTATAAATAGTTATAAATAGATAATCCCTCTAGTTTTCACCTATACCACCACCCTGAGCTATTGGCTGTCCCCCTTGATGGTGATTTAGATATACATTCTGTGAACCACGAGCCCGATGAGAGTGAGTGTGTGGACAAAAAAAGATGTTCTCAATACAACAAGCTCCCCTGAAATATAATTGCATAAGTCATGAACCCATTATGAATGAGTATGTAGACTATGAATTGAGGAGTTCAAGGCAACTAGATTTTTATAAGCAGTATGACTGACCTTTGCACCATCCATGCTCTCTCCTAATTGACCTCGTGTAGCTCGTGAGGAAGTCCTCTAGTTTGACCTACCGGGTACTGATGCCGCCTGGTTAGCTTACAACAATGGGTGAGTCCAAACGATATTTACCTGCTGCAGTACACTTCTGCCACTATGGTTGTAGTTCACACTAGCTCACTGTGGGCACTCACCATGTAGCACAGTTGTTTTTACAATGTTTTTAATTCTCTAAAGTTTGGCTTTCACAATTCACTGACAGAAAACTAAATTTGAGTCACAAGGGAAATGATACTGTATGTATATTCGAATGTGTACCATTAATACCAATGTCACCCTTCTCTCCCCACACAGGTAGGACCAGGTCTGACAGGTACACGATTTAGATAGTTACCTGGTTGATGTGAGTATGTTGCCACGTCGCCAATTTTAAGTGTAGATAGTTTCCACAATATAGGTCCTGATGAATCGCATGTAGACTATTACAGTGAGCGAGAAACATGTTGACCTCATTTGCACCAATAGCGACGCTTAGACCTAAGACATAATACTTAGCCAAGCACCGCTTTGTTTATATTTTTAACTAGGGTAGGAGACCCACTGATTAAAAATTGTCTTCACGGATACTCCGAACCTTATTTTAAATCACACACATACATCTACACAGTTCTGGCCCCACACCCCCACTTCACCATAAGGCTATTGGAAAAAGATCTCCGCCAAAGTGCCCCTACTACAGGGAGCCCGTTGGGTATTGCACCGCCGACCCGATGAGGAGCAGCCCAGATGATGAAGCATGACACCAGATTGGATGTGTGAGGGCATTACAATCCAATAAATGGACTCCCAACTCTGAACCCAAACGTTCAGGGTGGTGTCAATTTCCCTTGTTCGTACACTCTTGAGGAACAGCATAACCTTCTTCTTCTTCTAATAAGTTAATATCACCCCTTTAGTGTCCAACACCTTCCCCCAATATGGTTGGATTGGAATCAGGATTAGTAAATATCACTCCTTTAGTGTCCAACGCATTCCCCAAATTGTTTTAGCTTGGAGTTCAAATAGCAAATGTCACCCCTTTAGTGGCCAACACCTTCCCCAAATTGGTTTAGAAAGGAGTGGGAATAGTAAATGCTACCCCTTTAGTGTCCAACACCTTCCCCAAATTGGCATAGATTGAAGTGGGAATAGTAAATGTCACCCTTTAATATCCAACACCTTCTCCCAGTATAATTGGATCGGAGTGGGAATAGTAAATGGCACCCTTTTAGTATCCACCATCTTCCTCAAATTGGTATAGATTGGAGTGGGAATAGCAAATGTCACCCCTTTATATTTAGCAGTGATTATTTTTTTTGTCAATAATATTGAAATCGATATTGTGTGAATTGATATTTTTGATATATTATATTTTTATTTAAAGGTAACAATATTTTGTAGCAAACACAAGGAGATGATGGACAGAGAGCTGAAACTTTTCAGACACTCACCTCCAGTCACAGATCTGGGTTGAATCCATCATCGTTCTTTAGCTCACTTTGCCACCCCAGTTCAGACACAGCTATATGCAAATCAGTCTTGACCCTGTGCCTCATGGGAACAGTCCAGCCCAAACTGCCAAGCCATGTCTTCCCTGGACTGGAAACAAGCATCCTGGGACCGGTTTCGGGCTAACAGCCCTCATCAGCCAGGCTAGCTTGAATCCAGTGGCAAAGTGAGCAAGGGACCCACGTCTGGGCATACCCTGCCAACTTAGGGCGAACAAAGCAAACACAAGGAGATGATGGACGGAGCGCTGAAACTTTTCAGACACTCACCCCCAGTCACAGATCTGGGATGAATCCATCATCGTTCTTTAGCTCACTTTGCCACCCCAGTTCAGACACAGCTATATGCAAATCAGTCTTGACCCTGTACCTCAGTGTTTGCTAACAATATTTTTGTAACCAATATTTTTATTCTTGATATAATTGAAAATTAATATTTTTAACAACAATGTTTGTGTTCTCGATATTTGTGGTTTTACCAGTAAAGTATAGGAAGTCGATATTTTTATCGATACTTCAGTTCTGATATTTTTGTGTTTTGATAATGTATGCATCGATATTATGTCAGTGATCCCTTCTACCCCCTCCTCTGAACAACCTACTGAAGCAAAAATTAGACACTGCAATTAGCAAATTATTTACTATTTTGAATACAAATAAAGTAAATAGCGTAGAAATGATTTTTTACCTGTTTCTATTTTATCGACAAATATTATTCATAGGCATATAATAACGTTCTCTTGTATGGACACTCAGGAACACAAGTTCATCAACACTATCACAACTGGCTCCAAGAGTAAAATAGAGTGTGTTACAATAAGTAAACACATGTAGCCTTATTTTCTGCAGAGTGCAGCAATGTCATAGCACTCTGAAGACAATAAGCATTTGGGTGAATATTTCTTGCAATAAAATCTGTGTTTTTTGCCTTTTGTGCATCCCAGTTATGAGTTAGAACTGGTCTTCAGTTTTGGGTTTACTTGGTGCCCATGCTTAGTCCTTCAAAACCTCTCTTTCCATTAAAAAAGCAGACCTTCCCTTCAGAGCTGTTTTGTATGTTACATATGTACACAGAGTCACTGTGTGACTAAAGACATAACAACAAAAGTCAGAGAAGTAAATGTTTGAGTTTTTTGTAATCTGGGTGCCCTCTAGACATAACTCCTGCTGTGAGAACAGTAACAGTGTTTCTTTTTAAAATATGAATTTTTACGACTATTGAAATAAAATATTTTCATGATAATACCTTCCAGGATTCGCTGCGCTTTATAAAACTTGCTAACATAACATAACATCATGCATTACTATTTCCACCCAGTTTAAATTGCATTTAATATGTAAGGAATTTTTGATGAATAGAAAAGCCCTTTCCCAGTCCAACGCCTGGGGACGGGACATTAACTATGTCTGGGCAATAGTTTCAAATTCATTAATATCAGTTTATAGCTGAATACAGCAATCAACGCCCTTACGGGGAACAGTTGACTTTTGGAAAATGTCTTTCACTCTGTTACTCCACGAATTGTGTTTCTTCAGAATTTGTAACCTGTTTGAGCTAGAAACACTTTTATTTGTGTTGAAATCTGTAAAGCATGCAACATATGGAATATGTGGCAAAGGCAATTAATGAGTAATAGCACTCACAACACTATGGTCTCAGTGGCCTTGGTTCTATATCATACTGGAACTCAGAAAAAAACGTATAAAGTAATAATTGCTGACTTTGAAAAGTCCTGGATGTGTAATGTGCGCTCTTGCAAGACCTGCGATAAGGTCTTGCAATAGTGGCGACAAATATTTGTAGGATAATCTTTGGAGCTGATCTTTCTTCAAAATCTAGAATTTGGGTGTTCAATTACTATAAGCACACTAAGGAGTAAAAGTACACCATGCTATCAAAAACCGCAGTGAGAAACTGGAAACCTTCATATAAGCTTAGGATGGGGAGTGGTTTGAAAAAGCTACAAAGCTTGCAGTAATTCAACATAGCAGGTTTTAAAGCAAGAGTGAAGAAGGTCTGGAGAAAAGCCTAGGATGTCTATCATAAAACTATGGTTACTTTGACTTACTTATGAACAATGGTTAATTCCTGGGAATAGGTGGTGCTTAGGAATAAAAGATGGGAGGGGGTGATCATGACAGTGTACGAACTTGCTTGGTCCTTTTTCAGTTTTCATTCTTTCACTTTATTTGTTTAAATGTGCTTACTAATTTTACATTGCTATGCTGAGACTGATAATTTCTCTGAAATAGTTAAAACTGGAGAGTATTGTTACTATTGACTTGACTACATTGTTGCTGCTACTGACTTGTTTATTAAATGTTATGGATTTTGGATGAAGCAGTACAAAAATTTGGTGTTGAGAGATAAAATTCCTTGTTTCTCAGAAATCCTGATCTTGTAATGCTCCAATTTCGATGTAAGGATCCCAGTTTCTTACATTAATGCCAAGTTATACAGTACTTTGCAGGATGTCTGGATTCTTCAACACCGGTATCCCAACACATGAAATCAGTAAAGAAAAAGCTACATTGTTTTCCTGTTTCAATAACTCTTTGAGGAACACAAAGTGATGTGCCTCATTCAAGCACTAGGCAATGTGCCTCCAGACAATGTGCAAGGATTTTTAGCATTGTAAGCAAAAAAGCATTTCGCTCCCGGAGCGCTCCCCCAATATTACAGAATGCCATTTTCAAATCTTTCTTAGTAAGTTGGTGTTGCCACTAGGATGCACTCTGAGGTTGTACCTTATGAAAGTGCTGCACTTGTATTACAGAAGTGACCACTGGGTGATGGGCATCAGGTGAACACCCAGTGTTGTGCATGTGGCGACCACTACGTGTTGGATATAAGGGGATGATGCACAGTTAAGACTCAGTAGTATGTGCACTGTGGGGGCAAAGGCTATGAGCAGCATGAGCACATTTTAAGTACTATAGATGGAAAAAAATTGTTGTTCTGTGTACCATGTGTAAGAACTTCAACTGCTTCTGAGAGTCTGGCCATCATTTTGTACTCTGGGATATTCTCCTAAACCTGTAATGGTAAGGCCAATCCCAGTAAGGAAGCGTCTGCTGCTTAAAAGCCATAACTGGCTCAAGGTGCTGCACATGAAATGGAGCATTCGATAGATACTCACATGGACAAATGATAGGAAAACAAAACAAGCATTGGCAAAGCCAAGACGTCTGTTTAGAATTTTGTGTCCAGGCTAAAATAAAAACATAAAAGCCCGTTGCAGTGAAAAAACAAGCAAATAACCATGGTTTTCTGTATATAATTCCCTTGTAAGATAAAGAATGTAATGTGTAATGATAAAGTGAGCTTTTGAGATATAAAATAGGCCCTTTCAGTTTGAAATCCAAGCACCTCATAGGAGGCGAATGGATACATTGAAAAGCCAATAGCATAAGGTGAGAACAAATAACCTCTTTGCACGGAATCAAACTCCGTTCTACGTATACTTTAAAGAATTGCTAACAATGGGTCATGCAGGTAGATGTGCTGTCAAGCCAGTCTGAAAAAAAATACACATTCCCTCTTGTCCAATTCAGTTTTCAGTTTTTACAGATTTTTACAGATAAATACAGACAGAAAACAATGGGTTTTCTGTCTGCATTTATTTTTAAAAGTGGATAAATACAGAAAATTGGGCTTCTTTTAAGTGACTCTGTGCTGTCTTTCATGAATTACAGGCCAACTGCTGAGCAGATAGACAGCATGGGAAATAAAAAAAAACAGGATGCAATTTCATTAAATAATGCCATGTGTCAACATACATTTGTGGTATAATGCTAATACTTACCAATGGATGTTTTGTTATATAATATTTGGCAGCTGAATAGCTAAAACAGACAGACATCAAAGTATGAGTGCCCGTTTATCAGTTAAATAAATATGGAAATGTACAGTTTTACAAATTCATTTATCTGCAAAACACAAAATAAATATGGATAAATACAGATAAAGTGAGCAAAAAATAACTATGGATAAATACAGACGGAAATGATTAAAAAAACAAAAAAAAACATAAAACCTGGAGCCCTAATTATAATAGAGAATTGTTAGAACTGGGGGTCTCTAGTTGGCAGAGGTAGGTACCTTTGTCCAAATAGGGACCCTTGCTTCTAGTCAGGGTAAGGGGGTACACTCCTGAAATAACCCCTGCTCACCCTCTTGGTAGCTTGGCACAAGCAGACAGGCTTAGTTCAGAGGCAGTGTGTAAAGCATTTGTGAACACATACAGTAATCCAGTGACAACACTACAAATGGACACCACACAGGTTGTATTATAAAAATAAGTATCTTTTATATAGATTTACCACAAGACCATAAATGACAAAAATAATCCACAATACTGTACTTTAAAGATGGTAGAATCAGCTTGAGTCTCTTTAAATGAAAATGCGACACTTTGAGTTCAATGTACCTTAAGATGCGTAACGCAGGGCAACGAAAAGTGTTGCAGGGAAGGTGATGCGGTAGTCCCTTACACGCAAGGACGGTGATGCGTTGAAGATCTGGTGCAAAAGAAACAAAGTGGCGTCTTCTTGAGGTTGCGACAACGAAGAGGTGATGCGTGCACGCCCGACGGCCGTCCGGCGATTTCAATGAGTCTTTGGAGCCGCGACAGGCCCTGCGACACGCTTCCCTGGCGATGCGACGGCGTCTGATGCGAGGTCGATGATCTTCTCCTGGGATGCGGGGCACGCCTCGTGTTGCGATGCGTCGGCGTCTGATGCGAGGTCGATGCTCTGCCCCGGGGATGCGACGGCGTCTGATGTGACGGCGACACTCTTCTCCGGTGCTGCGAGGCACTTCGAAGGATGCGGCGCGCTTCTTCGGGGATGCGCCGGCGTCTGATGCCACGTCGACACTCTTCTCCGGCGATGCGAGACTCAGCGGCTGCGGCGACACGCTTCTTCGTGTTGAGTCGCGCTTCCAGCTCCCAGAGACACGCAAGTGTGTCAGAAGGTCCAAATTCCCAGCAAGGGAATACAGGGGGAGCTGGTGGGTGAAGTATGTTGTCCCTGAGACTTCAGCAGGAGGCAAGCTCTAAAATCAAGCCCTTGGAGATCCTTCACAAGTTGATGAAAGTACACACAAAGTTCCCTTCTCCTTTCTTTGGCAGTCAGGCAACCACTGCAGGCAGATCCCTCTCAGCTTAGGGATAGTCTTCTCCTCAGTTTCTTAGTTCCGCTCCTCAGCAAAGGTTTCTTCTTGTTTCCCAAAAGTGATCTAATTTCCTAGGGGTCTGGGTCCCCTTTTTATACACCTTTTCTCTTTGTTCTCTGAAGGCAGAGAGGCCTTTGCCTAGTCCAAAACCAGTTCTGGTCAGTCCTGGAGCACTTTGTTTACAGGACTCCTTCTTTCCTTTCAGAATGTGGGGCAGAGTGCTCAGCCGCCCGGCAGGAGGTGGAGCCAGCATTGTGGAAGGCAGGCACAGCCCTATTCAGACCCAGGTGCAACTCCTCCCTCCACTCTGGATGCAGATCTCTCTATTCAGCCCTGTGCTGACTCACCCTGTCTCCTGTAGCCACCCCCAGCCCCTGTCACTGAAACTCCAGACAAGGAATACACAACCTAGCAGAGGCAGGCTTGGATAGTTAGGCAAGAAAATACCTACTTTCTAAAAGTGGTATTTTCAAACACAGAATGTTAAAACCAACTGCACTAAAAGATGTATTTTATCATCCTGAGTTCAGGCATACTAAATTCGATTTTCTACCATGTTCCCTGGGTCAGTTAGGATTATAAGGTGTAATAATCAAACTGCCCATTCTGGCCTATGGGGAGCAGGTAGCCTTGCAATAGTGAAAAACGAAAATGGCTGTAATTCACTAGTAGGACATGCCACACACACCCGGGCATGTCCTACCCTATACTTACAATGCACCCTGCCCTAGGGCCTACTTTAGGGGTGAGCAACATGCAGTAAAGGGAAGGTTTAGGGCCTGGTAAGTGGGTGTACTCACCAAGTCGACATGGCAGCCCTAGGCTGCACACAGGCTCTGCAATGGCAGGCCTGAGACACATTTTACAAGCTGCTTCTGTGGGTGGCACAACCAGTGCTGCAAGCCCACCAGCAGCATTGGAGTTACAAGCCCTGGGCACACTCAGTGCACTGTACTAGGGACTGACAAGTAAACCAATCATCCAATCATGGAGTCACTAATACATACATCAATTTACAATAGGGAGCACTTGCACTGTGGCACTGAATAGCAGTGGTACAGTGCCCAAAGCATCTAAACCAGCAAAAACAGATCAATAACATTGGAGGCATCATCAAAAAATGGAAGGGAGACCCACGCCAAGGATGCCAGGTCTAACACGTGTCCCCTCCAGCTGAAATGTGGGGAGAACTACCCTACCTCTAGGGAGTCCTCTTCACTAAGGTGAAAAAATCTGGACAGACCATCAGCATTGGCCCACCGTGAAGTCCATCCCCTGTAGGGAAATGGACCACCTCAACAGCTTTGGATTCTCACCTCTCATCTGCATCAACCATCTGAGGGGCCTGTGGTCTGTCTGAACCTGGAAGTGAGTCCCAAACAGGTATGGTCTCAGCTTCTTCAGCGCCCAGACCACAGCAAATGCCTCACGCTCAATAGCACTCCACCTCTGTTCCCGTGGAAGTAACCTCCTGCTAAGGAAGGCTACAGGTTGGTCTAGGCCCTCCTCATTCATCTGTGACAAAACAGCCCCCACACCATGCTCTGAAGCGTCTGTCTGAACGATAAACTCTTTGGAGAAGTTGGGGCCAGGAGCACGGGCGCCGTGCACATGGCTGTCTTCAAGGTGTCAAAAGCTTGTTGACAGGTGTCAGTCCAAATCACTCTCTTGGGCTGCTTCCTGGAAGTCAGCTCTGTCAAGGGTGCAACCATGCTGCCATACCCCTTGACAAATCTCCTGTAATACCCGGTGAGTCCTAGGAAGGCTCTCACCGCTGTCTGGGTCTTGGGGGCTCCCAAGCCAGAATGGTATCTATCTTGGGCTGTAGGGGCGCCACCTGGCCGCTCCCAACCTGGTGTCCCAAGTACACCACGGAACCCTGCCCGATCTGGCACTTACTCGCCTTGATCGTGAGGCCTGCCCCCCGCAGAGCCATCAACACTTCCCAGAGGTGGCGCAGATGTTCTTCCCAACTGGCGCTGAACACTGCGATGTCATCCAGGTAGGCGGCACTGAAGTCCTCCAGTCCAACCAACACCTGGTTGACCAACCTCTGAAAGGTGGCAGGGCATTCTTCATCCCAAAGGGCATCACCCGGAATTGGTAGTGCCCATCTGGTGTGGAGAATGCTGACCTCTCCTTTGCCCCATCAGTCAAGGCGATCTGCCAGTACCCAGACGTTAGGTCAAACGTACTGAGGTACCGGGCAGCCCCTAACCGATCTATGAGCTCATCAGCTCTGGGGATGGGGTGTGCGTCAGTCCTGGTGATGGAATTGAGTCCTCGGTAGTCCACACAGAACCGGAGTTCGGGTGTGGCACCATGCGCGGCAGCCTTTGGGACCAAGACCACTGGGCTGGCCCAAGGGCTGTGAGAGGACTTAATTACCCCCAATGCAAACATCTTGGAGACCTTCTCCTTGATGCAAGCTCTCACCCTGTCAGTCACCCTGTAAGCCTTGTGCTTGACAGGAAGACTGTCCCCAGTGTCCACATCATGGACGCACCAGTCAGTGACACTAGGAACCAGGGAGAACAGGTCAGGAAACTGCCTCAACAGTTGGCGACAGTCACCTTGCTGCTCAGGTGTCAGGGAGGGAGAGAGGTTTACACCCTCCACTGATCCATCTTGCTCTTGGGCTGACAGGAGGTCAGGAAGAGGCTCGGTCTCCTCCTCCATCCCAGCATCTGTGGCTAAGAGCATGCCCACTTGGGACCTCTCCAAGTGGGGCTTCAGGCGGTTGACGTGCAGGACCCGTAAGGGGTTCCTGGGAGACCGCATGTCCACCAAGTAGGTAACAGGACTCTTGCGCTCCACCACCTCAAAGGGTCCGGTCCACTTATCCTGGAGCGCACAGGGCTCCACTGGGGCCATGACCCACACTTTCTGACCAGGTTGAAGCTCCACCAGAGTGGCATTCTGGTCATACCACCGCTTCATTTCCTCCTGGCTGGCTTCCAGATTTGCCTCGGCAAGTTGCCTGAAACACCTAGTTTGGTTCCTGAAGGCCAGCATGTAGCTATATACATCCTGGGGAGGTTTCCTGGGAGATTGCTCGCAGCCTTCCTTGACCAAACTCAGAGGTCCTCTCACTGGGTGACCATACAGGAGCTCAAAGGGGCTGAACCCTAGAGACTTCTGTGGCACCTCACGGTATGCAAAAAGAAGGCATGGCAAGAGGACGTCCCACTTACGCCTCATGGGTTCTTCCGGACCCATAATCATGCCCTTCAGGGTCCGGTTGAATCTCTCAACCAACCCATTTCCTTGGGGGTGGTAAGGAGTGGTGAACTTGTACGTTACACCGCACTTCTGCCACAGGGACTTCATATACTTGGATATAAAGTTAGTACCTCTGTCAGACACCACCTCTTGAGGAAACCCCACACGGGAGAAAATTCCCATCAGTGCCCGTCCCACCACGGGGGCCGTCACTGTCCTCATAGGGATGGCTTCAGGGTACCGGGTGGCATGGTCCACCAAGACCAGGATGAACCTGTTGCCCATGGCTGTCTTGGGGTCCAGTGGCCCCACAATGTCAATACCCACCCGTTCAAAGGGGGTGCTGACTACAGGGAATGGCTGGAGAGGAGCCTTCTGCTTCCTCCCACTCTTTCCACTTGCCTGGCAAGTCTGACAGGTCCTGCAGTGAGTGGCGGCACTCCTGCGCATCTGGGGCCAAAAGAAATGGGTGACAAGCCTTTCAAAGGTCTTGTCCTGCCCCAGATGTCCGGCTAAAGGTACATCATGAGCCAAACCCAGTAGGAAGGCTCTGAAGCACTGGGGTACCACCAGCACATGGGCTGACCCAGGCTCAGCAACCTTAGGCTCGCTATACAGCAGACCATTCTCCCAGTAGATCCAATGTGATCCAGACTGATCACCTGCTGCCTGGTCTGTGGTCTGCTGCCTCAGACCCACGAGAGAAGGGCACTTGTTCTGCTCCTCGCAGAACTCCTCCCTGGAGGGTCCTCCATCTTGCTGCCAATGGGTCAGCTCAGGCAGGTCCCCCAGTTCAGCTACATGTTCCCCTGTAGGCTCCAGGGCATCCCCTCAGGGTCTGCCTCCTCCTGGACCGTGGGAACTTTGGGGGCCGGTTTCCCGCGCCCCCTGCCTCTTCTCTCTCCGGCAGGCACCTGGGCCTCCCGCTCAGGCTCCAGGTCCTCTTGAACACCTCTGGCTGCCATGTACCGGGTGGTCACACACGCCCAATCAGGCAAGCCCAACATCTCCAAATGAGCACTCCGCTCCACCTTAGCCCAAGGGGAGCTCTCCAAATCGTTCCCTAACAAACAGTCAACAGGCATGGCTGGCCTCACAGCTACTTGAAGAGTATCAGAGACCCCCCCCACTCAAAGGGTACCTGAGCCACCTTGCAGTGGCTCTCTGTGTTGTCAGCGGCAACAACTGGGTAGAATGCATCAGGGACCACCTGCTCTTTAGACACCAGGTGACACTTGACAGCTGTCACACTGGCTCCTGTGTCTCTCAGAGCCTCCACCCTATGGCCATTGATGGTCACCCACTGCCTGTACTTCTTAGTGTTCTCAGGCAGTTGGGTCCTAGAGACCATCTCAGAGTCCCCTAATGAGACAAGGGACAATACTACGGGATCCCGCCCACCTTGGGCACCCATCTCCTCCACAGGGCTACACTAGCCAACTGCCGGGGGACTGCACCAGGTGGTGCTGGCTTTCCAAACAAAGGGCAACGGGGATCATTGGCCTTGTGGCCTAGGGCGCCACACTTGTAGCACACCAGGGGTCCCCTATGAACAGGTGGACCTGTCGGGGCCCCGTGCTTATTCTCAGGGAGAGGCTGGGAACCTCTCCCTTGGTTCCCTTGGGGTTTACTTTGGGGCCCTCTCTGGAACTCCCTCTGTTTACCCTTGTCCCCCCCACTCTTCTGCTGGGGACCCTGCCCACCCTTGGCGGAGTCTCCCACGTGACCCTTGTGGACCCGGGTGCTCACCCAGCGGTCCGCCTCCTCAGCAAGCTGCCTAGGGTTAGTCAGCCTACTGTCAATCAGGTGCTGGCGTAGCTCAGGAAAACAATTACTGGACAAGTGCAATCAAATCAAAGAGCGCCTGAAAATCATTTGCTTTGCTACCCTTTACCCAACCATCCAAGGCTCTGCAAAAAAAAGTCACATATTCAACCCAGGTACTGCCTTCAATCTTCTTACAGTTCCTGAACCTCTGCCTATAGAGATCAGGAGTTAACCCATACCTGGTCATCAATGCATTCTTCATGTGGCTGTAGGAATTATATACTTCAGAGGGCAAGTACAACAAAGTATCCCACCCCTCACTAAGGAACCGACCCCACAACCCCGCTCCCCAATACTTCTCAGGGACCCAGTGGGAAGTCATGGCTACCTCATAGGCCTTGAACCATTGCCCAATATCATCATTTTTAAAAAAAAACTCCTTAACCACATCCTTAGGAATATACACCCTAGCCTCAACAGGCACTGACGGTGTGCTGCCACCAGAGGGAGTCATCTCTAACTTCTTGGCTCTAAACTCCATCTCCCTCAAACTTTTTTCATGCTCATGATCCATTCTTTTCTCTTCTAAGGCCAACTTTCTAGATTGCAATTCAAATTCCAACTGCCCCTTGAACTTGAGCTTGGTCAGCTCCATCTCATGCATCCTACTCTTTTCTCTGTCCTCCAGCTCTTCTGGGGACAGACCTCGGGCAGAAACACTGCTACCTATGGGGGAAGATGCTCTCCTCTCCCCTGGACCCACTGGCCCATCCAGCTGATCATCTGCATTCTCAGCCCCCTCCTCATTCTCAGGGGTATTCCTTGCTTCAACCCAGGCCCTCAGCGCCTTTTGGAAATCATCCTTCTTGGTGATTCCGGTCATAGAAACTTTGAACTTCCTGCAGAAGTGCTTGAGCTGGTTAACGGTGTAGCATTCCAGTTTCTCCTCCTCCCAATCATTATCAACAGATACTATGGATGCTGCTGTATCCATGGTGATTAAACTTGGCAGTTTTTAGCAAAAATAGAAAGTCCCAAAAAGAATATCTACCAAACGTATGTGGTTGCGTTTTGGTCTGCACTCACTAGGTAGTGTTCACCAATCACTGTACATGAGTCACAAATGCAAGTCCAGAATCCTCACCGCTGACCACCAATGTTAGAACTGGGGGTCTCTAGTTGGCAGAGGTAGGTACCTTTGTCCAAATAGGGACCCTTGCTTCTAGTCAGGGTAAGGGGGTACACTCCTGAAATAACCCCTGCTCACCCTCTTGGTAGCTTGGCACGAGCAGACAGGCTTAGTTCAGAGGCAGTGTGTAAAGCATTTGTGAACACATACAGTAATCCAGTGACAACACTACAAATGGACACCACACAGGTTGTATTATAAAAATAAGTATCTTTTATATAGATTTACCACAAGACCATAAACAACAAAAATAATCCACAATACTGTACTTTAATGATGGTAGAATCAGCTTGAGTCTCTTTAAATGAAAATGCGACACTTTGAGTTCAATGTACCTTAAGATGCGTAACGCAGGGCAACGAAAAGTGTTGCAGGGAAGGTGATGCGGTAGTCCCTTACACGCAAGGACGGTGATGCGTTGAAGATCTGGTGCAAAAGAAACAAAGTGGCGTCTTCTTGAGGTTGCGACAACGAAGAGGTGATGCGTGCACGCCCGACGGCCGTGCGGCGATTTCGATGAGTCTGATGCCACGTCGACACTCTTCTCCAGCGATGCGAGACTCAGCGGCTGCGGCGACATGCTTCTTCGTGTTGAGTCGCGCTTCCAGCTCCCAGAGACACGCAAGTGTGTCAGAAGGTCCAAATTCCCAGCAAGGGAATACAGGGAAGTCTGTTGTCCCTGAGACTTCAGCAGGAGGCAAGCTCTAAAATCAAGCCCTTGGAGATCCTTCACAAGTTGATGAAAGTACACACAAAGTTCCCTTCTCCTTTCTTTGGCAGTCAGGCAACCACTGCAGGCAGATCCCTCTCAGCTTAGGGATAGTCTTCTCCTCAGTTTCTTCTTGGTTCCGCTCCTCAGCAAAGGTTTCTTCTTGTTTCCCAAAAGTGATCTAATTTCCTAGGGGTCTGGGTCCCCTTTTTAGGTCTCGCCTAGGCAGCGCATGCGCTGTCTCGACGAGAGATGCTGTATACACTAGATGATGTTAGTAACCGCCTCTTTTTTTCTCGGACTTTCGATTCATTTGTTGGTGTGTCACTTAAACCGTCCGAGTTCCGTTCAAGTTGTGGTTGGTGCAAGCAGTGATAAAGTCCCTCCTTTTGGAGATTGTTCACGCCTACAGCTATTGGCCCCTTTACGTGTATTACTTGGTGGTCTGAAGAGATACGTTTGCGTTGTTGGACTTTTTTCTAGGCTTTGTTTCGCCGCCCATGGCAAAGCATTTTTCGTCTTTTTTGGATTCACGTTATCATGTGTTTACAAAAGCCCGCATGTTGGAAATGTTTTTTTTTATTTTTGGAGCGAATGGCTTTACGATGTACGTATTTGAAATTATTTAATGCCAACAGAACGCGCTCTTTTTACAGTTTACTTTGTTTTTAGGCTACCGCGAGCACATAACTGCGCTGAACGCCAAGCTTTATATTAATAACGGTGCGCGTATTTTTCGAACTACGTAATGCAACCTGAACACGTATTATAGACTTTGCTTTGTCTTTAGGCTACCCCGAGCGCGTAACTGCACTGCACGCTCAACCTTCATATTCATAGCGGCGCGCCTTTCCCCCAATGCTTTTAAGTTTAATAATTGCAGGCAGCACATTTATATAGCGCGGCTATAGTATATATTTTGTGAATTGTTTTTATTACATTTTTACAAATACAGCGCATATAGTGGCCACGCTTCGTTATTGTCGCGCGTGCCGCAAAAATGCGTAACTTTTAAACTGTATGTGCTTTTACAAAGTGCTGTGCGCAAAGCTTTATATTTATGGTGGCCGCATACCAATCTGCCTGAACTGTTTACATTTCCCCCGGTCACAGCTAATGCAAAGGCGGAAACAGTTAGAAAAAAACACACTAGCTATTGTATTAAAGCAACGTCTCCCTACCTACCTCTGTTTTGCTACCAGCAACTATGTGAATATTACTTAAAACGTGACTGCGAGCGATGCCGGCACCATGCCGTCCACATTATGTAAAAGTATGGAGAGTAACAGGGGGCATAAACAGTGGCAAACCTGGCTGCTTCAAGAAGCCACAGGGCAGGGACGGCACACGGGCACACTAGCAGCCATGCCAGTTCTCTAATGCCAATGCTCCCTCTAACTTCCACACTGCCACGCCAGGCGCGGTATGCCTCTGGGCTGCTTGTTGTTTGAATGTGTGCATTTAGGCTGGTTGGTTTGGGCTATTGTACTTGATGGGGGTGGGGGGAGAGGGGTAACATTGTTTTTGCATGCTCCTCCTGCACCGGAAATGCACACGTTCCGGCCACTGGATGTCAACTGCAATTTAAGGGCAGCAGTGGATGTCGGGGAGACTGTGAATAAAGTTTCAGGAAAGAAAACAAAAAAACAGTCTAACGCTTCTGCTGGAGATCAAACTTGAGGCAGGGCAGAGCCGGTACTAACCAGTGACAGACTTTCCGAGCCCCACCAGGAAGACAGCAGCCAGGAGTGGGATGAGGGACGTCCTCATGCCTTCATTGGGGAGAGTGTCTTAGATGGAGGGTGTGTGGACAAGCCGTGTCTTAGTGCGATGTCTGTCTGATGTTTGTGTCTGAGTGACTGTGCTATGTGTATAATTTCTGTGTAAAACTCTGTTTTATTAAGTATGTTACTATATTTTTTAACCTTAGCTATTAAGCACAAATTACCCATTGCCCAAAAATATGTATAACACATAAATGTTTTAATACTTTACCAAGTAACAAAAATCGATTGCAGTGAAAATAAAAAAAAATCACAATACAAAAGCGATATCAGTCATTTATTCCAAAAATAATAGCAAACATACTGTATTATTGCTATCCGATTTTCATACAACAACATGGCGAGACCAATTGGCATGGCCAATGCTTGTTATACACCTTTTCTCTTTGTTCTCTGAAGGCAGAGAGGCCTTTGCCTAGTCCAAAACCAGTTCTGGTCAGTCCTGGAGCACTTTGTTTACAGGACTCCTTCTTTCCTTTCAGAATGTGGGGCAGAGTGCTCAGCCGCCCGGCAGGAGGTGGAGCCAGCATTGTGGAAGGCAGGCACAGCCCTATTCAGACCCAGGTGCAACTCCTCCCTCCACTCTGGATGCAGATCTCTCTATTCAGCCCTGTGCTGACTCACCCTGTCTCCTGTAGCCACCCCCAGCCCCTGTCACTGAAACTCCAGACAAGGAATACATAACCTAGCAGAGGCAGGCTTGGATAGTTAGGCAAGAAAATACCTACTTTCTAAAAGTGGTATTTTCAAACACAGAATGTTAAAACCAACTTCACTAAAAGATGTATTTTATCATCATGAGTTCAGGCATACTAAATTCATTTTTCTACCATGTTCCCTGGGTCAGTTAGGATTATAAGGTGTAATAATCAAACTGCCCATTCTGGCCTATGGGGAGCAGGTAGCCTTGCAATAGTGAAAAACGAAAATGGCTGTAATTCACTATTAGGACATGCCACACACACCAGGGCATGTCCTACCTTATACTTACAATGCACCCTGCCCTAGGGCCTACTTTAGGGGTGACCAACATGCAGTAAAGGGAAGGTTTAGTGCCTGGTAAGTGGGTGTACTCACCAAGTCGACATGGCAGCCCTAGGCTGCACACAGGCTCTGCAATGGCAGGCCTGAGACCCATTTTACAAGCTGCTTCTGTGGGTGGCACAACCAGTGCTGCAAGCCCACCAGCAGCATTGGAGTTACAAGCCCTGGGCACACTCAGTGCACTGTACTAGGGACTGACAAGTAAACCAATCATCCAATCATGGAGTCACTAATACATACATCAATTTACAATAGGGAGCACTTGCACTGTGGCACTGAATAGCAGTGGTACAGTGCCCAAAGCATCTAAACCAGCAAAAACAGATCAATAACATTGGAGGCATCATCAAAAAATGGAAGGGAGACCCACACCAAGGATGCAAGGTCTAACAAGAATGGTTTATTAAATTCAAATAAATCTAGTTGCTCGGTTAAAGTTTTAGCCATTGTGTGAACATAAAGTCCGAAGTATATTCTTATTTAAAGGAATTCATTTATTGATGAATCTTAGAAAAAAGGAAATCCAAGACTTCAAATGGCTATTAATGTCCAAAGTAATTTATAGCCAAAGAAAATCCAAGGTTTCAAACTTCAAGTGGTGTCCAAACCATACTAGAGACGGAGTAGATCAAAGCCAACACATGCTTCGCAACAATTACATTTACAGTACGTCACACGGATCTTTGAATCCGCTAGCTTCAGAAATTTTAATAAGGAATTAATTGATATAATGAATTATACATCATATTGCTGCACAGGATTATGACAAGATTATTGTTGTGGACATATAAATGTTTTAACTTTATGATAGTTTTTTTGTACTGCTCCCTTTAACTTTAACTATCTCTTTGTCTTCTTTTCTTTCAAATCTTCTTTCCTCTCTACTTTCTCTACCATTTCAAAGCTTGTGGATTCAACAAAGTAACTGCTTTCTTGTTTATTCTATGCTTTGAA
The DNA here is from genome assembly GCA_963921515.1 of Calotriton arnoldi. Classification (NCBI taxonomy): domain Eukaryota; kingdom Metazoa; phylum Chordata; class Amphibia; order Caudata; family Salamandridae; genus Calotriton; species Calotriton arnoldi. Next base: position 1,116,951 of record CAWUFW010005411.1, read on the forward strand.
TTGCAAATTAATAATGTATAATATGTTAGAAATTGAAGCGCTGAATATGTGACATACTGTAACAGTCGCGAAGCACATGTTGACTTTGATCTGCCCTGGCTCTAGTCTGGTTTGGACACCAGTTGATGTTTGGAAACTCTGGATTTTCTTTGGCTAAGAATTACTTTGGACATTCATTCCTGGATTTCTTTTTTCATAGAATCCTTAATAGTTGAATTCCTTCACATGTTTGGAGTCTTGGATTTCTTTTTTGTTAGAATCCTTAATAATTGAATTCCTTCATGTATATGGGGTGAAGAACTCAGTAGCCACGAAACCTTGGTGGTCAAAGAAGGACGAGCTACCATTGCTGACTGGTGCTACATAAGCACTCTGGGGCTCCCTCAGCACATGACGCATGTGGGACATGCCCCGGAGCATGCCCAGGTGAAGACTGGGCCAAGAGGGAGCCTGTGCCGATCCACAGCCGTACAAGTTTGGGCCGGGCCACGTTTCTTTCTTCTTCTCTTCCAGTCTTAGGAGTCTCAGGGCGCTATGGGTAAGCAAAAAATCCTGCGCATGTTGTTGACTGCTAATTTTGAAACACGTAAAAGCTTCTCAATTATCTCATTTTTAGCATCAGCTGTGGGAGTGCTGACTGATGAAATAACATATGTGGAGGAAATGTTTGGAATTGGTGGAAGCATTAGAGAAGTGGGTACACTGGGTAGAGAGGATGCAGTGTGTTGGAGGGAGTGATAAAAGGTGTACTTGGTCAAGTGATAAACGCTTTGGGAGTAGCAGAGACCTGTGTTGTTTTCATTCCAGCCTGATGGCCTCATTGTTGGCAGGTCTGTAGTTTGAAGTTGAGCTCCTAGTAAAGAACGATCTGGAAACCATCAACTCTAGTTTGTCTACAATTGAAAAGGCTGGTGTGGGTCTGAGAGACTCTCTTCCTCTACACTACTAACTTTCCTCCAGACCGTAGGCTACAAGTACCTCCAAACAGAGAGAACTTGTCTCCAGAAGATACTCCTTACATTTTTATTCTGGCAAATGTACCGCCACTGAAGGGTGGACCTCTGAAAAAAACCCAGCAGTTAATTAACAAGGTTGTACACTGGTGCAATGGTCGGGCTGGTGGTGACTCATTTTTATTTAACCATATTAATGTGGTGTGACAAGTTTATTGGATTGAGGGGGATGTAAGACCTGTGAGAGGGATTGTGTTGAGATCAACTTTGATAAACCAAAGATTGCAAATAGATCGCTTTCGCTTTGTGCTCAAAATGTTAACTCATCTACAGTAATGGCTGGTGTCAGGGAAAAGTGACAGGGCAGAGTGTGGGGGCGGGTATGACAGTAACAACATTAAAAAAAAGAACTTACCTGCCACCCGCTGCATCACCGCTCTTCTGCCCCTCTGGCTTCAAGGCAACACAGGCCAAGGCTCCCAGACCTCCCCTCTGCTCTCATGCTGAAGTGTTGGGATTGGACTGACCTTGCTGGATTTGCACTACCATGGGGCCTGGGAGCCTGTACTGCTGTCTCCAACCCAGCAACGCAGCTCGGGCTGCAGACATCTCGGTGCGTAAGTCCTAAGACGGCTGTCCAAACCCACATGCGCACTTGCAGCAGTGCCCACCACTTACCCTCATGCTTGTCATCATGATGGCCCCGCCCCAAAGACTCTGCCTGTGAAGAAAAATAAAATGATAGTAAACCTGTTTTATTATCATTTTATTTTTCAAGTTTTGCATCTGCTGGCGAAGAGGGTGACACTCCTCTGCCATAACGGAAAAGCCACACTGCTCATCTATTCAGGTGTGGCCACTTGAGTTTTTCACCCCCTTAGAGTGACCCAACATTCTGCACCCATCCTACGTCGGCTCCACAGCTGTCTCCCATGATCACAGTAAATTGTAACATTACTACCATAAATACCTAAATGAGCGGCTCAGTTCTCTGAGCAACAATGACTGAGTGGATGAAAAGGTCCCAAAGGCCGGTAATGCCCTAGAACTTGATGGAGGTGGTGTTACAGTAGAACCCAGTGTGGTTTCCAACACATTGGAGTTTTTAAGCTGGAATATTTCTGATTTAGGCACTAGGAAAAATTATAATTCATGGCTTAACTTCTTTTGTTGTTTTAGAATTATTTGTTTTCAGGAAACGTGGGTTGCTTGCAATTCTCTTTTTTTGCGGAAAGGTTAGATCTTTTTTTCTCCAGCAATTTCCGCTATGCCAGGTAGAGTGAAGATGGGCTCATTACACTGGTTTTGTGGTTTGGCTGAAACTTAATTAAAACTCATCCTTGCTTGACTCTGGCTTGGCCCATTTGTTAGCAGTGCTACTAAGTTTCTTCAAAAGAGATAGACCCTTGTTGCGTAATCTCTATCATTCTAACTCGATTCAGCGGAGCTCAGAGCATTTGCTAGATTTGAGGGCCTTCTTAGAGCGGTTTGGAGATGAGTCTAGCTCTTTCACTCCTCTGGTACTCTTGGGCGACTTTAACTTACATCTATGTGAGGGGTGGAGCTGTGGACATGACATTTGCTGGGATAGAGAAGCTACTAAATACAATTTTGAATGAATTTAATTTGGTTTTCTCCTTGAATGAGATAGGCTCCGATCATCCCCAATACAGATCTCCTACGTTTATTGGGGGAAGGTCATCAATGGTTATTGATTATGGGGCATATTTATCAATATGTGACACAGTGCAGCACTGCAGGCCTCCTTGCTGCGCTGTACTGCGTGACATGGAAAAGGCAGGAATGCTTTGTATTTAACATAATGAAGCACATTCCTGTTTTTCTCCAGCGCTGGCACACAATGTGCTGTCTAGCGCCAACATAGGTGCTCTTGCACCATGGTACAAGGGTGCCTGTGTTTTAAACAGGATTGTTTTTGGACAGGAAGGGGCCAGCCCCTGAGGCATTTTCCTCTTTCTATGTGTGGTACAGAATGCAGCACATCTAGAAAGAGAAAAAACCGAGGAGAAATAAAGTTATTTCTCCTTGTTATGCCTCACCTGAGAGGCGTAACAGTTTTGGCGCATTCCCAGGTCTACCACTTATGGTAAATGCCTGAAAATCAATGGGTGTTGCATGGGAACACCCACGTTCCACCCATGGAACGCCTGCCTGGGGCAGGGTAACACAACACAGCGGTTTGCGCTGTGTTGCATTACTCTGGATGTATCAAGCCATTCAGGGCCATGCAAGATGGACTTGCATGACTTGAAATTGCATTTAAGGGTTGCGTCATGCATGCTCCTCAATGCGTGGTGCAAAAGCGATGCAACCCTTTCATAAATATGGCCCTATATATTTACTTTGGCTTCTCTTGTTCCACCATTAAAGCCATTTAAGGTCACATGGATTGGGCTGCGTGACCATAACGCCATAAGCCTTTCATTGTGCTAGGCGAAGACTGAGGCAAACAAATGGCTCCATGCATCCTGTACAGCTTGCCACCAACAGTATAGCACCCACCAACCAAGGGGATTGAGTAAAGTGATCCAAAGGTATCCCTGAGAAGCTTCATAGTAACTTGATTGCCTCCTATGCTCAGGAGTTTAAGGTGTGTCTTTCCGAGGCGTCTATTAATGCCGCTATATAAGCAGCTTTTGGGGTGATTTGTAACAAGGTAATGTAGATCTTATACCTCAGGTTCTAATTAGTCCACCCTACGTGCAGATGGTTTTATAATAAGTGCTGCGTGGCGCACAGAGATCTCCTTAAAGTGTTAAAAAAGAAACCTAGGGATAGAGATGCAGTTGTAGCCTGTTGACGGAAGTACAAAGCAGCCCTAAAGGAGCGGATAACGTTTTTGAGGGAGGACGCGTAGGACCAACGTACTCAAGCTAGCACGCTTGCTCCTAGTTCCCTCGTCTGAGAATTTGTGAATCACCCAATTTTTGGCCCAGGATGAGGGAAATGTATATTCTCACATGTCCCCGATAGTTGGATCAAGGACTTTGAAGGGATTTATAGCTCAGTAGATGCATTTCCATCTGAGTCTTTATGGAGATGTTACTCAGGGTACCTCAAATATTATTTGTCACACTGAGGAATCGCGGAAGCTCTAATCTGGCTAACTAAGAACAAAGGCCCTGTCCAGACAGGGTGCCCCCTGACCTCTATGAAGTCAGACTTAATCTATGGGCTCCTTTACTTACCCAGATCCTTAACACTGCTGTCAGAAAAGAACTGTCCCTTTCCAAGTCCCGCTCAATTATTATCACAGTTTTTAAAAAAGGGGACACCAATGACCCTTGTTATTATAGGCCGACTTCACTAATTGACACTATAATAAGGTGGTTGGTGGGTAGTTTTATCCAGACTTACAGCCTGGGCAGAAAGCAATCATGTAATCACTGATTTGCAATATGGTTTTACGGCTGGCCCGGAGCACACTTGACCAATGTTTAAATTTACATTTACTTATAAACATATATTATGGGGGCCAATCGGGGCAGTTTGCATATGGCCTTTCTGGACCTTACATCTATCTTCTATTGGGTCAATAGGGATATACTCTCGATTTCAATAGGGGTAGATTTAGATATTCTCTTCTTAAGGGATTTGCACATGGATATGTCGACCTCCGTGAGGTATGGTGCAGATGGCCAATGTATTGACAGTTTTGAGATCAAGAGCTGGGTTCGACAGGGGTGCATACTGGCCCCATTTCTATTCACATCATATATTAATGAATTGGAATCTGCTCTTTTCAGTGGAGGCAAGGATTTCCCCCATGTAGGTCATAGATTCATCCTGGCACTTCTCTATGCCGCTGATGCCATTTTGCTACCTCGAACATCACTTGGTCTTAAACATTAACTTGAATCTTTCATCTCTATTATGAACTCCCTGGACCTTTCTACAAATTGTAGGAAGCCAGACATAAAGGTAGTCGGCCCCAAATCAGCAAAATCAAGGAGACATTTTGTTCAGGGATGTGAAGTCAGTTTGGTTTTGGTGTTCTCTTATTTGGGTGTGCAGTTTGATCATAAAGTCTCCTGGTCCACGCTTGTGACCGCTAAAAAACCTTTACCTGAAAGGTCTGTGTAGTATTCTGCTGTTGTCATGTGGCCTTGGAATCTTCCTGGCATGTTTGCCACCGAGGTTCTAGTGGAGGCGGTTGGGGTAGGAGTGTTGGGCGACATCTGACTGGAGTGGTTGTTAAGCTGTCTTCCTCCAATAAACCTACTACAACACTTACTCCGTCTGAGGGAAGTTACTTCACGTTTGGCGACGAGCGGGATAGGAGGAAGACAGTGTTCACCCTTTCTTATGGTCATCTCCAGGTATTCTTCATTTTTTTACTTCAATTGTGCGTGAATGCACCAGCGGCTGTTAGAAATTTAATGTGCTTTTGATCGCACCTGCGGGAGAATCACAGCGCTACAGCTAATTCACACCGTGATATGTTCGCTGTTTTGGGGCTGAGAGTAGTGTTTCCTGACTTTTGGCATTTTGTTTGAGGCTGGTATTGCATGGCATTGTGTTCCGATCGCACCAGCGGCAGTGTTGATCAGTCTTGTGCTCTGATTGCACCTGCGGCAGTGTGAGGAAGAACTTTGTGAACCATTTTGTGTTTGTGAACGGAGCCACCAGTCCTCTACAGTTTTGCATTCGTACCGTCAACTTTTCAAAAGAAAACTACTCACGTATTCCATTTCGTCATCCAGATTGCCGCTGCGCTGGGATTCCTCTCTGTTCCTGGTGTTCGGTGGTGATTCTATGCTGCTAAGCATTGTGGGAGCGTCGTGACGTCATACGTATGGCGGCGGCCATCTTTAATGAGTCAATTTGTGTTTTTGCCGTTTTTTCCAAGCATTTCGTGTAAGAACTCATATTATTAGTGCCAACGCTTTAAAATCAAACATTCGGAGTGCGACCTTATCATCGGTGACTCGCACACCCTTATTTCAAGTAAGCCAAGCATTATTATTTTTTTTTACGATCGCATTCACAGGAATTTTCAAATTTACTTGTCAGTTACATTATAACTTACTTTACTAAATATCACAATGACCAACATTTTAGCACCACCGCATTTTCTACCTGTTGCTGGTGAACCTAAAATGGAATGGGATTTATGGTATCCCATGTTCTTGGCTTATGTTGAGGTTTTAGAGGAGGATGGCTGCTCTTCTAAAAGAAAACTTGGGGGCATATTATCAACGGCCAGCGATAATTATCGCTGGCCGTGCTTAGCGATAGATTACTTATCGCTGGCTATCTCCGGAAATTATCGCCCTGGTAGCGCGTTATTAACAACACGCTTCTCCAGGGCGATAAAAATTCCAGAGATAGCGAGGTTATCGCCGTTTTGCAGGGAACATCGCTGGTTTTCCAGCGATGTTCCCTGCAAAACGGCGATACTCCTGCTGATACGACCCTGTGGTCGTATCAGCACAATCCACCCCTATGTTAGGGATGGCTAAGTCAGGATAATAGCAGACGTTAGATTTTGGCGAAAACGGCCGTTTTCGCCAAAATCTAACGTCTGCTATCATCCTGTGGGCTGCCTTGTAAATATCGCGATGTGCACATCGGCGATATTTACAACGTAGCCCATCTGGGGTACGCCTAGTAACGCCCACCTTGCATCTCATTAGAGATGCAGGATGGGCGTTGGGGGAAAGGGCGATAGTGCAGGGATTCACGCGATAGCGTGACCTTGCTGATTAGGCGATAGAATTATCGCCGCTTTCCGTCCAAAAACGGACGCTAAAGCGGCGATAATTGACTATCGCCTGGTTGTTAATATGCCCCTTGATTTGTTAAAACACTGTTTGGGTGGCGCAGGTCTCAAAGAATTCGCAAATTTACCTCCCATTGAAGGTGCTGAGGAAACTAATGTTTTTGAAATAGCTATTAAGCAGTTGAGCACCAGGTTTGGAAAGAAAATCAATATTGTAATGGAGAGGTTTAAATTTTATTCACGTGCTCAGAAAGAAGAAGAATCAATTGAAAACTATGTCTCTGCTTTACGTTCACTTGCTGGTTCGTGTGCGTTTGAGACTATCAACTATGAACAAGTACTCAGAGACCAGATTATGATGAAAACTAAAAGTAAAAAAATACAAGAGAGACTATGGTTAGGCACAGAGTCTTCTTTAAGTGCTGTGGTCAATATTGCCAAAGGTATCGAGCAATCAGAAAGATTTGTCAGTGAAATTAGAGGTCAGCAACAAAGTCAAACGATAAAAATACATGATGCCGTATCAGAGGTATCTCTAGTAAGAAATCAATCCACACCTAAAAGAGTTCCATTTTCTTTTAAAAAAGATTTTGGAGCAAAGGACAATAAATTTGTCAGTAGAAGAGACCAAATAATTTGTTACAGGTGTGGTGGTTTTGATCACGTAGGAAACTACAAAGGATGTCCAGCGTGGGACAAGATTTGCGTCAAGTGCAAGAGAACAGGCCATTTTGGAAAAATGTGCAGATCTTCCCAGAAAGTCAACTATGTCACATGTGAAGAGGAAGAGATCTCTGCAGAATTTAGTGAATTTAATTCCATTTTGTGTGTTGGTAACTGTAATTCTAAAGGTTTTCCATCCTGTGTGGTGTTGATTGATGGAAAAGAAGTACCGATGATGGTTGACTCATGTGCCTGGTACACCATTATTGGAAAAAATGTATTTACTGAATTGTGGGGAACGAAAGATTTACTACCTCCAGACATCAGGTCTGGTGGTTATTCTGGGCACAAGATTGATTTAGAAGGTTTTATATGGGCAGACTTGGATTTTAAAGGCAGGAGAACTAGGGGTAAAGTATATATAGCTACCAAGGGGGTATCCATATTAGGTTGGCCTCATCAACAAGAGATGGGTATAAAATTAGACCCAAATGCCTCACCATCTGTATACATTGTCTCTTCAAATGAAGAGGAATTTGTTGCGAGTATTAGAAATATGTATCCAAGAATATTTGATGATTCTCTTGGAAAATATGCTGATTTCAAACACAAAATCATACTTAAGGATACTGCTATTCCTGTTAGGCACAGGGTACGCAATGTACCATTAGCATACCGTAACAAACTGAAGGACATGTTAGCGGACTTAGTTCTACGAAACATTATTGAACCCATAGAATCTTCTCCGTGGGTTTCTCCGGTTGTTCTTTCACTTAAAAGTAATGGGGATCTTCGTTTATGTGTTGATCTTCGGAGTCTAAACAAAGAAATTTGGATTGACAGGCATCCTTTACCGAACATACATGAACTAATCTCTACTCTTTCTGGGGCCTGTGTTTTTTCTACAGTGGATTTAGCCAGTGCTTACCACCAGATAATGTTACATGATGAGTCTAAATGTTTAACTGCATTTATAACACCTGAGGGCATGTTCCAATTTTCACGCATGCCTTTCGGTTTAGCGAGCGCTGCGTCAGTATTTCAAAGACTCATGAAAGAGGTTTTAGAGGGTTGTTCCGGGGCAATTGCCTTTCAAGATGATATCCTGATTTTTGGAAAGGATTTTGAGGAACACGATTGTAACTTAAAAGCAGTGTTGAATTGTATACAGAAGAAAGGTTTGACACTTAAATTTTCAAAATGCAAGTTCAGACAAAATAAAGTAGAATATTTGGGTCACGAAATATCTAGTGAGGGTATTAGACCTAAATTCGACCATGTAGTTAGTATTTCCAATGCTCCTGCACCTACAACCAAAGAGCAATTGTTCTCTTTTTTAGGTTTAACAGAATTTTATAGTAAGTTCGTACAAAATTACTCTTCCAAAGTTTTTTCTTTACGAATGTTATTAAAGAAAAATGTGAAGTTTATGTGGGGTGATGATCAGCAATCAGCTTTCCAGATATTGAAAAAAGACATCACTTCTGCTCCTTTTTTAAGATCTTTTGTTGTTGGGAAGGAATGTATTGTAGCGGTAGATGCTAGCAGCACAGGCCTAGGCGCTGTGCTAATGCAAAAGAACAATGGGGATGAATATATAGTGTCTTATGCTTCCAGGTCATTACGGGGTGCTGAATACAATTATTCTACTATTGAGAGAGAATTGCTGGCATGCACCTGGGCTACTCAACATTTCCGTCAATTTTTATGGGGTACCAAGTTTCGGTTGAGAACAGATCACAAGCCTCTAATTAACATGCTGGCAGCAGGGGGTGGCAGAACTCTCACAGCTCGTCTGGCGAGACTGGCTGCAAAGTTGCAAGAATATCAATGCATGGTAGAATACATTCCTGGTCGTTTGAATGTACATGCTGATTGCATGTCACGACTACCTTTACCAAATGTACCTGAATTTAACAATGACTTGGAGGAATGCGATGTAGCCTACACTATTGATGATGTCAACAATGGTGCAGACATAAGTTCCGAAATTATCTCTGAAGATGCTTGGAAAGAGGCTATGTCTGAAGATTGTGATTTGTCTACGGTGTTGAAATATCTGCAAAAAGGTTGGCCTGAAGAGAGGATGTTGAGTGGTGAGTTAGGTTCATTTTTTAAAATTAAAGATGAACTTATGTGTTTACAAGGTATCATCACTAGAGGAGATAAGATTGTTCCTCCACATAAGATTAGGGAGAAGCTGATAGCCATGGCTCACGAGGGACATATGGGCATGTCCAGTACTAAGAGGCGTTTGAGGGAGTTTTATTGGTGGCCAAGCATGGACAGCATGATTGATAGGTGGGTTAGAGAATGTGTTCCATGTTCTAGAAGTGACAAGTCAGTCAAGCCTTTGTCTACTGATGTAACTCCTATCGAGTTTACTCAAGGACCTTGGAAGAAACTTGGCATTGACATTATTGGTCCTTTGTGTCTCCCTTCTGCCAGAGAAGTGTTTGCTTTAGTCTTAGTGGACTATTTTTCTAAATGGCCTGAATTAAAAATCGTAGAAAAAATTACCTCAACCCAAGTAATAGAATTTTTGGATAACATCTTTTGTCGTGAAGGTTTACCTGCTGAGCTAATTTCAGATAATGGCCCGCAATTTATAAGTAAAGAATTGGAATTGTTTCTAAGCAAATGTGGTATTGTGCATAAAAGGGTTTCCAATTATAATCCCCAAGCCAATGGTCAAGTTGAGCGTTTTAATAGAGTTGTAAAAGAATCCATTCAACTTGCTGTCAAGAATGGTATTGAATGGAAAAAAGCCTTACGAGCCACCTTACTTACTTATCGTACATCTCCTAATTCGGTTACTGGTTGCTCCCTTTTGAAATGCTAAGAGGCAGAAAACCTGGCTCAAAGCTTATGCCTTGGTGGCTAAAAGTAAATAATTCTTATGATTCTACTTTGGATTTTTCTCATGTTAGGGAGCGTGTTCTTAGGTATCAGGAGAGAATGAGGAAAAATGGTCCTAAGCATCAGTTTTTAAATTCTAAAATTCAAGTGGGAGATTTTGTGCGTGTTAAGTTGGGTGGATCTATTAATAGAAGATGGTCCAGATGGTAAGATCCAGTTAAAGTGTTGGAAGTGTTTAGTAAGGCAGCGAGAGTAGAGGGTGGCAAGATTTGGAATTTCAGACGCATATCTATTTATAGATCCAAGGGTATGGAGAAAAAAGCACAACATTTTCCACAAATTTCTGGTAAGAAGTTTAATGTTGAGGAGGAGGATGTTCAAAAATTTTTGGACACGCAGGGCTGTTTCGATTCTGATTCCAATGTACCTGACTCAAGTTTCAATGAGGCCGGTGTTGAACTTAGTCCGGTTCCTATTACGAACCATGGGATGTTTCTGGAGAATGTGCATCTGAACATAACACACAGGTTGTTGAACTAAGGAGAAGTTCTCGTACCAGAAATCCACCTGTTAAAATGAAAGATTTTGTTCAATTTTAACTGTTATTTAGGCATTTACTGTACATATCTATTTTTTTTCTTCCCTTCAAATTATATTTATTTATTTATTTACTTATTTTTTTTTTTTTCTTTTTTTTTCAAGGGGGAAAGGTGTGTAGTATTCTGCTGTTGTCATGTGGCCTTGGAATCTTCCTGGCATGTTTGCCACCGAGGTTCTAGAGGAGGCGGTTGGGGTAGGAGTGTTGGGCGACATCTGACTGGAGTGGTTGTTAAGCTGTCTTCCTCCAATAAACCTACTACAACACTTACTCCGTCTGAGGGAAGTTACTTCAGTCTGTTTCTGCAATTTTTGACTTTGCTTCTAGATTGGGCAATAACCAACCGAAAACTGTGTTGAAGATCTATCAAGACAGTTGTGTTTCTGCAGATTCATATGGCAGTGATATCTGGGGCGATGTGGACACCTCCTTAATACAACCTGCTGAGAACAATTTTGTTAGACACTTAAGGGCATATTTACAAGCCCCTTGCGCCACTTTTGCGCCGCCGTTGCGTCACGCATGTGACGCAGCGGCGACGCAAACCATGCGCCGCGTTGCGCTATATTTACAACGTGACGCATCTAGGGAGATGCGTCACGTAGTAAACCCCTGCGCCACATGAAACCTGCGTCAGGTTTCATGTGGGCGTACCGGCGCAGGGGTGGGGGCGTTCGGCGCAGGAACGCCTCGGAGGAGTGACTGCGTGAAATCTACAAGATTTCACGCAGTCACTTTTCCGACGCTGGTGCGTCATATCCTTATGCCTGCTTCAAGCAGGCGTAAGGATTGACGCACCATGTTAGGGATAGGGAAGGTTGGAACAGTGCTGGAGTTGCGTCGCGCTTGCGACACAACTTCAGCACTGCGCCAACCTTCCGCCGGCAGATGCATCACGCATCTGCTTATCCTTCAGCGCCACGATGCGCCGCATTGTAAATGCGGCGCATCGGACGTGGCGCAAGGGTAAACTTGCGTGACGCATTTTCCCTGGCGCATCCCTGCTGATATGCAGGGATGCGCCAGGGAACGTAAATATGCCCCTTATTGCCTGTACCCTGAGCACCTCCGCATATATAGCTCATGAGGAATTAGCTTTGGGCTACATTTCCTGCACCCTTGATTGTCGCCCCTCACTTAAATTGCTCTCTGTTTGGGTCAATGGTGAAACTGAGCTCAACTGAGCCATCCTATGGGATGTTTGAATTTTGATGGGGCACACAGGATCCTGTGGTTGAACTATGTTAAATGTGTTTTTAATGTGCTCGGGCAACCAGAACTTTTTGATAATCCAGATAGTATTTTGAAATCAGATCTGAGAAAGATTAAAATCAACTTCATCTCATACAGAATCTAAGGAATTTATGAAACTTCTACACATGCTCATTCGAAATCTACCAAGTTCATGGAACCACACTTGGACTTAGGGCCTCATTTATATTTTGAGGGACAGGTTAACCCATCACAAAGGTGACTGATATCCCGCCCGCCGAAATATAAATCTCATAGGATATAAAGGGATTTATATTTCGACAGATGGGATATCCATCACCGTTGTGACGGAGAAACCCATCCGCCGAGATCTAAATCGGGCCCAATGTGTCTAGCTATTGTTATCTTTTAACCAGGTTTAGGTTAAACTTGGTTCATTGTTTACTCGCTGTACCAAAGGGCTGGCACCAGCTTAAATGTTTGAGCCTTTGTGGTGGTGCTTCATCCTCTTTCCAGGATACGAAGCACATTATTCTGTTTTGTGGGTTTTATGCATATTTTAGGGATACACTTTCAATCTCAATCTCAAAGTCCTTTATTCGATCTTACTCATAAGATCATAAAAGTGTTTACAATCACAGTTTATAAAAGACATAGTAAAAATTATCATAAACCCAGGTATAAAAATAATGTAAACATTCATTATATCATAAAATCTAATTCATCAATATGAATACAATAAAAACATGATAAGCCATCCTGCTATATCTTAAGGGCCCAACTGCTTTCTCTTTTTCAGACATGCCCAGAGAAATGAGGCTAGAGAAAAACAGACATAAGTGTTCTGCAAGGATTTGAGGAAGAACAGAGCTACACGGCAAAATTTTAAATTATGACTCTTGCAAATTGGTACAATAAATTTGTGTCGTTCTTGACAATAAAAACCACAAAAAAACAAAACGTGGAGCTCATTTTGTGGGGACTTGTTGTGACAAGGACATACTGAGAGATCGGAATGTTTATATTGCTTCCCTGGAAATCCTATCATCAACGGGATCATATTTAAGCGAAATCTCAGTAAAATGTATTTGTGGTGTGAGAGTGTGACATCAGCCTAATACAGAAAACTTCCCTCCATCAACACTGGTGTTAGTTCATACAGACGAACCGTCTGGGTGTGGGAGTTGTTTCCTTCCTCAGATATTGTGCCCTCAAAATGAATATCTCAACCAGTTTTTGCTTAGACATGGACTTACAAGTGGAGGGGTCTTTAAAAAGGCGGCTTAAACCAATGGCAGATAATTCCGACTCCACATACTGTAGCCACTTAACCCTACTGTAATTATCTGACTTTAGAATGAGTGTTATCAAGTTTTGCGTGAGGGGAACTGTCACCCTTCGCCAGATAGAGTGCCACAGTAGGAGTGGTGCCATTTTAATCGTGTCAATGATGTATGGTAAAGCCAATTCCATATGTAAAACATAGTTTGAATATGACTGTGGAACAGAAGTAAAAGACTTAAGTAAAAGACTTTAAAAAAAATTCTCTATGGACTGCAGAGTATCACAGGGAGCCATCCCCCATATCGCTGCACCATATACTGCTGCTGCCTTAGTTTTAGCATGGTAAAAAATTTTCATTGGGATCAGAGCTTTGACTCCCAGCCTTTTAGAGAATGTTTTCAGTGCCATAAGGTTTCTCTGCATGCCCAATGCTCTTCCCTCTAGTAATTTAGACCATGATTGGTTTCTAGCAAAAAGGACTCCTAAATAGGGGAACGAGTCCACCACCTCAATCTTACCGGAGTCCATAAAAATAGAAGGAGGTCTGTCATGTTCCCCCCACCCCCCCCGCAATGATAATAATAAAAGATTTGCTCTGGTTGACCTTTAAATCTAATGATTCCATGAAAGTTGCATAGGCAGATATAAGATACTGGAGCCCCCTCCCAGTTCTCGCCATCAATACGGCGTCGTCCGCATATGCTAGCATTGGTAACCGCTGATGGTTAGCGAGCACAGGGACATCCAAGGCTGCGCCCTCAAGATGTTTTCCCACACCATTAGTGTAGATGGAAAATAAAAATGGTGCCAGGACGCAGCCTTGTCTTACCCCTCTCAAGATCTTAAATGAGCGGGTACACTCCCCGTTCCTCCCATAGTGGACTGAGGAGGAGGCGTCAGAATACAACTGCCTGATGAAGTCAACCAATGCCTGATCTATTCCCATCTCCTCCATTATCTGCCAGAGTCTAGGGTGGGACACGCAGTCGAAAGCTGCGGATAAGTCCGTAAAGGCAAGATAGATCTTCCCACCCTTGGCTCTGACATATCTATCCATGATCAATGACAGATTCAGGCATTGGTCTATTGTTCCTTTTCCCTCTTGGAATCCATATTGGGACTCCATTAAGATGTTTTTACTCCTCGCCCATGCCTCTAGTCTCGTTAAAAGTAGGTGGCCCATAAGTTTGGCCGTCGTATCGATCAGCGAGATCGGTCGATAATTTTTGGGATTATTTTTGTCTCCCTTTTTATGAATGGGGATGATAATACTTGTTTTCCAGGACTTAGGGGGGCCCACTATGGCGATTCTATTAAAAACATTAGTTAAAAAGGGAACCCATATATCCATGTTCTCAAAGAAGAAATCCATAGGGATACACTTATTTTACCTCTGTTAAAAGGTTTGAATTTTAATCAATATAGACAGGCTCTGTTATAATTGCAATTGTTATCATCTGATCGTATTTGCTTTTTTATAGCTTGTTTTTTAAGAGGTGCTATCAAAAAAGGAAACTGATGGATTTTTAACTGTTTTATCCATTTTATTATATATATTTTACAGCGCTTTTAAGGTTTTCTTCATAAAGCCGAATAAGGAAGTTGAGTGATGCTCACGCAACAGATAAAACTTGATCTGAGCAACTAGAATTTGTTTGTTTTTATTAAACCATGGTGTACCATGATGACACTTTCGAGACCTCAATTCTGTCTCTGACCTCTTAAGTTTAAACCATGCTATTGAGTGAAAAATTGCAAATTGGGGTCTGGTGCTAGTCGCCTTAGAGCCTGTTTCTCTCAACCAGACACTTTTCCTCTTCCTGTAATCATGACTGGTGATGTGCATAATTTGCTTTCACGTAATTACGTGAAATTTGGGGAAATCAGTTTTTTGATGCGAAGATGTGTTTTGTGCTAAAAATAGCATGGAAAAACAATTGCCCCGAACAACAGCCACTCACGCTCTGCTTGTTGGCATGGCTCCTGCACTATAATTGTGCCTTAAACAGCGGCGTCATTACGTTATGTGGTGAAATTTCTGGAATTTTGAGCAAAAAGTGTAATGTGTAATGTGAATTAAAAACAATTATGTGAATTACACCGCAAACTGAAATTTCTTCCAAGCCTGATCATGATTTATTTATGTTTTGCTGCTTCAAATTATTCTATGGGCCTCATTTATGAAAAGTGTGAATCGCTGCGTAAAAACAGCAATGCAACACTTTATAGTGCGCACTCCTTTGAACACCAGGGATGCGCCATGTTTACTGTACGGCTCTCCATGTCGCAAGGATTTACAGATACGTCAGTATTCCGACCTTACTTTAGGCGCAAAAGTGGCGAGTTGCTGGGGTGTGTCTAAAAACAGACGCAACTACAGCAATGTGTCCTTGCACATGGGGCAAGCCTCATGTGAAAGGGCCTGCGTCACTCCTTACGCCTGCTTTACGACATAAGGATTTGACGCAGTGGCGTCCTAGAAGTGTTGCAGTAAAATCTCATAGATTTCACTGCAACACTTCTATGAGCCTTTTTTGTGGGGGATCGCCCAACCTGCATACATAATACCTGACGCAGGTATAATGTAGAGCAGGAGTTTACAAAGTGACGCATCTGCCTAGATGCGTCACTTTGTAAATATGGCGCAGTGTGGCACATTTTTTATGCCACCACAGCATCACAAAAAGTGACGCAATGGCGGCGTAAGGGCCTCATAGATAAGGCCCTTTATTTGTATCAGTTCTGTAATGAAGAAAGTACATCTCAAACCTAATAGTCACATTTAATGTATTCTGTCCTGTCTTAGAAGTCCACTAGCCAATAAAAAATGTCATGGAGAACGATGTAAATAAGCATGCAGTCATAGTGCAGGAAGTAGCTCGGAAGTGCTTTGTTGTGCATTTAGATAACCATACCATAGCAAATTCCTACCTTCAAATGGCTGCTGAGAAGACAGAGCTGAGTTTGTAGCAGGGGCAAATCCAAAGAAAGCAGTAGAGGCTATTTGAATATTAGGTTTCAGTAGCAAACCCCCAGGGCATGGCGCTAGCAGCTCAACCAATCACAAAGTCAGGAATTCCATGTATTACATCACATGAAATATTCTTTCCATGTAGCTTCGGCTTATGGATGCTGCCATGAAGACTCACTAAAGCCAAACCTAAACATGTCCTTTTTCCTTCATCAAGAGAGCTTGAATGTAGAACAGTTCAAATCTTCTCCGGGTGGAGAGAGTGGGGTGGAGACAGGATCACAACTTGAGAGCTGCAGTTATTTGGAGTTTGCAGCTCCTTTGCGACTCTTGGTGTGATCCTGGACCAATGCCTCTACAGATATATATTGTGTTTATTCAGTCGGGTAACAGGAGCAGCAAACACACTATACCATCTAAGGACGAGCATGTGTGTAACTCCTGCTACAACTCTTCAGTCTGAATTCTGAGCCTGTGAGATTCTTTTGCTGACATGCCTGACACGCCTGACATGTATGGTCTTTGTCTCCTGAGGAATAGTTCTTCTGTGTGAGTCCTGAACCTCTAAATGTGCATTCGGTACAAGTAATATCTTTGTAACCCGAAGAATTGTTTTGCTGTGTGATGGATGCTTCATCCTGTATGTTCTGACTCACCTGAGGGGTAGCTCTGCTGTGTGATGCTTGAGTTTATCACATCATTTTTGTGAGCAATAGTTATGCTGTTCACATTCAGAGCCCCCTATCAGGGAGCTACACCTGCCGTTGGTGACATACCTGAATCTCAGCACCAGAGGCGCTAATCCTATGACGTGTGCCCCACTCACACAACTCCGGTGGAAGAGGCCCACTGCCACGCTGCAAAGGACCCCTCCAGCAGCCTCGATTTCTTTTTTAAAAACGCAAAGTGGCATTTTCAATCACTCTGCTAGCAGGTTTGCTCCAGAGCTTTGGGCAGAAGAGAATAACACAACATGAGAAACTGCTGGAGTGAAACAGCAGAACAATTACCCAAAACAACACGGAATGCCATTAGCAGAAAAGCAATCAGGGCCTGAAATAGAATGCAATTTTTCAAATTTCCACTGGGAATGTTACTTTGAAAACTCACATTTCCTGGACAAGACTAATATTTCCACTTTTCGGGCATGAACTGTGAAGCGGGGTGCCATATATCATAAGAAATTCACTTGTTCATATGCCTGGCTTGAGCTATATATAGAACACTGAACAAGCCTCTTAGGGGATGTGCACAAAAGGGGTGATTTTTGAATCTGACAAGCTGAGAGGCTGAATTCATTTTTTTATTGATGCTTTCTTTAGGTATCTAGGAAATACAGATGCTGATTTGAGATGGAGGTGGATTTTCTAAGAAGAGAAACAAAACATCTAAAGAGATAGTGTTGATGGAGCTCGGAAGTTGGTGTGCAAGTGTGCTTATTTTGGGGGAAGATGGGCCTGCATGAGACTGCCTCACCTGCATCTCCCCGGCTTGGGATCCTGTCAATGCATTGTGAGGGGCGACTCAGCAAGAATCTATGCATAGATAGCTTATAAGGTTCAGTTTGTTTACATCTGAGATTTCCTTCTTTCGAGTCTTCTACTAGTATGTTTTTCACTAGTAGAATATAGCATTTCTTCCCTTCTAATGAGGTGAATTACGGAATTACGGAAATGATCAATTTTGTGTAATATTATGGTGAAAAGATGCTTTCAAAATAGCACAGATAATTCAAAGTGCACTGGAAGGCATGGGGTTGCTAGGCAGCTATGCAACAGGTACTCACCCACACGCACACCGACAGTAATGTGAGCTGGTACACACATTGAACTGAGGTACAATCACACATCAGCTTTTGAATGCTACAATTTTTAGGTCCCATCAGAGACAGCACATGCAGTGTCACTTGAAAGACATTTTGTTAGCTTAAGTAGGGCTTTGAGACTGTCTCTTGCTTACCATTGGTTTCTCTATCTACCTTCGTCCCACCTGCCAATGCCATGACCAACAGGATTTTGGCGTATGAAAACATGGTATTGAATGATGTGACGAAATTACTCTCCACACATAAATATACCATTCCAAATAGCAGTAAGTTGGAGAAAGCTGCCCTCCTGAACCTGAAGAATAACAAGGATATTGTTATCAAATCCGCGGACAAGGGCGGTGCGATTGTGGTACAGGACACAACAGCATACAAAATGGAGATCATGAGACAACTCCAAGATGGTATTAGCTACTCCCCACTAAGATCGGACCCCACAAGGGAGTTGGCTGAGGAAATCCTGAGTATCACGTCTGAAGCCCAAGAACAAGGATTTTTGAGTAAACTCGAGTTCGATTTCCTCAATCAGAAACATCCACGGCTGCCCACAATCTACACCTTACCCAAAATCCATAAGGACATGCTGAACCCACCTGGTCGCCCAATCGTTTCTGGGTGTGGTTCATTACTTGAACCCCTATGTAAATACATAGATTTCTTTTTGAAACCAATTGCTGAGAACACCGAAGCATACTTAAGAGACACTATGCAGACAATCACCTTGATAGACCAACAACCTTTCAACCCGAATGACCAACTTCTTGTGACGTGTGATATTGTATCCCTATATACAAGTATCCCACAAGAACCAGCATTAGAAGCAATGAGAGATGCCTTGGATAAACGACCAACACCTATGGGAGTTCCCACGGAATTTATCATCTCCCTGCTGACCATAGCGATGAAGAAGTATGCCGGGTCTCCTCCGGTGATTCCGAGCAGGGGCCCCGCAGACTGATCCAGCAGGCCTTTCAATTGCAGTGCCTCGCCGCCTGCTCGGAATCACCGGAGGAGACCCGGCATACTGCCCTTAACCAAATTACCTACCAGCATTCGGGACACACTGCCCGGAACCCTTGAAGTATCCATCCGATTTTAGAACGTAGCGGTTCACCGCCCTTCAGATTCTACTTGCTCACACGGTTACTTGTCCTGATGATGGTCTCTAATTTATAGAGATCGAAACGCCGTCGACCTATTACAACCAAAACTTCAACTGTAAAAATTCACTCGAGTTTTGCCTATGTTGTCAATGTGATGTAATTTTAAGTCACCAGCACTTCTTCACCTTTTCACGCAACCTCACTTGATGTGTGAGCACCAGGACTAGATCCTAAAATGCGTGTGGATGATATAACGTTTATGATGTAATAAATGTCTTGTCATCCCTACAACCTTGTGTCCCGCCATACGCTGTATTTCGATAGGCACGATGATTTTCCTTTTAACCTCGGAATCTCGTTGTAGAACATCACGCGCGCACAGTGCAACTTTGTTACTAAACCGCGCTGCTAATCGGCAAGTTTCCCATGATGTTCCTTCTCTTTTAATTGTCAATGTTAAATAGGCGTGCACTAGTTTCCCGTTTTTAGAAACTCACGATGCGCTTGGCATTTTTTAAATTTACAGCTCTGTCTCCAGATGCTCACCTCATCGGGGTCCCTGCAATGATTGGTTTTTTCCTCCTCTGTTGTCACTTTAGATTACTTGATTCAATCGACTGAAGTAAAGTGGATGGCTTCCACTCTCTGATCAATGGTTTTACCACGATTTTCACCGCAGCACTCACATTTTGGAGTACATCCCATTTTTTGAGTAAGTTGTTCCCATTATCTAGTACAGCGAACTTTCTAATGACCCTCTCATTCCTTTGAGGCTCTACTGACTGACGCCTTATCCTACAGGTGTCCTTTTCTCTCTCCCTTCTGAACTTTGGAGCCACTGAGCCATTTTTGTCCTCGACGACATTTTGCGTCTATGAGGACTCTCTTTTAATTCAGACACGTTAACTACAGTGACTCTTACCTGTTCATGCTCTCGTCCTTTTTAAGCATCGGACCTGACATTTCGCCCTTTCATTTATGTTTCCAGGTGCCCTTCCCCCTTTTCACTCAACCACTTGTCCTGAGGAAGACCCCGCCAGTAAGGTTTTTAAGAACACCTACATACTTTCAGGGGTTGAAACGTCGACACATTACTGATGCCAGTATCGCCAACAGTGCATGCCGCACTGTGACTCTCTATGTTACATGGCTATGTAATTTATTGTAATTTTTTCCTTTTTGTTAAGAATGTGTGGCATTGAATAGCATGCCCAACAATTTGATTGTGATACCCACTAGCAGTATCTTTCACTTACCTCACTACCTCACTTAAGTCACTGCCCTTTCCCCTTCCCACCCAGTCGGGCACATCAATGATGGTTTGCGATGTTTTCTTGTAAATCTGCATCTTGTGTTCAGTGTGATTAAATAACACTTGAGCACTAATTAATTCTCCTTTTTGATTTACTGTTATGAATACAATTGTATTTTTTATTTTTTTACACTGTATGGATGTAATAGTACTGGGACCACTACGTTCTATACCATTGGTTGGCTTCAACGTCACTCTCAATTTGTTGATTCTCTTCGGTCAGCCAGTGGGAGCTTTACTTCCACTGCTTGTATTTGTCCCGTCCTTGGAGCATGGCCCAAGTACTGCTTTCGTGCCCAGTGAGTATTCATCCACTGCTCAAGTTTTGATCCCAATCTACTTTTTTCTTTTACTTCCAGCACTTCATAAGTGTAAATGCTTGCAGGCCCTCTCCCTCCCTTCCTTTTCCCCACTCCCACCCTCCTCCTACTGTCCTTCATGTTCCTTGTCCCATCCTGCCCTCCTCTACTCTGACCTTCATGTTGCATGACCCCTTCCCTCCATGTTGTTGCTTGCATTGCCCCCTTACTCCTCCAGTATTGTTGCCTCATCGTTGTTGCTTGCCCCACTCCCTCACGCCTCCCGTGTTGTTGCTTCACCTGTTTTCCTGCCCGCTCCCTTTTCATTGCTACCCCCACCCTCCCAGTCATTGCTTGCTCAGTCCCACTTCCTCCTCCCATGTTGTTGCCATGTCATCGTTGCTTGCCCCGTCACCCTCTCACCTCCTGCATTGTTGCTCAACCCGTTCCCTCCCTCCACTTCGTTTCTTGCCATGTAACCCCGTCCCTGTCTATGCTTGCCCGTACCCCACCCTCTGCCGCCTCCACGTCACTGCTTGCCCCAACCCCCTGTCCCGTTGTTGCCCCCTCCTCCCACTAGAAAGAAAGGGCAACAGCACTGCCAGAATAGCTAGAGCACAGTGACAAAGCCAGTAGCTCTTGCATAGGTGAGCCCCTATTGGATTGCCAAGGCTTATTCCACTAAGTTAGTGGTACAAAATGTAGTAACAATAAATATCAATGTAACCCTGAGCTGCCAAGTCCAGATCCTGGGTGACACCCACATCCAATAGTTGTGTTTTACATAACAGCTCGTTAAATTCTGGGGCTTGTAGTTTTGCTTATTAACAATGCTTGTATTGTCTGTTAGCTAAAATGATACCAGCCCCAAAATCCAGAACTAGTGGAAGGTGTCACACATTTCACCCTTAAATGGCTAACTTTGTTTTGAATTGGAAGGCCAAGCAACAGCCACGGTTGGGCGACAGATACAGCATTTCAGTAGCAGTGAACAGCTGACTGCTCTTAAATCCAGTCAATCTAGTCCTAGGTAGCCACCGCCAGCTCTCTGGTTAAGTGTTGTAACTCTAGAACAATTAACTTATGGGCATTGTACAGTGTCTGTGTGTTTTCTTACGAGGATCATCAAGACTTAGTTAATCAGTTTGTTTGCACAACACCAAAAACAAATTAGGCGACTTCTCTATCGCAGTGTGATAGAACAGCAAACCTCAAGTAGTCAAGGTGTTAAGCCTTTTTGAGGGCTATTTACTCGAAGAATTGTTTTTTAAGGCCTTTCTAAAAGGCAAAATCTTATCGACATGCTTCCGATTATTAGAACTGAAGTTCCATGAGGAGCAGATCATGCTGGAGAAAGATTTGCCTCCAGGTTTCTTTCCAACACTTCTTTAGGATATCAACAAATTCTCACCGTCTGAACGAAGGACAACAGTGGGGCTACAGCGTTTGAAGCGTTCTTTCGTATAACGAGCGGCCGAGCCATAATGTTATCTATGCACAGTGGTCAACGTTTGAATTGAATCTTAGACATAACTGGAATGCCAGTGAAGATCCCTTAATGCTGGAGAGATATGTGCTGGCACCACAAGATTGCAAACTACTCGTGGTGCTGGTGAGTTACGCAGAATCCGAAGCTGGTAAACATTCATTTGAGGTGTTTCGTCCATCAAGGCACTGCAACAGTTTGCATTAATAGTTAGGGACAGTGGTTGGAAGAGGAGAGATTATTTGATCGCATCTCTCTTCATGGAAAGCCATGAATCAAATACAACCTCTAAGGATTCTGCTTTATTCTTATTGGAGATTTATTTTTTTAAAACAAATTTTATTCAGGTTTTATATTTGGCACAACAGCGGCTTGAAAGGACCATACACAAATGAAATTTCAAAATAAATGCCATTTTGGACCAAATAGGAATAATATTGACAGGAAAAAGAATGAAAATAAAATAAATAGTTAACCATAACTAAACGAGCACAGATTCAGCGCCCCCACTCCCTCCTGCCCTACTCAATCATTTACGCATTATGTCTAACTGGATAATTATATCTAGTGTACGGAGATATGATTAGATTGCTACCCGTGTTATAAGGGATTCAGGGACTTCACCACCTACAGGTCTATATCTCTATATCCCATCAATGCCATATTTTCCCATGCTTCTGTGGGCAGCCCTGTGCCTGGAACACTGCCAATTCCATTCCCATGCACCAGTCCAAGGCTTTTTTCCACTTGCCAAAGGGTGGTGGGACGGCACTCTTCCAGTGTTGGGCAATATCCAGTTTAGCAAGTGTAAGCTCTAGGAATAAGAGGTGTTGTTTACACCTATTACCGCCAATTTCATCTGTGCTATGGAGTAGTTCTAATTTGGGATCTACCGGGATATGCCATGATAATACCTCCCCAAGACAGGTCAAAATTGTATACCGGAAGGGTTGGAGAGTGCTGCAGCTTCATACCGTATGTAGGAATGTGCCAGTTTCTCAGTTGCACTTGAGGCACACCAGCGACGAAATTGCACCCATGCACCAAAGGCGGTGTCTGGTGAAGTAGACTCGATGGAGGAATTTGAATTGGATTAGACGGTAGCGAGATGTTATAGCGGCATAGCAAGGACTCGCTAGTGCCTCCGTCCAATCATTGTCTGAGAGATCAGGTATGTTGCTTTCCCAATTCTGTCGAAGTGAGCCTAGTATTGTATTGTTATGCGTTACGATGGTTTGGTATATTTGCCTGATCTTGTGTGTGCCTATATCTCCCATTAATAATCGCCCTTCCAATTGGTGGAATTCTGGAGGTGTGCAAGTGCTGAAGTGTATGGGGTCAGGGCGTGTCTCATTTGCAAGTATTTGTAGAATTGGTTGCGGTGGAGGTGAAATTCCTCCTGTAGTTGCTGGAAGGATTTAAGGACTGTCCCCTTTATTACATTTCCAAATGTGGAGATACCAATAAGGTCTCATGTGCGAAATTCGGATAGTGTCCCAACTTGTCGCACGTACGATCCCTGCCATAGTGGGGTTGTTTGTGTTAGCCGCCCCTCCTATCCCATCTGCCGGACCACCCGTCTCCATAATTGAATCACTACCTTGGTGACGGGAGGTAATTGGTTCAAGCGGCTGCGACTATACAGCAAGCCGAGCAATGGGCGTAGTAGGCAAATATATCAGCAGCTGCGATCCTGACACAATAGGTGGATTGTGTGCACGTTTGTAGTGCGTCTCGTGTAGCCCCGCCACCCCATATAAAGGCGGGGAGAATTGCGTTGATTTGTGTAAACCACGATTCAGGGATACCATAAGGATAATTCTGTAGCTGATATAGAATCCGGGATAGTGAGACCATCTTGAAGATGGCGGACCAACCATATAGGGATAGGGGCAGAGGGGACCAACCCCGCACTTCATCTTTAATCTTGGGTATTAGGGGGTTTATGTTGCGCATCCAGGACACCGTCTGGTCGGGTGATATAAAAACACCCAAGTTTTGGAAACCGCCAGATGCGTGTGTCAACTGCGATTCCCATGTGGCCCGTCCCTGAGCGCCGCAGACTGGGAATATTATGGATTTGGTCGGGTTTGTGCAGAGACCCAACGTTTCCCCAAACACTCTAAGGATCTGCAGTATCCGTGGGCCTGTGAACCCTGGGTCCGTAAGGAAAAACAAGACACTGTCTGCGTATAATGCAATCTTGTCCGACATCTCCTGGGACCAGTTAAAGCCCCAGACCAGGGCTTACCGTTGCACCCATGTTGCCAATGGTTCTATAGCGAGTGCAAAAAGGAGTGAGAATATTGGGCACCCCCGTCGCGTGCTCCTGCTGATGGGAAAGGGGGCCAATAGTGCTCCAGCCACACTCACAGAGGTGGAAAGATCAGTGTTTAGGAGGCGAATGTAAGCTAGGAATCTCGGACCGAGGTTTAGCGAGTGTAAAAGGAGGAATAGATTGTAGTGTAGCTCCTATTTCCCTAATAGGCTCTGCGCATTGGAATAATATATCCTATAGGTTTGACATAGGACTAAGGTCAGTATGTCCCTATCGAGTATATTAAACTTAATTACTTGTGCCAGCTAGCTCAGAGGCCACTAGAAACTACTTGACAACAAGAAGGGAGTAGTTTCTGGCAGCCGCAAAACATGACCACTATGTTTCCCTTTTAGAATCAGAACGTGTCCCAGAGTCGTGGAAACAATAGATAACTATTTCACTCAGCTCAATCGTGCATGCTTAGTTTTCCTCAGAGTTACACAGAAAGAATAGACGGGCGTTTTCAATAAAAGATTTATTGAACAGTCTTGTTTCTGGTGTAAGTTAAATGTGCTGTTACGATCAGAAGACAGTATGAGAGATAAATAATGTACAGTGTGAGCAGTAGAAATAAATAATACTGCAATAGCATTATCTTTTAGTACAGATGCTGTTACATAAATAACACAGACTAAAAATGCGAGTACTCATACGATGCGTTGCTAAGCTAGTTCTACCCCAATGTACCTGACCTAACCTAGGTGTAGGGAAAGGTATGAAGTAGGTGAAGTATTCCTTACTATGGTATACTAAGAGTATGTTAAGCCTAGTATGCCTAGTATGCCAAGAGTCCCTCTAGGTTCTTGTCAGCTCCATACCTGAAGAATGAGAGAGGTAGGAATCTCTTTGCCAGACTCGAACTCCAACACCCCGCAAGGGAAGTCAGATCACTGGAAGCTGGACTCTCTGCGTGCAGGGATGACAGCGTCTTCTCATGCGTCAGGCCGGGAAACGGGCTCCTCTGAAGTCGAGGTCTCCTCTAGTTTACAGGGGCTATGGAAGGTATATTTATACCTGAGTGTACCTTAGGAATGTTAGCATTGACGTGAATTGGACAGCGAAAGACGTCATGGATGAACCCCTAAGGAATAATGGTTCATGCATAATATATGAGGCCTTGAAGAAATCAATAGTCCTGGGCTAGGGAAACTCCCGCAGCCTAAGGGTCTGTTCTTCATGAACTCGTTGTGACGTTAGGGTGGACGGATGTCAGAGACCATGCCTGTATTTGGAGTGCACGGTTTAATGCCTAAATAAGGGCTGGGATTTTATGCCTATATAAGGGCAGGGCGAATTGTGCCTATATAAGGACATGATGCTGGAAAGCCCGTTTATGGACACCCTAAGAGGAATACAACACCCACTCCACTTTCGTGTATACGATAATACATAAATGCTAAACATTTAAAATGCTAAACATTAAAATGGAGTACCGCATATTTCTAAAATATTTCATAAAACCATTTAAAAAGGCATTTTTAAAAAAAACTCATTTAGAATGCAAAAGGTACTGTACATTAGATGCATTGCTTATCATTTCAGGCATAAAGTTCGAAAATAAATGCAATTGGAATCAAATAAGCAGTAATATTTACATGTGACAGAAAATTATCGATAAGTTGTTCAAAAATCAAAGTCATTTCATGTCATGAAAATTAATTAACTGTTTTTAGACACATAAGATGACTAAATGTCTGTGGAAGGACCGCCAAGTCTGTACTATAAGGCTAGTTCTACTTTAAGCAGATTGAAGTACCATTTTCGTTCGAAAAATGGGAAAAAGTTCAATTTTTGGTAGAGTTCCAAGTTTTTGTAGAATGAAGGCCAAATTGTTACTGTATTTCTGGAACACTGTATGCTGAATCAGAGTCAGTTTACGGGTCTGGTGTAAACATGAGATCATCTATTTCTATAGACAAAACATCATCCACTGTAGTTGGTGTGAGTTGGAACACCTCGTGAAGCAGGTTAATCGCACAGAGATGTGAAGCATTGCTTTCAGCAATGGTCGCCGCAGCAATGTTCGCGTCCGTTGTTACCTGTGTGCCTGTAGTTCTTTCTCGTACCTCAGCAGCAGCCGGAAGCGTCTGTGAGATCTCAATGAATGCTGTCATCAGGATAGGAAGCCGCTGGGGACAACACATAGCATGGGCCGTTATCTGGTCCAGCAGAGTATCGACGTCCGTTGGCACATCCGATGGAAATGTTAGACAGGTGTCCAACACGCATTCTACACCGCATAGCAGGCATCGTAGAACAGGTAAGATGCAATCTTGCCAGATTGGTCTAAATGACAGGAACCATGTGGTATTAAGGTCCCGTAGGCGATTTATGCCCAAAAGCTGTACTATTTGCTCACGGCACTTTCGTTCAAGGAGAGCTTTCTCCATGTCGCTCGGAGTGATGTCGGCGAATTGGCTGGCCATAGCGCAATAGCAGGAAGAGAAATAGAATTCCGGCAACAAGTGCTAGAATTAATGGTATGCCACCAAACACCGAATGTGCAAAGTTCGGGATGATTCCGAGTATTGCTTGGAAAGGTGCTAACAGACCGGAGCAGATGCCCTTAAATACATGTACAAGTCCTGTTGTATCAGACATGTTGAAAATTCGTCCTATCATTTCTACGAAATGTATAGGGCAGTTTGTACGTATTAAAGTCTGTATCTCAGCCGAAGTCCTTGCAACTTGCAGATCATAGGTTTCTTTGGCCGAGGTCAAAGGCACTGTTTGTTGTAAAAGCATGGCTTTCATTCTGCTTAAAGTATCAAATCTTATAAAAGAGACGTTCAGCGAAGGCCATAGAGGCGACTCCCTGACTGTGTCTATTGGGGCAAACAATACTTGCATACAGCAAGTGACCCTGGAGTTGACCGTTACTAGATATGGGATGCCTGGCAGCATGCCACAGCAACTCTGATCATTCAACATGAGGTAACTCCCATTAGAAAGTTGTCCGAACGCTGGATTAATCACAGCAGCTGGTGCACCCTGCTGATGGCAAGACAAATTTGCCACAGAACCATTACAAGCCCAGTGCAAGGAAATGTCCTGACATATAAGTGAACCGCTTAGTGCACGTTTACAGTTTTTACCGCTCAAAAACACTTCACGATCCCCGCTCCAACATCTATATGTATACGGCAAAGCCCAAGATGTCTTAATGTATTCCTTACCCAACCTTTCATATTTGCCTGCTTGCATTTGTCTGAGGCAATACTGAAACTGAAAAGTAGTCACAGGTAGTGTGATTTTGCCATGAATAAGCCATTCTGTAGCTGGTTTTTCCGCCACTGTGAATGGTAACTTTTCCAGTTTTTCAATGCTCAGCACTGTATACTTTGCTCCTCTTTGTGCCATTTCGATCTGTTTATCAGTTAGATTGTATTCTGCAAACAGAGCCGTTGTGTTGATGAAACGCCAAGGCACATAGCCCGCTCGCAATGATTGCAGCGTCCAGCTTAATAACATAATAGAACGTAATTGAGATTGGCCTTGTTGTAACATCGCCAAATCTTGTTCTAGTATGTCGATAGCAGAGGATACAATGCCGTCCAGTGAATAAATTCTGGAGGACAAAGTTGTTAACCCATTGTCGACCACAGAGAGTGTTTTCTCTAAATGAATACAATCAAGTTCACGTATTCGTTCTGCAGCCTCCATCTGTGATACTTTCCATGCTTCATTGTAGGCAGCATAAATGCCGGCATATATGAAACGTTTTTGACGCGGTTTTCTTGGTCCAAGCAAGAAATCCCTAAGGTCTGCGTCTTTTGCAAGTAAGGTTAAGTGTTGTTTCACATCCTGTAGTGTAGATGTATGCAGCCAATCGAGGCATAATTTCCCTACACTGTATGTTGTTACTACCCCCGGATGTTGTCTTTGGACGTATCTTGGGTCTGGCCTATGAATGGTAAAACCCTGAGTTTCATTCAGGAATCTTTCCTGACAGTTATTCGTGTCTGTGGGCCAGATCAACCATTTTTTCCAATCAGGATTAGATCTGTTGAGTTGTAGTATATTGTCAACTGTCACCACTGCCTGTGTTTCGTTATTTTTTGCAAGAGTTGGTACAGAAGGTGTGTTCATCTCTTTGATCTTGGCTAATCCAAGACAAGATGTTTGTTGGATTGTTTCATTCAAAAACATCATTTGTTCAGGGATGATGCAGGCTCTAAATAAAGCTTCTATCCCCTGCACTTGCCATTCTTTAGTACCCCACACAGTTTTTGTGTCTATTGTGTCTTTCCAAAAGTCGAAACCCTGTCTAGACAGTTGGGCATTAAATAATGCAGAGTAAATCTGTTTTGTATTTGTTAACATAATTTTCAGTCCTGTCTTGTTTACATTTTTATAGTAAAACATTTCTGGATCAGATGTATTGTAACCTGAAAAATATGGAAATTTACTGGCAAATGTTTTTGAACTACCTTTAGGTGGTGTAGGACAATGTTCCCATTGGTTAAACATAAACACATTTCTTGGATATGCAGATTTATGCAAATAATGATGACCATAGTGGTTATAACAATACAGTTGTTCATAGTCTGATGAACCCTCTAAATATTCATTTTTAGAAAATGCAGCAGATTTTTCTAGGTCAAACATTATGTCAGTCACAGTCTCAAAGTCCCAATCATCAGAATAGGTACTGGACGTGATTAGAACACTTAGTGAAATTTTAAACAAATGTGGAATGTTCAATTCTTCCGTCGGACCGAAGATATCAAAATCTGTTTTGTCCCACACTATACCATCGTGTATAGGAACAGCTGTGATGTTCACTGATGACAAGTCTCTTGCTTCACGATGGGAAGATTTATGAGGTTTCAAAAGTACGTTCACGCCTTTGCCTTCAGTGTTCGCATGGATGTATCTGCCACTTATAAGCACGCTCACAGTTGTAACCAAAGCTAGCCAGAGCAGGAAAACAAAAAAGTCCAGATAGAATCCAGAGTTCAATCCATGGAGAAACCAAATAAGTATTTTTCAGAAAGTGAAGAAAGTCTTGTACTTGCTGCTTGTATTTGAATGTTGCAGGCGTCGTTTCAGGTTCACTTGGATCTTCTGAGAACGTATCAAAGTTAATGAAGTAGCCAGAAGCAGTTCTATCAATTGTTGGAATTGCATCAGGATTTGTAGAAATCACTGGAACCAGTTCATCATGTGCCACATTGGTGTAGACAGGTGTATTTGGACGAACTGTTACTTGTTCTTCAAGAGGGATGATTTCAATAGCATTGTTGCTTAGTCCTTCATCTGTTTCTGCTGAATTCTCGATTGTTATCAGTCTTTCAGTATGAACCTCTTGGATAGTAGCGAGAGGAGTGCGTTTGCTACTAGGTCGGAGTCCACGAGGCCTACTATTTAGTATTGGCCACATACTGTGGTTTGATGAGGTCGATGGACACAAATCTTTTCTCCTTTCTTCCAGCAAGGGGCGGCAGTAGTACTGTTCTTGTTCCTTGAACTGCTAGGACAGGTACTGGTTGTCTGTAAGAAGGTCCAAATTCCTTCTTGACCGCAATTTTTTCTCTGACTAGATCCCCAACTTTTGGAATCCAGACAGGCCTTGCTGGGACAGCCGGTTGATCCCCAGTGGTGGTTGGCTGTAGGAACACGTTGCTTTGTTTCGTTCTTAATTTGTTTAAGTCCTGTAAAACAGCCAAACGATCTTTGATATCAAAGGGTTTATTTTCCACCACTGTGCCTACGTGTTCTAGGTCTGGTACCCACATTCTTGTCCCAAATAGGACCTCATATGGAGTGACCTCCCCTAGAGAACTTCTTGGCAGGTTGTTTAAAGCACGTTGAACCCCACTAAGGTGTTTGACCCACCCGTCACCCGAGCCTAATACTCTAGCTGTTATAGACTGCTTTATGTCCCGGTTTTTCCTTTCCACAACCGAATTTCCCTCAGGATGGAATGGAGAGGAGTACCGCAATGCAACGCCCAGACTGGCCATGCCGTCTTTGTAAGCCCGAGAGCTAAACGCAGGACCCTGGTCAGAATGTAGCGTGCCTATTGCGTATATGCCGATAAAGACTCGCAAATCTTTTATAACAGTTCGAGCGTCAGCTGAGCGCTGAGGCCATAACCATAGGAACCTAGATTCAGTATTTGTGGGAATGCCTTTGTCCAGTAGGACGCAGGTGCATAGATAGTCTAATGCTGTCTAACAATGGTGTCTGCACTGGGTTGCCGCATTCGCAGCATGGTGTCTGGTGGCTCTCCCGCTGTAATTTACAGTCTAAGCAGTTATTGATAAATATATGAATTTCTGTATTCATTCCAGGCCACCAGTACATCTCTTTTAACCCCTTCCGTGCTCATGACGAGCTCAGCTCGTCATGCTGCGCGGGAGCGCTGTGCGCATGACGAGCTGAGCTCGTCACGACCCCACCCGCGATCGGAATGTCCAGCATACGAGCGGAATTCCGATCGCGGTCAAGGGGTTAATGTCAAAATTGTTTTAGAGATCCCTTGATGTGACAGACCTTCCCCCAAATATGTTTCTTAAATCAAGGCTGCTCTACGTTCCAAGTTTGGAATTACCCTATCCCCCACTCCAGGGATTCGAGCAAAAGGAACGTTGTTCGCATCAATTACATAGGAGTACTTGAGTGGAAACTTTTTTGGTAACGCTGCACTGCTGCCTTTGCTTGAAGCCTTGACAGCCAACATTATCTCACCGTCTATTTTTGTTTTTGAACGAGTGATCGCAGCTACGGAAGCCGTTTGCACAGCCCCCTTTGCGGCTTCGTCAGCCAATGAATTCCCTACAACGTGAATGCCATCACGTTGATGACTCAGTGTGTGGATCACGTGAGCCTTTGGTAGTTCATTTTTCAACTGAACTACTTGTTCCCAAAGCATTTTGTGCTTAATTGTGCCACCTTTAGCATCTTTGAAACCATTTTCAATCCAGTTTTGTATATATTCATTATACGACTGCACACAGTAAAAAGAATCGCACACGATTAGTGTGGGGAATTCGCGATCTGTAGTTGCAAGTGCCAGTTTGAATGCTTGTAGTTCAGCTCGCTGAGCCGTACAATCTCCTAGAGACTGCGTTTTTGTGACCATAGGTCTGAAGATGCCATCTCGCATGCAACCTTTAACGATAGCACACGCTGCACTGTAAGCTTGCTTACTCCCGATTGCGGGTTGTGCGGATCCGTCAGTGTAAATTATAAATTCGTACTGATCGAGAGGCAGAATTTCAGTAGGCAGAGGACATTCATGTTCATACTGCAGGAATGCTTGTGTTTTTAAATCTGGATCAAAAACATATTCAACATCTGTTGCAGCAAGAGAATTAACCCATTGTATCCATCTTGGATGCAATGCTTTAGCATTTGGAATGCTTGCTTTTGTGACAACTTCTAAAGCTGGTACCGGGGTTACGACAATAATGCGTTTCCCTTGGGCTAAGGCTCTTTCTTTTGCTACAGCGGTTTGAACTGTTGTTAGAATTTTTTCAGTTAAACTGAAGCGCATTTCCGCTTGTGTGTACAAATGTGATTTGTACGCTATTGGTATTTTTTCACCCTCATTGAAAGTTAAGTAGGTGAATCCGCATTGACCCGAAATTATTCGGATCACCAAATTACGTTGACTTACGCGTGTTTGTAAGTGATTTGTTGCTAACATGTTAGCTTGTCGTGAACGCAAGATTTCTGTGTGTTCTTGTGTCCATTTTCTGATCGAAAAATCAGGTTTGATTAATGCGTAGAGAGGTTTAATCCTTTCTGCGTAGTTTAGAATGTATGTTCTTCCAAAATTTAAGAAACCCAGGATGGATTGTAAGTTTTTTTGCGTTTTTGGAGGTTGGAGCTGCGCACACTTTTCTAAAAAGTTAGCTGCCAAGCTCTTGCCTTCACTTGAAAGCTCATATCCTAGAAATAGGACATTGAGATGGGCAATTCTGGACTTCTTAAAGTTGAATTTGTAGCCCTCAGAGGCGAAACCCAATATAATGGTGCTCACCCTGTTCAAGTGTTTATCCAGGTCATCGTCTGTCAGATAGATGTCATCGACATAGGACAATGCCTCATTGTCATAAATTTGTAGTAACTCCATTACCCTCGCTGAGAATAAACCTGGGCTATTCTTGAACCCTTGTGGGAGTCGACAAAAGTGACGCTGGGTCCCCATTATGGAGAATGCTGTTAAGTATCTGCTCTCAGGTGCTATGTTTTGACAAAAGAAACCATTTGAGATGTCTAATGTTGTTTTATATTTTTTACGCACAATGTTATTCGTTAATGCTGTGCTATGTGCATTTTGCGGAGGTGCATGTTTCAATCACCCCTTGGTATGCAAGTTGATCTAAGATCTCCCTGACCTGTTTTTTAGCTTCTTGCTTTATTGGGTACTGCCTTTGTGCAGTTGGTTCATGTTTCAGATGTATTTTATGGTGAGGTGAGTCCTCATCCCATCCTACATGATTTTTATATAATGCTGGGGCCTGGGCTACTACCCATTTCCTGGCATATGTATATTTTAGGTTAATTGGAATATGGTTGGAGAGGGCAGGCATAATAATGTCCTCGCCATGTGGGCACTCCCTGACAAATTGTGGTGGCCAGTCTTTTTCTGCTAGAAGTATGTCATAGCCCTTTGATAGTCTTTCCCAAAAAAGTGCTTTCACCTGTCTAGGTTTGTCTCCCTCCATCCGGAGTGTTATTTCATATAACTTTTGTGGAGTACTAACCCTGGTGTCTACAGTCTCTACTTTAATGTATTCATTCAAGTCCACTATCTCCAGAAGTTCCTTCACGTTCTGGCGAACTATTGTGACTTCTGCTGCACTGTCCAGCATGGTCTGAGCCCATTCTCCGTTCTTGAGTTGTGTTCTCAGTATTCTCGGCATGTCTAATCTTTAGACCTGCTACTTTCTTTTTGGAGAATTGAGGTTTTGCTTTAGTTTTTGGAGCGTGTTTGTCGTCTTTCGATTTCACGCGCTCTTCTCTGTGTTCCGTCCGTCCTCTTCTTTCCGAAGTCTGTGATGAGATCTGAAAGGGACGAGAGGAACGTGTATCAGTATCATGATACCTGTCAGGTTTTCTCAAATTATCCCTATTCCTGAGGTTATACCTCCTTTCAGAGGGCTCCTTTTGAGGAGACCTACCTCGGGATTGAGAACGCTTCTCATTTGAATTTTGTTTATTAGTTTCCCACTTCTTTTTAGAAGATGTAGGAGTTTGTTTAATTGAGGCCTTCTCAGGACTTTCAGATAGCTTCGGCTTCACTGGTCTTCCACCCAAACTATCTCTGCCTAATTCTGCATAGGATTGTTCTATTATTCTGGGTAGCTCAGTTTGATGTTCTGTAACATCGAATTCCCTCAATTTTTGGCGGATCGCAACTGCTGCTGCCTCTCCTTTAATATTAGATAATATTATTGTTGAGACCTGGTCGAAATTTTTCAGTAATTTCATACCTAAATTTAGAGCAGGCTCTGCCCCGTATTCGTTTTGAATTTGTTTTAGGACATCAGGTATTACCGCAATTGACGGAATGCCATGTGTTTTAGTATAGATGGCAGCAAAGACTGAACCCCAAGTGGTGCAGTCTTCCAGTTGTGGTGTGATCCCCATTGGTAAACTGATTGTTAGGATTCTGTGTTTCTCATACGGGCTAGTATTTGGAAATACTGCTTCGATTTGAGTAATTTTTTGAGCTATCCAGAACGGAATTTGCTCACATTTTGTGGGCATTTTACCCATGACTGAGTTGAGAGTCTGTGGTGTAATTTTTAGTGTAGTCCCCTGATGAGGGGTCTGATTTTGCAGTGTGAATGGTGGTTGGACTGTAAGAGTCCGCATGACATATTGGACCAATTGTCTGTAAATTTGTATTAACTCTTTTATTTGAGGTAGTAATTCCTCATCTGTCATTATATCCAGTTCAGGATGAGGTGTGTAGCCGGCTAAAATCGGCCATGTTGCTCCTGGTCTACCTAGTGGACCGAGCCTGGTAATGTTTTTGTGATGTTTTAGGGCGCCTTTAAACCAGAGCTGATGCTCCTGGTATGTTAATGGAATTTCAATATCCTCGAAAGGAATGTATTCCTCTGGTAGTTCATCTTCTTTGTAGAAGTGAAATGTTTGTGATGTTGGATTGCATTCAGGAAGTATTACCCATGAATAGAATACCTCTGTCTGAAAGGATTCATGTGCCTCTATCACGAAAACTGCTCTACCTCCTCTTGGCGATAGGCCATGTTTTATAAGTTTTAGAGTTATGGTTCTTCTTAAGTTTTGAGGGATGTCTATAACACCCTCCTCAGTTTCATTTAAACCTGTAAGGTTAAAAACTGCTGCTTGGGCTTGATCAGCCGCAGCTCCACCGTTTCCGGTGCCATTGTCTCCGTCAGGCATTTTGTTTTTTGAAAAATGTAGAACAAGTTTCAAGGAAACAAAGATAAGGTGCACAATATTTTGGAACACTGTATCCTTCAACGTTGAGCAAACCAAACAGCTAATATATAGGGTACTTCCCTATGTAGCCGTGGCAGATACTAAACCCTGCCCACTCCAGACGTCTTTTGGAGTATATGGGTAGGGGTCTCTGAGAGAAAAAGCACGGCTGAGTTACTCAGTATCTAACGTTGAATTACCGCCTTACCAAACCGTTGGGCGCCATGTAGTGTAGCTCCTATTTCCCTAATAGGCTCTGCGCATTGGAATAATATATCCTATAGGTTTGACATATGACTAAGGTCAGTGTGTCCCTATCGAGTATATTAAACTTAATTACTTGTGCCAGCTAGCTCAGAGGCCACTAGAAACTCCTTGACAACAAGAAGGGAGTAGTTTCTGGCAGCCGCAAAACATAACCACTATGTTTCCCTTTTAGAATCAGAACGTGTCCCAGAGTCGTAGAAACAATAGATAACTATTTCACTCAGCTCAATCGTGCATGCTTAGTTTTCCTCAGAGTTACACAGAAAGAATAGACGGGCGTTTTCAATAAAAGATTTATTGAACAGTCTTGTTTCTGGTGTAAGTTAAATGTGCTGTTACGATCACAAGACAGTATGCGAGATAAATAATGTACAGTGTGAGCAGTAGAAATAAATAATACTGCGACAGCATTATCTTTTAGTACAGATGCTGTTACATAAATAACACAGACTAAAAATGCGAGTACTCATACGATGCGTTGCTAAGCTAGTTCTACCCCAATGTACCTAACCTAGGTGTAGGGAAAGGTATGAAGTAGGTGAAGTATTCCTTACTATGGTATACTAAGAGTATGTTAAGCCTAGTATGCCTAGTATGCCAAGAATCCCTCTAGGTTCTTGTCAGCTCCATACCTGAAGAATGAGAGAGGTAGGAATCTCTTTGCCAGACTCGAACTCCAACACCCCGCAAGGGAAGTCAGATCACTGGAAGCTGGACTCTCTGCGTTCAGGGATGACAGCGTCTTCTCAGTGCGTCAGGCCGGGAAACGGGCTCCTCTGAAGTCGAGGTCTCCTCTAGTTTACAGGGGCTAGGGAAGGTATATTTATACCTGAGAGTACCTTAGGAATGTTAGCATTGACGTGAATTGGACAGCGAAAGACGTCATGGATGAACCCCTAAGGAATAATGGTTCATGCATAATATACGAGGCCTTGAAGAAATCAATAGTCCTGGGCTAGGGAAACTCCCGCAGCCTAAGGGTCTGTTCTTCATGAACTCGTTGTGACGTTAGGGTGGACGGATGTCAGAGACCATGCCTGTATTTGGAGTGCACGGTTTAATGCCTAAATAAGGGCTGGGATTTTATGCCTATATAAGGGCAGGGCGAATTGTGCCTATATAAGGACATGATGCTGGAAAGCCCGTTTATGGACACCCTAAGAGGAATACAACAAGATATTCCCAGTCCAGCGAGTCGAATACGAGTAGGACCGTCGCAGGACGTCCAAGCCTCGATACCATGGCAAGGGCATTGTGCACCCATCTGATGTTGTGACATGTGGACCGTTTTGGCATAATGCCGACTGGACCAGATGGATGAGTTCCGATATGTGTGGTAGGAGGCAATTTGCAAGGATTTTGCCCAGGAGTTTGGCTTCTAAGTTCAGTAGTGAAATGGGGCGATATAAAAATGGGATGTCGGGGTGACGCCCTGGTTTGAGGAATACTAAGATTTCGGCATGACGCCAATCAAGCGGGAGAATCCCCTGTTCGAGAGTCTCCTGAAGTGCCCTAAGCAAGTGAGAGCCCCTCTGGGAAATGTATCCTACAAGGAATTCACTTGGGAACCCATTTGGACCAGGGGCCCGGCCAGGGCGCAAAGCGTGAAGAGCGGTGGTGAGCTCTTTCATTGTGCTGGGGGCATTCATTTGGTCACGCACGTCATTTGAAACTGGCTTCAGTGGTATATCACGTAGGAATTCTCTAATTTGATCTGGAGATATGATTTCCCTTTTCCTGTACAAGTCTGTGTAGTACACGGCAAATGCTTGGGCCATCGCCTGGGGGTTTGTGCAAAGGGTGCTGTCAGCTGCCTGAAGTACCGGTGTTGGACTCTGACTGTGTTACTTGACTTAGGCGGTGTAGGGTCTTGCTCGATATGTCGCCACATTAGTAACTTCTATGCTGGGTCGCCTGCCCCACCTGCTGGGCTTCATTTGTGAGTAATTGGTTAATCTGTTGTTGTGAGAAGAGGAGCCGGCAATGGGCCTGGTCTCCACCTCCTGCCCGTATCTCATCTTCAAGAGCTCGCTGACGAGACTTCAGGTCTACAATCTGTGTGAGGCGTGCAGTTTTGCCCCGGCACGGTAGCTAATATCAACTCCGCGTATGGTGGGCTTGAAGGCCTCCCATAGAATTATACCCGAGGGAGCAGATTCTGTATTATGCGTAAAGTAGTTTGTGGCGGCTTGGTGGAGGGTTGTCACGTACTCTGGGTCCCTCAAATGCCAGGGTGACATTCTCCATCGGAACCGGGATCTCTGAGGTCCTATGTGTAATTTGAGTGTCATAGGGGAATGATCAGAGAGACCCCGCGGAAGGATAGAGGCAGACGCGACCCTGTGGACGTATGAGAAAAAAAGAAAAATGTAGTCTAGTCAGAATAGGGACCCACATATTGACGAAAAGAAGGTGTATTCGGTGTTGGTTGGGTTGTACACCCTCCACGCATCAGACCACCCCAATGAGGATGCTAGGAAGTGTAGCTTTGATTCACTCGTGGCCCGGTCGTGTTCGCCATTGCGCCATCTATCTATGGGCTGCATGGTATCGTTCCAGTCTCCTCCCATTACTGAGAGATCGTCTAGTAGGGCACCCCATAAACATATGACTCTCTCCACAAAGATGTGTCCTAATGGGGGTGGGGGCATAGAAACTTCCCAAAATCAGGGGCTCAACGTATAGTGTGCCTGCTGCTATGGTATACCGTCCTCCCGGGTCTAGCCAGGTTTGGGTGCATTTAAAGGGAATCCTGCGATGAATAAGGATAGCTGTGCCCCGTGATCCCCAGGTGAATCCAGAGTGATATATTTGATTGAATCCATACCCTGCCAGGCAAGGGCCCATCATGTGGGTCTCTTGCATCACAATACATCTACTTCTAATCTTTTGGCTTGTTTTAGCACTGCGCCCGCTTGATTTTATCTAACATTCCCCGCACATTCCAGGTCTTACTGTTGATCTCACTAGAATGAGCCATCTGCATGTCTGACATTGGTTGTTACTTAGGGGTAATGGAATGTATGAGCAAGGTTTGTGCGATTAGGTGGGCGCGTATGTCTGTGCCTAATCAACAATGAACAGTCCCTAATTAAAATAAACATCCTAACCCCCCACCCCAATACCTCGGAAAACTTGAAGTATCTGTCGCATTGGGGGCCCTCCCGGGACCCCTATGGGGGGACTAGGAGGCCTCACAACAATGGAGCCCCGATAAACCCACCCCCCAATCATCGTCTTTTAGAGCGTTGGGTGGGATTCATGAGGGCCAACCGTGACGTTCGGTTCCCCACATGGACCCGGTCCAAGCATATTTAGGCCACATTCCTTGTACCAACCTCTCACATGAGAGAGAACTAAAGAGAGTAGAAAGAAATGAGAAAGGAGGAAAGAGAGAGACACTATGCAGATGGATTATGAGTCTTCTCCCTGCATCTGGGAGCGCCAGTTGGATCTCGATCGATGCCTCCAATGCAAGTGCTTTTTTGGACGATTCTGTCTAGTATTCTGGGAGGAGTCTGATTCCAGTGGTGGCGGAGTATTGGGCCTAAGCAAGGTAGTCTTGTCAGTTCATTTGAATATCTCTTCTGGGGTATCAAAGAATAAAGTTTTGGACTTGTAGATTACCTGCACCTGTGCGGGGTACGACAACATATATTGGATGTTGAGATCTCTCAATTTGCGCTTGGCGGCCACAAAGGATTGGCGGTGCTGTTGTACAAGGCGTGTGTAGTCCGGGAAGATGTTATGTTATGTTAAAATGAATTTGTAAAGCGCAGGTACACCGGGGTGGTTTCATGGCGCTACTTTGATTGATACCCAAGTATTGGAAAATTATTCAAAAGCCTGTCGGAATAGCCAGGTCTTGAGGAGGCTCCTAAAACCAAGAAGATTGGTGCAGAAGCGAATTTCAGAGGGGAGGGAGTTCCAAAACGTGGGGGCCAAAATAGCGAACCTGGCACCACCAGTGCGCTTCAACTTAAATGGAGGGATGGACAGAAGTTGCTTATGGGCTGAGCGGAGATTGCGTATGGGGGCGTGCTTGTTAATCAAGTTGTTCACAAATTTAGGGCTTCTTCCATTGAGTGATTTAAAAATGAGACACCCAACCTTGAAGGCACAGTGTTGAACAACCGGGAGCCAATGTAGTTTCCTTAGAAGAGGAGTGACATGGTAGTGCCTAGGTTGATGAAGAATCAGACGAGCGGCCTGGTTTTGTACCATCTGCAGACGTTTGGATAGATAAAGGGGGATGCCAAAGTATAGCGAATTGGCATAGTCGACATGGGACATAACCATGCCGATGATCACCTGAATCCGAGCTTCATGGGTAAGGAATCTGCAGATCTTTTTTATTTTCCTGAGTTGAACAAAACAGGTGGAGATCACAGACCCAATCTGAGACTTCATGGTGAGGTCCTGACTGATTATTACCCCAAGGCTCCTGGCGGAGCTGGAAGGAGAGGGGGACTGGCCCAGCTCCCTGGGCCAGAAGTGAGGGCCCCAGGGATTTTTAGAGATACCACCTGTTAAAACCAACTCCGTCTTATCCGGATTAAGTTTTAAATGGTTGCTGTTCATCCATTGACTAATGAACAGCATGGTAGAATGAAAGGCATGGACCGATTCCGGGGAATTGCTGATGGAAAAAATAAGTTGAAAATCATCAGCATAATTAAATGTACAGACTTGACGCTCTTTCATGGCTCGGACAAGAGGGAGGAGGTAAAGATTAAACAACAGGGGGGAAAGTGAGGAGCCCTGTGGGACTCCGCAAGAAATTCTGAATCTGGGGGCAGTAAACTGGGCCGTGCAGACTGCCTGGGAGCGATTTTCCAAAAAGGAGCTGATCCAGCCCAGAGCGGGTCCCGAGATTCCCGCGTCCCTCACACGATCGACCAAAAGATTATGGTCGACCGTGTCAAAGGCCACGGAAAGATCAAGCAAGACAAGAGCCTGCGAGGAGCCATTGTCGACCTCACTACGAAGAGTATCCAACACTGTAAGGATCACCGCCTCAGTGGAATCAGCTGGGCGGAAACCCGCTTGGTGGGGATCAAGAAATTCAGATTCCTCCAGGAAGTCAGTAAGGCATGTCGTAACGTAGGCTTCCAAGACCTTAGCTAGATAAGGAAGAAGAGAGATTGGGCGATAGTTTGTTAAAATTAAAGGATCAGTGCCCACCTTCTTCAAAAGGGGAACAACAATTGCCTCCTTGAAAGTTGCAGGGACGATGCCCTGGGACAGCGACTCATTTAAGAGATTGAGGGCTGGACTGGGGAGGGCAGTGAATATTTCTTTCAAGATACTAGGAGGACAGCAACCAGTGGGGGAGCCAGATTTGACTTAAGAGAGAAGGTCCACAAAGGTCTGCTCACTAATTGTAGGGAATTGCGTACGGGTACTACAATTTCGGGTAGTACAAGAACTGAAATCCGGATTTTGGCAGGCCGGAATGCTGGACTTGATTTTTTTAATTTTATCAATTAAAAAAAGATTCAATAAATTGCAAAACGTTTGGGAGGGAGTAGGCTTGATTGAGACTCTATCAGGGTTAGACAACTCATTCACAATGGAGAAAATCTCCTTTGAACGATTGGTAGCGGTCAAGATTTTAGAAAAAAAGTATGCCGCTTTGGCAGTCAGAATCGACTTTTTGTATATTTTCAAAGTGTTCAGGTAAGACCATTTATCTTCGGGTAGATAATTACGTCTCCACTTTCTTTTCAATTGCCACAAAGCTAGTTTTTGATTTTTCAGATCGGTGGAAAACCATTTCTGAGCGTCATGACGACGAGCGGCAGGGATCTTCCTGGGAGGCGCAAACTTATCGCTGGCAGCCAATAACCAAGTAGTTAACTGTACATCAGCCAAGTTAATGGAAGAATTAAACGGAGGGACAGAGTTAGCAAGTGAGTCAAGAAATAAGAGTTTCTCAATCTTATTCCAATTTCTGCGTGCGCCCCCTTCGGAAATGGGGGTTTTGGTCAAAAAGTTATCGTTAATAGTGAATTTGATCACATGGTGATCTGACCATGTGCACGGTAAGACTGATACAGGGGACATAGTGATGTTGGCTGTCCAGACCTGATCAAGGGTGTGCCCCTTGATATGAGTGGCCGAGGACACCTGTTGTATAAGGTTCAGTCCTGTGAGTAGCTCGGAAAGTTCCGCCGATTGGGGGCCGCCAGAAGTTTCATTGGCCCAGTAGTTAAAATCACCAATCAGCAGAATTTTCCCATAGTTAGTAACTAAGTGAGCTACCTGTTCACCCAAAGAGTGAGGGAAAAGGGGCATCCTCTGAGGGGGCCTATAGAGCAAGACGCATACTAAAGGGGCAGCATCAGATTCTAATTCTAGTTTTACCACCAGATTATCTACTAGAGGTAGGTCTAGCGGGGTTAGGACAGTAAATTTCCAGTCATAGCGTATAATAGCAGCTACACCTCCGCCAACCTTCCCCTGGGGACGGTTGGCTTGGAGGATGTAGTAATCTGGTGGTAGTGCAGCAAGGATGTCTGGTGATGACTCCTGGGATAACCAGGTTTCAGTAAGCAGGAGGAGATCTGGCTGCTCGAGCTTGAGCAAAAGAAAAATGTCAAGCTGGTGCTTAACCAAGGAGCGGGTGTTCAAATATATAACAGAAAACTTCCGAGCACCGTTACCCTCTTGAGGCTGGAGGAGACGAGTACTATGGATACCACAATTTTCAGGAAAGACAGTTCTAGACGCCAGAATCCCCTGTTCAATCAAACTGGAGTAAATAAGGGGATTGAGTTTAACAGAGACTGCGTGCCATGATGTCAACTCAGAGGCGGTATAACTGATTTTTGGGGCATGATGACAGGCCCCAGGCCCCGGAAGTGCGCGGACGGGCGCAGACGGGCTTGCCTTTGGCGCGCCGCCGGCGCGTCCGCTGCCCGCGTCCGCTGCGCTCCCGCGCTGCGACCGGCATAAAATAGCCGGTGGCAGCCTTGACTCCACCCCCCTTCAGGATGATAGGCTCCCAAGTGGGCGTGACAGCCAGCAGCAGCTGGTCCGGAGTTAAATGTGCAAATAGGCAGTAGCGATTTAAAAACAAGTCAAATTCAGTGCAATAGCCAAGTAACAATTTTAAAAGAAAGGCAAGTTTTAAAATCAGCGCCTAGGACGTCGGTATCAGATCAAAATCAAGATCATGATGTTTTGCGAGTCATGGATCAGCTTATCTCTGTGGATCCGGGCAAACTGAAGGACCACATCCCTGTCCATGTAATTTAGGAGTTTGGCGATAACCGGCGGGGTTGCGACCCAGGAGGAGGCTTCACCACCAGGGCTCTATGGGCTCATTCCACGACGAAGCATGAGAAGAGGGATCCCTCTGGCATAAGGGAGCGCAACCATTGTGTCATAAATTCCGTCGCGGAAGCTCCATCGCAACCCTCGGGAAATCCCACAAAGCGTAGTTTGTTTCATCGTGCGCGGCCCTCCGCATCTTCCACATGTGTGGTGAGTTCTTGGGTGATGACAGTGTGGCGATTGACTTTCTGTTGCAGTGTCGTGACTGTGTCTTCCACGCCTGACACTCGGGTCTCTGCTTCAGTGATCCAGTACACCGCTTTGCGAAGATCTTGGTGGAGAAAGGAGACTTCTGTGCCCATGGCACTGCTTTTGGCGTCCAACTGATCACGGGACTGCGTGATCGCCGCCAACAGGGCCGCATTATCCAGGACTGGGCCTCCCCCGTCCGACCCTTATGTTGTGCTGGTTAGGGTGGTTGTATATTGGTCTAAAGTGCTCTGTTTCATGGAGGGCATGGATGCCTTGTCCTTTGTCATGTTGGCGGTGAAGGTGGTCTCCAGCGACCAACAGTTATCCTACTCGGGTGATGGTTCGCAGGTGGGGTCGCCCAAGTGCTGGGGAGAGGAAACCGGGAGTCGGACCTCACGGGCTTGGCCTGTCCTGAGCAGCAAGCCGCACCGGGGCGACCACGGCCACTTCCGCCACCCAAGACTGACCGCAGGCAGACCCAAAAAGAGGATCTCCCCCGCCGGACCACCAACTTGCTGCAACTCCCTGACCCTTCTCCGATGACCAGTTGATGGCTGTGCTGTAGGGCTGCAGCGGCGGGGGGGCAGTCCGATCAGTCAATCAGCACCCCCGTCTGCACACCAGCGATGTAGCGATCCGGTGGATTCAACGCCTCCCGGGTATCGGCAACGTCCCCGGCCCCAGGCCTCAATGGATGCGCCCGACCAGAGCCGTATATTCCAGCCAGAAGGTGCAAGAGGGGGAATGCCTGGATCTAGGCCAGGTGAAGTCAGTCTCTCACGCCACAAGCCCCTGCACAATGTCCACCCAGCAACTTCGGTAGGCCCAAACCACCCAGGCCCGTCGCCAAGGGTACAGATAGTCTCTGGCGTGCCACTCACCACGTCCGGGAGCCAACCTCCAGGAGACTCCTCTGCATCCCAGGGACAGTGGCAGTGTATAGTCGGGCCTATTAGCGACCAAGGCCTCTTCTCCAACAGCTGCAAGATCTCGAGGAGCCTGGGAGGATTCGCCTGCCACCAAGATCGGTGGACAAGGCTACTCTGCGGCCGCTGCGATCAATACTGGCTCAGGGATTTCATGGGTTTTCTCCCAGCAGGGAGCTGGATGCCTGAGCCAGTGCCATCTGGGCCAACGGGCAGTCCCAATGCTAGTATTTCCAATGTGGGATCCCCTGCCGCCAGCCAGTCAGCCGTGTGGAGGCACCTCTCCTCTAGGGAGAGATCCGGTCTCCCACTGCCCCAAGTTATTTGCCCGGGGGCTGCACACCTGCGGGCCGCGGCAGCCACGGCCGATCCACAAAACGCCCCGGGTCACCCACTCACTGCACCAGAATCAGAGCCGCATTCTCCGCAGGCCCTCCCCCCCAGCTCACCGCATCATCTATGTCATCGCTGTCCTCCGGCGGAGCATGTAGCCGGGCACTGATCTCAACTCCCAGGCTGACCCACCGGGGAGGCAGCAGATTCCCC
The DNA here is from genome assembly GCA_963921515.1 of Calotriton arnoldi. NCBI lineage: Eukaryota > Metazoa > Chordata > Amphibia > Caudata > Salamandridae > Calotriton > Calotriton arnoldi. Next base: position 1,161,273 of record CAWUFW010005411.1, read on the forward strand.
CGGGCCAGGCTGTCCCGGCTGTCTCAGCAGTCTTCCGGTCGCCGTCCAGCCGTTGAACTCCAATGTCTTGCCCTCAGGTAGGTGCCCAAACCCGGCCATCCCGGCCCGAACCGGCGGTGGGGCACTCCGGATGCAGGCCGCTACGGCGGCGTCCAGTCCCCTCTTGCGACATGGGTCGGCTGGATCATCCACCGGCCCCGAAGCAGCACGCCCTCTCGGCACCACCAGGTCCGCCCATGAGATTAGGCCCCCACCGCCCATCCGACGATGGGCGCCACGTCGAATGCTGGATGTGGCTCCACTCAAACCCAGCCTTCTCGCCAGGAAAGCGCCAGCATCTCCGGCTGTTAGGACGCGCTTGTCAATGGCTGCTAACCCGGCGATGACGCAGATCTTGCCGCATGTCCTCTAGATGTTTTTGAGAGTGACCTGGTTCGTCGACGCGGGGAATTAGGGAGGATATTTGAGGATGTTTAGCACAGTGGGTCAGAGCGCTCTAGAAAGCGTCCACCACGTTGGCTCATACAGCCACGCCCCTTATTGGGGATTTATGTGCCCCTGATATACAACGAACTGTGGGTTAAACTATATTTCTTCAGCCAGTGACTCACATCTGTGATTAACAAACCAGTACCAAAGGCAATAGGTTTGGGGTTAATGAATTCATGCATTCAGCAATTAAAGCCAATCAAAAAGTGAAATGCGGACTGTATTGAATGCAGCCTTGTCTTCGATACAGCCCTGTTTTTCTTCGCATTTAAAATAAAGAGGGTTATAGTTGTAGAGTAGCCTCTTTCTGCAATATAACGTGAGCACTCATGTGGAAGCGGGAGTCACATCCACACAGCCAATAGCATTAGATGAAAGATAAATACTCCTCTGGGCTGAACCGAGACATGATTGACAAACTCTCAAACCAATGGCAGAAAGAGGCTGTTTGAAGAAAGACATTGGTTGAAAGAGGCAGACCCAAAGCGCACTCTATATATATTGCAAGCAATAGGTATATTTCTGAGATACACAGTGAAAAACCAGACATAAAAATTTGGTCTTGACGAGTTTTCAGGCTGAGTCATCTGGAGTTCAACCAGCTCTGGATGTTTCAACAAACCTCAACCACTGTCCAATGGTCAACCTTAGGCCATTAAACAAGCAGAACACAATCTATGTGTCATCTGCGTAGTTCTGAAAATCAACCAGCAACTGGTGGATGAGTTCAACATAGATAATAAAAAGAACTGATAAGAGGCAGGGTTCCTGGGGTACTCCAGAAGGAAAAGTGAGGTTCTAGAGCATTCATTATAAATCACCACTCGGATTCTCCTACTGGATAGAATAAAGTCCAACCACTTAAATGAAGACAGTGACACCCTTGACGCATCCATTAGTGGCTGACAAAATAGTACGAGTATTACCGGATTGCGGTGGTACATAATGTAGCCATAGAGCCTGACGTAGAGGGCACTAATGGCCATTAATGGCCCGCTCCAGCGTAAAAAGGCCAGAGCTGAAGAAAAGGGCCTTTAACAAGGGAGAGTGCCTTTAATGTCAGGTAGTGCCCGCTCCGGAGAGCTCTAAGGCTATATGAATATTCCGCCCCTAGAGGGCCGAATGTTCTAAATAGCAAAACAAAGGCCTCATGGAGGCCAAGGGGGTTGAAATCCCCTCGGGCTCCATGAGGCCTTTGTTCACAGCAACAGCTGTGAAAAGCAACCATTGGAATTCTGATGTTCCGGGCTTCTACTGGCCATTAGAGGCCTGGAGCACTCCACTGTCTTCAATGGAACGATCAACATTCCAATGTTCTTAATGTCCTGTAGGGGAAACTAAATAGACATGAAGGAGTGTTGTCTCATTGCTCCTGTGCAAATGGAAGGAACAATTGTTATCATTAAAAAATTATTGGATTCAACATACTCCTGCAAGTGAATCGTAGCTGCCTTTTCCAAAATGTTCAGCAACAAAGAAGTGATGGAAAAAGGAAGATAGTTTTTTGAGTCCAATACATCAATTGTTTTTTTTTTTTAAACAACGAGTGTACACCCATTCCTTCAAGATGGAAGCACTCATTGTCTTATTATAGGAGGCATTATTAATGCCCATTTTACAGGGTCCTTGAGCCTCGTTTGCCTCCTTTAGGGATCTTGATTTCCCTGTAGATTATCGGGTTGATAGATGACATCTTAGAGATAGTCTCTTCAAGTCTCTGAACAGAGCTTGAGTGAAGAACTACTGGAATTAGGCTTAGTTTCTTTTTCAGTTTTAGGAATACCCGCTCTAACCTGGGTGATTTTGTATTGAAATAATTGTGGCCCTTATTGCATAATTGTTTTGGCATTTAGAAGAGCTTTTAAAACTTTATGGTCTTCTATATCTTCCAATTCCTGAAGTTAAGATTGATAGAGTGAGGGGCTTCTCTGACCTGTGCTCATAAGCTTTCCTCATTCTCTTTTTCATGGGCTCCTTTACACAACTTTCAGACCTCCTTCAGTTCTCTTTATGGCTTCTAGGGGTCCGTCATCCAGGCTTTTCAGGATTTCTAACATTTCGGTTTTTAAGAGTTCATTAAACCATGAGTTGGACTTTTTAGGCTAATTGCACATAGATGACTTTAATGTTGCCTTTGCAACCATGAGCTCTATTAGAATGGCATAGTGGCAGCAGAACCTTTGTGCTGTGCTTCCTGCCTGCCTTTTTCCACAGTGTTGAATAGTAAACTTTTCCAGAAGAGTGAGTTTTTTAAAATTACGATAAGTGGTAGGATAAGCCTTTCAATGTTTGTAAGCACTGGATGTGGGGAGCAATTAGAATAACAAGCATTGGCAAAGACCATAAATCGGCTTACATTTTGGGGTCCTGATTTCAATATTTAAAAAGCCTAATTCAGTGAAAAAAAAACAAATCAAAAGCAATATTTTTTTTATACAATGCATTTATGAGATAAAGAACGATGAGCGCTACTATGTCGGTCGGAAAGCCTCTGACCGCAGGTTGGAGGCTTTCCGACCAACATCCCTGACTTGACTTCCCACGGTCTAATTACAAAGTAGTTGGTCTGAATTCAAACCGGCCGATCCTTCCGGCTGGCTTCCGACGGGCTCAAGGAGCCCATCGGCCAGTCGGAACTGCAACGTAATCCCTTTAGAACGCCATTTCCGTGGCGGGATTATGATGTCAGTTTCACACAGCCTTTCCATGCTGGCCTTTCCGACATGGAAAGGGTGTCAGAAAGCGACTTTGGGGGCCCCTATCAGGGACCCCTTCTACAGCGGCCTCCAGTTGGGGGCCAAGGTGCCTGCCACAGGGTGCAGGGATTTATACAAACTTCCATTTCTCTATGGGAGCTTGTGCTGCAGCCGGTTTCCGACCACAGCACAAGCTCCCATAGGGAAATGGGAGTGTGCAACCCCACCATGTGCGGTCGCATTGTAATAATGCGGTCAGGACCGCCGACCAGAGGTCGGTTGGTCCCAATTCCACGGCGATGTGGGTCGGAGGCAACTCTGACCGACATCGTAATCAGGCCCTTAATGTGTGATGATTCAGTGTATTTTGCACATTTAAAATAGACCCTCGTGCATTGCAATGGAAGTGCTACAAAACAGTCAATAGCATGAGAAATACTCTGAGCGGAGCCGATGCCCACTTTTTTATGTTATTTTATTAATAATTATAGAGCGCATTTGCTGTCCAAAAGGGTGCCCTGGCATTAAAACTGAAGTGAATGATATTGAGCTGGAAAACTCAGGAGCTTATTCCAAAACCAGACATGTAAAAGATTTCCTAAAATGAAAATGGTTAGCTGTTTTCCAAAGAGAGAGCCGGAGGCTCTTCTAAAACATGGGATCACCAAAGTGTATGCAGTAGTTGAGGGGAGAAGATGATTTGGAATACATTTCTGAAATTTGTCTTGAAGATAACCTGTGCCTAACTTAGCTACAGCCTGGTGAGTGAGGCATAATGCTTCAAATAAGATTCTCTTGTCAACCAGAAGCAAGCGTAGCTGACGCATGTAGGGAATGTTGTTAGCCTGTTTATTTATGCCAATTATAATAATAATAAATAATAATTGCTACTTGTAAAGCACGAACATATCACCCCATAAGGTTTCAAGGTGCTGGGGGCCGTCGGGGAGATTAAGTGAGCTATTGCCCAGAGTCACATGATGCTGAGCCGAGCTGCCACCGGCGCCGGTCATCAAACCATGAGCCCAGTGCAATTAACAGGTGAACAGCAATATTGTTTTTCAATTGTAATTTTGAAATATACCATGTGGGGTCACTAATATACAAACTGTTACAATAATTAAGTCTGGAAGGATAATGGCTTGGAATACATTTTTCTAAACTTCGAACGGTACGAAAGGGGAAATTGTCTTTAGCATTTTCAAGAAGATAAATCAGGCTAAGTTTACTTTATTTACCTGAGTTTTTATCTTATTTTATTTTGTATTTGCCTGTGTTTTCAAGGTAAGAGCATTATCTAGAGGGAAACTAGGATTTTTACAATGTACCTGGAGTTAGTGACGCTCCAAAATCAGGAGGCCATCAACTGTCCAACCAAGCCAACTTGGATTGTCCCAAAACAAGAACCTCGGCTTTATCCATGTTAAATTGTAGGGCATTCTTGCTCATTCATTGACCACTTCACAACAGCAGCACTTAAAATGCAGCAGAATAATTAGATGAGTATAATTGACGTAGATCAGAAATGTGTATCCAAATGATATTATCAAGTAAGCAAGGGGGCAATGTCAATGTCAAACAATGTAGGGCTCAAAGAGGGGCCCAGAGGAAACCCATGCTTCACTGATTTGATGTCAGAGAAAGAGGGGGGTATTTTAAGTTTTTGTGTCCTATTCTGTAAGTAGAACCTCAACCAGTCAAAAGCCGAACTTAAGACACTAACCTGGTGCAATGTGAGTGCTAAAGGTTTTGGCAAAATAGTATTAAAGGCGGTGAACAAAGCCAGTAAAAATCAGTGCTGCACAACCTGCCAGGTCTAACACTCACTCTATGTTTATTGTAAAGTATTGATAAGAATAGGTCTTAGGTCATGCAGAGAGCTGCACTATTATATTAGTTCTAAAAACAACTGGCGGGACCAACCATTCTGTCCAGTAATAACTGAGTTATTTTCATTGTCCATAGAGAGAATCAAGTCCAAAATGTGGATTTTGGAATGGGTGGGAAGCATTGATTTTTTTATGAGATCCCATCTCCTCAATCTTAGTAGCTAGGTTTATGAAAGCTTTAGCCAATCAGCTGTATGCTATAATTTAAAATCTCATAAATGGGAGGGGCTTTTTCTCACAGAAGGTAAGTATTCACTGTGCAGACCAGTCCATGCGCTTTTACATAGACTGCACCATCACACACACATGCCTGTGAGTTCATTTAATTGGTCGTGACGATGGAATGTTCAACGGCTGCATGTGACTAGCAAAGGGTTGGATGAAGTGAAGTCCAACATGGATCAGAATACATCAATGGTCATCAAAGTCCTCTGAGGAACATTCTTCATATACTATTGATAGTCAACTACTCTGCCATCTGCCCAGCTTTGAGAATTCAAGAGGTGACTCATCAGGTCACCCACAAGCTGATGTTTAGGAGTAATATCTGGGTGCCCATAAATACCATTGTAAGTACTACTGGCAATGATAGTGATGCAGAGCCAAACTCCTCCTAGAAGACTGTGTCCTTATCTGAAGCTTCAGCCATGTAAGAAAGTACCATGAAGGATAAAGCCTGTTGACGTTCTGGCATCTACCTTATGGCCCTGTAGTTTTCTGACATCTGGGTTTACAGACTTGTGTGCAGTAATCTTCTACATAATGGATAGCTCCTAGAGTTTCTTAGCGCTGAAATTCCACAACTGGCACATTGCTTGGTCACCAGATGAAAAATACAGAATCCTGAACAAGAACTCTATCAGCACACTCAGACACATGGATTCCAACTTTGAGTCAGACAATGTTATAAAGAGTGTCGAATGGCAACTCCAGCTTCACCAATAACTGTGGCAGCTTCTAACAAGGATAATGAATGGCCAGTTTATGTCACAGATGGGAGCAGATGCCACAACCCCAGATCCCTGTCCCCAAAAAGTTAAGTCTTATCTATATAACTTTTGGCATATTTAAGGACGAGCCACTGACAGTCCATGTTAATGGCAGGGGGCACCTCCCCAGCCTTCTTGACAAGGTGACTGTGGTACATTATTTGTAAATGAGTTTGTACTCCCTAGTGATTGTCCTCTCTCCTAGCTTTAAGGATGAAGCTAGACTGTGAGTGGAGTGATTAAAATGTGGTCCATTATGGGCATACATGGGCCTGTATGGGGCTGTTGTACCTGAATCTTTTGGATTTGATATTATGTTCCCGGCTTTGAGGAGACTGGTATGGCTGAGGTGTGCAGACCTGTGCAGACTTAGAGCACTTCCACCCATAGTGTTACACTCTTGGCAGGCCACAGGAACTACATAGGAGCAGGGCTTCAATCAGACCCTATGTGAAGACGGGCCTCACAAACTGACTCAGCATGAACAAAAATGTGTTACAGACTGAAATTTCCACATTAGTGGTGTCAGGAAGCCTGATAACCAGACTGCAGAAGATTGTGAAATGGGAAAGCTTCTGCATTCTGTTAAGGGAGACCAAGTATGTTGTTTTTTTTCCTATTGGACACAATTTGCAAGTGCCCCTCGGAAAAGGCTGTATGACTAACCCTTCTGGGGAAAAACATTAACACAATTCTCTAAGACGAGTGTCTGCTCCCTCGTCATCTGCTGGGCAACCAGAATAGAAGACACCTGAGGTGATCCAGGAAGGGCTATGCAAGCAAGTCATTAACCCAGTCGAACCCTCTGTGCTACATTGTAACCTCAAACTATTGTGGTATTCTTGAAGTAGGTCATTGTTGAGGGCCTTCTCAGGAAAGCCAGGTGGTTAATCAAACAATAATTTATAAGTTAATCGATGTTCAGATTAGGCTTTTTCAGGAAGTAGTCTTCTTCAGGAAGTAAGGAGGTGTCCCTATTTTTGAAGTGTGCATTGAGAGGCAAACATGTTGACTATGTTAAGCAAAGGTTTGAGAGCTTCTCTGGTATTGAAAATGACATGATGTCATCTTTGTACAAGCTGGCCTATCTGAGTGAGGGAGATTAGCAAAGGTCAACTGCAGAGAGGAAAGGCCAGCAGGGCAGTCCTTATTCAGTCCTCTCTCTAGTACAGACATGATCTGAGGTCTGGGGGCAAGGCGTGCCACTTTTATGCCCAGAGAGTGCCCACAGGGGAGGCAGCAGTTACTAACCAATGTGCCACCTGGGTCCCTTCTGCTTGATGACAACTTCCTGTGAAGTGTGGCATGTAGCTATACCAGAATTCCGTGTTCTACCCACTCTCAAGATGGCAGAACACCTCTCTCTGCTTGTGCCTAACTGTGGGACACATGCCCACAGGAAAACAGGTCTGACCAGTGCTCTCCCCTCGCTATTCCTGACGCCCTCCTGTCTACCTAAACAAAGAAGCAGCAGCCCGTCTTCATGTATGCTTGCGATTTGACCTTCAAAGGTGGCTTCCGCTTTGAAGCTTGCTTTTCGGGCCCACATCCCGTTTGGGTTCCTGATAGTGAAAGTAACATCTCTTTCAATGGCATGCCCCTGTTGTTCTCTCTCCTGGGGGTGTTTCACACCTCTCCCCAAGAAGGGAGAAGGCTGTCTCATGGCCAGCATATGCAATGGCCACTGGAAAACTTGGGCAACAGAGCAGCAACTTTCTAAAAGTTACAGTTACTTAAAAGTTACATTAAATTTCAACTTGGGCATCTGGTTGGGTTTAATGCAGTGATTAATGTGATGCCTTGACGTAGGATTTTTAGTAGTCTCATGCAGAAGTTAGCACTGCTGAGTTGTCGGGGTGTAACCCTGTACTCACCAAGGGGCTACTAGCATTTCCACAGTAAAAACAAATGTGGTTTTTAGTTGTTAGAACATAAATATACATGTCCTCCCTAATAATGTACAGCAACCTGCCTTAGGACTCAAGAGGCCTGCTGCTAGGGTGACATATCTATTTAAAAGGGAGGTTTGGGCATTGACATTAGTTAAATGGCAAAGTTGAGCAGGCAGTTTAAAAGCTTTTTCTGCCAATCTGGAATGTCAGGTTGGGAGACATGTTTGCACGTTGTGACATCCAGGGTGACACAATAAGTGCTGCAGCCCTGGTGGGACACTTTGACTTACACGCCCTGGGTACCCCTGGTACCATATTCTAGGGACGCATAAGTAAATAAGTAAGTAAAGTTATATCACATGGGTATAAGCCAATTAAACATATGCCTTTAAGGGTCAGAGCACTGGCACCGAGGTCTGGTTAGCAGGCATCAGTGCACTCTGAGTTGAAAAAAAAGGCAGCATCAGTCCAAACGTTTGGGGGCAAAACATGGGGGTGAACCTGCAAAAAGCCTGTTTCCTAACAGCCAACTTGGAACCTTATTGTGTACACTTACTAGACATAATGTGGCAGCCATCTTAGAATATTATAACAATATATTTCAATATTATTTTTTATACTTATTATCATACCACTCCATATGGCCGCCTCACTTCCAGTCGATTTCATAAATCCTGTACTTGGTCATGGTGGTTTATGATGGTCAAGGAGGTGGGGATCTCAGTAACACAGATAATTAATCTATTGGTTTCCTATTTTTTTAGGTTTAGGCCTATGGAATAAGCCCAGCACGCATTCCTCCATAGTGCAGGGGATAGTGCGTTCTAAGACTGCGTGTAGTGACCCAAGGATATGATGCCAATACTTCGACAGTGATGGACAATTCCAGACCATATGTTTAAAATCAGCGTCTGGCTGTGCAAAGCGCGGGCATTGTTTGTCAGTGAAATGAAATGAAATGAATGAAATGAAAAAGAAATTTATAAAGCGCGAAATATTCACCCGAAGGTGTCAAGGCGCTAGCTCGTCAGACAAGAAATACCGGACAATTTGAAACCACATCAGAGATTAAAAAGCCACGTTTTTAACGCCTTCCTGAAGGCCAACAAATGTGTTTCCTCTTTTAACCTCAGTGGAAGCGAGTTTCAAAGTCTGGTCGTACCGACCAAAAAGCTTCTTCCACCCCAAGAACACTTTTTGAATCTGGGGACTACCAGATTATGAGCGTGAGCTGAGCGAAGATGGCGGGCAGGGATGTATGGCTGCAAATTCTGTTTAAAAAAGGCAGGTCCTAGGGGAGTGCCCAAGACCCAGAGCGAAATGGCCGCCTGATCCATTAGCTCCGTAACACCTTTCCCCCTCCCGTCTATCCGGCTGTGACATCCAAGGCACCGAGGTGAGGGATCGCATCGGAAAACAAGCGGGACGTCTTCCACCGACTCCCGTTACCAGAAACCGCCGTGGCTTGACGTTCTGTGTCCCGCAGGCGGAGGGCCTATCTATATACTGGAGCCGGGGACTCGATTTTGCGAACTCGCCGCACCGAAGACCAGCGGACACGGCCTGCACCCGCGCGCGTTGGTGAGCTGTCGCGTGTGGTGCGGAGGCCCTGTGGAGTCTCCCATGATGCTGTCGACCCGGGTGCGGAGTGACGGACGGCACCTGGGAAGTAAAATAAGCTGCGGGCGGAGGCGGCATCACAGGCTGCCAACGACACGGCAACGAGGGCTACAGGCGAGGCACGGGGCTGGAGGCGGCCAGATTCAACTGTGAGCGTGCTGAGGGAGAGGTGAGGCGGCGGGGGGGCCTCGAACTTGTTGAGGAGGTGGCAGGGCCCCCCCCTGCATCTTCCAAACTTGGTGAACTGTCTGGTTGAACTGGCGGGCGCTGGCTGGCCCTTCCCCCAATTCCTTTGAACTGCAGTAGGTGAGCAGTGAGCGACGAGGGCCACGAGCGGCACTATCTATCTGCAAACCCTCTAGTGAGGCCGGAGACCGCCTACACAATTGAGCCTCTCCTCCCGCCCATCTGTGAGTCGCGGCGTGGGCCGCGAAAGGTGCTGAGCTCCACTCTATTTCCTATGAGGTGGGGAACTATTCAAGTAATCGAGATTTGCCTGCCCCCCCATCTGAAAATAACTCTGACGCTTCGGGAGGTGATAGGTGTGGTGCGGGTGGTGGCGGATGAAACCTGATCTCACCACCTAGCTATCACCCAAGCAACTACTTGACCACCTGAGTAACGTGTGGCTGGACACCTCGTGACAGACTGAAGAGGCCTGGATCTCGCCTTCACAACGAGTAGATATACGGCTCACACCAGGAGCAGAAGCGCGCAACGGTGAGACGACAATGGAGAAGAATAAACCTGCAGGTGCAAGGGGGTCGAAATCCACGCAATCAAACAGACTTGACCGTTACACCATCCCCAAAGACATTCTCCAAGGCCGACAGTCTGGGGGGGGAACACCTAACGACCAGGGAAATGAAGACCAAGAGCTCTCACTGAAAGACGTCATGAAGGCGATCACTAATGTTCACGCTTCCTTGGAACATAAGATGTACACCATCGCTATCGAGGTTAATCTGATCCGAGCCGACCTTACCAAACTTAATGAGAAAGTCAAACAGGTGGAGCTCACCACCTCTAGCCTCGTGGGTGACGTCACCCAGCTTCAAGGTGAAATCCAAGAAATGCAAGTATTTCGCAAGGCCACTGAGCTCAAACTGGATGACTGAGGGACGCCTACGTCGCAACAACCTGCGCATCTTAGGTGTACCGGAAAAGGCAGAGGGACAGGCCCCAGATCTCTTTGTAGAGGACCTAATCCTACAACATCTACAACCGAAAGGCCTCAGCAAATTCTTTGTTATTGAGAGGGCTCACAGGGTTCCTGGAGGTCGCCCCAAACCGGGAGCCCCCCCGCGCCCGATCCTGGCGAGAGTACTGAATTTCCGGGACAGGGACGTAATCCTTCAAAACGCTAGACTGGGGGCCACCCTCCGCTACGAGAACGCAGACATCTCCTTCTTCCCGGACTTCACACAGCGAGTACAGAAGCAGAGACGGTCATTCATTATGGTGAAGCAGCTGCTCAGAGAAAGGGGACTGAAATACTCAATGCTATTCCCGGCGCGTCTCCGAGTGGAAGCGGAAGGGAGGACCTGGTTCTTCGAACAACCGGAGGAAGCGGCTGACTGGCTTGAACACCGGACGGAACAGGCCCCACGGGAACGCAATGATGGCGGTACTGCTGCCTCTCTGGCTAATGACTGACGAGACCGAAACGAACACGATGGCTCCCCAATCGAGACCGCTTCCTGCACAGACTGGGACAGGTATCGGGCTGCATGGCGGTCGAACCACAGGGGGGCTTCTCCCCTCCTGATGGCTGTCGCTTAGAACTATGATGTATGTCTCACCTTGGGGACTTTATAATTGTTATCCTTTTGGTGGGGGGGGACAGGGAAACGGGATGCCACGTCCTTAACTTTTCTGCATTTAGTTCTTTTATAGGGCGACAGGCACTCTGCAAACTTAATATGGGCAGTTCCACGCCCAGAGTGCAGGGCAGCAGGGAGGGGGGTTGTTGGGTGGGGGAATTGTATTGTTCTATTGTTATGTTTCTAGCATCGGTATTTGAATTTGACTTCATTACAGAGGACTCTGGTATTCACGAAGTGTGTAGTAGGTGCAATGGGGGACAAGAATGTTAAAATATTGAGTTGGAATGTTAATGGTCTCGGGGACAAAATCAAACGTAGTGTAGTTCTCCAGTATATCAAGCGACAGGCCTCAGATATTGTCATGCTCCAGGAGACGCACCTGATCGGAAACCTATGTACGGCAATGCACAGAGAGGGGTACAAGATGGTTGCACATGCAGGATTTACCTCCAGTTCCCGGGGTGTAGGCATCATGGTGAAGAACACGTTCCCCCTTGCCATAAGCTCCACATGGACGGACACTCGGGGTAGATATGTTGGGGTTTCGGGCACATGGGAGGGCCGCCCCACTACATTCATGTCTGTATATGTCCCTCCGGGCCTGCAAGGTACCACCTTCACAGACCTGGGCTCGGTCTTGCTCACCATCCCGGATGGCCTCTTAGTCCTCGGGGGCGATTTTAATGCAGTGGTTTCGGGCACCCTAGACCGATACCCCCCAAGGGAAGTGGGACCCTCTTCTCGATGGCTGCCTGAATTTCTCGAAACCATGGGACTGGTAGATGGGTGGAGAACATATCATCCAGATCAGATACAACACACCTTTCATTCTGGGGCGCACCATAGCCTCTCCCGCTTGGACTACTGTTTAATACCCGCGGCGCAAGCCGCATACATTCATGAAATTAAACACCTAGCTAGAGGCATCTCTGACCACTCACCAGTATGGGTCCACATAGTCCTTAACCAGACCAAAGTGGGAAGAATAGCGCCTATTAACCCTTGGTACCTACGTGATCCGACAATCCGCAAATCCCTTATCAAGGCCACAGACGATTACTTTTCCGATAATGTGGGGTCCGTGTCCTCATCCCAGTCCTTGTGGGAAGAATTCAAGACTGTAATTCGGGGTCAGGCATTATCATTAATTTCTGGAATGAAGAAAGATAAACAAAAAGAGGTCCTAGACTCTGAGGCTGAAATTTATAGGTTGGAGAGGGATCTAGAATCTGGAGTTACGCCGGAGAATCTTCATTTACTGAGCCTGAAACAGCACGACTACAAATCTCTAGTTACGGACAGGGCCACGACACTGGGTAGGGACCGACAGGGTAGGGTTTATGAACTGGGAGATAAAGCAGGGAAACTCATAGCATGGCTAGACAGGAGGGAATGGGCAAGCAGACTGGTCCCGGAACTCAGGGTTGACGGAGACGTCGTTCTCACTGAACCACAAGACATAGTTGATAGATTCGCCAGCCACTTCCAGACCGTCTACAAGACAGTCACCACATGCACCGAAGAGGAATCTCAGGAATTGTTGCGAGACATTAAGCTCCCCAGTCTCTCCCCAGAAGACCGTGACTTCATGGATAGTGACTTAACAACAGAAGAGATAGCTCAAGCAATCCGTTCCTTAAATTCAGGGAAAGCCCTTGGTCCAGATGGTATCCCCATTGAGTTATACAAATTGCGACCAGATAAATTGGCACCTTACCTAAAAACCATGTTTGAGGAATCCAGAAAAATCGGAATACTGCCCAGGGAGCAGAGAATAGCCACCATACATAAAGAGGGGAAAGCCAAGACTGACTGCGCCTCATACAGGCCAATTTCTCTTCTAAATGCCGAGCCTAAAATCCTGGCCAAACTTCTAGCTAATCGCCTAGTCAAAATAATCAGTAACTTAGTTCACCCCGATCAATCCGGCTTTATCCCACACAGAAATACAGCTTTGAACCTGCGCAGAGTCCATGGGGTTTTGGATAGGGCACATACTATCCAAGAACCAGCTGTGATCGTATCCTTAGACGCAACCATGGCGTTTGACACTATTGAGTGGCCATACCTCTGGGCTGTCCTGGCCAAGATGGGGTTTGGCCTGAAATACATCCAATGGATACGACTCCTATACCATGAGCCTTTGGCCCAAGTGGTAGTCAACAATAAATTATCAGCCACATTCCTACTTGGACGGGGCACCCGTCAGGGTTGCCCACTTTCACCACTTCTCTTCGCCCTAGCCCTGGAACCACTGGCAGCCTGGATCCGACCGGATCCTAGGTTGCGAGGTCTGCGATGGTCCCCAGACCTAGAAGACCACATCTCGCTTTATGCGGATGACATTTTTCTCTACTTGGCTTCCCCCAAGAAGTCCCTCATAGTAGTATTGGATATCCTAGCTGTGTTTGGCAGATTCTCTGGTTTTACTGTCAATTGGAGTAAGTCCCTATTGTTTCCTCTCCGGGGGGATCCACCCATCCCCCCGAGGGACTGCCCAATACAGATTAACACTACGGGCTTTAAATATTTGGGAATTTTTATCTCTCTTGATCCTACAATCCGTTACGCCCAAAACCTTCTTCCGCCCCTGCGTAAGCTTAAAACAGACATTGCCAACTGGAAATTACTCCCCCCTCTCGCTCCTGGGCAGAGCCGCCCTATTCAAAATGATGTCCTTACCTAGGTTCCTCTACGTATTGCAGAACACTCTAGACCCTGTACCGACATGCTACTTTAACCCCTTCCGTGCTCATGACGAGCTCAGCTCGTCATGCTGCGCGGTAGCGCTGTGCGCATGACGAGCTGAGCTCGTCACGACTCCACCCGCGATCGGAATGTCCCGCATACGAGCGGAATTCCGATCGCGGTCAAGGGGTTAAAGAAGTTGAAGGTCACCAGAGAGACTTGTGTTGGGACGGCAAACCTCGCATCGCCCTAAATAAGTTGACACTAAACTGGTACAACGGGGGCATTAGCCTCCCAGACATTAAAAAATATTACTGGGCTGCACATTTAGCGGCCATCAATCATGGAACGTACGGCCGTATTGATGACCCCGGCTATGCCATGGATAGATGGCTCCTTCCCGGAGGCAACTATAACAGGGCATTATATTCACAACCCAAAAGGAACACCTTGACAGGCCCCACCAACCATGCCGTCCGCATTTGGCATGACGCCACTAACTCTCTCGGATGGGGACAGAAATTGACTCTGGCCACCCCGCTTTGGGATTCTGAGAAGCTGGGCAACCTATGGAAGTCTAAAGGGTTCGATAGGTGGGACCTTATCGGCATTTCCCACATTAAAGACATTTGGGGAGAGGGAGGGGTCAAATCCTTCCCCGCACTACAGATGGAATACGAGCTGGCAGGCACCGAATGTTTCCGATATGCACAGATCTTACATTCACTCCAGTCTCATCTTCCTAAGGGAACCCCACTTCCCGAAGCCTCACCCTTAGAGGACAGAATTTTAGATGGTCACCTACCTGAAAAAACGATCTCCTTAATATACAAGAAACTAATTAATAACATAGCGGATCCCCTCCAATCACTGTGGGAGAAATGGAGGCGAGATGGGGTTGAATTAGATGACGAG
Organism: Calotriton arnoldi; assembly: GCA_963921515.1. Lineage (NCBI taxonomy): Eukaryota > Metazoa > Chordata > Amphibia > Caudata > Salamandridae > Calotriton > Calotriton arnoldi. Next base: position 1,176,277 of record CAWUFW010005411.1, read on the forward strand.
GACTGGCAAGAGGCAGTGTCCTCCCCTAGAGTGGTTGCCATTCCAGCGCGCCTTAGATTAGTGCAGCTTAAAATCCTCCATAGAATATACATCACTGGGCCCCGTCTGGTACACATGGGAAGATCCGATAATGGAGAATGTAAGCGGCGCTGTGGCCATATGGGGACATTCATGCATATCATCTGGGAGTGCAAATATATCAGCTCCTACTGGAGCAAGGTCCATGACATAATCAACGCAGTGTTACATGTCCATCTTCGCCCAGAGGTGCGTAGGTGCCTCTTGAATATATGGGAACCCACGGACCTGAACACTCATCAGACTCAGTGGGCTACACTAGGGTTCATGCTTGCTAAAAGGAATATTGCACAATTATGGGGAGCAGCCCAATCACCTACACTTGAAGCCTGGGAAAGATACCTTGATTGGTGTATGTATAGAGAGAAAACGGTGTACTCGGCCAGGGGATGCCCCAAAAAGTGGTCCCGTATATGGAGTCCCTGGAATACATACCATGGAGAGATTTGTGTGCCACCCCGCTGTGCTGAACAAGATAGCATTCCCCTCCTATGCAATGCAATGATACTACAAGTCTCCTCCTATGCCTCTCTACAATGTATAATTTGATTGATACCTCTGTATTGTTTATTGAAACCGATGTATGTTTAATAAACAGATTTATAAAAAATAAAAAAAAAGGCAGGTCCTGTGTCATGAATAGCTTTAAAAGCTATACAAAGAGCCTTAAACTCGATCCGTCTCTTCACCGGTAACCAGTGTAACTCTTTAAGCGCCGAGGAAGCAGATTTATGTTTTGGAATGTTCAGCAATAGACATGCTGCAGCATTTTGCACAATCTGCAACTTGGTCAGACATTTCTTCCGAAGGTTAATGAAAAGGCCGTTACAGTAGTCGGCTCTAGATAAAACAAGAGCAGAGACCACTAACTTCTGCAGATCAGCCGGAATATATGGAAGAATCCTTCTAAGTAATTTTAGTGTGTAGAAGGATATGGATGTGACCTGGTTTACGTGGCCTTCAAAGGAAAGCATGGAGTCAAACGTGACTCCCAAGTTCTTTACCTTATTAGTAGGATTGGGTAGCGAGCCCAGCTCCGAAGGCCGCAAAGCAGGGGACCAGAAATTAGTGTGGCTGCCAAAGAGTAGGACTTCGGTCTTACTAGAATTCAATTTCAGACAATTAGTGGCCATCCAGTCCCCCACCTGGCGAAGACAGGTATGGACCTGTGCCGCTGTGTCTGACGGTGAGCCTGTCACTGAAACCACAATCTGGGTATCATCGGCATAAAAAAATAGCAGAGAAACCCAGAGATCTAATTAGCCTCGCCAACGGGGCGACATAAATATTAAAAAGAGTGGGGCTCAACGAAGAGCCCTGTGGTACTCCACATGGCAATGTGAAGTTCGGCGACTTGAATTCCGAAAGAGCCACAAACTGTTCCCGGCCAGACAAGAATGACTTAACTAAAGCAAAAGCTTTCCCTTTAATGCCAATCCTATACAGGCTTCCAATAATTTTTGATGATTCACAGTATCAAATGCGGCAGAGAAGTCAAGCAGCACAAGTGCTGCATTGCCTCCTGCATCGACTGTCTGCCTAATCAGTTCGGACGCTGCCCCATATTACATTACGTCTATGTGGAGTGAGATAGGTCATATGAAGGATATTAAATTGAGTGTATTTCAAGCTAGCGTTTCTGGAGATCGTCTTGGGTAGTCTCAGCACTCGTTTCCATTCTGCCTCAGTGATGGTGCGCGCTATGGTTAGTTCCCATTTCTGTCGTAGTATGGGTAGCTGGTTCTCAACCATTCCTCTCAGGGCCCGATAGAGCCATTTAATAAGGTGTCGTGCCGTTCCCAATGTGATCATGGTATGCAGGAACCCGTGTGTATTTGGTTCGTGTGTTCCCGCTCCCCATAGAGACTGGAAAGTTTTCTGCATCTTGTGGTAGGTCAGGAATTGCCCACTAGGCAGATCAGAGTGGGCTATCAAGTCCTCCAAAGGTATCAACGCGCCCTCTAGATATAGGTCCCCCGCTCTTGATAGGCCTGCATTTTCCCAGTCCCTTAGTTGGTTCGCAGGAAAGGAGGAGGGTTTGGCATCTCCTCTCGGTAGTCCCACTAGTGGGAGATCCGGTGAGTACAGTGCGATTCCTGGCGTCCGCATAAGTCTTCTTTGCCAGCATTTCAGGGCCACTGTAACCAAGACACCCTGAGGCCGGGCTCGCTTCCTACAAGTATCAGCCTAGCCAGCAGTTTCTCTTTTAGGTCAGTGCTGGGCAGGTAGTCCAGTGTCTCTAGCCCTATCCTCTCAAGCCATTGAGCCAACCACTGCAATTGGGCAACCTAATAGAATGCCTCAAAATCCGGGGCTCCCAAACCTCAATTTTCTGGCAATCTCTGGGCGATAGCCAAGGACACTCTGTTGCTGCCCCCATCCCAGATCAAGTCTCTCAGTAACATATCTAATTCTTTAAACCAGGGCTTCAGGATGACCACCGGTAAGTTTGCGAAGAAATAAAGTAGTTGTGGTAGCATAACCATCTTAGAGAGTGCTATTCTCGACATGGTGGGAAGTTTAAGGGAACGCCAGAATGCCATTGCTGATTTGAGTGAGCGAACAGCTGGGTTTAGATTACCTTCTAAGAGGTCGGTTTGATCATGGAATATTTGGATACCTAGGTATCTGAAAGACCGGGGGGACCACTTAGTGCCCATCGGAAGTGTTAGGGGGCAGGGGATTGTAAGGTCCAGAGGGAAGACATGTGTCTTATGACGGTTCACTTTCAAACCGGTTAAAATGGTGTAGGCTTTTAAGATATCTATTGCATCTGTTATCCCCTCCTCACCATTCCGCAGATACAGGAGGATGTTGTCTGCGTAAAGGGATATCATATATTCCCTCCCGTCCAATGCCAGGCCGAGGCGGCCGCACTCTGTTCTGAACTGCACAGCTAGTGGCTCCATAGCCAGTGCGAATAAACGGGGCAATAGGGGACAACCTTGCCTGGTTCCTCTATATATCTCATAGGAGTTTGAGATTATGCCACACGTCTTAACTCTAGCTAATGGTAGAGTGTAGAGTAACTCAACCCACCTGATCCATCCCTCCCCCAACCCCATGGCATGCATTACCTTCAACAGGAAGTCCCAGCGCAGTGAATCGAAAGCTTTTTTGAGGTCGACTGCCATAACCACTGCGTTTGGGTAGTTCGAGAGGTCTCAGTGAAACAGTGCGGAGTACAGCCGTCTAAGGCTGCCCGATGTGGATCTAGTGGGGATAAACCCGTTCTGGTCCGTGTGGACTAGTGCACGCTTGTGCGGGAGCAACCTGCTGGCCAGTACTTTACTTAACTTAATATTTTAAAGTCCAGGTTTAACATGGATAGTGGCCTGAATTCTGTGACCTTAGGGGTATCTATCTTGGTCTTAGGAATGGGCACTACCAGGGCCTCTCTAGTTGATGTAGGCAAGCGGACACGGTCCAACGAATCAGCATATAACTTCACAAGGTGGGGTGCAAGCTGATCGCTGTATGCCGCATAAAATTCGGCTGGAAGGCCATCTGGGCCTGGGGTCTTCCCCTTTGCCAATTCCTTAATCGCTGCTCTAACTTCGTGTATACTTATGGCGCCTCCCAGGTCTTCCCGGTCTGCAATATCAATGGTCTGCAGTGGGATTCCGGCTAGGTAATCCTGGATTTGATCCTCCGGTATAACCGGTGGGTGCCCATATAGGGACGTATAATAGTGTAGGAAGCATGCATTTATTGTTTTAGGGGAGTAGGTCGTAGTGCCATCTCCGGCCTGCAGTTTAGTTATGGGAGACCCTCTAGTCTCCGTTTGAATAAGCCAGGCTAGCAGCCTGCCTGATTTCCCACCCTCAGTGTGTTGTTTTGTCCGAAATTCCTTACAATCTAGAAGCCGCAACCTGTTTAGCGTCTTGTTATAGGTGCTCTTGGCTTGGGACAGTTGCGTGTGGGTGTCTGCCAAAGGCCCTAGCCTAAGCTCAAGCGCATGGATCTCAGTGTCCTGTTGCTGGAGTTCCTTCACGATCTCCCGTCTAGCCCCCACCGCTGCCCCCACACAGTGTCCCCTGATGACCACCTTAAAAGAATCCTACTCCACCAGCGAAGAGCTAGCCGTTCCCTGATTATTTAAGAAGTAGTCAATTATAGAGGTTTGCAACGATTGTCTGAAGCATGTGTCTCCCAGCATAGTGGCGTCAAGGCGCCAAGTCGGAATAGCTGTTGTTTCGGGTGTTAGGGAGACGTCAGGAGCAACGGACTGTGGTCGGACAGGGTACGTCCCAGATATTCTGAGTTAGACATTTGCGTGCTAATATGGGATGAGCAGAGGAACATATCCAGCCTAGTGTGCAGAAGGTATAGGGGGGAATAAAACGAGTAGTCCTTAACCTGGTCATGATGCAGTCTCCATATGTCCACAAAATCCCAGTGTGTTATCCATGTTCTAAGAGCTTTTGCGTTGGAGTTAGCCAGAGCCCCATTCAATGGTGGTGTGGATCTGTCCATGTTAATGTCTACTACACAGTTATAGTCCCCTCCCAGCACTACGTCCTGCGTGGCCAGCTCTGCGAGTGGGTTAGAGAGTGTGCGAAGAAACTGCTGTTGCTCTTGGTTAGGGGCATAGATGCTGCCCACCGTCATCTCCTTGCCAAATAACCTCCCTTTAATCAACACATATTTACCTTCGGAATCGATTAGAGTTTGCACCGCCTCGAAGGGGATTCTGGGGCGTACCCACATCATGGCCCCCCCTGGAAAAGGCAGAGTATGATGTGGCATATAATTGGTCCCTCCATCTACGCCTGAGGCGCTGTCCTTCCTCGCGGGTCAAGTGGGTTTCTTGTAGCATAACTACTTGTGCCCCTCTGCGCCTAATGTAACTAAGTATATTGTGGCGTTTTGCTGGTGAGCCCATGCCCCTGACGTTGCAGGTAAGAAATGTTATCCCTCTAGGGCCTACTCTTATGTCTGCCATATGAGCCTAGTAGTGTGAGGTGCCTGCCATAAACTGTTGCGATTATGTCTTGTTACCCGAGCGCTCGTATAAACTGTGAAACACACAATGCCCCAACCCAAGGGCAGCAGCGCAACCGCCCAAACTTACGAACCAAACAGTACATGAAGTCAGAACGCCGCCTTCAAAATGCTAGGTGGAGCCTTCTGGCGGGGGTGAGTGCAGAATTCGGGTGTGGCAGGAGCACCTCGTCCCGGCTCCATCACGTGCTTGTGTCCTCAGGTGGCGAGACTTAGCCTCTAGTTCGTATTGGTAGCCTGTGGCGCCCCCACTACCTGGTCCGGTAATGATCTTGCTTCTGCTGCATGTGTTCTTGGGGGTATAGGATATGTGCCAGTTCAGGGAGTGTCCCAGAGATCCGCCTCAACTAGGCAATGTCATCGGCTAGTCGCTGCGTGAGTTTTGGCAGGGGGGGGTCAGTTTTGAGGGAGTCTCCAGATCCGGCCAATGCATCAGCAAATACTGCCGATGTCCCGGACGTTTTACCTTGGTGCAAGGGCGAAATGATTTGTGCCACTGCTTGTAGCACAGCTTGTCATTCTTGGTAGGTTTGCGAGGCTGTGGGCCTCTGTGTTTGCATTGCCTTACGGCCACGTTTTGGTCTCCGTCTGCGTGGCTGTAGCCCTGTCTCTGTACGTAGCGATCTCTTAGGTAGAGGTGCACCCTTCTTATATGCCTCCATCCAAGTCCAGACCTCTTCCGGAGAGTCGCAGAAATGCGAGGTGCCATTGAGCATAATTTTCAGCTTGGCCGGGAATATTAGGGAGTATTGTATTCCCTCTTCCCTAAGAGCTTTTTTGGCCTCAAGGAAGGATGCCTCAAGGAAGGATGCCCGCTGGACCTGTACCCTAGCTGTAAAATCCGGGAATATGGACACCTCGCTGTTTTCCATGGGTGCGTGAGTGCCGAAGGAGCGTGTCCCGGTCTCTAAAGTGCAGAAGCCTGGCAATTACCGGACGGGGGGGCCCCCGGGGCAGGAGGTCGACCCGGCACTCTATGTGCCCTATCCAGTGCGAAGAACTGAGACCGGAGTTCTGGGGCCACCACGGAGCATAGCCATTTCTCGAGGAATTCCACCATGTTGGATCCTTCCGCCCGCTCCGGAATCCCTATGAGCCTGATGTTGTTTCTGCGGTTGCGGCCTTCTGCATCTTCCGCCTGCTGCTCAAGAATTGCCACTCTGGCGGAAAGATCGTCTATCTTGGCAGCGTGTGTTCTTTGTTCCGGCTGGATCTCAGTTAATGCGGATTCGGTTTCCCGGACTCTATCCACCAACTTTTGATGTTCTGCTTGTAAGAGTCCCAGACCTACCGAGACCGCCCCAATGTCTTGCTGTATGGTGTTCTTGGTGTCAGCAATGGCCGCCAGAACCCTATCCAAGTGTGAGTGGAGGGAATCATCCTCGCCAGTGCTCTCATTGTCTCTTTTCTCCTGCGCCACAGGCGAAGGTTTATTTATTTATAGGGTTTTATATAGCGCGAACATGACCCACGAGGGTATCAGAGCGCTTTACAGTATATAGTTATAAAGACATACGAAATGAGGTAGTATACACGCATTTGATATTCATCATTACTTACAAAAGAGGTAAATAGTATAAGATAACATAGGTGACCAGTAGACAACATATGATGATCCCAGAGGGCAGCAGAACATTATATTATATACAGTTATTGAGCCTTAGGTCAGTATTGAGGAAATAAACAAACATATAATTTTCTCTTTCAATCCACAAGAGTTAGCCAGTGATATGAGGATCGTATCGGTGACTCGATGTCAGCATAGAATCAAGTCTTAGGACGCGAATTTGTTCATTAGGAGTATTTTTACCTCTTTTTTGAATGCGGTAAAGGAAGAGATTCCCGTACCACTGGAGGTAAGGAGTTCCAAATCTTTGGAGCGATCCCTGAAAAAGCCCTGCAGCCAGTTCTCTTTTTATGAAAGGATTGTGGTTTCAGAAGTAAGGAGCTCGCGCTTCGTAGTTGTCTGCATCCTCCGGATCGTTCTAGTTTTAGAGCTAGGTAACTGGGTGTATTGTTATGTAGTGCTTTATGGGTCAAGCAGGCCACCTTTAGTTGTATTCTAGCCTCATAGGGCAGCCAGTTCAGCGCTTTCAAGGTCGGAGAAATGTGGCTGTTTCTTTTAGATCCTGATACCAATCTTGCCGCAGCGTTAAGAGAAGCCCTCAGCGGAGCCAGCTTGTATTTGGGGAGATCGCAAAGAGTGGTGCTTCCATAGTCTAATCTTGGTAGCACTAAGGCTTGCACTGCCATTTGTAGGTCGGTCTGAGGGAAGAAGGGTTTAAGTTTCCTTAGTAAACTCATCTGGTGATTGGCTCCCTTGGTGGCATTAGTGATGTGCGACTGCATATTCAGGTGTTTGTCTATGGTGACTCCCAGGGATTTCGCAGAGTCAATGATGAGGGGAGAACAGTCAATGGAGGTTAGGTGTTTCAGCCATTGCTCTATCTTTGGTGTGTGATTGGGTGGGGAGATGAGAATGAATTCAGTTTTTTTTGTATTAACATGAGGTGGTTGTTCGTGAGCCAACTTTGCATGTTCTGTAGAATAGCGTTGAGGGAGATGAAGTCTTCTGGAGAAGAGATTTTTAAATACAGTTGGGTGTCGTCCGCATATAGGTGATATAGGATATTCGCGGATTTCAATGCGTTCGCCAGGGGTTCCATTAGTAGGTTGAAAAGAATAGGTGATAGGGCTGAGCCCTTGGGAACGCCTATGTTGACCAAAGAGGGCTGAGAGAGAGAATTCTTCATCTTGATTCTTTGTGTTCTGTTATTAAGGAAGGAGGAGAACCAATGTAACACTGGGCCCGAGAGGCCCATCCTTCCTTCCAATAGGGACAGTAGGTTGTCATGTTTAACCGTGTCGAAGGCGGAGGATAAGTCAAGAAGTATCATTAGGCATGATTCGTTGCGGTCAAGCATTTTTAGTATGTCATCCAATATGTGGGTGAGTGCAGATTCTGTGCTGTGTCCTTGACGGAAACCAGATTGGTGATTGTCTAGGAGGTTGTACTTCTCAATATGATTGCATAATTGTATTTGTACACATTTCTCCAGCAGTTTCGCCAAAGTGGGGATGTTGGATATAGGGCGGTAGTTGTTGAGATCTGATGGGATGGCGTCGGATTTCTTTAGTATAGGCGTAACCTGCCCTATTTTAAGACAGTCTGGTATGGAGCCTTGTCTCAGAGAGCCGTTTACAATTTTTGCCCATAATGGTAGGATGGGTGTTTTTATCATTTTGAATAGGGCAGGAGGAAGGGGGTCAGAGAAGTGATTGGAGGGATTGATTGCTAGAAGAGTGTTATAGATTTTTTGTTCAGAGATTGGCGCAAAGGTGTTCCAGGAGGCATTGTTTTTTGTGACTTCCCCTGGAGAGCTGAAAAGGACCTTGAGTTGTGAATATCCGTTAGCATCAAGGGCCACCGGTTGTGGGAGGGCCTTCTTAGGTTGGATGTCGAGCTCGATGACCTTTATCTTTTCACGGAAGAAGTTGGCAAGCTCATCGCAGGAAGGTGTATCCAGGTCGTTGAGATTCGTGGAGTTAGCCGTGTTGCGAGCTTGTTGCTTGACGATTTCGAAGAGTTTTTTTGGACGGTTGATTGCTTGGTTCAGCTGGGTTCTGAAAAAGTCTGCCTTGGCCTTTAGAATCTTCCTGTTGTATGAGTTCCTTAACGTTCTAAGGTGCTGAAGGTGAACGTCGGTGGGTGCTGATTTCCATAATCGTTCAGCAGCTGTTAGCTTGCTTCGCTCCGAGTTCAGGGAGTCATTGAACCAAGGTTTGGAAATTTTGGAGGACACATTTTTCTCTTGGAGGGGTGCTTAGAGTCCAGGATTTCCAGCATCGTGGAATTGTAAAAGGCTGTGAGGGCATGGACATCCTCCATGTCAGTTGTGGGGGTCAGGGCTGAGTTGCAATGGTTTACCAGGGTGGTAGGGTTGATGTTCTGTAAGTTCCTTTTCCATTGTTTTGTTTTTGATGGTTGACTCCTTTTTGGAGTGACCTCGATATTGATGGAGAAGAGGATGCTGTGATGGTCAGTCCAGTCGCAAGGAGTGATGGATTCTAATGAGATGATGCTCGTTTTTGCTATGATGAGGTCCAGAGTCTCTCCCTTGTTGTGAGTTGGACTGTCACAGAATTGGGATAAGTCCTGGTCTGCCAGAAACGCTTTAAGACATGCTACACCGTGATCATTTGCATTGTTCCAGTGTAGATTAAAGTCACCCAGGAAAATTTGTGGTACTTGTGAGTTGACGTTGGATGAAATGACTTCCATTAACTCGTCGATGAAAGTCAGATTATCCCTCGGGGGTGGTAGAATAAGTGACGCTTGCTGACGAGGCGCTTATCATCAGAGATATTGATACAGAGATATTCGCTGGAGGATAGAGCAATGGAGTCTACTTGCTTGACTGAGATTGTGTTACGATAAATGCAGGCTAACCCACCTCCCGGTGCCACATTTCTATCAAGGCGGATTAGGTCGTGACTAGGAGGAACCAATAGATCAAGGATGGGGGAGGAGGAGCTGTTTAACCATGTTTCGGTGAGGACGATAATGTCTAAATCATTCTCTAGGATTAGGTCGAAAATGTCAGGTGCATGTTTGCTAGCTGATCTGCAATTAATGAGTGCACACTTTATCTTGTTAATAGAATGGGTAAGGGCAGTCTGCTCTATGTTGATATTTGTGAGATTATCTCTATTTACGGATCTGTTATTGTGTGTGGGTTCTCTGAAGGGGTTGGTTTGCATGGATTGGATGGTGCCACATTGTGACATACTGCTATCTGTTGCTAAGGCATAAGATATGAGGAGGTCGTCTATGTCGCTGTCGGATAGTTCAACGTTTGTCCTCCTAGGCCAAGAGGGGGAAGGTAAGTTAATCTGAATATTATTGTCAGGGCGTGAGATCTTGGGGATGTATCCACTAATTTGTGGACTGATTTGGTTACTCTGACTAGTTTTCTCGTGGTGTGAAATCTTGGGGAAGTAGCTACTAGTTTGGAGACTGATTTGGTTCACGGTGGCATTGGTGGCTCTGTGTACGTTTAGAAGTTCTTTGGTGATGGTTGATAGGTTATGCATCTCGGCCTTGAGATGGGCTAGGACTGAGGCTAACTCATTGAATCTTGCAAACCAAACAGAGTTGGGAAGGTTAGTAGTATGTGTAGTTGTATGTTCTTTTGTGGAGGGCGATCTGCAGGTAGGGTCTGTATGTGTGAAAGCGTTCTCCGGTTGCATGGGGATGTCCTCATTAGGGATCGGAGTGGTAAGTTGAGGGGGGTTTGTTGTGGGGTCCAAGTCGGTGTGTGGACTGGTCGTTGTGTGTTGTATTCTGATGGGTGGAATGAGTATTGCAGGTGTTGGTGTCCGATCAGGTGTCGTGGTAGACAATAGGTCCGGGGGATCTTTGTAATCTAAATTAGATGAGAGTGGGGATAGAAGCAAGACGTGAGTGGAGTCCCGGTTGGTGGCTTCATTCATGGTCGACGGGGATAAGTGATGGATCAACATTGCAGCGATCGGTAGCTAAGAATAACCCTGTCCCGGCTGGGCCGGGGGATCCAGGTGTGGAAGCAATCGATGTGACTGGGGGGTAGGAATCAATGGGTGTGACTGCAATGATGTGATTGCTAACTACTTGCATCCCAATCCCTCCTGGGCCAGGGGACCCGAGTGTGGTTGTGACCGCAGTGGCTGGGCGGTAGGGCTCAGTGGGGGTGTGAGGAGATGTCGGTTCGGAGGAATTTGTTATGGGATTTTGTCGTGGAGTTGGGGTGGCATCTAGATACTGAGGATGATAAGATACGGGGAGTGTGCTATTCTTGCTGTTTACTGCTTTCTTGAGAGTAGGAAAGATCCTATCTATGGTATCAAGATTAGCATCGGAGGCTTGTATAAGGATATTACCGTTGTTGTAGATGGTGATGGTGGCATTCGCAGGGTAAAAGTCTGAAGCTGTTACCGACAATTTGAAGGCATGCTGTTTTTTTTTTACATTGGCGATTCGGAGCAAAGAGTGAAAGATATTTCTCCACTGGGCACGTTTCTTTGTGTGGAAGATAAGGTCGTTGGATAATATGCCTTTGCTAATGCAGAATTATGGGTCTGAGATAAGAGTCTCCGGGTGGGTTACCATTAGTCTGTGCTTGAATTTCTTTGCTGCATTTTTGGAGAGATCGGGCGGGTAGAGAATGGTGAAGGCATGATGGCCTGACGGTTCAAGGTTTTTATCCATTGTAATATTTTCTTTCTCCTTCTTAGTTTTTTTTTGTGTCGGCCCCTTCAGAGTGTATTAATCGTATTCAGTATTCAGTATTCAATATCAGATCAAGATGGCCGCTCTGTATCCTTCATCGACCTGTTCCTGCTTCCTGGTAGCAGGTTGGGTGTCCCCCCTTCTGTTTTGGCTTAGGCATCCTGTCCACTGGTGTGTCTTTTTGTGGCGGGGCACCGCAAGAGGATCTCCCCCAGGTCTCAGCGAGGCACCAGTGTCTCTCAGCTCCACGGCTGGGCTACTTCTGGGCAGGCTTTTCCCCTCTCCCCGTGCAGTGCTCTCAAGCGCACAACCCTCGGTGTCGTCCCAAACTTGGCCAAGTGTTGGGGGAGAGCGCCTCTGTCCTCCATTTCCAGACTACTCCGTGGGTTCGGGCAAAGGCTATTATAGCACCCTCTGGGGCCCCGTCGGTCGCCTCGTCCACGGCGCTGTCCTGGCCTCCGTCAGTTATTGGGCCCTGATCTCAGCCGGCACACCCGCCAGGGTCAGAGGCCGGTCGTCACCACTCCTGGCCCGTACTCAGGCGCACTCCAAAGGGGCAGCGGCCCCTTGGGTCGAGAGAAAACCTCTGGTTCTGGCCTCTCCTCCCAGACAAATCAGTCCCAGGAACACGGTTCGCCTATGCCCAGCAGCTGACAATTCCACTAATTCCGGCTCCCCCTCAACTGTAGGCCGCCGCTTCTGGGTACCCAATCTTGGGCCTTTGACTTGTTGTTGCCGTTTGACCACTCTTCTGCCGTCACACAGATCCGCCTCCGAGCTCAGAGTCTTCGCGGCCCCCCGCTGCTGTCTTCTCGTGGGGTATTTTTCACCGCCTCCAGCACCGCCCCATCTTGTGATGGCGTCTGGGGGCCCCAGAGCTTTCCGGCCCTCGTCGGGCCCTGCACCGCATGCCGCTCGTGGGTATTCCCAGAGTCCCCACCGCTTAGAGCCGCTCTCCTGGACCCACCATCACCCGCTGCAGCTGCAGGTGGGGGCCAGTTGGAGGCGCAAAGCAGCAGGTGGGTCCCAGCTTCAGGCAGAGTCTAGAGACTCAAAGTGCAGGAGGCAATACGCCGTCTCCAGGCCCCTCTCCTTGTGACCCCCTCCTCTCCCGCAGGCCTCTTTTCGCAGTCGGGTGCTCCCGTTGCGTCAGTGCCGCCAGCTCTCGGCCTCACCTTCTACAGATCTGTCCCAGGATTGCGTCCGCTTCCGATCCGCCACTGCTCCGGGTGTGCAGCCCTTTCCGGGGGATCGCGGAACCCGCTGTGGAGATGAGGGTATCTGGGGCTACTGCAGGCTGGGACGGTGCTTCCAGTCCACGGGTCTAGCGTGTTCGCGGACTAGGCCGTGCCCCTCTTCGCTTCCAGGTTTCGCTCTGCGGGGCTGCCCGGGACAGCCGCGGATCACCGCTGTGCCCCCCACGCTGTAGTGTGGTGTGAGGGTCCGTTTCAGTGCCTCTGTGCCGATGGATGCCGCAATATCACCAGGATTTCCTGTGGGCCGGGACGGAGCTCCAGGCTCACACGTCCGCCATGCTTGGTGTCTTGGCCACGCCCCCCACAGATAATGAATCTAGATGCAGAGATACAACATGAAAGAGAGTATTTTTGAAGTACAAGTGTGTGAAAGTTGTACAACGTTGACATCTTGGACAAGTTTGTCAGTTTTAAACAAATGCCCCAGCAGTGGGTGAATTATTAAACATGAACGGGGCTTTTCAGGAGAGCTTTCCTCCAAACTCAGTTAACTTGCAGAGGATTTTTTCTGCAAAAGGTATGTTTTGCATGTTTTTTCTCCACACAAACCTGATTTTTTAGGTACTTTTCATCTGTATTTTTTAAAGTTTACTAAGTTCTCAGTGTTGGCAAAGTTGTAAAGACCAGTGTCCGAAGATGACACAAGTTTGTCGATTTTGTACACCAGAGAAAGCAGGGCTTGTGGTGGAACCAAACACGGGCTCAGAGTGAGTACACTCAAGTTTCATACTCAGAACCATCAGTCTTCAGCTACGTGTCAAAATTCCCTTCTCTGTTTCTTTGCAATTCTCTAAGGGGCATATGTATGAGAGGTTTGATTGACGCCAGCCTCTAAGTCAGATTTATGAAGGCACGCAAAGCAACATTGCGTGGCTTTGAATGGCTTAACCGCTTCGCCGCGATCGGAATTCCGCCCAGGTGCTGGACATTCCGATCGCGGGTGTGGTCGTGACGAGCTCAGCTCGTCATGCGCCCAGGCCGACCGCGCAGCATGACGAGCTGAGCTCGTCATGAGCATCGAAGGGGTTAATAAATCCGGACTAAGACAACCCAGTGCAAATCACTGCGGTGCCTTACTCTGTGCAAGAAAGGCATTCCATGGGTGTTGCAGTGAGTGTTCTGAGGCAACTCCCATGGATTGTGATGCCGTCCCAGATTTACCAAAACTGGCAAACCTCTGCATGCGCCAAAAAGATATGCTTCCCCAGGCGAGTCGTAAAGAGGAGAAATATGTTTATTTCTCCTCTTTCTATGTGAGCTGCATTCTGAAGGACACATAGAAGGAGGAAAACGCCTCTATGGATTGTTTTTGTGCAGGGAGGTGCCCCTTCCTGCACAAACACAATCATGCCTACAACGCAGGCCCCTGGGGGCCTGTGTTGGCACTAGGCTGGCAAAATGGCACTAGCGCAGGAGGAGAGGACAGGAATGCACCATATTGGATACATATAGTGCATTCCTGCCCTTTCCCTGTGACTCAGAGCAGCACAGGAAGGTAACTCGCTGCACTGCCCTGCGTCCCAATTCCCCTATATATGCCCCTTAGTGTAGCAACAGCCTTAGGGAAGTTCAAAGGTGGTCATTTTGGAAGGTGTCGTGAGAAAGGCGGCCATAGTATGTGCTTGCTTCAAAAACAAAGGCAGTACACTCTGGTGGAAGCGAGGCAGCCTGTCCTGGCAGGAACCCAGCAATCCGTGAGCTGCAGAAATTCACAGTCGTCGGTATTTGACTAATCAGCTTGAAAACGCCCTCGCAAATTAAAGAGTGTCTTTAAGTTCCTTACTTGATTGATGCAACACGGCTAGGTATTAATCAGTCTCTGTTGGAAAGCTGACTACACCCCGGGCCTTCCACTTAAGTAGGGCACCTGCGCGAGATCGTCGAGCGTGAAGGAAAGGAGTGAAAAAATTGCACCCGTGTACAGTCCCTTGGTTTCCAGCAAAGTATAGTGTGGATCAGCCGACGACAAGGTCGTTTGTTCTCATGAAAGCAACTTCTACTGGAGAACTGAGGCTGGAAGTTGCCCTGTTCTGAACCCAGCGCTTAATTGTAAAAGAATAAGGGGCACATATATCATTGAACTGCTTCACCCTGGCGCCACGCAAGGGGAAGCAAGGGCGATGCAACTACTAAGTCAGATTAATCAAGCCACGCAAAACCACCTTGCATGGCCCTGCATGGCTTGTCTAATCACGAGTAATGCCACACAGCGCAAATCGCGGCCTTGGTTTACTCTTCCCCAGAGAGCGAGGCGTCCAATGGGTGGAGCGTGGGTTTACCCACGCATCCACCCATGGATTTTGGTGCATTTCCAGTTTTAGCATTACTGGTCGACCTGGTAATGCGTCAAAATGCATCCCCAGGGCAGGCATAACAAGGAGAAATATCTTTATTTCGCACCGTTTTTTCTTCTTTCTACGTGTGCTGCATTCTGCAGCACACAGAGAAAGAGGAAAATGCCTCAAAGGAATGTTTTAGTGCAGGAAGGTGTTCCTTCCTGCACAAAAACAATCCTGCTTGCAACGTAGGCACCCTTGCACTATGGTGCAAGGATGCCTGCGCTGGAGCTAGGAAGCACATTGTACGCCAGCGCAACGAAAGGATAGACATGTGCTATATAATGTTAACTACAGCGCATTCCCGCCCTTTCATGCAGCACAGTGCGGTGGCTTGCTGTGTTGCGTTATGTGAATTCTTTGATAAATCTGCCACTAAGTTCCAGAGTCCAAAGTTTTGCTCAGAACACCCGACCGGCGCTATCGAAGGTTGGGATGCTACATACCAAGGCTGCGTAGTCTTCATTCCCCCTCATGCCTTTATAATCGAGCACCAGACACCTCTTGCATCTTTATCTCACTATTGGAGGTTATTGTTTAATCACTTCTTTCTCCTTTTGTCACTTTTTTGAATTTGTCTCTTCCTTCTTCTTTCCCCCTTTTGTTTTTTCTCTCTCTTGCTGTGACTCAAAGTCAGTTGAGGAAAAATAAATTCAGGAGGGTCCTACATGTAACCAACAGCTCAAATGAAGCACTGTCTGAGGCACGAGGTTGGCCTTATTCAGAAGACTGGAGGACAGTCGAGAGTTAGACACCATCAGAAGACTGGAGGACAGTCGAGAGTTAGACACCATCAGAAGACTGGAGGACAGTCGAGAGTTAGACACCATCAGAAGACTGGAGGACAGTCGAGAGTTAGACACCATCAGAAGACTGGAGGACAGTCGAGAGTTAGACACCATCAGAAGACTGGAGGACAGTCGAGAGTTAGACACCATCAGAAGACTGGAGGACAGTCGAGAGTTAGACACCATCAGAAGACTGGAGGGCTCTGGCAACAGTTGGACATGGGCAGAGCAAGAGCAAGAGGTGGAGTTGGTTCGGAAGACTGGAGGTCTGAGGCAAGAGGGGGGAACTATTGAGGAAGACAGGCGGTCTGGGAAAAGAGCTGGACCATATTCTAAAGATAGAACAGGTGCAGCAACAGGGGAAGCTGGTTCCGAAGATAGGAGGGCTGGGGCAATATGTTGACCTTATTTGGAAGACTTGTGGACATAGCAAGAGCCAGAATGCACCATCAAACAAGCATTTGCAATGTAATAGGTCTCGCATTGATGAAACTTTGAGCTATTGGCGTTGCAAATGCTAATGTCTTTTTTTTGGTTAAAAAATATCCCAGCAGTAGCATAAGTAATAAACAATATTCCACTAAGTTAGGAAAGGGTGCAGTACCACAGGCTGTTACTAGGTGTCCCTGTGAACTTGCAAAGGGACCTCGATTAGCTAAATAAGGCACTGCACCCTTAATGCAATTATAAATAGAAACTGCATCAAAAATGAGCAATAGGCAGTCCCATAGCCCACTCTAAGCATTATTGTGTGCAGTGCTATCTGCGACAGACAGCTGAAGCTTTCCTTAGCGAGACTATAATGAGAAATGCGACCTGGGAGTGGGACAGCCTGCACATGAATGTAGGTGAAGTCGATAGGGAGAAGAGGTAGACGAGACCTCTCTTGTGAGAGGTAGTGTGTGATTTGTAAGTGGTGCAAGTCGGTAAATTTAACGAAGGAAGGAAATGGAACATTCTGAAATGGGTAAAGGGAGGGGAGAGGAGGCCCTGAAAAGATGAACATGGAGCTAGGGACAAACACCAAAAGGTGAGGGGGTGAGGCAGGATACAAAAGCCATAAAAGGTACAAAAGTAATGGCAGTGATAACAAGCATTGGCAAAGCCAATAGGACTCGCAATGGCTTTGTTTTTTTTATTTCCTGATACGAGATGGCTTTGTAAATGATATAAAAAGTTGGCACAAAGTTGGCGCTGTAGCTGCTGTGCAACATGTTTGAAAGTAATGTAAAAAAAAGCGCTATGACACAGCAGTGCTCCACATCACAACGTTTTATTACACAAAAACTTTTAGATCAGCCGCTGTGCAACATGGCTAAAAATCACATTGACAAAGCCAATTAATCTCGTCTAGGCGAGACTAATTGGCTTTGCCAATGTTTGTTACTGTGCCAAATAACAAGGACGAAGGGAGATTGTTTTATCCTCCCTACTGCCACGATTAAAATAAGGTTCCCCTGTATTCCCCCTCCACCCCCGCCCTTTGCCATTCCTCGCCTTCTCTTGTGATTCCACATATTTGAAGCTGTTCGTGACGCATCCAAGCCACACTTTTACCTCGAGTCGTTTATTGTTTTATTTTGCTTATTGCATCATTGCCTGACCACGATCAGCGTTTTCCTAGGTTGGATTCCCCTCAATACCACGTGACTTCGTCACATTGAGAGGATGGAATGGGCGTCTCAGCGGTCTCAAAGGAGTGAGGGTGGGCTCCTCATTGAGCAGCCCGGTGATCGCACTGAGGCGTCCGACAGGACGCACTTGGGGGCTAAATTTTACCACAGCATTCCCGTAGCCAGGGCTTTACGTGGGATGAAAAAACTGGAGGTCACAAAGGGGCGTGGCCGATGTAATTAAAGGCGTGACTAAAAAAATTATGCTAAGAATCTGTTCTTAGCATAGTGTGCCGCCCGACTATTATTTTTGCTGCTTCTGTCATTGCCTCCAGATATATAATAAAACAAGTAACATTACACCTACAAGTCAGGACTATTGGCTTTGCCAATGGTTAATAGTTGCATAAAATAAATATACAACGTGCAAACACAGCTCTGGCTTCATTTTATATAATATTGAAAATGCTTCAGTTCGTGTGTGAGAGGTTGTGGGGTAAGGGCCTGTGCTGCTGACTTTGGAGCTGGGGAAGGAGGTTCGGTCTCCGTCGGCTCAACATCCTGTGATTCTGGGCAAATGGCTTATTCTCCCCGTGCCTACCAAAAAATAAATGTATATGTCCTTGTTGGAGCTCATGCAAAGCGCTTCGAGTTCGCGCAATATAGAACTGCAAAAACAAAAGTTACATCAAAAGCAAATAAAATGTTTGATGGAGAGCCCCAAAGGGACCCGTCTCAGTACCTGCTCTTTAGAGCTGTCGGTGCTGAGCACTGGCAGGACCCGGCCCACTTAAATCCCTGCCCGTAGCTGTAGATAAAGAAGGATACAATTACCCTGTAGAGCTCCGTTTAGCGTTTACTGATCCTAGGGGAATGAATTAACCTGCGGCATGGAAGGTCCACACAGATCTTGGAAGCAGCAGTAATTGCATGAACCCGTCGAGCTATCTTGCAGCAAATACCCCCTGAGCTGAGCAGAGAAATGCGGTGAGCAAAATGGTGCGCGCCTACCCCCAGCTCTGCAGGGGACGGTGTAACAGCAATAAAAAACACTGGACAGCTGCTTGAAGTGCTACCGATAATCAGGCGCTAGACTGCCTGGAGAGGAATCACATACGTTTGCTTAGGGATTCAAAATGTCTTGCACCAGCCTTCAGCCCGTTCCCTATCCTACGCCATCCTTAATTCCTACAGCCTCTCTCCGTGTAGCGCGTTCCCACCTCAACGCGCATTCTGCAGAAATAGGAGTCTGAAAATATAAGATAGAAGGGTAGACTGCACACCATGCTGGTCTAAAAATAGTCAAGGGAGCCCCCTCCTTCTGCCAGGACTCTGCGATGTGTCAGTCCCTGCGTAGGAAGCGCTCGCCATGCACAGGGGAAGCCCCCTCCCCTTAGACCCTGCCTCTGCCCGGACCCAGCCCACCTGCTCCCCTCTGACGCCCACCAGGGACCTATGGACGCTAATATTTTCCCAGCTGTGAAACAGGGAGTCGCGAGCTCTAACCTCGACTTACCCAAGTCACTGCACTGTAGGACCCTGGATACATGTCTTTAACACCGAGCCTCAGTTCGATTATCTGCCAAATTTAGAAGCGCTTAGAAATGAGGTAAACACCGTTGTTAGGCGTTAGCAATAATGAACATTTACACGACTGCCCTGCACAACCTTTAACCCGCTCGCGTCAAAGGGAGGTAGTAAAATAGGACAAAGGAGAGGATGGGGAAATAATGAGAGAAAGAAAATGGGGGCGGGGGGTACAGCCATATAGAGAAAGGCCTGGGGAAGGCGGGGGTGAATCACAAAGATGAGAGGAAGAGAAATTAAGCCCCCTACAGGGGCCCGCACACTGTAAGGAATGCATCTGCCATCGCAAAAGTGAAAGCGACATGTCCCAGGGAAAGTAACATGATCCACAACAGATGGCACCCTGCGCGCCGCTGCTCGCTCCCGACAGCAAAACGCCATGGGAGTGAACATTTTAAGAAGAGGTGGGACATGCACCCGCCTTTGGCCAATTGCGTGCTTTCATTGTTTGAAAGCCACACGCAAAGGCCAATAGAATTTGACAACCAGACGCACGAGCTTTCAGAAAGCTTTCTGAATGTCTGGAGTGATTACAAGAGGCCCTCTCCTAGAGCAGCGCATGCGCGCTGCGCTAGGCGAGACCTAAAAATGGAAGCGAACGAGCAGCTTATTGTGATTTTTATTATGGAACTCTTGATCAAATTTACAACGCCTTAAACAAAATTATTAACATTTACACACTAAAAACAGTTTATGAAACGAAGACCTGTGACTAGAAATATAGCTTTCTTA
The DNA here is from genome assembly GCA_963921515.1 of Calotriton arnoldi. NCBI lineage: Eukaryota > Metazoa > Chordata > Amphibia > Caudata > Salamandridae > Calotriton > Calotriton arnoldi. Next base: position 1,195,939 of record CAWUFW010005411.1, read on the forward strand.
GTATTATGGCGGTAAATGGTAACTCTAACCACCCATCCAAAGTAAGACACTGATCACTGAGCTCGCAGTACATATCAAGTTATGACATAGCGACACTTTAGCACCACTACTTAGAATCTGCTGCCTTTGTAGTCTAGTCCAGGCGGAGTCTAGGGTTGAAGTGGCAAAGCACTTCGAATGAATGTGAATGAGCACTTCCATGGTTGAGCCTCGTGCCACTGTGTGAGCTGGTGTAAGCTGGGAGCGCGCATCCTCTTTTATGCAAACTGACCTTACCTCCTTCTGACTCCCTACTGAGTGTATTTAAGAACCTTAAATGGCGATTCACTATCGAGACGGAAACTAGAGCCAATAAGGAAGCACAACACTCTTTCAAATCGTATTAGAAAATGTACAGGATTTTCATTAATTGAAGAAATTATTTCCATTAGTATAATAATATTGCTTGTCACAAAATATTCTTTTCCGGCTTTTGCAGATCATTGCTATTCTTCACTGACAGTGTTACTTGACTCCCAGGCTCTCTTTCCAGCCAAAATGAGCAACATTTTGATTGGCCAGCGTTATAGTGAGAGACAGCCAATCCTAGCCCTAGTTCTGGGTGAGTGGTTCCCCGGATCCTCCTTTCTGGTAAGAGACAATGTAAGGTGGTAACCCCATTTTCCCGCCCCCTCTCCTCCTCTCTCCAACTGGTTGTTAGGGGGGTGCAGCAAACACGGGTGCTACTCGCCGAAAAAGCGCTTCGACGACCCGTCAGAGGTAGTAAGCTCTATATAAATGCAATTACAATACAATACAATTTCCAAACGCACATTTTGTCTCCAGTGTATGTGGGTGCCAGAATGTCAGTGTCAGCAAAATACACCAGTGCGGGAGGCAGCGTGATATCCCTCTGCTGCCTGTGTTTGTGGCTACTCCCTTCCCTCTAGACACGGGCCTAGATTTACTGAGCATGTGCAATGTCAAGTGCATAATCCAGTTCTTCATGGACTTTGTTTTTGTTTAGAACTGTGACATCTCCAAGATGTATCCACACTATGGGAGGTAGGAAGGCTCTCCTATACGCGTGTGCAGCTCATGATACACAAGTCTGCAGCTTCAATGATGACAAGCGGACATTCTCAACAATACCGATTCTGTAGGTTTCAATGTATGCACAGGAGTAGAAGATGCCGCTCCTTTAAGGCATAACGAGAGGGAGTGATACAGTAACAGATCCTCTCCTCTCTGGGCCTTGAGGATGCTTTTCCCTGCTACTGCCTGAGATGCACCTCTTCTGTGTATGTGTTAATGGAGCACGAGAAACCCTTTTCACTACACACCTACAGAAACCACCGACTTTGTCAACGTTTGGCAATATGTAGCTATCAGCTCAGGAGCACCTGTGCTGTCAATCTTTCAAAGCAGACGGTACCATGTACGCCTCTGCCCCCCCCCCACACACACTTCCGAGAAACAGGTCATTTATCAACAGCTCGGATGCATCGGCGAAGCTGTTGGGCACCATCAGGACTTTAAGTGGGACGGGTCCTGCCGGTGCTCGGCACCGGCGGCAGTACTAAAAAGCAAGTGCTGAGACGGGTCCCTATTGGGCTCTCCATTTTTGCCCTCACCCTCAGGATGAAAAACATAAAGCTTCACTCTGCAGCAGAACCACCCTTCACTGCCTTTGATGTAGCTTCAAAGACACCCGTCAGAGTTCTTTCACAGGCCCACCATTTCAGAACTGAAGCATTTCCAATATGCTATACTACGAAGCCATGGTTGTTGCTTATTCATGTTATGCAACGAACACCCATTGACAAAGCCAATAGTACTGGGTTGTTGAAAGTGTAATGTTACTTGCTGTATTATATATTTGGCTGTAATGACAGAAGTAGCAAAATACCAGGGAGGCACATTATGCTAAGCATAGATTTTGAGCTTAGGTGCTTTTAAGCCACACCCTTCATTACATCGGTCACGCCCCTTTGACAGACCCCCACTTCCCCCCAGTTGTTTCATCCCACTTAAAGCCCTGGGTACCGTCTAGAACTTTTAAAGTGGCACTGCTCTTTACCAGCACTTATGAGCATGGCTGAAATGCTTACAGGGTACTGCAGTCCTGGTCAAAAGGCTTGCACTTGTTAACAGGGCTCAAGTGTGTTTTAGATTCCAGCAAAAATGTAGGGCGTTGGTAACTGAAGTAATAGACCATAGCCGTGCATGCAAGCCAGCTCATAAATATTAAATGAGGAGGCTGTGGGGCTAGTACCCCAACCTCCCTTCTACACATAGTTCTAAAAACGTCTGTTAGGGGTGATAAGCCGAGACTTAAATTGTGACATGGCTCCTTGTATCTTGGTGGTGGGACACACTGTTAAAGTACCTGCATTTAAACAGTGTTGTGAGAGTGCAGTACCACAGCCAGTCACTGGGTTTCCCTTGGGACCTCTTTTGGCCATATATGGTACTGCACCCTGCAACATGACCAAGCAAAAGATATGGCACAGTGGTGAGAACTGCAGACTGGTGAGCTAGGAATCCCAGTTCAAGTCTGCTGTCAGGCTCAACATCTTGTGATAATGGGCTGATTGTTTAATCTCCCCAAGTGCACTATATAAATAAAAAGTTTGTAAAGTAACAAAAAACAAGCAATGGCCCCCGGAGGGGTGGTGGGGGCCTGCGAGGGCGTATGTAAAGTAACAAAAAAAGATCACTGGCCTCGGAGAGGTGGTGGGGGCCTGTGAGAAGTGTTGAGGGAGGGGGGAGAGGGGTGAGAGGGGGGAGAGGGAGGCACTGGGAGATTAATGGATGAAGCAAGAAGCAGTGTTGTGGGAGGGGTGAGGCACTGGAGATAAAGCGATGGCAAGGGCAAGCAAATGATTCTCCACACCTACACCAGAACGGAAGGTACCTAACGCCCCGCAAAGGAAGTTATGGAATCCCTGAAGTGCATGTAAGCACAACATTGATGGGGCAGGCATTGATGTGAGCCGTTGGCAATGATTGGAGGGTTCATTAGTCCCCATCTCGATATTTTAAAATTAGAGGATTCTGAAACCTGTGGGGGTAAACTGTACATTGGTCCCCTAAGTACCTGGAGGATTATTGGAGCAGATTGACCAAATATTTTGAGAAATATTGGAATATAGTGCCCAAGTGATATGTTGAGTATCGTGAGTCCTACAGAAGGTGGCTTAACAATACATTGTCCACCCACACGCGTCGACGCTTCTCTCTTTACTGTTAAATTCGAGGAACGGTGAAGTCTAGATACAACAGAATTTTCAGACTTGGATAATATTGATTCAATCGAATTAACATGTTTATGATTGTTTTTAACCTTTGAATATTATTGTGCCTATGAATTGCGTTTTATATGATTATAATTGTTTTTTAATAAATGTGCTCTGATATATATATATATAAAAATTTGTTTATAATTGATTTTTGGGTCCTGTCTTAATGGTTCACTGAAGATATTCGAAAACCGCATGAGTGAATGAGTATGAGATATAATCAATTATGTGAAGTCATCCAAGAGAAATTGTTTTGTTTTTTTGATACATTTATTGTATATGGTACCCTGTCTCTTGGGTTGTGGGGCCACTCTCTCTCTCTTTTAAGCAAATGATGTGACAGAGGTTTCACTACACAAGTAAACAGAACAGTTAATGAGCAAAGAGGCAGGCCAATTAAAAAAAGAGTTCTCTCTAAGCATATATAACCTGGAAAGAAAGAACACATGTAAGAGGGCCAGTCCTCATGGGAGGATACAAAATTACAAAAGGAGGGACTGCTAAGTGTATTCACCAGTGAAAATCCAGCATTTCTAAAGGACAGCAACAGGAACCAATGAAAAAGATGGGCGTTTTTTTCAAGCTCATATCCTAGATACAGCATGTCTTGAAGAGACATTGCAAGCACTGCCTAGGCGAGACTGTAAAGAAGGAATCCAGACACTTAAGGATGAAGTGTAAGATTCTTTATTCAAGAAGAAACACCACCCGAGAAGGAGCAACTGTCCAGCATCAGGTAAGGCAAGCAACTGACAAATCCCCCCAATATTCTAAATCGAATACACCTAAGTAGAACAGTGCAGCTTGAGCCTGCCCACATAGTACAAGGCAGCTCGAGGTGAATAACCCACAACACTACACACCTTCCCCCCCAAAATGCAGAAAAAAAAACACAAAAACTAAGGGGCCGATTACGATGGCGGTTGGAAAAGCATACCGACCGCCATGGTAGCGGCAAAATTCCGCCCGCATGGCCAACGGGAAAAACGCCGGATACATTATGATGAACCGGCAGAATAATCCGTCCGCAACGGCGGGAGTCAACGAAAAACCACCCGCACTCGCCGGACCAGCTGAAAATCCGACCGCAACGGCCGGATTCTCAGCGGAAAAGCCAAGAACCGCCGCCATGCACACGGAGTAACCGCCCGTGACATTATGACATCCCCGTCACCACCATGGTACCTACCTTTGAATCCGACCGCCTTGTGCGCGAACAGTGATGAATCCGATAGGCGGCGGAAGAGCTGCAGCATAGCCACCGCTGCCTAGGAACCGCTGCGGAGGATCCGCAAAATAAATGGCGGACGTAGAAAAAACACGAAAACAAATACAAACAATGCACAGTGAAGTAGACCTGCCCCAATACAAACCAAAAGTGCCCAATGACAACAGCCCCAGAAATGTCAAAATAACCAATCCCAGGACAACACACACAACACACCTGACAGCAACATACCAGCTTGCCACACCCCCATAGCCGAGCATAAAACCAGCCCCTCCCTGACCACAATCCTTTGCTACACTCCACAACTGAAGGTCCCAACCCCAGAGAACAAAGGAGAGGCAAACCTGCACACATCACCACCACAACACACACACCACCTACACCACCTACAACACCCACATCACCCACACAACTGCACCACAGAACATCTGCACAGCACACACCATGGCACCACACAAAATGCCAAAATTCACTGATTCAGAGCTTGCAGTCATGGTAGATGAGATAATAAGAGTTGAACCACAACTCTATGGTAACATGGTCCAACACACCCCATTAGCCACAAGAACCCAAATGTGGGTGAGGATAGTCAATAAGGTCAATGTAGTAGGGACCACCCCCCGCAACAAGCAGGAAATACAGAAACGGTGGAATGACCTGAAGACCGTGGTGAAGAGGAAGAGGGCCAAGAACCGTCAGCTGGCTGACGGGACTGGTGGAGGCACTCCCATCCCACCCAAACCATACAGTCCATGGGAGGAGAAGGTCCTTGGAATCCTACATCCAGAGAGTCTTGAAGGAATCCGCGGGGGACTGGAAGCTGGTAAGTACAAACCAATGTATATCATCACATTGCCATGTACCGTCTTGCACAACTTCAAACCTACAACCCCTAGGCCAAAGGACATTCGTCTGCCCCACAATACCCAAAACAGGTCACACAGATGTAACCACCACTCAACCTGATAAAGCACAAAGCTAAACAAAATCAACTGGGTTGCATGTGCACAGACAAAAAGCACTACAACCCACACCAGGCCCCCCTCTCCCACCCCTCAGCAGGATGGAGCACCCCACCCAGAAGCATGTGTCAGCCATTGAACGCTCCCCCACCACCTAACAGGTAGGTAGCCATCTTCACAGGAATGGGGAATGTGTATCTGGAGGCAGCACAACCACTCCCAACAGGCCCCCTCTCCCACCCCTCAGCAGGATGGAGCACCCCACCCAGAAGCATGTGTCAGCCATTGAACGCTCCCCCACCACCTAACAGGTAGGTAGCCATCTTCACAGGAATGGGGAATGTGTATCTGGAGGCAGCACAACCACTCCCAACAGGCCCCCTCTCCCACCCCTCAGCAGGATGGAGCACCCCACCCAGAAGCATGTGTCAGCCATTGAACGCTCCCCCACCACCTAACAGGTAGGTAGCCATCTTCACAGGGATGGGGAATGTGTATCTGGAGGCAGCACAACCACTCCCAACAGGCCCCCTCTCCCACCCCTCAGCAGGATGGAGCACCCCACCCAGAAGCATGTGTCAGCCATTGAACGCTCCCCCACCACCTAACAGGTAGGTAGCCATCTTCACAAGGATGGGGAATGTGTATCTGGAGGCAGCACAACAACTCCCAACAGGCCCCCTCTCCCACCCCTCAGCAGGATGGAGCACCCCACCCAGAAGCATGTGTCAGCCATTGAACGCTCCCCCACCACCTAACAGGTAGGTAGCCATCTTCACAGGGATGGGGAATGTGTATCTGGAGGCAGCACAACCACTCCCAACAGGCCCCCTCTCCCACCCCTCAGCAGGATGGAGCACCCCACCCAGAAGCATGTGTCAGCCATTGAACGCTCCCCCACCACCTAACAGGTAGGTAGCCATCTTCACAGGGATGGGGAATGTGTATCTGGAGGCAGCACAACCACTCCCAACAGGCCCCCCTCTCCTACCCCTCAGCAGGATGGAGCACCCCACCCAGAAGCATGTGTCTGAAAGTAAAAATCAAAGTAACACTGCACAGGTAAACAGACAGTGCATGCACCCCACCATCACTCACCAAAAGCATTGAGAGACATGACAACACGAGGCTCCACTTCACACAAAAATAGAAAAGAAAAGCACAGCCATTGACAGGATGCAGACAGCTCAGCGTACGTAACTGTGACAGAAACAGAACTGTGACTCTCAACAAATATGTCCAAGCAAACGGGCCTCTGACATGCATCACCCAGACTTCCCTCTGTAGCATACATGGGTGCTGATCATGAAGGACCATGGGAAAAACAAACTAGCATGGTCTGCTGTATAAAGAAATACAAGCACAGGACATGTCAACGGTATGCATGTGATGACAATGGCTAAGCCATGCACACAGGTAATGTCTGCCAGGCAGAGTAATCAGCAAAGATGCTGAACATCAACTTGTAGTCATGCCAGTTGTCAGATGACAACCTCACATTGTAATCACCAATACTAGACGTGTGGCATGGTAACCAATCACAGGTCACACCCTTGTGAAATGATGAATGTAACTCCACTTCATGGCATGAGGCACATCACTGTGCAGACATACAATGTGTGAAAAAGGCAACTGTGTGTAGCACAACATGTAAATTAGAGACATCAAACACAGCAACCCTGAGGTGTGTAAGGCAATTACCATCTACTTCCTGTCCCACAGGTGACCAACAACTGACTGCAGAGGACGACAACCTCAACCAGCACAGCCAGTCACCAGCTCCCGAACATCTCCCCTCGGATGCAGACTCCCTGGCTAATGATGAGGAGGAGGACCAAGCCAGACCATCTGGTGTGGCAGGGCGTAATGTGTCCCAGGACCCCACAGCCCCACCACCCTCAGCAACAACATCAACGCAGAGCCCTGCTGGAACGACCTGTGCCACCACCACCTCCACCACCACTACCACTACCACTACCACTGCTGCCTGCAACACTCGCCCTGCTCCAGAGGCCAACCAGACCACAACAACTGCGGAGGTACGGGAGAGTAGGCCGGTGCCCACAGGAGGGAGGCAACAGGGCCGTGACAGCAGGCCAGGTGTGAGGACAAGGCTGACCCAAAGGGAACAAGACCCTGGCACTGAATCACTGGCACACATTGACAGAGTTGTGGGGGCCTATGAACACGCCCAGGGACAGTTGAGGCAGGCTCAGCAGGATGCCCGTGAGCAACAACAGATGCTGCGCTCAATTGACAACCGCATGGGCCAACTCGTGGCCTGCATGGGCCAAATCAGGGACCTCCTGGGCCAGCTAGTGGGGGTCCTCAGGGACAGGCATGCGGCACCGCCAACACCTACAGCTCCCTCCGTTGTGCCGCAGGATGACAGATCCCCATCCTCCCCTGCGGTCAGCGAGCATGGGGACTCATCAGACACCAATGGCCATGCACCTGTGTCCCCCCCTGCCAAAAGAGCAAGGGGTCGCCCGAAAAAATCCTTGGGAGCATCCCCTGGCAAAGCACCTGGCAAAAGCCAGTCAAGTAGCCAGCCATGATGGCACCCCTCTTCACCCTGCTGTGTACCCTGCAGACTGTCCCCACCCACAATGCCGTGGGAATGGCAAATGACTGTTGGACTGTGATACCATACTGATCTTGTGTATACTCTATTGTCTCATCTACCATCACTGACAAATCTGTTATTCACCATTCACAAATCTGTAAATATCCACATCTACATCACATGTATCCACTGTAAATAAACACTAATAACGCACCAATGTAGTTGTCACTGTTCCATGTTCATCACAGTATGTTAACTCACACCCATGATTACAATGTCACAGGAGCAGGGATACTCTGCAGGCAAGTAGAGGCTGAAAGGACCTAGGAAAACACAACAGAACATCAGTTGCTACTCAGGTGGTGGACTAACAACCATCACACAACACAGCACATCAAGGTACGACAATCTGCACATGTCACAAGGAGCAACTGTACCAACATAGACATCAAGTAGCTGTGTCAAAAGATCCCTTTCCATACACATTTGCAGCCAGCACTGACTCTGCAACATGCTGTAGTCACAAAGCTCACATACACATATTCACCAAGCACAACATCATCAGACAACAGCCAGTTTTGACATTGCCACTGACCATCAAGTGAAGTAGTTGTTGATGAGCTGCTGACGCTGTCCGACACCTTCCTCCTCTCCACTATCCTCGTCACTTGACATTTGGGGGTTCGCAGGTGGGGGCTGTGGCTGGTCATCATCATCCTGGATTAAGGGGATCCCCTTCCGCACGGCTATGTTGTGTAGCATGCAGCATGCTACCACTATCTGACACACCTTGATGGGTGAGTACTGCAGAGCCCCTCCGGTCTTGTCGAAGCATCGAAAACGCGATTTCAGGAGTCCAAATGTTCGCTCAATGACCCGACGTGTCCTCCCATGGGCATTGTTGTAGCGCACTTCAGCTGGTGTCCTGGGATTGCGAAGTGGACTCAGCAACCAAGGTCCGTTGGGATATGCAGAGTCACCTAAGTGTGAAAGACACATACAGATTGAGTGTCTGACATGTGTCCGAGGACAGCATGGCACACAAACAGCACACGACTCGACCCTTTGTACTCACCCACAATCCATGCCCGCTCCGGCGCCAGATTGGCCATCAGCTGTGGTAAAATGCTGTTGCGCATTATGTGTGAATCGTGGGCTGATCCTGGAAACTTTGCACAAACGTGTGAGATGACCATATCTGCCTGGCACACCACCTGCACATTGATGGAATGATAATGTTTCCTATTTCGATAAATATGCTCCCGTGCTTGGGGTGGAATCAGGGAAACATGTGTGCCATCTATTGCACCAACTACATTAGGAACGTGTCCAAGTGCATAAAATTCGCCCTTCACATCCACCAACTCCTGCCGCCTGGGGAAATGTATGAATTGGTCCCTGTGTTGCATCATAGCCAACAGGACATCACGTAGCACCATGCTGAATGTTGGTTGGGACATCCCCCCTGCAATGCCCACAGTTTGCTGGAAGGATCCCGTAGCCATGAAATGTAGGAATGCCATCACCTTTGCTGTTGCCGTGAGTGCTGTTGGGTATGTCCTGCGTGGAAGCAGGTGTGGCTCCAATATTGCACAAAGTTCCAGAAGGTTTGTCCGATCCAGACGGAATCGCCTGATGATGTCGGTATCCTCCATGTTAGCCAGCAGGGTGAAGGTACGAAACACATTAGGTCGCCTCCTAGGTGAGATGAAAGGGGACACGTCATAGCAACATAAATTAGGATGTGCACAAATTCATAAAGTCCGTCCTGTCACAGCGCTAACATTGACTGTCATCCCTGAAAGCACACAGTGCAATTCAGTGTTGTCCCAACATGAGACAGATTCATTGTACAACTGTCATGGATTTGCACAGTCAGTAGACACAATACGAACACTGTCTATGTGAATGCCAAGAGTCACATATCGAGCTGAGGTGGACTCAGCCTTGGGTGTACATGACACAGGACATGTGTGAAGCAGAGACACTGCTGGCTTCCACGTTGCTGCTGTACCTGCCACACCTCCTTGGCCAATAATTGCAGGGGACACATCAACAACACAATGTGGATAGATCATTGGGATTGTCTTTGTACTCAGTGCCACTTCGAACACTCTCAAATTCAATGACATTCACATCCCAAACCCATACATGTGCCAATGTCATCAGTACACAGGCCATATCTGCTGCTGACTTGAATACAAAGTCGGACAGTGACAGATGATGTCACGCCTGTGCAGAGTATGTGTACCACTGTAACAGGCCACCATTACCCCACTGCCCAATACTCTCTACAAGCACACAGATAGCCAATGTGGCACACATAAACAATAGATGAGGTACGTGATCAGCAGGGCCTGTATGCACCCTTAATCTTCCCCCATTTTGGACATTTACATGCAGCATCAAGGAGGTACTGCCCAAGGACACATGTGCACCACAACACATACCATGGTGATACACATCCAGCTGTTTCAAGACACAACAGTGCCACAACACAAACATACAACACTACATGGACAATGCCAAGCCAGTATGCCAACAAGTCTACGCATGAACAGACTGTATGCATTACATATGGACAACTGGCTCAGACACCTGACACCAGTGGATTTAATTTTACACCACATGTCCCAAAGGACATGCATCCTGACCCTCATTCCACACAGGCTGTCAGGCCCAACACAGCATACAATCAATATCCCACATCTAACAAACATGCTGGCTGTGCATGAGTAGTGGGACACTGGTACCTCACATTGACCAAATGTCGTAGTTGGATGAGTGTCACAGGCACAACAATCAAGGTACATCTCACCTGTCTTGGGTGCCCACTCCATCCTGATACACCAGCAGATGTGATCCACCCACACAGTGCTGGAATAGATGGTGAGCAAGGATGGCTAGCACCCCATAGCATGCACATACACTAGTGTTGGTGGCAACACACTGCACACGTGTGCCACTTGTGCTGACCATCCAACATTGCAGACAATTCCCGCAAATCAGTGCACACACATTGCAACATTGTACAGGCAATACTGGACACCCATAGCCTGTGGACAAATGTCGCATACTATATTCCATACAGTTAGCACAATCCACAACCGTGCATGCAGTCCATCTGCCAACGCAACATTCCTGATGTGAACAATGGACATGCACTGGTGGCAGGTGAGTAGCACCGGAACACAGCACAACACTCAAAAACATAGTTTAGCTAAGCACCATTGTTGAAATGTACATGTCACTGATTCACATACAACAGTCCAAACAACATGAGCACAGACCTGACACTACCACATAGGTCCCTGTGGTAACAGGTGGCAGACATGTAGCAAAGACATCTGCTCTGGCCGTCTACCCAAGTGACAAACAATAATAATGCAACGGATGCCAGGTGTGGTGCTGAAGTACTCGTCATCCTTTAGCAGGTTGAGCCCCCCTGTACATGTGGACATACACTGCAGGAGTTGCCAGTGTGTACAAAGACATTACATGCGGCATGTAATTGGTCTTAGCAATAACACAACAGGGTGACATCTGTTTTCAATGATGACAGTCATGCTGAATAAATGAATTCATCTGGGTTTTCAGTGTAACACATGGGCTCAGGTGTGAGATAGTGGTCAGCATAGGTGGCAGATACGACATTGTGTGTAAATATTGCTCAACATTATGAAGTACAGTGTTCCATTTGGTGTGAGACGTTACACATTGGCTGACATTTGTGACAGGAGACCATATCAATGTCATCCAGTGCCATGTGCCACTGTACGTGTCCACTGTGCGTAGTACAGTAATGACCATTGATCCACACACAACAAGAACTGTCCGTAGGTGCCTTAAACGTGCTCCATAAACACAATGACGCACAGAGTGTACGATGTGATGCTGCATATTCCCCATAGCGGACGCACATACTGTCCGTGAATTGGGTGTCGGAGCATGCCAACCACCATTTGAACCTTTGTCGATGCCCACCACTGACGCCAGTGTTTCATGTGCTGCACATGACACATTGGTGTTAGTGATGGCCCTCTACATAGCTGCAGATGGCGTTTGTCATGCTCCACCACCCACATCCCGGTCACCCATGTCACTCTATGGCAACCAAACAGCGGTAGCGCCGGCCAGGACCCCGCGGTGTGTCACCGCCATGAACCATGCCCTTGCAGCCAATGGGGACCGCTATCGCGGTGGCATGATGCACATTTGAAAATCGCGGTAGGCGTGCTCCACCCCCAGCGGATGCGGAGATTGGATGCAATTGTAAGATGCACCACCGCGGTAGCGCCGGCCAGGACCCCGCGGTGTGTCACCGCCATGAACCATGCCCTTGCAGCCAATGGGGACCGCTATCGCGGTGGCATGATGCACATTTGAAAATCGCGGTAGGCGTGCTCCGCCCCCAGCGGATGCGGAGATTGGATGCAATTGTAAGATGCACCACCGCGGTAGCGCCGGCCAGGACCCCGCGGTGTGTCACCGCCATGAACCATGCCCTTGCAGCCAATGGGGACCGCTATCGCGGTGGCATGATGCACATTTGAAAATCGCGGTGGGCGTGCTCCGCCCCCAGCGGATGCGGAGATTGGATGCAATTGTAAGATGCACCACCGCGGTAGCGCCGGCCAGGACCCAGTGGTGTGTCACCGCCATGAACCATGCCCTTGCAGCCAATGGGGACCGCTATCGCGGTGGCATGATGCACATTTGAAAATCGCGGTAGGCGTGCTCCGCCCCCAGCGGATGCGGAGATTGGATGCAATTGTAAGATGCACCACCGCGGTAGCGCCGGCCAGGACCCCGCGGCAGCGCCGGCCAGGACCCCGCGGTGTGTCACCGCCATGAACCATGCCCTTGCAGCCAATGGGGACCGCTATCACGGTGGCATGATGCACATTTAAAAATCGCGGTAGGCGTGCTCCGCCCCCAGCGGATGCGGAGATTGGATGCAATTGTAAGATGCACCACCGCGGTAGCGCCGGCCAGGACCCCGCGGTGTGTCACCACCATGAACCATGCCCTTGCAGCCAATGGGGACCGCTATCATGGTGGCATGATGCACATTTGAAAATCGCGGTAGGCGTGCTCCGCCCCCGCGGAGGCGGTCATTGGATGCATTTGAAGAAGGCTGACCTGGAACACCAATGGCAGAAGACTATGACCACTGAAACGAGTCCAGGGCCCTATATATGTGTGGAAGGGAGCACCACATTTCCACTGCTCACAGAGCCTGCTGCCTGGGACCCCTCACCTGCTGCTGCCTCCAGGGACTGCTGCCTGAGACCCCTCACCTGTTGCTGCCTCCAGGGACTGCTGCCTGAGACCCCTCACCTGCTGCTGCCTCCAGGGACTGCTGCCTGAGACCCCTCACCTGCTGATGCCTCCAGGGACTGCTGCCTGAGACCCCTCACCTGCTGCTGCCTCCAGGGACTGCTGCCTGAGACCCCTCACCTGCTGCTGCCTCCAGGGACTGCTGCCTGGGACCCCTCACTGCCCACTGCCGCCGCTGACGTCTCATGTCCACAGTGATGGCTAGGACAGAGAAGATCCGTGCCAGTCCATTTACAAGCGAGGAGCTGGATGTCCTGGTGGACGAGGTGCTGTCACAGTACCCACGGCTATATGGTGGCCCAAATGTTGTGGTAAGTCTCCAACAGTGGGGGTGTGAGTGCAAGGGGGCACACATGTAGTCGATCAGATGGTGTATGTGCCTGAGAGTGTGGGGTTGTGTCATGCACTGGCTGACATGCTGTTTCCTAGTTGTTAAGGGGGTGTATGCAACCCACACATTAAATGCATGGACATGAAGGGTGGATGGACATGTGTTGTGTACACATCCATATGGTGTGACAGCTATCTGGTGATGCATGTTTCGGGACAGTTATTGTTCATGTGACTGTTTGTGTGGGTCCTTGTTGTCCATCTCTGTGTGATTCTACCTGGCATGGACTGTCCACGCCCAATGTGACAAGGACACATCACTTACTGTACAGAGTGTGATACGTGTGTGGTTGGCAGGAGTGTACATCAATGACCCATGTCTGCCGTGTAGACTGCACATGACTGGCCCTCTGATCAGTCAGTGGTTATGTGAGATCATGTCCCTCAATGCTACAAACATGACACAGTGAGCTATTCACAGAGCAAGGTCGTTTAGGCGTGCGCAGTGGTGGACACAGTGACTCTCACCCCATACACATGTTGCAATGTGACTTATGTCTTGCTCTACCTGGTAATAGCCAGTAGATGTGGGCACATTACACATGGCTTTCTGTGCTAGCATCCAGCTTGTATGTGAGATGTGCGGATACAGTGTCCCTCCTCAAACATGCATGCATTGACGTGGACTTCACACATGACGATGTACCCTGTGAGATGTTGTAGTGTATCTGCGGGACATATCTGCCGTGTTGGGATGAGTCTGTGTCATGCCACTGTACAGAGAGAGAGGTTTTACCATGAGAGTGTGTCACTGATGTTTTCCCCCTCTTGTCTCCCACACCTGCAGCTCAAGGTACACCAGCGTAAGGCCGTGTGGAGGTCCATTGCAACCAAGGTGCGGGCTCTGGGAGTGTCAAACCGCCGGCGCACCCACTGCCACAAGAGGTGGGACGACATATCACGACTGGCAAAGAACGTTGCCGAGATGACACTGGGGATACTCCCTCGCAGTGGCAGGTTGTCACGACGCAGCTTGACACCACTGATGTGCCGCATCTTGGCTGTGACACAGCCTGAGCTGGACGCACGTTTGAAGGAGCATCAACAGCAAGCTAGGGGTGAGTATTCTGTGAAGGTAGATTTTGTCTGTGAGTGGCTGCATGTGTACCAAGCCTGTACCTGCGCTGGTGTACGTGATGTGGTTAGTGTGATGCAGTGGGTTGTAAGTGGCCCCTGTGCTGGGTGTGGCAGTCACGGATTTTACATACATGCACTTACTGATGTTTTTCCAATCCTGGGCATTTCAATGGCATTGTGGGTGGTGTGCTGCAGGCCTGGTCCATTGGTGTTAGTGTTTGTACGCCCCAACATGCATGATGTTGTGCTGTCTGCCCATCACATGGCTCAGCTATGCCGTGTTTAGATGTTTGTACGCACTGTTTGAGGTAGTGAAGTGTGTCTGCATGGTGAGAATGCACGGGGTGGCCTGCAACATGTAGACTTTGTCATCCTCAGTGTTGCTTTGCTTGAATATGTTTGTCCTGTTGCTGTCACTTTGCTGACCCTACATGTCTCTCTGTTATGCAGCATCTCCCGTGGGCACGGAGGGACAGGGGACGGACACCAGTGGTGGTGAAACAAGCACAACAGCTGCACAGGATCCCAGTGACACAGATGTGACCAGCGCCTCGGAGGGGGATAGGAGTATGCTGGAGGAATCACAGCCCGAGACGCAAAGTTCAACATCATCTGATGACGGCGGTGGTGCAGACATCTTGGAGGACACAGGGAACGGAGAGTCTGCTACATCTTCCAGCACACAGCGTGCAGTGCCCACCCTCCCAGCCACTTCCTCTGTTGCTGCCCGTGTTCGCACCACAAAGAGGGGAAGAGTGTCCTTCATTCCAGGCACCGCTGCCCCTGTGCCCCCTGCTGCCATCAGTGCAGAGTGTGTGGACCTTTTGCGCCAGCTGTGTGTGGGGCAGACAGGGCTCCTCAATGCATTGTTAGACCACGACCGCAAATTGGCACAGGTGTTGGCTTTCATGGAGGGCATACATTCAGACGTGGGTGGCCTGCACCGCACTGTCCAGACAATGTCTTCCACAGTGGCGGCTGCACTTCAACTGGCTCAATCTCGTAGTCCAATTCCAGTCCCTTTGTCCACCCCCATGCCAGTGGCGACGTCTGACGACGGTGACCGCGCTTCACACACCTCAACGTCACCATACTGCACACGTAGCACACAGCAGCAGCAGCCCAAGCGGTTAAGGTCACAGACACCTTCCCCTACGAAGAAAAAAACAACCCCAGAGCGCAAAGGGAAGAGCCCGTCAGGCGTTGCAAAGGCACATGATTCAAGGAGGAAGAACTCAGGGTCACAAGCCTCAGAGCAATCCCCGGCCACAGACTCTGTGGTCCCAAAAACGTCTCGCAAAGGCCTGCAGACACTATCCATGCCCACTGTGAAGGTGGGGCCTGGCAAGGCTACACATAGTAAGGTATCCAAGGCTGTTTCACCAACTACCTCTACTCCCATTCCAAGACCAGTGAAGCAGGGACAGGAGGGCACTGTAGGGGGCACACAGGGTAAAGAGGGGATGGAGGGGCAGAGGCAATGCCAGGCAAAGCGTCCTTCTGGATCCAGCACATCCCCAGAGGGAGGTCCAGCGTGTGCACCTGCGGCAGCCTTGGTGATGAGTGTGCCGTTTGTGTCCACACCACTTCCCATTGATACCAAGACAGGCAAGCCATTTAGAATCCCCAAGAAGTGGAAAGGCACCCCTCCACTATCTCCCTCCCACACTGTGTCCCACGTCGGCCTGAGTCCACCTCCACGTGCCACTACACCACCTGGTCCAAGCAGCCCTCCAGCGTCCAAGGCCACTGATAGCTCTTCCTCAGCTGGGCGTCTCACTCCCCAGTCAAGTGGTCCAACTGTGCCCGACACACAGTCAGCTCCCAGTCAGACTGCCAGCCAAGTCTGAATGTTGATCAACGTCACAGACCTGTCTCTCCCACACTGGTACCTGTGCTGCCCATCGTGACACACCAGACTGTGTTGCTGACCATGGCGGAGTTTGGTGACACACATTCCCTGTGCAGCTTCTCATTGACTCTGTCGGCACCTTGGACTGGCCACTGGCCTTGCAGTTTGCCCCCTGCCTGTGCAGCTTCTCATTGACTCTGTCAGCACCTTGGACTGGCCACTGGCCTTGCAGTTTGCCCCCTGCCTGTGCAGCTTCTCATGTTCAGGCTCTGCATCTTGTGCCTTGGTCTTGTCTAATATTGTTGCCTATCAGTGCTATTTGTGAATAAAAACAGTTGCTCATGTTGTCAGTTGTGTCATTGTCCTTACTGAATAAAGCTTTTCCTGTATGTCTAACGTTTCCTGGGCCACATGCTCTGTGTGCCACTTCAACTGTGCCACTGGCTTGTTTAACTTATTATTTTTTTACAGGGGTGACGGGGACTTCAGTTCTTCATGACTCGGATACTTGTGGGGTCAGTGATGTTGTTTTCGGTGACATACCAGACTCATGTTCCTTCCTTGTTGCTGTTGGCTATGTTTTACTGAATCCTGGTATGTGGGCACTGCAAACACATAGAGGGGTCATATACACAGGATTGCAGGCAGGCTGACCAGGCTCAACATGTATGTGCGTTCTTGCTTTCATGTATGCCTAGCAGTGTAGATGTGTAGTCATGTTGTGATGGGCAGTCATCCTAGTCACAACGGTTACTTACAAGGTGTGCATTTGGGTGGTCAAGGGTTGTACGGTGTGTAGGTTGTGGCTTTGTTGTGTGTGTTGATGTGTGTGTGCGCATGCACTGTCAAATGTCCACATGTGTCACCCAGGAGTGGAGTGCCTGTTTGTGTTGTTGTTCTGGACTGTGGTTGTGTGGACATGTGTGAGTTGTATGTTGTGCAGTGTGTTTGTGTGTCCTTGCACTTGTGGCTGGCTTCTGCTTGTTTCTTTTCCCCATTGTGTGTATGCTGTGTGTGTGACTGGCAAGTCAGGGATTTGTTTTGTTGAACAGCCATGTGTCTTGTATCAGTTTGTACTCACTGTGCATGCATGCCCAGCCAGACTGACATTGTGGGTGTGCTGTTCTCATGCCTTGTTGTCACATGGTGGTTTTTTGACTCCAGTGTGGCATATGGGGTGCGGTGTGCTACCATCCCCTATCTGTGCTGCAGATGGTTTGTCATTGTGAGTCAGCATTCCCTCTATTCCTTTGTGGGACACTAACGCCATGTCCACTGATGGTGTGCACCCAACTTCAGTAGGATGTCAGCTGTCCCCTTGTGTTGCCTGTGTGTGTGCCTCTCCATCACTTATTTTGTGACAGTGTGCTTCGTGGTGCCTTTATTTGTGGTGGGGCACTATCCCACTAATGACTTTTCCCACATTGGTTACCTGTAGTGTTGTTGTACTTTTCAGCATGCATGGTTTCTCATGTGCAGTTGATCTGTGTGTGCTGCCCAGTCCTCTGGTAAGGTTGTTTCAACTTTTGTGTGGCAGACTTGTGCATCTGTGTGTGTTGTGTTTGGTGTATGTGTGTGCTGGGCTACTGCTTGACTTCCTTGGTGTGATGTTGTCAGTGTGCTGTTTTCATTATTGATGTGTGTGTTAATGGCGTGTGACTCATGGCTGTGTGGGACTGTTGTGTGTTTGTGTGCACACACTGCTTGTTGTGCATTCAGTGCTGTGGGTGTATGTTGCCTTGTGCTGTCCTAGTGTACATCCCCTGATGTACTGCTGTGTTTGCTATGTGCTTTGTGGTGTTGTGCATCTGTTGTGTGTTTGATGTGTCTGTGTTGTTCTGTGATGGTGCACTTCTTGTCTGTGTTGTGGTATGTAGCCTATGCATTTTTCCTGACTGATGAGGTGGTGCACTCCTGTTGTGTGTGTGCTCCCATTGCCTTCCCCCAGTTTGGCTGCACAGGTGATGTGTGTTATTTTTGTGGTTCTGTATGTGTTTCTGTTTTGAATTGTGTTTGCCATTTTTGTTTTGGTGCAGACGTTGGTACTGGCATCCCTGTGTGTGTGTGATGTTTGTGGATGCCCCCAGGGGGTTTGATTGTTTGTCTGTCTCTTGACTGGACATTATGTAGGCCCTTCTGTGTGTCTGGCATTGGGGTTGTGTGCTGCAGATATGAGGGGGTATGTTTGGGGACTCCTACTTGTGTTTGACAGTCATTGAGTGTGCCAATGTGCCCTGTGTGTTGTGGTGCTGGCATACTCATGTGTACTTGCTGTTCACTGTTTGACTTGAGGTCCTTCCTTTCATCCCTGTCCCTATACATGGGTTACCTTGCTGTCTCCCTGAGTTGTTGCACTGAGGTGACTGTTGTTTGACTTCACTCACTGTGCCAGCCATGTGCTTGGATGGGGTGTGGATGTTGTTCTAGGTTCCTTGTCCTGCATGTGTCTGTTCACCTGGTTGTTGGTTGTCTCCTTGCCCTCCCATTTGTGTGCACATCATTTTTGCTTTCCTCTATGTTGTGCTCCATTGCTGGTGGCATGTAGTCTGTGTATGTGGCTGTGTGTCGGTGTGGGGTATGTCTGTGTGAGTTGGCAGGGTGTGTGTCCAGTAGTCTGTATGTTCCTTGTGTGTGTGGATGTTAATTTTGTGCTTGTATTCAGCTTTCTTGCCATGTATGTGGTGTTGTGGTGTGTGTGTGTGTTGCCCTGGGCCTGTGCTTCTGTGCTGTGTGTTAATCTACACCCAATGCTGCTGTGTCTGTCTCCCTAGGTGTTAGTTGTGTGCTGCTGGGTGTGGATTTAGCTCGCTTGGTGTTGGACATGGGGGTGCACAGGGGGGTATTGGCATGTTTCTTGCTGTGTGCGGCGGAGCAGTGGGTGGTAGGTGGTGGTGTTGCCCTGTGGTCTTTCTGGCCTGACCGTTGCTGTACATGCATTCTGCTTTGTGCGATAGATTTCCCGCATACTCACCGCTGCGGTGTCGTCAGCAACACATTACATTATGATCGCGGTAGATTGGTGGGCTTGATGCAGGGTGTGAATTGGTGCCAGATGAGACATGTGTGGGTACTCTGATGGATGTGTTCCTGTCCACACCAGTGTGTCTGGTGTGGCCAGGTGCCCTGTTTCAGCCCGTGGAATTTGTGTTCTGTTTTGTGTTGTATTGTGTTTTTTTACATACCTGCGGCGGCGTCCACGGCGGTCGATGTTTACCTGGTGATGTATCACGTACAGCACCGGGAGGACGTGTAGTGCTGGATCCATGGCGTTCGGCTCCGGGTGGAGGGCTCCGGTAGTCTCGTTTCACGCTCCGCTGTCGTGATTCCGCCGTGTCTGGAAGGGCGGTTTCTCCCCTGCGGTTCGACTGGTTGTTTGGCGCATCCTAATTTGTTGAGCGGACGGGACGTCATTCCGCACGGCGGTGAGTCTCCATTGGCTACCACCGGCGCGGTGGCGGGCGCAATTTCATGGCGGTCGGCGTAGCACCGCGGAGGTCGGGAAATGGGGCATATTTGCCCATCATAATATGGCGGCCGTGAGGACCGCTGCTGGCGGGCAGTAAAAGGCATTTTTCCGCACCGCCGGCACCGCGGTACTGACACCGACCGCCATCGTAATCGACCCCAAAATTAGGAAACATAATCAGACATCCATGAAGGTTTCTTTATGACTCTCTTACCTAAAGAAGCAGGAACATCATTATTGACCTCAATAGGACTAATGTTGGAGGATGTAGACTCCTCAGGAGGATGACAAGAAGAGAAAGCCTCAGGGGGACTTGCTAAATCTCCACAGGAAGAGTCCACGTCATCCAAACAGTTGCCCTTTACAGGAGAGGAAGAGTCAAGATAAACATCTTTGTCACTTTTAAGAACAGCAATACGTTTAAGGTTCCAAACTTTACCATTGTTTAACATAACAGCATTTTTCAAAACTTTAGTGACTTCAAATGGACCGAAGAACTGACTAACCCCCTTTCTTACTTTACAAGGTTTCTTGACCTTAACCAAAGTACCAATTGAAATATCAGTAAAGTTTTTTGAACCTCTTTTGCAGTCAAAGGAATACTTATACTTGTTATGAGTATCTTAAATGTTTTGTCTGACAACATCCAAATCTAGATTGGAAGAAGTACTTGGAGCTAACCATGAGGGGTTAATTTTGGTCCTAGCTAATCTGCCCCTCATAATTTCAAAAGGGAACATCCAGTCATGTCATTAAAAGTGGTACGATAAGTCCAAATGGTTTTAAAAACTTGTCATTCCCATTTACTATCCTCAGAACCAACAGACTGTATGGCACCCTTGAGCACTCTATTAAAGCGCTCAATCATACCATTACCACTGGGGTTGTAAAGAGAAGTGATGCGATGTTTAATGCCTAATCTTTCCAAAAAAAACTGACCTTTGTGAGAAATAAACTGAACACCATTGTCATTAATCACCTGGATGGGTAAACCCTCTTCAGTAAAAATAGAATCCAAGAAAAACAAAACAGTATCAGTATCAATCTTATCCACAACCTTAATAGAAGGCCACCTAGAAAAAACATCAATGGCAGAAATAATGTACTTGGATTCTCGTCCGATGGGACCCATGATGTCAACAGCAATGGTTTCCCAGGGACCATTCGGTATGCAAGGAGTGGACATATTAGGCCGCAATGTTTTGAGCGACTTATCAGCATTGGCACAAATTACACAATTCCTAACAATACGCTCAACAAAAATATCTAGTCCAGGCCACCAAAAACTATTCTTAACAGTTTGCTTAGTCTTAACAATTCCACAATGCCCCTCATGGCATAATTTAACAATAGAATCTCTAAGCCTGGAAGGGGGAATGGCTTTATCACCCCTCCAAAGAATACCATTAAGAGAAGAAAGCTCATTGCGAACCTCCCAGAAACATCTCAAATCAGAACTCAAAAGACTTTTAGAAGGCCACCCATTGCTGATGAAAGTTAAAACTTTTTGTACAACTGAATCTTCAACATAAGAATCCAGCCAAACTTGCTTACTGAAACAGGGAATACCTTCATCATGAACCAAAGCAATGTGGTATGAATCCCAAGAATTGTTAAGAATCTCTTTAATTTTCAAAGGCATTCTAGATAAAAAATCAGCAGAAACATTGTCCTTCCCAGGAACGTAAAAAATGTTATAAACAAAATCTTGAAGGCGCATAGACATTCCAGCAATGCGTGCAGATGCCTTAATCAGACCCCCCAGGATATTGCGGCATGGATTAGCAAATTTAGCGGCACAAATATGGAAATTTAGCGGCACAAATATGGAAATTTAGCGGCATTTTTACGCACTTTATTTTACTCATAATCATTCATTTTCAGCCTTAAATCAATGGAAACTGTTTTAGCAGAGTATTCCACTTTGAATAGGCAACCTGGGATATGGAACAGAGGAAGCAGCCCACAGGTGAAGGCTGTTATCCCTTGGAAATGCAATCCTCCATTTGCTTTAGTATAGGTTCTGAGAAGCCCATCAAAGATGGCCTGGTAGCATCCCATAGGAAATGGCATTCTAGAACCTACCTTAGTGTATGCTCTGGGGGTCCAGATTGGAGGGACAGGGAGATACCCAAAGAAATTGAAATTATGCAACCAGTCACAGTATATGACCTGTGGAATCCACTTAGGAGCAGCAGAGGAGAAACTCATAATAAAGGAACTATACAACCGTGCAATACTTCAAGGCAAATCGCGAAATCCTGGAGGGTCTGGCTAGGGCTCCGACCGTTTGTTTTCACGGGTGAAGGGGCGGGGGCACAACGTTATAACATTTGCAATGTAATAGGACTCGCATTTACGCGCATCCAAGCTATTGACATTGTAAATGACAATGCCATTTATTTATGTTTTAAAAACCAAAACATAAATAAAAGGCATTGTCATTTACAATGCCAATAGCTCAAACTTGCGTAAATGCGAGACCGATTGCATTGCAAACGCTGTTTTTTACTTATTCTGCTAGGGTGACAGACATTTACACAGGACATGTATGGATGGATTTTGCTGCTGCTCTGTCCTCTCTCCACCACTTCCTTGCCGCCTGACAGTTTCCAGAGTGTGACTTCTTTTCACCTGATCTGCCCCATTGGGTTCACTGCCTGCCCGCTAAGTGTCCTGTTCTGGCCCCTTGTCTCCATGGTACCCATCACCTTCTGGAAAATGTCCTCCTCTCTCTTAATTTCTACCCGCGCCAGGTTCTGCCCTAAGGTGCTCGCTGCCATCCCACTCCTTCCTGCCTTTGTCCTCATCTCATCTTCTTGTGCTGCCTTTTGCGCCATGATGCCCGACACCTTTTGTCCGCCTGGCCCTTACTTGTGCCAACTCTGTTACCAGGAAGCTTGCCGCCTGCCCTTCTCTCGCCTGCCACCTACATTTGTCATGTTGCCATTACCATACCAGTTCCTTCACTGGGTTTAGCTCCCAAGATGTCCTCTTTCTGCCCGAGTTTGCTATGATAAAGGCACCCTCTTAAAATGTGGAAGAAGCATCTCCCCATGAAACTTAGTCACCAGCAGTTACTGTCTAATTGTGCGCATTGCCGATTTCTGCGGGCACTTTTGTAAAAATTGAGGCATTTTTACAAAAGTGCCGATTCTGAGCACTTTTGTAAAAATCGCAGCATTTTTACAAAAGTGCCGATTTCGCGGCAAACCGCGAAATCGCGAAATCCTGGAGGGTCTGCTTAATCATACCATAAGTAGTGAGAAGATTAACTAAAGGTTTATGATCACTCCTGATGTGACACTCTTTACCCCATACAAAAGCTCTGAAATGTTCCAGAGCCCAGACAACTGCCAAAGTTTCCCTCTCAATAACTGAAAACTTTTCTTCAGCTGAAGTAAGGGATCTTGAGGCATAGGCAATGATAGCTTCACCACCCTCAACTTGTTTCTGGGACAAAACTGCACCCAAACCTTTAGAGCTGGCATCTGTGGTAATAATGCTCAAAAGGTTGGGATCAAAACCTGAAAGAGTAGTAGCATCAGCAATGGCAGCTTTGACATCTTTGAATTTCCATATCACAATCAGAACACCAAAAAAACTTGGATTTATTTTTTTAAAGTTGTCTGATTTGAAAAACCCTACAAGAGAAATTTTTAATGTATTTAGCATAGAATTCGGTGAGACCTAAAAAAGAACGAACATCATCCTTACTTTTAGGAGCTGGTGCCGATAGAATGGCATCAACTAGCCCAGGCTTGGGTTTGACACCGTCAGAACAAAGAACATGACCAAGATAAGACACAGAAGTTTCAGCAAACTTGCATTTAGAAAATTTAACAGTGAGACCCTTGGATTCCAAAATTTCCAAAACCTTGTAAAGAATAGTGTCGTGTTCAGTTTTGTCTTTACCGTACAAAAGAATATCATCTTGAAAACACTGTACATTATCGAGATGACTAAATAAAGAATGCATTAACCGCTGAAAAACTGCAGCAGCGGACGCAAGACCAAAAGGCATTCTTTTGTACTGGTAACACCCTACAGGAGTGATAAAAGCTGTCAACATTTTGCAATCATCATGTAACACAATTTGGTGATACGCTGCTGATAAATCAATAGAGGAAAAAAACTTGGCACCTTTGACAGACAAAAGCATCTCAGAGATGCGAGGCAAAGGGAACTGGTCAACCAGAATGTTGTTGTTAAGATGTCTAAGGTCAATGCATAAACGGATATTGCCATTAGCACGTCTGGCAATAACAACAGGTGAAACCCACTCTGATGATTCAATTTTTTCAATGATGTCCTCAGAGACTAAATGATCTAATTCTTTCTGGACATCACCCCTAACAGTAATGGGAATATTTCTTGCTTTAAAAACTTTGGGGCATGCATCATTTTTGAGAACAATTTTGTGAACAAAGTCATTTAATTTACCAATCTTCTCATTGAAAACATTAGGAAACCTTTTAAGCATGTATTGGGCAATAACATCACTATCAGCAAGAACCATAACAGGTTCAGGACTGTTGGGGTCTAAAATATTACCAAGTTCACCTTGGTCGTACCACCCCAACACGGAAGGACCTTTTTTTGAAACATATAATTTACCAAGGGTTTCACGATTCTTGAACCTAAAAACCAAATTTCTGAAACCCAATAAGTCGATTCTCTCCCCAGAATACCCTTCAGGAGAAATGTCGGGATCTTCCAGATCAGCACCTAGTTGTGGAGAAAATAAAGTATTCCAAAAATTTTCGTCGACAATGGAATAGGGAGATCCAGAATCAGCATAGATTTGAATACTAATACCACCAATAGTCATGTCACAAATAGGTTTCTTTTGTTGGAAACACTCAACACATTCACAGCCTCTTTATCCTTGATATTGAGAACAAATCTTTCATTCACAACAGAATTACTTTCCTCATCACTGCATTCACCATCTTCAACACACTTAACCTTAGTTTTAGGTTTCCTATTGCAGACTTTCGTAAAATGGCCAACTAAACCACTAAGAGGAACATTTCTGCTTAAGGGCAGGACAAAATTTGTTGTTGGCAAGATGCGAGGGACTGCCAAACCTGTAGCATTTAAAATTCTCTTTAGTACGAGCATTATCTTTTCCTTTAGTACTATCAGCCTTAGAATCTGCTTTACTCAAATTTTTTACAGAACGGGAACTAGGGTTAACTTTACTAACAACATCAGACTGTTTGGATGTAGATGCACCCTGAATTACTTTGGCACTTCTACTGGACATTTCAGCTTTTCTAACTAAAGCTAAAATATGTTGTAGGTTAGGGTCTCCATTGACCCATAGTCTTTCTTGAATAGATGAATCACTGACGTGCATGACAACTTGATCCCTAATTAAGTCTTCTTGAAGAGAACCAAATTGACAATTAAGTGACAAAGTTCTTAAAGCAGCAACATAGTCGTCAACGCTTTCGTTGGGTTCTTGTTTTCTATGAAAAAATTTGAATCTGGTAATGCCGATACACACTTTAGGCGAAAAATGTCTATCGAAATCAGCAATAGCACAATCAAAAACATTAGCATCTCCTTCACCACCAATAGCTTTTGACATTTGACTGAAGGCCAACCCTTCCGGGCTAATACAATGCAGGAAAATTCTTTTCTTTGCTCAGGAGACATTTTTCCTCGGTCATCCAATGTTTCGATATAATTAATAAAGAAAGCTTTCCACTCAACCCATTTCATACATGGGACACCTCCAGCCGGCCAAAATGATTGTGGAGGATTGAGAGAGTAATTTTTGCACCAATGGTGAAAAATGGAAATCCTTAAAAAGTAGTTAAATAAGAGAACAAATGCACAATAAAGTTATTAAAACGACGAAAAAATGCACTGAAAATGAACAAAAGTATGTAGGAACGTGAGGAAAATAAGTAAAATAACAAGTCAAGCTTACTGTGAGGCACGAACCACGCTTGAATCAGCTCCGATTAAGAGTTTTCCGAAAGTAAGCAGGGGAAAATGGAGTCACGTAACGTGACGCGTGACGTGTGAAAAAAAACTAGAACAGCAATGAAGAATCAGGACGTTGGTCGTACTCACGTTACGACATAAGCGTTGGTTGTAACCAAGGTTACAACGTTGGTCATCTGACGTCAGCCGCACAATGGAAAGGAAGCAGGAGGTGCTCACGTCACGAAGAAGAAGAGAGGAATGGCTTAGATGGACCGCAGATCACCATAAACGTGTGAAAATTCACAACACACGATAGCGGAGTGCCAGGAAGCGAAGAAAACCACTGCCGGAATCAGCAGACGAAGGACGTGCAGGACAGGAATCCAGACACCGAAATGAAGAAGGCAGCAGGAAATCCAGGTATCCAGAACTGCGGGGTCCGTCGAGTGGTGTGGAAACTCGTCAACAACTTTGTAAAGAAGGAATCCAGACACTTAAGGATGAAGTGTAAGATTCTTTATTCAAGAAGAAACACCACCCGAGAAGGAGCAACTGTCCAGCATCAGGTAAGGCAAGCAACTGACAAATCCCCCCAATATTCTAAATCGAATACACGTAAGTAGAACAGTGCAGCTCGAGGCTGCCCACATAGTACAAGGCAGCTCAAGCTGAATAACCCACAACACTAGACAGACCTAAAAACTAGAGTACTGGGGCAATAGATGGACATGCATTGAAAGACTGGAGGACTGGGTCGATAGGTGGGCCTAGTTGGAAAGAGGGTAGGGCAGGAGCAAGAGGTGAGCGTAGTTTGGAAAATGGGGAAAGAGGTGGAGTTGGTCCAGAATACTTGGAACCTGATTCACAAAGGGCTTCAGCACTTGAGGCGGAGGCCCCATAGTCTTGGGGGGGTGAAATCTCCACAATGCTGCGGGAATCCTGTTCGAAGTGCAAAGACTCCCACACGACTGCGGGGCCTCTACCACGAGTGCAAAGGCCTTTTGTGAATCAGGCCCTGTGCCTGAGGCAATAGGTAGACCTGGGTTGGAAGACTGAAGGACTGGGGCAAGAGTTGGGCCTTACTCGGAAGACAGCACAGGTGGGGCAATAGGTTGAACTGGTTCTGAAGACAGGAGGGCTTGCAATAGGTAGAAGTAGTGGAGGACTAAAAGGCTAGGACAAAAGGTGGGCTTTATTCCTAAGAGTGAAGAGCTTGGGCTAAAGGAAGACCTGGTTTGGAATACTGGAGAGCTGGGAAAAGAGGTTGAACTTATTCTTAAGATTGTAGGTTGAGGCAGTTGGTAGACCTGATTCAGAATAGAGGAGAACTGGGGCAAGAGGTGGCCTTGGTTCAGAGAAGAGAACTGGAGAGTAGGGCATTAGGTGGACCTTGTTCAGAAGACTGGAGGGCAGGGGCCAGAGATGGAGCAAGTTCAGAAAACTGGAACACTGGGATAATACATTGGCCTGGTTCAGAAGAATGGAGGATTGATACAGGTGGCCCTGGTTCAGGGATTTTCTGTCCCAGTCAAACCATAGCGGAAGATGAAAACATGCAGTGATCGTGAGAGCTGAAAGCCAGGGTCCAGGATGTGAAGAAAAGAGATGAAATAGGCAAGACAAATGAGCAGGTGAAGGACAAGGCAAGGGAGAAAGGAGCTTGAAGAGTGTGGCCAGAGAGTGGGGGCAAGTGGTGAAAGAGGCAGAGGTGGTACTACTTAAAAGTTTTTTCTACGGACTTTTGTAGGTTAAATAACAGGTACACTTCACACAATGAGACACAAAACATCTAACAATGAGCAGTAGGGACGATACCTCAAAAAACAGCGCAGGTGTCACACCCTAAATGACTGGGAGTGAAAACATTGGGCAGTTCTTTAAATGGGTAGGTACTGTCCAGTACTGAGTACCTTCCTCTTTTTTCATTTGAAAGGGAGAGCACTTCTCAGCACCGCTGAATTTCATTTAATGAGAGAGTACCAGCACTTCTCAGGTGCACATAGGTACTGTAAAGCATGAGTACCTGCTCTTCTGTATTTTCATTTAAGCACTGTCAAGAAGCAAATGCTAAAGATCCCTATTTGTATTGCTTAGAGGCCGCTTTACCTTCTGTTCCTGCCACTGACTTCATGACCACTAAACACATGAGTAGCAAGTGCAGTGAAGGGGTACAAAAGTTTAACCCAGCAATATCAGTAGCTACCCTGTCTTACCCTAATTGACAGCCATGCAGGCATTCGCTGCCCCTCATACCAGTGGCAAGTGGAGAGTTGCAGAGCAGCCAAGGGATAGTTCCTATCTCTGGTAGCAGTGTGTTTTACCATGGTAGGGTCCAAGAATGTGCTACTCTCCTCCTGGTAACAAGGGAGAGAGTTGCAGAGTGGCCATGGGTGGTATAGAGTTATCCAGTGCTAAATTTGTTATAAAAAAAAAGTAAGTGCCGGGGCCCTTCTCGGGAGGCCTCTGCAGCCTACGCCACCCATTGCCCCTGCTAGCTTTACCAATGAAGGTACCAACATAGCTACTAACCATCGCACTCCTACATGTATGACAATTCAGACCATTCTAGGCCACCCAAAGCTATAATAATGTCATGAGTGGCAGGTATTGTTCTTTTTAATGTATATTGGGGCACATGCATCAAGCTAGGCAATTGCGATTCCTTAATAGCTATTATTAAGGAATCGCTATTAAGAATCGCAATTGCCTATGCATGTAGAAATCGCTCAATAAATAGCGATTCCTAAACATTCCTTAATTGCTACTCGCAAATTGCGAGTCGCAATTAAGGAATACCTACCCATTCATTCCTATGGGCCAGGAGGCCCATAGGAATGAATGGGAAGATATTCACTATTAGTGATTCTGCTATTAAAGAATGGCTAATAGCGGGAGCTATTTCAAGGGTGCCAGGGTGTCAAAAGGACACCCTGTTGCACCCCTGAAATCTGCATATGAGTACATCTTGCACACACACATGCCCCAAGGGCATGTGTGTGTGTAAATGGAAGTTTGAAAAATGAACTTTAGTGCATTTTTCAAAGTTTTTGCAAATTACCATGCAGTTTAACTTCATGGTAATTTGCTCCCCTATTAGCGAAATCGCAAATTTTTTAACTTTAATGCATTGCATTTAAGGAATCTCAATTTGTGATTCCTTAAATGCAATTGCAATTTAAGGAATAGCAATTTTGCGATTCCTTAAATTGCGATTTCTGCATTTGGGTTGATGCATCCCAAATGCAGAAATACTGGTCGCAATGGGGCAGATTCTGAGAATCTGCCCGTTTGCGACCAGTATTTCGGTTGATGCATGTGCCAGATTGACTTTTAAACTCTGTTGTTGTGCTCATTTCATAATTAGACAGACAGCGCCACCATGTGGTGGACTGTCACTAGAACCAGTGCTGATAATTCAATTAAGTGCCGATGCCGAGCACCGGAAACCACCCGCTCAAATTAAGCACTGGAGTGATCTGTTTTCACTAGGAAGTTATTAGAAGTGTTGGGTCATGGTTTGATCTAAGGAAATTCACGTCCATCACGTGGTGATGGGGGGACTGTGGAGAAGCAGTATGCCCTTGGGTCATTTTGTACCTTACACAACTACCCTTTGGGCCAACAGCAGCAGTGTGGTCCAACATCTAGCCCTTGGCTCTCTAGAAGCAGTGTTAATGAGCCCCAGGGAAGCCTGGCTGACTATTAACTTTGTCTGGTGACTGATGAAGTTAGGAGCTGCATTAGAGCTAGGATGTGATGTGAACCTCTACATGGTTATTGACAGGCTGCTTATCATATACAATCAGAGCACAATAAAGATAGGAGGTCAACCCACTATCTATTTAAGGATGAGTGATGGGGGGTGCACTGCTCTGGAAGGCAGGGATCACAGGAGCTGCTGTGTGGGACATCAGATATCTGACAAGAAGGAATTGCAGAGGAGAGCATGAGAGTGGATTTAGAGATTGTATAAGGTGTAACAAACTGCACACCAGGTCTTACCCAAGAATGTTAATGTTTGCAGCTGACTTTTTGGCCCATCCCAGATTTCAGTGCCTTGTTCCCAGCTGACTTGTGTCCCTGAAAGTGTCCACAATGTTGGACTCATGTGTTTGGCTGAGGGTCTGTCCACCATTTACTCAATTCCCTTTACACCTCTGCAGAGGGAACCATGTGCAGCTCGCTCAAAATATTTCTAAAGTGGCAGAGGGTTCAGTGGTGTGTCAAACAGTCAGCACTCTGTCTCCGAAATGCCTCTAATGATTGCATTTGCTATAGCGTACGCAGAATGAAAGCTTCGTTAACAGTGGAAACAACTTTTTTAGTGCATCTTATGGCAGGCAAATTTGCAATAGCAGTGCAGTGAAATACTTTCTGATACATGTTATTCATGGAAAAATCTTTTATAAGTATTATGAGTCTATAAAGTATGGGATAAAGTACCGCCTGCTATACGTTATAAGGATATTGCAAGTCACCAAGGTATTCCATGACCATATAGAGGAACGAGGCCAAAGGCTGAGGTTCTTTCTAAATTTATGGAACTCCGAGGTGACTTGCTATATCCTTATCATGTATGATGGTATTTAGGTTTATAATATCTTTATTGAGTTTTATGATAAGTGCACAAAAGAACAACAAAAGCAACATAACATTTATCAATTAACTATACCCACTACCCTCCCCACCCCCCTCTTCGGAATTTAGCCCAAAGAACCCTCCCAACTCCCGAACCCACCCTCTCCCAGCCCCCAGCCCTCCTCCCATGGTATCTACCATTGTAATGTATTAGAGTGAGTCTTAGTATTCGTAAATACTTGGGACATGTGAGTTCCTTAAATTCAGATGAAAGCATCTCTATAAATGGTTTCCAAAGATTGGAAAAGGAGGCCCCCTTGGTAGCCAAAGAATAGGATATACGTTCCATGCCTAAGATGTACCATATGCGATGCAACCAGCCGGTGTGGGTAGGAAGACGATCTGTTCCCCATAGAGGCAGGATATTCTGTAAGGCCTCTCCTAGGGCAAGGCCTATCTGCCGGCCTTTCTGAGATTTGAGCGGGAATATAAGATCGTTTAGGCAGGCCCAACACCATATAGCTCGGAAAGCGGGGAAGTTGTATATCAAAGCACGTGTCTACCTCGTCGAGGACTTGTTTCCAATACTCAGATAATTTCGGGCAGTCCCACAGGATATGCGTTAAGGTTCCCTGAGCCCCACACCCCGCCAACAGAGTGGGTCTCGTGCAGAATTCCCACGGTGTAATCTAGATGGTGTAAGGTACCAATAAGTAGTTATTTTTGTGGCAGTCTCTATACCTGCTACATTTCTAGCTGTGTGTCTGGCTCTATAGTATATAGCCTCCCACTCGCGCATTGTGAGTTCTCGACCCAATTCCAATTCCCATCGCCGCTGGCCAGGGGATTTAGTAGATGGGGTGGGGGGGTCTTAAGTGGTTATATAATTCCGAAATAAGGCGAGAGTCGGACGATTTGGACAAAAGCCGTTTCTCAAATGGTGTCAAGTGGCGTTGTGCTACAGGGCGTATCTTTGGATGCATCACCCAATGTCTAATTTGCTGGTATCTATATCTCTCGGTTTCAGGCAGGCCCACCCATTGGCGAAAGTCCTCGAATGTCAAAGGACCAGACTTGTCAAAAGGATGACCGATGGATCGCCCGCCCTCTCGCGTCCACCAGTGGAAGGTTTTTGTATCTCGTCCGGGGGTAAACTCTGAATTCTTTGCTATGGGTGTCAGGGGAGATGGGAACGTCGTCAAGGCCTTTCTCTTGGCCACCTTGTCCCATGCCCCCTTTGATGTCTGCGTGACCAGCGAGAGATAGAGATTCTTGGGGCGGGTCCATTTCGGGAGAAAGGGGATCTTCCACAGAGGTGTATTGGACAAGGCCCTATCCATGAACCGCTAGTGCTTTTCAGATTCAGGCCGGGACCATTCCACAAAGGGCCTGATCTGAACTTCCCAGTAGTAACTTTTTTTTTTTAATTATTTTTGAATTTTTTCCACAGATGATACAGCAAGATAGTACAAAGATATGCATTCAATAAAAGTCTTAGGGGCCGATTCCGATCTCGGTCGGAGGCGCACCCAATACCATTCGGTCGGGAAAAAAGCCATGCGAAAGCCTGTTTCCCGACCGATCCGTACAGCACACCGAACGAGTAAGTACGATGCGCACAACAGCAAAGAATCCGGCCGAGCCGTACTCACCCAAACCAGGTCCTGTTCCCCGACCGAGGCGAATCCGGAAACGCCGAATCGAGTCGCACGGAAGGAAAATGCAGCTCCGTCCGGCCGAACGAGTACGATGCGCTTTCCGTACGCGCCGAACCCGTCGCTACGCACGGCACGTCAAAGCATCCGGGAGAGGCGCACATAAGCTCCGATTCGCGCCACAACACGATCCACGGCTCCGAGACGAACACGCCAGCGACGAGGACGAGGCGAAGCGCCGAGGACGAGGCGAAGCGACGAGGACGACGCGAAGCAACGAGAAGGACGAACGACACGAACCAACCATGAATTCCTTCGTCCCGATCATACCAATATTCTACATTTACTGCCGGAACAGGCACGGACGCGTACGGCGCAGAAGATAAGCCAGACACCAACCACAAAACACATACAACACGTACACGACACATCACACACACACAGAGGGATGCAGAATATACTTACACCAGCAACAGCAGCACCATAGGGGCGGGATGCCCATCACCAATGCCACATATGCACACAGGGGCCTGAATGCGCACCACCACCCCTACCCAGGGGGCAGGATGCCTACCACTACTACCACCCTTAGCCAGGGGGCTGGATGCCTACCACTACTACCACCCTCACCCAGGGGGAGCTGGATGCCTACCACAACTACCACCCTCACCCAGGGGGGGCAGGATGCCTACCACTACTACCACCCTTAGCCAGGGGGGGCTGGATGCCTACCACTACTACCACCCTCACCCAGGGGGGCTGGATGCCTACCACTACTACCACCCTCACCCAGGGGGCTGGATGCCTACCACTACTACCACCCTCACCCAGGGGGGCTGGATGCCTACCACCACCCTTAGCCAGGGGGCTGGATGCCTACCACTACTACCACCCTTAGCCAGGGGGCTGGATGCCTACCACTACTATCACCCTTACCCAGGGGGCTGGATGCCTACCACTACTACCACCCTCACCCAGGGGGGCTGGATGCCTACCACCACCCTTAGCCAGGGGGCTGGATGCCTACCACTACTACCACCCTTACCCAGGGGGGCTGGATGCCTACCACTACTACCACCCTCACCCAGGGGGGCTGGATGCCTACCACTACTACCACCCTTACCCAGGGGGGCTGGATGCCTACCACTACTACCACCCTCACCCAGGGGGGCTGGATGCCTACCACCACCCTTAGCCAGGGGGGCTGGATGCCTACCACCACTACCACCCTTACCCAGGGGGCTGGATGCCTACCACTACTACCACCCTCACCCAGGGGGGCTGGATGCCTACCACTACTACCACCCTCACCCAGGGGGGCTGGATGCCTACCACCACCCTTAGCCAGCGGGGGCTGGATGCCTACCACCCTTACCCAGGGGGGCTGGATGCCTACCACTACTACCACCCTCACCCAGGGGGGCTGGATGCCTACCACCACCCTTAGCCAGGGGGCTGGATGCCTACCACTACTACCACCCTCACCCAGGGGGCTGGATGCCTACCACTACTACCACCCTCACCCAGGGGGGCTGGATGCCTACCACCACCCTTAGCCAGGGGGGCTGGATGCCTACCACTACTACCACCCTCACCCAGGGGGCTGGATGCCTACCACTACTACCACCCTCACCCAGGGGGCTGGATGCCTACCACTACTACCACCCTTACCCAGGGGGCTGGATGCCTACCACTACTACCACCCTCACCCAGGGGGGCTGGATGCCTACCACCACCCTTAGCCAGGGGGCTGGATGCCTACCACTACTACCACCCTCACCCAGGGGGGCTGGATGCCTACCACTACTACCACCCTCACCCAGGGGGCTGGATGCCTACCACCACCCTTAGCCAGGGGGGCTGGATGCCTACCACTACTACCACCCTCACCCAGGGGGCTGGATGCCTACCACTACTACCACCCTCACCCAGGGGGCGGGATGCCTACCACCACCCTTAGCCAGGGGGGCTGGATGCCTACTACTACTACCACCCTTAGCCAGGGGGCTGGATGCCTACCACTACTACCACCCTTAGCCAGGGGGCTGGATGCCTACCACTACTACCACCCCCACTCATAGGATGGACAATGCATGACACAACCAGCACACCACAACCTAGGGAATGCAAGAAGAAGACATCCCCCCAACACCATGACAAGCGTGTGTAGACTGTGTCAAATGCCTACAACACCGAACATGACTTTGAACATACAATGTGACCCCCTAGCACATGTGCCACACATATATGTGTGTGGCACCCACCATGCAAGCAGGCCATGACCATTGTGGCAATGGGGTCCAAACCCCCATCATCACAGTGACCAAAATGTAAGTGTGGGGTCCATAGCTGAAGCACATTTTGAACATTGTGGCAATGGGGTCTAAACCCCCATCATCACAGTGACCAAAAGGTAAGTGTGGGGTCCATAGCTGAAGCACATTTTGAACATTGTGGCAATGGGGTCCAAACCCCATCATCACAGTGACCAAAATGTAAGTGTGGGGTCCATAGCTGAAGCACACTTTGAACATTGTGGCAATGGGGTCCAAACCCCCATCATCACAGTGACCAAAATGTAAGTGTGGGGTCCATAGCTGAAGCACACTTTGAACATTGTGGCAATGGGGTCCAAACCCCCAACATCACAGTGACCAAAATGTAAGTGTGGGGTCCATAGCTGAAGCACACTTTGAACATTGTGGCAATGGGGTCCAAACCCCCATCATCACAGTGACCAAAATGTAAGTGTGGGGTCCATAGCTGAAGCACACTTTGAACATTGTGGCAATGGGGTCCAAACCCCCATCATCACAGTGACCAAAATGTAAGTGTGGGGTCCATAGCTGAAGCACATTTCGAACATTGTGGCAATGGGGTCCAAACCCCCATCATCACAGTGAACAAAAGGTAAGTGTTGACAAAGAAAGAGGTGCAACTGCCAAACTGCATGGATGATTCCTGGTCACAGAACAACAAAAACATCAGTGGCAAAGTAGTGTATGTGTCCCATTGCAACATAAATTGGGGGAGCCAAATACTGCAGTGCAAATAAGACATACCTTTGGCCATGTGCAGACAAACAACACCGATGGGGGCTGACACCGTCAACAATCATCAATGACACAATGACAGAAGTGACCATCAGAATGCAGACCCACATATTTGCACCAATGGGCACACACATGCAGATACCCTGTGGAGACTGCAGATGTGAGGTGAACAGATACCATACCATGGCAGCAATGGGACACACAAACCATGATCATTGTGCTGACCGATGACCTAGGAGTCCCAGGGACAGCAGGGGAAACCCACCAAACTACATACAGCCAATGGCACACCCAAGATATGCCAATGCAGTGGTGCAGATGCACAAACAGGCAGACCCACACTGCACATCATACACAACAGGTGAGGGGGTGCCAGTGTCCCCAGGCAACCACACAACACATGAGGAGACCTGAATACCAATAATACAGATGTGCATACAGTGCCACACAAAGGTAACTCATGGATCCAAATCCCCTATGTGGGCAAGCAGGCATTGTCAGATGAGAGGGAGCACAAATCACACATGTCACACAGGCACATAGGGACAGCAACTGACACAGCAAGACACAGACACACCACAGCACCACCCCCAGGGCCCCCACAATGTGGTGACCCTGGGCTGCATTGTCAATGGGTGCGCACCGATCGGTCCATTGCAGTTCAACGCGTACAGGGGTACAACGCGTACCCGCACACATTGAATGCAATGGGCCGGCCGGGGGCACCGATCGGTCCATTGCAGTTCAACGCGTACAGGGGTACAACGCGTACCCGCACACATTGAATGCAATGGGCCGGCCGGGGCACCGATCGGTCCATTGCAGTTCAACGCGTACAGGGGTACAACGCGTACCCGCACACATTGAATGCAATGGGCCGGCCGGGGGTACCAATCGGTCCATTGCTGTTCAACGCATCACTGTACATGTGACTGGCATATGTCAGCATGCCTGTCTCAAATGGACATATGCCAGCCACAGATAGCTCCCAGGGAGTGAGGGGCACACCTACATCACGACAGCCTGCCCAAACTTTATCATAAGGCATGTAAGGCTGCATTTCCTATTGTGTGTATGTTGATGTACATGTTGTCCTGTGGGTGTCACCTGTGGGCAGCCACCCCAGGCTGTGCACGTGTTGATGGGGACAGGATCCTGGGTGTTACGTGTACATGACCACTGTGATGTGCAACTGTTCATATCTGTGCATGTGCCATGGTCACATTTCACGGTGGTGTATGTGTATGTCATGTCACATACCCCGTGAGTCCCATGTGGGACGGTATGTTTGAGCCAGGGTGTCCCAGTGGCACAATAGTGATGGTCCTCCACAGTCTTTGTGCATGTAGTGTTTACAATGTCTCTGATTTCATGTGCACAATGGGAGACAGTCTCCACATCCAGGTTGTGTGTGCATGGACTTTGATGTTGTGCGTGTGTGTGTCACAGACGTCCATGTCTGTCCTGCCATGGCAAGTGGGACCACTACCTGTGGGGGTCATGGTTGTTTTGCTGTGGTGTATACATGATACTCCATGTAATGCCAGTGTCCATGTGGCAATACAGGGTCCCTGGGAATGTACCTGTCGTTGAGCTGTGGTGCCTGGGGCACATCTGTCCTCACATGTCACTGTGGGGGGTGATTGTGACACGGCAGCAGGAGATGGGAACTGTGACACGGCCTCATGATAGCCAATGGGCTAACCTGGGACTAATTGATGCCACCTGTTGGACCGTGTTGACAGATGTTGGCAATGTATGTAACATACATGTCCTTACGGAACTGCACACTTCATGTAGTTGTGCCTCATAATGATGTATGTTGGGATATTGAGTGTGTTCAATGCCGCATATGTGGGGTGACTGACAATCTTGCTTACTTCTCCTCTGCACTGCAGGGCTCCTGCTGTCCATCGACCATTCCCAGACCTGGCAACGATGGTGGAACGGGACAGCATCCGACGGTACCGCTTCACCAGGCAGCTGATTGAGGATTTGGCAGTGCAGTTGGCCCCACATTTGCAGCCTGGCCGGCCGTATCCTACAGCGCTGACCCCCAAGGTGAAGGTGATGGCAGCCCTACACTTCTTTGCCACCGGTACCTTCCAACATACTGTGGCTACTGCTGGTGGGATGTCACAGACCATGTTGAGCCGTGTGCTCCGCGATGTTTTGGCGGCAATGTTGCTATTCCTGAACCGGTACATCTATTTCCCTAGACTGCGACGACTCACTGACGTGAAGAGTGACTTTTATGCCCTGGGGAGGATGCCGCATGTCATTGGCTCCATTGATGGGACACATGTGGCTTTGGTACCACCACAGGCCCAGGAGCAGGCCTACAGGAACCGCAAGCACTACCACTCGGTCAATGCACTGGTGGTGTGTCTTGCAGACATGACCATCACACACGTGTGTGCCCGTTTCCCTGGTTCAGCACACGATGCCTTTGTGATGAGGAGTAGTCGCATCCCCAGGATGATGGCACAGATGCAGAACCAGCGTGCCTGGCTTGTCGGTGTGTACTGACTTTGTGCCATTGTGTGTGATCTGATCTATAGTATTCCGCCCACTTTTCCAAGTCAGCTAATGTGCACTTGTCTGTCCGTAGGTGACTCGGGATACCCCAACATGCCGTGGTTGCTGACACCCCTCAGGAACCCTGTGACACCAGCCCAGATGCGCTACAATGAGGCACATGGTCGGACCAGGAGAGTGATTGAGCGGACATTTGGTCTCCTGAAGAGCCGCTTCCGCTGCCTGGACAAGACCGGAGGGTCCCTCCCATATGCCCCTGCGAAAGTGTGCAAGATTATCATCGTCTGCTGCATGCTCCACAACCTGGCAGTGCGGAAGGAGTTGCCTCTCATCCAGGATGACAATGACCAACATCCGCCACCTGTGGAGGATCCTGGCCTGGACCACGATGCCAGTGACGATGATGATGATGATGATGATGGTGATGTCCGCACACAGCTCATCACCAACTTCTTTAGCTGAATGTGAGTATCCTGAGGTGTCATGTCAATGATGTGAGTTGGCATGATGTGTAGGTGGTGCTCTGGTGCTGTTGGAGTGTGTCCATGGGC
The DNA here is from genome assembly GCA_963921515.1 of Calotriton arnoldi. Classification (NCBI taxonomy): domain Eukaryota; kingdom Metazoa; phylum Chordata; class Amphibia; order Caudata; family Salamandridae; genus Calotriton; species Calotriton arnoldi. The sequence continues at coordinate 1,234,416 of CAWUFW010005411.1, forward strand.
TACTTGACTGGATGTGTGTTGCGATGTGTGCTTACAGGTGGGCTGTACTCCCCAACAGTGTTGACATGCTAACTTGGTTCTGGGTGGGTATCTTGTAACATGTATTGTGCATGAGTTTTGCTGTTCTGTCCTGTACTCCATTGCTTTTGACTGTGTGTCATTTCTGTCCTTCACAGGGTACTTTCAGATTCGTTTGGTCAACTGTGTCCACCGACGACGTGATTGCACTTCCAGGCTGGTAGCTGTTGTGTCCCTACAGGTGATGTGCGCCACACCCATGGACTTCCTTCCGTCTACAGTTGCTGACTGTGTGCCCGCTGCCAGGTGGGATTACCTTGCATCTGTAGTGGTTACGACATGTTGCAACTGTGTAATAAACCTGTGCTTCACTTTGTGATGTGCGTTGTCTGTGGTCACACATTTGACTGCCATTTGCTTACTGCACCTGTGGGCTACTTGACTACAACTGGGAATGGGTGTGGTGTCTGTGCATTGCACCGTCTTCCCTGGCAACATCAGTGTAGGCAATGAGTCAGATGGCCTAGGTGTGTATGTGTTGTGTAGCCCTGGTGGTGTGTCTCCCTCATATGTGTCACGTTGCCTTTACTCACATGCCTGTGTTGTCCTTGCTGTTGCAGTTCGCATACACAGTGTAATTTTGCAGTTCATCATCCCCATAACAGCACCCACGTTGGAATCACAACAGAGGCAAGTATGGTGTATTAGTGTGTTTATTGTGATACATTTGTGTGAATAGTGCATAGGATGGGTAGTGCTGTACATAAATCTTGCAATCCGAAGTTCCTAGGTGAATTGAAAGTCCTGGTAGACAGAATCCCCAGTATCGGGGCCACAGTAGTCTGACACATTGGTCCAACTTGTACTCCCCATGCAATGTGTGGGAGTAGTGTTGCCGTCAACAGGGTGAACATCTGTGCACAAAGGTGAACTTCCAGAACAGGTTCAGGCTTCCTGGGAGTTGCGCTTGGCCATCGGCCTCTCACTTGCCCCTCCTCGGACGACCCCTCTTCTTGGGGGGGGGGGGGCCCCTCAAGTACAGGCTGCTGCGGTGCAGGGGACTCTCCGCCAGAGTCATCCTCCCTCCCTGTGGCAGTTGCAGTTTGTTCGGCACCAGTTGTTGTTGGCACACAGGGAGGTGTGGACTGGTTGCTGTTCATCTGGCGGAGGCATTGTAAAATGTCCCTGTGCACCGCCGTCATCTCATGCAGTGCATCCCACTTGGACTCCACGCGGGACATGTGTGAGTCCACGCGGGACATGTGTGACTCCACGTGGGACATGTGGGAGTCCAAGCGGGCATGATGAGCAGCCTGCTGCTGTTTCATGTCTCTGAGGAGCCCCACTACCTGGCTGAGGTCTCCGGTGCTGGACTGGTACGCATCAGCTATGCGTACCAGTTGTGGGTCATCATGCACACCAGCAACCTCTGCAAGCAGCGACCTCTGTCTCCCACCCCTCCCACCACCCCTGCTGACATGTGCAGTGTGTGCAGTGGCACGCACAGATGACCCTGGTCCACCTTGGGGGTTGGTGGTGGTGGTGGTGTCCATGGCCCCAGGTTGGTCCAGGGTCCCTGTGCTGGTGTTGCTCCTTGTTCTGTCCATGTCGGCAGGGATGGTATTTGTGGTGACAGTCGTTGGAGGGGTGGGTGAGGGGGTGCAGCTGGTGGTCCTGCTGGTGCTGCAGCTGGTGGTCCTGCTGGTGCAGGATGTGCCAGGTTGGTCTTCATCGTCCGAGGAGGACAGAGGCTGTACGACGCCAGTGAGCTCCGCATCCTCTTGAGCCTGGGACTGGGACTCCTCAGCGTCTGCTGCTGTGTCCCCATCATCACCTGTTTTTGGGAGACACACACAATGTATGTTATGTTTCTGCAGGCATCAATGGTTGACACACATGACAGTTGTGACTGTGCCTCTGGGTGCGGGCCTGTACATTGCATTGTCCTAAGTCGTCACAGTCAGGGGTTGATATTGGTGTGGCACATTGTCCTGCATTATTTGGGCATTTCTATGTATTTTTTGGGGTGTGAACATGGTCTGCATTGGTTGTGTTTGGTTGACAGCCGTCCCTCCTTCCCACCCACCCAGCCAGTCAGTTATCCCACCATGGAACGTGCTTGCATTGCAGGGAGTGGAAGTTGTCTCTCAGGATGTCAGTCAGTGGTGTCCTGCTGTTTGTTGGTGCACAGTTGCCAGCAGGGCCTTGTGCTCCCCACAGCAGTAGCCAGTGTCAGCCATCTTGTGAGTCCTTCTCCACTCCCTGTGATGTGAGCATGGTTCAGGGTGGTGTTGATGGGACAGTTGTGGGGGTGACCAATATCAGTGACTACGACTCCCATCATGCTATTGCCTCCACCCCACTTCCCAGCATTCCCATACTTACTTGCTTTTGTGGGGAGTTCAGTGTGTGTGGGTGTGAGAGCAATGGCAAGATGGCTGACAGTGGTGTCCTGCTGTTGGTTGGTGTGCAGTACCCAGCATGCCCTTGTGCTCCCCACGACACAGCAACAGTGTCAGACATCTTTGATGGGCCTTTCCACTCTCTGTGGGATGTGCATGCGTGAGTGTGAGCTTGCTGGGCCATGTGGTGGGGGATGTAGAGCTGTGACTACGACTCCCATCATGCTATTGCCTCCACCCCCTTCCCAGCATGCCCATGCTTCCTTCCTTTGACTCTGCTTCCCTGTGGGGTGGGCTGGCTGTGCTGACAGGATGGCTGGGAGTGTTGTCCTGGCAGTTGTTTAGCTAAAAGTCCCAAGAGTGGCCCTGTGCTTCACACAACATAACCCAGGGTGGTGGTTCTTTGTGGGATCTTGTGTTAGGATGGGGGGCATTGCATTCTACCAGGTGGGTTCTGTGGAGTTTGTGTTGGGGGGTGTGTGAGGGGAGGTGCTTGTGACTATGGTTAGTGCTGCAAGTCCTCCTTCCCACCCAGCCAGCCAGCCAGTTATCCCACCATGGAACGTGCTTGCATTGCAGGGAGTGGAAGTTGTCTCTCAGGATGTCAGTCAGTGGTGTCCTGCTGTTTGTTGGTGCACAGTTGCCAGCAGGGCCTTGTGCTCCCCACAGCAGTAGCCAGTGTCAGCCATCTTGTGAGTCCTTCTCCACTCCCTGTGATGTGAGCATGGTTCAGGGTGGTGTTGATGGGACAGTTGTGGGGGTGACCAATATCAGTGACTACGACTCCCATCATGCTATTGCCTCCACCCCCTTCCCAGCATGCCCATGCTTCCTTCCTTTGACTCTGCTTCCCTGTGGGGTGGGCTGGCTGTGCTGACAGGATGGCTGGGAGTGTTGTCCTGGCAGTTGTTTGGCTAAAAGTCCCAAGAGTGGCCCTGTGCTTCACACAACATAACCCAGGGTGGTGGTTCTTTGTGGGATCTTGTGTTAGGATGGGGGCATTGCATTCTACCAGGTGGGTTCTGTGGAGTTTGTGTTGGGGGGGTGTGAGGGGAGGTGCTTGTGACTATGGTTAGTGCTGCAAGTCCTCCTTCCCACCCAGCCAGCCAGCCAGTTATCCCACCATGGAACGTGCTTGCATTGCAGGGAGTGGAAGTTGTCTCTCAGGATGTCAGTCAGTGGTGTCCTGCTGTTTGTTGGTGCACAGTTGCCAGCAGGGCCTTGTGCTCCCCACAGCAGTAGCCAGTGTCAGCCATCTTGTGAGTCCTTCTCCACTCCCTGTGATGTGAGCATGGTTCAGGGTGGTGTTGATGGGACAGTTGTGGGGTGACCAATATCAGTGACTACGACTCCCATCATGCTATTGCCTCCACCCCCTTCCCAGCATGCCCATGCTTCCTTCCTTTTGACTCTGCTTCCCTGTGGGGTGGGCTGGCTGTGCTGACAGGATGGCTGGGAGTGTTGTCCTGGCAGTTGTTTAGCTAAAAGTCCCAAGAGTGGCCCTGTGCTTCACACAACATAACCCAGGGTGGTGGTTCTTTGTGGGATCTTGTGTTAGGATGGGGGGCATTGCATTCTACCAGGTGGGTTCTGTGGAGTTTGTGTTGGGGGGTGTGTGAGGGGAGGTGCTTGTGACTATGGTTAGTGCTGCAAGTCCTCCTTCTCACCCTCCCAGCCAGCCAGTTATCCCACCATGGAACGTGCTTGCATTGCAGGGAGTGGAAGTTGTCTCTCAGGATGTCAGTCAGTGGTGTCCTGCTGTTTGTTGGTGCACAGTTGCCAGCAGGGCTTTGTGCTCCCCACAGCAGTAGCCAGTGTCAGCCATCTTGTGAGTCCTTCTCCACTCCCTGTGATGTGAGCATGGTTCAGGGTGGTGTTGATGGGACAGTTGTGGGGGTGACCAATATCAGTGACTACGACTCCCATCATGCTATTGCCTCCACCCCCTTCCCAGCATGCCCATGCTTCCTTCCTTTTGACTCTGCTTCCCTGTGGGGTGGGCTGGCTGTGCTGACAGGATGACTGGGAGTGTTGTCCTGGCAGTTGTTTGGCTAAAAGTCCCAAGAGTGGCCCTGTGCTTCACACAACATAACCCAGGGTGGTGGTTCTTTGTGGGATCTTGTGTTAGGATGGGGGCATTGCATTCTACCAGGTGGGTTCTGTGGAGTTTGTGTTGGGGGGGTGTGAGGGGAGGTGCTTGTGACTATGGTTAGTGCTGCAAGTCCTCCTTCCCACCCAGCCAGCCAGCCAGTTATCCCACCATGGAACGTGCTTGCATTGCAGGGAGTGGAAGTTGTCTCTCAGGATGTCAGTCAGTGGTGTCCTGCTGTTTGTTGGTGCACAGTTGCCAGCAGGGCCTTGTGCTCCCCACAGCAGTAGCCAGTGTCAGCCATCTTGTGAGTCCTTCTCCACTCCCTGTGATGTGAGCATGGTTCAGGGTGGTGTTGATGGGACAGTTGTGGGGGTGACCAATATCAGTGACTACGACTCCCATCATGCTATTGCCTCCACCCCCTTCCCAGCATGCCCATGCTTCCTTCCTTTTGACTCTGCTTCCCTGTGGGGTGGGCTGGCTGTGCTGACAGGATGGCTGGGAGTGTTGTCCTGGCAGTTGTTTAGCTAAAAGTCCCAAGAGTGGCCCTGTGCTTCACACAACATAACCCAGGGTGGTGGTTCTTTGTGGGATCTTGTGTTAGGATGGGGGCATTGCATTCTACCAGGTGGGTTCTGTGGAGTTTGTGTTGGGGGGGTGTGAGGGGAGGTGCTTGTGACTATGGTTAGTGCTGCAAGTCCTCCTTCCCACCCAGCCAGCCAGCCAGTTATCCCACCATGGAACGTGCTTGCATTGCAGGGAGTGGAAGTTGTCTCTCAGGATGTCAGTCAGTGGTGTCCTGCTGTTTGTTGGTGCACAGTTGCCAGCAGGGCCTTGTGCTCCCCACAGCAGTAGCCAGTGTCAGCCATCTTGTGAGTCCTTCTCCACTCCCTGTGATGTGAGCATGGTTCAGGGTGGTGTTGATGGGACAGTTGTGGGGGTGAGCTATGTATGTGACTACGACTCCCATCATGCTATTGCCTCCACCCCACTTCCCAGCATTCCCATACTTACTTGCTTTTGTGGGGAGTTCAGTGTGTGTGGGTGTGAGAGCAATGGCAAGATGGCTGACAGTGGTGTCCTGCTGTTGGTTGGTGTGCAGTTCCCAGCATGCCCTTGTGCTCCCCACGACACAGCAACAGTGTCAGACATCTTTGATGGGCCTTTCCACTCTCTGTGGGATGTGCATGCGTGAGTGTGAGCTTGCTGGGCCATGTGGTGGGGGATGTAGAGCTGTGACTACGACTCCCATCATGCTATTGCCTCCACCCCCTTCCCAGCATGCCCATGCTTCCTTCCTTTTGACTCTGCTTCCCTGTGGGGTGGGCTGGCTGTGCTGACAGGATGGCTGGGAGTGTTGTCCTGGCAGTTGTTTGGCTAAAAGTCCCAAGAGTGGCCCTGTGCTTCACACAACATAACCCAGGGTGGTGGTTCTTTGTGGGAACTTGTGTTAGGATGGGGGGCATTGCATTCTACCAGGTGGGTTCTGTGGAGTTTGTGTTGGGGGGTGTGTGAGGGGAGGTGCTTGTGACTATGGTTAGTGCTGCAAGTCCTCCTTCCCACCCAGCCAGACAGCCAGTTATCCCACCATGGAATGTGCTTGCATTGCAGGGAGTGGAAGTTGTCTCTCAGGATGTCAGTCAGTGGTGTCCTGCTGTTTGTTGGTGCACAGTTGCCAGCAGGGCCTTGTGCTCCCCACAGCAGTAGCCAGTGTCAGCCATCTTGTGAGTCCTTCTCCACTCCCTGTGATGTGAGCATGGTTCAGGGTGGTGTTGATGGGACAGTTGTGGGGGTGACCAATATCAGTGACTACGACTCCCATCATGCTATTGCCTCCACCCCCTTCCCAGCATGCCCATGCTTCCTTCCTTTTGACTCTGCTTCCCTGTGGGGTGGGCTGGCTGTGCTGACAGGATGGCTGGGAGTGTTGTCCTGGCAGTTGTTTAGCTAAAAGTCCCAAGAGTGGCCCTGTGCTTCACACAACATAACCCAGGGTGGTGGTTCTTTGTGGGATCTTGTGTTAGGATGGGGGGCATTGCATTCTACCAGGTGGGTTCTGTGGAGTTTGTGTTGGGGGGTGTGTGAGGGGAGGTGCTTGTGACTATGGTTAGTGCTGCAAGTCCTCCTTCCCACCCACCCAGCCAGCCAGTTATCCCACCATGGAACGTGCTTGCATTGCAGGGAGTGGAAGTTGTCTCTCAGGATGTCAGTCAGTGGTGTCCTGCTGTTTGTTGGTGCACAGTTGCCAGCAGGGCCTTGTGCTCCCCACAGCAGTTGCCAGTGTCAGCCATCTTGTGAGTCCTTCTCCACTCCCTGTGATGTGCGCATGGTTCATGGTGGTGTTGATGGGACAGTTGTGGGGGGGCAATATGTGTGACTGCGACTCCCATGATGCTATTGGCTACACTGACTTGGCCAGCATACACAGAATTCCTTCCTTTGAGTTGTCTTCACTGTGTGTTGGTGTTGTTGTGGTGGCTACATGTCTGGATGTGTTTGTTAGTTCTATTTGTGCCACTGCCTAGCTGTAGTTGTAGTTGTGTTTGTACATGTGATGGCACAGTTGGATGTGACGTTTTTGATGGCATGTGTTGTGTTTATCTGACTGACATACACATTTTGGGATGATTCTGTTCTGGTCGCTGTGTAATTGCTATGAGTGCATGGTTTGACTCTCCCCTTGACAGTGATGTGTGTGTGTTTTGTGGCAGTATATTGTGTACATTTGTTGTGTACTCACCAGGCTCTGGGATGTCCTCTAGTCCATATACGCTCACTGGCGGAAGGATGGCACCTTCTCCTCCCAGGGCCTGAGGTATATTGGTATATTGGCTTGGCAGGAGGGCCACTGCCGGTGTGTTGGCTGTTGATGTAGTCTTTTTTGAGCAGGTTCCGTACCCTCCTGCGCACGTCATACCACCTGTTCTGGATGTCGCTCTTTGTGCGCCGACATGGTGATTGTGCGTTCACCCTGTTGATGATCCTCTCCCACATCTTGGTTTTCTGGGAGATGGGGGTCTGTTGGACCAGTGTGCCAAACAGCTGTGGCTCTACCCTGAGGATCTCGTCTACCATGACTTCCAATTCACTATCTAGGAACTTGGGATTCTTCTTGGGGGGCATGGTGATGGGTGGTGATGGTGAGTGATATGTGTGTTGGTGTGCAGGTGAGGGTGTGTGAGTGTGTGTTTTGCTGGGTGTATGTGAGGTAGGTATTTGTTGGTGTGCTGATGGTGTGTGGCTTGTGTGAGGGATGAGCTGTGGGTGTGTGGTTGCTTTCTCTTGGGTGCTGGCAGTGGAATGGCATTTGCAAAGGCTCATGGTTGTGATTTGTGTCCTTTATATGGGTGGAGTTGTGGGTGTGTCTTTGTTCTCTGTCCCCACCCCCCAGTATTTATTGGCTTTGTAATTGCTTGTTTGGCCTTTTTTTGGGTGATTTTTCCTTTGTACTGTCTGTGTATGTTGGAAACGTTCTTGTGACCGAGTCGGACCCTGCATTTGTCTCGTACGGTCTTCTCCGTTTCGTTCACGCTGTGTATGTGCAGTTTTCTATGCTGCGTACGCGTCGGTCGCGGTGTTTTGTGTTGCTTCGGCTCGGTTTTGTATGCGTGTCGGTCGTACGGCTTGGCCTCCGTCCGACTCGGTCGTGGTTTTCGCGCCTTGCATCGTACTTTGCGGTTTGGAGTTTGCGTGTACGGTTCGGTCGAATTTGTTCCGGGTGCGTGTCGGTCGGTTGGATTCGCGTGTTTTTCCGACCGGATTGCTGTTTTCCGTGCGGCTCGGTCGGTCGACTTGGGTTCGGTACGTGTCGGTCGGATTTTGCACGCCTTGCATCGTACTTGGCGTGTCGGGCGCCACAGGTACGTGTCGGTCGGTATTATTTCCGGATCCGAGTCGGTCGGTGCTTTTCCGGCCCGAATCGGAATCGACCCCTTAGTTGCAGTTGCTGTATGCAAGGTACATCTCTATGCAAGGAACTGAAATTAAAAAAAAAAAAAACTCCCCACCTTGCTTACCGTATCAAGTCCGCTTATCCATACTCTGAACTACATTATCCACATTCACCATAAAAAAGCATAGACAGTATATACAATGTGCAACAGTTGGAGACTGGAATACCTTCAAGGATCTCAGAACTCAGTGTGTTTAAGTAGAAACTTGGGATCCCAGCACTTCGGGGGTTATCTGTTGCATCCTATATAGATGAAGTGCCGCTGACAGCTATACCTCATTGCCCTGCAGGGTGCACGCAACAATGCCTCCGCCTCCATTCTGTGGTGGGGAGGCCTCCGGGGTCACGTTTCCATCGTGCATTCCCGGGGCAGCAGCGGAGTCGTCTGTCATCGAGAGAAGGTAGGATTTAAGGGGGCCCCATATATCACGTGGTCTGGAGGCGAGTGGGAGCAGCTCAGCGTAGTTAAGGGAGTGTTCCTTCCATGTGGTAAGATCATGTATCCACTCTTTAAATTTAGGGGCCCTGCCCCTACCCCACCTGCACGCCAGCCTGCGTTTAGCTATGAGAAGGCCTAGGGCTAGGAACTTCTTATATACAGTATCTGTATTGCGTATGTTCCCCAGTAGAGCAACGTCTGGCGAGGCCTGGAGAGGTGTATCTATCATTGCTGTCAGTTCCGCAAACACTTGTAGCCAGTTCTGTTGGATGGCCGGGCATAGCCAGGCTAGATGGAGAAAGTCTGCTCCCTCTTGCCTACATCTAGCACACCGATCATCCTCTCTAAGTTTGTATTTATGGAGCTTGGCCGGGGTGTAGTAGAGTCTGTGCAGGAATTTGTAATGTATAAGCCTTAATCGGCTGCTGGCTGTTATAGCCTCCGTCTGCTTGCAGCAGAATTCCCACTGGTCGTCTGTTATGTGGTTCTCTAGATCGGCGTCCCACTCATGCCGGGCCTTCAAAGCCTGTGGGGTGGGTGCGGTTTGTGCGTGGCGGTAGATAAGCAAGGTGACATGTCAAGGGGGCACTGACTATAATAGGGCATGTAGTGGGAGTAGTGTGGGTGGCTCCAGGGGGAATGCGGGAGTGGCGGCTCGAACACTCTACCTAAGTCTGACATACATGAACATATCCATTGTTGTGGGTGTATTTGCGCCAAAGAATTGTTCCCTAGACCGGAATGTGCTATCTGTGTACATGTCCCCCCACGTAGTGAAGTTCAGTTTCTCCAGCATCGTGCGGCATTGTCGCTCATATGTGACTTGAAGAGAAGGGTGGTACAGAAGGGGCATATTGGGAGAATAGAGCATGGGTGCTTCGAGTCTGGCGGCGATTTTCTTCCAGGCTGATACCGTGCAGTGCACTGTGGTGGGGTCGCGCTCTCGTTCCCGGCAAGAGGTATATAAGAAACCCGAGAGAGGAGTAGGGGTCATATATCCCTCTTCCACCGCTAAGTGAGGCATGAAGGGTGGTGGGTGGAGCCAATATATGGCAAAGTGGGCTTGGGCACATTGGTAATATAGCTCAAAGTTAGGAACTTCATATCCCCCTCGGGCGTAGGGCAAAACCAGGATATCAAGAGCAAGTCGGGCATGTTTGCCACCCCAAACTAAGCGTATGATTTGTGTTTTAAGCGCGTGAAAAAAATGCTTGCCAGGGTGGTATGGTATGTTAGTAAAGAGGTAGAGAAACTTTGGTAGTAGTACCATTTTAGTTAAATAAATCCTCCCAGCCATGGAAAGGGGCAGCGATAGCCATCTCGTGATCGACTCAGTTGCTTTGTCTAGTGCGACACCATAATTGGCCCGTATTAATTCTTCTCTATTTCTGGTGACTCTGATACCAAGATATTTGATCTCCTCAGTCTGCCATGTAAGGGGATAGTCTAGGGGGTACTCGATTGTTGACTCAGTGAGTGGAAAAACTGCGGATTTAGCCCAGTTGACACTAATACCTGAAATGGCTCCAAATTTCGTCACCTCTCGCAGTACAGGGTTCAGGTTTTCTTGTGGATTCGTAATATAAAGGGTGACATCATCCGCATAAAGCGAGATAATGAGCTGTCTGGATGGGAAGATCAACGCCCTTTCCTTGTGGTGCTGCCTAATCTTCGCTGCGAGGGGCTCTATGGCTAAGGCGAAAAGGATAGGGGATAAGGGGCAACCTTGATGCGTACCCCTGGTAATTCCAAAACTTGGGGAGCGTGCGCCATTGAGGAGGACCGTAGCTGTGGGCTGTTAATACAGCAGTTCTATCCAACCAGGGAACGCCGGAGGCATTCCCATATAGCGCAGGGTACCCAGGAGATAGTCCCACTCAATGGAATCAAACGCCTTTGTGGCATCAAGGAAAACGGCGACTGCAGAACTGTCGGGATCAATGTCTTGTAAAACCGTAAGGAGGGTCCGGAGGTTATGGGATGTCGCTCTGTTAGGGACGAACCCGGACTGATCTGGTAGGACCAGCCACTCCATTAGTAAGGCCAACCTGTTGGAGAGAACTTTCGCTAAAATTTTTGTGTCACAAAGGGAAAGGGGGCAGTAAGAGTCACATCGAGTAGGGGGCTTGTCAGGTTTAAGGAGGAACGTGATCAGGGCTTCTCGCATGGAATGGGGGAGACGGCCCTCTTCCCGGGCCTCATAGAACACTACCTTAAGCACTGGGGCAAGTTGTACTTGGAAAGTCTTGTAGAATTCAATGGGGAGGCCGTCCGAGCCTGGTGCACGCCCTGATTTCATTTGCATAATTGCTGTGGTAATTTCATCTAGTTCTAGCTCAGCACTAAGGAATTCACGTTGAGTATCACCTAGCCACGCGAGGGCTGTGTCCTCAAAGTATGAGGGGAGGTCAAGTGGCGTTCCTCTATGTGTAGTGTAGAGGGATTTATAATATGTCATGAAAGTGTGGAGTTGTTCCGAAGTGTGGCGGTGTACTTCACCGTCAGGGTCGTGGATTTCTGTGACATGAGTAGAGAATCTAGGCTGTCGGATCAAATTCGCTACGACTTTTCCTGGGCGGTCGCCTTCCCCATATACACGGGCTAAATGATATTTACCACGAAATTTACATTCACGTGCGGCAGCGGCAGTATGGTCCGTGAGCTTGTCCCGTAATTGAGACCTGACTGTGTCATCCCCAGCCCTATCACTGAGTTGACGTTCTAATGTTTTAATATCTTTTTCCAATCGGTTAAGTTCATTGCGGATATCTTTGAGAATGCCCCCTCCTTTAGCAAAGCAAGAACCCCGAACCGTCACTTTAAAAGCCTCCCAGACCGTGGTGAGGCTCGGTACAGAGTCTACATTGCGTTCAAAGTAGTCTTGGATTTCCAGTTCAAGTTCAGTCCGAAATATGGTATCTAAAAGGTGTAATGGATTGAGCCGCCAGTTAATGTAGGGGGATGGGTCTACAGGGGGTTTCAGTACCATTGCCACAGGGGAGTGTCCTGGCCATATGAGTGACCATTTCAATCCAGCCAGACATGCCTGCAGATACAAACCAATAGTCCAAGCGGGACCAGGAGGAGTGGACAGCTGAGTAGTGTGTACCGTCTTTGACTGTTGGGTGCATGTGTCGCCACGCATCGAGGAGGTAGTTCTCTGCTACAATGTCCGCTAGCTGTCGTTGCATGGTTGAATAGTGTAATGCAGTGGGGTTAGATCTGTCCATGGCTGGGAGTATGGCTGTATTAAAGTCACCTCCCCAGAGGAGATAAGTGAAACCTACGGAAAGAATTTTGCCCCAGAGGGTAGTGAGAAACGTAGGGTTGTCTACATTGGGCCCATAACAGTTTACAATGGTGATATCGCGGGAGGCCAGGCGTCCCCACATCAGGCAGTACCGGCCCTGGGGGTCTGTGGAAGTGCCACTCAATGTAAAAGGAGTGGAGCGTTTAATAAGGATCGCGACCCCCCGTGAGTAGGTGGAGTAGGATGAAAAACAGCGGTGAGACGCACATCTAGCCGCAAAATTGGGAATTGTAGATGGGTCTAGATGGGTCTCCTGGAGGAGGGCTATCTGGACGTGATGTCTCTCCAGGTATCCCAAGATATGACGCTTTTTACGCGGGTCATTTAATCCTCGGATATTCCAGGTCATGCAATGTATATTAGACTGCATAGTGGTAATGTGGGGTATGGAATCTAATGCGGGGTCATAAGTTCAAGTACTGTGGAGCACGGACCAGTATTCCTGTGACATAACTAATTGCAAGGCAAACAATCCTCCCCCCCCCACCCACTCCGACATTCCCAACTTGTAGGGCATTTGTTCCCACCCAATCACAACAATAAAAACAACAAAAAAAAGGAAGAAGAAGATAACTCGAAGTGTTACTGCAGTAAAGGGGTACTCCCGCTTGGGTGCAGCTAGGGGCCCGGGACTTGCCTGGGCCCTCCCATGATCTCACCCGCCTGTCGCCGTGCCCAGCCGGGTCGGCTCCGGTAACGGGGGGAGGGCAGGGACCGGGCGATACGGTTCAGTGAGTCATTATCCATTTTATTTGAAAAGTATGTACAGGTGGCCGGAATCAGTGAGGAGCACTTTCTCTGGTGTCCGAGGTTGAGTACAGTTCATCGCCGTCCATGAATTGAGGTCAGTCCTGTGTCGACAGTGGAGACACTGATCTGGAGCGGTGTCCGTCAGAAGTCGCGGCTACGGGGGACGCTCGGCAGGTTTTGAGGTAATCTTCGGCCTGCTGCGGATTTAGAAACACATGTTGCTTCCCCAAATGCGTGATGCGAAGTCGTGCTGGGTAGAGCATGGCGTATGGTATTTTCAGGGTGAGCAATTTCTTCTTGATGTTGATGAATTTGCGCCTGCAGTCTTGCACATTTTGTGTAAAGTCCGGGTAGAATGACAGGGTTGTGTTTTCATATTCTACCGTCTTCTTCTCCCTGGCGAGGCGAAGTACTGTGTCCCTATCCCGGTAATTGAGGAACCAGACTATTACTGGTCGCGGAGGTGCCCCTGGAGGGGGGCGGGCACCCAGGGACCTGTGAGCTCTTTCCACCACGAGGTGCTTGGAGAAGGCGTCGGCACCGAAGAGGTTGGTGAGCAAGTTTTCTATAAAGTCCTCCATACACCCAGTGTTGGCGGATTCAGCCAGGCCCATAATACGAACATTATTCCTCCTCGAGCGGGCTTCTATGTCTTCATTCTTCTCCGCTATAATCTTGAGTAGTCTGTCCATCTGTGATAGTTGTTTCTTTCCACTCGAGGCCCCATCCTCTAGCTCGGAGATTCTGTTTTCCGCCTCTTCAAGGCGGTGGTCATGTTGCTCCAGTTTGTGCACCACTGAGTCTATACGCATGTTCATGGCATCAATTTTTGCATCAATAGACGTGAGACTGTTTTTCATAGTCAGCAGCAGTGCTTTCACGTCGTCCTCTGGGCATTCCGATGGCTCAGTTATGGGTTGTTCCTCAGTTTGCGATCTGGGAGTTTTGCGAGCCTCAAAAGGAATTTTGGTTTGCTTTCCTTCAGTTCTCCCCATCATGAAAGCAGGGGTAAGGGGCTGGATTCTCTGGAGGTAAGTAGTCTAACAGGTAAGGATCTCCAGGGCCTCTTCACGGCTGGTGTATGCAGGAGATCAGTCTCAGTATCACCTATAGTAGGCGGTAGAGACACGGTCCAGTGAGGTCTCGTGCTCAAGAAAGGTAAGTGATGGCGTGGCACTCCCGTGTCCCGGGCGTCACCGGGGCGATGTCCGTGCAGGGCCGAAGTTAATATAGAACCCCTCGCAGAATCCAGAAACGGTTTGTAGTGGGGCCTCCAGCTCAACAAACAGGCCGCAGTGAGGTGGTGTGGTGACTGCGGCCTCGTGGGTCCGCGCGGCAAGGCTGTCGGGGTCTCTCCGCCGTGGAATCCCTCCCACGTAGGGGCCGGGATGTTGAGCGCTGGTGTGAAAGCAAGTGCCCCGATGAGGAGATGTGTCTGTAACTGCCAGGGGGGGAGGGCGCAATGTCAGTCAGGCAGTTTGAAACTTCAGGCGCTCCCGCCCGTAATCCCCCTCCGGCTCCTCACCTCTGTATGCGGGGGCGAAAGCACTGTGGATCTCGTCCCACGGCGGCAAGGCGGCAGTAGGTTCTGGGCCTCCATCAGACACAGGCGCCCCAAACCACACGGAGGGGTCGCAGGTGAGTCGCCGTCCGGCCGCCCAGACACGGCGAGTCCGCAATCAGTCGGGGTAAAGAGCGCCACTCTCTGTGGCCCAGCAGGGTGTCCCAAGCTCGTCACGCCAAGGCCAGACGTCGTCCGTACACCGAGGAGATGGGGAAATGGCGGCGTCGCGGCCTGTGTACTGTTTTGGAGCCGCGGGCTCTAGTAAGAAAGAGACCCAGGTCAGCGCTCCAGTCACCTCAGCAGGCAGCGCCGGGCGGAACCGCTGCCCAGCAGTTCACAGCTCACCGGCAGCGCCCAGGATCGGGAAGAGGCAGCATCGGGATCTCAGGCAACAGGGTGTGCAATTCCGCCAATATAGAATGGGGATAAATGGCTCAGGATGGTATTAAACGATGTTAAGGCGCCCGTCCGGCGAGAGCCTCACTGGTGTGCGGCCATCTTGGTCGCACGCCACCTTCCCAGTAGTAACTTTGAAGATTTGGAATCCCTAGACCTCCCTCCCCTGGGGGCCTGTAGCTTAGCTCTCGACGTAGGCTGGGTTTCTTGTCGGCCCAAATAAAGTGCTCTAATTATCGTTGTAGGGAGCGTATGGTACCCAGAGGGGGGTCTAGCGGCAGTGTCTGAAAGAGGAACAGAATTTGGGGTAAGATTGACATCTTTATCGCCGCTATTCGGCCCAACCAGGATAGTGTATATGATTTCCAACGATTGAGAGGTACGCATTTTCCTGAGCAGGGCTTTGTAATTCAGCGATACTGTATGTTGTGGGGAAGTGGCAACTTGTATCCCCAGGTATGGGATTGCGTCTGGTGTCCATTGTATAGGGCATGCTGCTTGTAAGTCCTCTAACGTGGATGCTTTAATGGAAAGGCTAAGAGCCTGGGATTTCTGAATATTGATTTTAAAGCCTGCGGCCTGGGAGAATTCCTCTAGCTCCGCGAGGAAGGCCGGGAGTGAGACCCGAGGAACCTCCAAAGAAGCTATCACATCATCTGCATACAAACTTGGGGAATGTTCGTCCCCACCAAAACTCACCCCAGTAATGTGTGGATTATCGCGCACACTTTGAGCCATAGGCTCTATATATAGGGCAAAAAGGAGGGGAAAAAGAGGACACCCCTGTCTGGTCCCTCATTGTATCAGGAAGGGAGAGGAGGTATAGCCGTTCACCCTAACTGAGGCAACCAGATTGGTATAGCCACTAAAAACCCATCGGATGAATCTGTCGGGGAATCCGAAATGTCCCAGGGTTGCTCTCAGGTAGGGCCAATGGACCCTATTGAATGCTTTCTCAGCGTCGACTGATAGTAACATGCGTTTCGTCTCAAACCTCTGCGCCTTATCTGTGATGTGGAGTAGTCTCTTAGTGTTATCTGCGCATTGGTGGCCTGGGATAAATCCTGCCTGGTCAGGGTCTACTAGGCCAGGAAGGAGGGGGGATAGTCGAGCGGCCAACACGCCTGTGAATAATTTAAGATCTACATTAAGCAGAGAGATCGGCCTAAAAGAGGCTATCCTTACCAGGCTTGGGAATCACTACCACTGATGCTGCTAGCATGGTTTGGGGAATCAGCTATGTGGTCCCGATGGCGTTGTACACCCTAGTAAGAATTGAGGCCAGGATGTGACAGAAAGTTTTATAAAAAAGGGCTGTAAGCCCATCTGGCACTGGGGATTTTAGTGTTTTCTGTTTAGAGATGGCTGTGATGATCTCCACTATTTGGATGGGGGAATCAATATTCTCCGCCTGGTCCGGCGTCAGCTTAGCCATTGCCGCTCCTTGCAAATACTGAGATGGTGTCTCTATAGACGGGTGAGTCGCGCGCTTACAATCCCCTGATTGATTGATCCTGCACCTCGTAAAGCCCTTCGTAGTATTGGCGAAATGTCTCAGCGATCTGGTGATCGGACTCCTGCAACTCCCCAGTCGATGTATATACTGCAGCGACTCCCACTGCCTGCCTCTGTATCTGCAATCTATTAGCTAGCAATCTCCCACTCCTGTCTCCCACAGTGTAGAAAGTGTGGCGCAGCCTCAGCGCAGCATACTCCGCTCAATCTAGGTCTAATGCAGCCAACTGGACGCATGCAGCCTCTAACTGACGCCAGAACCTTGGGGCTCCCGTCCGTTGATGGATGCGCTCTAATTCTTGCACCCGCACCGTCAGGAGGTCTCTCTTTTCCCTCCGCATTTTATTGTCCTGGGCTGCTTTTGCTAAAAATTCTCCCCTGACCACCACCTTCAAGGCATCCATTAGGGTTGCTGTTGAGATCTCGGGGGTATCATTTATCTTTAAATAATCTCCTATAGTTTTGGATATACGCTCTATCACCTCGGGCGCTGTAGTAGTGCATCTTTTAGGTGCCAGGTGCAAGGGGGGGCTAGCGGCCGGCAAGGAGAGGTCAACCGTTACTGCCGAATGGTCAGACAGAGTGCGAGGATGGATGTCCACCTGTGTGACGTGCGATCTGAAGGCGTGGGTGCCCAGCAAATAGTGTATTCTGGCATACGTTTTATGAGAGTGTGAGTAGAATGTATATTCTCGGGCTGTGGGGTGAAGGTCCCTCCAGATGTCTAGGAAGCCTGCGCTTTGTAACCTTTGGTGCCCTTCCTTGGAAAGTGATCCGGACTGTCCCCGTCTTTGAGACGACCTGTCTAGGGCATTGTCAAATGTCAGATTCAAGTCACCTCCCATAACTGAGATTTTATCAGTAGATATGCTCATTTCTGCTACTGCTGAGTAAATGAAATTCTCCTGCTTATCATTGGGGGCATAAATAGAACCGATGGTTATAGAATGAAATCCCACTTGGAAGGAATATACCTTGAATTTCGGCTAGCTTAGAACCAAGCTTCCCCGTGAATGACGCTGAAATAAGAATAGCCACTCCCGCTGATTTAGTGGAAAGAGAGGAGAAGAGTTGCTGGGGAAATGCTCTAGAGCGAAGCCTATGTGTGTCCCCTGAGAGGAGGTGAGTCTCCTGAAGAAGGCAAGTGTGTCTAAATTAGAAATTATGGCCCGCCTTTTCGCCGGGTTGTTAAGCCCTTTAACATTCAGGGTGAGAATTTTAAGAGAATACGACATTTATACCAACTTGGAGAGTTGCCATGAGAGTGCTTTGAGTGTAGTAATAGAAGTGGGCTATGCTAGAGGGATAGGAGGGCCTGAGTAGCATAGCGGTGGGGGACCCGCACAGCAGTGCAGGTGGTTGGGACTCGGGAGCAGGGGAGAGAGAAACACCCACAAGAACAAACGAAAACAACGAACAAACAACAGTATACTCAGAAAGTTATAAGTGTCCTGGGTGGTCAAACCCATGTTAGAGGGGTGGAAGCAGCTCGGAACGCCCCGTCGCTCCGTCTCCCCCAGACCCACGCTCCAATTGGATCCGATGTCGTAGGACCTCGGGAGCCATTTCTCAGCATGGATTCAGCCAGTAGTCCGGCGTGCGTGCCTGTTCAGGCCGGGTCAGTCGAATCCTCCCCCAGAGATGCCAAGATCGCCTGTCTTTCTTTTGCTATGGTCTCTGGGTCCGACCGGAGCGGGCCCGACCCGGCCCCACTGTTCTCCATCTATTCCGTTCACACCCTTCATTCAGCCTGGTTGGCCGCTGTGGACTCGCTGCAAGATCCTCTGATATACCCAGAACTTGGCATGCCTCTTTGAGTGATCGGATTTGGTGAGCCTTCCCCTCCCAACGAAAAATGAGGCGGAAAGGGTGGCCCCATGAGTACGGGATCTTATTAGCTAGGAGGAGCGCTGTGACAGGCCGGAAAGCTTTCCGTTTTAACAGCGTGTAGGCTGCCAAATCCTGGAAGAGAGTGATTTGAAGCCCTTGGTACTGAATTGGGTGGGAATCTCTGGCTTTCTGCAATATCCGCTCCTTCAGTGGAAAGTCATGAACGCATGCCAAAATGTCTGCAGGTGGAGCTGGAGAGGGTCTTCTCGGGCCCACCCGGTGCCCAAGGTCCAGTTTGATCTCCATGTCTTCTTAGCCTTCCAGTACCGATCTGAAAAGATTGTCGACATATGCACTAATGGACTGACCTTCCGCTCTGTGCGAAACCCCCCTCACGAGAATGTTGTTTCATTGTGAGCGATTCTTGAGATCCTTGGCATGTGCTTGGAGGTCGAGATGTTGTTCTCGGAGTCGGATGACTTCCTGTTGAAGCTGTTCAAGCTCTTCGTCCCTGCTTGTGCCTTGAGACTCCAGCGTGTCAACTCTGTCTCCCAGCGCGTCCACATCTTTTCTGTCCTCTCCAAGTTCATGGACTAGGTCCACTCTCATTAACTTCAAGTCCTCCCAAAGTGTAGCGAAAAAAGTTTCTATGAAGGCACGTGTGAGGGGGGCCTCTGTGCCTCCCGGTTCAGCTGCACTTTGCGTCTCTGCTGATCCCACGCTAGCTGTTTTGAGCAGGAGATCTTTGACTGAGCGATATTTTTTCCCCTTGACCGTGGCCATGTTGTGGGTCTCGCTGTATCTGTAAGGGCTCACCTGTGTTTACTGCAGGGACGGTATGGATGAACACGATGCTAGTCCCCAACTTCCCTCACCCACCTCCTTAGCCCAACTATGTCAAAGCCAAAGAGGGAAGGTGGGGAAGGAGGGAAACAAAACAAGGGAAAAGAGAAGGGGTAGACATCCGCTGGGTCTTCTGAGAGGGTCTGCTACAATCATAAAAAGGAAAACATAACGTGAGTGCTAAGTATGGGTAAGACAGGATGTATATATGGTCCTTCCTAGTTCCTAAGGGTTACCTTATATAGGAGATACCATTCCGTGCAAGGAAACCACTTCCCAGGGACGATAGAACACCTTTACTGTCTAGAAGGAGGGACACGGATCAATAGGCAATAGGACTGCGGCAGTAAGCAAGAAAACCAAGAAAAGAAATAAGGTACAGACCTTAGTGAAAAATCACTGTAGAAATAGTAAGCCCCAAAATGAAACAAACACTAATTCCCGTACTCCTGTAGGCAGGGAAAAACCAAAAAACTCAATTCCCTTATCAGGAGGGGACACGGGACAAAAGACAAAAAAAAAAGGCAAAAAAGGCAGGGGGCAAAACTATATAATTTGTACTAGCGAAGAGCAACGTTACTTCGCAGTTCTAATTATGCTTTCTCGCTTTTACAGAGATTGGAGAACAGAAGAACCTCATGATGTGGGCACGAGAACAAGGAACCATCAGATAAGTGCTATACCACTTTAAACATAATATGCAATTGCCCAAGAAACAAAGAAACCGTGATGCTTTAAAACCCCTTGCCTAATTCTCTGTATTGCAGAATCAGGACAATAAGGGGTTAAGCCCAACAAGAACACTGGAGCTGAAGAGCATCCTAGCAACAGGGAGCAGACAGCAAAGCCCCGGAAGAACAGTCAAGGACCCGGAAGCAAAGGAGCACCACAGGAGCCAGCAACACGAAGAAGCAAGAAGAATCCCCGACGAAAAGAACCGAAGGACAAGCCAAGTTGCAGGTAAGCAGGGAACACTTGAACAGCGGTGGGAGGCCTGGCGGGATCCGAACTGGAACGCGAAGCGCGTTACCAGCGTGGATCCCGTCCTTTTATGCTGCAAACGCCGCCCCCAGCTGCCGTCAGGGAACGGTGGGCGGGGCTCTCGGCTCCGCTCTCCAGCGCGGGCACCATCGGGGGCGGCGTCAGCCACGGCGCCCAACAGTATCTCCCGCTCGTCTCGAGAGGGGGGTCTGCACCCCGACAATTCGGGCTCTTCACTCAAGCGAACTGTTAGCTCCCAGCCTCCGACGGCGTGGACTTTGGCTGTCCTGGGAGAGGGACGGTCGAAAGAGCAGCACGGCCCCAGTCCCCTTACCGGCCAGCTCTGAGGTCGTGTCCGGGGCACTCCAACCCAGGCCGCAACCTGCTGCATGGCCCAGTTCCAAGATCGGGTCGGCCAACTAAGGTCGCGGGCCGCCACATGGTCTTTTCCTCGTGATTTCCAGGCCTGTGTATCCAAAACCGCTGGTGAATGATGTTGGCCTGTCTTCAATTAGCCCCACTTGTCTGCAACTGTAAATTGTGCACCTATGATCGTGTTGACCTGTGTGACCATTCATGGGCCTCTTCCCTTACTTCTCTGTGTCCAAGCTGCCATCTACCTCGGGGGGACCCCCAGCTGGCTCTCTGCTTCTCTCTTGATCTCGCCCTCACCGGGCGCCTGGGTGTTCCAAATCCGCTATGGGCCTACTTGTAGGCCATCCAATGGCGACCGGGGCCTGCTTCCGTCCTTCCTCGTATTCCCCCAAGGTGTGCACGATCTGGTCTCGGTCCGCTCAATGTCGTCGCTGCGTTCCAGTAAGTTCGGTAAATTCAATAATCTCAGCCCCCTCACCTTAGGCCGGTCTCACTGGGTGCAGTCTATTTTTGAGGGCCATCACTAGACCCTCTCGAGCTGAGATCCTCCTTTCGGGCCCAGGCAGGCTTGCCTGATGATCCGATCAAACCAGCCTCCGTCCACTCACTCCCGATCCGGCCTTCTGCGGTTAACGCTGCCTCCAGGAGCCGCAGCCTCCCGCTTCAGGCCGTCCTTACTGCGTAGGACTTTCACTGAGCCGGCGTATCCCGCAGGCCACGCCCGGTTTTGCCTGGCGTCAGGCACCGTGCGACCGCCAGCCTCTTTTGCGCTCTGTCTGCTTCAGTTGCAATGTCCTGCACGCCTCAGCACCCTCTCCCCCGCCGGCCCTCTATGGGCGTCAGATATCTCCTTCGGGCCTTCCGCCAGCCACTGCCCGCTCTTCTCTCTTTCCTGGCCGGGCCCAGCCTGCCCGGCGTCGGGTATCTCACTCTGGCTTTGCGGGCAGGTCGGCATAGCGAGAAGGCACTACTGTAACCGGAGTCACTGTCTTTAGATTCTGCCGTCTCTACGGGTGTTGGGTCCTGCCTGCCCGTTACACTGCAGCGGCTCCGCCCAACTCCGGTGCCTCTCCTGTTCTTGGCCAACTCCTCCGTCCGGGCCCGCACGTTCCGCACCTCTAAAGCCGATTTTCTTCCCCTCGCCTTGCAGCAATCGGCCCATTAGGTACTCCAGGGCTCGACCCTGCCGGTAAGCACTATTCTCCGGCCCCGCACCACAATGCTATTGCCGTGGGCCTGGCTGGCTAGACGGAGCGACAAGCGGGCAAGTCCTACTTGGTCGCCATCTTGGCCACTCCCCGGTATGACGGTATTTAGACAGAATATTGGAAACAGAAATATTGTGGGCCAAAATATTGTGTCAAGAATACAGAGGACAAAAATATTGTGAAGGTAAGTTTCTATTGGTAAGCAAAGTTTTACTATATATAACTCCACATATATGTACCTTGACGATAGATATCTCTTCAAGGTACATAGATGTGGAATTAAGAATAGTAAATCTGTACTTACCTATTTGCACTTACCTTCTCAATATTTTGGTCCTTGATATTTTTGACACAATATTATGTCCACACAATATTTCTGTTTTCGATATTCTGTAAGTGATCCCGCTAACATGTTCTCCTGGCTTCCTACTTGGACGTGACCTTGGGTCTTACTTCTGTCAGACTCTTCACACTTAATGAATTGTCCCAAGCATGACACACTGTAGAATAAATCACATGCAGGTATGCTCCAGGCTAGAGACAGCAGAATTTGCAAAAAATCACCAGATTTGGTTGAGTGGGGAAGCTGGAATCCAGAGGCAGATCTTATGTCTTTGAGAGCTTATTCACGGATCACTGACAGAATATCGACAGTCAGAATATCGAGGTACAAAAATATCGACACAAAAATATCGATGTCAAGAATATCGAAGTCCTATGTACATAATGGTAGGTAGAAAAATCTCGAAAAAAATATATCGTCAAAGATATCGTTGTTAAAAATATCTTTTTTTAATGTTTAAAAAATAATGTAAAATAAAGTAAATAATACATATAATTAAAAGAAACATAGTTAAAATTATTTAAAAATGTTTAAAATTATAACTAATACATATAATGTAAAAATAAATTGAAACATATATATAATATATATATAATATTTATAAATAATTTTAATAGCTTATAAATTGTTAAAAAAACATAATAAAAATTATAAATACATATATATACACATACACCAATAATATAAATAAAAATATATATAACAAATTAAAAAATTTGAATATTTGTAATCTTTTTAAAATACATTATACACTACATTAACTAAAACAGTAGAGAAAATATTGGATAGCGGAGAGAATAAAATTACTATTCCTACTCTAGAGAGTGCAAAGGTAGGGAAAGTGTTGGATAGGGTAGGGGTAAAAATTACTATTCCCACTCCAGTGAGTGCAACAGTAGGGAAAGTGTTGGATAGCGTAGGGGAAAAAATTACTATTCCCACTCCAGTGAGTGCAACAGTAGGGAAAGTGTTGGGTAGCGAAGGGGTAAAAATTACTATTCCCACTCCAGTGAGTGCAACAGTAGGGAAAGTGTTGGATAGCGTAGGGGTAAAAATTACTATTCCCACTCCAGTGAGTGCAACAGTAGGGAAAGTGTTGGATAGCGTAGGAGTAAAAATTACTATTCCCACTCCAGTGAGTGCAACAGTAGGGAAAGTGTTGGATAGCGAAGGGGTAAAAATTACTATTCCCACTCCAGTGAGTGCAACAGTAGGGAAAGTGTTGGATAGCGTAGGAGTAAAAATTACTATTCCCACTCCAGTGAGTGCAACACTAGAGAAAGTGTTGGATAGCGTAGGGGTAAAAAGTACTATTCCCACTCCAGTGAGTGCAACACTAGGGAAAATGTTGGATAGCGTAGGGGTAAAAATTACTATTCCCACTCCAGAGAGTGCAACAGTAGGGAAAGTGTTGGATAGGGAAGGGGTAAAAATTACTATTCCCACTCCAGTGAGTGCAACAGTAGGGAAAGTGTTGGATAACGTAGGGGTAAAAATTACTATTCCCACTCCAAGGAGTGCAACAGTAGGGAAAGTGTTGGATAGTGAAGTGGTAAAAATTACTGTTCCCAATCCAGAGAGTGCAACAGTAGGGAAAGTGTTTGATAGCGTAGGGGTAAAAATTACTATTCCCACTCCAGAGAGTGCAACAGTAGGGAAAGTGTTGGATAGCGTAGGGGTAAAAATTACTATTCCCACTCCAGAGAGTGCAACAGTAGGGAAAGTGTTGGATAGCGAAGGGGTAAAAATTACTATTCCCACTCCAGAGAGTGCAACAGTAGGGAAAGTGTTTGATAGCAGAGGGTTAAAATTAACATACTTATCAATTAAATAATTTTGTTAATTAACCAATTAATAAGTAATTAATAATAAATTATTTATAAATAATAACAAATAAAAATTATAACTTCATTATAATTAAATTACTTCCCACTGTATTCCCCTATAAACCCACTACCCGCTCCTAAAAAATAACAATTAATATAATTATCAAGTCATCAATTAATAAAAATTAATTACCAATTAATAATTAATTAACAATAAATTAATTATCCATACCAATAAATGAAAAATAATAATTACTTTATTAAAATTAAATTACTTCCCACCCTATTCCCCTATAAACCCACAACCCATTCCTAAAAAAAAATAACATAATTAATATAATTATCAATTAATCAAGTAATAAAAATTAATTACCAATTAATAATTAATTAACAATAAATTATCAATACCAATAAATAAACATTAATAATTACTTAATTATAATAAATTACTTCCACCCTATTCCCCTATAAACCCACAACCCGCTCCTAAACTAAATTAGCACAATTAATATAATTATCAATTAATCAATTAATAAAAATTAATTACCAATTAATAATTAACTAACAATAAATTAATTATCAAGACCAATAAATAAAAATTAATAATTACTTTATTATAATTAAATTACTTCCCACCCTATTCCCCTATAAACCCACAACCCGCTACCGAACTAAAATGCAAAATGTCATTAAAAATAATTATGAATTTCTAAAAATTATTATTAAATTTACTATAAATTACTTCCCACCCTATTCCCCTATAAACCCACAACCCGCTACAGAACTAAAACACAAAATTGACTTTTAAAAACATTAATAACTTCTAAAAATGTAATGCATATATTTAAAAAATAATACAATACTTAATAAAAAATATAAAACACATACATTTAAAATACATACTAAAACACATAACAATAATATAAACATTGATATTATTAACAACGATATTTTTACAAACGATATTACTGACTTCGATATTAACAAAAACGATATTTCTTACCTTCATGTCGATATTCTGGTCACTGATATTCTTGATCTCGATATTCAGTCCCTTCGATATTTCCAACTCGATATTTTTGTACTCCGAAAATAAAAACTCGATATTTTATCTGTGCACCCTTATTCACTAGAGTGGCCTTTTCTGTTTGCTGCCCCCAAAACAAATTGTCTGTGTTATTGTGTCTGTGTTGTGTGAATGATGTAGCAAGTGCTGCAGAGATTATAAATTAGGGCACAGTATTCTGGGGTATCTGTTTCTCCAATATATGTATGTCTTTAAAGGATTTTTAAAAACAAGATGTATCCTATTTGTGTTTGGCAGATTACTGTATCTGGGGTGCTGTTATCAATATTTAGACATTTTAAGATGCTCTGAACCGCCCCATTCCCAGCTTTATAAAACATAGGGGTCCATTACGATGGCGGGCGGACAAAGTCCGCCCGCCATCGCAACGGAGAAAGGGACCGCCCGCCACATGTGCGGCGGTCCCGCTATTCGAACTAGGATGCGCCCGCCACACTGGCGGGCGCATCCCCATACTCAGCATTGTGGCGGGCGGTGCTCACAGCACCGCCCGCCACAATGCTGGAAATGCATATTGTGCATTTGCATGCACAGGGTGACAGGCACCGCGCGGTGCCTGCCACCTTGTGCATTCAAATGCAGGGGGGTACCATAGGTACCCCCCATGTGCACCCTCCACCCCCCCAACATCCTGGGGGCCCGCAACGGGCTCCCAAATGCGAAATACCGCATGCCTTTTCATGGCGGTAATGCCGCCATGAAAAGGCACCTCTCCGCCTACATCGTAATATGGATGGCGGTGTCTTGCAGACACCGCCACCATATAATGCCCCTTTCCGCCGGTCGACGAGTCGACCAGCGGAGCGCGAGCGGACGGTTTACCGTCCGCCGGGGTCCCCCGCCATAGTAATATGGCGGGGGTAAATGTGTGGTGGGCGGAGGGAAATAGCGGGCGGATCGCCACCGCCATACGGGCGGTGGCGATCCGCCCGCTATTGTAATGACCCCCATAGCTTTCTATTCACCAAATAACTTGAAAATGTGGTTTACTAGTTCTAAATATTTTAGAGTTTTATAAAATAACAAGAAAAAAATAAAAACAGCAGAATAGTCATCCATCTAAGAATATATCTGAAACCATAATAAACAAAATGTTTATCTATAATAGCATTTTATATAATAAAACCTAAAACATAAATAGGGCTACCTATGTAATAAAATCGAATACAGTTGTTTTTCATTTAATTTAATACCTAACGTTAAGAAAAACATCAAGAGTCTTCAAAATTCAATGATGTGATAAAAAGTGACTTATTATTATTAGTATTAAAAGAGAATTCAATTTCATTTCTCATATATAATATCCAATCCCACCAGGCATTTGAAGATATATCATTAGCAGATTTTCAATTCATAGTAATGGATTAGATGGTAAAAGAAATTAATAAATCAGACAATTTTGCATTCATATTCAAAAGTGGAAATATAATAAGTCAAGATGTACCGATAATGATTTAATATCTAATGGGATGATCTCTATGAAAAAGTTGTGAGATTTTACATCACACATCAGATCAAAATGTATAAATAACTGAGCACTCAAATAGCATATGTTTCAAAAAGCCAAGTTCAATTTTACAATTCCAGCATTAAGGTTTGTCAACTAGTTTTACAATACGTAACTTAGCAGGGGTCCAATAACAATTATTCATTATGAAAGAGTTGGTCTGACATATAGAGTATGGAAGACAATTTCAAATATTACATAACAAGATTTTTTTCCACATTTGCATAGAAAAGTTATTATCTGAGATGGAATTCCATAATTCACTTATTTTTAGTAAATTGATAGATTTTGAATACATAATTTTGTATATGTTTTAGAAGCAACATGACCAGATAATCTATGCATACCAAAAAACATGTCCATGTCCGAACATTACGGATCTGGAATAGACTATTGTAAGCATTGAGAATCACATTACATAGTATAACATATCTATGATGTTCTAGAGCAGGAATATGAAATGTAGTTGTTGTCAGAAAATGAGAAAAACACATCACTATGGCAAACATCTGAAATTTAAAATATACTAGCATGAATCTATTTTTCTCAACAAGAGTTCAGAGTTTTCAGCCTAATCATGGGATTGTTCCATAAAGATACCTTCTTGGAAGATATAATTATATTAGTAAATATTGCATTCAAACTTAATATAGCAATTTTAGTAGTACGGAGGATTGGAAAATAATACTTTACATTTTTAAGATCTATAGTAAGAATTGTTTGTAAAGGAAACTGTGCTAAAGTATTTTTCTAGAGTAAAATCCATGAGGGTGTTAAGTGGGATCTGGATTAAAAAATCAATAAACACTTTGCGCAGTTAAAAAGGAAAAATACTGTGTCTTAAAATTTGGGATACCTAATCCCCTTTCTTATTTTCAAGTTTCTATAGGTATGTGGCTAATTTGTGGGGCCTTATTAGTCCAAATAAATTTAGCAATGAGTTTATTAATGTTGGTAAAGAAAGATGTAGGAAAAGTAACTGATAACATTGACAGTACAAATAGCACTTGTAGAGCTATCACACATGTAATTGCCTCAATTTGTCCACACCATGATAAGTTAAGGGAAGACATTTGTCCAATTTTGTCATAATTTATTTATTAATTTTTTGAAATTTAAATCAACTGTATTTTTATTGTATTTAAAAAATAAATACAAATATACCTAAGACCAGTGGTATTCCATATAATGTCTGTGTTCTGTAGAATATCTGCAGTGTAAAATATGTTTAAAGGAAAATAGTCAGTTTGATTGATATTTAAAGTACATCCAGATACTAATGCATAGCCAATAAAAACATCTAATATCACTTGTATAGTATGCACTGGGTCATTAACACATAACAAAACATTATCTGCATAAGCAGAAAGTTTCAGAACTCTATTATTGAAGGCAATTTATGTACTAGCCATAGAAGTATGAATAAGAGTTAAAAGTGGTTCAATGGCTAATATAAAAAGTAAGGGGAATAAATGACATCCCTGCCTAGTGCCTCTAAACAGTTGAAAAGGAGAAGAATTATTGCTGTAAACAACAATGATTGCTGAGGGTGAACAATACAACGCTTTAATCATTGAGATAAATGTAGCACCAAAACAAAATATTTGCATGGTTCTAAATAAATAATCCCATTAACCTTATCAAAATCTCTTTTAGCATCCAAAGCTAATAAGCCTATGGGACATTTAAATTTCTTCAGTGAGGTGATGGTGTGACATGGTAATCTAGTATTGTTTGAAGATAATGTACCTTTCAGGAAACCGGACTGATCAGGATTAATAATATGGTTCAGAATTGGAGTCCAGTTGCTAGAATTGTAGCGTAAATTTTGCTGTCTTAATCAATTAGTGAGATTGAGCGATAATTAGGGATTAATGTCAGGTCATTATGAGGTTTAGAAAAAAACAATAATTGTTGCTTCTTAAAAAGATCCCTCCACAGAAGCTTTATTCGCGAATTCCTGAAAACCTGATAGTAGGGGAGGGGAAACTTGGTTCGTAAAAGTTTTGTAAAATTCTTCTGGATACCATAAGTGCCTTGGGATTTCTTAGCATTTAGAGCTTTAATGGCATTGAAAACATCTTTCATAGTAAAAAGAGCATCAAGAATACTTCTGTCAGAATTTGATAAGGACGGTAAGTTGCAATTGAGTAGAAATTGATCTAATGTGATATCTTGAGCATCTTGAGGTTTACTATACTGGCTGTAGTAAAAGTTCTGAAATCGTGTAGCTATTTCCATGGTTGAGAGTATTAAATGTTCATCTGGACTTCTTATACCATGTATCCGGTTTTATCTTTTTTGATTTGTAAGTAATTAGCAAAAGTGCAGACTGATTTGTTTGCACTGAATTGAAATAGATTTTTGTTTGGAAATAAAAAAAACTTTAGTCAAATATTTTATTCTCATATGCCATGATAGAGACTGTAACACCTCTAATATAAGTCTTAAGACCATCTCAATGAGTAAAGTTAGAGATATTCTCTCTGCTGATTAATATGTAAGTAATCAGAAATAGAAGATAATAATTTGTTTTGAATTGCATCAGATAGTATTATATCTGTTTATATTCTCCAACTAGGCATATTTTCAGAATTTCACGGGTTTCACCAGATGGTTCTATTCACGGTGGATCAGGAGTCTGAATTTGTTTTTGAATTCGTTTTTGGATGCACTTATTTCACATGTTTTTTAGACGGCTTGTGTCCACAATGTGTCGTATGTGAGTCACTGTGCATATAGTCGGATATGTACATTGGGTGTTCAATGGTGGGCTTTTTAGGTCACTCACATAATTCTATTAGGCATGATTAGATCATGCAATAGCTAGCATTTGAAGACAATTTTGAATATACAGTTGGATGCTTGTTCAATCTTGTCTTCCAGAGAATGTGTGCTTGATATACTTGGGAGTGAAGCTTTCACTATGGGAGATGCCCACTGGGACTGTAGTATTATCAGAGGTTTATATGGTTTTATTGAAGACTACGCTGAGTTATAATCCACACATCCTATTGGGTTTCTTAGGTGCAGTGTTTTACAGTAGGTTGTACATATACAATGTAATTCAGTAACTACTGAGGTAATTCAAATTGGGTTTCCTTAAATAATGTTGGTATCATGTTTCTTTGTAGCTCCTTCATCCCTGAAGAAGGGCAATTGTATGCCTGAAATGCATTGGAGTGTAGAATTGAGTTTTCAATAACCATGTTAGGGAAAATGATGATATGATTGGATCACTACATGAATTAAATTAAAACTTTTGCAATTGTTTTGGAATATGCAGTGAAGCCAACATCTCACAATGGTAAATATTTATATTGAATGAATAAATAAGTGCAAATACAGAAAAAACTGTTTTTAATAAGGTTTATTTATGTTGGGACACAGCAAACGTGGGCACAGCAAGCCTAGTTACCAAGTTGGTATACAGCATCTTTCACAGCTGTTCATTGGAGTGGTTCTTGAGCAGAGGACATCTTGCTGCATCACCATGTTTTTTGTTGAAACATAAGATTTTAAGGGGCCCATTACGATGTCGGGCGGAAGCACTACCGCCGTGCTGGCGGATGCAAAAACCACCAGTTACCGCCGGCACGCAGCAGTCCACACGCCCGCCCGATTACTATGCGAAAAGTCAGCCAAACACCGCCGGCAAGCCAGCGACACCGTCCGCCATCAAAGTGCGCCCGTACACGTAGCGGCGCAGCACAATTGACACACACCGTCCGACGAAACACGTACCGCCCGGCGTACAAATTACGATGCCGCACACAAACTGAACCCACGGCTAAGAGACACCGTACGTCAAACCGAAGCGGTAACACGAACGCCGAGCACGGACACCGAAGAAGCGGCACCCCCGAGCATGAATCCAGCACTGCAGGCCCTCCCTATGCTCTATCTGATGCACCACCAAGGACGCAACGTACCGCGAAGACGCAGGTAGGCACACATACAACAAGTGCACGCAAACAGCGCACACAGTGCAAGGGCGGAAAAGCGGACAACCCCCACCCCCGCGTGTACACGACACATCTACCATAGCATCCACATATGACACACAGGCCAAATTGTAACATCTCGTAACACATGTGTACACACCACCTGGGACTAGGAACCAACGACCCCGTCACGGCCCCAAAGCGGCGATGACGCTGCCACACATGCGCACAACGCAGAGGCCAACCGCAGCGCCATGCATGCGTCGCACACAGACACAGGGACACAACCAAGCAGCACACACACCAGCCCCACCCCGAACGCACATGACACGTGACAGGCCTGCCACAGACATGTCCCCAACGCCCAATTCACGGACAACACCCAACGTCACACAACCGACGCACACATGTCAGTGAAGTCACGCAACAGCAGGACACACCCCAGTGCAACAAACATGGCGAAGCACACAGCGGCGGCAACACCAACTAGGAGAAGCAGGGCCCCTTCGGGAAGAGGAACGCCAGTACCACACTGAAACACCCATACCACCCTGCACATATGAACAAGACATACAAAACGGAACACCAAAGAGCCCGGGGACCGACAACAGGTGGCCCAAGAATAACATTCACACACAAGGCCCAACGCAGAGCGGAAAGGCAGCCTGCCGCCCACACAAGGGAGAGCAGACAGCACTGAATGACCTTCCATTCCAACTCCGAAACCACAGCCCTACGAAAGAAGCCGGTGAATACAGCCATTGTTCAATAAAAGACCAACACAGGCATGCAGAGGAGACCGACCACAGGGCAGATAGCGCATATCACAGAAGAACACAACGGACGGGAAAGAAAAAGAAAACACTCCCCATGTCGGCCCCATGCAAGTTAATTGGAAGGAGTCACACATCACTGACCTTGAACTGTCTGAGAAGCATGTGGGATGAGGGCCCGTGTCCTCCGCACAAGCCAACAGAACACAAGTCCTGTCTCCCTACGACTACACAGAGCTCACAGCAACCTCGGAGCGTGCACATTGCAGACTGCACACACAGCCGGAGCACGCCACCACAACGCACCGCTGCAAAATGGCACTCGCAACACACCTACCCAACTACACCGGACAGGTCAAGCTGTACAAAACCAACCTGATACATATATTGGGATGCGAACTCCTGTCCCTGCTGAACGTAAGTTACCGACTGACTTACCGCATCACATTGTTCAGCTGCGTCATACCCGTCTTCTACTGTCGGAGGTGTCCCTACCAGCATCCCGTGGAGATGTGTCTCTCCAACCCGGCATGTCTAAAGGCGGACCTGCTACCACTACTCCTCCCTCTGGACGCACACGACAGGGCCTGCTCTGCCTATGGGGGCATGGCGTATGTGGCCAACATCGCACCCGCACTGAAATGGGACCACTGTGCCTCCACACGACGGATCATCGAGCACAGCTACATCGAATGTCACCCAGCATGCCCCATCATGGTCCTCCAAGGGACAACTTACGAACAACACCTTGACAGCCACCATCCGCTACATTGGCTGGCAAACATGTACACCACCAATGACATGGAAGCCCTGCTGGGCGGCATCGCATACCTGACAACCTGTAAATTCGTCGGACCCCAACGCAGGTTCCCCAATTGACCTATGATGTCCAACCCCGCACCCATGCTTAGCTTCCGCATGGATCTGGCCAGTCACCACCACAACAGCCATACCAAGCGACCGGCAACAATTACCACACCATCAACGACATCGCCATGACATCGGATATGACCGGGACATGCACACTGTTCCCCATCACATCCAGGAACACCGCATGCATCGTGGGAGGCAGTGGCATGGGGTCTGTGTATCGCACCCACATGGATGGAACTGCACGAACAACCAGGACACGACATGGATCCAGCGCCCATGGACACACACACCGCTCAGTGGACATGAATAGGTCGCCTGGAGTCTGTGGGTGTTGCACCCCTCCCACCCCCGCCCGGGAATCCCATACCAGGACCTTTGCATGGACGACAAGTGCATACAACAACAACACGACCCCAGTGACTGTGACATGTCCAGTAACCACCACATTGCAACAACAAGTGGCACGCCGCTGCATGCACGCAAGCACATGCCCTGATGTCATCTCACATGCACGCGTGCATGAGGAACAACCGCAGCAAACCTGTCACATGGAACTGAGATGGACTGTGCCCATGATGCCAAGCGGTCTGGTAGGCTACTTGTATACCGTCTGTGTCAAAGTCCGCAGCTCCGCAGCTATACGTAAATGTACATTAGCACAGCCTTGGCCAAGCAGATGTAACTCTGAAGCCCACATCCCACATGCAACAGCCAATCACATGTAACCCCACACCCTATCCCATTTGTAATCATGCTCAGTATATCCTCAACATGTATTCCGCTGCCAGTAGTGTCCACTATACTGCATCACAGAGGACAGAAGACTCAATATAATGTTTGAAACCAAAACTGTCTCCGCTGACTCATTTCACAAGTACGAATGAGAGAGGATGAGAGTATGTGAAGTACACGGCAGTCGTGACATGACCATGTAGTCCACTGGTATTGGATGTCAACGCAAATGAGTAGCACAACTGTGGAAGACACACATGTGTCGTGTGAAGTCGTATGGACGCAGTGCTCAGGTGGGTGGGTGCGACGGGTAGATGCGCACATGCCAAGTTGGAGCACGCCGTGTTGGGAGGGGTCATGAACAGTACACCACCGCTTCCCTGGGCATTGTGAGAGGACACCTGTCGGGGGGGAAGTGAACACGTGTGTGCACAGCAGCCGGGCACACGAACAATGCGGAACCAGGCGCACACATCAGCCCACCCTCCGTGGACAAGCTGGATCCTGTTGTGCGCCCGCCATGCCCCTTGACAAGGCACACAGAGCCCCAGCCGACCAGGTGTAACCCCAACATAGTCAATCCGCACAGGCGATACAGGGCACGGGATGGCAGTGGAGCATGGTGTGTGAGAGGTCTCCTCGCGCTCCTCCTGGTCATATCACGCAGGCAATAGAACCTCAACGTGTAGCATGGCACAAGTCAAATGGAAGTGTAGGGGGACGCACCACAGCACGAGCAGCACTGACGTCACGGGAGGTGGCTCGCACCATCCCATCCATTGCCCATTATACCAACCACGCCACATGCCATTGCGACTAAGTGCAAGCGCGTGCGCCACCACCCCGAGCCCTCCCCAGAGAGGCCAAAGAGTGAATGTGTGGGCCATCAGTCACAGACGGACGCGGCCTGGCCGCAAGGGCAGCCACAGCCACTGGGTGTCGCAGGTGGCGGATCCGGAAGGCGAAGACTGTGATGCATAGTCCATGCAGGCCGGGTCTCCATTTGGGGCACCACGCAGGTGGACGGCGTCCCGCCACACATCATACCCTGAGACAGCCCACTCATGCAACTGGACCCACACATACACTCCTTGCCCTCTCTGGTGCGAGCTTGGGGCTGCCTGTGCAAGCGCTACCCTCGCAGGTGCACATGCATATTGGGGGAGCGAGGGGAGGACATGAGGGCTGGGGCGAAGATGACTGTATCACTGTCAGTGAGTACAAGGGATGACCCAGATGTGGAAAGGAAGAGACGTGTCCCGTGTGTACTGCAACTAGTCGCCAATCCAACTACCCCCATGTCCGGAATGTAAGCCCGCACCTAGGCCCGCCCATCCGCCACATCGAATATACCACCAGCACAACAACCTTCCCATTCGAAACACTGACTGGGGGTGGCGACCAGTGAACAATCATGTGTAGCCTACCCACGCGTACATGTGGGCCCTCCATGATCCATGTCACCTGCGGCAAAGTCATGACATGCGCAATGAGGGAAGTGAGGTGAGCTGTCCGCCCCACGCACAGAAGGTGCATCAGCTCCACAGACCCAGCAGCGAGTCCAGCAGGGGTCACATGTGCAGGGGCAGCTGTGCCTGGTGTGAAGGCACATGCACATAGACAGCACATCGACCAATGTGTAGTCTGCCCACATCTACAGTCCATCATCATGCGGACATAGGAATTGAACACAGGGCAACTCATCTTAGTGGGTGCACCCACCGTGACCAACAATGCGCAATCATCGACGTACCCGCCCTGTGCATGGCCCCCCACCCAACGGAGGCACATCCAGTGCCACCATCCCACACACAAAAGCCTTCACCGGAACATGCTGTGTCCAATGGTCAGTACAGAGTCAGCGCCCATCTGGTGGATCCTGAACAGGAGACACATGCACACACATGCCAGCTCCCACTATGTACGTCTGCCACCTGGCACGTGCAATGTAACCTCTCACCTGTGACGTGTGACTGCAAGCACACAGCCGTCTTGGCATGGGGCTGTCAATGTGGACACCTGTCAATGTTTCGGGAGGTGTGATCCATACAGTGCTGTACATAGGGTGCAGTGCTGACACCTACTACTGTCTCATATCCCCTCGTGCCACAGGTCCCACTTGTTTTGGCCGCTCAGCCTGTGCCCACATCGTCGTCGTCGTGTGCCATACTCATCCAGCCTCGGAAGCAGTGCCATGCTCAGCAGACATTCATGTTGCCGTGCCGTCCCTGCTTGACAGCTGGGCTGTGACTCATGTGCTTGCTCAGTCATGTCAGTGATGTGAATGCGAAATTGCTATGTGTTGTGTTGCTTTGACATGTGTCCACTGCCATCTTCCCTAGGCGGAGACCGAACATTGACCGCCCATACCAATTGCTGGCGGACATGGAGGATACTGAGGTCATAAGGAAGTTTCGGCTGGACAGGCCAACCCTGCATCGACTGTGTGCCATGTTGGAACCCCATCTCCGTCCCCGCAGGGTGTATCCGACAGCATTCACCCCCACGGCTAAGGTGATGGCCGCCATGCATTTCTTCGCCACTGGGTCATTCCAGCACACAGTGGGCAGTGGAGGAGGGATGTCCCAGCCCATGTTCAGCAAGGTGCTGAGGGATGTACTGGCAGCCATGATGCTGTACCGAAACAGGTACATCAGATTCCCCAGGGCTCGTGAATTGGCGGCAGTGAAGGGTGCATTCTATGCCCTTGGCAGGATCCCACACGTCGTTGGTGCCATTGATTGCACACATGTTGGCCTTGTTCCACCACAGGCCACTGAGCACCTGTACCGCAACAGGAAGCACACGCACTCCCTGAATGTGCAAGTGGTGTGCCTTGCGGACATGGTGATAACCCACGTGTGTGCAAAGTTCCCAGGCTCGGCCCATGACGCACACATAATGCGCAACAGCATCTTGCCACGACTGATGTCCAATCTGCAACAGGACCGTGGCTGTATTGTCGGTGAGTATGTGGAGTGGTGTAGCGTGCTGGCTGTGCGATGCTGTCCCCTGTCCAGTTGGAATAGCAACGGTTCTCTGTGTCCCTCACACCCAGGTGACTCTGCGTACCCGAATGGGGCATGGCTGCTCAGTCCATTGAGGAATCCTCGCACCCCAGCAGACGATCGCTACAATGAGGCACATGGGAGGACCAGACGTGTGGTCGAGCGTACCTTTGGCCTCCTCAAGTCCAGGTTCAGGTGCCTGGACCGCACCGGGAGTGCGCTGGCGTACTCCCCACAGAAGGTGTGCCAGATAGTGGTGGCGTGCTGCATGCTGCACAATCTGGCCATTCGGAAGCAGATCC
This sequence comes from Calotriton arnoldi, assembly GCA_963921515.1. Classification (NCBI taxonomy): domain Eukaryota; kingdom Metazoa; phylum Chordata; class Amphibia; order Caudata; family Salamandridae; genus Calotriton; species Calotriton arnoldi. The sequence continues at coordinate 1,270,486 of CAWUFW010005411.1, forward strand.
CCCTCATCGTGGATGACGGAGGTCAACCAGGGCCCCAGCCCGCAGACCAGGACAGCTCGAGTGAGGAGGACAGCGGAGAGGATGAAGCTGTGAATGTGCGTCAGCAGCTCATCGCCCGCTACTTCACTTGACGGTGAGTGTCCATGTACGACGGCTGATGTGTCTGTATTTGTGCAGGTGTGTGTGTGCTGTGTCAGGGTGGCCTTTTGTTCACTTCGTGCTGTGTGTCAACGCTCCATGCCCAGGTTAGTATGCCACTGATGGTGGCTGTGGCATTGTGCCCTATTGCTCTGTGCGATGTGTGTACATTGCTTGTAGTTGTTGACATGTACTGTGTGATGGGTGTGTGACACACTCATTGAATGTGCTCCTGTTCTGTCTCCCACCCCTAGGTCCCTACAGGTCCTCCGGTTCCATTGCCATGCCACGCATCAGGTGCCGTTCCGCTCAAGGTGGCCGTTGTATTCCGTACAATTAAAACACAGGGCACAGACAGCAGTTTGTGGAAGAGGTGCATTTATTTCAAACAGTGACATGTGATTGTGTGTAAGGTGATGACAAAAGTGGTGCGTGCAGTGACAATGAGCTGTCGGTCATGGCTGCGAGATGCACAGGGTGTACCCACTGGTTCTATGTCCATAGTCCAACACACACATGCCATCCAGATGGCTGTGTGGAGTGGGATTGTAGTCCAAGTCAATGCAGTGGGTGGTTAAGGAAGGCTGGCTGGCTGCCTCACTTGCGTTTGGAGCGTGCGAAGTCCTCCCGGGAGATCTGTTTCCACTTCGGACGGCCCCTTCCACGTTTGCGAGGGGGGGTGCCTGCTTGCGACCTGCTGGTGGTTGAGGTGTGCTCACTGGCTGTGGACGCAGGGGAACTGGACACTGCTGCTCCACCCTGCGCCCCGGCAGGTGGTGGCGGAGGGGAGCTGCTGTCCCTGGATGTGACCTCACCGCCACCACCAGCTGGCCCATGAGGTCCACGAGTTGGCCCATACGGGCATCCATGGACCTCAGCACCCCCAGCACCTCACGCGTGTCTGTAGCAGACCTGGCCCATTGTCCTTGGGCCTCTTCATAGGCCCCAAGGACTCTGGCCATTTGAGGCAGGGCATGGCTCCCAGGGGAGACTGGCGTTTCCCTGACCCTGCTCCTCCTACCAGTCCTGCTGCCACCGGCCTGCCCACTAGCCACATTGCTCACCACGGTCCTTGTCCTGGCTCCCAGGGTGGATCCAGTCGGCCGGGCCACCACCTGCGCTGGGGCTGTGGGCAGCGAAGGCGTGGTGGCGGTTGCGGCAGTGGTAGTGGCCGCAATGACCGTGGGTGTGGCCGCAATGACCGTGGGTGTGGCCGCAATGACCGTGGGTGTGGCCGCAACGACTGTGGCAGCAGGGGGCTGGGAATGTTCAGCAGCCCTGGATGATGGGTTGGTGGGTAGGAGGGGTCCTGGGGAGCGGCTGGGCCCTGCCACACCAGATGGGCCTGCTTGGTGGTCGGTGTCCGAAGAGGAGGACAGATCCTCCACATCCGTGTGTCCTCGTTGGGGGCTTGTAGGCTGGCTGTGCTGGCTGCTGTCTCCATCCCCAGCATCCAGCAGTTCGTCACCTGTGGAGAGAATGAGATTTGTTATTGTGTTGCACCTGGCGAAGTATGTATTTGTCGTCTGACATTAACAGTTCGTGCAATCTCGTACATGGGTTTCCTGGAGGCGTGTGTGTGGCTGTACCATTTGTAGTTGTGTGTGCTTGTCAATGGGACTGTGTGCTGTGCACATGTGGCATGGGACGGATTGGCCATGCCGATGGGTGCGTTGCTGTGCCCCTACTTATTGTGACTCTGGTGTATGCGGGCTCCTGGCCCATCCTGGGTCTGGTTTGTACTTTGCTTTTGGTGTTCAAATGGGACGCTTAGGAACGCATATGGCAACATGGGGGCATGCCCGGAAACGCATTTGGGATGGAATATGCTTTTGGGGGTCAAATGGGACGCTTAGGAACGCATATGGCAACATGGGGGCATGCCCCGGAAACGCATTTGGGATGGAATATGCTTTTGGGGGTCAAATGGGACGCTTAGGAACGCATATGGCAACATGGGGGCATGCCCCGGAAACGCATTTGGGATGGAATATGCTTTTGGGGGTCAAATGGGACGCTTAGGAACGCATATGGCAACATGGGGGCATGCCCCGGAAACGCATTTGGGATGGAATATGCTTTTGGGGGTCAAATGGGACGGCTAGGAACGCATATGGCAACATGGGGGGCATGCCCCAGAAACGCATTTGGGATGGAATATGCTTTTGGGGGTCAAATGGGACGCTTAGGTACGCATATGGCAACATGGGGGGCATGCCCCAGAATCGCATTTGGGATGGAATATGCTTTTGGGGGTCAAATGGGACGCTTAGGTACACATATGGCAACATGGGGGGCATGCCCCAGAATCGCATATGGGATGGAATATGCTTTTGGGGTACATGCTGTGAGTCATGGGTGCCGAACGTGACATGTGTTGCGGCAGCATGACAGTGCATGGTCTGAGGTGTGTGCATGCCTGACATGCCCTGCATATTTGCTGTCTGTTGTGATTACTGGACATGGCATTGGACGCGTCGTTATGAGTGAGTGATGGTTGTGTGCCACCCGACGTATTGCAGTTGTCCCATCTCCTTGGTGTGCGTGCTGCCCTGTGCCATGTGCAACACTGCAGTGCTCGGGGGGTGTGGCCCATGTTGTGTGTTGTTGCTCACAGTGTGGCGTGCGCTTCATTGACTTCTGGCACATGGTTGGTCATGGGCATGTCTCTTAGCGTGACTGCTGTATGTGTGGCAGCTGTGCGGATGACATGCCTTTCATGAGACTGGGGCTGACGGATGGGATGGATGGTATGTTGTATGTGCATGGTGTGTCTGTGTGTTTGATGGGTTCAGTGGTGTTCGTGTGCATTTATGTTGTTCCGCTCTGTTGCGTCTAGTGTTGTTTGTCTTACATAGGCGTAGTTGTGGGGTGTGTGGTTGACAGGCAGTAGGGGCTACATGGACAGGACTTCAATGGTGTTTCGGTTGTGTGTGATGGGTTGCACAGTGGCTGCCGTGTGGTACTATATTCAGTGTGGCTTGTGCATGCAGACGTGGCTCCTTGGGTGTTGCTGTGTCTGTGATGGGTCATGTGGGGTGTGAGTCTGTGGTTCATGTCCGTGTGCACATTGTTCACTTGTTCGTGACAGTGGGCGGTGCTGCGTGTTCGTCTGCTACGTGACATGTCCCATGTGTTGGTCGTGTTACGGTCCTCATGCCTCCAGTAATCCAGCCCTGTCCAGTTTCCCACCTGCAGGTTGTTCGGGCGTGCACTGTACTGGATGCCACATGGTTCTAAGCGGGGGTGCTCCATGTTGCAGGTCTGTGGGGGTGGGGGCGGTGTTGTGGGTCGTGGTGATGGCTGGACACCCACTGACACCGATTGTTGTGGACCGTGATGTCTACCTTTCGGCTGTCGGTGTGCACTGCGGTGGCTGACACGTGGCTGTGGGGTGTGGGGGATGCTCCTCCTTGCTGTGCTGTGGGACTAGGGGCCTGGTGTGTGTTGTACTTGAGCTGTCCACCCTCCCACCCACTGCACTTTGTGTTCCTGCCACTTACCTGTTACTTGTCGGTTAGTGCAGCTATGGCGGACACATGGGTGTGGTGGGTGCTCGTTGTGGCGCTTCTGGCATACTTGGGGACCTGTTGGTGGTTACGTGGCTGGCTGAGTGTACACATGCCCCCACGTATCTTACAGTTGTTAGGTTTGGGCTGTGTGTGGTGGTGTCTGTTGCATGTGTGTGTGATGTGTTGTGTATTGTGTGCTGGACATGGGGGTGTTTGTCCCTGGGAGCTGTGGCATGGTGGTAGTGCATGTGAGTACATAGCGGTGTGCTGGTATACATTAGTTTGTACTTACCAGCCTCCACTCCCCTGCTAATCCGGCGAGGATCTCCGGATGTATAATGACTCGCACCTTCTCCTCCCACGCTTTGAAGGTCTTGAAGAGCGCGGGATTCCCTCCGCCAGTGACGGCAGCCAGCTCTCTGTTCTTGCTCTTCTTCTTCTTGACCAGGCTCTTGACGTCATTCCACCGTTTGTTGATTTCAACTCTGTTCCTGGGCAGGGTCCCGACTGCATTGACCTGGTCTACGATCCGGTTCCACATTCTCTTTCTGGTGGCTAGTGGTGTGTGCTGGACCAGGTTCCCATAGATTTGTGGGTGCACCTTGATAATCTCGTCGACCATGACCGTCAGCTCAATGGGCGTGAACTTGGGCATTCTTTGTGGTGCAATGGTGTTTGTGGTGCTGGTGCGGTGTGTGTTGTGTAATGTGCAGGGGGTTTGTGGTGGTGGTGGTGGTTGTGATGTGTGCATTTCTGTGGTGTGCTGCTGTCCTTGCTGTGTCACTGTGTCCTCTCCTCTCCTCTCTAGTTTGCAATGTTGCAAGGGGTTGTGGTCTGTGGGAGTGCTGCTTTTGTACTTACCTATGTGGGTGTGTCCTCATGGTCTGTTGTTTTCAGGTGTGTTGTGTCTGGTGTTCTGGCCTTTGTAGTTTTTGTTTGTCCAGGGGGGGGTGTTTTCGGGATGTGTACTGTGCTTGTGTATTTGTGCGTGCCTTGCTGTGTGGACTTGTCGGCCATGTTGTGTGCGATTGTTTTTGTCAGCGGATGGTTTCTGTGCAGGGACATGGGCGCCATGGCTTCTGCCGTGTCAATTCTCATCGGCGTTGTTTGCGCTGGTGGGCGGTATATTTGTGGTTTACCCGCGCTCATGGCGGTGCGATCGTAATTTCACGTGCGGTGTGTCGGCCGTGAGGGCGGGCGGTTTTGTGTTGTCGTGCGTGTTTCCGTCCGTGGCGGGCGGTTTGACTCCGACTCGGACGAGGGCGGGCGGTATCTTGTGTGATTTTTCCGCCGATGGCGGTTTCGGTTTGTGTCATCGTAATGGCGTGGTCGGTGTTCAGACGGTGTGTGCGGGCGGATTTTTGCCGCTTTCATGCGTGGCGGATTTTTTTACGCCCGGTATCGTAATGGGCCTTTTAGTTTCTTAAGAAGTAAGCGGATTACTGATACACAGCTGGCATGCGTGCATATAAGGAACCTATGCGTTGTAAGACTTTCAATCCATGAGTTTGTCATATAGGGCAGAATATTATCATCGACGTGAGTTGCTAGTAGGAAACACATATCCACTTTGCATTCATGTAAATAGTCTAATATTTTCCTTCTCTTTATTGTATGATAAAGACCTTTGCCAATGTGTCCTTTAACATATCAGCAGCCTAGATCACTTTGCACCCTTGTTCTTATTGGTTAAGACACTTCTGCTAAACTGTGTGCGTGGTCAGGGAAGCATGTGACATGTTCACACAGAAAGGACCCTCATTGAAGGTGATATAAACAGCTCTTGAAATGGAAATATAGAAGTGAAGGTACTCCTTGTCCCAAAGTATCCGTCTGCTGCTAAGAAGTGAACAATATAAAGAGGGCCCAGGGGCAAATAAAGGTCCAACATACTCGCCCCCACAAAGGCTATGCATAAAGAAGGTATGCAGTTTCTATCAGGAAGGGAAGGTCAAAGGCTGCCAAGGAGGTAGATCTGGGGATCTGCTCCCTTAGTAGCAAGGGCCCTCACACACCACAAGAGGTGGCATGCTTCATTATCGGGCAGCTCCTCATTGGGCCGGCGCTGCAATGCCCAACGGGTAACGCAGGGGGACTCTTCGTCGGAGCTCTTTTGCTTTAGCTGACGTGAAGAGTGAGGTTTGGTGTGTGTGTGAAAAGTGAGTAGACTGGTCAAAAAGTGAAGTGAACCCAAAGCAATATATAATAACTGTGGAAATCTGAAATAATTTCCGTTAGCATAAGCTGAAGCCATCTTGGTTGTGGCATCCATTTTGTTGGCTTTGTAATTCTCCCGTCCTCTGCTGCTTGTCTTTTTCCCTGCCTGTGCTGTCCATTTTAGTTGACTTTCTGACTCAGCTAAAAGCAATGTACGTGCTAAGAGTTTGTAGCTGCCAGAACACCTGGTCTCAGACTCAACTGTCAATCATTTACTGCTGCCATAAGCATTCCTGCTCCCCCTCCCACTTTGCTGACCATGTGGTTTTTCATCTGTTCTTGTTTGCTGAAAACTATTTGTGAAACCTGTCCTTCCTATTTCTGTTCACATGCTTACAAGTGCAGAAAAAGCTGTATATAAGGCCTGTATTCTGTGACTTCAATGTACTACCTCAGGCAGCACTTGAGAGTGCTGTGTGGACGTAGTCCCACTGATGAGTGATTAATAAACTTGTTATTTGAATTCCAGCTTCAGTGCCAATCTCTATTTTGTTGGTCTACGGACCCGTGGACAGAGAAGGGTGACCCCTGCACCGGTGTGCTCATTAAAAAGCACATTTCCACAATTGGCGCCCAACATAGGGCCTCATCGAGGACGCAGCCGTCTGAAGGAGTGGTCTTGACGGAAGAGTGGAATATTACTGAGGAGACGTCCTGCATGAGGAGACCCTTGTCTTTGCAGCCAAAGTGACTTTTCCGGTTTTTCGATTTGACACTCCGGGTGGTGGCCGGTCCCGACTGAGGTATCCTTTGGCGTAAAATTTGCAGTGACCATTAGGTCGACTAAGAGATCGGCAGGTGGAAGTTGGAGACTCTTGTTTGGTAAGGTCGCTGAAGCGGCACTCTTGATTTGCTTGGCCAAGATTCTGGTTTTGTTTGTTTGATTTATTTTTTGCAAAAGATAAAGGCAGGTAATGTGGAGATTTTTCTCTACTTTTGAATATTTTGGAAAAGTAATATTTTACAAAAATTTGGTAGCATGCCTGTTTCCAGCACACTCCGTAGGTTGTGTTGCTGTCTTAGTGTTACCAAAAGGATTTAAAAAGAAGTCAGCCGGCTCCCCAGAGGAGCACCTAATATGTATGTCAAATATGGTATTTCTTCCATAATGTATAGTACATTGTGGAACAAATGTCTGAAAAAGGATCCTGATCTACAATGGCCAGTGAATGGGTCATTTGACTTTAAGAAGATTCAATATGTAGAACAGTGTTTGTTTAAAAGGAAAAGTCGACAAGATATGTTTGATTGTGTACGAATGTGGGAGAAAGAAGTGCAAGAGAGAGTGAGGAAAGAAGAAGCTATAGCAGAAAAAGAACAGCGAAAAACGATATATCAAAATCATTGGAATTAAAAATAAAGAGATGAAGGCAATAAAAGAAAAAGAGGAAAGGGAGCGTCGTTTAGAGGTAACTGGCCAGTACTCTATTAGGCGCCCCATTTATCCCATTCTTAATAAACCTCAGGATGACTCCATTTTGTTAGATCGACCTCCGCCCCCGTATAAATTTCCCTCTGCCCCTGAGAATGATCTCTCTGAAGAAGAACATTTTTCCTCAGACGATAAAGACTTAGATAAGCAAGCTGGGCGGCAGACTCGCTGTACTTTGACTACTGACGAAAAAGCCACTATCAGATCCACTGCTCGCAAAGAAGCTCATGGGACTACTTCTGCTCCAGACCTTGTAGCAATGGTTCAGCAGTGGAAGGATTTAGAGCAGTTATATTTTGCAGAGAAGTTCATTTGGGAGGTAATACTTGGTTTTAGAAACGTTTCTAAAAACTTAGAGCCCACTGATATCAATTCTGATTATAAACAATTAAATGATGAAACTTTCCTTTTTTCAAATATACCTGATCTAATTAGGCGAGTGGTTAAATTAAGACATGATACACTACGTTTAAAGCGGAGCAAAAATCAGCTAGTAAAGTTAAAACTGCACAAACAGTTCAGACCCCAGTGCAAAAAGAAGAAGTTTTGGGGATAGACAATGACCCTAGTGATACTGTGGTTACTTTAAAACCAATGCGTGAAGCTGCGCCTCTGTATGTTCCCCGAAGGGTGCGGGAACAAATGACGATAAAACTTCAGATGATGCAAAGGGATATTTTATTTATAATTGGGTCTATACTCCTTGGAGTAGAGCAGATGTTATGGCTCTTAAGGCTGCTTTGCCCGATCCGCGAAAAAATCCTGCCGCTTTTATGAAGAAGTAGAAGGAGCTATTAGCTCCTGCACTATGACCTTGCCAGATATTGATATGTTTTTTGGACTTATTTTGCCACCTGATATGTGGAGAACAATTCGGAAAATAGATGATAATGTAGCATATGGTGATACTTAGGTGCATTTAGAAGAAATAGATGTGGCTAGAGAGCCTGCGCAGAAACCGCAACAGGTGATATTAGATCTTCCTAAAGCTATTGTGACTAAGTTGAAAACTCTCATACCCCCTAAGAAAATAGATTGGACTACATTAGCGTCTTGTAAACAGAAAGCGGATGAGTCAGTTTCCGATTTCTTTACATGATTTGAAGAGACATTCCATGATTTTAGTGGGCAGTCCTTGACAGATGACACGGGTAAGCATCTGTTCGTCGACAAATTTGTCACTAACATGTTGCCAGAAATAGCTAGTCGCCTCAAGGCCAGCGAGAGTTCGTGGACTACGTCTTCCCCAGTCTCCCTTTTGACTATGGCCCAGTATTATGAGCGTCAGGAATTGGAAGCAAAAGGCAAGGAGGATAAGAAGGTTAAGGATTTAAAGACAAAAGTTATGTTGGCTCAAGTATATGGTCCACCATTCAGAGGTGGTGGAAGAGGCGGATGTGCAGTATATGGACCTGGTGTACCCCCTTTCCCTCGAGCAACTTTGTCCTCTGATCAGTGTGCTTATTGTAAAGAGATTGGACATTGGCGTTCTGAGTGCCCCCTTTTGCGAGGTCAGCAGTACCAACGAGGTAGAGGAAATATGAGAGGGCGCCCAGGGAATTCAGGAAATAGGGGAGGCATGGGCAATCGTCCCAGATTTGAGGCAGTTGAACACGGACCAAATTATTCTAATAGCTTTGATAGACGAAATCAATATCAAATGTCAGATTATTCTGCTGATGGTCTTGGGGATTCTGATTACGCATAGGAATGCCTAGGATGGGGTAAGGAACCGGTTGAGGTCCCAGTAGATCAGAAAGGTCCTTATGTTGATGCAAATGTCTTGGACTCTACTGATCGGTTTCTGGTTGATACAGGAGCTACTCGTAGTGCTCTGTCTAAAAAATTGGGGGCATATCAGCAAGGGCCTGCGATAATTATCGCTCAGCGCTTTTAGCGCGAGGATAATTATCGCAGGCTAACGGTGGATTCTATCGTGGAGATAGCGTGCTATCAGCAACGCTTATCTCCCAAGCGATAGGAATCCATGCGTTAGCTGGAAAACAGTGTGATTATCACTGGAAATCCAGCGATAATCGCACTGCGACCAGCGATACCTTGCTGATAGGGCAGGTGGTTTTAGCCATGTAATCCACCTCCCATTGGATTACATGGCTAAGTCAGATTACAAGCAGGCGTAAGGAAAGTAGCGATAACTGTGGTTATCGCTACTTTTCTTATCGCTCTGCTTGTTTGCGTGCAGCTTGATAATTGGAGAAATGTCGGTTAGCGACATTTCTCCAGTTATTTTGGCACGGAACACCCACTTTGTATCTCATTAGAGATGCAAAGCTGGGCGTTGTTGTAAGGGGCGCTAAATCAGCAAAACACGCAATAGCGTGTCTTTGCTGATACGGCGATGAAATTATCGCCGCTTTTCGCCCGAAAACGGACGCAAAAGCGGCGATAATTACATAGCGCCGCCTTGCTGATATGCCCCATAGTTCCTAGGGCTCCCCTGTCTGGCGCAATGATAACATCAATAGGATTCGATGGGACACCTACACCTAGCCCACTGTCACAGCCGCTTGCATTTAGTCTTGATAAATTCACTGCAGTATGTCCTTTTCTGCTTTCACCTAACACGCCGGATAACATTGTGGGTATCGATATGCTTAAATATTTTCGTGCTACAATACGTTGTTCCCCAGAAAGTGTGCGTGTTATCTTAAATGATAATTATCCAATGGTTGAGAGGTCTTGTCTCATTAAAGAGGATATCGCTCTGGCATCTTTACCTAGTACTTTGTGGGCTGAATCAGATACCGATGTGGGTCAAATGGTTATTCCACCAGTTCATATTCAAGTGAAGGAAGGTGCTTCATTGCCTCGATTGCCCCAATATAAAATATCTCGGGAAGGCGAAGAAGCATTGACGCACATTGTTCAGGATTTGATCAAGGTGGGCGTTGTGGAAGAAGTACCTTATAATACCTGTAATAGTCCTATCCTTCCTATTTTGAAAAAAGACACTGATACTAAAATTTACAGATTCATTATTGATTTATGAGAGGTTAACAAAATCGTGGTGCCCCAATATCCGGTAGTCTCTGACATTACGACACTTCTTACTATGGTCCCTCCTACTGCCACTACATTCTGGGGTCGATTCCGATTCGGGCCGGAAATTTCTCCGACCGAGCCGGACCCGGAGAGATTTCCGACCGAATCGGACCCGTGCAGTCCGACCGAGCAGAGTACGATGCGTCCGTATGTTATCGGACTCGAGTCGGTCGGACTCCCATTGAAGTCAATGGGAGCCGGTCGTACAGCGCGTCACGCGGGCTCCCATTGACTCAATGGGTGCGGAGTCGGACAAGGGCGCCCCCTACAGCGGAGTGCGCGGCGAGGCGGTCGCGCCGTACACGTACAGGTAGGGGGACCCATGGGTCCCCCCTGTGTGCGACTCGCGCGGCTACGCGTACAGGGGGTCCGACACGGACCCCCAAAGTACGGCTCCGACAGCTCTTACGAGCCGGAGTGCGCGGCTCGGTCGGACTGCTCGCGGCGCGCATCGTACTTACCCGGCCGGGAAACGTCTCCATTGCGCGGTGCGAGTCGAGTCCGAGCGAGTCGGTCCGAGCGGTTCGAGCCGGGAGCGAGTCGCCCGGACGAGTCGGTCGGCGATTTCGCATCGTACTCGCTCGGCCGGACCCGCGTACGGTTCGGTCGGGAAACAGGGCTCCGAATCGGATCCGGTAAAGCCGAAACCGATTCGGAGCCCTACCGGCCGAGATCGGAATCGGCCCCTTAGTGTAATAGATTTGAAGAATGCATTCTTTTCGATACCTATTCACCCTGACAGCCATTATTTGTTTGGCTTCACTTTGAATAATAGATCATTCAGATTCTGTAGAGCTCCGCAAGGGTATACAGAGAGTCCTAGCATTTATAGTCAGGCATTGAAAAGGCAGCTTGATTCTTTTCCTGTACCAAAAAGGGTGGCTCTTATTCAATATGTCGATGACATCTTGTTGGCTGCCGATACCCCTGAACAGTGTGAAGAAGGAACACTGTCATTATTATCATTTCTTGCCTCTCATCATCACAAAGTCTCTCGGAAGAAATTGTAATATTGTAGACAGCAGGTTACCTATTTAGGTCACCTCCTGTCTAAGGAGGGACGTGCACTCACATCAGATCGCATTCAAACTATTTTAGACACTCCTGTGCCCCGTACTCAGAAGGATGTCCGTGCACTGATTGGCCTTACTTCTTTTTGTAGGCAGTGGATCCCTAGCTTTTCACACATTATTAAACCCTTGTTGGCCCTTTTGACTAAAGACACTCCGATGCCCCTCCCATGGACTACTTAATGCCAGAATGCCTTCCAACAGTTACGTCAAGCTCTTTGTTCTGCACCTGTATTAGGAACTCCAGACTGCACTAAGACTTTCACACTCTATGTACACGAGAGGGAAGGTTGTGCCCTCTCAGTTTTAACACAGACACACAGTGATAAACAACGTCCTTGTGCATATTTTTCGGCTGTCTTTGATCCAGTTGCCCGCGCGCTGCCTGGTTGTTTTCGAGCGGTGGCGGCAACGGCTGTGTCTATACGTCAGAGTGAGGGAATAGTCTTGTCACATAGATTGCTTGTGTTAGTACCCCATTCAGTCGATGCCTTGCTCAATCAAACAAAAACACAGCATTTGACTAGTGCCCGCTTGACAGGATATGAATTGACACTTTTGGCCCCTCATATTACGTTGAAAAGATGTTTGACTCTGAATCCTGCTACATTATTGCCATTTCCAGCTACTCAGTCTCAGTCACAAGAGTTACATGACTGTATATCCCTTACTGAAGAACAAACAAAGGGTCGTGTTGACCTACAAGATACACCCCTTTCTAGTGTTGATGGGGAATTGTGGGTTGATGGATCCTGCCTGAAGTTACCTGATGGCACTACATCTGCCGCCTATGCAATAACAATACTTCAAACAGTAGTTGAGACAGCTCGCTTCCCACAGAAGTCAGCTCAAGCAGCCGAGTTGATAGCACTGACAAGAGCATGTGAGCTTAGTACAGATTTGCTTGTTAACATTTACACTGATAGCCAATATGCCTTTGGTGTGGCTCATAGTTTCGGGCAGTTATGGAAAGAAAGAGGCTTTCTTACTTCACATGGGACACAAATAGTGCATGGGGAATTAGTACATAATCTCCTTACTGCTTTGACCTATCCAAAGAAAGTGGCAATTGTTAAATATAGTGCACACAAGAAAGTGACAAATAAAATAGGAGCAGGCAATGCCTTTGCGGATTACACAGCCCGTGAGACTGCAATGCAGCGAAGTACCACATCTATGTATGTAGTTAAGTCACAGGCTGAGCGTTGGCATGATGCCAGGCAAGAGTTGCTGGACATGCAACAATCTGCTTCTGTTGACGAATTAGACCAATGGTCCAAGGAGGGAGCATTGGATGATGAGGGCTGTTGGAGGAATAAAGAAATGACAAAATGGAAGTTACCCACAGCCTATTTACACCCTATGATTCACATGGCACATGGGCCGGCACATGTTGGAGCATCCTCAATAACAAAGCAACTTATGTAAGTTTGGGATCATCCAGAGATTGCCGGCATGGCTAAAAAGATAGTTCAGTCCTGTCTGATCTGTCTCCAGTATAATCCTGGAAAGGGAACACGAACTCCAACAGGAGGGTTTGCAATACCAACTGCACCTTTTGAGGTCCTGCAAATGGATTACATCCAGCTTGAGCACTGTAACAACCTAAAGTATGTCTTGGTAGTGGTTTGTGCCTTCAGTAAATGGGTAGAGGCATACGGTACGAAAGATAATACAGCTCTTACGACAGCAAAGGTGCTCCTAAAGGAGCTCTTTCCCCGATTCGGCATTTGTCGAGTTTTGTGGAGTGACAACGGACCCCATTTTATTGGGCAAGTTGTTGAGTATCTCATGAAAGGGTTGGGAATTAAGCAGAAGTTTCATGCTGCTTTTCACCCACAATCAGCGGGGCTAGTGGAGCGATATAACTCCACTCTGAAATTGAAATTGGCTAAGATACAAGCCTCCACGTCATTGAAATGGCCTGATGCGCTGCCTCTGGCGTTGTTATCTATCAGATCGATACCACATTCACGATCTGGCCTCACACCGTATGAGGTAGTTTTCGGAAGGCCTATGAATATTTGGGGGATTCCTAAGCCACGCCCTATTCATGATGTACCACATGTGTTGATGAATGATTATTTGTCACAGTTGACTGATAGTTTGTCTTCTATTTATCAACAGGTTCGGGAGACTCTTCCAGACAGGTCGCAAGGTGAGGGCCATTGTTTGCACCCTGGTGACTTCGTGGTGATTAAATCCTTTCAGAGGACCAGCTCCCTAGCACTGAGATGGCGAGGCCCTGAGCAGGTGCTACTGGCTACCAGGACTGCAGTTCGAGTGACCAATCGGAAGAACTGGGTCCATGCGACACACTGTCAAAGTGTTGCAGGATCTAGTGAGCCCAGCTGCGCTGACAGATCACCGCGATATCCTGGTAACAGAGAAAGGACAAGCTACGTCACCTGAAGGACCTGAGGAAGTCTTCCCGGACCACACGATCCCTGGTACATCTCGATATCAGCTGCGACCCAGGAAGAAAGACACTTCGTTGAAAAAGACTGTTTGAGCCACTGTCCTGGGTGGTTAAAGACTGACTTCAAAGGGGGGTAGTCTATTAGTGACTACTCGTCTCAATGTTAGTGAAGAAATCAACGCCTGCCCAGGACCTTAGGGCACCATCTGCTTTGTTGTTTGACGACGGAATGAATATGCTTAAGGAGAAGAAACCGGCTGCTGCGAGAATCTGCAATAAACAAACTATGATTGCTACTGGACTCACTTTGACTGTTGTTGTCATCGCTACGATAACTTGGGTTGTAGAGGAAGTAGCTCCTGTTCGAAATCTATTGACTGCTACTACTCCTGTCCCCATTGAACATCACTATTTTACTCTACCTTATCATGAGCAAAAGCACAGAATGTCCTACTTTAATAACACTTTCATTCAAATGTTGCACCACACGCACAATGCTACGAACATTACCAACTGCTGGGTATGTGGAATGATGCCAGCTCATCAAAGAAAGGGAGGAACGCCTTTCATTCCTTTGTCGTTTTCACATAATGGCTCCTGCAGAGCCTGGTTTGCATTATTGTGGGCTTCTCATATTGCTAATATTACTAACTATGATGTAGGAAGACTTAACTCTCAGTTGAACAAAGTCTGCTACCCTGATGAGGAAGGGGACCCACAAGCCAAAGGAACTGTATGGGAAATGGAGGAGTATCGCCGAGGAAATTCCTCCACACACTATGTTTTCCCCAACACTTGAACCATCAAGGGTAATGGGCCTCCTGTTATCGCTGTTACTAGAGCTCGAGCGGATCTCTGTGTGAGCAGTATTGGCAGTATCTCTGTGGGAAAAAGTGACTGTACTACAGTATTGAATATTACTGGAACGAACAATAGCAGTTTTTTGTCCTCACACAACACCTATTTCATCTGCGGAAGTAAAGGTTATTACCATCTACCTATTGGTTGGTCGGGAAGCTGCTACGTGTCCTTTTTGCTTCCACCTGTGTTTTTGGCACCTGCATCCTACCATAAAGACTATAAACTGTATAATGACATTTCCAAAAATAGATTCAAGAGGACAATAAATAATGATGAGGTGGATCAAACTGATACTGCACTACAGCAGTATATCGACTTTTAATTTGGGACTATTCTTCTTTGTTAGTGCGGCCTTAAACAGTAGGAAGATCAGGCGTTTGACACGTGTTGTAGAGGCTGTAAAGAACCAGACAGCAATGGAGCTTGGATATATCACAGAGGAACTACAAATTGCGAGAATTGTGATGCTCCAAAATAGGATGGTCCTTGACGTAATCCTGGCCGACCGTGGTGGAGCATGTCGCATCATAGGGAGTAGCTGCTGTGTCTATATCCCTGACCACGCCCCTTCTGTTTTTGACGCAATTTCCAAGTTGCACAAAACAGTCACTGAAATCCATCAGGATTCAGGAACATGGACTTGGACTGGATGGCTATGGAATGTATTTACTGTATGGGGATGGAAAGTATTAACAGCTCTATGTATATTTTTTGCGGTTCTCTTCACTTGTTGCCTATGTATTCAATGCGGCCTAATGCTCTGTTCCCTTTGTATTTCTACTTGTACCTCATGTATACCGACTAAACGAAATGTTACAAATGTAAATGCTCGCTTGGCAATGGACCAAGAAATTAGTGAATTAAGGCAGATAGATGTGCACGATGTTTTCCGTACTTCCTCAAAATCATAGAAGATGTCTTCAGCATAAGCTAAAAGGGTCGTCTGTGGAAATCTGAAATAATTTCCGTTAGCATAAGCTGAAGCCATCTTGGTTGTGGCATCCATTTTGTTGGCTTTGTAATTCTCCCGTCCTCTGCTGCTCGTCTTTTTCCTTGCCTGTGCTGTCTATTTTAGTTGACTTCCTGACTCAGCTAAAAGCAATGTATGTGCTAAGAGTTTGTAGCTGCCAGAACACCTGGTCTCAGACTCAACTGTCAATCATTTACTGCTGCCATAAGCACTCCTGCTCCCCCTCCCACTTTGCTGACCATGTGGTTTTTCATCTGTCCTTGTTTGCTGAAAACTATTTGTGAAACCTGTCCTTCCTATTTCTGTTCACATGCTTACAAGTGCAGAAAAAGCTGTATATAAGGCCTGTGTTCTGTGACTTCAATGTACTACCTCAGGCAGCACTTGAGAGTGCTGTGTGGACGTAGTCCCACTCATGAGTTATTAATAAACTTGTTATTTGAATTCCAGCTTCAGTGCCAATCTCTATTTTGTTGGTCTACGGACCCGTGGACAGAGAAGGGTGACCCCTGCACCGGTGTGCTCATTAAAAAGCACATTTCCACATAATTGGCTTCTTTTGTTATGGTTAAAAATATATAGACTGGCTAGAAGTAGATGTAATGGTCCAATCAAGCGCAAGGTGATGTTTTAAAAGAAAGTCAACATATTTCAAGGCTTATTACTGTCATCAAGATCATGGCAATTCATCAAGACCGGTGTCCTAATCTACTCGTGTGGGGGTCGGAAGCAAGTGCATGTATCACCGTACCCTCAATAATTCACTCTAGTATATATTATACCTTCAGGAAAAAATGACCTAGGAAGAAAGAAATAATCATAAAATGGTACAATAAGTATTGTAATATCATGCTGCACATTGCGAACAGGATCATGCAAGTAGAGGTCACCACCCTGACACAGTAGATATGGGATGTCCACCGACATTATGAGAAAACACGTACAGGCAAGACAAACACGTAGTGAACAGCACAAGCCCTGAGATAGAGCGGACAGAATATGGAGGCAAAAGTCGCAGTCCCGACCGTAGGCGCTTACCAAGAAGGCAGGGAGAAAGCAGCCCAACTGAAGTAGCAGAATGGTACGCTTACTGTCATGCCAACAGCCCTAATGGAGGACAAAGCGGAGGAGAAAAGCTGTGAAAATTACATGGCAAAAATGGAGAAAATCAAGGGCCGGTAAACATGGAGCCGGTCCTGCGGGAAGGAAAGGAAATACTCACAGTAAATGGCAAGCACATCTAACGGTTAACCTACCCCTCGTTCTGCCAGTTCGGAAGTTACCTGGCTGGCATTCATGCAATTTTTAAAAGGGAAGCCCCGTGCAATACAATCAAGGCAGAGCAGGTGAGGAAGGGAATAAACTGGCGTGACGCTACACCGTCTGGCAAAGAGCTTCCTGGGGTGGGCGCCATATTGTGAGTAGTATGGCATGAGAGCAAATGCCAAAGTGAACATGTAGGAGTGGGAGGGGCTGTACTGAGCCCAAAGAGCGTCCCAAAAACATGCGGCATCTTGTAGATGGTGTAACATGGGGATTTATAAAGGTAAATACGGGCCAGTAGGAGTAATACCCCAGGAATGGAGAGTAAGTAGTAGGAAAAGAAGTGGAAGTCCTGCCGCATCTCCACTTGAAAAACACCATATAGCCTTGAAGGTCAAAGGTGAGGTAGGCAGAGAAAGGAGGTGTTGAAACATGAACCTAGTGCAATATCACTTGGGCTTAAGCTGGCATGCAGAGAGACAAAAGGTGGTCCCAGCAGGCAAATCAATCATGAAAATGTGTACATTCATGAGACATGGTGAAGAAGTCAAGGAAAGCCCCCAAGGTGTGGTAGGAGGTTCACATAGTCACCTCTCCCCAAAGAATGTCATCACTGAGCCCAGTGAGGTGTGTGGAAAAACAGAAAATCAATTTTTGTTCCTTGCGGAATAGAGTGTCCTTATTTATCTGTGTGTGGGCCTCCAAGACTGTCCAGTGTAGGTCATCAGGGGTATGTTGTGCATACAGTTAGTGGGTACTCATTCTCGTCATGGTCTTTCTACAACGTATCCCACTCCGATGTTCCATAATCCTGGTCTTGACAGTCCTGTTAGTAATACCAGTATAACGTTTGTGAAAGGGAAACGTAATCATATAGATGCAACTTTTAGTGTTGCAGTCCGTATGTGATTTTTGGGTACAGGTGGAAGTGGAATCCAAGCGAATCTGTTCAGAATGTTTCGCCAGAGTACAGACACTGAATGACCCACATGGGCAACGGCCTGCCACCGGTGGGAGACCCCAAAGTTGTTGTTGGGTCAGGGTGGTGTTAGTCCTGGTTCGAGTGTGCACAATAGTGTCCTTAAGGTTGTTTGTGAGCTTAAAGACGAAGCGTGATGTAGCAAGTGATAAAGACCCAGTATTGAGTATGGACCAGTGTCTCTTGATAATTATCTGTATCTGGTTAGAGTGAGGAGTGAAAGATATGATGCAAATCAAGACCTCATTTTTAGTGTGTGTACGTGGTTCCAACAGTGCAGCTCTGTTATTGTTTTTGACCCTTTTACAAGATGTTTTGACCACGTGAGGAGGGTATTTGCCTGCTACCAAATTGGCAGTCAAGGCCCATGCTTGCTGGTTATAGTCATCAACAGAGCTGCAGTTACAACATAGTCACAAAACGTTCCTAAAGAATACATTTTCTCTCAAGGGTTTGGGATGTGGCTGTCATATCTGAGCATGCTATTACAGTCAGTTTCTTATATGTTGTGGTCTGTAGCCTTCCATCTTGGAGGGAGACCAACAGATTAAGGAAAGGTAGTCTCTATGCTGAGACGTTTTTAGTGAATTTAAAGAATGCATTCAGGGTGTTGGTCCAGTCACAGAATGTGTCACAAGTGTCCATATCGCCCTGCCAAATGATGAGTATGTCCTCAATATATCGACGCCAAATAATGATATTGGCAGAAAAAGGGTTATCACCGAGTAGGATTTTTTTTTTTTTATTGCCCATGTACAAGCAGGCCAGACAGGGGGTGAATGTGCTGCCCATCATAGTCCCCTGCGTCTGGTGGTACAACTGGTCTTGAAATTGAAAAACATTTTCCTTGAGTGCAAGAGTATTGCACTCGAGTATGAAGTTGACCGGGGTCAGGGAGGTCCAATTCTCAGAAAAGACGGTAGTCTCTATGACATCCAGAGTGGCGTCCTGAGGGACGTTAATATAGAGTGCTTCAATGTCTAAGGTCACTAGTAGGTCAATGTGGGTGGTGTCATTGATCTCTTCAAGGAGATTCAGTATGTCTGTTGTATCTTTTAGAATGGAGACCTAGTGACCAGAGGGTATAAGAAATGGTCACAAAATTGTGACAAGGGCTCAAGTAGCAACCCAATTCCAAATGCAATGGGTCTGCCAGGTGGACAGTTGATGGCCTTGTGTATTTTGAGGAGGACGTAAAAGTACGGGACCTTGAGTTTCGTATTGACCAGAAACTCTGCCTCATTTTTGCTGATCCAACCTTGTGCCTCAGCCGTGGTGACTAAAGATGTTATATGTGTGCTGAGTCTTTTGGTGGGGTCCTGTGCATGCTGTTGAGAAGTGGCAGTACTCTCCCATTAAAAGCACTGGAGCAATCCTGAGAAGTGCTGGTATTATCCCTTCCAAATTAAAGAAGTGCAAGTACCTAGTACCTGATAGGTCCAACCCATTTAAAGCACCTCAGCACCAGTGCAGCCCCGCCTCAGTAACAACTCAGCACCAACACAGCACCACTTCTGCATCAGCAAAGCATCACCTCAGCATCAGCACCGCAGCACCTCATCACAGCATCAACTCAGCATCACTCAGCACCACCTGAGCACCAGCGCAGCACCACCACCCCAGCATGACTCAGCACCACCACAGCATCACTAAGAACTACCACAGCATCACTCAGCACCACCTCAGCATCACTCTGCACCACCTCAGCATCAGCACAGCACCACCTGAGCACCACCACAGCCTCATCTCAACATCAGCACAGCACCAACTCAGCATCAGTGCACCACCACCAGTGCATCACCAACTGAGAATCAGCGCAGCACTACCTCAGCACCACCTCAGTACCAGCACAGCACCACCTCAACATCAGCACAGCACCATCTCAGGACAGTACCATGCCTCATCAGTTCACCACCACCAGCGCAGCACCAGAGCAGCCCCACTTCAGCACCAGCACAGCTCCACTGCAGCAGCAACTTAGCACCAATGCATCACCACTTCAGCATCATCACAGCAGCACCTCAGCATCAGCGCAGCATCAACTCAGCAGAGCACCAGGTCAGCATCACTCAGGACCACCTGAGCACCAGTTCAGCACTACCTGAGTACCAGCGCAGTACCACCACCTCAGCATGACTCAGCACCACCACATCACTCAGCATCAGCACATCATCACTCAGTGCCACCACAGCATCACTCAGCACCACCTCAGCACCAGTGCAGCATCTTCTCAGCATCACTCAACAACATCAGAGTAAGCCTGGGCGGAGTACGTGGAGTTCCGCTACGTGGAACTCTGCAAAGTGCAAAACAAAACTGTGCCGCTCTACGCGGAGCTCTACAAGCAGCAGAGTGCGTTCGATAAATGCCATTCGCAGTGATTTTCAGTGCAGGATGTTTGTCCGCACTGTGCAATCATCGCGAATGGCACCATGCACAGCGCAAGCGGGCACTGCTTCCTTTCTGCTGCTCGAGAATTTTTACTCGCGCGGCAGCTTTCTAAACGCGAACGGACGGTTTCTCAACACGAGTGGTCACAAACATATGCGTCCACTCACAATGAGAAATCTGACAGTCCACATTGAGAAATCTTGCCGCAAGGTTGATTTTCCACTCTTTCGCTCGCCAACTTGACGTTGAGGATCGCGAATGAAGACAAGTCTCACCGGGAGGTGGATTTTCCTCACTTGCGCTCGCCAACTTTATGTTGACGAACGCGAGTGAGGAAAAAATCTCCGCTACGCTACACGGAGAGTGAAAAGTCCTTCCTCAGGAAAACAAGGCACACAGGTTGCTGGTTGAGGGAAAGGCTTTATTAGGACAAGATGTAGGAACTAGCCTGGAGCCAGGCAGCCACCAACTCCACAGTCCACATGAACAGGGGCCCGCATTCCAACCCCGCTATTACATCACAGCACCCAACAACATTCCCACACATGTACCTAGATGCATCAAATCTCCCTTAATAACAATTTTTAAATAACCATTATACATGGCAGTTTTGTTCAGGTAAATATATATATCCTGCTATCGTGGGATACCAGGAGAACTATGTACACGTACAATGTAGATTAAAGATGCTAGCTAGTTCCAGTTAAATGCATAGAACAGAATACATTACACATAGTCCATAAACTTCCTAGGCAATGTTTTTTGACGACAACTCCTCCGCACAGGATTTTGGTCATTTACTTCCACCAATGCCTAATCCTTCTTCTCATCACACTTCCCCCCACTTCCTGCAAGTTTCTCCATTAAAATACTACTTTTTCAATCCTTCAACCCAGCAGTGAAATGAGCAGATTCAACCTTCCCACACCTCACAATATTCCTTAAATTCCATTTTTTCCGTCATCCACTATAACAGGAAACTTCAGTACCTTCTGTACTTTTTTAGGTTCATACCACTTGCACTCACTCTTCCTGGGTAATTGGAACTTCCTTACCCTTACCAAATCTTCAACCTCAAACTTAGAAGCACACTTCTTTGCTTCCGCCATGGGTAACCCATACTTCTGCTATTTCTTATGCACGACAGCTTTCATCTTTTCTTCATCCACCCTTGCCACCTTGCTCTTATTCATCCATGTCGGAGCAGCAACAGTACACGCCTTTCTACCCCACAATAGCACAAAAGGCGTTTCCTCAGTGGTAGAATGTGGAGAAGTTCTATAATTCCACACCTTGTTCAAATTTCTTCTTTCCAATCCAACCTACAACCTAAAGACAATTGCAAATTCTCTGCTACCACCCTATTAAATCTTTCAACCAACTCATTTTCTTGGGGATGATATACGTCCGATTTCTTATGCATAATACCAACTTGAGATAAAAAATCTGTAAATTATTTTGCAACAAATTGCGGACCATTCTCCGAAATTAGTTCTTCAGGATATCCTTCCCTTCTGAATACTTCTTTACAAAACTCAATCACAACCTTAGCTTTAACCACCCTAACAAATGTAATTTCAGGCCATTTTGAATAATGGTCCATAAGACCTATGGCAAACATCTTCTCACTGCCCAAAATCTCGAATGGTCCACTCACATTGATTCCAACCCTCTACCTAGCAAACTTCGGTAATCCCATGGCTACCACAGGTAACCCTTCCACAGCATGGGATTTGTCACTACAAGCACAAGCTATACATCCTCTCTCCCATCTGTCCACCTCACGATCTACACCTGGCCACCACAAATCTAGTCTCACCTTACGTTTCATGGCTGACATGCCCCCATGCCCTTCATGTAAAGCATCAAGCAGTTTTCCACATAAATTCCTAGGTATGATTAACTGTTGTCACCCCTTCTTAAAATTCCATCAATACAAGACAATTCAGACCAGACATATATGTAATTCCGCAATTCTTCCTCCTTGTCCCATTGCAGATTCCAGCCAACAGGCAAACGATTAATGATTTCCTGACAGATCCCGTCCTTACCGATCTCGCCTTTCCATTCCTGTTCCGAAATAGCCTAAAAGTAAAAACACATAGGGGCATATTATCAAGAACGGTGTTAAAATTATCGCCGGTTTAGCGGCAGAAAACTGCCGCTAAAGCGGCGATAATGGGCTTGATAATATGCCCTGGAGAATTCCAATAGAAGCCCATGTTCACACCAGAACATGGACTTCTATTGGAATTCTCAAGGGCATATTATCAAGCCCATTATCGCCGCTTTAGCGGCAGTTTTCTGCCGCTAAACCGGCGATAATTTTTAACGCCGTTCTTGATAATATGCCCCATATTCTCTAAATTCACAATCATCCAGTCCTCCTCAGATTCATCACAACCCCCTTACACTGGAAAACGTGATAAGAATTCAGCATTTACATTATTTACCCCTGGCACATATTTTACATTAAATGTATGTTCTTGTAACCTAAATAACCAGTTTGCAATGCATTTCCTGCACCTTTGGTTGTAAAAACATTGATTAATGATTTGTGGTCCGTCCATAGTTCAAATTCTTTACCCCACACAAAATTTCTAAAGTGCTGAATGCCCCACCAACAGGCCATTGTCTCTTTCTCAATGGTCGAATAATTCAGCTCTGCACCCTTCAGTGTTCTGGAAGCAAAAGCAATTACTCTTCATGTCCATTTTTCCCTCTGTGCATAAGCACTGCTCCCAATCCACACATGCTAGCATCAGTTACAATTATGGATTGATCACGAGTGTCAAATGGAGATAACGCTACTGCCTTGCTTATACACTTTTTAATTTCCCAAAATGCTCTCTGTGGACCAAATGAAAACATTCCCTTTCTTCATTAATTCTCTCATAGGATGAACCTTATCAGCAAAATGATCAACAAATTTCGCATAAAATTCTGCCAGTCCAAGAAATGAATGCAACTTATCCTTATCTAATGGATTTGGAGCATTCTCAATTGAAATGAAATGAAATACCAGCATTTGTAAAGCGCACAGCTACCTCCGGAGAGGTGTCCCGGCACTGGGGGCCGTCTGGAAGATTAAGCGAGATATTGCCCAGAGTCACATGGTGCTGGACTAACCTGCCACCAGCGTCGGGGATCGAACCGTGAACCCCGTGGTCCGGAATCAGGCACCCTGGCCGCTGTGCCACACCTCTTCCACTGCTGCCTCCACTAGTTTTAATCTGGGCTTAATACCCTGGGCAGAAAGGGTATGACCCAAGTATTCCACTTCTTCCAAGGCAAATTTGCATTTACTCAGTTCCACTGTTAAACCAGCATCATTTAATTTTCTCAACAATTGTCTTAAAAGTTCATCATGTTCACATTTGTTGCGACCCCAAATCAAAACATCATCCTGGAAAAACCTCACTTGATGTAAGTCTCCCAACAGCTTGTGCATCACACGCTGGAAGATGGCAGAAGCAGATGCCAAACCAAAAGGCATCCTGATAAAGCGATATGCTCCTTCTGGTGTAACGAATTAGGTTAAATGACGTGAATCATTGCGCAAAAGCACTTGGTGGTAAGCACTGGATAATTCTATTGTGGAGAAATATTTTCCACTTGTTAATCCAGCTAATCTCTCTCCCATATTTGGTAGAGGATGGCGATCGACCCAGATGTTACTATTTAAATCTCGCAAATCCACACACATTCTGATCTTCCCATTATGCTTGCGCACAATAACAATGGGACTCAACCAATCTGATGCTTAAGTTGGTTCAATAATGTGATCTTTACACAGTCTCTCCAATTCCACTCTCAATGGAGCTCTTAAAGCCAAAGGCACACTTTTTACTTTATGTACAACAGGCGTTATGTTCTCTTTCTGAATGATTTTATGAACACATTTTTTTAGGCATCCCAGTTCCTGACCAAAAAGTCTAGGAAATGAATTTGCCCATGTGGACACCTCACCATCAACTGTGGTAAACACCTGTTCAGCAGCATTTGGTTCTAATTTTACCCTAGTGCCCGCTGTTCCCTCCATCCAAATGTCAATCTACTCTTCTCCACAACATACACCGTACAAGCTGTGCATCTATCCTTAAACCAAGCCACTGTTCGAAAACAACCAATGATGGGTAACTTGCCCCCACAATATCCTTTTGGTTCGATGTGGGTTTTACTTAGGCTCACACGGCCTATCTTGATCCAAGTCTCCTTATTGATCAATGTATACGGGGAACACGAATCAGCCCACAACCACACATCCATCCCACACAAATTCACTTGACATTTGGGGGTCAGTATTCATCAGACTTAGATGATTCGCTATTTACAGTACTCACACATTCTTGTAACATTAAAGCTTCAACTTCTTCCTCAGAGTCAGATGACTTCTCCACGTTTTGCCTCCCCTTACAAACTTGATGTATTGTATTAACCACATTTCCCTTGTTACAGTAACCACCACCCTTACATATTCTTGCAAAATTTCCAACTTTCTGACATTTGTAGCACTTTACTTTTATAGCAGGACAGTTGCTAGATGAAGCAATGTATTTCACACTACCACATCTAAAACATGTTTTCCTATTAACTTCGTAAAACTGCTTTTTCCCTTTTTCATTGGTCTTGCTCCTACTCCCAGATTCTTTAATTTTGCACACACTTTCTCTGGATTTCAATTCTTCCACATATTTAGACGTGTTTTCAACTCGTTTAGCAATCATTATGGCTTTGTCTAATGATGGTTCCTTCATCCCTAACAACTTCTCCTGTATTCTGGGATTATTTGTTCAATTAATCAACTGATCCCTTATAATTTCATCCTGCATATCTTTAAATTTGCATGAAATTGCAAACTTTTGCAATTCAGCCACGTAACTGTCTACAGATTCATCCATACCCTGTGCACCCAAAAAATTATTGAGTCTCTCTACTACGACACTAATCTTACAACCAAAATAGTCCTCCAAATCATTCATTGTACATAGATATTCATCAATCGCATCCTCATCCATATCCGAATTGTCTTCCCAGACATCCTCAAAAGTCCTCACACCAGGCAATGTTTTTAGTACCTTCCTACCATCCACCCCAAGGGTATGCTTAAGCATAGCAACCTTCCTTTTAGCTGTAAAAACCTCGCCCCTATTGCTTCCAAATATGTCTCAAATGCCTCACGCCAATCCTTCCAAGGCATCACCGGAGCACCTGGTTTAACTAAAAATAAAGGTGGAGGAGGAATGGACTGCAACATGACTGTGTTAAATTTTACACAGCACTGACACTACTACTGTACCCATAACAACTGACTTCCAAATAAAACAACAATAATACTCACAGAAGTACCCCAATACACAGCTTAATGACACTATAATCACATGCAATATGTAGTGTAGACAAAATAAAAAAATAAAATACCTAACTAATAAAGTCGTCACCGTTGTCTCCAATGTTGAGCACTGACAAAAATAATTAGCTAACAAAGATAAAGTCATCACCGTTGTCCTTGATGTTGTATTCAGGGTATTGAAATAAAATTAGACCTTAATCATCTTCTGTTCGTAAACCCAGTTAAAAATGGCTTCCACAGTATGCTTTGTGTTTTCCTTGTATGTATATGCACGTAGTCCTCTTCCGCTTTCTACAGCCCAGTAAATGTATAGTCCATCTTCAATTTCATGCACACTGTGAGAAGATTGCTGCTCCAATACGAACAGCATGCTCCAGGTAAGCACCTTTTATTACTTAAACAAAGCCCACAGATTGAATTATCAGCCGCACTGTCCGCAGTTAGTGCTCCTTCCAATATTTAAAAGACAAAGCCGCAAACTGAAGCATCTGCCGCGCTGCCCGCACACAATGTTCCCTCGCAACTTCCCTCCCACCCGCCTGCTGGGGAATCTTCGAGGCTGCTTCCCCTTTAATCCACACCACCTAGGAAAGCCTCGGCCGCACCTCAGCGCTGCTCAGAAACTGACAGGGCTTGACACGCCATAGACTGCTCACAAACCAATCAAGATGGCCCAATGAGGAAACACACTTGGCCGTACCACAGCTGGGGCTCCGCAGCACAGTCAACGAGCATTGGCCGCGTTAGCGCTTCTAACGCCTTCCACGCACAACCGTTCACTTAAACGGCGGTCAAACAAGCATTGGCCACGTCAGCACCTCCAGCAAATTTCATGCGCTGCTACTCACTTCAAACGGTTCCTTCACCTCACCGACCCTCCTGAACAGGATCCCTGGCAGGTGCTGTGACTGCCAACAAGAACACAACCCTGTGTTCTTTGACGCTGGAAACCTCCTCAATCAGAAGCGTCATGAGAATCGGGCTGGCAACACGAAATCACAAATGCCATGGATCGTCGCCACTGAAAAGGCCTTCCTCAGGTAAACAAGGCACACAAGTTGATGGTTGAGGGATAGGCTTTATTAGGACAAGATGTAGGAACTAGCCCGGAGCCAGGCAGTACACATGAACAGGAGCCCACATTCCAACCCCTCTATTACATCACAGCCCCCCACAACATTCCAACACATGTCCCTAGATGCAACATAGAGGAGTTTTTCGGAACTCCGCGAGCTCTGCATAATGCGGAGTGCGAAAAACTCCGCAAACTCTGCGAGCGGAGTGGAGTTTACTGCCCAGGCTAACACCAGAGCACCATCTCAACATCAGCACAGCACAACCTCTGCATTAGTGCACTACTACCAGCACAGTCCCACCACAGCACCAGTGCAGCACCAGCACAGCACCACCTCAGCAGCAACTCAGCACCAACGCAGCACCACTTTAGCATTAGGGCAGCACCACCTCAGCACCAGTGCAGCATCACCTCAGCACAGCACCAACTCAGCATCACTCAGCACCACCTGAGCACCAGCACAGCACCATGTGAGCACCACCAAAGCAACATTCAGCACCACCTCAGCATCACTCAGCACCACCTCAGTATCACTCAGAACTACCTGAGTACCACCTCCACATAAGCATACCATCACCATAGGACAACTGCAGCATCACTCAGTACCAACTCAGTACCACTGCAGCACCACCTCAGCACCAGCACAGCATCAGTGCAGCACCACCTCAGCATCAGTGCAGCACCACCTCAACATCAGTACAGCACTACCTGAGCTCCACCACAGCACCACCTCAGCATCAGCACAGCAGCATCTCAGCATCAGCACACCACCACCTTCTCATCAGTGCACCACCACCAGTGCAGCACCACTTCATCATCAGCGCAGCACCACCTTAGCATTAGTGCAGCATCACCTCAGCACAGCAATAACTCAGCATCACACAGCACCACCTGAGCACCAGCGCAGCACTACCACCTCAGCATGGCTCAGCACCACCACAGCATCACTCAAGCTCCACCACACCATCACTCTGCACTTCCTCATTATCAGTCTGCATCACCTGAGCACCACCTCAGCATCACCACAGCACCATCTCAGCATCAGCACAGCACCACCTCCTCATCAGTGCACCGCCACCAGTGCAACACCAACTCAGCTTCAGCGCCGCACCACTTCGGCATCAGTGCACCATCATCTTAGCACAGCACCAGCTCAGCATGACTCAGCACCACCTGAGTACCAGTTCAGCACCACCTGAGCACCAATGCAGCGCCACCTCCTCAGCATGACTCAGCACTACCCCAGCCATACTCAGCATCACCACAGTACCATTCAGCAAAAACCTGAGCATCACCTCCCACCAGCACATCACCACCTCAGCACCACCTGAGTATTATTCAGCATCACCTGAGCATCACCTCCGCATCAGCACACCACCACCTCAGCACCACCTCAGGATCACTCAGCACTACCTCAGTCTGCCCTCGGAATCTGGCGTCTGTTGTTTCTCCTCTGCTCATGTTGTGATTCAGTTACTATTTCCCAACCTCCACCCTCCCGTTGTTTATGCCCTCCCTAACAAAAAAAAAAGCTATAACAAACAAGCATTAGAAACGGCAGGAAGAAGTTGCCAGCATTTCAAGGACAAAACAGCCAGAAGACATTTTTTATGTTAATTCTTTTTTTTTAATTTATGGTCGTTCAGTTGTACATAATGTCTTCTTGGTTATATATAAGGTAACAAAAATGCTTATAACACTTTTTTATTTTAAATTTTCACCATGCTGCACACCAGCCACACTGCTCTGCAACATAGCTTACAGACATTGGTAAAGCCAATAGCTCTGGCTAAACACTTATAAGGTCCCAAATGTGTAGGGTGAGCAGACGTCCCGGATTTCCCCGGACAGTCCTGGTTTTCAGAGGACTGTCCCGGGTGTACCGACGCTTTCATTCATTTTAAATACATGTCCTGGTTTTTGGGACAAAGGTCAAGTCATCTTGCAAAGAAGAATGAAAAGGTATGCTTTCATTAAATAATGTATCTGTTTCAAGCAGCAGCAGGTTGACCTCGGCTGGAGACAGAGAATAGAGGAGGGCAGGGGTAGTCAGGGTAGAAGAGGCTAGAAGTCTCACAGGTGCGTGCAGGTTTTTTCCCCTCAAAAATTTGGGACAGGCCAGCCATAGAGGTAAGGTTGATGGTGTTAGTCCTACTTTTATGTCTGGCCTGTCCCGGTTTTTGCTTCTCAAAATCTGGTCACCCTACAAAGGCGAGACCTATTGGCTATGCCAATGCTTGTTTAGCATCGTAAACCAGAACCCCTCGTGTGCGCTTGCCTGGAAGGACGGCTGGCCGGGTACCACTTCCATCACTATGTAGCAATCACAGGAGGCCACGCTTGTATTGAAAGCCCCTGCGGGACACTTTAAATGCCACCGGCTGCAGACTTCCAATCACAGCTGCAGTAGCGCACGTACCGAGGGACCTGCAGTATGGAGGGCAGACGGCTGCCGTTGACCTAAAAAGCCGCAGCATCTGCCGGTGTTAAGAGGCGTTCTTGGCTGATTAGCAGGCGCTTCTCCCCTGATTAGCTCTGCCTTGATAATGAAGCGTCTTCTCAGTCCCAGGAATTACTTCAAGCTGCGCCTGGAGAGGGATGCTTTCATCAATAAAACATTAAACATGCCGCAGCGCCAGCCAATCACCTGCCACTCAAGTGTTTAAGTTCTGACTATCAAAAAGTAGAACACTGGTTTCTGCGAGGACGTCAAAGCGCGGGAAAACAAGGAACTTTTGATGTCATCCGAGTTCGCGATCACATCTCGGAGCCCAGGTCGATTCCTGAACATGTTTGTAATATTTCTTGTTCAGGAATGTTGATGAATCAACAAAGAAACATATAATTGGTTGTTTTTCGCGTTAAAAACATCTGCCGTTGAAAGCAAAAGAGTTTTAGCTGTTTCATACCGTGTCATTGTTTTCGTCCATTAGCTAATGCTGTCTGACCATTTCGTATAAAATAATCAGGGCCATTAGAATTATGCGGCATGGGAGGACCAAATCCATGCTGCAGGGAGGATCAAATTTATGTGGCAGGGTTGACTGAATTTTTAACTAACTTTTGATCCGTTTCAGCGAAAAAAATGCCTTTTTTTGTTAAAATCTGAAGATTAAGCAGCCGAGGGTGGATTATGTGGCAAATGCTGCTATTCCATAACTATGTAGAAAACTAAGTTGCCGCAGAATCATATAATTCCAGTGGCTCTGACAAAAATGTCCACTGATGATGTACAGGGTTGATCGTATAGATGGTTTCTCCTCAGAACATGCCCTTCAATCCTGATTTAAAGAAATGTGCTAGTGGATGTGGGAAGGGCAGCTAAACAGCAAATTTAAAGATGTCCATGTTCCCCATCACTTACCATCAGGGCTTTAAGTGGGATGAAAAAACTGGGGGGTCTCTCAAAGGGGCGTGGCCAATGTAATTAAGGGTGTGGCTTAAAACACATAAGCTAAAAATCTGTGCTTAGCATAGTGTTAGATAGTGTGCCGCCCGACTTGTATGTTGCTGTTTCTGTCATTGCATCCAGATATATGATAAAACAAGTAACATTACACCTACAACAAGTCAGGACTATCGGCTTCGTCAATGGTTGTTAGTTGCATAAGATAAATAAGCAGCAACTATGGCTTGTTGTATATAATATTGAAAAAGCTTCCACTTAGAGCCCTGGTGACAGCAGGACAGTGTTGCTGCTCCTGAGTTTCAAAAAGAGAAGTGGCAATTTGCAGTGTGCGCTATTCAATAGGGCCCCCTCACTCGCAACAGCGCTCGGAGTCTTGTGCTTTAAAAAGCAGACACATGGGAGATGTAAGAAGCAAGGATTTCCCTTCCCCTACAACGCTCACTTGGCATTACATCATGCCGTAACTTCTCCACTAGTGAGGTGTGAGCAGCGCACATCGATGTGCCTGCTGTCACTGCAGTCCGGAAAACAACGGACCGTTTGTGGCACAAAACAGAGCCCGACAGAGACCCGTTTCGAGGCCCCATTTAAACAAGCATTGGCATAGCCAATAGGTCTCGCCTTTGGGGCCTTATAAGTGTTTAGCCAGAGCTATTGACTTTGCCAATGTCTTCAAGCTGTGCTGTAGAGAAGTGTGGCTGCTGTGCGGCATGCTGAAAAGTTATAATAAAAAAGTGTCAGAAGCATTTTTGTTACTTTATATATGACCAAGAAGGCATTATGTAAAACTGAACGACCATATTAAAAAAAGTATTTACAATAAAAATTTTCCTCAGTTTTCTTTTGTTCTTGCAATGCTGGCAATGGTTGTTTGTTAAAGCTTTTTTTTTGAGGGGGCATAAACAATCGGAGGGTGAAGGTTGGGAACTAGTACCTGTATTATAACACTAGCAGCGGCCAGACGCTAGGGGAGAATCAACAGATGCCAGATTCCGAGAGCAGGTTGAGGTGGTGCTGAGTGATGCTGAGGTGGTAGTGGTGGTGGTGGTGGTGGTGACTGTTGCGGAGACGATGCTGAGGTGATGCTGAGTGATGCTGAGGTGGTAGTGGTGGTGGTGGTGGTGGTGACTGTTGCGGAGACGATGCTGAGGTGATGCTGAATGATACTCAGGTGTTGCTGAGTGATACTGCTGTGTTGCTGAGTGATGCTGCGGTGGTGCTGAGTGATGCTGTGGTGGTGCTGAGTGATATTGTCTTGGCGCTGAGTGATGCTGTGGTGGTGCTGAGTGATATTGTCTTGGCGCTGAGTGATGCTGTGGCGGCGCTGAGTGATGCTGTGGCGGCGCTGAGTGATGCTGTGGTGGCCCTGAGTGATGCTGTGGTGGCGGTGAGCGATGCTGTGGTGGTGCTGAGCGATGCAGTGGCGGTGCTGAGCGATGCAGTGGCGGTGCTGAGCGATGCTGTGGTAGCGCTGAGCGATGCTGTGGTGGCGCTGAGCGACGCTGTGGTGGCGCTGAGCGATGCTGTGGTGGCGCTGAGCGATGCTGTGGTGGCGCTGAGTGATGCTGTGGTGGCGCTGAGCGATGCTGTGGTGGCGCTGAGCGATGCTGTGGTGGTGCTGAGCGATGCTGTGGTGGCGCTGAGCGATGCTGTGGTGGTGCTGAGCGATGCTGTGGTGGCACTGAGCGATGCTGTGGTGGCGCTGAGCGATGCAGTGTTGGCCCTGAGTGATGATGTGGTGTCGCTGAGTAAAGCTATGGTGGTGCTGAGTGATGCTGTGGTGGCGCGGAGTGATGTTGTGGTGGCGCTGAGTGATGCTGTTGTGGCGCTAAGTGATGCTGTGTTTGTGCTGAGTAATGCTGTGGTTGTGCTGAGTGATACTGTGGTTACACTGAGTGATGCTGTGGTTGCACTGAGTGATGCTGTGATGGCGTTGAGTGATGCTGTGATGGCGTTGAGTGATGCTGTGATGGCGTTGAGAGATGTTGTGTTGGTGCTGAGTGATGCTGTGCTGGCTCTGATTGATGCTGTGCTGGCTCTGATTGATGCTGTGGTTGCGCTGAGTGATGCTGTTGTGTTGTCGAGTGAGAGATAGAGTGAAGATATAATGCCCAATTAGAGAGGGTGGTGGGAGAGAAAGGGTGTACATAGAATAAAGAGTGGAGCGGGATAGAGAGAGAGAAAGAAGGGGAGAGAGAGTGAATGAAGGAGTTTGAAAGAGAAACAGATAAAGGGGTGAGAGAGAATGAAAGGCTAAAATAGATAGAGAGGGAGAGTTAATTAAGTAGAGAGAGAATTAGAGAGGGAGAGAGAGAGAGGAGAGAGACAATAAGAGTGGGGGTGTGGAGTTTAAATAGAGTGAAGAAGTGACGCGGAAAAAGTAACCTTAAATATAGCTTTGTGCTTTGCGCGAATAAATATTTTTAAAAAAACAGTGAGAGACAAAAATACTGGTAATTAGGCTGTGACTCCCAATATAAAACAAATAGCGATATAAGGTGAAATGAACCCACCGAAGCAATATTTCTAACTAGACAAAAAAAGCTTGCATTTCAATGCTAATCGCTGTTGTTTTTCATGTGACTGTAGTCCAGGGCCCTCAGTTGGTAATGTGAGCTGCTGCTGCGATTGAAACATCAGAGTCCAGAGAGTTAATGAGCCATGACGAGGAAGAGATAGGAAACCCAGATGCCAGCTGCGCGTGCACGCCATCGTGAACTCAAGCTGGTCGCCAGCCAAAAGCCAGTGTTTGCACTTCCAAAACCCGCTTACTAAAACTCTCGGCCAGACCAGCGCAAGCGCTGGTGCAGGCCGAGACCTAAAAACTGCCGGTGCTCAGACCCGGTGAGACCACCCCCACTTAAAGCCCTGCTTACCATAGCTGTACCTGTACGGATGAGTACTCAGCAGTTTGTTATGAGAAAACACAGACTCGGAGATGTACCAGAACCTAATGTTAGCACTTTCACCCTCTATCTGTAGGCAGCCTATCACTAAAAGTCTCTACGGACACCATGCTTGTCCCATGACCAGCCGCAGCCCATGCAGGTAAGAGCAGTGGGGCAGGGGGGTTGGGTGGAGGTGGCTCTTACCTGCACGGGTCGCGGCTGCCCATGACTATAATGCAGACATCTTTCAACCACTATATGCAGCAAGCAGTTGTAAAGTAGTCCCTCGTGTATTTTAATGATAGCACTCAAGTAGAGGCAGGAGAATTCACCCAAACAGCCAATGACTTTAGGTGAGAGGTGGATAATCCACTGGGCTGAGCCACAAAGTGATTGCCTGTATCTCAAGCCATTGGCTGAAAGAGGCTGGTTGAAGAAAGCGAAAGGAAGAAAGGAGTAACCACCACACTATGGGGCATATGTACAACAGAATGACGTAGCGTGGTGTTAAGCAAAACTTGCTAACGCCGGGCACCGCCATTCTGAAAAGAGAGCCATGCACCGTATTTACACAGATATGGCGCAACCCTGCATTTCCCCTAGTGCTGGAGCTAAATTAAGCTTCCATAGTGCAAGGGTGCCTGCTTTGGGGGGAATGATTGTTTATGTACAGGAAGGAGTCCCTTCCTGTACATAAACAATCACAAATGGCGATTTGTAACCCTATTTGTGCAGCACACATAGAAGTTGCAAATCCTCATCTTTGTAATGATCAATAATTCATGTCGATTTGCTGTTTTTAGGTGTTCTGCACAATGCAGCACACACAGAAACAGCAGAAACGAGGAGAAATAAAACATTTCTCCTCGTTTTGCCATGCTGAGACCAGGTTTTCCCTGGTCTTAATTTTGGCGCTGCCCCATATTTATGCCACCCTTGTAAATATGGGGCAGCATCAAAATCAATTGGTGCTGTGGGGTAACACCCATAGCCCTCCCCTTTCACGCTAAGTATAGCTTGAAAGGGTGCCTTATTTACAAGGCGGTGTTAAGCCATGTTAGAACCGGCATCCTTGGCGTGGGTCTCCCTTCCATTTTTTTATGATGCCTCCAATGTTATTGATCTGTTTTTGCTGGTTTAGATGCTTTGGGCACTGTGCCACTGCTATTCAGTGCCACAGTGCAAGTGCTCCCTATTGTAAATTGATGTATGTATTAGTGACTCCATGATTGGTTTACTTGTCAGTCCCTAGTACAGTGCACTGAGTGTGCCCAGGGCTTGTAAATCCAATGCCGCTGGTGGGCTTGCAGCACTGGTTGTGCCACCCACAGAAGCAGCTTGTAAAATGTGTCTCAGGCCTGCCATTGCAGAGCCTGTGTGCAGCCTAGGGCTGCCATGTCGACTTGGTGAGTACACCCACTTACCAGTCCCTAAACCTTCCCTTTACTGCATGTTGGTCACCCCTAAAGTAGACCCTAGGGCAGGGTGCATTGTAAGTATAAGGTAGGACATGCCCTGGTGTGTGTGGCATGTCCTAATAGTGAATTACAGCCATTTTCGTTTTTCACTATTGCAAAGCTACCTGCTCCCCAAAGGCCAGAATGGGCAGTCTGATTATTACACCTTATAATCCTAACTGACCCAGGGAACATGGTAGAAAAACGAATTTAGTATGCCTGAACTCAGAATGATAAAATACATCTTTTAGTGAAGTTGGTTTTAACATTCTGTGTTTGAAAATACCACTTTTAGAAAGTGGGTATTTTCTTGCCTAAACTTCCAAGCCTGCCTCTGCTAGGTTGTGTATTCCTTGTCTGGAGTTTGAGTGACAGGGGCTGGGGGTGGCTACAGGAGACAGGGTGAGTCAGCACAGGGCTGAAAAGAGAGATCTGCATCCAGAGTGGAGGGAGGAGTTGCACCTGGGTCTGAATAGGGCTGTGCCTGCCTTCCACAATGCTGGCTCCACCTCCTGCCGGGCGGCTGAGCACTCTGCCCCCCATTCTGAAAGGACAGAAGGAGTCCTGTAAACAAAGTGCTCCAGGACTGACCAGAACTGGTTTTGGACTAGGCAAAGGCCTCTCTGCCTTCAGAGAACAAAGAGAAAAGGTGTATAAAAAGGGGACCCAGACCCCTAGGAAATTAGATCACTTTTGGGAAACAAGAAGAAACCTTTGCTGAGGAGCGGAACCAAGAAGAAACTGAGGAGTGACCTTCCCTAAGCTGAAGTGCTGCTTGGGGGACTGGCCTGCAGTGGTTGCCTAACTGCCAAAGAAAGGAGAGAGGAACTTTGTGTGTACTTTCATAAACTTGTGAAGGATCTCCAAGGGCTTGATTTTAGAGCTTGCCTCCTGCTGAAGTCTCAGGGACAACAGACTTCACCCACCAGCTCCCCCTGTGTTCCCTTGCTGGGAAATTGGACCTTCTAACACACTTGCGTGTCTCTGGGAGCTGGAAGCGCGACTCAACACGAAGAAGCGTGTCGCCGCAGCCGCTGAGTATCGCATCGCCGGAGAAGAGTGTCGACGTCGCAGCAGACGCCGGCGCATCCCCGAAGAAGCGCGCCGCATCCTTCGAAGCGCCTCGCAGCACCGGAGAAAAGTGTCGCCGTCGCATCAGACGCCGTCGCATCCCCGGAGCAGAGCATCGACCTCGCATCAGACGCCGACGCATCGCAACACGAGACGCGCCCCGCATCCCAGGAGAAGATCATCGACCTCGCATCAGATGCCGTCGCATCGCCAGGGAAGCGTGTCGCAGGGCCTGTCGCGGATCCAAAGACTCATCGAAATTGCCGCACGGCCGTCGGGCGTGCACGCATCACCCCTTCGTTGTCGCAACCTCAAGAAGACGCCACTTTGTTTCTTTTTGCACCAGATCTTCAACGCATCACCGTCCTTGCGTGTAAGGGACTACCGCATCACCTTCCCTGCAACACTTTTCGTTGCCCTGCATGACGCATCTTAAGGTACATTGAACTCAAAGTGTCGCATTGCTATTTTAAGAGACTCAAGCTAATTCTACCACCTTTAAAGTACAGTATTGTGGATTATTTATGTCATTTATGGTCTTGTGGTAAATCTATATAAAAGATACTTATTTTTATAATACAACCTGTGTGGTGTCCATTTGTAGTATTGTCACTAGATTACTGTATGTGTTCACAAATGCTTTACACACTGCCTCAGAACTAAGCCTGTCTGCTCGTGCCAAGCTACCAAGAGGGTGAGCAGGGGTTATTTCAGGAGTGTACCCTCCTTACCCTGACTAGAAGCAAGGGTCCCTATTTGGACAAAGGTACCTACCTCTGCCAACTAGAGACCCCCAGTTCTAACATTGGTGGTCAGCGGTGGGGATTCTGGACTTGCATTTGTGACTCATGTACAGTGATTGGTGAACACTACCTAGTGAGTGCAGACCATAACGCAACCACATACTTTTGGTAGATATTCTTTTCTGGGACTTTCTATTTTTGCTAAAAACTGCCAAGTTTAATCACCATGGATACAGCAGCATCCGTAGTATCTGTTGTTAATGATTGGGAAGAGGAGAAACTGGAATGCTACACCGTTAACCAGCTCAAGCATTTCTGCAGGAAGTTCAAAGTTTCAATGACCGGAATCTCCAAGAAGGATGATTATCAAAAGGCGCTGAGGGCCTGGGTCGAAGCAAGGAAAACCCCTGAGAATGAGGAGGGGGCTGATAATGCAGATGAGCAGCTGGAGGGGCCAGTGGGTCCAGGGGAGAGGAGAGCATCTTCCCCCATAGGTAGCAGTGTTTCTGCCCAAGGTCTGTCCCCAGAAGAGCTGGAGGACAGAGAAAAGAGTAGGATGCATGAAATAGAGCTGACCAAGCTCAAGGTCAAGGGGCAGTTAGAATTTGAATTGCAATCTAGAAAGTTAGCCTTAGAGGAGAAAAGAATGGATCATGAGCATGAAAAAAGTTTGAGGGAGATGGAGTTTAGAGCCAAGAAGTTAGAGACTACTCCCTCTGGTGGCAGCACACCGTCAGTGCCTGGTGAGGCCAGGGTGTATATTCCTAAGGATGTGGTTAAGGAGTTTTTTAAGAATGATGATATTGGGCAATGGTTCAAGGCCTGTGAGGTAGCCATGACTTCCCACCGGGTCCCTGAGAAGGATTGGGGAGCGGGGTTGTGGGGTCGGTTCCTTAGTGAGGGGCGGGATACCTTGTTGGACTTGCCCTCTGAAGTCTATAATTCCTACAGCCACATGAAAAATGCATTGATGACCAGGTATGGGTTGACTCCTGAACTCTATAGGCAGAGGTTCAGGAACTGTAAGAAGATTGAAATAGTACCTGGGTTGAATATGTGACCTTTTTTTGCAAAGCCTTGGATGGTTGGGTAAAGGGTAGCAAAGCAAATGATTTTCAGGCGCTCTTTGATTTGATTGCATGGGAGCACTTGTCCAGTAATTGTTTTCCTGAGCTACGCCAGCACCTGATTGACAGTAGGCTGACTAACCCTAGGCAGCTTGCTGAGGAGGCGGACCGCTGGGTGAGCACCAGGGTCCACAAGGGTCATGTGGGAGACTCCGCCAAGGGTGGGCAGGGTCCCCAGCAGAGGAGTGGGGGGACAAGGGTAAACAGAGGGAGTTCCAGAGAGGGCCCCAAAGTAAACCCCAAGGGAACCAAGGGAAAGGTTCCCAGCCTCCCCTGAGAAAAAGCATGGGGCCCCGACAGGTCCACCTGTTCATAGGGGACCCCTGATGTGCTACAGGTGTGGCGCCCTAGGCCACAGGGCCAATGAACCCCAGTGCCCTTTGTTTGGAAAGCCAGCACCCCTGGTGCAGTCCCCCGGCAGTTGGCTAGTGTAGCCCTGGGGGAGGAGGTGGGTGCCCAAGGTGGGTGGGATCCTGTAATATTGTCCCTTGTCTCTTTAGGAGACTCTGAGATGGTCCCTAGGATCCAACTGCCTGAGAACACTAAGAAATACAGGCAGTGGGTGACCATCAAAGGCCAAAGGGTGGAGGCTCTGAGAGACACAGGAGCCAGTGTGACAGCTGTCAAGTGTCACCTGGTGTCTAAAGAGCAGGTGGTCCCTGATGCATTCTATCCAGTTGTTGCCGCTGACAACACAGCCACTGCAAGGTGGCTCAGGTTCCCTTTGAGTGGGGGGGGGGGGTCTCTGGTACTCTTCAAGTAGCTGTGAGGCCAGCCATGTCTGTTGACTGTTTGTTAGGGAACGATTTGGAGAGCTCCCCTTGGGCTAAGGTGGAGCGGAGTGCTCATTTGGAGATGTTGGGCTTGCCTGATTGGGCGTGTGTGACCACCCGGTCCATGGCAGCCAGAGGTGTTCAAGAGGACCTGGAGCCTGAGAGGGAGGCCCAGATGCCTGCCGGAGAGAGAAGAGGCAGGGGGCACGGGAAACCGGCCCCCGAAGTTCCCACGGTCCAGGAGGAGGCAGACCCTGGGGGGATGCCCTGGAGCCTACAGGGGAACAGGTAGCTGAACTGGGGGACCTGCCTGAGCTGACCCATTGGCAGCAAGATGGAGGACCCTCCAGGGAGGAATTCTGCGAGGAGCAGAACAAGTGCCCTTCTCTCGTGGGTCTGAGGCAACAGGCCACAGACCAGGCAGCAGGTGATCAGTCTGGATCACATTGGATCTACTGGGAGAATGGTCTCCTGTATAGCGAGCCTTAGGTTGCTGAGCCTGGGTCAGCCCGTGTGCTGGTGGTACCCCAGCGCTTCAGAGCCTTCCTACTGGGTTTGGCTCATGATGTGCCTTTAGCAGGACATCTGGGGCAGGACAAGACCTTTGAAAGGCTTGTCACCCATTTCTTTTGGCCCCAGATGCGCCGGAGTGCCGCCACTCACTGCAGGACTTGTCAGACTTGCCAGGCAAGTGGAAAGAGTGGGAGGAAGCACAAGGCTCCTCTCCAGCCATTCCCTGTGGTCAGCACCCCCTTTGAACGGGTGGGTATTGACATTGTGGGGCCACTGGAACCCAAGACAGCCATGGGCAACAGGTTCATCCTGGTCTTGGTGGACCATGCCACCTGGTACCCTGAAGCCATCCCTCTGAGGACAGTGACGGCCCCCGTGGTGGGACGGGCACTGATGGGAATTTTCTCCCTTGTGGAGTTCCCTCAAGAGGTGGTGTCTGACAGAGGTACTAACTTTATATCCAAGTATATGAAGTCCCTGTGGCAGGAGTGCAGTGTAACGTACAAGTTCACCACTCCTTACCACCCCCAAGGAAATGGGTTGGTTGAGAGATTCAAACGGACCCTGAAGGGCATGATTATGGGTCTGGAAGAACCCATGAGGCGAAAGTGGGACGTCCTCTTGCCATGCCTTCTAGGGTTCAGCCCCTTTGAGCTTCTGTATGGTCACCCAGTGAGAGGACCTCTGAGTTTGGTCAAGGAAGGCTGGGAGCAATCTCCCAGGAAACCTCCCCAGGATGTATATAGCTACATGCTGGCCTTCAGGAACCAAACTAGGCGTTTCAGGCAACTTGCTGAGGCAAATCTGGAAGCCAGCCATGAGGAAATGAAGCGGTGGTACGACCAGAATGCCACTCTGGTTGAGCTTCAACCTGGTCAGGAAGTTTGGGTCATGGCCCCAGTGGAGCCCTGTGTGCTCCAGGATAAGTGGACCGGACTCTTTGAGGTGGTGGAGCGCAAGAGTCCTGCTACCTACTTGGTGGACATGTGGTCTCCCAGGAACCCCTTGCGGGTCCTGCACGTCAACCGCCTGAAGCCTCAGTTGGAGAGGTCCCAAGTGGGCATGCTCTTAGCTACAGATGCTGGGATGGAGGAGGAGACCGAGCCTCTTCCTGACCTCCTGTCAGCCCAAGAGCAAGATGGATCAGTGGAGGGTGTGAACCTCTCTACCTCCCTGACACCTGAGCAGCAAGGTGACTGTCGCCAACTGTTGGGGCAGTTTCCTGACCTGTTCTCCCTGGTTCCTAGTGTCACTGACTGGTGCGTCCATGATGTGGACACTGGGGACAGTCTTCCTGTCAAGCACAAGGCTTACAGGGTGACTGACAGGGTGAGAGCTTGCATCAAGGAGGAGGTCTCCAAGATGTTTGC
Organism: Calotriton arnoldi; assembly: GCA_963921515.1. Lineage (NCBI taxonomy): Eukaryota > Metazoa > Chordata > Amphibia > Caudata > Salamandridae > Calotriton > Calotriton arnoldi. Next base: position 1,310,580 of record CAWUFW010005411.1, read on the forward strand.
ATTGGGGGTAATTGAGTCCTCTCACAGCCCTTGGGCCAGCCCAGTGGTCTTGGTCCCAAAGGCTGCCGCGCCTGGTGCCACACCCGAACTCCGGTTCTGTGTGGACTACCGAGGACTCAATTCCATTACCAGGACTGACGCACACCCCATCCCCAGAGCTGATGAGCTCATAGATCAGTTAGGGGCTGCCCGGTACCTCAGTACGTTTGACTTAACGTCTGGGTACTGGCAGATCGCCTTGACTGATGGGGCAAAGGAGAGGTCAGCATTCTCCACACCAGATGGGCACTACCAATTCCGGGTGATGCCCTTTGGGATGAAGAATGCCCCTGCCACCTTTCAGAGGTTGGTCAACCAGGTGTTGGTTGGACTGGAAGAGTTCAGTGCCGCCTACCTGTATGACATCGCAGTGTTCAGCGCCAGTTGGGAAGAACATCTGCGCCACCTCTGGGAAGTGTTGATGGCGCTGCGGAGGGCAGGCCTCACGATCAAGGCGAGTAAGTGCCAGATCGGGCAGGGTTCTGTGGTGTACTTGGGACACCAGGTTGGGAGCGGTAGGTGGCGCCCTACAGCCCAAGATAGATACCATTCTGGCTTGGGAGCCCCCAAGACCCAGACAGCGGTGAGAGCCTTCCTAGGACTCACCGGGTATTACAGGAGATTTGTCAAGGGGTATGGCAGCATTGTTGCACCCTTGACAGAGCTGACTTCTAGGAAGCAGCCCAAGAGAGTGATTTGGACTGACACCTGTCAACAAGCTTTTGACACCTTGAAGACAGCCATGTGCACGGCGCCCGTGCTCCTGGCCCCCAACTTCTCCAAAGAGTTTATCGTTCAGACAGACGCTTCAGAGCATGGTGTGGGGACTGTTTTGTCACAGATGAATGAGGAGGGCCTAGATCAACCTGTAGCCTTCCTTAGCAGGAGGTTACTTCCACGGGAACAGAGGTGGAGTGCTATTGAGCATGAGGCATTTGCTGTGGTCTGGGCACTGAAGAAGCTGAGACCATACCTGTTTGGGACTCACTTCCAGGTTCAGACAGACCACAGGCCCCTCAGATGGTTGATGCAGATGAGGGGTGAGAATCCAAAGCTGTTGAGGTGGTCTATTTCCCTACAGGGGATGGACTTCACGGTGGAACACCGCCCTGGTACAGAACACGCCAATGCTGATGGTCTGTCCAGATTTTTCCACCTTAGTGAAGAGAACTCCCATGAGGTAGGGTAGTTCTACCCACATTTCAGTTGCAGGGGACACGTGTTAGACCTTGGCGTGGGTCTCCCTTCCATTTTTTTATGATGCCTCCAATGTTATTGATCTGATTTTGCTGGTTTAGATGCTTTGGGCACTGTGCCACTGCTATTCAGTGCCACAGTGCAAGTGCTCCCTATTGTAAATTGATGTATGTATTAGTGACTCCATGATTGGATGATTGGTTTACTTGTCAGTCCCTAGTACAGTGCACTGAGTGTGCCCAGGGCTTGTAAATCCAATGCCGCTGGTGGGCTTGCAGCACTGGCTGTGCCACCCACAGAAGCAGCTTGTAAAATGTGTCTCAGGCCTGCCATTGCAGAGCCTGTGTGCAGCCTAGGGCTGCCATGTCGACTTGGTGAGTTCACCCACTTACCAATCCCTAAACCTTCCCTTTACTGCATGTTGGTCACCCCCAAAGTAGGCCCTAGGGCAGGGTGCATTGTAAGTATAAGGTAGGACATGCCCTGGTGTGTGTGGCATGTCCTAATAGTGAATTACAGCCATTTTCGTTTTTCACTATTGCAAGGCTACCTGCTCCCCATAGGCTAGAATGGGCAGTCTGATTATTACACCTTATAATCCTAACTGACCCAGGGAACATGGTAGAAAAACGAATTTAGTATGCCTGAACTCAGAATGATAAAATACATCTTTTAGTGAAGTTGGTTTTAACATTCTGTGTTTGAAAATACCACTTTTAGAAAGTGGGTATTTTCTTGCCTAAACTTCCAAGCCTGCCTCTGCTAGGTTGTGTATTCCTTGTCTGGAGTTTGAGTGACAGGGGCTGGGGCTGGCTACAGGAGACAGGGTGAGTCAGCACTGGGCTGAATAGAGAGATCTGCATCCAGAGTGGAGGGAGGAGTTGCACCTGGGTCTGAATAGGGCTGTGCCTGCCTGCCACAATGCTGGCTCCACCTCCTGCCGGGCGGCTGAGCACTCTGCCCCCCATTCTGAAAGGACAGAAGGAGTCCTGTAAACAAAGTGCTCCAGGACTGACCAGAACTGGTTTTGGACTAGGCAAAGGCCTCTCTGCCTTCAGAGAACAAAGAGAAAAGGTGTATAAAAAGGGGACCCAGACCCCTAGGAAATTAGATCACTTTTGGGAAACAAGAAGAAACCTTTGCTGAGGAGCGGAACCAAGAAGAAACTGAGGAGTGACCTTCCCTAAGCTGAAGTGCTGCTTGGGGGACTGGCCTGCAGTGGTTGCCTAACTGCCAAAGAAAGGAGAGAGGAACTTTGTGTGTACTTTCATCAACTTGTGAAGGATCTCCAAGGACTTGATTTTAGAGCTTGCCTCCTGCTGAAGTCTCAGGGACAACAGACTTCACCCACCAGCTCCCCCTGTGTTCCCTTGCTGGGAAATTGGACCTTCTGACACACTTGCGTGTCTCTGGGAGCTGGAAGCGCGACTCAACACGAAGAAGCGTGTCGCCGCAGCCGCTGAGTATTGCATCGCCGGAGAAGAGTGTCGACGTCGCAGCAGACGCCGGAGCATCCCCGAAGAAGCGCGCCGCATCCTTCGAAGTGCCTCGCAGCACCGGAGAAAAGTGTCGCCGTCGCATCAGACGCCGTCGCATCCCCGGGGCAGAGCATCGACCTCGCATCACACGCCGACGCATCGCAACACGACACGAGGCGCGCCCCGCATCCCAGGAGAAGATCGTCGACCTCACATCAGACGCCGTCGCATCGCCAGGGAAGCGTGTCACAGGGCCTGTCGCGGCTCCAAAGACTCATCGAAATTGCCGCACGGCCGTCGGGCGTGCACGCATCACCCCTTCGTTGTCGCAACCTCAAGAAGACGCCACTTTGTTTCTTTTTGCACCAGATCTTCAACGCATCACCATCCTTGCGTGTAAGGGACTACCGCATCACCTTCCCTGCAACACTTTTCGTTGCCCTGCATTACGCATCTTAAGGTACATTGAACTCAAAGTGTCGCATTGCTATTTTAAGAGACTCAAGCTAATTCTACCACCTTTAAAGTACAGTATTGTGGATTATTTATGTCATTTATGGTCTTGTGGTAAATCTATATAAAAGATACTTATTTTTATAATAACCTGTGTGGTGTCCATTTGTAGTGTTGTCACTAGATTACTGTATGTGTTCACAAATGCTTTACACACTGCCTCTGAACTAAGCCTGTCTGCTCGTGCCAAGCTACCAAGAGGGTGAGCAGGGGTTATATCAGGAGTGTACCCCCCTTACCCTGACTAGAAGCAAGAGTCCCTATTTGGACAAAGGTACCTACCTCTGCCAACTAGAGACCCCGAGTTCTAACAAGCCACATTAAGCGGCTTAACGCCACCTTGTAAATAAGACAAAGCCCCTAATGCTACTGGAATGTTGTTAAAAGTGCTGTTCCTGTGGCGATAGGGGCTTGTAAATATGCCACAATGTATATTGTAAGTGATGGGATTGTTTGATAGCTGTGCTGTCAAAACCCAGATCCAAAAATTGACCTTTACATTCCAGTCGCAGACTTCATCCCATCAAAGTACCATATGGACAACTTCCTTCCATGCTGCCCCTCCTGCCCCCCCCACCGTGGCTATTGCGACCTCAGGGTGCAAATATGCTAGTTGTTCCCCACTTTAAAATGGCCAGAAAGGAGGAAGGGCCTCTTCCTTGGTCAGAATCCTATTATAGAACTTTCTGCCTCTTCACTTTCTGGGTCAAGTTGAACATATACCATTCCTGAGAATTTCTAAGGCCTGTTTATTGTTGTAACACAAGACCAGCATTGAATCGTCAGAAAAACTTTACAGCATCCTCAGCAGTGGTCTGCCTGAGGGGCAGGTCTTTCTGTATTCACCCTCTTCTCAAGACTGTCCTTTAATATGCTTGATGGATACCTGAGAGTAGGGGAGGTGACTGTGAGAAGTTGGCCTGGTATATGCTGTCCACTAATTAAAGTGGGCACCTTGCACCAGTCCAAATGACCCTTATTGATGATTAGGTCAAAGATAACCTTTATGAAAGCTATCCTAGTGGTAGCTATGGAGAGCAGCCTTCAGGCTAAGTCTTGAAGGAATGTAAAGCAGCTTGTTTTACCAGACCAGAACCTCCTGAGTGACCAAATGAAAGGAGAACCACACAAGTGTTATATAGAAAATATGTATTTATTACTAAACACTCTCTACTAATCTCTATGTGAGATTAGAACATAAAGCACACAATAATTAATCAAAAGAATGGCAGTAAATAGCACAATACACAGCGGGCTCCAGGGGGAGACCGAACCATATACTAAAAAAATGGTATAACAACAACGACTTCACTAGACACAGTGCCTAGAGCACGTAGAATCGCTGGGACCCCAAGAAACCACCCACAGGAGTGACACAGGGAGCCCACGGAGGACGGGTGCAGTGTGGGAACACAGACGCGTGCTCCGTACAACTCTATGGGAAAGTCGCGGTTGGAAAATTACAGTTTAAGGACACTTCGGAGAGGACTTCAAGCAAACCCTTTGGAACATAGAAGGTTCTAAGGCCAGCACCCTTGTGAGTACCGAGGTACCCGTGTTACCTAACCCAGAGGAGCCGGGTGCATAGGGGTCAAGTGGTGTCGGAAACCCTAGTCGTTTTCAATGGCGTGATGCGAAGAAGTGCTGCTGCCGGGAAGATGAAAAGTGTCCGGTGGAATCCAAGCCTGGATCCAAGGTGAGAAGGACCTGAAAGCAGAGGGGACAGAGTCTGGGTCACTTCAGGGTGACCAAGGGCTCGATAGACGAATGCCCACCGATGTTGGGTGCTCCAGGTGTGAAGATAGGATGCTTGACTCCACAGCCACGGGGACCAGGAGACGTCGATGATGACCAAAGTCCGGAGTTGAGTTGTCCCACAAAGGATGTCGAGTGCTGAGGTGTCAGTGTCTGGATTGAACACCAACAAGCCTTGGCAAAGGCAACCCATGCGGGCAGAGGAAACAGGTTACGGTGTGGACCAGCAAGGTCCAGGAGACTCTCCAAGCTATGGGGAGTCAGGGCACATCTGGAGAAACCAGGGAAGCCCAAGGAAAATTAAAATGACCCTCGCCAGGACCCACAGGCCAACGGACCAGGGATCGCAAGGGGACCTCAAGCAAATTCACAAAGCACCAGCCCACAGAGAACTCGTGGAGTGGAGGCCGGAGATCTTCGGTGAAAATGCTGCTCGGAGTCAGGACTACACGTAGATGAAAGCACAGTCTCAGGGATTGCCAAAAAGCATATGCTGCTGCAAAAGTACACGGTGCACAGGGGTTCGGGTTGCATGGTCCCCACGAGGGATACTGGTCTCAGGATTACTGAGAGGTCAGATCAACCTCAGGGACGCTCGGGAACTAACCTCCTGTGTTGCAGAAATCTTCGGAGTCCTCAGGAGCTCGGGAGATGCAAACTGGTCAGATGCGTTTCGGTGCCTGCTGCTGCAGGGGAGTAACTCCTTTACTCCAAGGGAGATTCTTCTGTCGTCCAGCGAAGTGTAGACCGTCGAAGTACTTGGTTTCTGTTGCAGAGTTTCGTCCCGGTAAAATCCAAAGTCCTGTAATCAGGTTTCCCACTTTATACCCAGGGAAGGGGTTGGACTGACTCTGGGGTCCCTCCTAGGGGAGGGGCAGGACAGAGGGGTGGCTACACCCATGTCCTTTGTCCAGTTTCGCGCCAGAGCAGGAGCAAATGGCTCCTGGAACTGGTTTGAGCTGGACTATGCACAGGGACACCAAATGTGACCCCAGTGCAGACTTTCTCGCACTCTAAGAGTGCACCCACCCAGCCCCAATACACTAAAGCCTGTCTGGGAGGTGGTCACACCTCCATGTGACAGGAAACCTATTGTCAGGCCTTCCTCTGCTCGAGCTTGGCTCAGCAGCAGGAGGGCAGACTTGTGTCTGTGGCTGGCAGCATCCATTTTGTGATGCCCAGTTCGAGAAAGCTGGTACCGGGTATACCAGTGCTCCACATAAGTCCCTCTAGCAGGGTGGAATCATACCTCCCTCACCAGTTACTGGCGGGGAGGTATGATTCCAAGGTGTTTGACACCAAACACGACATGTTTCTAAGCAGCCGTTTTAAAGTTAGCATTTACTGCGAGGTTATAATGCACTTAAATATATATGGTTGGCTGCATCACAGACAACCCCGGAGAATAGGTTCCGAAGGCTGCAGAGGGGCTCTGCTCATGCAGGGGCACCTCTCACACAAAACCCAGCACCCTGCCTTCAGGATTGATAAGGCCTGCCATAGGGGTGACTGATAGGTTTATATGTGCAGTGATTTAGAACAGATATAGGTAACCTATATCTAAGTAAGGGGTGCATGCACCTCCTTACACAGGCTGCAGTAGCAGACCTGTAGTGTCATTTTGAATGGCCTCTCAGGGGTGTCACAATACATGCTTCAGCCCCTGGGAGGCCTCTGAGGTATCTATGCCCTGGGTACATGATGTACCATATACTAGGGACTGATAAGGGTACCCCAAAATCCAATCTGGAGTGTACCTAATGTACATGCAATCAATTTAGAGGAGAAAGCAGATAGACTGGGGTCCTGAATAGCAGGATCCCAGTCAGTCTAAGTCAAAAACAGTAATACATCAGCAAAAAGTGGGGGTAACCATAAGAGGCAGATCCTACTCTCCTACAGTGACTGACAGTTTTCCCATGCTCAGAGAGACCCTATGATGGAAGAGGTAATGATTAACCACAGCTAATTCAGTGGAAGGATGCTGCCATGCTGTTAGTCCATTGGGGGGGGGGGCACTGAGCACTTGTTGTTATTAGAGGTGGGTGAAGCTTGAGAAGGGAATTTCGCGGAGTTATCGAAAAACTCAGTGAAATTCCGCAGATTTCCGCGTGTGGCGGAATGCCGGTTGCTGCCCGGTCCTACAAAGGCACACCTTTCAATCCTCTCCTTTTATGTCAAAATTAAGTTTTAGACATAATTTCTGCAACATTGAATATGATGTTATTCATTCGTGTGTGCATGGTGGCAAGTCCCGTGCTATAGAGGCTAGACTGGACCCATTGCTTACACAAGCGTAAAATATAGAATTTCCCTGACTTTTTTTTACTGGAGTGACAGTAAAAAGTACTGGAAGTGCGCCAATTACTTGTTTAACGTGCGGAGGAGAACTCGCTACACTGCACTGCAACAACATACGCCTGAATGAGCAGCAGGCACTGGTTGCAGCAGATTTAAGGGCAGGATGAAGGTGAAGCCTCTTCCATAGACACTGGCATCCCACAACAGAGATGCACCAAGTATCCGCATGTACCCCACCCCAGGCGCTCCATACATCCTGATCTCCCGGCACAAGTTCTCATTGTAAACAATTTACTGCTTGAGACACAAGACATTGACATTCTACAAGACTACCGGATTCACCCATCCACTACCTAACACGAATGCAGAGCCAATGAATAAACTCTGCCTTTCCTGAAACCATGCATCACAAAAGCGTCATGTGTGCTCGGCCATTCCCACGTGGAAGAGGCTGTCGGCTCCACTCACCGCCTTTGACGTGGCCGGGTCTGCTGGCCCTATAACACATACTGCCATGAAGCTTGCCAGCTACATCGTCCCCTTACTGACATGGTCACCCAGTTGTCTCTGGAACCACACCCTCACTCCAACCTGTCATCTCAGCAACCTCCCCTGCTCGCTCTACTGCCACCTCACATTTCCATCTCCTTTCATTGCAAAAGACCTACTCTTCCCATTGTGCGCTGCGGGTGTGTTATTCTGTGACATCACATGTTGATGGATGAAGATGGCGGTACGCTGAAACAGTAAGAATGTGGTGGTGGAACTCTCAGGTGAGTTAGGGGCAGTCCTGGGACTTCAGGATAAGGAGAACATACCGCATTGTGTCTTATGGAAGCCTTGCATATCCCCATACGTTTTCCATTTTTAACTGCATTCAGTTCTCCCCTGCGTGCCCTTATTTCACTCCCAATCATCATTGAGTTTGTGATGTGGAGTCTGTATATGTTTCTATGACCCGGAAGACAGCACCTTGGAATATGTTTCTGGAATACCAGACAGTATCACAGGTAAGAGAGAGGGCGAGAGAGAGGACAGGTTGTTGCGTAAGCTATCTGACACAAAAAAAGAATCGTTGCAGTGGCTGAACTCGACCGATGAAGAAATAGAGCCAAAAAATATTGAAAAATGGATAGACACATGCCTCTACAGTAGGGGTGGGTATGTGCGCCGGTGAACTCCGCTCCGCCGGTGGCTAGGGAAGTTTTTTTTGCCAAACTCCGCGCTCTGCTTGGTGCGTGGAGTGCCAAAAAAACTCTGCGAACTCTGCCAGCAAGCCACCCCTAGTTGTTATTCTTTGAAACCTATGTGGGCAAGACAGTCTTTTTGATAGAGCTTGCGCACTTCTTGATATTCTGTAATAACTGCCCCTCATTGTTTGTACTAAGTTGGAGTCTAGCTTAGTGGACATCAAATGTGAAAGAGGCTCAAATGCGCCTAGGTGAGCACTCCCTTTTTAGTTTGTTTGTATTTCAATCTGAGGGATCTGCCAATCTATAATGGGTTGTGCAGCAAGCATACAAGAGGGGCCTCGAACACTACCCACTCAGCTTTACTGAACCAACCTTTAAGATAGAAGAAGAAAACATAACCTTTTACAACTAAGAACTGTAATATTGTTAGGAAGAAATGGCATGCCTTTGAATCAGGCAAAGGGACTATACCAACACATGGTGACCTAACAAACCAAAGGACTGATTGGTACATTCACTCAACATTCACAACAAACATCCTCAAACAACCATATGGAACGTCCCACCACCTAGTGGACATTATCTGTGTGGAAACTGCAAGATTTGCCATCTCACTGCATTTAGCAAATAAACCACCTTCAGAAATAGGGACAATATGGAAACAATGCAGCTTAATTAACAACATCAGAAATGGGCAGGCCTCAGACGATGTCACAGCAATCCAGCTGTGGGGGACTTACTTGTGGCAACAATAGGGGTTCTTGGCCCCCAACGATCCTCAGCAGCCAGGGGGCTTCATCCTCCAACCAGTAGTTTGCCAGGAGGCCCCTTTGCAGAGTGGTTAAGAAAGGGGGCAGGGCCTCCGACAATGTCTCAGCAGTCCCGCTGTGGGGGACTTACTTGTCACAACAATAGGAGTGCTTGGCCCCCAACGACCCTCAGCAGTCAGGGAGACATCATATGGGGTGACTGAGCAATACTCCGCCCGCTCACGGAACTCAGCATAATTTGGCGGAGTTTTTCAGCAACTCTGCTAAATTCTGCGGAGTGAAACTCCACGAGCTCCACCCAGGCCTAAAAACGATAACATATTTTATGGAAGCAAGCCACCAGCCGACAGATGTCAAGTGGGTGTTCTTGAAAAATGTACCCACAGCCTTTCTAAAGGCAAAGAAATTGCAATATAAGAAAGAGGCTAAGTGGATCATCTTAGAATCAACTTACTGCAATGAACTGATCAAAGTTATAGAGTGGCATTGTACAGAAATTCAGGAGATTATCTGGGTCAGATAGATAATGCTTGTGAGAAAGTGAATTATTAGTTGGGGTGGATGATAATGGACGACAAGTAATTAGGTCAATATTCTAAGGTGCAGTAAAGGTTTCAGCAAATTTAACTTGAGTTGAACCCCAGGTAGCCATGGAACAGACCAGACAGGCTTTACTTAAGAAGATGTGTAAAGCATTTAGATGTCCCAAAACCATTAAAAAAAGTTGAAAACACAACACAATGCAAATCTTACTCCATTTTATAATAAAAAATATTTTAATGGTCAACATCATCCCATAATGAACAAAAATCCAATAAGGAGGACCAGACATATGAATTTTTAAAGTTTCAAATAAAAGTAGCACCAAAAAGTGCAAGTTCCAACCGCAGGAAACCTGTTGCTCTAGATCCGGACAAAGTTGCAAGTTAAGGCCGGTTGCGGTCGATCGCTAGTCAGATATAGGGACTCGGTTTATCCCAGTCAAAGAGTTACCTACTTTTTTTAGAAACAGTTCTGGATGTCAGTGGTTAATCAATGGGTTTGTCAGTGTCGGCGTCAAAGTCAGCAGGGGTAAGCTGAAGCAGGGCTTGATGGAAATAGGTTGCAGGAGGACAGGGTCCTGATGCGAATATCAACCAAGGCGGGACACGTTCAGGTTTCCACATCCTGGAGGTCCTTGGCATCGATTGGGTCCTTGTTGACAGCTGCATCAAGGAAGCGGCAGGATGGAGTTGCAGCGGGCTCGGCATCAACAGATTCTAATGTCAAGCAGAGAATGTAGCGGTAGCTACTTTGAAGTCAAGCCCACCAGACAAAAGTTTCTAAGTCACAAGTTTTAGGGTTAGGCTGGAGGAGTATATTCTGATACCAGCCAAGACTTCCAGGACCTCAGGAACAGAACTTGGGATCAGGACTCACTCCAACAGAAGCTACCAGCAGAGTCCTGGGAAGGTCCTGCATGGCTCTTCCAGGAAAGTGGGCTTCTTGCAGCTTTTGTGTTCTTGTAGCTTAACAGAAAGTCAGCCAAATGATGCCTTGAGTCCACTACTTTGTCCTGGGTATAAGTGGGAGGAAGTCCAGCCCTTAGGGTTCTCCTTACAGATCTCAACAGCAGGTGCAGTCCTTCTTCTGTCCTCCACAGGTTCAGCAGTGGTCTGAAGAAGGTATGAGTTTTATGCCCAGTGCCAGCCTGTAGGCAGAGGGCCATCCTTTGTCCCCCCCTACCCACCTTAAACCAGTTCTGTCCAGCTCCCTCCCTCCTACTGGGTTTGGAGCCAGACTTACTAGAAGGGACTAGGCCCAGGTGTAAGCCACATCTGTCAGTGGCAGAATAAGCATCCTCTGAAGCTCTGGAAGGGGCTGGGTACAATCCCTAGCCCGTTCTGCTTAGGAAGAAAGACACCACCCCTCACCCACTGCCCTTTGCCCACTGTCTGGGAGCAATCCATATCTCACTACAAGGGAGCCATCAGGGGTTAGGTGGCAAATGGACACTGTCAGGAAAGGTTTTTGGTTTTTAGCAGAAAACATATAACTTTCTAAAACTGTATGTTCTTTCATAGTAATGTTAATATTGAAAAAGTCGATGTATGCAATGATACATGTATGTATAAAAACGAAATCGAGTTACTGTTGTTGAAATCACCCGATATAACCTCTTCATCAACCCTGAGTCAGAAATACGAGGTCAGGTATGCCCTGTGACCTAGTCCTGAGGCAACTAATTGACAGGTCACAGGTGGAGTGGCATGTAACCAGCAGAAAAAACGTGCAAACAGGAAAAACCCAGATCAATCCCACAGATAGGCAGTAACACCGTAATGGTCGGGGAGATTGGCCCCAATAAAGCACACATGGCTGGAGAGGTGCACGTTCCCAAAATACCATAAAGTTAGATGCTACATGAAGTTAGGAACACTCAGCCAATCAGGACACAGCACGCGGAGTGATAACGCGGTCCCCACGTGAGACATCTGTACACGTTACCCACTGGCCCTCATTGTGTCCACGCAAGGTCGAGACCAACCTGCATTTGTTATCAGGTGGGAGTGATTTATGACTCCAGAACTAGGCCCACACTCCTTTTCCTAAAAAGGATCTATGAATTGTTTTATGATGCTCCAAGAAAAGTAAATGATTGTGCTCAGATCGATTATATTTTGAGACAGTCCTCAGGCACGGACTCTGTAACTGTTCTCCCGGCCGAAGTGTTTCATTAAACCAACTGTTCCTATTTTGCCAAAAGCCTCTTGTCTTTGGTTTTTTCAAGGTAAATTCACATTTGAGCAACAATAAAATAATGCCCGACTTTACCATTAAATTGGATTTTAAATGACTAATAAAATGAGACCTTGAGACATTTTTCTATCTATTCCCAAATTAAATTCAGCACTTTTTAGTGTCTACCAGTGTTAGCCTATGAAAGAGACAACCTTGCCATGGTAAGGTAAACATTCATGCACTACTTTTCAATGCTGCACACCTTGCTCTATGTGCATTTAAGGCCTACATTAGGGGAAACTTATAAGGAATTCTTAGGACAAAGGGTTTATTTTGACAAGTTGAAATGGCTGTTTTAAAACCGTGCCACCAGGCTGGAGTGGCCGGAATGGTGACATGTTTTACATTTTAACTTTAGAGGTGGCACAATAAGTGCTGCCGGCCACTAGTGACAGCTAACTTACAAGCCCTTGGTCTCTGAGGCATCATATAGTAAGGACTTATACTTATGTTAAGTGTGCCAATCAGGGATTTAGCCAATTTGACATGTTTTAGGGGTCAGAACACATGCACTGTGGTCTCGTTAGCAGATTCCCAGTGCACAGAGTCATAAAACAGCAGCATTTGTCCAAAAAAATGGAAGTGATCATGCAAAAAGAGGCATTTTGTTTTGTTCCACCATAAACAGTAGAACAGTTTGAGAGCCCTCAGGTTTATAACAAGCTATCCCTGGTGTGTGGGTGTCCCTCCCGCCACCCCGCCATGCGAGGTGGGTCCCTGGTAATGTGTCAGAGTGCAATATTATGTAGGGAAAGGAGCGTGATGGTGGGGGGGCGGGAGGGCTGTACCCAATCTGTACGCCACAAGGGACGTGAGGGGAAATAAGTGTCTTGTAAACGTATAGATTGTGTGTCCGATCATGGCCAGGGGTTGGGATGATACTCTCCGGAACTGTCATGAAGAGTTGGGGCAAAGTAGTAATGTGTGCATATGAAGCGGTAGTCACCAACCTGGTAACGATGGAGCAGTCATGATAGCGCTCGGCGAGCTAGCATTGTCAGATGTGAGTGATATGTCTGTCATTCACTGGGGACGTTCATTGGTTTTGGCTTCCACTGTGAGTAGGAAGGTCTCCCAGCACTCACCTCCCATGCGGGAGTCGCCTCTCATGCAAAGTAACCTGAGTCTGTGTGTTTCGGCCCTGGTCCAAGTCAGCAAACACAGTTAAGTATCTGGGGGGGGACGGGAGATTTCCATGCCATGGTGGTACTGCGCTTAAATAAGACTAAAGCCAGGTCACTAAAATGATGCACTTTTTTTATTGCCCTTTGCTTGGAGACGTATCCCCAGGAGGCATGATTGGGGGTTGGGGGAGAGGGTGTGTGCTGACATGTCAGTTACCATTGCGGTTATCTTCGTCCACGAGGGTTGTAGTCAGGGGCATGCCCAGACCATATGAAAGAAGTCCGCATACCGTAGTTTGCATCTGGGGCATTCTGGGGAGAGTGGCAGGAACATGAGTTGGATACGGCGTGGGGAGAGATAGGTGTGGTGAATGCAATTAAATTGTGTGTAGCTGATCCTGGTGTTGCAGGACACACCCTTCGTCATCTGAAGGGCACGAGTCCAGGCCCCATCAGTTAATGGTTGTTGGAGCATCTCATTCCACCTGGCACATGCCTTTATGGCGTGGTCAGCTGGAAGGGTGTGGAGCGCCATGTATAAGGTTGCGATGGCGTGACGGGTGCATGTGGCGGTCAGCAGGGTGTGTAATGTCGAGGAAGTGGGAGGGTTGGAATCATCCACATTCCATATCTCCTGCATTGCTCTCTGAAGAGCCCGGTGTGTTAGGAACTTTCCATTGCTCAGACCATGTTCCTCCACTAAGTCTTGGAAAGACATGAGCGTGCCCTCTTTATCGAGATCGCCCATTTGTGTGAGCTCCACGTAGCTCTAAGGGCGCTGTGCCATCCTGTGTAGTAGAGGCAAATCCCAAATAACAATTGCTGGGGAATATGGGAGCGTGGAGCCCTTGGAGTGTACATACCTACGCTAGCAGATTCCCCTCCTTGAGGTCTTTCTCAGTGTGGTATATTTGTATGCCAAGGTATTTTAATGTGTCGTAGCCCCATCGCAAGCGGGTCCCGGGGGGATCCGTCTGGTCCTCAATCGATCTGCACACTAGGGGGAACACACAGGACTTATGCCAGTTCAAGCGTAGCCCAGAGATCTCATCAAAGGTGTCAAATATCAGCTTGAGGCCCGGGAGAGACGCACCCATTTCACGGAGGAAGATTAAGGCATCATCAGCATATAGCGATACAATGTGGTGCACATCACATTCTCGAATGCCCCAATCCTTTGCCCACTGAAGGAGTTGACAGGCCAGGGGGTTTCATTGCCAGTGCAAAAATGAGGGGGATAGTGGGCATCCCTGTCTCGTTCCCCTGCGGATATCAAACCCGTCCAAGATGACCTGCCCTGTTTTCACTCACTCCGTGGGGTTGGCATAGAGGGTGCAAACCCATCCCAGAAATCCCGGTCCGAACTCCATCTTGGGGAGGACCAGCAATAGATAGTTCCTGCTCAGGGTGTCGAATACCTTTTCTACATCCAGCCACACCGCTACTTGTTTGAGTGAATCGGATGGTGTGCAATGCATGAGGCACAGTAGATGGCGGATATTGATGAAAGTGATGCAACCCGGAATGAAGCTGGATTGATTGTGTGAACCAATACGTGGGTAAGAGGGAGGAGATGGTTCGCCAACACCCTGCCCAGAATCTTACAATCCAAGTTAAGCAGGGAGAGGAGATGGTAGGAGCGCACATCCAGCAGATCCCTGCCGGGGTTGGGCAGGACCACAATCAGGGCCTCTCGAAGTGAGTCCGGAAGTGATCCCGTTCCCCGGCCTCCACAAACACGTCTAGAAGGCGCTGGGAGGTTTGGGTGACAAAGGTGGCAGTCCATCAGTGCCAGGGGATTTCTTGCGTGCAATCTGAGCTATGGCCATGCGGATCTTCTCCAGTTGCAGCAACTCATCCAGTTCAGCCCGCTGCAAGGTGTTCAGCCGTACAAGATGGAGGGGGTCAAAGAAATCATGAGTGCAGGACAGGGTTGGTAGAGCAGGAGCAGCATACAGTTCCCGGTAATAATCGTGGAAAGCCCTTTTATGTCCAGCTGCGTGGTGTGCAGCCTATCAGTGGGCGCCTATGGGGACACACTGCTGATGCTCCCGCACTAGCCAGGCTAGTAGTTGCCCCGAACAGTCACCCTCCGCATGTTGCAGAGCCACGCGCAGTCAATAGTCATGTTAGATAAGCGTGCCCTCGGCCTCATTGCCCACTTTCGCAGTTGGCGTAGTTGCTGGCTGCATGACTGGCTACCCATTTCTCCAAGGTGCGGAGGTTGCACTCCACAGCCGAGAGGTCTCTCAGTAGTCTTTTGCGTATTCCCTAGGAGGCTGCCAAGCAGTGGCTACCCACCACCACTTTATGGGCATCCCATTCAACAACTCAAGATTTGGCAGTGCCCGCATTGAGTGTGAAATAGTGGTCAATGCATTGGGCAAGATCTGCGCGGAAGGCAGGGTCAGACAAAGCCTCCGCTTGTAGCCACTAGGTAGGTATCATTGGGCATTGTCATCCCCACTGCAGGGTCAGCAGTATTGGGCAATGGTCCGATAGTGTGCGTGCCGGGTTTTCCACCCCAGGTAGCCTGCTCCAAGCCAAGGCGCAGATAAACAAGATAAATTCTGGTATGTACATTGTGAACCTGTGAGTAGGAGGAATACTCACAGTCTAGGGGATGCAAGCGCAGCCACGTGCCCAGAAGGCTCATTTGCGACAGGCACTGACCAAGATGTTGTGTGGCCCATCTTGCCACAGCCGCTCAGAGTGGGGGTGTGGAGCGATCAAGTGTCACATCTAGGACACAATTAAAATCCCCTCCCCATGAACAGGGGGAATAAGGGTCACTGAAGAGCACCAGTGTGAGGGTGTCTAAAAATTCACCCTGTTGTGTGTTAGGGGTATAAATTGCAGCCAGTGTGAGGAATTTACAGTCCAATTGGCTCTCTAGGATCACAAACCGCCCTCCTATGTCCACCCTTTGTGTTTCCATGGTGTAAGATACTCTCGGAGCCTCCCAGATTAAGCCCCCCAAGCAAAGGAGGACACCGACGTACCATGTACCTGCCCCCTCCATTTGGCTCAGAGTTTATGCAGTTCAGTAATGTTGAGGTGTGTTTTCTGCAGCATGGCTATGTGTATTTGGTTCTGATTAAGATGGGCATAAATGCTGTATCATTTGGATGGAGTGGCCATACAGCGTACATTCCAGGTGATTATACAGTATTGAGGGACACAGGTTTCTGCCAACTCACTTATCATATTGTGTTTTGTGTGTGAATAGAGGACCCCACATCTCTGTGACCACCCCTCTGGCGGTGTGTGTGGACCAAAGGGTCACGGTGTGTGCCTGCGGTGTTTTGGAAAGTATTATGTTACTTACCCAGTAAGCATCTGTTCTTGGCATGGATAGCTGTAGATTCACATGCTTTTTTTTTTTTAAACTTGTTTTTATTAAAACCGCTTCCACTGTATCAGACACCAAGGACATGCACATACAATTAGAGATCTTATAAGCAGTATACAGTCTGTGGTGCCCACATATCGCATCCTATTCACAGACAGTCTCACCATCACATGAGCGTATCATTTGTCTATTATAACAGTGCAAATGCAGTTTATATTTTTATGTTCGTAGGACCTATACTCTACATAACAAATAAAACAACTCTAATGATCATCCCAACTAGGGAATTAAGTCCCCTCCCCAAACCAACTCCCACCCCCTACCCCCACCCTCATGACAGCGGCAGACAGGTGGCCCCACCTGGTTAACCGTAGCAGAAAAGCTGGTGGTGCACTCATAACTAACTTGTGAATTACGTGTTCATGTTGCGAGAAGGCGTAGGGAACGGCGATTCTTCAGGGTGTGTTGAGACGAGTATGGTGCTCTGTGTGCCATGTGCGCTGTCCGCCTCACTCTCATTTGTTGTTGTTGACATTGCGGTTAACATTTGCCCCCATTCCAGGAGATCACTCTCCGCATTGTCATCTGTCCGCACTACCTTAAGACGACACTCCTCAGCCACCCCCCATTCCCGTAAATCTTCCCTCCATTTTTTCCATGCAGGTGGACCTGGTTGTACCCAGTGAATAGCTATTCGTCGTTTTGCCAGGACCAGTCCCAAGAGAGCGAACCTCTAGCGCATCTTCGTCCCTTTCTTAGGTATCGGAAGTACCCCCAGTAGGCAGTGCTTTATGGAGACATATATGCGCACCGCAGTCACTGTGCCTAGAGACTGCACCACTTGGTGCCAGTACCGCTGCAGACGGGGGCAGCTCCAGACCATATGTAGAAATGTAGCTGGATCTATGCCACATCGCGGGCATGCGGAAGATACCCCTGGCGTGAATCGAGCCAGACACTGGGGGGTCAGGTAAGTGCTATGAAGGTAGTAAAATTGGATTAGCTTAAATCGTGCATTAATGGTAGCTTCGGCTACCTATGCTAATGCTCTCCTCCACTCGCTATCCGTCAGAGGGGCTGGGAGGTCCTCTTCCCAACGTGCCCTAGCCCTGTCTAAGTTCGAGCCCCGATCCACCTTCAACGCCTTATATATGCGGGAGATAAGCCCTCGAGTGGAGCCTGGGTCCAGCAGAGTCACCAGTGTACTGGTCTCTCCCGGTTCATCAGGAAATGTTGTCCACGTCTCCCGGACAGTGCGCGATATCTTAGCGTACTGTAAAAAATGTCCCGATGGCACCTGAAATCAGGCCTGCGCATTTTGGAAGGTCATGAATGTACCATTCTGGCATAAATCTCCGGTCGTCGCACAACCTACCTCGTACCATTTTGAGTGATCCATGACACCTTGTACCCTCTGAAAACCCTGTAACCATTGCAGCGGTAGTGCGCTAGCATATGGGGCTTTTTTAACCACCCAAGTCACTGCCTGCTCCCAGACCTCAGTAACCTGGCGGACTATATGCGGGCACGTTTTCGGGACCCTCGAGCCCATCATTAGGTATTTCTGGAGTTGCATCCCCTCATTCCAGCTCCCCAGTAATTCCGTCTCAACCGTGGGCTCTCCCATGCACCACTGAGCAGCATATTGCAGCAACACCGCTATATAGTATAGTCGTGGGTCCGACAACCCTAGGCCACCCCCCTCCATGTCAAGTTTAGGCCACCCCCCTCCATGTCAAGTTTTAGTATATCCAATTTGGCTTTGCTCCTCTTTCCAGCCCAGACCAAAGATATCAGGAGGCTGTTCAGCGTATCAAATGACAACTTCGGGAGTTTGCAAAAGGAGTTCTGGAGCACATAGAGACAACGGGGTAGCAACACCATTTTTGCTAATGCTACTCTCCCCATAACCGACAGAGGTAACCTATTCCAAAACGCTATTGATGCCTTTAGACCATCCAAGACCCGTCCCATATTCAGGTCATATTGGGCCTCTGGACTATGTGTAATCTGCAGTCCAAGATACCGGAAGCGATCGCACTTCCAGACCATACCAATTGCTGGGAGGTCCTGAGCTTCCCCCCGTGCCCAAGCCGCGAGCGGGAAAAGGATGGTTTTCTGACTATTGATACGGAGGCCCGAGGAAGTTCCAAATAGGTGTAATAGTTCCCGAACCGTGGGAATCGCTCTTTCCGGCTCACAGATATAGAGGAGAGCATCGTCTGCATATAGAGAAACCACATGCGTGCGGCCATCCACGTTCACACCCCATGGCTCCATGTCTCTGCGCAAGCGTATCGCCAAAGGCTCAATGGCCAGGGCAAACAGCAACGGAGACAACGGGCATCCCTGCCGTGTGCCCCTCCCGATCTTAATTGCCTCCGACACATATTCACATGCTTTGCATGCTCCTGCCATCCAGTGTTGGGTCTGGATGTTTGCAAGTTGTTTTTCTTCAAAGAAGTCTTTTCAGTCATGAGGTAAGGTGACTTCTCCTTTCCGTGATAGGCGCATGGGCATCGACTCCATTGTTAGATTGTTTTCCCGCAAGAGGGTGAGAATGGAGTAAGTGAGTGTAGTAAAGAGATGTCCATGCGTAGATAATGTAAATAATGAGAACTGCAACAACTACAGGTGGGAGGGGAGGTGGAAGGGTGCATGTGAATCACAGCTCTACATGCCAAGAACAGATGCTTACTGGGTAATGAACAAAATCTGTTCAAGGCATTTGTGCTGTAGATACACATGCTTTGCAAAGACTATATTGCAGTATTCTCCTAAAGCAGTGGCTAACCAGTAGCTGATGCAGTTGTCTGAAAAAGTGTCTTTATTACTGCTTGCTCTACATTGGCTTGTTGGCGCGCTAATAAGTTTCCTCCATCCCTCTCAATCGGGCTTCAGAGCTGGCTTTTCAACAGAAACCACCCTGTTGGGGGTTACTGAAAGACTACGCCACCATCTAGATGCCGGAGACACTGTGGCCCTCATTTTGCTGGATTTGAGCGCAGCTTTTGACACGGTGTCTCACGCTGTGCTAATTAAAACCTTAAGCTTGTTGGGCATAAGCGGGCTGGCTCTGAAATGGCTCATTTCTTTTCTCACAAATCGTACCTTTCAAGTTTTTCCCCCACAGCCAGCTCTGACACCCACTCTCTTACTCATGGGGTACCTCAAGGCTCTATCCTTAGCCCCCTACTTTTTAATTTATATGTAAGACCCTTGGCGGATATTGCAGAGAAACCTGGGCTGACCCTCTTCTCTTATGCGGATGATTCGCAAATCATTTTTTCTCTATCCATGAAGAGAACTACAGAGATTTCTCCCCTTCAGTTGGGTTTGAGGAATATCGCATCATGGATGCAATCTAACTACCTCAAACTAAACGGTGGAAAAACCGAGGTCCTTATATTTGCGAAAAATAGGGAACTTTGGGGTCCTCAACACTGGCCCTGTGAGATGGGCGCTCTTCCTATACCAGTCCGCCAAGCTCGTAATTTGGGCGTCATTATTGATGATACACTCAGTATGCACAACCAAGCCGTCAAAGTAGCCGCCACCTGTTTCACAATCCTGAAGTGGCTAAAAAAAGTTATCTGGATGCTACCAGAACCTACTCAGAAAACTGTTGTTCATGCCTTGATTACCTCAAGACTTGATTATGGCAATATTCTGTACTTGGGATCTAACAAAGAGGTGACACGTAGGCTGCAACTGGTCCAAAACTCCGCAGCTAGGCTTTTATGCCGGATCCCTAGAACTTCTTCTGTCTCCGGTCATCTTCGTGACCTGCATTGGCTCAGGGTGGAGAACCGAGTTAAGTTCAAAGCCCTGAGCTACATGTTTAAAATCAAAATTAGAGCTGCCCCCAAATACCTTCAATCATTGGTCCATCCTTATGTCCCTCTTCGTGACCTCCGCTCATCCACGCAGGGGAGGTTTTCTGTCCCAAAAACTAAACTATCGCGAATGGGTGGTAGGTCTTTCACATGCCTTGGCCCCTCACTCTGGAATGCCATGCCCTTAGCTCTTCGTAGCGAAACTAATTATATCCAATTTCGCAAATCCTTGAAGACATGGCTCTTCAATCAATAGCCTGCTGCCTTGTTTTTTACATCAGTCTCTGATCTGCTTCTGCGCCGGGAAACCCTTTTTGGGTAGCTGTTGCGCATTATAAGTTTAATTAATAAATAAATAAAATAAAATAAATAAATACATCCACACAATAGTGTTTGGTAAATGTGTGTGGTGTACACCATATTGCTGCCTTACAGATGTCAG
The DNA here is from genome assembly GCA_963921515.1 of Calotriton arnoldi. NCBI lineage: Eukaryota > Metazoa > Chordata > Amphibia > Caudata > Salamandridae > Calotriton > Calotriton arnoldi. Next base: position 1,331,361 of record CAWUFW010005411.1, read on the forward strand.
CTATAGGAATGTTACCTAAAAAGGCCATATATGCCCCTATTTTGCGAGTGGCATGTGCTCTAGGGGGTATAGATAAAGTTATTTTAGCTTTTGCATAGCAAGTTTGAATTCATTTAACAATCCATCTTTAAATGCTAGATTTAGAGATAGGATTGCCCTTGTGAGGTGGTGCAAATGCAACAAACAGTTGATTTGTTTTAAGAAAGTCTTTTGTCCTTTCGATATAATACAATAACGCTCTTCTGACATCAAGTGTGTGAAGAGCTCGTTCTGCTACTGAATCAGGTTGAGTAAAGAACACATGTAACTCAACTGATTGGTTAAGATGGAAAGCAGTAACTACTTTGGTAAGGAATTTTGGGTTGGTGCGAAGAACCACCCTATCTTTATGGATTTGAAAGAAGGGTTCTTCTAAGGTTAATGCCTGTAGCCCACCAACTCTCCTTAATCAAGTGATTGCAATGAGGAAGGCTACCTTCCATAAAAGAAACTGTAAAGGACAATTGTATAATAGTTCGAAGGGTGGACCCATAAGTCTTGTAAGTGCAACGTTAAGATTTCACACTGGTGCTGGAGGGATTCTTGGTGGTATTACTCTCTTTAAGCCCTCCATAAAGGCTTTAATGAGAGGAACTTTGAACAAAGATAAATGCTGTCTGTTCTGCAAATACGCAGCTACTGCTGCAAGGTGCAATCAAATAGATGTGTAAGCTAGTCCAGATTGCTGTAGATACAAAAGGTAACAAATAATGTTTTGAACTGAAGCATCTAGAGGAATACATTTGTTGTTGTTACAATAGACAACAAATCGTTTCCACTTTGCTGCAAAACAAGCTCTGGTAGTAGGCTTTTTTTGCTTCTTTTAGAATAGTGATACAGTCTGGTGGCAAATTTAAATATCCAAACTTTATGACTTCAGGAGCCAAATCGCTAAGTTGAGCACCTTGGTGTTTGGATGCTTGGTTTCCTCACTGGTTCTGAGTGAGAAGACTGGAGGTGAGATGTAGCTTTTGATGTGGAACTACTGACAGCTCTAACAGGGTGGTGTACCATGGTTGGCGGGCCCATGTGGGAGTTACCAAAATCAGTGTAAGTGATGTTTGCCTGATTTTCTAAACCAGAAACAGAAAGAGTGGGAGAGGTGGAAAAGCGTAGACAAATATCCCTGACCAATTCATCCAAAGGGCATTGCCTTTGGAGAGAGGGTGTGGGAACCTGGAAGCAAAGTTTGGGCATTCTGCGTTGTCTACTGTGGCGAACAGATCTATTTGTGGGTATCGCCATTGTTGAAGGTATGGAAGGAGAACTTGGGGATGAAGTTCCCACTCGTGTATTTGTTGCCTCTTTCTGCTGAGGAGGTCGGCAATCTGATTGTTCACTTCTGGAAGGTGTTCTGCCAGAAGGTAATTCCTGTGATGGATTGCTGAGCTCCAAATTGTCTGAGAGAGGCGTGACAGTTGGAGAGAGTGTGTCCCCCCTGTTTTTGTACATAGTACATAGCTGTCATGTTGTCCGTGAGGACTAGGACAACTTTGCCTTTGAGATGAGACTAAAAAGCTTTCAGTGCTAGAAATTAGGCCTGGGCGGAAAACTATGCCAAGCTCGCGTAGTTTGCGTAGTTTGCGCAACTACGCGCTACGCGAATTGCACGTAGCACAGTGCAAAAATGCGTAGCGGGCATTTTTTGCTAGCTCGCCGTCCTCAACGTCAAGTTGGCGACCGCAAGCGAGCAAAATGACATCCAGGCGAGACTTTTTCCTCGTTCGCGATCAGCAACATCAAGTTGCCGATCGCGAGCGTGGAAAATAAACCTCCCGGCGAGATTCTCAACGTGGGGAGGTCAGGTTTCTCATTGCGAGTGGTCGCGTATGCTCGCGACCGGTCGCGATGAGAAACTACCAGTCCGCGTTGAGAAAACTGCCGCTTGAGTACAAATCTACTCGAGCGGCAGAAAACGACCGCTTGCACTGTGCAAGATGCCGTTTGCAATGATTGCACAGTGCGGACAAGCATCCGGCACTGTGCAATCATTGCGAACAGCATTTCCTACCGCACTACGCAGTTCGCGTAGTGCTACGCGTAGCGCTACTACGCGAACTACGCCCAGGGTTACTAGAAATACTGCTAGAAGCTTTAGATAGTTGATGTGGAGACGTTTGTGCTTGTTGTCCCAGAGACCCTGAATTGTGTAATGGTGGAGATGTGCACCCCAACCTCTGCGTCTGCTGTTAGCACAATCTGTGGAACAGGGTCGATGAAGGGCCGCCCTTTTGATAAATTTTGTGGGTTCCACCACTGCAGAGAGCAAAGGGTGCGGCTGTCTACCAAGACTAGATCTGTTAATTGACCCTGTGACTGGTTCCACTGATGTGCTAAGCATTCTGCATGCATGACGCCATCATTCCTAGCAGCTGCATGAAAGTTCTTGCTGGTAAGGTTTTGTCGGCCTGGAAGTGTAGCAATAGAGTTTGGATATTGCACATTCTGGCTGCATTGGGAGAGGCTAGAGCCGTGTGAGTGTTGAGAGTGGCTCCTAGATAAGATTGTAACTGTGAAGACTGTAGGTGAGACTTTTGCATGTTGACCGTGAAACCCAATTGGTGGAGTAGGTGTGGCGTGAGCTGAGTGTGTTCTAGACACTTCTGGGGTGTGCTGGCTTTGATGAGCCAGTCATCTAGGTACAGGAAGACGTGAATTTGTTGTCTTCTGAGATGAGCTGCCACTACTGCTAGACATTTGGTAAACACTCTGGGAGCAGTAGTTACTCCGAATGGGAGTACTTTGAACTGATAGGGTTTGCCTGCTATCTAACCCTGGGCGTAGTTCGGGTAGTAGCACTACGCGTAGCTACGCGAAGTGCACTTCGCACGCTACGCGTAGCTACGCGAACTGCGTAGTGCGGTAGGGAAATGCTGTTCGCACTGATTGCACAGTGCCGGATGCTTGTCCGCACTGTGCAATCATTGCAAACGGCATCTTGCACAGTGCAAGCGGTCGTTTTCTGCCGCTCGAGTAGATTTGTACTCGAGCGGCAGCTTTCTCAACGCGGACTGGTAGTTTCTCATCGCGAGCGGTCGCGAGCATACGCGACCACTCGCAATGAGAAACCTGACCTCCCCGCGTTGAGAATCTCGCCGGGAGGTTTATTTTCCACGCTCGCGATCGGCAACTTGATGATGCTGATCGCGAACGAGGAAAAAGTCTCGCCGGGATGTTGATTTTGCTCGCTCGCGGTCGCCAACTTGACGTTGAGGACCGCGAGCAAGCAAAAAATGCCTGCTACGCTACGCGTTTTTGCACTGTGCTACGTGCAATTCGCGTAGTAGCGCAAACTACGCACGCTCCGCGAGCGTAGCGTAGTACTACGCCCATGGTTACTGCTATCACAAATCTGAGATATTTGCGATGAGCTGGATGAACGGAAATGTGAAAATATGCATCTTTTATGTCTAGTGTGGACATAAAATCGCCTTGCTGTAGAAGTGGCCGGACCTGTTGAAGTGTTACCATATGGATATGTTCTGACAGTATGTACTGGTTTAACACTCTGAGATCCAAAATTGGTCTTAAGGAGCCATCCTTTTTGGGGATTGGAAAATAGAAAGAGTAAACACCTGAACCTTGGCACTGTAATGGAACTGATTCTATGGCTCCCTTTTCTAAGAGAGATTGCACCTCTTGTTTGAGTAACTGTAAGTGGTCTGACGATAGTTTGTGAATGCGAGGTGGAATGTTTGGAGGATTGGTGGTAAGCTCCAGGCAATAACCATGTCAGATAAGGTTGATCACTCATTTGTTGGTTGTTATGGATTGCCAAATGGGGAGAAACTGTTGAAATCTTTCCCCGACAGGTGTTAAGTGATCGGGTGAAGTGTGGGCAAGTCACTGTTTGTTAGGGGAAGGTGTGGTGCCTTTACCCGTACCCTTGGAATTGTTTCCTCTATACCCTCCTCTTTAGAAACCTCTAGAGGGAGAGAATTGGGTGTTGCCTTTATAAGAGGAAACATTTGGGTCAGAAGATGTAGTTTTAGACCCTGCTCTGTAAAAGGAGCGGTGAAAGGAGCCTCTATTTGATGGGGGTTGGAGCACTCCTATGGACTTTGCCACTTCTGTGTCTTTTTTCATTTTTTCTAAAGACTGATCAACTTCAAGACCAAACAGGTGTTCTTTATCAAAAGTGTTTAAAATGGACTGCTGAACCTCAGGTTTAAACCCCAAAATCCTAAGCCATGCATGCCGTCTAAGGAGAATGTTGGTATTGACCTCCCTAGCTGCGGTGTCAGCAACATCTAGAGGTCATCTGATTGAAGAATTAGAAATGAGTTTTCCCTGTTGAACTAACTCTTGTGCCTTAGCTTTGTGTTCGTCCGGGAGATATTGGAGCAGTTGCTCCATCTCATCCCAGTGTGCCCTGTCGTACCTAGCTAGTAGGCCCTGTGTGTTTGCGATGCGCCAGTGGTTCGCGGCTTGAGCTGTCACTAATTTCCCCGAGGCATCTATAAGCTTACATTGCTTGTCTGGGGGACTTGTATCACCGGAGGTTTGCGAATTAGCTCTTTTGCGAGCATTGGACACAACTATGGAGTCGAGAGGTAATTGTCCTTTGATAAAACAGGATCAGATGGAGAAGGTTTATATTTTTTCCGACTCTGGGAGTTAAAATATGAGCTCGCACTGAGTCTTTGAAGATGTCATCTGCATGCCTCATCATGCCTTTTAGCATAGGAAGTGTTTGACCTGACCTGTGTGTGGACCCAAGCGATTCAAATAAAAAGTCTTCTTCTAATGACTCTTTATGTAAGGCCACCCCATGATACTCTGCTGCTCTAGCAATAAGTTCTTGATAAGCCACATTATTGTCTGGTGGTGATGGCTTTGCAGGATAAAGGTCTGGGTCAGTATCAAATGGAGGGTCAATGGTGTAATCATTTCATGGGTCTACAGGAAAATGAGTGTCTTCTTCATCAATATCATACCCTTGGGGCTGTGTATGTGGAGATCCCTAAGGTGTTATGTGTAAAGGATCTATAATTGGTAAATGTGGAGAAGATGGTGGAGGGGATTGTGGGGCAGGATAAGCAGGGCTAGTAGCCATGTCCTTTTTCTTCTTCAGAGGGATCTTATATGCAGGGTCCTCTGAAGGAAGTTTGCGTTTGGCTGGTGTTTTAGCAGAAATATGTGCTGTATCGGGATAGATATAAATCTTCTTTTGTTTATGATTCAATTTAGCTTTAAGAATGTCTAAAATTGATTCAGGAGGCTCAGAGAGGCTTTCCTTCGATTTCGGCACTGAAATAGATATGCTTTTGGGAGAGGAAGGTTTCGGCTCCGAAGCATGTTTTTGTTTTAGAGCAGAGGGTTTCGTCTCCAAACCAGATTTGTCCTTGGAACCAGAAGGTTTCGGATCCAAAGATGATTTCGGCTGACGCTGTCCCAAGCCGGAAGGCCTGGCGATTTGTTTCGGTGCCAAGCCAGGAGGTGGGGCGTTGTAAACATTGTCTCAGTGCCGACCTTGGCCAGAAGGCAGAGGCGGTGCCATAGACTTATGCTTTTTGGAAATGGTTTCAAGGGGTCAAGGGGTGTTCGGTACTCATGGCACCTTGTCCCGGAGGTATGTCTTCGGACTCCAAATCGATCTCGAGTTCAGAATCTGACTCTGGAATGGAGAAGGCCTCTTTTTCTTCTGCCGCCGACGCTTCAACCTCTTCCTGCTCGGATTCTTCACCGAAGATATCCGGAGTGTGTTGAATGCTTTGGTTTTGCATTTCTCATCATCGAGCCCGACGATCGCGTAGAGTTTTCTTGGACTGAAACGATTTACAGGTGTTGCAGTCATCCTCCTTGTGCTCTGGAGAGAGGCACAAGGTACAAATTGATGTAGGTCAGTGCGAGGGTAATTGGCGTGGCACCAAGGACAGAATTGGAACGAAGTTCGCTCCATCGGCAGAAGGGTGGACCAATGCGGCTAGGCCCGAGGGCCGCCGATGTTTCCGACTGAAGATAAAGTGTTTCCCGATCGATTCGATATGCGGAGAAGAGAGAAACGCGTACAAGAACAATGCTGTCGAGGGTAGAGTGGATTGCACACCGAAGGACCCCAGCGCCTTGAGACCTTCGCGGGTGAGTAGTGCGCTTCACAAATCCGATTGATTGATTGAGGGGAACCCGAAGAACGGTTTCAAACCGGAGTGCAGCAATGCACGTCCGAACTCAATGGCGGAAAAAACAATCTAACAATGGAGTCGATGCCCATGCGCACTATCACCGAAAGGAGAAGTCACCTTACCTTGTGACTAAAAAGACTTATTCGGAAAAAAACAACTTACAAGCATCCGGACCCAACACTAGATGGCAGGAGTATGCAAAGCATGTATATCTACAGCACACATGCCTCGAACACATCAATTACTGTGTGGAACACTGTTAGAGCATCTCAATTAACCATAATATCAGTTGAAAATGTAACCCCCCCCTTGGACAGTTGCCATAAGAAGACCCGACATAGAAGCATCCCCAAACTATACACCAAAAGCAGTGTAACAGTATTAGAAAAAAGCACAAAAGAAGAAGAAACAGTCAATATCGGAGTCCACTTGGGAACATTGGGGTGACATGGTGCTAAAATCAAAGTCAATGGCCTTCTTTGGCCCTGGTGTAGAGGCAGCATTGCTCGGTGAGACCGCAGTGCGGGCCCTAAGTGGCAATCCTTATATTCTAAATCTTATCAGAAATTGGAATTTCTGACATACGTTTAGGAATATCTGACAAGGTATGTATCCCATGCGTTTCCTTATGAACATATAAGGAAAAGGGCGGAAATTCAGACTAAATTATTTTGGTTATTTTTCTATATGTGTTCTTATTTAACCTTGACATGGTGAGAAGTAGACATTTGACCCAGACAAATGTCAAATTAGATATTGTATCTATGTCATTAATCGAAGAACTTGACGCTATCAAAGTTCCAAGAAAGATAAGGTATGGCGACATCTTTGAAGGCAGACATGACAATGATTCTGCATGAATCAGGAAATATGGCGAATTCCGTTGACTAAGTTAAGGAAGATGGCGGCCTCAGTGAACTAACATGGGATCGGGGCATATATAAGATGGAGTCGGATCTTATTGACTTTATGTCACATCAGCCAATTGTAACACCCATGAGTTGTGGTTTTCAAACGTAACTGTTAAAAGATAGTAAAAGCACTAAGATTCTCCTGCTCTCAAGCTGCTCATACTACCTAACAATGATCCCCCAATTCGCTTATTTGCAAGTCATGTGCAACTTACTATGCAGAAAAAACACTGATACTCTAAACTCAACTAAAGAGATTTTGAAAATTGTAAATTCCCTGTCCAATCCAAAAACTGTTATAACTTGACAGTTTCACCCTTACAACAACTTTTCAATTTCTTATCACTTTTTTTCCTGAAGTGATTGTTGTAATATGTGATTCACTTGATGCCTTTTTAATGCTTTAGACATCTTCACCTCAACAGCCTACCCCTTCCCGTCTTCAGCTTTAGAAAATTTTACTCCACGTACAGAGGAAAGAACATGCTTACTGAAGCAGTCTATTAAAACAGGTTTCGCACCACATCCCTGTCCAGTGTCCACCATGCATGCAATCACTAATAGCAGTAGACCTATATCAACACATTCCTCATTCACATCACGCTTGGCCCCTACATTTAGGACTCAAGAAATTGTAAAACCTTCATAGAGAAAAATTATGTCACATCCTTCTTCATTCAGTAAATACAGATTGATCTTACAACTACCTTTAGTAATGAAAAAATTGTAAGAAGAAATGAATTCCCAACTCACATCCTTGTTACAACGGAAATTCTATTAGACTCATGCCTAACTAGTTTGCAATCATTGCACAGGACTGAATCAGCCTTACTGGATATTACCAACAACCTGGGTATGCTGAGAGATCTGGGAGAATCAGCTGCTCTCATCTTGCTTGATTTGTCAGCAGCATTTGATATTGTCTCCCACCAGACTCTGACAGACTGTCTAAATGATGCTTGCATCAAACATGTAGCCACTAATGGGATTAAGGGCTAATTACTTGATCAATCACAGGTAGTCCTCTTGCCGCTTTTCACACCTTCTGTCTAGGAAATCTCTTTAGGCATACCTCAGTGATAATCCCTTAGCCCAACTCTATTTATTATTTATGTGGTCTCCCTTGCTAGACTTATCCGAGTCAATTTCAGACTTGTGTTGACGATTCCCACAACCGAGTAAGGTTGGATGGAAAATCTCCATCCTCACTTGAAGCCTTCCATTATTGTCTTATTTCACATGTCATTTGGATGACAGATAACACCTTTGAAGTTAACACAGATGAGACAGAGTTTTTACTCATAGTTAAGTCAGTCATTACCAAGGCTCTTTGCTGGTGGCCATCTCAACAGGGTTCACCCCCTGAAAAATAAGTCAGTGATCTCGGGTTTCTGTTTGATAACTCCATCTTATTGATACAGCAAACCAACAAAAAATAATTATCCTGTTTTTTCTCGCTAAAAACTATGAAACAACATGCATTTAATAAGATCATTCCTGTCATCATACAAAAGTTCAAGTAGTGATCCTACTGCATTTAGATTACAGAAACTCATTTTATATAGGTCTCCCTAAAGCACATATCAATTTCTGGTCTGCATTCAGTATGCAGTAGTATGGCTAGTCCTCATCCTACCAAAATATGCTCATATTTCATTGCAGATGAACTTATTACACTGGCTACCAATTCCTGCTTGCATTACATTTAAAGTCATGTGCATACTCCATCATTCCTTCCACAACTCGGACCCTTTGTTTCTGCAGGAGTAATGTGTGCTTTCAATCTACCACAGCAACTTCAATCAACACTTTGGGGTCGATTTCGATTCGGGCCGGAAAACGTACCGACCGACTCAATACGGGAATTTAGTCCGACCGACACGTACCGGCGCCGCCCGAACCGGGTAGTACGATGAAATGCATGTGAATCATGACCGACTCGTACGGAACTCAAGCCGAACGACCGACCCGGACGGAAACAAGCTATCCGGCCGGGAAACCACGCGAATCGAACCGACCGACACGCACCAGGAATGAACCCGAACGAAACGTACCCGCGAACTCCGGCCCGCGCAGTACGATGCAATGCGTGCAAAATCAGACCGAGTCGCACGGAGCCCAAGCCGTACGACCGACACGCATACAAAAGCCAGCCTAACAAACACAATACTCCGCGACCGACGCGTACGCCGCACATGAAACCTAGCTGAAACACAGCGGGAACGACTCGGAGAAGCGCGCACGAGACAACTGCAGCGTCCTACTCGGTCAGAAGAACGTCTCCTACATACACAAAAATTTCAAAGGAAAAAATACAAAAAAGAGGGCCAAACAAGCAATGACAAAGTCAATAAATACAGGGGGAAATGGAACAAGGACACACCCCCAACTCCACCTATATAAAGGCCACAAATCCCTACCATGATCCTTTGCAAATTCCACTGACCTGCCAGCACAGAACACCATCAGACAGCAACCACAGACACACTCACAGCTCATCCAACACACAAGCCACACACCATTAGCACCTCAACAAATAGCACCCTCACACACACCCAGCAAAACCTACACTCACACACCCTCACTTGCACACACACACACATCAATCACCACCACCACCCATCACCATGCCCCCAAAGAAGAATCCAAAGTTCCTAGATAGTGAATTGGAAGTCCTGGTAGACGAGATCCTGAGGGTAGAGCCACAGTTGTTTGGCACATTGGTCCAACAGACCCCCATGGCGCAGAAAACCAAGATGTGGGAGAGGATCGTCGACAGGGTCAACGCACAATCACCATGTTTGCGCACAAAGGAAGACATCCAGAACAGGTGGTATGATGTGCTCAAGAGGGTCAGGGACCTACTGAAGAAGGATTACATCCTGAGCCAGCACACCGGCAGTGGCCCTCCTGCCAAACCAGTATACCTCAGGCCCTGGGAGGAGAAGGTGCGGGCCATCCTACCACCAGTGAGCGTATATGGACTATCAAACATCCCAGAGCCTGGTGAGTACACAACAAATATGCACAATATTGTGTGACAATACACACACATCACTGTCAAGGGGATAGTCAAACCATGCACCCTTAGCAAATCCACAGCAACCAAAACATAATCATCCCAAGATGGGAATGCCAGTCAGACAAACACAATACCTGCCATCACATAGTGACATGTAACTGTGTCATGACATGTACAAACCTAACAACAAATAGAGCAAGGCAGTGGCACAAATATAACCAACAAACACTGTCTGATATTATGCCACCACTAGAACACCACCTCACAGGGAAGCTCACTGAAAGGAAGGAATTCTGTGTATGCCGGTGAAGTCAGTGTAGCCAATAGCATGATGGGAGTTGTAGTCACAGATAATGGTCAGCCTCACATTTGGCCCATCAACACCACCCTGAACCATGCACACAACACAGGGAGTGGAAAAGGACTGACAAGATGGCTGACACTGGGTACTGCTGTGGGGAGCACAAGGCCCTGCTGGGAACTGTGCAACAACCAACAGCAGAACACCACTGACTGACATCCTGAAAGCCAACTTGCACTCCCTGCAATGCAAGCACGTTCCATGGTGGGATATCTGGCTGGGTGGGAAGGAGGACTGACAGCACTGACCATAGTTACAAGCAGCTCTCCTCACACACACCCTCAACACAAACTCCACATAACCCACCTGGGAGAATGCA